>CM072530.1:47683057-48990557 GCA_036898165.1 Silybum marianum | reverse complement strand
AAATTTTCAATATGTATACTATAAATAAAATATTTAAACTTTAGGTAAAAGTATTAAAATAATATATTAAGCGTTAGTTTTAATTTGTTAATTCGCAGGGCCGATGATTAGCCCGTTAAATGATGGTCTCTGCACAGGGCCCCCAAAATTACTTCTTCTTGGGCCTAATTTATATTGCCCTGGAGACCTGGTTTCTTCTAAATGAAAAATCAAAGCTGCCGCGTCTTCTCTCCCAATTTAAAAAATTTCGATCAAAAAGTAAAGCTACCGACTCTTCGATTTTATCTTCACTTATTCGATTATTGAAATCTCGCTCAGAGATGATTGCTTCTTATTTGATTTTGGATGCTCAACAGAAACAACAACCGGTCAATTCAATCCACTTGTTTATAATACGGGAGTTTTACATATCTGATCTTCACATTTCAGAATCTAAGAAAGTGAAACCAATCTGTTGTCTGCCTAATACTGATTATAGAATCGAAAATTCGAATCTAAGACCTAATTTTAAATTCTTAGTTTTTTGGGCCTTTGGGCCGGGTATCTCAATTCTCTAGCAAAGGAAACCTGCAACTTTACAATCTGCATCATTTAAGTTCAACAAGCAAAGGAGGTAAAATATCATTTCTTTTTATCTTACTTTCTTACTTCTTTATATTTCTTTGGCTAATTGCCATTTAACTGTTTAGGGTTTTTAATTGCTATTGGCATTGTTAAAATTATAGCAATTAGCACATATTCAAATTGTTGTTTGAGGCTTTGACTCACTGAACCATAAGTCATCTCTTGAAAATTGTATTATAAGGAGCAATTTAAGAGGTGTAAAATTTGTTTCATTATTTGGATATTAGAATATATAATATATATATAAAGTAAAATTCGTTTCATTATAGATTTATATTTCTTGATTCTTATTTATATAGGTTTATGTTTCTAATCTAAATTATGCTCGAACTTCATATTTGTTTTCAAATTGTTTAGGGTTGTTAAGCTTCTCTTGTTTTTTACTTCAATTCCAACACATGTTCTAAGATTAGAAAACATGAGTCTGGATAAACTATTGTATTGGTATCATTGTAACATGTGTAACAGTTGTGACGGCCCTGTTAATTCGTAATCCCTCAAATTTCAAGTCTACAATACATATGTATAATTTTTAAAGTCTTTTCAACTCTCAAGTTCTTACTAACAATCAACCGATAATTAAACATGTCAAATTACAATGTAACTATCGAGCATAACATAATACAACTTTGGCCGACAGGTCAGGGACAAACCCAATTTTTTTATACGGTGATACAAACACCATATAATATAGACAAAAATAACTACAAAAACACGGTTCTTATTGGGTTGTCTTTATGTTTTTACTAAACTTCAATATCGATTGATGTGTTTTTAGCTTAATTCCACAGTTTTGACGAATTTTTAAAGTTTTTTGCTTTATTTCGAGGGTTATTTAAGTTTTCTTTATCGATTTCAAGGGGGTTTTGAGGTTTTCTTGGTTGATTTCAAGAGGTTTTTTTGATCGATTATGAGGTACGGTTACACCTTCTTGAACTTCTGAATATCATACGGTGACACTTTCTCAAACGATACGGTTGCACCTTTCATAAACGTAAAAATCAAATTTCTTCAAAAAAAATTCTTCAAATGTCTTCGATTTGAAAAAAAAAAACTGATACTCTAAAGTCCAAAATGAAAATGAACCCAAACCAGTTCGATCAAAGAATTATCATATAATTGGGTTGGTGATTTAGATCATATGAATGGATCCAGACCCATACCTAAATTGATCAGGCTCACTCGTCCCAGGCCCAACTTAATGGATCAAACCGGCCGCCACCGTCCACCGGAGCATATCCGACTGCAATTCGGTGACAACCGAGAAGCTTCAATCTTCACGCATCCCAATTGAATCATGATTTATAAATTGAATTTGGAGGATAAACCCCAATCTTCATCACACTTCCCAAAATTCAACCAACCTTTTCGTCATCATCATTATCATCATCGTTATCGTGTTGTTTTTCTCGTATCTTATTACTCATACAACTATAAGATTGACTCTTATTAATCTCTTGGTGTGTGCGAAAATTACTTGTTAAACCGAAGTCAGATACGGAAATTATGCAGCAGCACCGCGGAGGAGATGCTAGTCAACGGATCGCTAGAATCTCAGCTCACCTAAATCCTAATAAATCGCAGGTTTTTCTTTTGAATCAATCCTCTGTTTTTTGTAACTCTTCTGTTGATTATGATCAAGGTGTGGTTAATTCTGGTGATTAGTTTATACATTACCCTTTAATCGGAAAGGGGAAAACATGTTTTACTTTTGGAGGTAAACAAAATGATCGTTAATTTTAAAATCGATTGCATTCATTAAAATTAGGGTTCTGGAAAAAAAAAGGTTTGATAAATACACAAAATTCTCAACGAACTGTACGTAGTCTGAAATTTTAACTACGTCTGTGAACTATGAATTCAAAATGTACAGCAGATGGGTTCTTTCTAGGCATGTTCAATTTTGAATCAAGGTTGCAGGTCCTCCATTTGTGTACCTTTTTAGTTCTGAATTGATATTTTTGAAATTGTACTTATTATGTATGTGATCATGGTCTGAAGATGGAAGGAAGTCCGAATTTGGAACGATCCAACTGCCGTGCAAAAGGTGGATCACCTGGATTCAAAGTAGCTATATTAGGTGCAGCTGGTGGCATTGGTCAGCCACTTTCCATGTTGATGAAGATGAATCCTTTGGTGTCAGTTTTGCATCTTTATGATGTTGCCAATACTCCTGGTGTCACTTCTGACATCAGTCACATGGACACCAGTACTGTGGTAAGTTTTAAGATGCCAGATAAGTCATATCAACTTATTGATACACTTTTACACAAAATCAGTAATTCAGTATATTTATACATATTTGACGTCCTATAAAATTTTGTTGTAGCGGGAGCATATTGCATAATACACATCCTAATGTTATTTTAAGATCTCCCATTGATGAAATAAACATTGATTTATTAATCTTTATATATATATATACACACATATATTCATTGATAAAGATTCGTGTTTGGAATTTAGGTGCGTGGTTTTCTTGGGCCACAACAATTAGAGAATGCACTTACGGGCATGGATCTTGCTATCATTCCAGCGGGCGTCCCTAGAAAACCAGGAATGACAAGGGATGATCTGTTTAATATCAATGCAGGAATCGTTAAGACCCTTTGTGAAGGAATTGCAAAGTGTTGTCCGAAGGCTATTGTGAACGTGATTAGTAATCCTGTGAATTCTACAGTTCCGATTGCTGCTGAGGTTTTCAAGAAATCTGGCACATATGATCCACGGAGACTTTTAGGAGTTACGATGCTTGATGTTGTCAGAGCTAATACTTTTGTGGTATGCATGGTTTGGTTATCTTATTTGTGTTTTATTCTCTATATGTGGGGAGTATGATATGACTAATGGTATGCAGAAATTGTGATATTAGAACTAAATAAGGTTTTATATGTTGTTCAATTTAATTTCCTAAATCCTATCGTTTGCGTTAACTTTATCCATTATTGATCAAAGGCTGAAGTATTGGGACTTGATCCAAGGGAAGTTGATGTTCCAGTGGTGGGGGGTCATGCTGGTGTTACCATTTTACCTCTTCTATCTCAGGTATTGAAATTTAGTTTTGTTCTCAAGTTATTAGTAGACTAATCTGAATACTAGCAACTACCTGATTGTGGGTGTTAAAAAATAACCAATGAACCGTGACAACCAATTGAACTGAACCAAACTGGATAGCATTTGGCTGTTCGGCCGTTTGGTTTGGTTTGGTTTGGTTTGAGAAGTAGTCAAACCTGGCCGTTTTGGGGGGCTCTATAAGTCATAGTTGAACACTTAGGGCCCGTTTGGTTGGAGGGATTTGGAGGGATTGGGATTTCAATCCAATCCATTGTATTGGGGATAGTTCTCAGATTACTGACATGACGACTTATTTGACTGCAGTGTTTGGCATAAATATTAAGATATAGTACAGTATAATTTCAAGAAAATCACTAGAGTTCGCACTAGGAATGACTTATTTGAAATCCCAATCCCTCCAAATCCCTTCAAATCCCTCCAACCAAACGGGCCCTTAGGCTTAGGCTGTTATTTTTGGTATTCTTGAATTGAGCTTAAGTGAATTCTAGAATGGAAGTTCACCGGAAAACAATCATGAAACTTATAGTTTAGATTTTAGGTTTCTTTCTTGTCTTTTTCTCTTTTATAATAAGCCGAAACCACATAGACCCGTTACACCAAACAGTTCTTTTTGTGTTCTGTTACAGATTAAGCCTCCATGTTCTTTTACTTCAGAAGAAACTGCATACCTAACTTCTCGTATTCAGAATGGTGGAACTGAAGTTGTCGAGGTAAAGAGCCTTTTGCTTTTAAACAATCTTCGTAGACACTTTGAATGTTTTTACCATGTGTGATTATATAGCAAGATAAGTATCCTAACGTTAAAAGATGGTGCCTTTTGAGTCCATTAGTATCATTGTTAAGAAATGGTATTTCGGTTCATGCATCCAAGCCCATAGTATCCTTGCAGGCATATAATGTCAAAGACACATATTTGGTTTGGAGACATCAAGAATTGAACTGGAAAGCCCCTTTTGCAAATTCCACTCTTTTTTTCACGTAAATCTCCTTTATCGACTTTTTGAGCGAAAAAAGTGGATTGTGGAATGTAAAAAGGACAACATGTGTACTAATTTAAACGAAATACTCTAGGTTTGCTCAAAAAGTCAATAATGGGGATTTCGCGAAATCCATTTTGTGAATTGAGTGGTTATTTTGTAGAAATTTCAAAAATGGTGGTCATTTTGGGATAGAACAACGGTTGAAGTGGTTATTTTAGTAATTAACCCTTATTTTTATTGGATACATTTCTTTAGTTCATTCTTTACTTCATAGACAAGATTTAGGGGTTGTTTGTTTGGTTTTCCATTAAGTCTCGTATGGATAAAGATATCAGTGTCGATTAGAAAGTTGCGCTCAATCTGTCTGTATAGATTGAGAATGTTTTTGCTTGGGATGGTTTACTGAATAAGACCCTTTCTATATCATTAAGCTATCCCAAACAGTCGTGTATAGCTGACTGAATAAGCTGCGAGTCCCGTTAAGCTCATTAAGCTGCTAACAAACAGACCCTTAAAGTTCTAATGAGTTGCATATTTTATCTATCTTGTTTCTTTTTGTTCTACTAACTTCACTTCCAAATTACATTCAACAAATCATCTTAATCCCACAAAAATAAATCTGTCTGAACTCTACAAATTAATGCCTAATTTTGCAGGCAAAAGCTGGGGCAGGATCTGCAACCCTTTCCATGGTTAGATGCTTTTTAATGTTTGAATGTATCTCATATATATAAATATATATATTTTTTATTCTGTCGTCTGAATAATGTGACTCCGCTTTTAGGCATACGCTGCTGTTAAGTTTGCTGATGCATGCTTACGAGGCTTAAAAGGCGATGCAGATGTTATCAAATGCGCTTTTGTGCCTTCTGTGGTATATATTTATTCAATTATATATGCAATCATTTTCCCATTTTGGTGGACTGAAAGTGATCCATGTGATTCCCCTACTATCTGGAATCCCAATTAGATTGTAAAACCAGATCTTAGATGTATTATTATTTCTTTTCGATTATCTTTACTAGAAAATTAAGGACCACATTTTCTTGCAGGTGACCGAACTACCGTTCTTCGCTTCAAAAGTAAGGCTCGGTCGTAATGGCGTAGAGGAGATATACCCACTTGGTCCCGTTAATGAATTTGAAAGGTCAGCTTCCCCCATGAAGTTTTAAAAAAAAAATCAAGAACATTATCAATTACTCCCTCCGGCCCAAAATAAATATTCACAATTCAAAAAACATATAATTTTAGAAATATGTAATTGATACACTTTTTAATAAAACTAAACGACAATTTTACGTCTAATAATGGAGAGAGAAATATTCTCTACCTCATAATCGAGGATAGTAGAGTAGACGCTTACTTTTAAAATAGGACACTTGTTTTTGGACAAATTAAAATAGAAATGTAGACACTTAGGGCGAAGGGAGTATATTTTATATATAGACTTGGGATCATGTGAGACCAGGTTGGTTGTTTCTGTGAGACCCGTGAGACCATATTTTTACACTTGAAACTTCACAACAAAACACTGGTTGCCTTCACAATGTTTTGCTGTGAAGTTTCAAGTGTAAAAATGCAGTCTCACGGGTATTACGAAAATATGTTGGTCTCACATGAATCCAACCCATATATATATATATATATATATATAGAGAGAGAGAGAGGTGTCTTATTTTGTAAACCATCAAAATGTTGTAAACCTTTTTTATGTTTATAATACAGTATAGATATATCCTTGTTTTTCACCTCCAAAAAAAAGTTGACCTCCATTGATTATAAAGTTTATCCTTTTTACATTATAAATTTTATTTTAATGCATAAATACCTTATTTCTTATATATAAATACCTTGTTTTCTCATGTATATACTTTTTTATCTAGCTTTTATTATATTTTATATTATGTTAACTAAATTCCACCCCCTATCACCAAAATCCTCGGATCCACCAATGATTCTGCATTCATCGAGATATACTGGATTCATTTGATTTATGTAGCTAATCAATTTAAAGCTCAATTACTCAACGAATTTGACAGGGCTGGTTTGGAGAAAGCAAAGAAAGAGTTGGCTGCGAGTATAGAAAAGGGCATTTCTTTTGCCAACAAATGATCATCTCGTTCAACAAACTCTCCATAGTCGAATGAGGTGGTTTAAAGGAGTAGTGCCGCTTTCGGCTAGATTTCATATTTGACACAAAATAGAAAAGATGTGTATTACTATAAATATATAAAAATAAATGAGGTCTGGATTACGTTTGTTTTAATGATTTCTTTCGTGGTCTGTTACAGATACTCAAAAGTCTACTAAAAGCAAAACAAAGAACGTAACGTGTCTCTTGAAATCTTAGTTAATTATAACGTTAGATTTAATTTTTTATTTTTTTTAAAAGTAGGGTTATTTAATACAATTCGAAAGGTTCCATGAGATGTGGGGTAAGCGAGACCATGACTAGTAAGGGAGGGGTCTAGTCTAGAGAAGGGGAAGGTGGGGGCAATCGTAACCCGGCCGGGACCATGACTATTGGGACCAGTTATGGTCTAATGGTCTGGAATCGATTATAAGATTTAGTCCAGTCATGTACAACTGTTTCTCAACATTTTTAGAGGTATCATGGTTTCGATTATATATAAAGAGAGAGGAGAGACAAGTTCATAAGAGAATTGTACATATTTAAGAAAACAAGAGAAATGGTCATTCTTTTTTCTTTTTTTAGGAAAATTTCATCTATATCCTTTAAAACTTTCTATATTACGTATATATCATTGTAAAGTTTGAAATTACGTATATATCATTTTAAACCTCTAGAATATGTCTTTCTCCCTAATTTAATTATTATTAAAACATTTAAAAATTACAAATCATTATCTCTAAATTGAATTTATTTTCTAAATTACTTAACTACCCTTCTAAATATTCTTCCAAAATCGTGTGATGTGTAATTTTTAAATGTTTTAATAATAATTAAATTAGGGAGAAAGACATATTCTAGAGGTTTAAAATGATATATACGTAGTTTCAAACTTTACAAGGATATATACGTCATATGAGAAATTTTAAAAGATATTGATAAAATTTTCCCTTTTTTGTCATAATGTCAAACGAGAACACCTTCATTTTACGAGAACGCGAGAACACCCTTTTACCATAGAAAATCACATGTGATGCTATTATTTTATCACACGTGATACTAAATCAGAGACGTGGACAACTTTTTGGCGCGATCTAGGTTGCAGGGTAAGTCGCCCTTAAACCATTAAGCCCCATCACATTTTTTTATCACATGTGATAAAGGTCTTCTTTATGTGATACTATAATCCATCAAGACCATTACATGTGATACTAAATCATAGATACAAACGACCTTTGGCACGACCTAAGTTGCAGGTCACGTCGTCCGCACACCACCAGGTCTCCTCACGTGTATTATCATATGTAATAAAGGTGTTCTCACGTTCTCGTATAATAGAGGTTTGAACCTCCACCTCAATTTGACCTGGTTCCCCTCCTTTAATAATCTCCACCCTCCCATGAATCGCGTCAATCCTCCGTGATCGCGTCCACCATAACCGAAGATGTGTGGCTGAGATTCGTCCTCACGTTCACAACCAAAAATGAGTTCACATTTGAACCTAACCCTATATATATATATATATATATATATGTGGCATCACTAAATTAGAGCATTGATGAGCGGACATATATTGTGAGATGGGGCCTTCATAAATTGTGATTTCTTGACTAGTTTTTCAATCATTTCATTTTTTGTCTTTCTTATTTTTTGTCATTAATATGTTATTTGATTTAAATCAAAATAGTTGAAAAGTGAACAGAGCAATTAAGGATTTCTTTTTCAAGTATGAACCATTTAATCTATTAAATTGAATAATCCAAATCTCGTTTGGTTTGGAAGAGTTATTCAATTTCGGATTTCTTTGAGGATGGGGAATCTATAGATCGTAGTAGTTCGCCAACCTCTCTAACTAACATACGATACAATTGAACTTCACGGTCCTTTTTTGCACTAAAAAACTAGTCAGAGCAACTAACTGTCTACGTACGAAATTTACGGAACAGGGATAAGAAACCAGGCCCCTAACCACAACTCATCCGCTGATTCTTCAACATCAGTCGGTTCGGACCTCCACTTAGTTTCACCCAAGCTTCATCCTGGTCATGGATAGATCACCCAGGTTCATGTGTGTTCTTCAACAACAATCTTCACATTCTCTTTTATATAAGAGTATTTTACTATTTTCATCTATGTGGTTTACAGTTCATTTTTGTTTTTGTTTTTAATGATTTTAAACTTTATTGTTATTTTAATCGCTTATATTTAAAAGTAGGAGTTAGTCTCAAAGACAAAAAGAACAAGAAATTGTAAAACTATATGGACGAAAATCGCAATTTTAAAACCACATGAACAAAATCAAAATCCGCAATTTTTTAACAAACTACAACAATGAAAAACATAATTTACTCTTAAACCAACTCATCTAGTTGAGCCACAATAGAATATTCCATAAATTTTATATATTTTTTAATTAAAAGTTGTACTAAATTTTTTATTATCTATCTTACACTATGCTAAATTGCATGGATGTTAAATAGAAAAAAAAAGAACTTCTGCTAACAACTAAATATTTTGTCCCTGTAGTTTATCAAAAATTACGAGTTTTGTCTATATGATTCATGATTTATTGTTATTTTTATCCTTATGTTTTACAATTTAATATTGTTTCAGTCAATGTGGTTTACAAGTTTTTACTCTTTTAACCTCTTGTACTTAAAGAATTAGTTCAAAGATGAAATAGCCATAAATTATAAACCATATGGACTAAAGTCATAATTTCTAAAATATATAAATGGAAAATATGGAAACCAGAATTATTAACAAACCACGGGATCGAAAATTGTGATTTACTTTTTTTTAAATTACGAGTCATGTTTATTTTATATTAAAAAATCTATTTAATTTAAATATAGGAAAAAGAATTGAATTACATTGGTGGTTTCCTCAAAATTTGAATTTGTTCCGTAAAACACATTATTTATACTAATGGTTTCTAACTTTTCAATTTTATAAGAATCTAGATCTTTGAAGTTAACATCGTCAGTTAACAACCGTTATGAGGAACTAAGCTTTTAGTAATATTTAGTTTATTTACATCTATTTAATTGTTATAGTTTATTCATAATTACTTCAAATTTTAATTTAATAATGTGTCACAATATATTAAATGGTAAATCATGATTACCTTTCTCATAAGTCATAACAAGAAAAAATATTTTTTTCTAACGAACAAATTTAATGTATAATTATCTATTGTTACCGTATATATAAATCAAATATTCCTAATAAAGATTTCTGAAAATAAATGTATTGATTTTTAATAAATATAAATATTTTTATTAAATTTATTTATTCTAACCAATAAATTTAGGCTATGTTTGGCAAACTAGCTGATAAACTAAATTTTCCGATCGATAACATGACTTATAAGGTATTGATGACTTATAAAAATTTACCGATAAGCTAACTGATGAATAAGTCATGTTTGATAAAAACTAGCTTATGAGCATGTGAAATGACCAAAAAGGGAATGTTGAAAATAAATAAATAATATTAGTTAGAGGTATAATTGGAAAAAGTGTCAAAAAGCTTCTCATAAGCTACTCCAAGTAGCTTATTGATAAGCTAGCTTATAAGCTGACTTATAAGCTAGTTTATGTGCATCCAAACGATTACTCAGAAAATAAGCTAGCTTATTTTTGTCAAACAATGCCATCGTTTCATCCAATTAGATTAAAGTATATGTATTTATTTTGACTTTTTGTATATGTTATCCTCTAGTAATAAAGTAGGATGTCTATCTAGAATAGGGTGGAAAAGGAATAACCCTAATTTTAAATATCCTGAACTTATAAAATTAAAAATCAATATCATTATTTGTTTCATGATCAAATGCAAATTTTTGAGCAAACAATAGGACCCCCCAATGTAATTCACTGCTAAAAATAAAGTAAAAGAATAAAGAATGATGAGAAAGAGGCACGTGTATTTGTTTCCATCCGAGAAGTGAAATCATTTACCCCGTGACACACTTTAACATAATTGAACCTTCTTCTATTCTATTTTATTCTTTTTTTACATCCATGTTTAAGTTTTTTCTAATTTCGCCCCATAAATCTTTACTTTCATTTCTTTTTCAAAAAGAATAAGAACATATGTTGATTGATTCATGAACACAGTTATAATTGATTTCAATCATAATTTAATAAGTATTACAGATAGAGGTTTTAGCAATTATAACTCTTGATCTTGTTTAAACCGAAAGAATTTTTAATTTGGAAGGATGAAATTAATTGCACTTCTTTCCTAAACTTGAATTGACCAAACTAATTCAAAATCTTTTGATAAAATGCATTTTGACAAATGCATCGTAGCTCATAATGTCATGTTTCATGGAGTTGTTTGTGAACAGCCGATATATATATATATATATATATATATATATGACAATGGAGGTTGGCAGTTGAAATGGGTAGTGGCAATTTCAAGGGAGAGTGGTGCCAGTGGGATCTATATATAAGTAGTGAAAGAAATGCAACCAAATGAGATTGTTGTCGTTGATTCTTAACTGTAAGGGTGTAACCGTCAGTTTATGATTGTCGATTGGTGATTGTTGTGATGTTCTTATCTGAGATTCAAAGCAAAGATGATGGGTATGCCACTTACGAAGACTACTCACAGTTTCGATACTGAATAAAGATGATGATAATGACGGTAGTTGAAAACATCCAAAATGCCTTGTTATTACTTACTAGTAATAGAAGTTGATCAATGATCAACGATCTAGCCCCTTAGATCATCGACTTAAGACTTACTCATAATTAGTTGTAAGTTATGAACCGATTATCATAATTACATATTGTCCAGTGAACTTCTACAAATATATCTGCGAATACAACCTAACTTGACAATGTGACTATATCCGGAGGTGTAAAATGAAAAGTCTTAAAACTCTTATTGTATATTTTTAAAATTATCATTACTTTTGTGGTGTGAATGTAAAAGAAGTAAAACTTGGGGATACCTTATCCTTCCACCTTGGGTCACCCACCAAACCAATCAACCAAGTGAACCAACCCCACACATGACAAGGGTAGAAAATGGGTACAATGATGGAGCCCAAATTTGCTTTTTAAACCCCCAAATTTCTTCTGATTTGTACTTTGGCCTACTTTTTTGAAAATATTATTAAAAGATAAAAGTTAAAGTTTTGAGAGGGCAAAATCTTTTCCAAAATCAAGTCAAGTCCCATGTGTTTGCTTTCAACTTTCTTAGATTCTTACTGTTTTTCAATCACAAAAAAAGGTGATGTTGTTTATAAAAGTTGTCTCTTCTTGTTTTATGTAAAGGATTTTGCATACTAATTAGTTATTTATTCAATTATTTAATTTTTAAATATTTTTAGTAAAATGAAAAGAATAATTCTTTTGAGTTCTTTTAGAAGAATTTTAAATTGAAGTAAGATATATTGTTACTTTTTAAACTTCATAAGATTTGTTTGGTTTGATAGAATGTTTTTGAGGAATTAGAAATTTAAAATTAAAGAAATTTTAATTTGAAATTTTTGGTGTATATGGTTTATAGATTTTATAAAGTGAATATTGAATGGAATCATATAAGTAATTTATAAAAACAAATTATAAATCATTAAGTTAACTTTTTATTAATTGAACATTACAAAACAAATGTTTTAAAATATTCTAAATTACATACAAATCCTACGAAATCCAGTGGAATACCAACCATCCACGTGGGATTTCGAAATCCTATGTTATTGGAATCATGAGATTTTAGATCCAGAAAATCTTCAAACCAAATTAAAATGAAATTTTAATTCTAAATCTCTTTAAATCCAATTTAATCATACAAATTAGACGAGGCCTTAAGGTGTGGTTCATGAAATGTTTTTTTATTTAGATTTTGTGGAAATATTTGAAATTTTTGGAGTGTTTACTTTACATAATGTGGAATGAAATTAAGTTTCATTGGTTATAAATAATTTATAATAATGATCATAAAATATAAAAGTAATTATATTATATTTTTTATTAATTGAATATTAGTGGAAAACAAGGTTTTAATATGATTTGAATAATTATTACAAACAAATTTAATGAGATCTTATAAAATATCAAATATCTTTATGGGATTGCATTCGAATCGGGATTTCAATTCTCAACGTTAATTTAAAAAAGAATAAATTCACTTTATTTTTATTTACTAATTCGATTTTAACATTAGTCATAAAAAATTCAAAATTATGTAAGGGTTAATCACTCAACCAAAATGGTCTAAATGATAAGAGTTTATGTATTTAATAATGTATTAATTAAAAGGGAATTTAATTATTTTGGACATTTTGTAAAATAGATTTACCAAAATGACCAAATACTTTCCCTTTTGACTAAAATCTCTACGAAATACATATCGATACACACCTCAGATCGAGTGGACTTCAAAAACACCCAAAATGACGTCGTTTTGGCCAAAAGTGCTCCGCCAAATACCACATACCTCCGCCACATGGCGGAGGGGCCCAAAACGACGTCGTTTTGGGCCATTTTTCGCGTATCCCTGACCGTATATATTTTCCTCCGCCACGCTGTATATATACCTCCGCCTCATGGCGAAGGGGACCCAAAACGACGTCGTTTTGGACCCTTTTTTTGCCTGGAAACCCTAATCCATCGAACCCTAAAACCCTTATATACCACACGGCTGTAAATTTAACCCAATTGTTTAATTACATTATTTATTATCTCTCTCTCTCTCTCTCCATGTTTTTTTGGCTTCTGATTGTTTTCGCATTATGTACCAATTGTCTGTGTAAAACCAACTTGAGACGAGTTATGTCCGGTTAAGTGTATTACAATATGTATTTTTCAAAGTGTATGATCATATATATTTGCATTGTTTTATGAAAGGTATCACAATGTGTATTTTCCTTCTTTTACAAAAAGAATCATAACATGCATTTTCGTTGCTTTATAACGAGTATCATAATATCACAATATATATGTATTTTCGTTGTTTTACAAAAGATATTTTTCGTTGTATAAAATATCCTTTACTGAAAATACTTAAAATACCTTTTAATTAAAAATTTGTCAAAATTATTAATTTAGGGTTCGATGGATTAGGGTTTTCAGGCAAAAAAAGGGCCCAAAACGACGTCGTTTTGGGTCCCAAGGCGGAGATATTTATACGGCGTGGCGGAGGAAAATATATACGGTCAGGAATACGCGAAAAACGGCCCAAAACGACGTCGTTTTAGGCCCCTCCGCCATGTGGCGGAGGTATGCCGTATTTGGCGGAGCACTTTTGGCCAAAACGACGTCGTTTTGGGTGCTTTTGAAGTCCACTCGATCTGAGGTGTGTATCGATATGTATTTCTTAGAGATTTTGGTCATTTTGGTCAAAATGGAGAGTATTTAGTCATTTTGGTAAACCTATTTTACAAAATGTTCAAAATAATTAAATTCCCTAATTAAAATATATTTATCAACTAGGGTATTTTTTTTAATAAATTATTTTAGTAAAAAAACTTACCAATACATTTAAAATGAGTTTAATATTAAATATAAATAAAAACCAAATGAAGGTTTGTTTGGTCAACTTACTTTTGCACATTTTTCTTAATCCATGAAAAGAATCCATTCAAATCGATTGGAGATATTATTTTTAAAACCTTTGATTTTAGTAATTATTTTAAGATTTCTTTAATAACAATATGAATTTAAAGCAAAAACATGTAACAATTACCGTAATTTCCCCACACATAAATTTGTCCTGCCTTTTACAAGACAAAAAGAACGTTTCTTTTGTATATATTTATAAATAAATAAAAATTCATTATCATGTCGACATTTTTAATTTATCTGACAACCTAAATTCAATTGTTTTAGAAAGTAGAATAAAGTCCTTATGGTTTTATTTTCGTTTATATCTTATTGAATTCATGGTTGTCATCCTTGTATTTGTTTAAAATTGTTATTTTCGACTATGTACTATTGTAATTATAATTTATGTCCCTGTAATTTATAATTCATTGTTTTTTAACTTATTTCGTTTTTAGGCTTACAGTTTATTTATTTTTTTGGTCTCTGTCATTACGGTTTATAGTTCATTGATTTTTTTGTCCCTCATATTTAACAGTAAACCACTAACGAAGTTAGTCTCGGTCTCAAAAACAACAATGAATTACAAACCATGGAGTTGAAAACCATTATTTCAAAAACAACAGAACAAAAGTCATCATTTTAACAAACCACAAGGACGAAAATCACAGTTTACTCAAAACAGATATTGTATAATGGTGTAGATGGGGCTAGAACCTTATAGAGTTAGTTTAACTGACAATAAAATTTGGACCTTTAACAATCTTCCTCATATATCATCAGTTTGAATCCTGTAACACTGATAAATCGAGATATATATAAACTGACTCGAAAACCTACAATTAAAACAATAACGGTGGGGGGGTGGGGTAGATGGAAATGCAAATGCAAGTGCATGGTATGTGACAAATCTTGGAAACAAAAATTTTGTAGGGCCTTTTGTTTAACGTTGTGTCATTATTTGAACATCAAAGTACTACTAATCAAGCACACCGTACAACTCAATAAACAATCAATCGACAGTTGGTTTTCCATATCCACAAAATGATTTTTTTTTCAAGTAACAACACCGGTGTTGTCTTCACATGTGATTGTGAAACTCCAAATGAGTCAACTTTAAACAATAAACAAACAAATAATTGAGAAGATGAAGTGATATTTATTATTTTAATTCAAACAAACTTTTTTTATTTACATTATTTAAACCTTTTTTTTTAACTTTAACAGCCTTTTTTTAATATAATTTGTTTATAATAAAGAAATAAATAAAAATTCTAGAAAAAATTGGATTTAATTTCAACAAATCTAAATTAATAATTATTATTATATTACAAAAGTATTTTTAAATATATAAATTTCTTTCTTTCCTCGTTTATTTAACTTTATTGATAATTTGAAAAGTTTTTATCTTGGAAAATACTCTAATTTTGTAGGAAAAAAGTCATTGATTTTCCTA
The DNA here is from genome assembly GCA_036898165.1 of Silybum marianum. NCBI lineage: Eukaryota > Viridiplantae > Streptophyta > Magnoliopsida > Asterales > Asteraceae > Silybum > Silybum marianum. The sequence continues at coordinate 48,974,732 of CM072530.1, read as the reverse complement.
TTTTCTTTATCTAAACAAAACAAAACGAAACATTTTCAACAACTATGCGTAAATAATTATATTAAATATTTTAAAAAATCTTTAAATTTTAAGAAATTTCTAAAACATAATATTAAGAGATAAAGACAATATTTTATTTTATGTTTTCATCAATAAAAGAAATTGAAAATAAAATATTTATAATAAAGAAATAATATTTTATTAAATTTAATAAATAATAGTAATTAAAAGAATAGTTGTTGAAGTTTAATGTAATTTTTTAAGGTATTTGACTTTTAATACTATATTAATATATTATAAATAAATTGATAAGAAAAGTAGTCTTAAAAATTCTCTTTTTCTTTTTAATTTTAGAAGAGGGAGGTATCGAAGATGCGATTGTTATTAATGTTTTTATCTCATAAGATTGAAATCATTTAATGAAGGATGGTTCGGAAAGTAGTAATGAATGAGGGCATGTGGTTTATAAGCATGCGTAGACTCTCATAAATGCTTATTTCTAATCATTTCTTTACTCTTGTTCTCTTTCACTTCATATCTCTGCCACAACAATACTTGGTAAATAAATGTTACTGTTTTCATCCCAAATATCCATATCTATATCTATATCGGGTTGGGTTTCGGTGAGAAGGAGAGTTATAATAAGAAGCGTAAGAAGGGATCTCCATCCTTGGATGCACATTAAGATAAGATGCACCGAGATTAGGTGCACCGAGATGCATCGGATCAGGTCCTTTCTAAAGCGCAATTCATAAGTGGGTGTGAGATTAAAAGTGATCAATGGTCCAGATCTCTTCTTACGCTTCTCTTCTCATCTTAACTCTTCTTCCCACACGATCCTATGTATATATATATATATATATACGGCTGGATTCCGGTAAAAAGAAAAGTTAAGGTGAGAAGTGTAAGAAGAGATCTCTACCGTTGGATGCACGTTAAAATGAGAAGCACCAGATGAATCCCCGTATCAAATACGATTAATGACTGGACTTAAGATTAAAAGTGATCAAATATGCATATATCTCTTCTTATGCTTCTCACCTTAAATTTCTTTCTTAGGTCTCTTCTTATTCTTCGTCTATGTAACTCTTTTTACTCCCTCTATTATTTAAAAAATAGAGTTGTCATATTATCAATTAAAAGTTCTATTAAACATTTATTTTAAGATTGAGTGGAGTAAGTTTTTACAATTTTTACATCCATAGTCGCTTCATTCTTGAGGTTCAATAGATAAGGATTTAAGAGATAGTCCAAAACACTATGCTATTTTAGAAATTAAAAGATTCAAGAAAAGTTTACTCGTTTTAAATTTTCCTTTAAAATAGAAAAAAGAATAAAGAAGGAAAATTGAAAAATCACTAAATTTAGAATGAAAAAGAAAATATAGCATTAGGAAAGAAAGGTAAAAGAGTGATGGAACATATTTGTGAAGATAGAATTAGAGAAAAGTAGAATACAATAATACATGACTTAGAAAATCCCCCAACCAATCTTACTATGCACAAATTACACTCTAAAAACCAACTCTACTTACATTAACCCATCATCCCATCATCAAGTTAAAAATCAAAACCTAATTAACTACTAATAACCCCAAATAACCAATTCATCTTCTTTTCTTTTCTTTTTCTTTTCAAATACTTAGAAGATCACCTTTCCCACCACCCAATTCCATGGTGGGTGATGGCGGAGCTAAATCCCCATCCGTGGTGGTGGTTGTGGTGGCGGCGGCCGCAGAATCACCATCTGCCGCCACCTTCGAGTTTGGTGGCTTTGGAAGCTCCGTTAAGATTTGAACAACTTCTCTCATAGTCGGGCGTTCAACCGCCTGTTCTTCAACACACAACATACCTACATAGAACAAGTGCATTACCTCATGGATTGGAATGGTGGAGAGTCTTGGATCCAAGATTTGGAGAACACCTTCTTTGTTACCATCGGTCATCTTTCTAACCCATTGAACAATGTCTACACCATCTCCAAACTCACCAACCGGTTTCCGTCCCGTTACTAGTTCCAAAAGAACCACACCGAAGCTGTAAACATCGCTCTTTTCATCCACCTTTAGTGTGTAAGCATATTCTGCAAATATAAAGATGAACTCTTTGATCAAGAAAACATAATCTTTTACAACCAATTAAACCAACATAAAGATGCATTCTTGATCAAGAAAACATAATCTATTACTAACTAAACCAACATAAAGATGATAAAGATGCATTCTTGATCAAGAAAACATAATCTTTTACTAACTAAACCAACATAAAGATGATAAAGATGCATTCTTGATCAAGAAAACATAATCTTTTACTAACTAAACCAACATAAAGATGATAAAGATGCATTCTTGATCAAGAAAACATAATCTTTTACTAACTAAACCAACATAAAGATGATAAAGATGCATTCTTGATCAAGAAAACATGATCTTTTACTAATTAAACCAACATAAAGATGATAAAGATGCAGTCTTGATCAAGAAAACATAATCTTTTACCAATTAAACCAGCATAAAGATGACAAAGATGCATTATTGATCAAGAAAACATAATCTTTTACCAATTAAACCAACATAAAGATGCATTCATGAATCTTGATTCAAGAACACCATACAGCTAAGATGACATTAAACCACTACAACAAAATTGGCTGTTAGGGGACATCAAATATGTCTAAAGGGCATGTTTATTAGCAGCTTAATGAGCCAAACGAGACTCCTAGCTTATTCAGTTAGCAATACATGATTGTTTGGTAGTGGCTTGATGATATAGAAAATGGCTTATTCAGTAAGTTTCTTGAAGAATTTATAAGCTATTTATGAAGCATTTAAAGCAAGAATCTTGAGATTGTACCTGGAGCAATATAGCCATAAGAACCAGCAATGGCGGACATGCATTCAGAAGTTCCAGAATCCTGCAAGAACTTAGCAAGCCCAAAATCGGCCACATGAGCTTCAAAATTGGAATCCAAAAGGATGTTGTTTGATTTCACATCACGATGAAGAATCAACGGTGAGCAATCATGATGTAAATAACAAAGTCCCTTTGCAGCCTCGATTGCAATCTTATATCTTGTATCCCAATGAAGATGACCACCTTTCTTCCCATGAAGCATTTCTCCCAAACTCCCATTTGGCATATACTCATAAACCAACAAATTCGTCTCATGGTTCGAACAAAACCCTAATAATCTCACAATATGCCGATGCCTAATCCTCCCAAGGGTCTGAATCTCGGCATTGAACCCATGATCATGAGACGAACCACGGCTCATAGCCGGCAATCTTTTAACCGCTACTAGCTCATTATTTGGCATAACCCCTTTGTAAACAATCCCAGCTCCACCTTTTCCAATGATGTTATCTTCTTTCAAGCTATCAAGAACATCATCACAAGTGAAATCTAAGCGTTGGAAAGCGGTTAGCTTCCAAGATCGAGCTTTACTTGCTTTCTTTATGGATCGAGCTTTAACAATGGCAGCAACAGCAAAGGCAATGGAGCAAAGAAGTAATCCGATAACAAGAAGAAGCTTCACAGAAGCAGAAAGTGAACCTTTTGAATGGGGGTCATGGGTGCCATTTGCAAACCCTTCTTTGCAAGGTCCTAAATAAGGTCCACAGAGATCGGAATTGCCGACAAATGAAGTGTAATTGAAGTAACTGAACTGGCCGGTGCCGGGAACTAAGCCGGAAAGATTGTTGTATGAAAAATCAACAGATGTTAAGCTTTGCATTGAGGCTATGGAGGTTGGAATGCTGCCTATTAAATGATTACGAGAAAGATTCAAGTAATTTAAAATGTGCATCCCTTTGATTTCAGTTGGGATCTCGCCGGAAAGTTGGTTACGGCTAAGATCTACGTATGTTAACAGCTTACATTGACTGATCTCCGGTGCGATCTCGCCGGATAAACTGTTGTGACTGAAATCAATCTTTGATAGCTGCTGTAATTGCCCTATCTCGCCGGGAATACTTCCGGTGAACTTGTTACCGTCAAGTAAAAGCTTCTGCACGCCGGAAAAGTTGCTGATACTAGCCGGTAATGGACCAGTTAGACGATTGTTTGACAAACTGACCTGACCGAGGTTGACGGAAACAGAATCGGTCACCGGAAATTCGCCGGAGAGAAGGTTGTTCTGAAGCTCAACCTGTGAGAGATGTGGTAAACTGAAAAGCCCTTTCGGAATCGAACCGTTGAGAAAATTTTCACCCATTCGGATTCGATTTAACGATTGGCATTGACCTAAAGACGCCGGAATCGGACCGAACAAAAAGTTTCCTAAAGTGATTACCGTTTCGAGTTTGTTTCCGGTGCAGAGATTCGGAGGAAGTGTGCCGGTGAGTTTGTTGGAAGACAGATCAAGGATCTGTAACTTTCCATTTTTGCCGAGACCTTGAGGAATGCTGCCGGTGAAGTTGTTCTCCCATAGCTGCAATACCTCTAAATCCGGCAGTTCTCCGATGAAATCCGGTATCGAGCCGTGAAGTTTGTTACGGAAGAGATTGAGTAAGGTGAGATTCTTGAGCTCTTTGAAGGATTCAGGGATTTCTCCGGTGAATATATTGTTTGATAAATCCATTGATTTCAAACCCTTTAACCTTCCGAGCTCTTTCGTTAGAGATCCGGAGAGTCCGTTTACTTGTAAGAATAACGTATCTAGGTTTTGAAGCTTCTCGATTTCAGGAGGAACTTCGCCGGAGAGACCACAATTAGCAGCGTCGAAACGGATGAGGCTTGATAAATTACCGATTTCCGGTGGAATACCGCCGGTGTAACCATTGTAGTAGCCAAGGTAGAGCTGCTGAAGGGTTGATAAGTTTCCGATTTCCGGAGGAATAGGGCCGGTAAGTTCGTTCCCGGAGACAGCAAGGTATTCCAGGAAAGGAAGCCGGCCGTACTCCGGCGGAATAATGCCGGAGAAGTAGTTTCCGCCGAGATGAAGATGACGGAGATTGGTCATTTCGGAGATGGCAACGGGAAGGTCTCCGGTCATATTGTTGTTATAAAGGTCAAGCACTTCCAGAGACTTGAGACTAGAAAGCTCCGGCGGAAACGTTTCATTAAAAATATTATTCGAGAGATTGAGGAGACGGAGGCCGGAAATGAAAGAGATCTCCGGCGGAATAATTCCGGCGATGTTGTTTGCAGCGATGGTGAAATTAACGAGGTTACGGAGGTGACCAATGTCGGAGGAGAGAGTACCGGTGAGATTAAGGCCGGAGATGTCAAGATCGACAATACGACGTCTAGAGTCGCAAGTGACGCCGGACCAAGAACAGTGGGAGGTAGAAAGGTTCCAGGTGGAAAGAGATGATTGTGGGTCGTCGGTAATGGCGGATTTGAGGGATAGGAGTGCGGAATATTCCGGCAAGCGACCAGATTTGGCGGCAAAGGAGTTGGGTATTATGAGAAGTAAGAGAAGGAGGAGGTAAAGGAACCTCATTTTCATGGCAATCTCTTTCTCTCTCTACTGGTTTTTTTTAGAGAGATAAGAAAAATGGAGAAGAAGAAGAAGGTGGGGGTGGGTAAAGTAGGAAGAGAGTAGAGAGTGAGTGAGATCACTGTGTGTGTTTTTAAATAAATACGACTCAAAATGGATTTTGTTTATTAATTACTATTTATTTATAATAAATTTTCTATAATTAAAAGTCAAAATATTTAATAAAAATTACATTTAACTTTAACTTTTTATTTTATTTTAAATTTTCTAACATTAATTGTATATTTAAAATATTCGTGTGTTTAATATTGTTTTTAAATAAATTTTATGTACGACAATAAATTTTCTATTAAAATGTAAAACCTTATAAAATGTTAATTTCCAAGTGTTGAGTCTAAATTTTTATTTAGTTTTTTATTTATAAAAAGTTGTGTTAAATTTTGAAAGTAAAATAATAAGACTTGTTTTTTATAAATTACAAATGTATGAATGTGTGTAATTATCTATTTTAAAATATTATAATGTTGAATTTGTATATGTTTATATAATTTTAAATAAATTAAGGCATTATTTGACAAAAATAAGTTAGGTTATAAAGCATCTCCAATGCAAGGTTCTTATAAGCAAAAAGTGCATTAACTTATAAGAACTACCATTGTGAAGATGTTCTTATAAGAACCTAACTAGTCCTAGGTATCCCAATCCCAACAAGAACATTGATTCTTACCATGATTTTTGTGAAAAATGTCATTTCACTTATTTTTTTTATTTATTTTTTGATCCATTTAATTATTAAATATATCTTATTTAATCAATGGGATCCATAAAAATGAGGTTCTTATAAGAACCTCCATTTTGGAATTTTTGATGAGTTACTTATTTAAGGAGATGACATTGAGGTGACAAAAAAGTATACAAAAAATAGGTTATTGTAAAAACCTCCATTGGAAATGCTCTAAGTCATCTTATAAAAACTATCTTATTTTTTAAGTAAATGTTTGACAAACTAACTTATAATTTAACTTATAAGCTAATTATTGAAAAGCTAGTTATAAGTGACTTATTGAACTTTTTATCATTTTTTCCGATTATAACTCTGATTAATATTAATTGTTATTAATTAATATTATTTTAAAATTTTATTAATTAATTTTAATTGTAATTATGAGTTAATCTTATTTTTATTTTATTAACTAATTTTAATCATAATTATGAATTAATATTTTTTTATGAATTAATATTATTTTGAATTTTTTAATTAATTTTAATTATAATTATGAATTAGTATTTTTTTTTATTTTATTAACTAATTATTAATCATTAATATTTTAACCTTAAATTATTCATTAGTATTCAATTGTTATTTAAAATTAACTTATACTTTTTAAAAAATTACTAATTAATTAAAATATGGTTTATTAGTTATTCATACGTAATGGTTAATTAAAATCATAAATTAATGTAAAAAAAATTCTAAACTATTTTAGCAAATCTAAAATTTATAATATATATGATAATTAATTTAATTTTTCTAAATAGATATATTATATTATTTTTTAATATTTCATTTGAATTAATATATTATTTTATTAAATACTTATTTTATAAGTGACTAACATTTTAAAATGTTCTTTTTGGTCATTTTACATGTTTATCAGCTAGTTTCTGCCAAACGTGATATGTCCATCAGTTAGCTTATCATTAATCAGCTACCTTATAAGTCATCAGTTACCTTACCAGTCATAAACTACGTTATCAGCTAGGTTGCCAAACATAAGCCTAAGATTAAATGATTAAGGGATGAGTGACCGAGAAACATTTGCTGTTTGGGGTCTATGGAACAATAAGAGACAAATAAGGGATTGGTTTACCTTTTACCAGATAATAGAATCGTAAGACATTCTTTTTTCTTTAAAATGTAAAGATTTTCATTTTTTCCTATCATACCACATAATATAGCATAGTTGTTAGAAAACTCTTTCTAATCACCAAAATTGCTATTATATTATAGTTGTTGGGAGCATAAAACTCTTTTAAATCATCAAAAATCTATTTACCATTATTATTGAAAATGTTAATCATCTTTAATAAATACTTTTTTAATTAGTTAAAACTCTTAACATGACATAAATCAGTAATATCATCACATCTTCTGTTGTAAGGGTATCTATATAGAAATACTAATGTATGATAAATGAATACTATGATTTTGAAATTCTATTTACGGTAAAAGTTATTTTTATTGATTCAATCTTTTCAAATTTGTTTTGTCCCTTTATATAGATTTTTTCTTCAGTTTTTTTTTTATTATTATTGCATGTATTGTATGACCCTTTTTATTTTGTTTAGCTTTTTTTTATAAAGAGAAATTTTTTAAAAAAACTAATAAACTATCTTATTTTGAATGATTAAGGGGGTGTTTGGAATTGCTTATAAAAACAACTTATTGACTTATTCCGGTGTGACACCGGTAATAAATCATTTTGAGTGTTTGGGAAAAACAACTTATCCGATGCCAAACCGGTGATAAGTCATTTTTTAAGAAGTTAAAACTTTTAACTTATCAACTTTTGATAAGCATTTTTCAAGGAAAGTCAACAAGTTAGTTTCAAATAAGCAATCCCAAACACCCCCTAAGTATCTAAACTGCTTTTTTTAGATGAAAAGACCATTAAACTTTCTCATTTTGACTCATTCTGAATGATTAAGTTATTAGACATTTTTTTTGAATAATTAAACCATCAAACTTCTAAAAATTTGTTAACTACATCTTTTTTTTTATTTTATAAATAAGTTACATGTAACTGACTAGGAAAAATTTAAAGTAAAAATAAACTTAAATCGGATTTATCATTCCTAAACTCAACGCAATTAAAACTCCTCGCAAACAACAGTATCACTCCCCCCCCCCCCCGCCATTACCACACCATTGTTCATTTTCCATTCTCCTAACACATTGTTGGCCCCTGACATCGAACCCTCTTTTCACTCTATTTTTTTATCCATCATAAGAGGGATAATAAAAAGATAATCGGTTACATGTAATTTATCTGGGTTTAAAAAATGTAAGTAACCAATTTTTAAAAATTCAACTGTTTACTTTTTTTTTAAATGTCCAGGACTTAATCACTCAAAATGAGAAATTTTATGATTCTTTCATTCAAAATGAGAAAGTTTAATAATTTTTTTATCCAAAAAAATAGTTTGGTGACTTAATCATTCAAAATGAAAAAGTTTAATGGTTTTTTTCATTCAAAAAATTAGTTTATGGTTTTAACCATCCAAAATGAAATAGTATGATGAGGTTTATGAACTTTTCCCTTTTTTAAATTCATATATTTTAGTATCTTTCTTCGAATCAAATGTATAATATGATTTTGACATAAAAGTTATTGTTATTATAATAATTGACCTTTTTTTCTTCACAACAAGTGATAAAACAAGATTTGATAGTTGGTTTTGATGCGGAGCAACAACTTGATGAAATGTTTATTGAACAACAGAATATAACGAAATGTTGAAATTTTGAATCGCTCATAACTTTAATCTTATAGGAGTTATAGGAATCACAACTCGATGGGTCGCACACATTTGGCCCAACCATTAGGCCCAAAATCTAATGTTTTAGGTTCCAATTTTGACTTTTTCCACGAATTTAAACAATTCTTCAACATTTACTTATTTAGTTTTTTATAGTTCATTACATGAAAATCGATTTCTTTTAATGTGTCATGCTCTGTCTTATGTCTCAAAACTTCTATCGATCCACCCTCGCAGGTGTAGAGAACCTGTTATGGTCTCAATTGTGCTACCGAAAACTTTAGGAAGTAGGAAGATGGATAAATTTAGTATTCAAAACTTGTACTAAAAATAGTAGCATCCTCTCTCTCGATATATATAGAGGCTCCTTCAAGTATTAACCCAATAATTTGTGTTAACCGTGTTAACACATCGTTCACTGGTGAACACCATGTTCGTTCACTGGTGAAACATCATTCATCAGTGAACGAATGGTTCCATACATGCATGCTCGTTCACTGGTGAACACCATTCGTCAGTATACGAGCATCGTGTTCACCAGTGAACGATGGGTTAACACGGTTAACACAAATAATTGAGTTAACACTTGAATGAGCCTCTCTCTCTCTCTCTCTCTCTATATATATATATATATATATATAGAGAGAGAGAGAGAGAGAGAGAGAACAAAAGGATTCAAATAAGAATGTTAACTTTTTATGAAAACACGAGAAAGTCATATGATTTTGTACTAACTGCAAGCGGACGACTTTTCCCATGCGACTTAAGTGCCCCAAAGTTGCCTGGATCATGCATGATTTTGTGCATGAACGATCTTTCTCGTATTCTCGTAAATAGTTAGTGTTATCGTTCAAACCTGTCCATATATATATATATATAGGCATGGGGTCCTGTGAGAAGTAAGTTAAGTTGAGAAAAGTAAGAAGGAATCTTGACCCTTGATATTTTCATCTCAGACCACCCACATAGAGCTTGCAAATCCCTTTCTAAAGCAATTGTCCACCTAAGCAAATTCCTATCTGACACTTGCAAAATTTGCAATTGTAGTTGCAATGCCAGCTAGACTCAACAACTTTTTTTATTAAGTAAATTAAATAGAATATTCAATGGGGACCACTTTTAAAAAATTTAGGTGATAAAGTGGCACAATTGAAAGTGTAAAAGCAATTTCATGTATGTGGATGGTCTCATACCTGCCCATGAATTGTGCTAAAAGGGAGTTGATCTGGTGCATTTCATTTTAATGTGAATCCAAGGATGAAAATCCGTTCTTACGCTCCTCACTTATACTCTCACTCTCACCGTAACCCAACCCTATATAGGCATGGGATCGTGTGAGAAGTGAAGTTAAGGTGAGAAGCGTAAGAAGGGATTTGAACCCTTGATCACTTTTAATCTCACACTCATCCATGAATTACGATCCATACTAAATTTGATCTAGTGCATCTTGGTGTATCTTATCTCGGTGCATCCAACGGTGGAGATCTCTTCTTACACTTCTCACCATAACTTCTTTTCTTACCGGAACCCAACCCTATATATATATATATACATATATATATATATATATATATATGTATATATATATATATATAGAGAGAGAGAGAGAGAGAGAAAGAGAAAAATTTAAATGAGAACTCGAATTTGGTTGTGAACGTGAGGACAAATGAGAGCGCTACGTGTGTCTGAATATAGATTATTTAGACTGAATAAACATTATTCAGACTTAATAAATATTATATTCAGTCTGAATATTTTTTTCATTATTCGATCTGAATATGACACCGTGTCGCGCTCTCATTTGTCCTCACGTTCACAAACAAATTTGAGTTCTCATTTGAACCCGCCTCTTTCTCTCTCTCTCTCTCTCTCTCTCTCTATATATATATATATATATATATATATATTCGGGTTATTCGAGTTCAAATGAAAAGAACATATGATTATGCATGCTCTTGATAGCAACCTAGGTTACGGGTCCAGTCATTCGTGTTCTGTAATCACATATAACCTTAATACAAATCACATGTGATTTAGTTATTATCTTGTCCTTTGTTTTGACCATGTTCTTGTTTTATCCTCTCTCCTTATATCACCATTTTGCATGTCTTTATAAAACTAAGTACAAAATGCAATAGTTTTCTTCTAAAAGTTTCGTGTGCTTCCTTTTCATATTTCCAACCAAAATATATATATTAATAATAGTTATGACATAACATCAAACTATTGCATTAGTTTAATAAGTAATGATCTACACAAGATTTTAAAAGGTATAATAAATAAATAAATCAAAGTTTGAGTAAACGAGAGAGATTCTCCTAATCTCTTTTACTGCTACTACGACTACTAACACTAATAATAACAAGTGACACTGAAGTGGGGGATTTTTATTCAAACCTATCTTCACGTACATTAAGAAATCACATTGGGCTTTGTTACCCTTATAATAATATATATATATATATATATAATATGTATATAATAATCTTTGATCGTATCTGTTAACTTTTTTCCTGATTTTGTCATGAAACTGGAGAGAGGGACCACGTATATTTGATCTTTTATCTGATTTCATCATGAATTATATCTGTAAATGGAAGAAGTGTGGTAATTTTTTAAAGGTATAAATTTTGAAAAACGATACAATAAAAAACAAAGTTTAGAGCCAACAAAACACGTTGCCATGTCTCCTATATATATATATATAATGTATTTCTTTCTCGAACCTTTCCCCTTGGTACAATTTCGTAAGCTTATGGTACTACTTCCCACAGCACCACGCTTTTTTTATAGGGATATTTCAAAACTAAATTACAAAAATAGTCCTTTCACTATGTGCAGATTTACATCTTTAACATTTTAGTTTAGAAACTTACAAATAGAATAACTAGACAACAATTTCGGTCGTGGAAACGATTTATTAGATGTTGAAAACTCGTTAAATGATTCATATGTATATTACTTGATTTATAAGGGTGTTTTTGTCTTATCACAAGTTTCAAACTTTTTGTTCACCTGATATCAACATGTGTTTGAATGTCCATTTTGAAAACAATTAAATGTTTACGAACTGAATAACCATAACTAAGTGATTGAAACTATAAATAGCTAAATGATTGGAGTTAAATGTAATATGGGTTTGAGTGTATGATTGAATTTTGAGAGGATTACGTAAAGATTTTATCTCTTATTACAGCCGGATGGCCTTTCCGTACCAGATTTCTAGATGAGCTCCTCTCGTTTCTCTCCGCTTATTCTATTTTGGTTGGTTGGTTGTAGTTTTTTTTTGTTGCTTCTGCTCTTTTTTGTACGTTCTATTTTGTTTGGTGGGTTACTACACCTCACAGTGAACTACTTTCTAATTTCTATTGTAATTTTGTTAAATTTTTATTAATAAAAGCTGTTGCCTTTAAAAAGAACAGTTAAACGATTTATATTATCAAGCTCCTTATATGTTTATAAAGATTTGATTTATCTCTAAATTTAGAAAATAAACATTTTTATCAGCATTTTTCAATATAGCACTAGCAGTAGTATTATTTTAGTAGTAATTTTAAACAAATAATTACTTTCAGAATTTTGTTTTCTTTTTTATATAATATATTGATACATAATATTGTTTTATTATTACTTCTGACGTATAGTTCAGTTGATAAAGGGTTCAGTGGTTTTATCCAAATACAAGATAAGTCTTGGGTTTAATCTCACGCCAAAAAATCTTCTCTTAAATTGATGTACTTAAAGACGAGTTTTGTATAAGACCGGTTAAATTTATCGATAATCAATTTTTTTCTTAAATATTATTTTATTATTGTTTAGATGGTTGGTTGCATCTGAAATTCATACATTAAGTCTTAATAAATTAATAGTGACATCATTATAATCATAGATTACAATATAAGTTAAAACGTAATAACATACAATAAGAAAAAACTTATACAATAAAATCGTTTAATTTTAATTTTTTATATAGAAACATATTGTTTAAAAAATTAAAACAAAATGAATCTCCTAGGAATTTGATATTATTTTGGTTTTATTACCCTTTTTTTTGTTCTTGGATTATTATTTAATTATATAGATTATGAATTGTGCTTGGAGTATACGTAGTGTTTAGTCAACCAATACATCGATAATTATGTCTGTCATCAGGACACTGGACAACAATTGAAAATTACTAAATATTTAAGAGTAATCTACAAAATTGGTCCCTGAAGTTTGTCAAAATTAACACTTTTCGTCTATTGAAATTACAAAATGGTCATTATAGTTTGCAAAAACGTCCGGATTTGGTCCTTCTCTCCCAACGATCGTTAAAATATTTCGTTAAATGAGAAACATTTTCACATTTTTAACAAAAGAATTGTCTTATACCCAGTCAAAAACCACATGGACCTAAACCAAAAATATGATTTTGATCAATTAAAAGATAAAAAATGGGAAAAGAAAATGTCCCTGATTTAACAAAATGTTTTAATGATCGGTTGAATAAACTATTATGAAAATTTTGTAATTTAAAAACTATAAAAATCAAAAGTGTTATTTTTGATAAAACCGTAAAGACCAAGTTTGTAGTTTGCTCTTATTTATTTAGATGCCCAACAATTAATATTATTTAAAGTGGGTTCTTCCCACTTCCCAAAATGTCAAGTTGGATCCACCAAGTTTGTATAGTTTGTCTTTTTATTTGTGTAATTAACCCTAAATGTTTGCTAAATTCCAAAAAAAACAAATAAATAAAACAAAATCATGAAAGAAAATGTATTACGAAAGCTAAAAAAGATTACGAAAGCAATTAATTGAACTTCAAAAATCAAATATAATATTTTTTTAGTAAAAGGTTTAAATAAAAATGTTAAATATCATTCTTATAATTTTGAAATTATAACATGGGATCGTTTCGAAAAACGTCCGGATTTGTCCCTACCTCTAACAGTTGTTAAAAAAATCGGTTAAATAAGAGAAATTTTGTATTTTTTTTTTCTTTTACCCAATTAAAAAAACCACATGTACCTGAATCACAAAATTGATTTTGATTAAGTAAACGATAAAATTTTTGATAAAAAGAACAAAAATGCTCTTTATTTAACGATTTTTTAGCAGTCGTTAAAGTGCGGGATTAAATTTAAACGTTTTTATAAACCATAAAGACCATTTTATAATTTTAAAACTGTAAGGACAAAAAATGTTATTTTCAACACCCAATAAGAACCAAATTTGTAGTTTACTCTTTTTTATTTAAACACCCCAAAATTAATATTATTAAAAGTGGGTTTTTCTCACTTCCCAAAATGTCAATTTGGATCCACCAAGTTTGTATAATTTGTCTTTTTATGTGTGTAATTAACCCTAACTGTTTGTTAAATTCCCAAAAACAAACAATAAAACAAAATAATGGAAGGAGAATGTATTACAAAAGCTAAAAAAGGATGATTCCAAGAAATTAATTTACTTTAAAAATCAATAATCACTAAACGAAAGATTTTTGTTTACGAACCTTTCTTTGGAAAATCTATTGTTAAAGAGTGATTATCTGGGTGATCCGTTAGTATTTTCTCAAAAAACATCGGATTTTACTGAACCACTGGTATTTTTTGGGTTGTCTGTGAGTAATCATCGACGGAAATTTATCTGCTAATTTTTGTGGGTAAAAGTCGTTTGTTTTGTAGTGAATATAATGTCTTTCACTTATATAAATTATTAAAAAAATTCATTTAAATTTTATATATGTAAATCCATATGAATAATCTATAAAGCATGTGTAGGGGTGTCAAAAATGTACCGAGACAAACCAACTAATTAAGATACCAAATGTACCAATTTAATTGGTACCAACTAAATTGGTACCGTGGTATCGAAAATCCAACACCACGGTACTACCGTACCGTACTGACTTTATATATATTATTTTTTATATAATAAATCAATTAAGTGTATTATATAATAATTATTTACAATTTAGTTTTTATATTTTTATATTTTTTCTGTTTTTTACATTCACTTTGGGTTTGAGCCTCACTTAGGGACTTATTGTCTTCAGTTTACTTTAAAGTTTAGAATATTTTTTAGTCCCATTTCAATATAACAGATAATAAGTTTAACAAGTATTGGGGAAGTTTTGAGAAAGCCAACAAGATTATCATGATAGCTAATGTTCTTGAGCCGAGATACAAGCTACAATGGGCTAAAGTAGCTATGCAAAAGGTTGATCCAGGTTATGAAATAATTCAGTAATAGAAGGGGAGTTGAAGAAAGTACTTATGCAAATGTACGAGGAGTACAAAAGAATTGAGAACGGGTTTTAGATAACAGGTTTTAATCTTTTAGACATGTTTGTAATTTGGAGTTTTAGACAGGTTTTGTACAACAGATTTTGGATAGCAGATCATGTTTATTAGTTTATATTAAACATTAAACTTTGTGAACTTCGAGATGTTGGTATAAATACCGTACCAACACGTACCAACCGAAATAAGTTGGTACCAATTATAGTTGGTTGGTACACGGTATAAATTTTTTAATACCAATTTTAATTGGTTGGTACACGGTATTGGAGAAAAGATATGGTACCGTACAATGTTCACCCCTACGCATATGTTCGTATATGTATTATGGTATATTTTTTTTGAGAATTTTCCAATGGATCGTATATTAAACTTTTTTCTTTTACTTTTTATTTTTTATAATATTTATTCTTTTTATTTGAACCGATCTTTTTAAGGTGTATATATAACATTAAGGGATGATGTTATATCCAAGTTGAAATTACATATATACTGATCATGATCAATCAATACGGTTTATACTTTATGATATTTATTATTTTTTATGGCAGGTTTTATGAAGAAAAGACAAAAGAAAATCTATGTTATATTAAGATTGGGTTATGGCGAGAAGGAGAGTTAAAGTGAGAAGCGTAAGAAGGGATCTCCATCCTTGAATGCACATTAGGATGTGATTCACCGAGATGAGGTGCACCGAGATGCACCAGATCAACTCTCTTCTAAAGCGCAATTAATGGTAGGGTAAAAGATTAAAAGTTATCACTAGTTCAAATCTCTTCTTATGCGTCCCATCTTAACTGTTCTTCTCACACGATCCTACGCCTGTTATATTATACATTAAAATAGATAAAATTTAGTAAGAGCTTTAACGTGTTATTTACATAAGTATAATGGCTAATGATTGTCTTTTGTATGTGTTTTATAGAAGTATCTTCTTTTACAAACCCTCTAATTAGTATGAATCATACAAACTAATCAATTGAGATATTTATGAAAATGTCGGTCATTTATTTATTATGATTTGAATGTTTGTAAACGATCATCAAAGTTTATTCATTATGATCAACACTTTAAATTAAAAATCAGTTGAGATATTTATGAAACCAGAATCATCAAACTTGATGGTCATTTGAGATTTATTTGTACTATTGGAGGGTTTTCAAAAGAATGTAACTCTTTATTTATAATGTACTTTTGTTATTTAATGGAATGTTTGTTTTATATAAATAAATAAAATAATTTATAATTAAATTTATTTAGTGATAATAAAGATTAAAATAAGTGTATTTGTAAAGTTAATAAATATAACAATATTTTATATAATCAAAGACAAAAATGTTATTAGTGGCCTCGTCAAATGTTCACTACAAACACCCATTAAATTGAGCATAAACTCATTGATCATATAATCAACATCAAAACTATCATTTCTAATTTAATCGATAGACATAAGGCTTCATAACAGTATACATTTATGTGATAAATGAATCTTCAATATTACATACTTTTGAACAATCAAATAACTACTTATCTTATATTCAACTGAATATTCTGCCATGAACTAGTATGCATCTTTACATTATTCTCCATCAAGTTTTTTTCTTTTTATAGTTTCTTCTTGGAACTCTTAGCAGTGATAAGTAAACGAAAAAGCATATTTACTTCAACCATTTTGTTCATATATAAGCGTGGAAAAGAGATCAATTGTTGCTACCCTGGTTTATTACAACATTTACCCCATGTTCGATTTCTTTCCTCATGCCCTTGTTAAGTCTAAATATTTATTCTTATGACATTAATCCCTTGGATTTTCATCCATTACCTAGTTACTATTTCGGTCCTAATCATTTACTTTATTTCATTTTAGGGTGTTACACCCGACCTGTATGATAAATAACATGATTTCCTTTGTTTAAGTTACTAAAATGAACATATGATTTAAACAATTATCTATATATAATAAAATCAAAGTAATTTTTTATGAACCAGATACAACAACATATTATTTTATAAAAAATAAATAAATAAGTTCTAAGTTAGTACTATTTATAAAAGACAATACGTTACGCAAACAAAAGTGTAGCAGGATATGCCAAAAGATGGTCCAAATTTACAACAATTTTTTGGTGTCTATGGGGGTGTATAGTCGTTTTCTTACATCCTCAAGTTATTATATACACTCCTCTTCTTGCATGTGGAAGTTATTTATATGTGTTAATGTAGCTTTAGGATATCATCTTGCATCTTCTGAGTTATAACATTGATTGAGTTCGGTTGAGATTCAATATAATTTTATTTCAGTTTCTCAGAAGAAATCATAATTTCTCTCTCCCCGCCAAGGTCATTTAATATTATTCTTTTTTTTTTTTATAATCGTGAGTGTTTATGTTAACTTGTGCATATATCGACTAATCCTATAAAATCAGTCGAACAAATCAACCTTCAGTGTTCCTGAAAGGAATTGAATTGGTGACAATAGGAGAGCAAATCCAATAGCTTACCAGTTAAACTTCTTCTTAAAATTATATTATTGTTCCATGAGGAAAAAATGAGCAAGTAATTACATGATTATTCATTTTTATTATTTTATCGTAAGGGAAAAAAAAGTTAAAAATATATAAAATAATCTAAAATAAATAAGTGATTTAAAAATTGACCCTAAGCAAGAATAACAAGATACATAACATACATATATATATATATAGGAAAGTTCAAATGTGAACTTATTTTTGGTTGTGAACGTGAGGACGAATCTCAGTCACTTATCCGGTCAATAAAGGCGAACTTTGACGCAGTTCACTCCTTTAATAATCTCCACCCTCCCATGAATCGCGTCAATCCTCCGTGATCGCGTCCACCATAACCGAAGATGTGTGGCTGAGATTCGTCCTCACGTTCACAACCAAAAATGAGTTCACATTTGAACCTAACCCTATATATATATATATAAAGCATACATATATAATTAAGAGAGTCAACAATATTTGCCTAACTGAAAATTCAGTAATATTTATACATAGATTGATATGCATGCCCATTTTTTAATAAAATAATAAGTATGCTAGTTTAAAATATAAGACAAAATAAAAGAGGTTAATATAATGATGTTGGAATGATGGATATGAATAAAAACAATGCATAAGACAAAGGGGTTATGAACCATTGTTTTGTTGTCACACTTGTTTGAACTTATGTCCTTTTCATGGGTCCTAAAACTCTTTAGACACAAGGGAACATCTTGCTACAACCTTCAAAAACAACCCAAAAGGACTAATGCTTAATTGTAGGTGCAAAAATAGATGGGATGTATAACAAATTTAATTGGATTAATTAATTAATCTGAATTACGGAAATAATGGTTTGAATTAGATTGATTTGTTAATATTGTTTCTGAATTACACAAATAATTTACAAAACCGATCACTAAAATAGTGATAAAATTTCGTTTACTTGAACAACTTTTTAGAAGACTGTAAACACTTGAAATGTATATTGGACGACTTTAAACTGTTTGGCATGTTTTTGTTTTATGCTTTTGATCCATCATCTATAGTATGAACAAGTTGAAATTGCCATCTGTATGTTAAATACGTATAACTGATTTAGTTACTTATCTTTCTAGTAACGAAATAATGACAAATAAAAATATTCAAGAAAAGGAAAGAAAATCATGATAAAAGATTGTAGCGTTTCGATACTTAATCTAAAACCAATCATTTGTTCATTCAATGTTATTGTCTCAACATTTAAAAACCGGATGGATGCTTTTTAGCCTATTGTAGTCTAGGTTGCAGAATACACCCGTTGAAAACGGAAGAGTGCATGTTATTGAGTTTTCTTAAGTATATAATATTTATATACAACAAAACCCACACATACTACTTTCCTTTAGTAAGACTCGAATTATTAGCCTCCAAAAATATTAGGTTTACCAATAATCCAAATACTGTTATCTCAATGATCCTTTGATTGCATATTGTCAAGTTGTGATAAAATTAACAGATAAAAAGTCACAATAAAATGTTTGACCCAATATTTAGCCCAAATATGATGTTTACATAATAGTGATCCCCAAATAATGAGGCCTTATGTACTATTGGCACATCAAACTATAGTCATGGTCCTTGGGTCAAAATTTTCAGCCCAAATATAATATTAATCCAATACATTGCCTAAATATAATGTTGACCCAATGGTGAGGCTTTATGTACTAATGGGCTCATAAACCACAATCTTGGGACCCAATTTTTTAGCCCAAATATAATGTTGACCCAATATTTAGGCCCTAATCGTTAAATCATTTTAAGTTCTTTTGATTTATATTCATTTCATAAATTAAAACTGATTGTAGAGCAAAAAGAACGTCGTCGTATTAGTGATCAGAAGTGCATATAATGGCTTCGTTTTACATGAACAAGCTACATTATTTGTAAATCCATACAACAAAAAGAACAAACTCACAAAATGTAATCCATACCAAGCTAAACTGTTTTTGCGATTTCTCGAACAATTATCGTAAATTGGTTTATGTCTCTTTATTCTTCACCGGATCCCGATTGGTCACTTGTCTCTCCTGTCGATTCCATTTGATCATTCCAGAATATCGAGTCTATTTGATCATCATCCGCCGTCTCATTTTGATCCATTCGATCACCCTTCCCGACTTTGGGGTCCATTTGATGATCATCCCTATATTCCAATTGATCGACCGTTGAGTTCCTTTGAGAAAAAGGCGGGGTGATGGACTCGTGAACATGGGAGTGGGCAGCGGCAACAAAGATGGCTCCGGCTCCTGATCCTCCATGAGAGTTCTCGATCATGACATTATCGGCTAGTGAGTTTCCCAGCATCTCCCACACACTGCTATGCAGATAGTTTCTAAAAACTCTGTAATGTTCATAAAGTCCGCCTTCCACTTTGACCACACTCTTTTTCTCGTTGATCCTCCCGCGCTTTTTCATAATTCCAACTATGCACGCCCCTGCAAGACGAGCACCTCTTTCCGCTACTATGTCACAGATTTCAGCCACTATTTCTCTCACCGATGGTGTAGTGGAAGCAATCTAGGATTTGAAAAGAAATATCAAACAACTTATGCAAGATATTTTAGAAAACTAACCAAACCAAACCAAACCAAACCAAACCAAACAAAACCCAATATTTCCCACCCAAAGGTGGAGCGGGGTGGTGGGGTAAAATGAATATTTCTATGAATACCCCGGGCTTGTGCAAAGTGTACGAAAAGAAATTTGAAAATAAGGGATATTCTTGTTGTTCATGGTTTACCCCAAAAACTTCCAAAAGCTTTTCCTGGACAGTATCACGATTTTCTGTTGTATCTTGATGCATTGCAGCCATATCCGGTGACCTGTTTCGATACATGAATTAGGGTGGCAAATTTCCATTGTGATGCAAACTAAAAACCAAACCCTTTTTCATGTATGATGTTGGAAACCGTAACCAATCTATAATCTTTCTATATATAAACTACCTCAATGTGTAAGGGGTTTTGAGTTTAGGAGGAACGGTTTCTCCAAATATAGCTGTTTCTTTGGCCATTTTAAGCAGAACTCTCCTCACCACCTCTCCTAGATACATCCCTCCAATGAGTTTCTCAAACATCTGAAGTAAAATAACAAATTATAAACAAAATGGTGGTAAATGATTTGTAGTTATTGCACATAATTACAGCTATATTCACTCGAATTCCAAATTGAAAAGATTTACAATATAAAGAAGTCATATAGGGATTACTTGTGTGTGTGTATACATATATCATAACAACAAGAAAGAAGTGCAAGTTTTGTACCCGAGATCCTGGATTAGAGCTTTCAGAGTCTAAAGCCATGTCAAATTCTGTTATAGGAAGATGTGGAGTATTGAAGTTGCCCCATTGCATATCAATAACCTTACATGTTTCAAAATTAGTTATCAAAATGGGTTCTTTTTTGGATATTTTAACTAGAAAAATAAACAAAATTAAGGAGAAAAACCATTTCACTCAATTTGAATTCGTTTCCATTAGGGATCACATGAGCTGACTCCACATAAACAGCATTAGTAGCAAGCCCTAGAGTAACTGCAGCTACACAAGCCTTGTTGAAATATCGACCTCCTGCCAGATCCCCTATGGTAGCATCCACCTACCACATACATTAAAGATTTGTAATAAATCACATTACATAATGCAAACCAAATGAAACTGATATCCCACATAGAGGTAGGATATACAAAAACATATACACAGAAAGGTTACCAAATGCATTTTCTTGTAGCTACAATATTTTTACATCGGACAAGCAAAACTTACCAATGCAGAAACCTGCAAATCTATTCCATGCTTTTCCAACGCCTCATTGACTTCATGCGCCAACTCTTTCCCGGCCTGGTGTAATGTAATTGTTAATTCCAACGAATTTTTTACCTAATGCTCATTTGTATTCAGGGATATTGGAACCTGTAGAGGGTAAACGTAAATACAAACAGCCACAAGACTTGGTCTTTGTATTTACATTTACATTTGTACCATATAAAACAAATATATTTGACACTACCCTAGAGGGTAGGGGAAAGCTGCTTCTGTGAAGACTCACGGCTTGCAAAACAAAATTCAAAAACAGGAATATATGAAAAGAAGGGTAAAACTAAACTCAACTGCGTCATTAACAGCAAAGGACTTCCAACATATAACATTTCCTTTAGTTGGTGATGCAGGTCCCTCAAGTAATGGGAAAGACACAGTGAACCCCAATTTTCCTTTTGGAGCAATAGGGTTTTCTTTTGCATTTGTTGTGATGAATATCGCTAGCTTCAGTGCCATGAAATCAAACACTTCCTGAAACATCGTTCATATCCATCATTTCAATCTTTCATAATCAATTTGAGCGATTAGATATGATACAAATATTATTACTTAAGTACATAATCGCATGCAAATATACATACTCAATTAATGCAAAAGTAGGAAATTCTTTTGGGTACCTTGGTGGAGCCAGAAATCACTTCAGGGGGGATACTAACTTCTTCTCTTTCCAGATCGGTGATTTGTTCGTTTTTCCCACTAAGCCGAGCACGCAACATTAGGAAATTATCTTCACGTAAATTGACCCCGTAATACAAACCTTCCTCGGTACTATTGCACGAAGAAAAATTAATGAATCATAGATACGACATAAAAAGAATATCATATAAACCGATTTTTGTGCCTTTCGATGAACAAATATATCCTAATTTCGATTTTGATCCACAATGCAAATTTCAATATATAACATACAAGTAATTGCATGTTATCATGGAGTTTAAGACTAGGCTAGATGATTAAAATAGTTACAATCATATTTTCACAAACATACTACAAAATTCACAAGATATGATGAATTCCTATAAGTAGATTGACAAACAACTTGAATATTGTCTTCAATTTTCAGTTTCATGATATTATTATTGTTGTTGTGTCAGTATCCGTCCTAAATTACAATTAAAATGTAGGTTTTCAAAAGAGTACCCATGCGGAAGTGAAGAGGTGTAGCATGGATGCATAACGAAATCGGTTTGAGATTGATCAGAGAGGCTCGTTTGCATATCTGAAACCAAATCAAAAGCAACGTGCCATAACTTAGGCACCGGAGTGGCACAATCCTTAGCGAATTTCCGTAGGATCCTCTGTGTCTGCCTCCACCGTCTCTCATCTCGTTTCCTCCAACGAACCAATAACACTCCAGCCACCGCCACCGTTGCTGCCGTTGCCACGACCGTTGCGACTACCACTTCTTTCCTCATTTCAACTGTTTATGTAATCAATCTCTCTCCAATTGCAAAACAGATCAAAAGTTCATCGATGACTTTCAAAGAATTTGATTAGTTTTTTTGATAAAAAAATTCTGATCATAGATCCAAAAAAGGAAAACAAAAATCAATAGCAAAACAGAACATGAGAGCGATTTTTGTGGAGTGAAGAACGAGTCTTATGCCCTCACACTCTTCCAATTTATAGTCAGTTACATTACAACCCTTTTTTGTTGGTTCGTTTGCTGAATTCTAACAAAATATAAATTAATTTAAATATTTGGTAATAATTAAACAGTTTTATAAATAATAGTATTAAATAAAATGTAATATTTTTAATTCATATGCATAAGCAACCCAAAATTGCTCCAATCAAACAAATTGTTCGAAATGACTGGTTAATATTATAAACTCTAAGGGGGCGTTTGGTTCGCAGAATGGAATTGAATGGAATGGAATATGTCAAAGGAATTTGACTTTGAAGGAATTGGAATTGGAATGTTGTCAGGTTTGACCAGCTGTTTGGTTGGCAGAATTGGAATGGAATCTGTTGAAAGAAGTGGAATCTGTCTGTTTGGTTCACAGAATGTTAAAAATTGCATAAAACAGTTAAAATTTGCATAAAACAGCCAAAAACTACAGAAAATGCTAAAACAGCAAAAATCATAATTTTTTACAGCAAAAATAGCTAAAAACTGCAGAAAAAAGCAAAAAACTACAGCAAGACAACATCTGTTAGGGCAAGACATATTTTAGTTGTTGCAGGAGACGATGGAGAACCTAACTGCTAGGGGTGAGGAAAAAACGAACCGAAACTGGAAAAAAACCGAGAAACCGAAAAGCCGAGAGTCGAAAACCGAAAACTAAAAAAACCCCGAAATACAGAACCGAAATCCAAAACCCGAAAATTGAAAAAAAACCCCGAAAAAAATAACCGAACCGAAATCGAAAAACCGAAAACTGAAAAAAAAAACTCCGAAAAAACCGAACCGAAAATCCAAGTGAAGAGGTGTCATCTTCTTTTTTTAGAGATTAGGGTTATAGTTCTTTTTTATGATGAGGGTATTTTAGGCATTAATAAAAGAACCAATTCAATTCCAATGAAATCCCATGGGTAAGATAAGGAATCTCAAGTTGCCCCATTTTGGAATTCTTAGGAATTTACCAAATTCCAATTCTTGAAAATAATGAACCAAACAAAGGAATTGGAATCTGGTCAAAGGAATTCAGATTCCAATTCCACCAGATTCCATTCCATTCCGGCGAACCAAACACCCCTAATATTTTCTACAATGTGAACTAAGTATGGAATGTCGAACTCAATCAAATTACTTCGTTTTCACTGATTGAGGCCAAATCGCGAACACAGATAACGATAAAATGACCTCAGGTTTAGGCGTATATTACCTTATTCATTTTCACTCAATTTCCTTTTCTTTGGATAACTATGGGTATCCGAGCCAGTTTACGCGCACAAACTAATAGTAGGTGAACCTCCATTAGGGATGAGCTCGGTACCGGACCGGTACCAAAACCGGGTAGTACCGAAACGGAGAGTGGAAAAAATCAATACCGAATACCGAACCGATAAGAGAAATTCGGTACCGGGATTTTCGAGACTAGAACCGTTTGGTACCATTTTTTGGGACGACAACATTTTTTCACCGTTGACCATTAAACACAATAACAAAACCAAAATCACTTGAGCGGAAACCGGATTGGAGGAGCCGATTGTGCAAGAACCGGGTTTTGGATAAATTACGGAACCGATTTTGGAGAATTGCAATAACCGAAATATGAAGAATTGCAAGAAAAAATCGGTATTTGAGTGGAAAATACAAGAACCGAAAATTGTAATATATTTAGGAGGATTTTCTATAAAAAAGGAAAGAGTTTGTTACCAATTCAAATAAAAAAATGACTTTTTAAATTCCCCGGTTCGGTTCGGGATTTACCGGGACTAGTACCGGTACCGGTACCGAAAGTACCGAATCCCGAATATGGAAAATCTTGGTACCGAATACCGAACCGGTAATGATATTGGGTATCGGTACCGGTTCGGTTTCGGGATTTCGGTCCGTATGCTCATCCCTAACCTCCATGACCATAAGGATTTTGACAGTGCTTGGATTCGAACCTGAGAAAGATGAGATTTTCACGACAACTCCCGAGTCGTATCGGTGCGTCACAATGCAAGTGGTTCGCTCTATTTCCTTTGTTATCTCCTTGGTTTGCTTTGATTGTCGACATCTTTTTCTTTATGTATAAATTATAACGATAAGCTTATGTTGTTTACGAACAATACGACCTGTTAGACCAAACACATTAAAAAGCGAGTTTTGACAACTATTCTGGAAAAATCGCCTGGCCTGGATTGACATAATTAAGATTAAGACGGACATGGAGGATGTAAAAAAACTTGAGCAAACCTGCCTGACACATTTATCTTTTTATAAATAAATAAACTTATTACTATTTAATAATTTTCCTTTACAAAAAAATATTTGTAGACTTAAGTTGGGCTCCTCAGAAATATTGACCATTAAGAAGTAGTTGATGAGGGCTCTATTATTATTGAATGAATCAAAGTTGTGAAGTGTTGGACACACTTAAAAAATATATTTTTTTCTAAAAATATTTTGTAACATTCTCTAAATAAAGACTAATTTTATAATCTTAATACTTCTAGGTGGTAGAATATTTGATTCTTGAATAACTTGAAGACGAAACATTCATACTTTATATTTTGTGAAACTATTTTTTGTTTTTAGATTATGTGTCTACTGTGTTTTATTTTAAGTTTAAAAGAATATCAATTATATTGAATATTATGTATTTTTTAAATAGATAAAAAAACACTTTGGGCTCGTTGGTTCGTAGGTAAGTTTGTCCTATTTTAGGGCAGGTATGGCAAGTTATGAGCCCACAATTTTTTTGAGTTTGCTATATTAAGTTCGTTTGGCAAAAAGATTGGTTAAGTATGGCTCGAATCTATATATTTTTAATTGAGAGATATATTCGATTGCTATATATTTTTAACACAATAAATTAGGGCATGAGAAAAGGAATCTGCTAAGCCGTTTACTAAACGCTTATATGATCAATGTTTATTGAGTCGTTTTATCTTATCGGATGAACATAACAAGAATTGAGAATCTTATCCAGTAAGAGCAATCGCAAGTCTCGAGAGTCTTACCTGGTAAGTGAAAGTAACGACTAACCCTGTAAACGATTACTGGATAAATTGTTGCATACAATACCGTTTTAATGAAAAAAAAATATATAACTTAATTAGTTAAGTGAAAGTGTTATACTCTTACAAGTAAGTAAACACTTACAGGGTAACCGTTGGTTAAACAATCGAATATGAAAATATAAAGAATATTGATTAATGAATTTTTATTTAATTATTTATGTTATTATTATTATTATATTTATGGTTTTGAGTATCTAAAATGCTCCATCATATTCTTTTTATAATTCGATACATGAATCACTACTAAACGAAAGAGTTTTGCCTACGAAACTTTTCCTGAGAAATCTGTCGCTAAAAGGTGATTTCTCATAAAACTGTCACAAAATTCCGTGGGTAAATTGCTGGTGGGTATTTCAAATCAGTGATGGATTATCCATAGATTCTTTGGGTGATCCGTTGGTATTTTCCCGAAAAACATCGGATTTTAATGAACTATTGATATGTTCTGAGTGATCCGTGGATAATCATCAACGAAAATTTCTCTGGATAATTTTTGTGATTAAAAGTCATTTATTTTATAATGAATTTTTTAAAGAGCTAAGAACATATTCTTAACTATATCCATTACAGATTTCCTTGGGTATTGCAAATCATCAACAAAGGATAAAAGATTATTATAATTCAAATAAAAATCTTAAAAAAATCAGTTTAGGATATTTTAACATTAATTGTATTATTTAAAATATTCAATAAATTGGTCATCTTAATGCATTTTTTTTAATAAAAAGTAATAATACATTCAACCTTGTTAGTAAATATAATTAAAATAATATCTCTTTTTATTAATATTAAGTTGTAGATATTTTTTTAAACTACTTATATCTTTTGTCTCTTTTATCTTTTAATTTTAGAATAGCTATAGGAGCCAAAGAATCACCAAATAAGAACATCAAGTAAGAGCTCAATTATATTAATAAAAATATTTAATTAGATTTTACTGTCTATAAAATCAAATTGTGAATGCATTTTATACAAATCCATTTTTATAAGTGTGATATCCATATGAGAAAGAATAAGTTTTGAGCCACCATGTAAAAAAACACCATAATAGGCTTTTATAGAACATTTCCTTAAAAATGTTTATTAAAATGTCTTCATCTAACTTTGCATACCTATTTGTAGTTTTTTATTATGCATATGAGGGTGGCTAAAAATATGGGAAAGCAGATTAAGGTGAAAGTGAATGTAGGTAGATAAAGATTTGACCTCTTACGGCCATGTTGCTGAAGTTTTATTTATTTACAAAAATGCAATTATATTTTTGTGAGCCATAGGATAAAAAGAACTCATATAAAGGCTCAGAGTTATTCTTACCAAACACTCTCTCTCTCTCTCTCTCTCTCTCTCTCTCTCTCTCTCTCTCTCTCTCTACACACACACATATATATATATATAGAGAGAGAGAGAGAGGGGTTCAAGGGAAAATCAATAAAAAAAAGTGAAGAACACTTCAGAGCCCTTTTGTGGACGATATATATTTATGTATAGACGGTGTGCACAAATACGTACAACGTTTATGCACAAATGCGTACAAGCGATGAAAACTGTTTTTTTTTCTACGCACGAGTGCATGTTAAAAATTATCAATATGCATTTGTGCATATTGTCTAGATGAAGGGCTACTAGAATATTATTTAGTTTTCCATTTTTTTTAAGTTTTCCCCTGTACCTGACCCTATATATATTGTGAAGTCATCATGTTATTTTGTGTAACTTGATTCACAAGAGAATGAAGGGTTGATAATTAGGTCCTAATGCAAGCTAAGAAGTATGGATTACACACTTGTATAAATTAGCTAAAACTTGTAATCGCTAGATGATGCCATATGGTGGGGTCCGATGGACAAAGTCCATGGCGGTGGTCAGCGGAGGGGTCAAGAAGAGTCGCCTTCAAGAGGCTCGAAGCAACGTTGCCGAAACAAAAACAAAACTTAAGAGAGCTTACACTAATAATTTTTAGTGTCAGGTGGTTGAAGAGTTATTATTCAACATGTATGGAAACACTTGTGAATTCGCCATCAACTGATAGAATTTCCCACTAATGCTAATTAGTTGATGACTCCACTGACTCGTAAGTAATCTAATTATTTTTGTAACAATCCAGTAATTGGGGAATTCACTCTTAGTTTTAGTGTACTAACCTTTACGATTTCTATCTAAATCGTGACTATTAAAATAACTATCTTCAAGGAAACTTCTTGATGTCAAGACACATTAGGTTGAAACATTACATAAAAGAAAACGAACTCTTCCATGATCTCATATTTTTATCAAACTATTATATGTTTCACACTGGATCCTATTCCCCCGCACCTCTCTTCCATAAACACATGCACATTCGTGTAACCTTGTAAGTGTAGCATTCACATATTAATTTAAGTTTGGTTTTGTATCAAATAAACACATGCACGTTTGTGTAACCTTGTAAGTGTAGCATTCACATATTAATTTAAGTCTGGCTCTGTATCAAATACATGTAACCGCTAGCAGAGGGGTCATGTGCACCAACTCAACTTATTTTCTTAAGTAGAATTTCTAGTGAGGTACCAAAAGGTGCACTCACTGAACTTTAAATAGTGTTTTGGGATATTAGAAATACAAGAAACATCAACAAGAAAACCAAAAAATCTCTCACAATCAACCAAAAAAAAACAAAAAAGTCTTTCGAATTAAACCATAAAACCAAAAAATTCCTTCGAAAATAACAAAAAAAACTTTAAAAAATCCCTCTAAACAGTGGAATTCCGTTAAAAACAAATCAGACGATTTTATAAGACTTTAATCCATCTTAAAGATGCACTCACTTAACAAAAATCCCATATCCCCCACTTATAGACTAGTTATAGCTAGAATTTCATTTTAATGTATTACATGGATTTATTATGGGCCAGGTGCATTTAGAAATATGTTTTTAAGCCCAATTTACTTTCTAATTATTGGACTTGAACTTTGGCCCATAGTAGAGAAGTACAAGAAAATGGAATGAGCCCACATATTATAGGCCCAAGCCCATGTTATATATAAAGGCAGTGGTGGTGGAGTCAAAAATTTATTTAAGCGCCTACATTGAATCAAAGGTCGATAAAATTATGGTTTGACCTGAAAAGAAAGTCAAACATGATTTGACCTAGGAAAAAGTTATTTATATCCTTAAAATAAATATATCTCGACTTCAAATTAATATAAAAAACGATCATTTTTAAGATGAACTATGGCTTTTACTCAACCTCAATTCATTCAGTTAGGACCTCCCTTTATGTCACGTCAGAAGCGAACTTCCGGGCCGGGAAGGAGCCAAAAAAGGTGAGGTCGAACCTTGCCTTCCTTCCTCTCTCTCTCTCTGTCTCTCTCTCTCTCTCTCTCTCTCTCTCTCTCTTAAAGTTAAGCGGATGCCATTTTTCAAACGACCATTTTTAAAAAAATAATTAAGTGGGCAGGTGTATAGGAAACCACTCAACTCCTAATGGGTCTACCCCTGTATAAAAGCCTTTCTTCTCATTTTTCAAAGTTGATAAGATATTAACAAAATTTAGAGTAAAAGTGAAATTCTCGAGGAGAGTGCATTATAACAGTAATAATGTTACTACACCTATTATTGCATGGATTTCAGTGGACTAACCAACAAATGATGTATTTATCTGTACTTGGGTTTTGGTGAGAATGCTTCAAAATCATTCGATGAGCTGATTTGTTTATCTAACGGCTGTAAAAATCGCTGACCTTCAATTGATTACCGACCAAAAACAAAAACTTTCAACCACCTTCATCGACCTTAATATTTGCTTTCACCCACCTTCTCGAACTATTGCATACCTTCAATCTGCTTCCACATGTATAAATTTGTTAAATTTTCAGTGATGGATATATAAATAGACCAATAAAGATATATAAAGGATCCCCTCTTTAAGTAGGAGGGTTACCTAACTCCCATAACATCCCATAAATAAATGGGATGTTATATAATGAATTTCATCCTATATGAACATATACCATTTGCCCCCCCCCCCCCCCCAAGTTTTAGAATAATTCCATTAAAACCCTTATCTATGAAAAGTTGAACATATGCCATGTTTTGGCCAACGGTTGACTTACATGAATTTATAAAAATTGATTTTTTTTAAATGTTGTT
The DNA here is from genome assembly GCA_036898165.1 of Silybum marianum. Taxonomy (NCBI): domain Eukaryota; kingdom Viridiplantae; phylum Streptophyta; class Magnoliopsida; order Asterales; family Asteraceae; genus Silybum; species Silybum marianum. The sequence goes on along the minus strand of CM072530.1, from coordinate 48,944,299 downwards.
GGCATAAATAGATTTTTTATCATTTTTATTTCAATGTTATTTATACATAGTTATTTACACATTTATTTATAAAATATTATCAACTATTTCATAAAAGTATTAATTAATTAAGAACTTAGTATTGGGTATTGTTTAATAATATATATTTCTTTAATTTCAAATTAACAAGTAATTAGTGTATATATACATTGGGGAGATTTCAAATACAAACCATACAAGCCGTGTGATTTATTGTTTAATTAAATGATTTTTTTTCTTCATGAAAGTGTTTAATATGATGAAATTGTTTCATATAATTCTTTAATTCATGAAATTATTTTTGTTTCCACATGAAAATGAAATTATTTCATGAAATTCTCATTTTGATGAAACGTGTTTCGCATATTCATGATTAATCAACCTCAATGTATTCTTGATGAAATTTTTTCACATATTATTGACTAATCAACCCTCATAATTAAGAAAAAGTGAAAAAATAAAAAAAAAATTGGTTATATGCGGTTTGTACGAATTGACGTGGTTTGTAACGAAAATCAACCCTATATACATTTTTCTTAAAGTTGTTTGAGCTTTATAAAGCTAACCGATAAAATATTTATTGTTAATTGTTAGGATTAATGTTTGCTATTTAATATCTAGTTACTGAGTTTTTATTAATCGTTTTGGACTGAATTTTAATTGTTTTATTTCTTTTCTACGACAAAGCAAAGATGTTCAAAAAATTTGTGATATTAACTTGCTAGAAAAAATAAAATACTTTTAAAAGAATAATGTCAACATTCGAAACCTATAATTCTTGTAATGATTTTCATAATATTATGTTATTTAAATTCCGATCCAATCATCAAAGTTTTGAGATCCGCCACTGATACCTTCAATCACTTTCACTTGCATAAATTTGTTAAATTTCCAGTCATGGAGATATGAATAGACCAATGAAGGTATATAAAGTTTATGTTTATACGTTATCACCATAACTCTTATTCTGACATGGTCCCAAAGTCAACTTCGTAGTACATGTTTATGTACATTAAAGAAAGGAAGCACCTTTTTCGTACCTAAAAATTACCGCATTTTGAGCAAGCTACAAGTCATAATATCACTCTGGAAACCAAATCAAAGGAATCCAGTTTATCCTTTTTTTAAGAGAGGCCTGGGAAGGATAAGATGTACGCAAACTTGACTTTTACCCTCAGCTTGAGAAAAGTGTGAAGCAGGAGAGAAAATCAGATATGATAAGGTTTTGAAATGCGGGTTACGAGCATAACACTTTGGAAAGATGTTCTATTTACCTATGAGCTAACGAGACTATTAGTTGTTTAGTGACGTGTAAGGTGAAACATGTACATTGTAGCACTCTGCATCTCAAGATAGATCTTTCAACATGGCATCCTTTATTTTCTCGTTCCATGGTGATCGCTTGTTCTTCTACAAGTTTTGACAAAAAAAAGTACGAAATATTTCAGTTCTCAGCAAATAGGCAAGAAATATGTGAAGTTAGTAACGAATAGAAGCGTTTATTTAGAGGTGAAATAACCCACAATTTCATCGAGTGTTTGGCTTAAGGGAACATTTGCAAAGGTGTTTATGATGTATTCTGACAATCTGGTTCTCTGGGAATCATGATCGATAAAATACTGGATGCAACCAAGTTTAACAATTTAAATAAATTAAATATTGAATAAAATGGTTAGCGAATGCTAAAGTCAAGCAACGGGGTATTTAGGAGAATAACCTTCTAATAGAAACTTAATTAAATCTTACAGATTTTGAGGTATTTTGTATTACGAAGAGACATTATTCCGTTAAGCTGAAACGTTCTTAAATCTATGAGAAGATCATGCATGTAAAAGAATATATCAGAAGGTTATTCTCATATATAACCCATCGAGTACATTGTGACAATTTATAGAAACAATTTTGTGGGCACCAAAATTAATTTTGGGCCTATAAATATTACCTTTTGTATCAGATTGTAATAGGTCTTTTTTTCCATCCATATACACTCTCAAAGATTAAATATTCATGATATTCATGGAGAATTCAATGCACACCACATAAAACTTATATTGAGGTACTCTTAGAAAGAATTTAGTTCGGAAACCATCTGTTTAACTTTTTAGGTACGTTGGTACGTAGACTGGACCTCAAAGGACAGGACTTGAGAAGACAAGTTGTATGTCTATTGACACAACTAGGACGGGATATGTTGTGGATTGGATAAAAATGTTGTTTTAATCAAACAGTCCCTTAACTATAACAAACTTCTTTCTAAACGTTGAGTGTTCAGATGAGTTTGGATATATCTGGACTAATTCATAAAACACAGTAAAGAAAAGTTCTGGTGTAAAGTTATTCGATAAAGTCATTTTTTCTTGTAAAAATGAGTCTCTTTTTTTTAACCATTTGCAAAAAAAATGGGTCTCTTTGATCCAATTTAACCGAAATGGGTCCACTATTTCATTTATTCTACTTTGTAATTATTTTGCTTACTACTCTTTTGTTTATAAAATATTTCTTATTTACGCCTTTTTTCATTTCACTTTATATCTTTATAATATTTTATACATAAATTAAACAATTGAACAATAATATATTTGTTATTCGTCAGCGAATAACATCTTCAAAGATCTTCATAGGAGCAAGGTGGAAACAAGTTGTGCGCAAGGCCGTTCCTGCCGCTTGGAAGAGGATGCAAACATTCTTGAGTATTTGAGTTGATGTGTGATCAGGGAGCTGAAGGAGGTAGCTTCCCTTGAACAGTTTAATGACTTTTGTATTGCAGAAGATTCAGAAATCCAAGGCCGCAAACTGTTGCATGGATCAGAGATATGGATAAAGTTCGGTGATTGTAAGACTGCGAAAATTATTATCAGAGATTAAAGCCATGGCTTATATCACTAGCTCCAAAATGTTCATAAGACTGCGACTTTAGGTCGAACAAACAATTATATGTTAAAAGATTCTCATGTTATCGAGTTAGGTGTCCAAAAAGAGGTGGCTGGGCCTTCGATTTTTATGAACCCAATCCATTAACAAATTTTAATGACCCCAATAGTTTGATGAATTTGGATAAGGCCTCTCAATTAATGAATGGGGTATACAAACTTTATAGAATTTTCATTTGTTAAAATTTATTACATCAATCAAAAAAATTGTAGCTTTGGTTAACTTTGAAACATAGATTTTAAAAAGTTTGTTATTGCAATCTACATTTACGTTCAATTAATTTAGTTCAAAAAAAGCTATTTTTCATTTGTCAAAAAGTTTGTTAATCTAAGATTTCGTAGGCTCGGTTCATTTGATTCAAGATAAGCATTGTGTCCCTAGTGATTACTAACTTATTGCAGTCTTCGAAAATGAGGATCGTTTCAAGTTCAGTGGCCCTACTTAGGCGCGATTTGTTCTTCAATTTTTTGTTGATATTTTCTACTTATTATTTGTATACGTCCCTTCAGTACCTGTAAAATTTTATTTGAAACAATAGTTTATGAAATAAATAAAAACATATAGTTGGCCTTTTCAAAGTTTTATACACGAAGTTAGGGTAGGGTTGAAATCCAAAAGATTTAAGTAGATTCGATCTGATTCAATTATTCATTTGATGTTGTTGCTATTCAGTCTGATCCAATTTAATATCTGACAATTTATTTTTTAAAGAAAAAAATCGTTAAATTTTTTAATTTTTTAATGACCAATTATAATAAGTCGATTCTAATAAGATCAATCGTTCATATTAGCCTTTGACCATACCCAAAATTTCCGAATCTTTTGGGCCGGGTCTCACAAAAGCCCAATAGAGCATGCTAAAGAATATTTAAAAAAATTCGAATCCAATAAAAAGTAAACAAGTCTGTAAATTAATATATGAAAGTTGTAAATTGTATTGTAATAAGACGTATTTTATTTCAATACACATTATAGAAAACTATTTTTTCATAAGAGTTTTAAACAATCATTTATTGTTTAAAATAATAAAGAATTTTATGAGGAAAAAGTGAAACGTATTCTAAAATAAACAAAAAGTTACTTAAAATAACTGTCTTATTCTGACACTAAAATAAAGTTTTTGAAAGTAATTTTCTAAAACATGGATATAATAGGAAAAAGAAAAAGTGAAAAAAAAACCTACTAAATTTTATTGAAGGAAAGTGGCATCAAGAAAGCGGTCCAGTGGGCTTTTTGATTTAGAAAGGGAAAGGTGGGTTTCTTTATTTTAGGCTTTTGATTTATGATTTAATTTTTCGGTTGATTTTGTTACAGGTTTGATTTTGCTATAAGATATCACACGTTAAAATATAACATATTTTTAATAAATCTAAAATTAAAAGAAATTTAATTCAGTATAAAAAAATCACAATATCGTATAATAGTTAATAACCTAAAATTAAAAAGAATTCAATTTAATCCAAAAAATATTTAACGTCACACGTACCAAAACATAACGAGTAATATAAAACCATATCAAGTAATATCCAAAACATATGTTTAATTGTATTTTGACTTGACATCAAAAATATTACACATTAACATCCAAAATAAATAACACTTTTTAAATTCTAAATCTAGTTAAGAAATATGAAATCATGAATTATCAATTTAATTGAAATAAATAATATATATATATATATATATAGAGGAAAGTTCAAATGTGAACTCATTTTTTGTTGTGAACGTGAGGACGAATCTCAGCCACTTATCCGGTCAATAAAGGCGGCTTTGACCTGGTTCCCCTCCTTTAATAATCTCCACCCTCCCATGAATCGCGTCAATCCTCCGTGATCGCGTCCACCATAACTGAAGATGTGTGGCTGAGATTCGTTCTCACGTTCACAACAAAAAATGAGTTCACATTTGAACCTAACCCTATATATGTATATATATATCTATATAACGGGTTTGCGGGGAGTGCGATATCCATCCGCATCCTCGATTAGCGGGGAATCTCTGTTCCCAACCAGGGTGGGTGGATCAGGTTCCCTGACAGATTGGGCTGATTCCCATGTCTATTAAAGTTTATTAGTGGAAGGGATCATATTTGATGCTTTTACAAACCATAAGCTTTTATTGTAACTAGTGTGTGGCACCGCGCAATGCGCGGTGACGAAATATTTTTTGCTATAAACTGTGTAAGTAAATTAAAATGAAACACAATTTGTTAGTTGACAACCAAAGAAATACAAATAAAATGTTAAAGATTGTAAATATAAAAAAAAACAATATATTATTTATATATTTTTTTAATGATAGTCCATATAGCCATAGCAACTCTAGTGATGAGACGTTTAATCTGAATAAATATGTTATATAGTTCAATTTGTACTACAATTAATCAAAATGAAATAAAATAAGAATATCTTATTAATTATTTTATGAAATTGTAGTATCCATCAAATATGGTGTAACCGTAAGATGCAACGTATATGAACTATCTCGTGAGTTGTATTGCGAGAGACAATATAGTTTGTTTGCCTTGTAAATGAGAATATAAAATAATTATCAACCAATTATTATAAGCATCGACCATGAAATATTAAGAAATGTTAGATTGACTCAATTGTGGAAAAGAGAAATGTTGTTTGATATTTCTACAAAGATTCCTATTTCACCCACATTTTTCTCTAAATGTATGTGTCACCTCATAACATAATCAATAATTTACAAATTATCAAGAATTTGACCAATTAAACAACTTAATTTAAAAAGACAGAAAAACATAAAACATTTAATTAAAGAAACCCAAAAAACAAAGAACACAAAGGTAAAAACTCATAGAAGTGAAATTAGGTATACATAACATTTTTTGTACTAAACATTAGTTGGGTTGAATATACACAACAAAACAATAACTAATCAGTTTTATAAGGTATCAACTTCTCATAAATATACATCAAAATATAAGTTTGTAACTATGGCAAACATTTTGATTCACATGATTTATGTAGAGATTTCCTATCAATGATGCATAGGTTTGTAGCAAGATGGTCATTCTGGCTTCATCATTTTATCTATTCTATAAGTTTCGTGTTAGTCAATTACTCTTTGACTATAATTATACTCAAATTATTTCTTGCGCTTTAAACTTTTGGTAAACTTCGACTTGTTCATGAGAAAGCCACAATTGAATCATGTATTCTTCAAACTCTCCAAGCCCTGATTTGCAAAAAAAATAGTATTGAACCTTAATTATTGTCATAAGTAACACATGCGAAGAAGTTGACACAAGTTATATAAGAGAAGAATATAAACATGACATACTACTTTGATCCATGGAGCTTATCAAAACAATTTAAAGAACAATATAAACATGAATTATTTTCGAGGAATTTCACCACACAGTTGGAATGCGGAATGATCGCGAAAACCTTAACGAAATTTTAACTTAAAAAAGAAGGCTTGATGGCATGAGAAGGTGAAGTTTCGTTGATGAGTATCGTATGTATCGATGATAAGTTCATATAATCCATAAAACGAAGATAAAACAAATCTGTACGTTTTATTTCGAATCTTTGGTTGACCCATGATTCTAAACAATGAAGTTAGTTATCCTTGGAGTTGTTTAAGCGGTATCAAAATGTGACTTTGCCTTCTTTCTCTATCGACCTACACAAATATCGAGATTAGTCTTCTTCAATCACAACCATAACCAAAAAACATATAAAAAGTAAGTATAAAAAGCCCTATGAAGAAAGCAAAAAACCGTCATTGTAAGTAAAAGGAAAGGGCATGCTATATATTGATAGAAGGAGAGAAAAGGATGACATTAAGAGCAAGAAGGTATAAAAAGCCCTATGAAGAAACCAAAAAACCGTCATCATAAGTAAAAGAGTGAATTACATACTTCGTCCTTAAGGTTTATTGGTTTTAACACTCCGGATCCCTAAAATAAAATATTTCTGGCTTGCATCCTCATGGTTTCAATTTCATAACGTATTGGGTCCTTAAAACTAACTCCGTTAGAATTCTGTCCGTTAAAGCCCACATGTGCAAGGCACATGATGGGTATTTTGGTCATTTAGGAGTTTAACTTTTAAATTACATTCTGGGTCCCTGCTTTATATGGACCAAACATGTAATGAAAATCACAAGGACAAAACATATAATTTACTCTTTCAATATTCTATATATAATTATTAATTCATAATTCATAATTTATAATTCATAATATATATATATATAATTGTAATATATATAATTGTTATATATATATTATATTTATCACCATAATTTCACAAAATTTTTATTATTGTATTGTATTTTCATTTTTTTATTACTTCAATATACTTTTAAATTATGACATTATATTTTCAGTTTTTTATGCTAGAGCAATGTATTTTTTAAATTGTTTTTATTTAGGGATTGTACTTTTATTTTCCTCATTTAATTGAATGAAAAGTTAATGTGACATTTTTAAACATATACGATTGTTTTTTTTCTAAAAACACATATTTTTAGCATTTTTTAACAGTTAGCAATGTAAAAATGTGTTTTACAATTTTTTTTAAATATTGTTATATTAACGAATAATTTTATTTTTTAAATAATTTTAGCGCTTTCTCTTATTTATATCCCACCTATATTGATGGTCTTTCTTTATTTATGTTACGTAATCTATTTAACTTATTTAACAAAAAATAAAAAATAAAAAGGTCTATCAATTTTTTTAAATAATTTCTCACTTTACCTTCCGATTATCATACTTTTCTGAAGAGTTTTTTCAAAAAAAAAAGATGAAAAACGTAATATAGGTGGGATATGAATAAGAGAAAGTGATGAAATTATCAAAAAAAATTATTCATTAGTATAATAATATTTAGAAAATTTGTAAAACACATTTTACATTGCTAACGTTTAAAAAAAATGTTAAAAAGTATTTGTTTTTTGAAGAAATTTTTTTATATGTTTAAAAAACATGTTACATTAAAATATTTAATTTTCATACAATTTAATAAGAAGAAAAAAAAGTACAATACCTAAATAAAAAACAATTTAAAATATACATTACTTTAATAAAAAATGAAAGTATAATGCTATAATTAAAAAAACACTTTAAAAATAAATTGGTGCAATAAGAAAAACGAAAATACAATAATATAATAAGAATTTTTATAAAAGTATAGTGATAAACGTAATTTATGTACAATTATATAAATATATATATATAAATTAATAATTATATATAGAATATTGAAAGAGTAAATTACATGTTTGGTCCTTGTGGTTTTCATTACATGTTTGGTCCATATAAAGCAGGGACCCAGAATGTAATTTAAAAGTGTTAAACTCCTAAATGACCAAAATACCCATCATGTGCCTTGCACATGTGGGCTTTAACGGACAGAATTCTAACGGAGTTAGTTTTAAGGACCCAATACGTTATGAAATTGAAACCATGAGGATGCAAGTCATAGATATTTCATTTTAAGGACCTAAAGTGTTAAAACCAATAAACCCTAGGGACGAACTTTGTAATTCACTCTAAGTAAAAGGAAGAGGTATGCTATATATTGATAGGAGAGAAAACGATGACATTAAGAGCAAGAAGATGAATGGTTTGGAGTTATAATTTGAAATTAAATATAAGAAAGGTAGGAGAAGATGAATAGACTTGATAATAACTTTGGAGTTAAACATTCATGTAAAATTACCAAAATACCCGACCCACAATAGAAGTTAAGTTTTGTATATAGGGGTAGAAGAGAGTTTAACATATTAAAGATTTTATAAACTACAAAAATCCAAGAAAATTTCTACAAAGATTTCTAGTTTACCATTTTGTCACATCATTGGCTATGGTTGTTGCTTTAATATATATAAAAGATTTCAAAACTGCATGAACGAAAAGTATTATGATTGACATACCACATGAACCAAATTTATAATTTACTCTGATTTAATTTGTTTAGCTTCATATTTTAAAGAACTTGCTTTAAAAATTCATTTTATAAAATATATGTGTCAAAAATGTATTGTAATTACAGAAAATTATTTTTGAAAAATATGTTAAACTTTACTTTTTTAAGATTTTATTAAAATCAAGGTTCTGAACATAGAATCATTGTAAAATAATTATATATATATATATATATCTTATTTTAATTCATTTTTATTGCATGTAAAATTAATTTGCTTTTCCATTTTTTATGATACAAATGAATTAATATTTAATATATCAAAATAAAATAGAAAAATATATATTAAAAAGTAGTAAACGGAAGATGGGGCAGTTTGTAATAGTTGTGTCTTGAGAATGTCCGATTAAAGCTGCTCGGAAATTCAATGAAGAAGTTTTCTGGAAATACTATGTCAAAAGTTCAAAAGTTGCCTTTTATTTGGGAAAAGTATTTACAAAAAGTAATAATATGTTTTATTGTGACATTTTTAACACTATGTATTTGGAATTGCATTTTCTTAATTTGCCTTTTATTTCTGTTTTTCTTATAAAAAATATTATAACTCCTCATTTCAGATTTATAAAAAGTGAGATTTATGCGTTCCTTAAAGTATCTTTAATTACCTTGGTAAGTTGGAAATTATTTAACAGAAAAAAATACAAAAAAATGGCTTATTATAAGAATATTCGTTGGAGATGTTACGAGTCTTAAGGTGTAGGCTACTAGCATCTTCAATGACAGATTCATATAAGCAAAAACTATAGTGTTTTGGAAGAACTACAGTTATAAAAAGTTATGATAAGCAAAAAATTGAGGTTTCTATAAGACACTCACTTCCTCTGGGTATTTATACAAGAATCTTGGTTCTTATATGTTCTGTGTGAAATGTCTAATAACTTACCAACTTGTAGATCTTGAAAAAATAATAAGGAACTTTTTAAAAAATCATATATGAGTTACAAGTCAAGAATTACAGTCTTTCAAGATTTACTACAAAAACGGTCATAGGATGTTCTACCAAATGTTTACCGAGAAATGTTGATTGTTCATTTGATCTAGATGTTTATGAAAAATTATCAAAATCAGTTATTTATGATATACGCTTTATATATGAAAACAACTAAGATATTCATCGAACCAAATATTCATCACTAGAAAGACGATTGAGATTATGTTTACAAAGATTACATTAATATGACATTTTGTAAAATATCATATACTCTTTTTTATCTCTCTCTCTCTCTCTCTCTCTATATATATATATATATATGTGTATGTGTTCTTTATTAGATATAATAATTTTAATTAAAAGATTCACAAATATATGTTGAAAAGATAAAAAAAAAAGGCTTGCAAATTCAAATACATGTAACATGGAATATATCTACTTTGTCTTAAAATCATTAAAGAAGATACTTTTGGACTATGACCATTTTCTCGTGGAATTGTTTCTGAAAATGACACATTATCCCTACATTTAACTTAAATTGTTCTTTGTACTTTTAAATACAATCACTTTTGATTTAAAATATATGCAACAATTTTCTATAATTTTTTTTATTTAGGTTCATTACAAAAAACAAAACAAAAAAAAAAGTAACTTGTCAAACACTTAAATAAGGTTAATATATTATGGTAATTTTAATTTAAAGTAACTTACGATTCGAATCATTTTTTTCGAACTGAAAGATCTATAAATTAGAACCGTTTGAAGTAAACTAGATTTTTATATCATATATAATACCAGAGTGTATCTTTACAATACATCCAAATGTAAATTTTAATTAAAATGGAAAAATGAATTGTTTTTTTAAAAAATAGGATTTTTTTTTGGAATGGATCAATTGTGAGATGAGGTTTCTTTTTTTTTCTTTTTTTAACATTTTGTTGTTTATTTGGTTGATTGATATTATATTTAGAAATTACAGTAGAAATTTCCATAAACTTCATTCTTAATAATATTTTTAGAATTGAAGACTTTTTATCCATTACTAATTTATACTTAATATCTTATAAGTTATTTATTTGAAGAAGAGTTTTAAATTACAAAAAACTAAAATGATTTATAATATGTATAGATAGCAAAGATATAAAGAAGGTCCAGGGTCTAAACTAGGATACCACCACTTATTACCAATTTGCAATAATTTGCTTTCCGCATGATTGTCGTAAGACTAATACAAATGTTTAAAGTTTGACATTTACCTCTTATAATATATATATATATATATATATATATATTATACTTCAAAATTTATGTATCCACATAATTTATTTGGAATCATTCTTATCTTGGACTTTTATTTGGCAACCCACAAAAGAAAACATGAAGAAAGGGAAGTGAGTGTTCATTTGCTACAGCTCACACAATCATCATACCCCCCAAAACAACGACTAAAAAGCCAATTTTGTAGCAAAAAAACAAAAACGATATCTAATTTGAATCACAAACAAACAACAAAAGATGCCCTTTTCTTCTCTTGAATCATATCCTTATTTAAAAAAAATTGAACAGATACTAGATTTATTAAAACTAGCAAAACGTTATAAAACAGTTACTCCTCGGTAAATATGTAATGTAATCATATATATACGGATCGGTTAAAGAAACTTAAATATCGTGAGAAAGTAAAAGAAAAGAAAGCTTATATATGAATAACTGAAAAAAATCAATTTCAAAATACACATGTGAACTCATATGAATAATATATAACATTAATTCACATATTCATCATTAAATAGATTATTTTCTCATATTTTATCAATGATTCATATTCCAACATTTTCTTAATTTTCTCTTTTTACATTTCTCACGGTATTTTATCAGTTACAAAACAAAACAAAACATGTTAAGCAATACAGTTGATAATTAAATTTTTTGGTAATCAAACGTTGTTCAAAATCGGAAAAACTCCCATTCGAATGCGACGTACAACTGATAAAAAACTAAAACAAAGACAAAAAGACATAAAGGCCCCTCCTTTTCCAAAGCATTTGTCAATCAATCTTCTTTGTTTTCTTTCAATTGATTACCGAATATAAAAGGCTCAGGCCGTCGGGTACCTTTTGTCCATATTATACTCACACTGCCCACAGTCCAACACCACTTATCTTTTTTGTCATTTTTGAGAACATTTCATTTTTAGAGGGTGTAAATTGTAATTAACACAAAAATGAAGGGCCTAAAATGAAGCCATGTAAATAATGTTCATTAGAATCTGGCATCTTCAAAGCCGTGTAAGTCGCTGACTCTATTTACCGACTTTCTCATCATCGCCACTTTAGCCAGTTTGTCAGCCACTCTCCAAGCCGATGTCGGCGTTAACGGCTCACCTTTCTCGTCCGCATATCCTGCCATTTCCACCTTTCCTCTTCTTCCAAGTTGCTGAGGAGCCTGAGCTTGAACCTTGCGCCGCCGTTGAAGTTCGCTTAACTCGGCTTCTAAGCCGATCATAAATTCGTTACCAGGAGCCGGATTGGACTGTTGCATTAAGGCGCGAGCTGAGATAAGCATGTGGTACGCGCCAATTAGATCGTTTCTCTCTATAAGCCGTCGTGACTCGGCTAAAGCTCGAGTGGTGATGAAGAGGTTTCTCAGCCGTTGGATGGCGGGGGAAGATGATCTGACGGTGTTGGACAGAGGTACAACCAAAGCTAGTGGTTTACCGTAAATAATCTCCTGACTCAATGATTCCTTGTAACTGCATCGGACTGATAGTTGCCGGTGAGACCTCACCGCCGGCGATGGCACTTTCAATTCAATCAACAATTCTCGTTCTTCATCAGCCAATAACTCGCCAATTCGAACGGTACCGCATCCAAGAACGATCGGTTGTGGTGTACGTGAATAAACACCGGCAATTGCCGCCGGAGCTGAACCGGAAACAAATCCTAACTGCAATCGTAGATCCTGAACCACCACGCTGAGTAAATTTCCGATGTATTTCACGAAAACCTGATCTTCAGTTACGGCGAGCTTCAATGAATGTATGGGAATATCGAGCCGCGAGTGTGAGTAACGAGTTGATGAAACGGAGGATGTTGATTGATCGTGAATTTCCGAAAGGAGGATGACGGTGGCGACGGAGTTTTTCTCCCGTCGATCTTCTAAAACTTTTATCGCCTTCTTCACGGCGTCTTTTGAATTTGAAGAACCTTCCAGAACAGCCATGGCTTCCACGATACGACGAGCAGCTCGCCGTCCGCTCGTTGTCATCCTCCTCAATGGCAATAACCGTTTAGAATAGGACGAGAATGCGACAATTGATAATCGATCTGAGGATGACAGCGATGAAACAATTGATCTCATTGCTGTTTTGATCATTTGCAGGTTTTCACTTGTCAATTTACCGCTAACATCAACGACGGTAACCAAATCGATCGGAGCTCTACGTTGTGCTTTTTCCGGTGCCGCCGCCGGAGCTTTCACCCTCAGAACAATCGCGTACGTCTCGTGTCTCCTGGAAGAAGCGATCACAGCTGTCTCCGGTAATAACCGAACTTCAACATCTCTTGCATGATCGATAATAGGACTGTTATTGCTTCCATCACCATAAAATCCTTGAAACTCTCCAATGGAGTCTTCATCGCAATTTTCATCAGATTCTGGAATTGGAATGAACCTTGCTTTAGGAGTCAAAGACGCTAACGGTTCATCATCGTTGTAAACCTTCAAATCAGGCCGTAACGATTGCTGTTTCGGAGATTCGTTCTTCATGACAAAATCATCTCTGAGACTCGTAGCCAGCTTTTCTCTGATCTTTTCTTCTTCATCGACGAACAGATGTTTCTGATTATTGTCGTCTACAGTCAACAGAGGCATCTCCTTCCATAAACAGCTACACACCGGACAAGCAAGGCTCCCTTGTTTCTTCACATGATCGGAGATGCACGGAAAGTGAAAACTGTGAGAACACTCCGCCGTGAAAGTCGCCATTCCTTGACCTCTCTTCACGCTCTGCAAGCATAATCCGCATCTACGCTGCAGATTCAGAAACCATATCATCATTTCGATAATGGTGAACACGATTAAAAAGTTTCTTCAAAAATGTACAAAGTTAATTCAAAGGTGTATAATAAATCTTACCGTGCACAGTCGTAGGCTGGATTTGAGGAACGAGAAAGGTGAAGGCGAACGAGGCGAAGAAGGATTCGATGACCGAAGGAAAAACCGTGGACTGTTCTTCGTTTCGCATTGAAGCTTCGGACTCACAGGTACTGATGAAGACGACGACGGAGCCGGTACAGTGGCGGTGGTTCGACAACGGAGGCTAGGGCTAGAAACGGACTGAGATCGTAGCCGAGGTGTGGAAGGATTTGAAGAAGAAGAAGTAAAGAAAGCAAATCTGCTACCAAATTTTGGAGTAGTAGTAGAACTTCTGGTAATGCCATTTTCATACTCATCAAGCTCTTCCATGGAAGCTATGGTGGTTGAATCTGTTTCTTGAGGAACAGATGTACAGAAAGCTCTTCTCCATCCGAACACCATTTTCGTGTAAGTTACTTTTCTCAATATCTTTCTTTCTCTTATAATCAGATTATATATATATATATATATATGATGATGAAGATGAGATGGGTATTATGAAACCCTATTCTTCTTCTTCTTCTTGTTTGTTGTTGCAGCAAAAGTGGTTCTATTCTTTCTTGTGTTGTTTCTTGTGTTTTCTATTCAGTGTGGAAGGGAAGGGAAGAGAGGTCATATGAGGTCTGAAGACTGTAGCATTATTATATAGTACGACCCGTGTATGTATATATATCATCAACGTAATTTCCCTTTCTTTTCTATCATTTTCCTTACTTCCAAATTAAGCGTCTTTCATAATTTCATATAAATAATAAAACATACAATATAATTATCCATAAATATAAAATATGTTTGTTTCATAAATAAATATAAGGTTTGAAATAAAACTTATTTAACATCATTAGGTGACTTTGTCAAGCTACAAGATAAGTTAAGGTTTTGATCCCAAGGCATCCCTAGTAAACTAGTTGTTACATAAGACTATAAGACTGATTAGAATTGTTAAAATAATTAATTTTTTGTCATTTAATTAAACTTTACTAAAAAAATCACAAGTTGTGAAAATGTGTTTTTTTTTCTTTTTCCCACAATTTTGACTATTTTGCTTGAATTATTTAAAAAAATAGAGGTAAAAGTAAGAGTAACCCATTTGAGGATTTTGGACAAGACAATTTATGTGTGTTTAAACTGTATTGAAAAAGGTATATAACTTGATTTAATTTAAAAAAAGAAAAGAAAAAAAATGAGATATGGACAAGTGGCAGGGCACTTTTTAGGTTAAGAGTGTTTAATTTCATGAAATCATCAGTGCTGGAATGACAGGCTGGTGTATAGGGATAGGTGATTCATACTACGAAGGAGGTCAATGCTCTATGCCTTTTTTTTTTTTTTTCTTTTATAATTTTAACTTGAGGCATTGTTTCTTAAATACAAGCTAGTTTATTTTTTTTAAATACATGTTTATTTGAATAGACATAACTAATTTATTGTAACTTTATTTAGAGTAATGATTAATATTATTTATTTATTATTAATTAAAAATTATTAATTATTAATCATATAAATTATTTTAAGTTATTATTTAATATAATTAGTTATCAAAAAATAAATATAATAATTCTAAAATTATTTATATATAAAAACTAAAGTATGTTTATTTTGTTTATAGATGAAAAACTTTTTTAATCGATTTAAATATAATATTTAATTTAATTGTTAATTATATTTTTTTAATTATGAATTAATTAAAATATATGAGGTTGACCAATTTTATTTTTTTAAATTATATGTAATGTTTTAACTTTTCCCTTGTACTCTCGTTTTTTCCTTAATGATATTGTTGCCTTTAAAAAAAATGCAAATTTATCATATACATATATATAATAATCAATTTGAAATTTTTTCAAACAACATATTATATTATTTAATTTTTATTTATCATATAATTTGTATTAATTAACATATTATAGAGTTGTTTTAACTATATATTAATATGTAAATTATATGTAATTTACATATTAATTATTTTAACTGATTCACATATATAAATTTGTGTTATTTATATTGAATTTATTAAATAATTCATGTATAAAAAACCATTATTCTATAGTAAAAATTTTGTAAAGACTAAAACAAAAAAATTTACAGTTTACTCTATAAGATATAGAACGTTTTTGTTTTTGTTTTTCAGAAAATGACAAAACCTGTATAATCCTATTAACATTTGTTGTTGGTGTAAAGTGTTTTTATACCTTGTTGAACTCTAACAAACAAATTATTTTCTATTTTAATTTAAGTTAATATTTTAAATGAATTTTGTCTCTTTTCGTTTAACAAAAAAGGACAAGTTTTATTTATTTATTTGATTAACCTGGATATCTAACCCGCTATGCGAGCCGACTAATCCCAGGTGACTACCCGCTTCGCGGGTAGCCCGGAGTCACCACATTTGAATCTCCGTGGCCAGTGGCGGATCCAGAAATTTTATCCAGTGGGGTCACCATTAAGGGTGACTAAAGGCGCGTAAAATCACCCGACGTGTTTCGAGGGATTTTTAAAGTTTTTATGTTGATTTTGAGGATTTTCTTAGTGTTTTTGTTGATTTCGGGGGATTTTTTTTAGTGTTTTTGTCGATTTCGAAGAACTTTTTCGGGTTTTTTGATTGATTTCAAAAGATTTTTTAGTGTTTTTGGCAATCATCAGTAAGATGGGGTCCCTCAAATTTTTTTACTGGGGGGAACTAAGAGTAAATTCAATATTTTTTATTTTTTTAAACCTATGTAATTGTATTTTTAACCTTTTGAGTGGGGTCCCTTCCCCCCACCCTCTTTGCACTACATCCGCCCCTGTCCGTGGCTACAAAGGAATTATTTTTACCCCTCCCTGGATTTGAACCTGGGACCTCCTGGTACTGTTGACCTTTGAAGCCCAAGCTCAAACCATTGAGGCTGGTCCCTTGTGATTAATTTTATTTAATAGTTACTGTAACATGTTTTCGAAACAAGCATTTAATAATCTATAATTTATAAAATGTCTACTCAAACATAATAATTTGATGAAAATTTATAGTTTTAGAACACCGTACACATTATTTACATTACATCAGTATTATACATTATAATGATACTTTAAACTATAGATCATTAAATATGTTTTATTTTCGTGTTTTCAATCGAACCATGGTTAAACCTTAACCCTGTGATATTCTAACAGTTTGTGGCAGTTCCTCATAATCTGCTCCAACATCTTGTATTATCATCGCTTGGTAGGACAGCGTGACCAATGTTAGTTTGTTCTTGGTTTCGGGGATTTCATGTTCAGTGTTATGGTCGAGGTCGGCCTTTTTCGAGTTCACCAGGTAACTATTCTTAAAGTGGCTTGCGTGTTTTTGGTTAGAGTGGTTGGATTTGTCGTTTTATATTGGATATTCTTAGGTGTAACATTTAAAATAATCGTGATTAAAGTTATCGTGTATTTTCGTTATATTTTTTAGCATTTTGTTAATTTTATTTTAATATATTATCTTTAAAAAGATGTTTTATTTTAAAATTATATTTCCAATAACAAGGGAAAATGTTTTTATTCGTAATTAAATTAAGTTTTGTTTTGTGAATAAAATAAATAAAAAACTGCATGGGTAAATGAAATGAAGGTGGTAGGCAGTATATTTTGTCTTCATTCCCATTACGACGACACCCACTCTGCACCAACAATAACACCCTCTGCTACCATGCTAAAAACTAACTAAATCCCAACACAGTATTAAATAATAATTTTTTTTATTTAGTACAACTTTTTTTGTTATTATTTTTAAAACATAACATATATTTATTATGTTACAATTAAGCCTCTCATTTATCAGTATTAACTAGTGTGGGCCCATGTGTTACATGGTAGCAATAAAAATTTTAAGAAAATTAATTAAAGTAGCCATTAGAAAAAGTCCTAAAATAATATTTTATAGGATACAAGTTTATAGCCCTGTAATTTTGTGTTCTA
This sequence comes from Silybum marianum, assembly GCA_036898165.1. Lineage (NCBI taxonomy): Eukaryota > Viridiplantae > Streptophyta > Magnoliopsida > Asterales > Asteraceae > Silybum > Silybum marianum. Next base: position 48,926,380 of record CM072530.1, on the reverse strand, counting down.
TAAAATATTTTTTAGGACGTTTTTTTCATTTTAGGTGTCCTATAAAATCATTTTTGTTGTAATGTTAGTCTCCACATATTAAATTTATAACAAAGATGTCACCAATGTTTTTATTCGCTAATCACTATAAATATGAAACGTTATTTAAGATGTGATACAATGTACATGGAATTTTTTGGACAAACCTTAAACATGGAGTTCTACGTGGAAGGCAAATCAGATATACAATAACCCATTAGGTAGCTGGTTTAAAAACCCAATGCTCACAAAGAGCTCAATCCCTACCAGAAACTGTCACTTTAACACCGCAAGGTTGTTGGTTTAAAAACTTTTATTATTTATATGTTACTATGTGTTCAATAATTCAATAATTAGTGACCGTAATTTGATTTAAAAACTAAAAAGGAAGTATTGAATTTATAAAAATAAATCTTATGGAACTAACTCAACTGACAATAAGGCTTAGGTCCTGTTTGTTTTTTCAATTTTACCTCTTAATGACCACTTATCACTTATTCATTCAGACATTTTTAAATCCAAACTGTTTGTTTTTTTGTTTTGTCCAGACCCTCTTAAGAGTGAAAATCATCTTGGGAAAAAAAGTGGTAACCTCACTACTTAATTACTCTTATTCACGTACACCCACCTTGTTAGATATTTTTAAATCAATGACTGATTCAGATTTCAGACTTCGGACGTAAAAACAAACATTCTAACTAATTCAGATTTCAGACTTCAGTACCACCTCTTATAAATCAGAAGTGAAATCAGACTTCAAACTTCAACACCACTTAAAAAACAAACGCTGCCTTAGATTTTTAGGGATTTTTCTTAAAGGTCACAAGTTTATTGAAGGTTTTTTTAGTAGTTTTGAAGACGTTTGAGATTAATCGATGTCTATATAAATTGGTATGAACATTAACGATTAAAAAAATATAAAAAAATTGAAAAAGGGATGGAGGGTAAGTCTAGAGGCATAGGAAATGAGATGTAGGTTGATGCTAGGAATAGGATAGAATGGGGAACAAAGAGCAATTAATTGGCATACTTATGAGGTCCAATTATATGTGTAAAGCCAATATTGCTTTAATTATGCTTCTATTAATTGGTGTATTAATTATGCTGTTTTTACATAAATAAGGTCCAATTATATGTCACTTAATGTATTTTATTATTATTATTTTATTTTGCATTTTTAACTTGTTTAATCCTTTAAAAAAAAAACAGTTCAGTTTAAAATCTTATAAATTATGTTAACATTTAAAGATTGTTTATTGGTATAAACAAATAAAAACTTTATTTAAATAGTTGGATTAGAAGTATGATAATTTATATTTTCATTTTACTCGATAACTTCTAGAGTCATGTCGTTTTTTTTATTGGCAAGCAAAAAAATTATTAAATTAAATCATTCAAACAACAGAGAAACTACGATAAAGAAAGAAGCCTTGCAAGATGCAAGACAAAGGGACAAACCCGCCCTCAAAACAACAAACGGGCCGTGTCATAAAAGTTAAAACCCAGCCGCCCCAAAAGAAAAACAGCCAAAAACTCTTGTAAGAGAGCAACACTCCCACCAGCAGTAACATGCGGCCACCATCCACCTCCTATGAGAAAATTATGAATGTGCAGAAAGTCATTTGATCCAATTAGAACCAACATACCATGATCCAATTGTAATTGGCTTGGATCAGATCCAAAAAGTTTCAGCATTCAAATAATATTGTCATATCTTCGATTTCAAACATATTGTCCATGTTGTAAAATAAATTGTTTTTATAATTTTTTTTTAAATACTAATGATTGTTAATTTGTAGAATAACACATTTGAGTAAACGGGTTGAGTTCTAGTGAGAAAAGAGAGTTATGATGAAAAGCGTAAGAAAGAAACTCCACCCCTCGGATACACATTAGGATGAGTTGCACCAAGATACACATGATCAACTCTCTTTTAAGATGCAATTCATGGATAGTATGAGATTAAAAGTGATCAATGATTCAGATCTTTTCTTACGTCTCTCACCTTAACTCTTCTGCCCGCACGATCCTAAGCCTTAAGCAAACACCCTATATACAACTCAATACAAGTATTTTGTGGAGCTATGAATATACTTGCACGTTAGAATCAGTAATTTGATACTATCATTAAAACATAAAACTTACTTTTATTGAATAAAATATTGAAATTCTCAGTGAGAAAATTGGACTATACAAATTATACGTATCTCCAAGTATTTGGATAAATTTGTTAATTATATATATATATATATATATATATATATAGGGTTAGGTTCAAATGTGAACTCAATTTTGGTTGTGAACGTGAGGACGAATCTCAGTCACACATCTTCGGTTATGGTGGACGCGATCACGGAGGATTGACGCGATTCATGGGAGGGTGGATATTATTAAAGGAGGGGAACCAGGTCAAAGCCGCCTTTATTAACCGGATAAGTGGCTGAGATTCATCCTCAGTTCACAACCAAAAATGAGTTCTAATTTGAACTTTCATATATATATATATATATATATATTTTGAAGAATTAAAAATGGCGTTGGCATGGAGTTGACAAGGTGTGAAGAGAGGTAACAGTAAATACTGCTCACGTGTTTACAAAAAAACATAAACGCCGTCCTTTTTGCTTCACACTAACAGACAGCCTTTGCGTCCACCCTCCACCATTAATATTTCCTACCCCACCCCACCCTACTTTTATTACTATCTTTTTTCAAATTAAATTAAAATAAAATTTTAAAACTTATGTTAAAACATAGAAAATAACAACATACTGTAATGAGTTTTTCAAAATATATATTTTAGTTTATATTAACATCATAGTCTATTGTGTATATAATAAGACATAAAAATTTAAAGTAAACATATATACCTAATCTAATTGGGAAACATAATATAGACTAAAGTGTATATGGTAATACCTTACATTATTTTTTGAACAACAAAAGAGTGAACAAGGAAGCTACAGCTTGGCCATCACCTCCAAACAGTCACCCCAAAATTATTAACCGAAAAGGTTAATCAAAGGAAAAACACGGACTAGAGCACCAAGCAGACCACAATAAAACTTTACACTTAGCTCTATGTTTAGACCAGGAGAATAAAATGACTAGAAATTCTTCTTTCGCCCATGAAGCAGAGAATCTTACGCTGTTAAAAATAGAATTATTTCTCGCTTTCCAAATAATCCAGACCAGATCTCCAACCGCCGCCTCCAAGAATCTTCTCCATTTTATTGAATTCCCGAACTCTAGGATCTTAAAGAGAAGTTGATTCAATGAATCTTGTTGCCCGACATCAATCGAACACCAATTGAAGAACCACCTCCACAAGTCTTTTTTTTTATTAACCTGGATATCCAACCCGCTATGCGAGCCGACTAATCTCAGGGCGATTATCCGCTTCGCGGGTAGCCTGGAGTCACTACATTTGAACCTCCGTGACCACAAGGGGATTTTTTTACACCTCCCTGGATTTGAACCTGAGACCTCCTTGTACTCTTGACCTTTGAAGTCCAAACTCAAACCATTGAGGCGTCACCCTTGTAGTTCTCCACAAGTCCTTTACTACCGAACACGAACAAAATAAATGATCAACCGATTCTTCAGCGGATTCGCATAGCGGGCATAGTCCAAAGGGTGTGTTAATCCCTCTCTTACTTAGATTATCTTTGATTGGAACTCTATTTAATAGTAACCTCCAGACGAAGCAATTAACCCTCGGAGGCATCCAATTATTCCAGAAACAACGGGATTCCGTAGCGGGATTCTCTAGTTCATCGATCATACTTCTTAGAGAGCTTACAGTATATTTACCGCTAGGATCTGCTTCCCAACTCCAACTATCAGTCCCTTCTTGTAACGACACTTGCTCCAACAGATGTTCCAGTTCTTTGATTTTAAAGTTTATACCTTACTGTAATATGTCTTTATTTTTAAAAATAAAATACATAAAACAAAATTTAAGGTTTATGATATACTACTTTATAGTTAAAAATTCTCAAAATAAATAAAGTAAGAAAGATTGTTTGAAAATTCTCAAAAGTTGTGAATAGGTTTTTTTAACAGATGCACCTACTAAGTTTTGATAAATAATCCGAAATATTTAAAAAATATAAGAAACATTAACTAAAAACCGAAAAAAGTTCTTTGAAATCAGCTAAAAATTTCTCAAAAAATATGGAATTTATCTAAAATTACATCGAATAACTTTACGGGTTTTTGATCGATATTAAAGTATACCCGCTTGATAAAAATCTTAGGTTGATTTGTAATTTTGATTTAATATTTAAAAAGAAATGTAAATAAATTTGAAGGTGGGAATAAAAAGATTAGGTCGGTTGGGTAAACACTAAACAAGGCCATGTGGCACGTGAATGAAAGGATTGGCGAAAACGTCGTCGTGCTTACCGAGTACTCTATTCATGCATGTTTACACTTACACCTACAAGTGGGAAACGTGGAAACTTAGGGGGTTCGAATTGGAATTATAATAAAATAGAGGGGCTTTTGTTGAAATTCGTTTCCTAAAGCCTACTTTGCTTCAACTTCAAGTAAAAAATAACAAAATCTTTATACACCCTCAGGGAAGTTATGAAAATATTGGGAACTCACACAAAAAGATTCTTCCTTGAAAAACGTGGTAACCATTTTATTTAAAATTATTTAAAAAAAAACATGTAAACAGATTCTCTATAATTTTATCTGAAGTAGAGAACCGAAAATAATATTTTTTCCGTTCCAAAATAAATGTTGATAATAAAAATGACACATAGTTGTAAGGCTGTGTAATTATTACACCTTTTAAACAACCAATTGATTTTTTATTAGGGATGACAATCGTGTCATGTTCTGGTTGGCAGGTCAGGAAGGCACAACGCCTCAACCAGACATGACTCATTTAACTAATTGTGTCGAAATGTTCAACCCTAACCCATACATACTCGGGTTGGCGGGTCAAAACGGGTTGACGGGTCACATGATAATACAACAAAGTTCAAACATTTAAATTCAAATACTAGCACTACAACCAAGTTCAAATATTAATACAAATAAAAAGTTCAAAGTTTCAAACAATAATAAAAATTACTGTCTTAGAGTTACAAGTCATTTAGAAAACTTAGAATAATTTTTTTTAATATTATTTTAAACGGGTTGGCGGGTCAACCCATGACTCGTATGTATCAACCAGAACACGACTCGTTTAATAAACGGGTTGACGGATCAGAAAGTTTAACCCAAACCCGTTTACTTTTGTATCGGGTTCATGTAGTGTTTCGTGTCGTGTCGAGAAGTGTCACCCCTAATTTTTATCCTTGATAATAGAGAGAAATTTTTTCTCCATCTCATGATTAAGGGTAAAATGGAAAATTGAAAACTTACTTTTAAAATTCGACACTTATTTTAGGACAAACAAACATAGTAATGTAGACACTTAAATTGAGACAGATGGAATATTATTTTGTTATACCAATGGATAGTTATTCGTTCAACAGGTTTTAACACATCCTGGGTGGCTTGATGTTGTAGTTTCGGGGATTGATTTTGCTTTTTTTGGTTTTGTTTTTGTTTGAGTTTTCTGGATGACTTTGTTTTTGCTCTAGCTCGTCTGCTTTGTATGTTTTTCCGCTCGCTTTGGTCTTGTTTTTTTTCTTTTGATTAACCTGGATATCCAACCCACTATGTGAGCCGACTAATCCCAGGGAGACCACCTGCTTTGCGGGTAGCCCGAAGTTATAACATTTGAACCTACATGGTCACAAGAGAATTTTTATTCCTCCTTGGATTTGAAACTGTGATCTCCTAACATTTTTAACTTTTAAAGTTTAAACTCAAACCAATCGAACACCACCTTTGTGGTTACGTTTTGGTCTTATTTTAGGTTGTAGCTCTTGGTTTGTTTTGTTGGTATGTAGTTTGTTTTTTTTCCCTTCTTTATGGGGTGTTTGTGTTTTGTTTAAAATTCTACCTTCTCTCATCTTGTAGAATACTAATTCTTTTGAGGTATCATTTGTATTTGGTTGGTGGTTTTCTTAATAAATGTGGTTGTTTAAAAAAATTTAAAATCTCTAAAATAAATTATTTCCGACTATAACAAGTAGGATTGTATTTTAGAGATTTCAAAATTAATAATTTTATTAAAATGTTTATCATCTATAAAATAATTATAATAATTCAATCTTATTGGTGGAATAATAAAAAGCCATTTATCTCCTTCCAATCGAAAAATCCCCAATAGATTTTCTAAAATAGAAACAAAGAATAAATATTGTGTTTCTGTTTTGCTCCAAGAGATTATCTATATTGTTTTCTAAGCTAGAGAAAACCTGAAAAAACTACAAGTATAGAGATTTCTCTCGAATTTGATGAGGAAAAATAAATGTCGTAGTTTACTCTCAAATAATAGAATGATTTGATCAGGTGTTCTTGCTTTTCTTTTTGTTGACGTGGGAGGAATGAGGAGACATAGAATGCATTTTTTTGTAGCTGTAGGTTTTCGGGCCAACTTACGTGTATTGACTAATCGCTGGAGGATTATAAATGGCTTGGAGTCATTGCAATTGAACTTTACATGGCCACAAAAGTTTTGACATCGTCTGGATTCAAACTCTGAATAGTTAAAATTTCTACTACATCTCTCTGAATCATAACCGGTGTGTCCCAAGTGGTTACATAGAATGCATTGTAGACCTAGTTTGTTAAAAAAAATGAAGTAAATTTAACATTTCTTTGGACATGTATTTTAATAAAAAATGGTTAATTATGAATTGAATATTTAAAATATGCCAATAGTAATAAAAGATAAAATCATTTACACTTAATTTAATGTTATGAAATATTATTAACAAATAAAAAAATAATATAAGTCATAAAAAAACATGTTAATAAGAAGAGACCTTACAGCTTATCACAAGTCATACTATTCTTTTATGACGAAATGCACAACACTGCCCAAAGTAAAGACCTAAGCCCTTAATGTTAACGAATTTATTAATCAACGTATCAAATGTCAGCATATCAGAATTGTTTCTCAGTTGATCTCGTTTCTTACTTATGTTAAATCAGTGAATTATTTATTTTCACATTTTACTCCCCAATTACTTTTATTATGCAACTTGGCACTCCATCTTATGGTCAATTTTCAACTCAACCTCAACTTGATCAAAATCTTCATTTTATCCCCAAAAAAATTTATTTACTCCTCCGTCACAATGAAAAATGCATATGGTTTTAGAAAAGTGTAACGATTATGCTTTAATGAACTAAATTATAGCTATACATATAATAATTGAGAAACTAATTAATTTTTTCATCTCAAAATTAAGGGTGAAATGGGAAAACAATCACTTATTTTAGGACAAACTAAAATAAAAATATGAACATTTATTTTGGAACAAAAATAGTATAAAAGATATAAAAAAACTATACTTGAATCTTTTGTTGTTTTTTTTAACGGCGGCGGCAATTTTATTAGAAAAGAAAAACTAGCGAGGAGCTAGGAAAACAAACAGAAATTAAAAGGACAAACAACACCAAGAGATCCATTCTAAATTAAATTTAAGCTTCTTCCTCGTAGTGATCCAGAAGTAGGAGCAGCCTTGAATGAGGCAAAACAACTTGGGAATGGACTCGTAGTTCTTGGAGTGCACCGACTCGTTCCTAATTTTCCACATGTACCATAAATAAGTAAGGACCACCGCCTTGAAAATATGCAACTTGAGCCCCGAGAAATTATTGCGTTCTCCCCAGGTGAGTAAGGAGTCCACCAAGTTAGTGGGGGGAGGGATCTTCCACCAACTTGCTATCTCCCTTAGGATGGATTTTGCAAAACCGCATCCTGCGAATAAATGGTCTTCGTTCTCTACCGCCATGGCACAAAAGGGACACGGTTTAGGCTCAGAAATGATTCTACGCTTGAGAAGGTTATCGAAGGTGGCAAGCCTTTTTATGTTGGATCTTCCATCCATGAAGATTAACTTTCCCCAGAATTAACTTGCTCCAATACATTTGAACCCGTTATCATTGTGAAGCAGTTTGGCATCCAAAAGATGACGCAACGAGGAGACGGAGAACATTCCACTAGGGTCTAAGGACCACGACCAAGATCCATTAACAGAGAGACTAAACAGGGAAGAGAGATCGATGTCTAACTCTAGCAATTGTTTATTGATTGAGATAATTGACCCCCAGATCCCTCCCTTTTTTGACAGCAAAGGGTCTCTCGGAAAACGACGATAGTAGTCGTGAATCAACTTAATTGTAGCCGCCCATACAGACTCTTCTTCATTTTTTTTTCCACCATCATTTAGCCAATAACGAGATGTTTAGAGCTTTTAAACTTCCCACCCCAAGACCACCCAGTTCTTTAGAAGAGATGGTATTATTTCATGCTTTTAAACTTGAATCTTTTGTTATTGATGTAGTTTTGGAGTTCAAGATTAAAAATAGAAACCCTTGATGATTCGAGTAGGTTTATATTTTTTCCATCCTAAAATAAGTGTGATAAATGACAATTTTATCCAAAATAATAAAACGAGTAATTAATTTCTTCATTCAACGGTATAATTGAAAATCAATAATTATTTTTAAAGTTAGACAGTAATTTAAAACAAATTCGATTTACATGTGTGAAAAGCCCCCAAACAAGGTTTTTTTACAAATTTAGCCCTTTACTTTTTTAAGCTTCATTATGTTTCTATATAGTATAGTTTATTTTCTTACGTATCGACCACCACTTTTCATTTTTCTTGCTTTTATGGTCTAGAACTTCACATATTCAAAACTAATATTGTCAGAAATTCCAATAGAATGAATTATACCAAAATAGAACCAACTTGATTCATTCATATTTTTGAAAACTATTTTTTAAGATCTTCATTTTGAGGAATTAACTATTCATTTAAGCAATTTGATGACCAAATTTATGTTCCCAAAATAGGTATGAACGAAAAAGTTGGTTCCATTTTGATCTTATCAAATAAATAATTTTGAAAGTTGGTTCTTTAAAATAAAGATTTTAAAAATTGTTTCCTCAAAATAAGAATGAATACAAAATCAATTCCTTTTTAATATAAAATATTCATTCAAATATTACATGATAGTAAACAAGTCATGATAACACTAACATGTAAAAAATAGAGGTGGGTGGCGACGGTTTGGAGTGCTTTATATCTTATATGGCTTAATAGAAATAAGGTAGAAGGGGTGTAAGAGGTGGGTGGCGACGGTTTGGAGTGCTTTATATCTTATATGGCTTAATAGAAATAAGGTAGTTTTTGATAACGGCAATGTATTATTGGGGGACATTTTGTTTAAGATACAATTACAAACGTTTGAGTAGTTGAAGTGTAGAGACAAGGAGATAGCAGTTGATTGGAAGTCTTGGTTATCGGACCCGTTTGGAACGTAATAACAATCTGTGGTTTCTTGAAAAAATGCGAATAGGTACGGTAGCTCGGGTTGCTGGATGAAGATCGATGAACGTAGGGGCTGATCTACAGAGAACAGGACTGTTTGCTGTTGTGTGTAACGGCGGTTTGCTGCCCAAAACAACAAGGAGGCTGCCGAGGATGCTGCGGTTGCGCTGCAGGTTTCACCTCTGCAGGGGCTGAACTCACGTTCCGATCTGGGCGGGAGCTTACTGCTGTCTTTTCAACGCTACCACGAATGAGGTTATGGGGGCTGTGGTGTTTTACCCCTCGTAAAGTATAAACTCCTGTAACTTCTTTTGTGTTAGACATTGGCAGGTCTCGTGTATTAGATTGGGTGTCGTTCTTCGTTGTGTGGGTTGGCGCCTGTTGATCTAGTGTTTGTAAAACTTGCTGCTGCCTGCACATTTCGTTCGATGCTCGGTTTTTGTACTGGTTTTGGTTTTAATAAAGCTTGCTTTGTTGCCGTTCAAAAAAAACATGTAAAAAATATCTTTTTCTTCAGAAAGGCTCAAGTTATTGTATTCACTTCAATTTTCATCATCTTTCAACGTCCTAAAATGTAACATTATTAAAAAAAATGAATGATAAAAAATTTGTTAAAAACAGATAAACTTTTGATATATATATATATATATATATTTATTTATTTATATAAAAGCATAACAAAATAACAATTGCCCGTAGATTTCTTATGAATCCATAAAAGAAATAAACTATATTGATACTAAAAGTTGATCACATCTCTTATTTGATTTTAAAAAAGATATAATTTTTTATAGAAGTCAAAACATCTTTACACATACAATGATTTTGTCTGATAATTTTGAACAAGTTTACTCAACTCTTATGAGAGGTAGTACAATAGTAAAAAGGAGGATATGCATCTGGGTTACGTTTTTGTTATTGTGCAATTATTCAATACAGTTATAATTTTTAACATTTTAAAAATGTTCTCTTATGACTTTAAATGTATTAAGTGATTTATTATGTAACAAACTAAATATGTTTTTAATTGATATTAAAAACAAAATAAACAAATTGCTCATTAACATTTTTATAGTTTTTTAATGCATATATTGTATAACAAAATTCCTCAATCACATACTTTTTATAATTATACCAATTAAATTGCTTTTTAATCAAATTAACTATGAAAAACAAATTTTTACTACAATAAAAACAACATGACAAATAATTGGAAGCATTCAGTCACCATGTTTGCACAATTGTTTATAAAAAACACAGCTCTTTATAAAGTTGTATATTGAGTTGTAGTAGGTCAATAAAGTTAGTGATCTGATAGCATAAGAGGAAAATAAAGTATAACTGATTTCATAATAGCAATGAGTAAAGACAATAGCAATTCAATCACTTGTGTTGTAGCACACTGGTTAAGTCTTAGGAGGATGTAGTTGAAAATATCATTTACCTCATATTCGAATTCAAGCACTACAACGCCTTTGTGTCTTTGAAGGTTCACCTACAACAATTTTAAATTATTTATGGTCGCCTGAAGGATTAATCAGTGCATATAAACTGCCTGAAAACACATAATTACTCTAAAAAAAATAACAAGAATGTAAAAACTGTTAAAGGAAAAACGAAAGAGAACAACAAGAAAGAGAGAGAAGAGATCTGTTATTCTCATTAATTATAAGCCCTTTAAATAGGGATGAGATACAAGTAGATAACTACAAGAGATAATAGTTCTAACCTATCTCTAATATGTTTATCCCTATCTATATCGTCATATCCATTAGACGATGGCACATTTATCCTACAACACTCCCCCTTGTGCCGAGTCAAAGGAGTGATGGTGCACAACTGTTGCCTCGTTAAAACCTTACGCCAAAATAAAAACCCAGTGGAAAAAATAAAAATATGACGAAGGAAAGAGTACAATGCACAGTTTCTTTGCAATAGATAGACTTTTCCTTTAGTCTAATATTCTTTCAGATTCGTACATTAATCATGAGAGTTGGAAGAGTAGGATGGTATATAAACCGTTGCCTCACTAAAACCTTACACCAAGGAACAAAACCCAATGGGAAAAATAAAACCTTAGGTGAAGGAAAGAGCACAACATACCAATATTACATATATAGTAGACTCCCCCTTTTGTCTACTACTCCCCCTGATTCGTGCATTAATCAAGAGAGTTTGGAAGGTCTTAGCATTCTCATACTTTTTATGTCACATTCTCCTTATATCTTACTTGATTCACTTGAATCTTGAGGTGAGTTTTCTACTGCTCATTTTATATAAACTAAAAGCATAATTTACTTTGAGGTATCACCCTTGATATATCTTACTTTCATTTCTTCGATACAATGCATTATTTACATATATGCGAGTAGGATATTTGTTGAACTCAAAACACTAACCCCTCTAATATGTGTAATGGTAGTCCTTAACCATGTACACAATTGAATAGTCTCATGTAGAGTAATATTCTTGGAATAGTTTGAAGAGGTAGCTACAAGGGCTTGCCTAGTTTACTTCCAAGCAATCGGCATGTTTCCTATGGTAATTCCTTATTCAAGTTGGGAATGAGCTTTGTATGAGTCAGGTAGATATTTAATATCAGCAAAGACATACCAAGACAATATTTTATGTTTTTCTATTAGGGCCGGTACTTTTGCCTCTCATATTCAAAGTAGGTATTGAAATTTCATTATCAATCCTATGTTTCTTTTTGTAAGGGAAGTAGAAGCCCACATCAATGGTTCCAAAAGATTAATTTGATATCATTCTAATGATGTTGCGTTGGCGCTGAGCTAAATCTAGCTAACGAGTTCATTGAGAGATACAAAATACGGTCAAGTGTATTGTTCTAAGTACAATAATGCACCTATTACACTCAAATAGGGAATTCGAGCTCCCAAAGCCTCTTCGTCATCATCCTTCAGACGAAATGGATCTTTCCTTTTATCCAACACTTCGACCGATCATGGGAGTGCTAGCCAGATGCGCTTTGTCCATATTAAATCGCCTGATTATTTTCTAGACATATGCGATCGGTGAATTAATATCACAAACTCGGTGTCCTACGTAAAACCAAGTTTTCCCAAGATCTTTCATCTCAAAGTCAGATTTTGAATAGAATAAAGTTTCTCTTATTTCATCAAGAGTATTTGTTATGTTCATTACATCGACATATAGAGTTATGATTGAACATCTGGAACTCGTTTTCTTTATAAATACGCATGGGCACAGTTCATCGTTCTTATATCCCTTCCCAATGAAGTATTCACTTAGGCAGGTATCCATATCCGTCTATGAGCATTTCAGTTTCATGGAAAACGCATTTTGTGGTTTCTACTAATATAATGTCATCAAACACTTTTATATATCTCTTAATCTAGATCCACATAGAGATATGTAGTAACCACATTCATGAGTTGCATTTCCCGTCCTTCGGAAATTACTAGGCTAATTAATTAGCAGAACGTTATAACATCCATCACGAGAGAACAAGTCTTCTCGTCATCAATCCAGGGCGTCGTGAGAAACCTTGCGCCAAAGGAGAGTCTTATACATCATGACTTAATTATTCTCATTACGCTTTTATGACAAATGAATTATCTATGTCTTACGGGCTTTACACTTGGTGGGTTAGCTTTACCGGACCAAATACCCGTGTATTTGTCAAATGTAATTATCCTGGATTGCTTCTATTAGGTCAATTTGCTCTTTGTTGACATTTTTCAACTGAGCATGGTTCGATGTCATAGTGCTCTATCATCTCACGAGCAACAATATATGTGAATATCATCAATGAGTATGTACGATCTGTCCATCGACTCGTATGCACTTTCATAATTCATTTGAGATTTATTTGATATCTGGAATCAAATATTAACTTCGGAGCGTCCTCCAGTAATGATTCATAGACATAGTTTTAGTCAGAGATAATCTCATGAGAGGTTTATGTATTGATGATTAATGGTTGTGCCTTACTCACCTTTTCCTTTAGATGAGTATTTATCGAACCAAGTAGCCTCCCCCATTTCCTTTTGGGAGCAACGACCTCAACCACACCTCCACCATGTGTGATTGCAACGCACTTTCCAATGGCGTTGTGCCCTTGTTTAGGAACTTTTAACCTTGCGGGTATATTTGCAGCTGGTATATGTGATCTCGTCACTTCATTAAACGTATCAGGTATCGAGTCTGATTCGTTTGACTTCAACTTTACATTGTGAAGTTTGGGGATCAAAATGAGACATATTGGGAATATTCTATGACACTTCCAGTCGTTCCCATGGAAAATCCTTTTTCCTATCTCCCCCTAACGACGGGAAGACTGTCTCATCAAAGTGACAACTCGCTAACTTAGCAGTAAAGAGATCACCCGTCAAGGATTCTAATTAGCGGAAAATTGTTGGGGATTCATATCCAACATATATTGAATTTTTTTTAAGGACCCATTTAGGTGCGCTGTGGGGGCGCAATTGGCACATATACTACACAACCAAACATGCATAAATGAAAAATATCAGGCTTATATCCAGTTACCAACTGGTACGCATGATACTGGTTGGCTAGTAGTGGGTCTAAAAACAAATGAGTAAGGCTGCATGTAATATTTGCATAACCCCATGCAAATGCGGGTAAATTGGTGCGCATAACCAATGCGCTATATATCATCTATATTCTTTTGATGACAACTTTTATGAGACCATTTTATATATACACAGGGGTATAGGAAACTCTACATTGATCCGAATATATATATATATATATACAATAATTATCAATTCCTTGTGATGTAAATTTTCTAGCATTCCAAGTCATGTAGACTTGATGAGATAGTTAGGGTGGTGAGCCCTTGAATGTGTAATAGTGCTAGAGTGCAGCACCTTATGTGGACAATAATACGATGTGCGTTCATCGTGTCGAAACCAGAACCATAAAATACTTCAATGGCCCGCACTCTGGTTGTTTATGTCCATTACCTTGTATTCGTTGTAAGAATGGAATATTTTTGTATTACCTTTAGGATGGTCTCATTCTTGTCTTAGCTACGAATTAGGGTATACAAAAGTTTTAGGTATGACATATTATGATAGTGGTGTTGCTTCTTGTGCTGCAGAAGTCAACAATTGTAATTTGGTTAATTGCTTTATTTTGTCTTTCACTCGAAAGATAGTGTGTTTATATGTATTTTTCAATACATGGATCATTATGTCATAACCATGTGTCCCACAATGTCATTTTGCAACATATATGTGTAATTGTCCCAAAGTTCTTTATTGGTGACATAATATGATTTGATGACCTAAGAAATTCACTAGTGTGACACATTTATTTCTCTAATATACGTTCCTTTCATATCATTAGAGTTGATGTACATATATACCCATTTCCATTCTTATAATACGAATTCCAATTAATATGAATATTTTAACAAGGTTCTCATTAATATAGTCTTTAATGACTATTAATCTTGTACTAACAAGAAAATGACAGTTCATCGTCTAAGTATTTTGGTTGGAGGAGTAAATATTAGTCTATCTTCTAAGATTGTGTGAGATTTCCCACAAAAACACTCAAGTTCTCCTCGATACATTCCTACACAGAACGGAGAATATTGAGAGTTTCGTATTTGTAATTTGGATGTATTTCTTTACATCTATAATGGTTAATATTTGGTTTTTCATTAACAAGTGAAATTATTTTAATGCTTAAAATAAATTTCAAATAAACTTATGCTCAATCAATCTTAAATTAATCTGATATAGTTCATTTCAACTTGTTCCTTTTTTTTATGAGCGATTATTATTGCATTTTTCTTCTTATATTGTCCATTATCTTTTGGGCAGTAGTTGTATTTCTACTCCAAAAATTGTAAAACCCTTTTCGACTCTTGTCATGACCTTTACCATTTCCATAGTTTTGTCCATGGGGTTATAGATGTCACCTATGTGGAATTGTCTTTAACTCACTGTCCTTTAGAGTTATTCCACCTCTACACTTTCATTATTGACCATGAGAATTTTCTTTGTCCCAACATATTTAGTGATCTGAAATAACCTTGTTATATCTCTCAACCACTTACAGTAGGTTGATGAATTTGTCTAAAGGTTATACTCTAGCTCACATTGGTTCATTAATATGATTACTGTTATATGAAAGGTGAAAATCTTCTATGAGTTCCTTGTCATGAAGATTGAGATGTATTTTGAGCACAACATTTCTTTGTTGAAATCAGTCATTTTCTTGTAATCGAGTGGGTTTCATTCCACTGTTTGATTAGTTTGGAAAGTACATGGTACTAGATACTCCTGATTTTTCTTTTCAGGGTGTCCCACTGTTTTTAGGGGATTCTAGTTAATGGTATTCCATATGAAGGTTGTGACTAATGTATCGTCTCAAAAAAATCTCAAGATATTTACATGTATTTTAACAGGTGACTTTTAGGGTCAATATGTTTTGATGGGTTTTGTCTATCTTATGGTACTCAAGTTCTTTCGAGTCCAGGTGGTTGTAAATAATGGAGAATATATGATTTTTCAAAATCATGTTCTATAATCATGTTATGCATGAGATTTCATTATCATAATATTATTGGATTTTTGTTTTTTTAAATTTTTAAAGTTTTGTTGATAGTACTTCATCAATATTTCAATATTCGAAAATAGATCGTAAAGACACTTTTAGATTTCCAGGTAGGAGGGGAATCACGTGGATTACTTAAGTCCCTTCAACCTTAGGGTTATTTACACCCGTTTGACAAAACCTTTCGGTGTTATGCAATTATTTCGTTTCATGAAATACATGAATAACATTATGTATTTTGGATCTTTTGGTAGAAGATCAGAATACACGGGGGGTTGGAAGTGTAACTTCCATTTATTAATTAAGATTGAAAATAATGAGTAGGAACTCATAATCAAGATAAGTATTTGAATAATAATTTTAACATTTTCATGCAATTTTTTTAGGAGTTTTCTGCAAAAGCCAATATTTATGGAGTTGGAATTGTAACTTCCAAAAATTAATTATAGGACTGAAAATTATGAGTAGAAATTCATAATCTTGATAAACACATTTCAAGAAGATAAGTATTTAAAGTGATAAACATTTAAATTTCAACATATAAAAATAATTAATAAACAAATAATATTGTAAACTAGTTGGATAAGCATCTAAATATGCAAATACCTAGATGAACATTTAAATTGATCATCTAAATATATAAATATTATAAATTAATTGAGGATGCCTAAATAAGTAATGATATGTCCAAAAAAATAGACTAAATCTACTTAAATAAAACTATTTAAGCATAATTAATCTAAACAAATGAATAAAGAAATCATATACTAAATTAATTGGTCTAATTTAGAGATAATGACATAAAATAAATAATCACTAATTGATAATTCGGTGTAAATAATAACTTATTAAAGAAAAGATCTTCAAAATTCAATTTACTATAAAAAAAATTGATCATTGGAAAAATATTTTTTTTAAGACAAACGTGATCCACCAAAACAAATTTGAGTTTTTCTTTATGTATATATATATTTTTTAGGCTAAAAATACAAAATAAAAATCCTATATTATGCAATTTATAATTACCTTGGAATAAATAACAATAAAATCATACATTAACTTAAATAATATATTATTTGATTATTTCCATAAAAACAGATAATTGTGAATTCATTTAATTTATGATGATTTTTTTTTTAATTCACCTAAAAATTACTTGTTTTTTCTTCGATTAAAATTAGATAATTATGAACCCAATGCAGTGTTAACAACAAAAAATTATTACAGATTGAATCAGAGATAACGGAGCAACAAGCAAACAACATATCACGTTCATAAATATATAGATCAAGGCATAGAGATGCTTACTTGAATTAATATAACGAGAAGCAAGCCGTTCAACAACGTCGAGGAATGGACTGCATAATTGTTTATCGACGGACGATAATGACAATAACAATGAAATCTAAGCATAAAAACGTACCTTAAATCGACAATGATACCGTGAAAGTTGGAGCTTCACGGCTTGACCAAACAATCTTTGGTTGAGCTACGTGCTGATAACGTGTTAAAGGAAAAACGAAAGAGAACAACAAGAAAGAGAGAGAAGAGATCTGTTATTCTCATTAATTATAAGCCCTTTAAATAGGGATGAGATACAAGTAGATAACTACAAGAGATAATAGTTCTAACCTATCTCTAATATGTTTATCCCTATCTATATCGTCATATCCATTAGACGATGGCACATTTATCCTACAACAAAAACATAATTATAAGAAAACGATACAAATATTATGTTACATAATGGGTCTAACGTCTAACTTCAATACCTCTAGTTTTATATAGAAAAATGGTTAAATGTTTTTAATAATTTAATTGATATATATACATATGATTGATAATTGTTTTGTGGTTGAAAGCATAATTATATATTTATATGTCTTACCATATATAAAAATAATATAATTTAGGCAGTGCTCCCTTTCTATTGACATGTGAGGCCACATGCACTTGCATTTGACATATGGATTATTCAAAAGACTACTTTACCCTTTTGTCACTCCAAGTTGAAGATCTAATCTTTCTTTTTTTATTTCCTATGAGATTTAATTAATCCCCTTTTTGGATTAAATCCCAATACTATCCATATGGATATACTAAATATATGGCATGTGATATAGACACCCCCAGGATTTTAGGAACAAAAAGACATTCATACCCTCCATGTCTTCACTTAACAACACATGTTAATGAAGGGCAAAATCGTCATTTCAACATAATAAAAAGGATATTATCTTTTTAAAACAAAATCATATGCACAACACGTGTAAAAGACATCCATACCCTCCACATCTTGGTGGACAACACATTTTAACCAAGGGCAAAATGGTAATTTCAAAGGGTTATAATAAAAAGGATTATCTTCTTCTAGAATAATATTATATGCACCAACATGAAACACCCCACATGACTAAACCCTAATTTTTGAAAAAACCAACTTTGTGATCCTCATTATTTTCATTTGGATTCATAAATGAATAAGAGGAATTGGACCACCCCCCATGTTTAATATAAAGCAAAAGGGTTATGCAATCCATATCCTAACAATGATTATTACCATATTTTAAAATTAAAAATTACAAAAATAAAAATAAAAGGTAGACATAATGATCGTCGTTATAAAACGTATGTCGTTTTATCACAAACATGTTGATCATTACTTTTTTTCATTTCAAGAGTAAAACGGCTTTTAAGGTTACATATTTCTACCAAAAAAATGTATTTAAAATGATAATAATGATAACGTTTCGGTAATCTTCAATTATTGGGATACCTGTTCTACTAGGTTGTGCTGGATATTGCTGAAGGAGCTACAGAGAAGTTACCTGTTCCTAAAGACAGGTTGGGGCTGGAACGCCTGTTAAAAGTAAAATCTCCAACCAAATCCATACTTATTACTATTTGACGATTTATAAACATATGAACATGTAAGATGTAAAAAAAAAACCTTTGTTTAAATATTTCGTTTAATTAAATGTTTCCCTTAAATAAATACAAAGTCTCTTAGTTTTACAATAAATTACAAATCGTATAAAAAAATAAAAGATATCTAATTTTCGCTCATGTTTTGATAAACGTGCTTTCAAAAATTTAACTTTACGAAATGCTAGATCCACCTGATCCAGACAATTTATACAAGACTACCTGTCTACATAAATCAGATAAACTTTTTTCGTCATTCAACTTTACGAAATGCTAGGTCCACCTGATCCACACAATTTATACAAGACTACATGTCTACATGAACCAGATAAACTCTTTTCGTCCCGAGCGACTGACATAGCACATGGCAAGAAAATCCGAAATCGAATATGAATCGGCTTGTTACGATATGAGGACGATAAGCATTTTGGCCCAAGATAATAAGGCATTTTGGGCCCAATAAGATGTCTTAATCGGGTGATAATGAGAATGATGCATCTTAATCGGGCTGGGCTCCATGAATATAGCTGTTCATTGTTCAATGAGTGGTAAGGGTCCTATTTTCTAAATTATTCATTTCTTAAAAAGGACTTAACAGTTAAGCTTAAGCCCACATCCATTAAGGCCCACCAAATAATCCAAATTTTGTTACATAGATATGTGGTTTAAAATTCTCTACAACAAAGGTTATAATGAAAATAATAATAAAAATGTTAGGAATATGACAACGTATCGTAGGGTTGTTTGGTTGGTATTTTATTAAGTCTTGTATGGATAATTTATCTATATAGATTAATCTGTCTGTATAAATAAGAAAAGTTTTGTTTGGGAAGGTTTTTTCATAGATGGTAGGAGCGTGTTTTTTAATTGGTAAGGACATGTTTAGAAAAAACTTGGATTTCTGCATAAAGCTCCCTCCTAGAAACGTTCTGAATAACCCACTTTCTATATCATTAATTCATTACCAAATGGTTGTGTATATCTGACGAAATAAATTGTGAGTCTTATTAAGCTCAGTAACGTGCCAACAACTAGACCTGAGTTAGATAAATAAACGTGTGTGTGTGTGTGTGTGTGAGAGAGAGAGAGAGAGAGAGAGAGAGAGAGATGTGAATTAAAAAATGGTTAAACTTTAGCTTTAATTTCACTTTATTTTTAATTAAAGTAAGTGAAAAATAATCAGCATTGAAGTCAAATAAACCATATACCAAAAACGAGCATTTTATTATCTTTAATTTGACATATGTTTTATTCTCTTTAGTTTGATATCTATATTGTTATGCTTTTTAACTACTTTTTTGTATTTCCATGCGTCTAACTTTTTACAATTTTCTTTTGAACTCTCTGTCTCTCTCAAGAACCCGAGGAGAGAGATGAAAGTTTCGTTAGGAACTTCATTTTCATTAAGAACACGAGGAACTAATTATAAATGAGGTTTCTAAATCTCAATCTTATATGGAAAATTATAATGTGAAACAATACATTAAGCCATTAAGGTAAAAGTTTTCAAAATTCTCACTTTTTTGTGGTTGTCATTTGATTATTCTCTTTTACAAAGAAAGAGTTTGGATAAAATGGAAATAACAATCTTTTTAACTGCTTATTGGCCAAAACTTGTACAATAATTTATCATTTTTGTAATATATCAACGCACTGTATTTAATGTATGTGTCTAACACGTTGTGGTGTCGAATATAGCTATGTGGCAGATCAAGGTACAATCAATAGGAAGTTAATTTTGGTAGATAGCATAAGGGATTAAAAATTTACTACCGACTTTAAAGAGAAATCAAAGATTTTACAAAATATAATTAGGTTTCCAAAAAATGAAATGGAAATAGACTACATAATTTATATGGCAAAATAATCTAGTTGTATAAAAAAACATCGATAAAATAGTAGCACTTCATTCCTATAAATTTTCACATAATATCATATAAAATACTTTTAACAGATAAATAAATGAAAGTTACCTTAAATAAAACACGCCACCATCCAACATAAGCTACTTTTAACAAACTCTCGTATGATAATATTTGTTTCAGATGTTTTAAAGTTTAAATTCAATCGAATTTAAATTTTATTCATAAAACAATTAATTAGATTGAGAGAATGATTTGGTATAATTGGACCACAAATTGCAATAACAATATTTGGAATTCACCAATGTTTATGTTTCCAATCATAAAATGGCACACAATAAATGAGTTTTGTCTCTTACAAATGATTGGTGTATGATGCTATCTTTCTTAGTGTGGATGACAACAAAACCTTTTTTCTTATATATTATATATATAAATACAGTTTAGATTATTTTAAAAATAATCTTATAAGTGGATTAAACTTATGAAGTTAAGTTATTTTTAAATAATCAATATTACGACAAGTTTTTTTTATGCAGGCTCAAAAGAAGATTTGACTTTTGAGTTCAATTCAAAAGCTAAAAAACATTCTTCCACATTATGTTCAAAAACTATATTTGAGCAAAAAAAAATATATATACTCAAAATTTTGAGCGAAACTTTGAAACCAATTTAGATGAATCTAAATCACAGTTAATGTGTTGTTAGTTTATAGCTTAATAAAATTAAATGTATTAGTATTTAAAGTTTGATTATAAGTGTAAAAGATTGTATATAAGAATTATATGCAGAGTTGGTTTTCCTTTTGTAATTTGTTTTCGATCATGCTAATTTTGTGATTTACCTTGTTTATTTAACACAGAAAACAAACAATATACAAATATATAGATGCAGGTTCATACGATAACGTAACTATTTATAAAAAACAAGAAAAACCTTTTTTCATGTACAAAATCATATATGATCCACCACGTACAAAATCATGTATGACTAGCCGCGACTTTTCTAGTGTCTTAGCCCACAACAAAAGTCATTTTTTAATGTGATTTTGTACATGAAAAAAGTTTTTCTTGTTTTATTAAATTGTTATGATTCTTACATGAACTTTTTCCAAATACATAGCCATACATAGACATACATTTTTAAACAAACAATTTGCTTTAACAAAAAAACACACATTATAAATGCAAGTTCAATTAATCAATCTTATTTCGCTCTAATGATCAAACAATCTGTCACTATAATTTTGGATTTTGCAAAATGAGTCTGTGCACATCTTACCCGCGACCATCCGTCACTTTTAGATATGATATACTAAGTTTGTTTGATTAGGGTTAATTTGAAATCATAAGCACAATCCATGAAATAATAATAATAATAATAATACCAAATAAATACAACACAAGTGTTTGTTTTGTAACATGTTTTGAAATCACACACATTCATGAAAGACAACAACAACAACAACAATAATAATAATATAACATGAAACAAAGATTCCTAGAATTGAGCATATGATATATTATGCCATTTTGAATTCTATTCCTATAATAAGGCTCTTTCTCTCTCTCCCTCCATGAATTGAAATAGTCATGGCACCTTCAACTTTCCCATAACCACAAAATAGAAAGGAAAGCCACCAACATCATAACCCTTAATTTCTTCCAACCAACCAAAACTACCACTCTTTGCCATTTGCCAAAGGCCTAGTTTCTGTTCTTTGATTTTTCCATGGCCCTTGGAGCTGTAAAAACAAAAAAAAAAAAAAAACAAACAATATTATTCACATACATAGAGCCAGGTTCATAAGAGAACGGTAACCAAACAAGAAAAATAAGAAAACAGTCAAATCACATGTGATTCACGCGACTTTGGTTGAGGTCACGTGCACAACCTTTTGTTGACCATTAATGTAAAACATATATATAGGGGCAGGTTCAAACAAGAAGCTAAACATTTTGCAAAAAGTTTCAATATAAAAATATGATTACAAGCATGATACACAAAATACACCCAAAGGAGTGTAGGGTTGAGCTCCGGTGAGAAAGAGAAATAATGTGAGCAGCATAAGAAGGGATCTAGACCCTTAGATCAATCTTAATTGAAGATCAACACTAATGAGATGCACCGGATCAAGTCTCCTAAGGAACGCAATTCATGGGCGGGTGGGTGTGAGATTAAAAGTGATCAAGGGTTCAAATCCCTTCTTACGGCTCTCACCTTTAACTCTTCTTCTCACACGATCCCAACCCAAGAAGTGTAATCATATATATGATAGTGAGACTTTTCGCCTTCTCACAATGTGTTTAACTTCTTGCATGATCCTTCCTCCATATATAAATATATATATATACAAGATATTTACCAATGTAATAAGCTTATGTAGCTGTGTGAAGATTATATAGGGATTGTGTGCCAAATTCAGGAAAGAGATTATGCATACCTAAACCGATAGCATCTGAGCCCTTCATGATCTTCAGCCTCTTGCATGTACCGATGAACATACTGTAACACACACCAATGTGTAAGAGTAAGACCCAGGAAATCAAAACGCAATCAATGTTGAGAACTGTGAGAACCAATCTCAGAAATCCAACGAGTCTTATTTTAGTCTAGGACTCCATGTTGGTTATATTGTTCACATATGTATGTTTCATATATGAAACATATGGAAATGTTCTACTCCTATTTCACATGTTAAAATCAATTATGTATCTTTCACATGATTGTATATTTCCTGATTAATGCTACCCATGTCACTTCCCACAAAGATCCTAAGATAGCAATTACATAATGTACAAAAAGATTAATAATTAAATAAAAAAGAAAAAAAAAGACAGGGTTGCTTGATACTTACTCCCAGGGAACATCTCCCACCAGCATCCAATCACCATCTTTATCTTCGTACGTAAGAACATACTCAGAACTATGCAAAAAATCCCTCAACTTGCTCTCACTAAGGCTTTCCTTTCCTGGAGCTCCCTGTGATCCACACTGACCTAAAATGCAGAAAAAGATCGATAAGGGTTGTTTGCAATTAAAATAAAAGCAGGATTTTTTTATTAGATTTGATAGATAATAACTTTTGGCTACAATAGCGATGAATTGAAGTTGTAACTTAAAAAAAAAGAAACTTTACCAATGGTGAAACAGGTAAACATCTTCTCAAGGGCTGAAGAAAGTTCTTGATAAGTAGAGTAACCTCTCAGATCAACCTTCCTTAGATAAGGGGCACCATCCATGCTAACTTTGACAAATAACGCACCTAAACCAGGCTTTCCATCTACTTCATGATCACTGTTCTTTGAACTTGTAGCTAGGATGTTCTTGCGAAACGATCTAACTGGAGGCCAACCAACCACTTGTGCTCTGTACATTTTGATGCAGATTAGTAACATACCAGAAATCACCATATCAAATCTCTTTTATATATATATATATATATATAAATTTGTTTTATTTACTTACTTAGCAGCGGGAGGAATGGAGCTGTTTACTTTGTTAAGATTAGTACCAGATGTTACATGAGGCCGTTCTTGTGGCATTTTTGAGGCTGTCCCTTTAATAATCTGGCCTCCTGATGATATCATTCCATTTACATTTGAATTACTAGAAAATTTCACTTGACCTAAGGATTTTGAAGCATCAGATTCAGCCCCAGAAGCACCAAACATCCAATTTCCTTCGGGTAATCCCTTTATTTCCGAATAACTGTCCACAGTATCAGAGAATACCCTTTTGTTTCCAGAGACCACAATCTTTGGTGAAGATGAGCATAACCCATCTTTGGAAGGAAGCATAGGAAACAAAGGTTTCTCATCAAGATTATCAAAGCTTGTCAAGCTACTTTCTGGATCCCTCTCAGGGGATTGAGAGCCTGGAAGGCCAAGCCTTAATTCAGTAGCCCTAAGATTTAGACTGTTTTTTTTCACTTCTGCGATGCTGGAGACATTAGAGCTATCAACCGATGAACAATCAGATAATCCAAGATAATTTCTTTCAGTCAATCCAGGGTTCTCTTGGAACCTAGATTCCATAGACAGTAAGGAAGCATTCCCTTGTCCATCCCCTTCAACACCTAACAGCCGTGAAGACATCAGATACCCAGAGTTCTTGATTTGCCAGTTAATCTGCTTGATTAAATGAACCATTAATATGCTTTTATAGTAAATTAGCTTGCCAACAACTCACAAAATAAATGCCACTGAATATATGAATCATTAAAGTCAACCAATACATAAAAGCTCTGTTATTATATGAGAGTGTGCATTTGGGTGTTTTTGGGGGCTATGGGGGATAAAGCATACTTATAAGGCTACTATTAATAAGAGATACAAAAGAACTATATTTTGAAAGAATTACTCAAGGGGACATCCACAAACACACCAAGTAAAAGCATGAGATATGCATATGCCCTAAAATTAAACTGCCGATCGATTAAAAGTAACAAATGATAAAGTAAAAAATCCAACGGCTCCACCAGATCATCATGCGCCTTGAAAACAAAAACCGATCCCTGATTATGAAAGTTTTACTTACTACATGAACCAAAAATCAGTTTTATCACCAATCTTCAAATTTCAGTTTATCCAGTAGAAATATAAACTCAAAAGCTTCTGTTGCTTCAGTTTATCCAGTAAAAATCCAAAACACTAAAAACATACACATATAGGAGACTTTAGATCTATTTTCCGCATTTATATCAAAAACAAAAAGTACAAAAGAAATATGCAGTAAATGAGCAGAAATTCGGTCCTCACAGTTGAAACTATAACGCTCTAATTCATCTTTAACAACAGAAACTTTAATGCTCTAATTAATAAGTCGTCCATGGATGCTAAAAGCATCCGTGGTGAACAAAACTTTGCCAAAAATGATCCAAAACCTAACAACTCAAACAGCGTGTACATATAAACTGATTTTTTTAGAAAAAATCACAAAAAAGTATCAACAAAAGCACAATCCACTGAATCCAGATCTCAACTTTATGAAAAAAAAACTCAAGCTAAATGATGAAAAACAGCTTAATTACCTGAAGATCAGTAGAATACGAAATCTGTTATGGATTGGTAGAAGATGAAGATCAGACGAGCAAAGAAGAGTGGTGTGATGAAGAAAAGAAAGTGATGAGAATTGAAAGAGAGAAGAAGAAGAAGAAGAAGAAGAAGAAAAGGTATTAATGGATGAAGAGAGAGAAAGTGGGGATTGAAGGTCCCTCCATTAAGTAGAAAGCAAACAAAAGGGTTTGTGAGCTTGTTGAGCTGTGTGCCCTCAAATTGAAAACAAAATTGTGTAATAAAAACAAATTAATTTTCTGTTCAAAAAAAAAAAACAAATTAATTTAAAATGTGTTAATTGTTAAATGTAATAAAAGTTTGTTGTTATTTAATGATATAATATCTTTTTTTTTCTTAAATAATGTAATATATGTTTAAGGCTGGCTTCATACGAGAACGGTGCAATTTATGATAATGCAAAGACAATTTTCAGTCAATTATTTTGTACATAATTTTTTTTTCATGTACAATATCATATATGATTTTATACACATCAAAAAGAACACGGTCGACTTTTCCCGTGGGTAAGTCGCGGCTAATCATAAATGATTTTGAACGTGAATTATATGTGATTTTGTACATGAAAATTTTCATGTACAAAATGATTGGCTGATATTGTTCTTGCATTCTCGTAAATTGTTACCGTCATCGCACGAACCTTTCTCTATATGTTTATTTATTTTTTTGAAAGAGCCAAGATAACATTAAAACAACAAAAATGTATAATAATTTTATTTGAACAAAAAGTTGATTACCTACACGGTACCACCTTCAAGGACACCCATCTGAGAGAGCTGTTTTTGACTTAATTAGAGAAAAGTAAGATTTTAACAACTTTTTTGTTCCAAGAGTTATACTATCTTGTGGGAGATAAAAATATTATTTTATTAGTATATTGATTATTTTAATAATATAATAAATGATACAATCTTTAAAGTAGAATAAATAATTTTTTTAAAGATTTTGACTTTTTCTTACTCTATTTAAAAAATATATAACATACAAAGCATCTTCAACAGCATCTCTAAAATAGAAAAATCGAGGAAAATAGAGATTTCGGACTAAGTTTGTGCTCCAATAGCATCTCTAAAAGTTTCTTCAAAATAGAGAAAACATGAGAGAAAATGTTTATTTCTCCAAATGTATAGATTACCCAAAAATGATAATCAAGTGAAATAAATAATATTTTATTCATACTTTCATTTTTTCTACCAATAATATAAAAGTTAGTTTAAAAGTTTTTAAATATATTGAATATTTTAATAATATAATTAATGTTGAACTCTTCAAAATGAAAATATTGTTGGAGATGAATGTAATTCTTTTTAGAGATTTTGTCTTTATTTTGGAAAAAATTAGAGATGATATTGAAAATGCTCTTAGCAGCTGAGGCTAATGGAAATTCTGTAATCAAACACTAGACATATCTTGTGTTTGGACAAAGTCGTTTCGTCTCTTTGTCAACTGAGTTTTACAAAATTAAAATATCAAAATCACGTATACTCATGCTATCATATTTGTTTTAAACAAAATAAATTTTCTTAAAACTTGCTTTGTCAAATATTCTTATATATCGGGTTCAAAAATCTAGAATATTATGCTGAAATATTTCATTTTTGAGATATATAAAGTAAATTAAAATTTATTTCATCTTTTCAATTTACTTTTTACGAGCATCCAATAAGAATTTACATAGAATATTTGGACGAAAAGTTGATTATCGGTAATCACATTCGGTCCCACATAAAACCTGTCTTTAAAAACATCAAATGAACATTTTAGGTCCATTCGGCAGGTAACCTAGCGGGCGGGCCTATAATGATTGAACCAAGGACCTGTCATGTATTTGAACAACATTATGAGATTAATAATATATTTTAATAACCATAAAAATGATCAATTATATTATAACAATAAAACACGTAATCTTTGCTTGTAATTAGGATATTGTTAATTAGTTAAGTTGATATTTTTCTATTTAAAGTCATTGTACCATTTTGGGGGGGAAATATGTAGCATCCAAACTTTGTCCATGCTTTTTTTATTGTGGAAATATCAAATCCAACAAAAACAACTAATTAACTAACGGTTTATTTTTGTTAATGTTTGGTTTTTAATTTCTTTAAATAGAAACATCTTTTAATAATTGTTGGATGAATCAAGTAAAGCATACCATCTATAACAAAAGAAAAACGTACAATTAACATCAAATACATTTAAATATGGTGCCTTATTAAAACATGATGTTACTTATTTATGTTGAACACATATTTTACCTATTTAAAATGTCTGGAAAAATGGAATACTTAAAAAACATAATAAAATGAAACTAACTATATATAAAGATTTGTTAACCAAAACCTTTTATAACTTCATGTTCCCAAAATTAGAGCAAAAACAATATTATATTCATTTTGGTTTAACAAATGGAAAGTTTCAAAATTGGTTCTACCAATATGAGAAGCTTCAAAAATTGGTTCATTATAATGAAATTTTTAAAAGTTGCATGTATTTCAAAATATGAACAAATGCAAAGAGAGCTTCATTTTGGTGTGATTACCTTCCAAGAAAAACATATTCAACCAATATAACTTTAGTTTATATAGAGAGAGGAGAGATGTTTAAATGAGAACAGGGTCAAGTTATATAAAAAAAGACACGAAAATGTCTAAATTTATGATTTTATACTAAAAATCATGTGATTAAACGAGAACAGTGTCAAAATAAAATAACATGAAAAAGTCGCATTTGATATATGCATTCCATGTTCTCTTCCTTTGACTCTGTTCTTATTTAAATCCATATTACTCATAAAGAAGGGATACCTTTGATCGTTTTTAATCCCAAAATAACCCATGAATTATGCTTTAGCTATTGGATTGATAATGTGGTTTTTATTAGTGTTTGATCTACATGTCTATTAAATTAGGGTTGATAAGAGGGTGGGATCTCTTCTTACCTTTCTCAATATAACCATCATTCTTACAAGAATTCAACCCTACGTATATACATACATATATAAGGGTAGTTTATTTTACAACATATTTCATTTGTACAACCAATAGAACCTCATCTTAACCATCAATTAGTTCATCTACCGTCATCATTTGATGAGGTGGAAAAGGTAGTTACAAATTATTAGTTAAAAAACTGAAAAAACAAAATAAAATGGACCGATTTAAATAAGAGTTGTATTTGTTGTACAAATAAGATAAGTTTGTATTTGAAACGTGCTATACAGATACATATATATATGCATGTATATGTATAATTTTAATCCTAGACGAAGAATTTGTAAAAATAAAAGTTAAGATGAGAAACGTAATAAGAGAATTGGATTTTTGATCACTTTTAATCTCACCCTAGTCCATCCAATAAATTGCAATTCTCACGAAAATTGATCTAATAAAATTGATCAAAAGATAAAGTAATAGAGGTGTGCACAGAATTTTATGTACTATAATAAGGTTTTGATGTAGACAAATGTAAGAAAGAATTCACTTTTTAAAAATGCCATTAGCAATAACTAAGGATGCCATTAGTCTCCACCAAAATAAAAACTTAATTACTCTTCTCAATATAATCGGTCATTTACAACACAACCATTTAATCCTATATAAATTCTTGTGTATATGACAATATATGTACGATGATGGTCTACAAAGTCTGACTGTGATGGCCAAAGTGCTTTGATTTCGCAGTAAAATGATGATTTACCAAATCAATTATTGTTTAAAATGGCCCTTATATTATGGAGGTTTGACAAAACCACCCCTCAAGGTGTTCCATCGGTCCATCCTCACCCCTGGACCAGGAGTCCAGGACACCGACCCCCACGTGTCACAAAAAGCCAACAAAAAACACATCCATACCATTAATAATCAAGGGTAAATTTTGACATATAATATAAAGTATAGGGGGCAAAAGAAGCTTTATAAAGTTGAAAAGGGGCTGAAAGTGATGACTGATGAAAAGTGCGAAAGGGGGGGACAAAAAAGCGGCATTTTAAAGATTTTGCCGGGTGAGTCGGAGCCTGTTTCTATCTCTCATGAACTTTTAAACATTTACACAATAAGCCCTCTGTCTTTCTCTGACTTATCATTTTCTGTTTTCCACTAAAAAAACGTTACAAAACTGTTTAAACCGGCATCATTAGCTGCCAGTTACCTTTGCACGCCATGCTCCCAAACCATCCTCCAATTTTGCTTTAACCATCTTGCCCATCTCTCATGCAATTGTCATGCTTACATCATCATGACCTCAACATACATTCTATGGCTTATTATCATATGGTTAGATTCCAGTAAGAAGAAACAGTTAATGTAAGAAACGTAAGAAATGATCTCTAGTCTTGGATGCACATTAAGATAAAAAGCACCGAGATGAGGTGCACCGAGATGCATCAGATCAACTCCCTTTTAAATCACGATTCATGACTGAGTATAAGATTAAAAGTGATCAATGGTTGAAATCTCTTCTTACGTTTCTCAAGTTAACTCTTTTTCTTCTCATACCGATCCTATGCCCAGTGGTGGATTTAGGATTTTTGCTTAGTGGGGTCCTAATTAAGGTAGACTAAAGACGTGTAAAGTCACCCATCGTGTTTTTATCCTAGTTACACTGTTTCAAGGGGTTTTTAAAGTTTTTTAGTTTATTTAAATGGATTTTCATAGTGTTTTTGTCGATTTCGAGAGATTTTCTTAGTATTTTTGTCAATTGCAAATAACATTTTCTGTTTTTAATTAATTTCAGTATATTTTTTAGTGTTTTTGGCAATCGACGGCAAAACGGGGTCCATTGGAAAATTTTACTGGGGGAAACTAAGGGTAAATTGTGTAATTTTTTTTACCTATGTAATTTTTTTTTCTGACCTGTTGACTAGGGTCCTTTCCCCACCTTTAATACACTACATCCGCCCCTGCCTATGCCTATTATCATATAGAAAGAAGCGAAGAGTAGTGATTCCTACTACTGGAAAAGTTTCTCTAAGATTTTAGTGTATTGATTACGGTTGTGATAGAGGATCACGATCCAAACTTTGACACTATTGAAGATTTTCTTTTGTTTAAAGGTATTTCTTATTATTGATTTAGAACATCTCTAACAGATTCTTCAAAATAAAGAAAATTAAGATTTTTGTGATTTTTGACATGTTTTTTGTTCCAACAATTTCTTTAAAATGGAGAAAATATGAGAGATGATGTAAATATCTCCAAATTTGGAAAATACTTAAAAAATGATTAAAATGAGAGAAATATTATATGTATATTTCCACAAATAAGATAGTTTAAAAACAAACATTTAGAGAAAAAAAATTTTGTTACGTTAAAGAATCTTTTTATAATTTAGTCAATGTTCTAATGTCTAAAATGAAAAATCTGTTGAAATTAGACGTACTTTTATTATAAAGATTTTGAAGTTTCATCATCCATTTTGGAAAAATTTTGGAGAATCTGTCAGAGAACTCTTAATGTGTTTGATAATATCTCGGCATATTTGTTTTTTTTGGTGTAATCATGTGTTTCTGAGCCAACTTATTATGTGAACCGACTTTCTCTAGACGACCACAATAATCTGGAGTCATCACAAATGAACCTCTACAGCCACAAGAACTTTGACAATACGTAGATTCAAACCTGAGATACATGAAATTATACACTACATTCCCATAAGGTTTAACTAATAAATCACAACACAAATGATTATTGTAAATTGTTTTGAACTACCATATGTTATGCTATTGAATTAGTAACAAAAGTTTAACCTTTTCAAACTTGGTTTCCTGATAATTCTATAGAGTTATAAGTTTTTTTGAACTGAAAGCATTCAACTTATTTATAATAACCATGGAAACAAACATTTAATTTTGACATAAAACATTTATGAAATATGTTGCCAATTTCGTTTGATATCTTAGGGGTGTTTGATTTTTTACCCATTAATTCTGAATTTAATAAGTCGTCTCTAAACATTAATTTAATAAATTGTTGTTTGATATTTGTCCCGAATAAATAATTTGAACAACAAAAAGTTACAATTTTAATCTTATTTCTATATAAGTGTTGAATGAAAATAAATTGTTCGATAAATATTTAAAATGACAAAAAAAACTAAAATAATATGAATTATTTAAAATAACATAAGTAATAAGTAATACGAATTCAATGAGTTCATAACACAATATTTAATAACTTAAAAATATGTATTGTTGCTTGAATACAACTTTTAATGTATGCATGTTTGTAAGCTATTAATTTTATTTATTTTTTGATGCAACTTGTGATTAATTAAAGTTGTAATCAACTTAACATGCTAATCAATTTCTTAGTATTAAGTTAAATATTAAGTGATATTAGACATTTATCGAACTCTACCAAATGTTACAAAATATGCTAGTAAACTTAAAGAAGTTGTTAAAAGAGTCGCACAACTTAGAGCATCTCCAATAGCTTCCCAAAATGGGAAAATGGAGAAAATGAGAATTCTAAGCCAATTTTTACCTCCAACAGATTCCCAAAAACTATCTTCAAAATGGAGAAAGTAGGAGAAATGAGGTTTTTTTTCTCCAAATTTGGAGAACACCCCAGAAATGGAGAGAGAAATAATTATTTAATAGATGGATGTAATATTTTAATATTATAATTTATAATTAATGTTGGTTCCTCTAAAATGGGGAATCTGTTGGAGATGAGTGCAATTTTTTTTATTTAAATTTTTGATTCTCTATTTTGGAATTTTTGAGGAATATGTTAGAGATGTTCTAATACAAAATGGTATGATATATAACATCTTCAACCACATATGATGGAAACATCCCATATTGTTTTGTTCTTGTTGGAAAATTGTGGTAGGTAGAGATGGAGATCTAACTGAGGTAGGTAAAGATGCACAAAAGGGAAGAGGACCATTTTAATTGTATGGTCCAAATCCTATTCATGAAGTTTGGATGTCTCAACTTGCTTCTATAGAAGTAACACTGGTTTTTTTTAAATAATAAACATAAAACTATATCAGTTTAAGACTTGTTAATATATCAGATACAAGTTGATTATATTTCTTAGATCAATGACTGGTTGATGACCAACTTGATCATTTCATTTCATTGATTTCTTCTTAAACCATTGAGACCAGGTCTCTACAAACACAATTAATGAGCGATGTGAACCAATCATTCAACATCTCTATTGAAGGTATGAGTTGTATACTACAATTGCTGATGCATTGTTTCAAATAAAAATCTAAACTAAAAGATCGTTTACCAAACATTTGTCAGGTAAGTGCTTACTGTGTGTCACTTATCTTCCAGACGAGCATGACAGGAACCTAAAAAGTTGTCTGGTAAGAGGACTCTTTCCCGTAAGTAAGAGAGCGCTCTTTCCAGTAAACACTGATCTGGTAAGAAAAATGTCACCAACAATATGTTTTAATGATTGATAATGTTATTCGATAAAATAAGTAAAGTGGTGATTTTGCTGGTAAACGATAATTAAATATAACAAATAAAATGAAGTTCAAATCTCTTAAGTATTATAACGTTACACAATTTTAAACTTTTCTTTTAGAAGGAAAGTCTATCATTTTCATTAAAAGATAATAATGACATTTTTCTGTCCTTTGATAAATGATGTTTGTCCAATAGAAAATGGACACGTGGACAGTGATGGCGATTGGGTGATGTGTGGGTCCCAGGAGCTAATAAACCTGGACATGGGTCACGTGTGACAAGTACGTGTGTACAAAATAATACTTATTCTCCCCCCTACACACCACACATGGTGTGTTCTTTTGTTTCCTTCCTACCCTTTTGACTTTCCTACCTATTTTCTTTATTTTTATTTTAACTTATAGAATTAAATCACTTGAAAAAATATATATATGGAATTCCATTGAAATAATGCTTATAATACGTTTTGTAATTAATATATTAATAATTAGATTATTTATACAATTCGAAAAATATTAACTACTCAAGACAACCTTCACCCAATTTCATCCTTTAGTTAGCGTTTGATATGCAAACTGGATGAGATGGGACTAGGTTGGACTGGATGTGACTGGATTACCTGTTTGTTCTACGTTTGATACGATTAGAACATGACGGGACTGATTGACTCTTATATGTTGGTAAGCTGGATAGGATGAGACAAAACTGTTAAAATAATCATATTATTCCTAACATGAGTTTAAATGTTTTTTATAGTAATTATAAATGACTTAGATTAACTAAATATTTAAATGATTTACGAACCCCACCATCATTTCGTCTTCTTCTTCCAACACCGTCTCATCTCCTACTTCGACCGAGTTTCCCTCCCACCACCATAAAATCATCCAGGTTCTCCTTCTTTCACCACCATCTCATCTCATACTCATCGAGAAATTAGCAGAGTTCTATCAAAGATAGATATAGATATGAAAACTTGAAATCATGAACTGGAAAGAGGTAAATCGAAACTTGAAAACAGAAATCGAAAACAGGGGGCACATAACTTAAAAACAGAAATCGAAATAAGAAACCTGAATTGATAAGATCTCCATAAGAGTCGATAAGAACTCGATTTCTAAAATTAGAAATCAAAATTGAAAAGGGCGAACTCTTATAAATTGATTTCTGGAGAAGATAAACACGATTTTTGGGATATTTTTTAAGGGTGTATTTTGGTCATCTTAAAATATACCTAAGAGTACAATATTAAGATGATGCTCGTATACTCTTATGGGTTAAGAGTTTCTTTTGAAAGTTCGAGTATATGTGCTTTAAATCCAAAACATTGTTGAGAATTTGACATGACTCGGAAATCTTCATTCACAAGCTTATTCATGAAACGTCTAAAGAATGCCGAGTGTTTGGACATGTTTCCAAACTGCCGAAGATGGTTGATAGTCGGGCCTGCATTGGCTGTATACTATGATGGATTAATATGGTTGTAGACAGCTTTGATGGATCAACAAAGAGCTTCTTTTTAACCACAACTACACATGATTTTATTTCAATGCTTCTTTCTACAAATACTTTGATATAAAGATCTTTCTTTTAATATGAAAAAATCTAAATGGTCGTTTGCTCACTATTTAAGGAACCTCCTATC
This sequence comes from Silybum marianum, assembly GCA_036898165.1. NCBI lineage: Eukaryota > Viridiplantae > Streptophyta > Magnoliopsida > Asterales > Asteraceae > Silybum > Silybum marianum. Next base: position 48,891,440 of record CM072530.1, on the reverse strand, counting down.
TAAGATACTTCAAACTCCTCTAATGAAATTCCAGTAAGTTACTACATCCTTCTATATCACGATTAATGAACTCCAATAATAAACATTCACTTCCCACCATTAGACAAAAACAAATATGTTGACATTTAAACCCAGACGTAACAATTTAAAACAGAAATCATAAATAACAATCAGTTCTCCTCGATATAACACAATGACGCTCAATGCAAAACGTAAATTTCCCTTTTTATTTATCAATTTTATTTTTATTTTTCATTTTTCATTTATTATTTATTTTCTACTTTCATGTCATGCAATAAAAGATAAAATATCATAAAAACTATATTCATAAGTCGTAACCCATTCATATATGGTTCCAATAATATAGAATGCCAGTCCCAATTTTGGACACTTTGGGCTTTATTCACATTTAAATGGGTTACAATACTTTTCTAAATTGGGCTATAAAGTGGGCCTTCAGTCGACCCGACCCGTAAACTACCATTTAAAAAATCCTCTTAATTAAAAAAAGTCAAACCGTTGATTTTTTTAAGTGAGATAAATTTTAATCAAATATCTAATTAAAAAAATGTAAAATCTTATTCATATTTTGCCAAAACTTCGAAAAAACGTAACTATATGTTGGCTTTGTATTATACTTATAACAGTGCAAAAAAATAAAATATGTACATAAAGTTGGTGCTAATACAAGATAGGGTAGAAATAAAAATGCAACAAATACTGAATACAGAAATATCGTATATGATGTAAAATAAATACAAATAACTAACCTAGTATCTTATTTATGTTATTATCAAATTACCATTTTTTATATTGTTTGATGTAAGACGACTTTTACTGTTTTTAATAATAATTATTGATAAAATTGAAAAAGCATTTCTTATGATTTTAATTTAATTGTTGGCCAAAACTTATTGAATAAATTTTTTTAGATAACTAATGTTGCATTTGTAAAAGTTTAATTTTAATGAAAGTGTGTCAAATGTTTTTTTAGAGTTAAAAGAAACTATTTAAAAAGACATTAAGACTCTTTTTCTACCTTACATGGATGTGTAAAACTCAGTCGTGATCGACAAAGTTGAAGAACCCATCCATGACCTAATCGGACTGTAACTGATATATTGGGTTCAGTTTTTGGTTTTACATTTTTTAAAACCAAGTTCCATATCAGTTCTTGGTTCAAGAATTTGGTAAAAATGGTTGTCGGTTTGAACTAGCTCGGATCAAAACTATAACTGAACCAATGTTTTTTTTTTCAAATTTAAAACAACATTATTTTATATTTATCAGTTTATATTTTCCAAATTAAAACAAACCCTAATATGTATTATGTTCATGATTCCTTTCAAGATCAAATTGAATTAAACACGTTTAAATCCATCCATTCCAATCAACTTATTTTCATTTATTGAATCATGAAATAAATTTTTAGAGATATTTTCCCACTTCTTGCTAATGATGTTTTCTTGATTTTGATTGCAAAATATTCCATTTGACGGGATTCCATATTATCTTTTGCAATCACTTTCCAATATATGTTATTCATATCTCCTCTTCACTCACATGCTAACATACCTACTAATTCTTACCTCATATAGTAGAAAAGGGGTATGAATAGCGTTCAACATTTTTTTAGATATTTACATAATTGTATAATTATGGAATACTGTAAAACCACTACTGAAATTAAAGGTTTATTGATTTCTTTCACATGATTATGAAACCGAACAAACCAAGGTGGGCCCAATTTATTTAGACTTGTGAAAGGTGCAACCATACAGTGATGTTAGGTGAACATCATATATATTTTGAAACTACAGTGATAACATACTTTTGTGTTGGCAGAGATGGTTTGGATGACTTTTCTCTCATCTTAAACGTGGGTTTGAATCCCATTTCAACTATTTTATTAGTTTTAGCTGTTAATTTCAGATTTATTTTGAATCTAAAAAATTTCAATAAAAGACTTGACCACAAGATCTCAAATACGAAAAGTATAGAATTAACCAACAAACCAACAGTTTTTATTTTTTTGAAAAATATATGTAAATTTGTTTTTTATCATCAAATAGTGCCACCACTTGAAAAAAACTCATAGGTGTGCCTCTTGGCAATTGAATCTTTTTATTATATTTCTACTTCATAATGATAAGAATTTGGGAACGTTTCAAAACTGAAAGGTGGTAAAATCTCTATGGTGCTTGATGTACGATCTTGTTCATTTTACAATATGATTTCAAATTAAAACACCAAAGTCCAAAATGTTTCTTCATTTTTGTGGACAATGATGATTTTTTGAAAAGGATTTGTTTAGAAGCTTCAAATAATATCAAGATTACAATTTGCATGAGGCCAAATTATCAGTTTCAAAGAACAATTCAGCTACCAAATATATGAAAATCACTTTGTTGAAAGTCCTAAAGTTGTATCGACTTTTGATTGGTTCCAAGTAAAAAAAGTAAAGGAATATGTATGTACAAATATATGAAGATGGCCATGTCGTGTTGGCCACTAACTTTGCACATTTCTTTTACGATCTAAGAAGTCTGTTTACTGTTGAAAAAGTAAGTGTACGAGATCTTTTGGGGATTATGATCGTGACATTTTGTTAATCTTTATTAACATAGAGCGTTGGAGTGCACGTTGGACTCCACTGTGTAATATTTGTTTACTATATTTTGGAGGTTCTTAATCTTATGAGAAGTCGATGATACAGGGGCTTATGAACCATTTGAGTTCACATTTATCCACTTTTATATTGAATTTGGTACCGATTCTGTTTTACCCATCTCTGTAAAGTTATAGTTTGATTTTCCATTAGCATTGTTTTTCATAAGTAACAACATATTTCACACCTTTTACACGTTTATTTTGTGCGTTTGTTTGATGGTTTTTTTTAGCAGCTCCTCTATGGACGAGGAAATATGTGTAACATCTGTATCAAGGGGGGATGCACAAACCGATATACGCAAATAGTGAATATATAAATAGGGGTGTGGTTAACTTTGTCCAAATATGATATCCTGGATTTGAGCCAAAAAAATACCCCTCACACTAGCATCCTTGGAGACGGTTTACGTGGGACCGGTTGGGATTGTCAGTAGTTAATCTTTTTCCCAAGTAGTTGATTATTATTTATGGAGGACCGAGTACAATTTTCAAAATTATATATTATTGTATCATTATTATTATTTTAAAAAATGGACTTTTGTCATTTTTCACAATTACTGATTTTATGAAATTTTACATAATAAGACTTATATATCTTTGAATCGATGATTTATGATGATCATGATTATACGTTTAGATTCGAAAGCCGACAAAATTTTATTTATTAGATAGATTCACTATTGATAAACAAATTTATTGGTCACAAGGATCTTTAAGCTATATAATATTTTCGTATTGAACGATTTACAAAATAATAATGATAGTTATGCCCTCAAAAGATGATAATTAGTTTGATTTTGATGATAGATCCTTAGCATTTGCCGATCATTGAAATAATATTGGGTTAATGTTGAATCGTCAAATTTGAATACGTTGAGAATCATAGATTCTAAATATGCAGAAAATATTAAAATAAGACTACAAAAATTAATAAAATTGGAGAAAAGATATTGCAAAATCCGATAATAGACATAGTAATAACCGATAGTTTTACCCAATAAGATAAGTGAGATGACGTCTTTTGCTTATAAGCACTTACTCGGTACACATTTGGTAAACGTTCCCTTAGGGTCTATTTACAAAACGTTTGTCAGATAAGTGTTTATTATGTCGCTTACCTTATTGAATGAGCCTGACAAAGATCCAAAATCTTACTTGATAAGGGTCATAACAATTACCAAGCATTTTACCCCGTAAGCGAATGAGAAGACTTTTGTTGATAAATACTTACCCGATAAACTTTTGATAAACGACAACTAAGGAGTCATTTATCAAACGCTTACCAGTAAACACTTGCCTGTAAGAGTCCACACCCTCTCTTAATTTACCAGGTAAAATTATAGTTCATCAAAGGTAAGAGTCGTTATTCTCACTTACCTCACTTACTAGGTAAGACTTTTGATCTTTGCAATCGCTTTTGTTGGGTAAATTTTTGGTCTTTATCATGCTTAGTCCTTACATTTTGGTTGCCCTGTGTGAAAAAACAAAACGTATCCCTTTACCTTTTTTGATATAGTATTTATTAAATTCATTTTTATTATATTTTGACGTCTTTTTGTTAATAGATCGACCGATGACAAAGGCTTCAATGACCCTTTGTAGATTTTACGCTTTTTTGTGCGATTGGCTATTAACTTTTGTTGGTTTTGTTGTTGTTCGGCTGGTCGTGTTTGGTTTTTGTTGTGTCCGCTTTAGTCTTGTTTCAGGTTTCTTCAAAGTGTCTTAACTTTTTTTTTGTCGGATATTGGCCTTTTTATGCTTCTTGCAGAATTCGTAGCTTTCTTTTTCTTGTACAATTGTTTTTCTTCTTTTAAATAATATTGTCTTACCTTTACAAAATCCATTGATGACTCTTATAACATTGAACAATTTGTTCAATTTTTTATTTTACATTTGTAATACTTATTCAAAAATTTTAACTAGAGGCATCATATTTTATGTAGAACCAATTGATTAGTATTGATAATAACGAAAACACATATCAAAAAATGTTTTACTAAAAAGAATTATAAATACTATTAAATAATCAAATAAAATTATAGAAGAAATTATTAGGGAAAAAACAAAGTTATAAAAATTTAAAAGTAGAAGAGGTAAAAGGATGCACTCCTTGTCGTTGACACGAAATTGAAGAACAAAAACAAAATAAATATTAAGAATTAAAGACTTTGGATCTGAAATTAAATAAATATATATTATAGAATGAACGTATTGAAAAACAACACATAATTTAATTACTAGATAAATAGTAAATTAGAAAAAATAATTTAAACAAAAATCCACTTCTCCAACTTTTAAGGGCCCAACCGCTATGCTGCACCCTAATTCATTTAAATACTTATTTTAATTTATTTATATATTAAAAAAAAATCCAGACGAGGGTATCTTGCATGACCGACTTTTTTTTTTATATTTTTTTGTCATCTCAATGTCATCTCATCAAATAAACAACTAATCAAAATTTTTACAATAAAGGTTCTTATAAGAACCGCATCATGGATTTTATTTATTAAATAAGTTATATTTAATAATTAAATAGATAAAAAAAAATAATAATAAATAAAATGACATTTTTCATAAAAATCATGGTAAGAACCAAGGTTCTTGTTGGGGTACCTATGATTTGTTAGAGCATCTCTAACAGCTAGGCTAAACTTTTTCTAAAATAGCATATCAAAAATCAAAATCTCTAAAAAAATTTGTATCCAACTCCAACAGTTACTCTATTTTAACAATTTTATCATAATTATATTATTAAAATATTATATATATTTAATATCCCAACAACTTTTTAAAAAAACTTTCAAATAATTGGTGGAACCATTAAGATAATTATTTCTCTCTCTATTTAGATATTCTCTAAATTTAGAAAAAATTTCCTCCTTTTTAGCATTTCTCTATTTTAGCATTTGGTATACCATAGCTGTTGGAGCCTAAAATTGCAAAAAACCTTCATTTTTCTATTTTACAATAACTGTTGGAGATTCTCTTAGGTTCTTATAAGAACCTCTTCACAATGGTAGTTTTTATAAGTTAATGCACTTTTTACTTATATAAACCTTGCATTAAAGATGCTCTGATATTTCAAATTCGAAGAATACTACAAATCAAACACAAAATTTAAATGAAATTGTTTCGGTTCCTTATAGGTGGGTTACTCCCCCACTTGGTTAGAATGATGGATTCCAATTCCATCCATCCATCCATCGGCCAGCCACATTCCAACTTACCAACAGCTTTCTTCCATCCACTCCATTCCACCTATTATATAATATATTAATAGCTACCAGCCGCCATGTTAACTGTGTGTAGGAGCTTTCAACAACTTGCAAATTAATTCCATCGTCTATCAGCCGCCTTTCCCGTTTTAGATATTAATCTTATCTATGTCGCTTCATTTCCATCTACATTTTATCATGTTCGATGCCGATTCTCCACCCTAACATCTTTCTTTCAAAATAATTAATTTACTTTTATTTGTTTTAAGCTATGGATTATTGTTATATACGGTAAATATTTGAGGAGTGAAAAAATGATCTTAGACTTTTATATGGTAAATATCGGATTTTATTGGTAACTTTTACAAATATGCGACAAATGGGTACATATGTGAATCAGTGTGATTTATGTATGGATTATTTTAATTGATTTGCATATGAAACTGTGTGATTCACATATGACATAATAACTGATTTACATATAAACTAATTGACGATTCATATGTAAATATGTGGGTTCATATGTGAATCAGTTAAACAGTGCACATGTGAACTAATTAACGGGTTCACATATGAACTTATAATTAATATTTGAATCACACGGGTTCACATATGAACTTATAATTCATATTTGAATCACACGGGTTCACATATTAACCTCTTTGCCGACTATTTGTGAAAGTTACGAAACTACCCTATATCTTCCGCATAAAATGTGAGGAATTATTTAGTGTTTCACGGTTAAAGCTGCAAATGTTGACTAGATGAACGGCTAGAATCACTTCTTTATTTCTCAAATATTTACCCACTTCTTAGATAAACCTTTCTTTTTGTTTTAAAATAAATAAATAAATAAATATATATATATATAGAGGAGAGAGAGAGGGAAAAGTTCAAATGCGAACTCAAATTTGGTAGAGAACGTGAGGACAAATGAGAGCGCCACGTGTCTGAATATAGATTATTTAGACTGAATATTTTTTTGTATATTCAGACCGAATAAATACTATATTCAGTCTGAATATTTCTTTGAATGAGACATATGTGGCACTCTCATTTGTTCTCACGTTTACAACCAAATTTGAGTTCTCATTTGAACCCGCCCCTATATATATATATAGGGTTGGGTTCCGGTGAGAATTATAGTTAAGGTGAGAAACGAAAGAAGGGATCTCCACCATCATATGCACATTAGGATGAGATGCATCAGATTAATCCCCGTATCAAGCGCGATTCATTGGTGTTTTCATCAAAATCTATGATTTAAGACATGGAGTGTATTAGGTTAAGTCGGGGTACTATTGATATTCGAATGGCTTGGGACAAATACTAATTTATTTGTCAATATGGAGTGGACTAGGATTTGGTAAGCCAAAATTCCACATAATATTAGGAACTTTTCTTGGAGAGCCGCTAGGGATGTTTTTCCTTCTCGTGTCAATCTTCAAAGTCGAGGAGTTCTGATCTCACGTGCTTGCGTTGTTTTTTGTGAAAATAACCCGAAGAAGGATTGGCACATTTTTGTGGACTACCGGGGACAAAGGATGTGTGCCATGAAGCGGGTTTATATGAGATGATTGATAGACAAGTATGTTATTCTAACACGTTCACGGAGCTTTTTTTCACTATCCTATTTGACCGTCCACCATTTGAAGCAGATAATTTTATCATGACGATGTGGAGTATTTGGTTTCGTCGCAACGACATTTTGTGGTCTAATGGGGCAAGAGATCTTTCCTCGTTAATTCAATGGGATATGGGAGTTCATAGTGACTATTTTCTTTGTGGGCTTTGAAGGGGAACTCACCTTCTTTAGCCGGCTTCCTTAAATGCAACTTTGATGCAACTATGTTATACAACTAAAGTCGGGCAGGTATGGGGGTTGTCATCCGGGATGAACATGGCAACTTCTTTGCAACCCGGTCGTACAGTATTCATGGGTTACCTCCAATCTGGAATTGTAAAGCTCTAGGCCTTCTTGGTGCCTTGGAATGGGATGTGGAATCTGGGTTACAACGAGTGATTTTTAAGACAAATGCCAATTATGTAGTTGATTTTTAAAACTCGGAGTTTTGGGACATTTTTTTCCCATATTGTGCCATTTTGGATCGTCATGCCTTTTTCTTTGCTCAGTCGGTTAAGGGACATGCTAATGTGGTGGCTTATGCTTTCTCTCAACAATCTCGTTTTAACTCTTATCTTGTTTCGTACTTTGAAGTTCCTCATTTTTCTTGCTTGTTGTATGAATGACTTTTGCTCCTTGGGAGATAATTAATACATGTTCCTTTTGCTTCTTACCGGATTAGAAATTACCCGCAAGAGTCACCACCCTTAATTACTTTATCGAGTAACCACTACTAGAAAATTGAGTATTTTCAACGAAATTTTTCAACAAAAAATGTCGTTGAAAATTTTCTATGAATTTTAAAGAGATTACTGACAAAAAATAAATTTTCTACGAATTTTCAACGAATTTCCGTTGAAAATCTCTCACAAAATGCATTTTCAACCAAAAACTTTTTGACGAGACATTCCGTTGAAATTTTTTTGGTTGAAAATGCATATATGTTTGTGAGAGATTTTCAACGGAAATTCGTTGAAAATTCGTAGAAAATTAATGTTCTGCCAATAATCCTCTAAAATTCGTAGAAAATTTTCGACGACATTTTCCGTTGAAAATTAATTTCCGTTGAAGATACTCAATTTTCTAGTAGTGAACATTTTTGGCCACTGAAATGGATTGGTAAGCGTCTTTTACTCCATAAGTGCTTACCGAGTAAGAGTTTCTTTCATTCACTTACTGGGAAAGATTCTCAATTTTATTATGTCTTTTACTGAGTAAGACTTTTGGTATTTGTCATGGTCAATCGATAGATAAGTGACACTGGTAATCGTTTATCCAATAAACTTTTGATAAACAGCTGCGACCCTTTTTTTTTAAATTCAGAAAACTCCTCTTTTTTGATAATAATAGTTGTCCCACGTATCTGTTTATTAAAAAAAAATACTGTATATTCATTTATGAATAACAAAATAAACAAATAAAAACTTTTGTCGTTAGTTTTTTTTCATTAATGTAGTATATAATTTTTGGACTATTAAATAATAAATACTTACAATTTGTGCATGTCATCAGACTGAAAATTCATACAAGATTCACGTAATCCACACAATAGAATTTAATAATATCATGTGGAATGGAATCAAAACCCATGCCTCTCATTACTAATATACATAAATATTTTCTTATAAATAATATTGGTAAGTTTGGTTTTCATTCAAAAATCTAATGACTTTGATGATGGTTTTATAAATCTGATTAAAAATTAAATATCTATACTATATTATAAAGCATTTGGCAAAAACTCTTAAAAACATATTATTATGCGGTTAATACAATTGATTAAAGCATGATTACTTAAAATTCAAAAATGGTATTATTTTGGTTATTTTGGTTAATTTCCTTATTAAACCTATATTATAATTTAAAATAAAATCTGAATTAAAGAAAGTGTACAAAAAATAAAATCTATTTTTTCAAAACTAATAAAATCGTATTATAAATTTGATAAAGACAAAAAAATAAACTACAACATTAAAATTAAAATGGATCTCGCTGCATTGCACGAGTACCCTTCTAGTATTTATTAAATTATTTGTCTAACTCTGAAATTTTATGCAGTAAGAGGATATAAGCAAATCCGGACGTTGTTACAAAATCATGATATCTATCTTATAATTTCCAAATTGCTTGAACGAAAATTGTTATTTTAAGTTTTAGCATACCACATAGACTAAATTTGTAGTTTACTCATTTTCTAATTCGACATTTAATATGAATAGTTTCAAGATATTGATAAAATTACTTTTAAATCGTTATTTAGATATTTTTTATAATTAAATATAGTGGATGTTTTCGACAAATAAATTGACTGAACCAGATTCAACCATACTCTTGTTAGCAGTGGAAACATATTGATTCCGTTTCACTTGTCATGGATTATATTTTCTTAAATATATAAAATCTTGGGTTGTTAATTCTATGATTAACAAAAATGACCTGTTGAAAAATGAGAATAATGAAAAATGGGATGTTAAAGTGTCAAAGAATTGACAATCCTCTATAGCTATTAAAGGGTGGTTGTTTTAATTGGAGATGACCAAAAAAGTTGTCTTGGGTCAGATCAGATCTAAACCGGTCCCGACCTTGATTTCCTTTTCGTAACCGGTCTCGACATAACTGGCCCCGGGTCTCTTGGTCTCGACCAAGAACCCCTGGGCCGGTCTCCATGTTTTATAACCGGTCTCGGGCCGGCCCCAAATCCGTCCCCCTTTTTTACGTAAAAATAATCTCGTTTGAAGATTTTTTTTGACAACATCTTAATGAAATACATTTTAAAATCTTTAGTTGTGTCATTTAAATACACTTTAAAAATCTTTTTAACACAAGATTGTTATAGATGTTTTTATAATTATGATTTTTGAAATTTAATTTTGTAACACTTAAAAAACTTGAATAACCTCAAAAAGAACTTGATGTTCCAAATCAAATCTTTCACTATCCCACCAATAAAAAATAAGATACGTAATTAAGGGAAATTAACAAAAAATAATCCATTTCTTCAACCAAATTCACTTTTTAACCATTTAGCATCCAATATCCTATCTTAACCAAAGTTTAGGCAAATGACTTACGTATTTATATGAATTCGATTTTTTTAAATTATTATTTTTGGATAGTTTAAGTAAATATTTTTAGGTTCTACACAAATACATAAGGCAAGACCACATGAACATAAACTATGGCTAAAATGGAAATTCTATTCCAAAAATAGTAAAAAGTAAAATAAAATATATCAAAAAAATCACTTATTTTAATCAATTTCCCTCGTAATTAATTTAAAAAATACATTAATTTTTTTTATGTAAAGAATAATTTGAAAATTTAATAGTATAAATGAGGGAGAATATAAAAAAAAAAAACCTACCTCCACTACCGAATACCGATCCTCCATCCGTACCGTTCCCCGGACGAGACAAACGGCGGTCCCCCTTTACACGCATGCACCCACTAACTAACCCTCCAATCCTCTATAAAATCACCATCACCATCCCCATCTTCTCCACTATCTACATCACTTCTGCAATTAATCTTCTCTCTCTCTAATCGCCATTTTGTCCATCGATACTATCAGAGAAACTGTATCCATAAATAACAAATACAAAGCATTAATTAGTTAATTTAGCAAGCTAGCCATGGAAGTTGTTCTCAGATTGGTGGAAACTCCTCCTTACTACGAACCACCGCAACAACATTCCGATTCGTCTCGACCGACCTTAGGGTTTCCTCTCGGCACCGCCTTACTGTTGATCATCATATTCAGCCTCAGCGGTTTCTTCTCATGTTGTTACCATTGGGACAAGCTCCGCCATCTCCGTGGATCTGATCTCGATTCCGACGAATCAACTTCCAAATCGAATACTAAATTATCGGTAATTTTATTTAATCAAACGATCTCGATTACGAAAATTACTGGATTTGTAATTTCGTTCAACAAAATCAATTGAAACTCTCTGTTCGTCCGCCATTAATGTGTTTTTCTTTTTTTTGTTTCTAAATTCTAACAGGAAAAGAAGGAAACGGAGAAACAGAGTTTACCGGTAATAATGCCGGGAGATCGAATAGCGAAGTTCATAGCATTGCCGTGTCCGTGTGAACCGCCGAGAGAAGTGAAGATCACCGTAGAACAGGTTCCGAAGCCACCAAAACCACCGCATATAGTTGTTCCTATGTATTAATATATATATATATATATTCAAATCAGAAAAATCTCTCCATTTTGTATATATTCTTCTCAAATATGAAATTTGATTCTTCTTCTGATCTCTCTTCAATTTTCACACTGCAACTTTACCTTCCAAAACAGCTTTCTTAAAATAGAGGTATTTGTATATTTGAAAGTTTTTTTTCCCTCTAATCGTTATGTTAAAATGTATGCTAAAAATACTGAAAAAAAAGAATACGGATCCGTTTACCAATCATTTATCCGATAAACGGTTATTAGTAAAATTTAACACTATCACTTTAGTCATCAGAAATGGTATTGTATACAACAATTTACCCGGTAAGCGTTAACTGTGGTAAAAGTTAACGTCCTTACTTACCGGGTAAGACTCTCAATCCCTGTCTCGTTATTACCGGGTAAAATTATTGGTCATTGTCATACTTATCTGGTGAGATAATGTGACTGTATAAATGTTTACCTAATCCAAACATATCGTGACATATTATTTTAAATGTCTTTTCATCGATGAAGCTGAATACGATTTTTTATTTATTTTTTTAGAAAATGTATTAGATGATAAATATAAAAGAATGATAATATAATTAATAATAAAACTGTCAATATAGGGAGTATTAAATTGTTAATGGCACCCCTTTAAACAAGGGTGTGTACGAATTTTTTTTTACCATAGTAGAGTGTTGATATGTTTTGTGCAATGAACTTGTTTCCAATTAATGCAATTTTCTCTAAAATTGGTAGTGTTTGCATTCATTGGCAATTAGTACTATTAGTATTTTGATCCATTGAAAAGTTAAACTTTGCGAGATATATGAAAGCCTATTATATTATCCTCTAAAATAATTTTTAATAAAATAATACAAGTTCTAATATATATATATATATAGAGAGAGAAAAAAAAAAGTTAAAATGTGAACTCAAATTTGGTTGTGAACATAAGAACAAATGAGAGTACGACGCGTGTCTATATTTAGTCTGAATAATCTAAATTCAAACACGTATCGCGCTTTCATTTGTTCTCACGTTCACAATCAAATTTGAGTTCGCATTTGAACTTTTTTTTTTCTCTCTCTCTATATATATATATATATACACACACACCGGGAAAAAATGTCCAAGTCTAGTAATAAGATTGTTCGAGGTCCGATTTGGAGAGTTTGACCATCCAAATAACAAACCAAACCGTAGTGGCGGTTTAGAAAATTTCCACACCGAGCAGTTTGGCAGCGAGTGATCAAACCGGTCAAACCGGACAACAAAAGGGCAGTTTGGCCTGATAGGTTTAGCCGGTTTGGCCTCTAATGGGCTTAAAATTAAAAAAATTATAACATTTATATCCAAAACAAAACTTTTACCAATATAACATTACTAAAAAAACATTATACCGAATTATAAAAGAAGTGTCTATTTCTAAAATTGAAAAACATTGATCAAATTGGAAAAAGTAAACAAGTCCACCAACAATAGTTCGTGTTTGGGACAAACATTTAGCAAGTTGAAGGACGATTAGAATTTTGGATTTGATCTTTGACGGATTTAAGAAATTTGCCAATTTATATAACACAATCAATTTAGAAATGAAAACTAAAAGCATAATGTCTTGGACGGACTTTTACTAATTGGCCTATAAAAGTTAAACATACAACAAAAGACTAAATATAACTAATACGTGTGTGCTTCTGGCGGTCGATTTGGTCCAGCCCGCTCAAAAAATGTTCAAACCGTAGACCATACCAAAATGAGTGGTTTGACTATTTTTCAGACCACATTGGACTGCCAGACCGCTTAAACCGCCAAAAACGGTCTTGTTTGACTTGGTTCGACCGGTTTAAGCAGTCCAACGGTTTTTTAAACACTCTTATGTCCAAATCTAGTATATACGTGATCATGACACTCCATTCAACGAAGGTTAGATAGACACATATGTAATAAAGTGTTGTGTGTAGGACATGAATGTCCCCAAAGTAGACATTGGCTCTAAAATCATCTGAGATACGTGAAACCCTACCAGATTAATCTCTCAAACAGTCATTAAGGAGGAAAAATGGTTCCAAAATACTTTTAAGAATAACAATGTCTAGTCAATGTAAGAGTCTAACAATATTCCTACCATCCATAAACTACAGTTTCCTTTGAGGGTTGTTTCAATTATTAACAGATGGTTCACGGACAATGAATAAAGTTATTGAACCATCCATAACTGATCAAAAACATGACCATTCATGATACAAAGAAACAAATACCTAATAGATATACCGAGTAGGCCTTGAAAAAATCAATTCATCTAAAAACTGACCAGACAAGTAGAGTCAAAGAACGAAGTCTTGAATCACCTTAGGCTGATCGATGCTACCATTGTAGATGCACCATCATGCCATCAACTGACCATTAGTCCGTCACCACTGATGTCGAAGTAAACCAAGCACTGTGACAATAATTGTAACCAAATCAATTAGCCACAACAATAGAAAAACTAGTTTACAAGTGCCCTCTTGATCACTAGAGGTTTATTTAACATTAGGATGTCATATAATTAACCGACGTACATGTGAACCGGTCAAGATATCTACATTTTTATAACTACATAATATGTTTTTTTTACCCAAAACAATACTTTAATCGAATATTTAGTTGATTAGAGGTTGTTTCAAAAAATTTACATGAGTATTAGATTTACAATATGATTAATAAAAAAAACTAAAATTAAAAGAAATTTATTTTTTTGGAAACTTCTGCAATTGAGCAAAGTCATGAACATACAGGGTTTTAATGCACCCACGTGGGATTTACACATGCATCTAATTTAATCTAATTATACATTAATTATGCTTATTATTCAAAAAGAAAATTAGCTTTTAGATGTTAATCATTCCTTAAACACACTATCACTATCAACCAAATATTTAATGGAATGTCATGTTTGTTCGTTAAATGATTAACGGACTTGGTTTAAATCTTCGGTTTTTAACGGGATTGACAAAATGGTAGACATTTTTTATTTGAATATTTAATGAAATTAATACAACTCTGAAATCAAGAATATTCCCAATACTTAAACAGTTAAATCATAACCTTGTTTTTTTTAATTATAGATGTTTGAACCAACTTATGTGCACCTCCCATCTACCTTGAATTCAAAGTCAGTTGTTGTTAAAGCCATTTGAAGGTCCACTTGCGATAATTCCACGACATTCACGGTCGTCCGAAGAGTTAGCCTGTATGCGTAAGCTGGCTCGAAAACCAACAGTTGCAAAAAAAACTTATGTACACCTGAACTAATTCAATAATCAATAGAGTATTGAATAACAAGAATTTTTTAGGGCCCTTAGAGAGAGCTCGTGAAGCAATAACCTTTAATAAGGAGGTCTAAAATCTTCGGTCTTAGGGGTTGTTTTGTTGGTTTTTCATCAAGTTATGTATGAATAAAGTTGCCTGTGTGAATTAGTTTGTTGTATGATTGAAAATATTTTTTGTTTGAGAGAGGTTTTCATAAATGAAAGAAGCGTACTTTTTAGATTAGAAGGCTTACCGAATAAGTCATTTTCTAGATCATTAAACCACTGATAAACATTTAGCTATAACTAGATAGATGAGTTTTTAATCTTATTGAGTTGCTAGCAAACAAATAACACTTTTTTTTAGTATTATCAAAGATAATAAACAATAAAATAAACATGTTTATATAACACAAAAAAATTATTTTTAAATAAAGATAAACATTTAAATTTATTCGTGAATACCGAAAATAAATTTATAAAATAAAAGGTTTATGATTGATAGTGTCATGTTAATAATATAATTTATTAGAGTTTCCGTAAGCCATATATTTCAATACGAATCGTAATCTTTGGTAATAATAATTACTATATTATATTAATTTTTATTTTCCATGTATTTCACCAACAAATTAGATATAACCACAAAGGGTTTTTAATTGGAAGAGATAAGAAAATTAGGTATCAATGATGGAAAATTTAATGATTTTGTTTTTATTTTATTTCTTTAACAATAAATCATGTGGTTTATGAGTCATGACTTTGCTTAAGTGGAATCCCCCACAAAGGTCGTACTTTCTTTGCCAACAATTCATATTCTAATTTTTATTACTTTATATTTTTTTAAAGATTAAGTTTATTCTTTTAATGAAAAATGAGACACTTATATTAGAAATAAAGGTTGATGACCATAGAATTATCTAAAGGTGCACAAAGGAGGGTTAATTGATTTTGGACCAGTAATTATTGAGGATCGTTGTAGGAAATGTGTTGTACTTGAGGACTAGAAGAGTCTTTAAGGATTGACACGTCAGATGTCCCGACTTGTAGTTGGTTTTGAATCTAGGGATTTCCTCTTGAGAAGTCGATGCATGTTTGAAGTAGAGGTATTAGATTTATATGATATCCCGGTTATTAAAGTACCAATCCTTACCGTTCGATATCTTAGGTTGAATATTTTATGTGAATAAGTGCATTTGGGTCGATTGGAATTCAGGACGGCCCATTTGACATCACATTGTCTGTTGGTAGTGTGTTATCTTGGTGGGTATTCATGAATGGAAAAAAATTGTGATTCATTCATTAGAATTCAGTAGTTTTAGGATTCTAGTTCCCATGTCAGGTGTTAACTTTTAAGTATATATTGCGATCAAGATGGTGCAAATCAGAGATGAGTTATTGGCTGATGTACCCTCGTGTCGTTTGTGGTATGTCATTTTGTGATATTAGGTATCAACTCTTGATTTTGAGAACAAGAACCATTGGAGTTTGCGGGGTACTTCCATTAAGTTCTAAGGAGCGTTTGCAGTATTTACGGTAACTTTAAAGAGAATAGATGTTAGTGATTAGGTATTGATGATTAAGGTTTTTTTTTCGTTTTGGAAAGGATTTTTATCAATTGAAGGGTCAGTGCTTAAATGTATTATGAGAAGTTATGTTATCGTTGAGTTTGGGATAACTAACTCTCTGTAGAGCGTATTGGTACATTTTTGGATGGAATGTTCGACCAATAGTAAGAATGGTTCGATTAAGAAAATTTTGGGAATCCTTACGCATGGTGTGCTTTACGATTGTTTGAAACACGGATTCAGATATTGTGCTGAACCAAACAGATCTAGTCATTAAGAATTTTTTCAAAAGAATGGCGACCAAGTTTTCCGTTAGGGCCTTTGTGTTTTGAGGAAAATGGGGTTGGGCATATCTAGCGTCAGTTTTCGTGGGAATTGTTTGTTCAAGTATTATTATGTGCGAAATGATGGGATTAAGAGGAAATGTCTGATGTAAAACTTAAGTGGAAATTTATTTTATTTGGATGATCATAGAAAATGAGGTTATGTGTTAATGCTATAGTGTGGCAATGGGTGAACCATTCGAAATTGCAAATGTGGATTCCTTGTCGGTTGGGTAAAGTCATAATTGTAATGGGTACCTTGAACTAAAAATAAGTATGGTCGATTTTGATAGAAGTTTTTTAAGAATGAACTTGTGATTTATTAGTGTTACGGAAGAAACCAGTTGAGGCCAGGAACTATTTTCAGAATGGTAAGAGTCTCCCAAGGTTGAGAGATAACTGAGGTATGTTAATTGGATACCTTTGATGATCGTAGGGTGTTTGTATTCACACTCGGGAGTGGTGCATGGTAATGAAGTTTGAGGTTGATTGTGGTGTTAATGGTCATGGAACTCATTGTAGCAGTTTGAAAAGGAAGTAATTGAGTCCTAGTTTAAGGTTGATTCGATTAGAGGCCCTCCCTTAGAGGGGAGTCAACCAGTTTGTTAAGTGGTGATTATTTGGGGACCATATTATTAGATTCTTATCCTAATTAGGATGATTGCTTAATGAGTCGCCAGCTGGACTTGTGTTCTAGGTTGTGTAGCATTTTTGAGGCATTTCATGTATCACTTATGGTTCAAGTGCCTTGCGGGAAAAAAGAATGTATGATATCGATGTCTGGAGAACGTTTGGATTGAAGTTTGTTTGATTCGGGATAGGACAAAACCATGAAGAACCAAATGATCCCATTAAATGTGGCATTCGATTGTTTGACAACGGTCAATTTCAAGGAGACATCACTTTCAAGGTTGGAAGGATCGTAACACCCAAATTTCAGTACGTATATTTTGGGATTTTAAATGTTTCTTTGAATTTAGAATAAACCTTAATCGATAGATTGAAGTGGTTAGGATTGGTGCTAAAAAGATAAGAAAACTCATTTTTGAACAACCTTTCTTCACGCCCGTGAAGGGAACCTTTTACATCCGTGAAGCGGAGCAAAAAGTGGCTTGACCTGCAACCCTTTAAAATCCAAATTTTTTGGGTTTTCTTCATTTTGCCATGACTCCTTTATCTCATACCTGATTTTGGTGATTCTTAAGCCTAGACACTCGATTTTTGAAGTTGTCCAAGTGTATATCAAGGGGATTAAAATTTATTGGGGGATTCTAGAGTGCTTGTGAAATGTGACCTCTTCACCTCCTTCTTCTATAAGCTAGGGTTTTGAGTATTCTTCATCTCCTTTTCTTTTCCTCCATCCATGTCTTTGGTATGGGGTTCTTTAAGGTGGAGAATATATTTGATATCATTTTGGAGGATATCCAACTTAGATATTTCAAGGTTTGGGCATAGATCTTGTAAGTTTGAAGAGGTAAGTCTTTTGAGCTTTTTGAGATCTATGTTTGAGTTTTGGTGGATTTGAAGCTTGAGTTAATGTTTGTGTCTCTTTGACTTTGTTATGAGTCGTGAGAAGTTTCCTTGGTGGGATTTGCCTGTGGATCTAAAATCTTCACCACTTGGAAGCTAGATATGGGTTTGGAAAACTAGGTTCAACATAACCTAACAAGATGAGTTCAAGTTGTTTTATTAAAACGATGTACATCTCAAAAATGCTCATTTTGGAATCTTAAAGATGTTTTCTTGATGTTTATCTATTATGTTGATTATTTGATAAAATTGCATCTTGGATGTAATTGGTTTTATAAGTCATGTAAAATTTCTATATTTGGGTTTTTGGACATTTTGATAAATAAATCACAAATGTAGGTTCTTTTAATGATTTATATTATAAATAGAGAATTTTGGTGATAATGCATTTTTAGTGTATTTGGTTTGGGAAATGCATATTATTATGTTATGAGACATTTTGAAAATATAAATGGTATGATTTCAATTGGAAAATGAGTTGTCCAACCATATGACCAATAGCATGTGTTTGCATAAATATTGGTTAGGTACGTTTTTATTACTCATGATGACTTTTATTTAATAGTAAATTGAATTGTTGAGCTTTTGGCTCGATTTTAACTCAAATGAGTCTTTGGGACATTTGTCCGATTTAATTTGCTCTATATTGAACGTTTGGAGTTATGTACAGTTATATAACATATTTACTAAAAAATTTACATGCTTTGAGTGCGTTAGTCATTCAATTGAGGTAATATAATTTTAGGTTGTAATGCAATGAATTCATAGTCATTAAATTTAATATTTATTGGTTTAAAACAAGACAGTTGTTCCCGTGTTGTGGCCACAAATACACATTGGTCGTCGGGGCATCTTGAAGTCGAACATTTGTTATTGGTCATATGGTGTAATTTTTGAGTAGGTTTTAATGGGATTGTTATTCCTATATTGTAGCTAGAAATAGATATTTGGTCATAGTGGGCATTATGATGCGTGCTCTTGAAGTCGAACATCTGCATTGATCATATGGTGTAGTTTCTAATGAACGAGCATACCTCATATCATCAGGGGTCCTAATGCAAGGTATAGTCCGTGGGTTATTGAACTTGATTACCATTGATCCGTAGCAGGATCATTAATGTTGACATGTGTCTTACTTTTGTTCTCGTCGTATTCGATGAATAAGGGTCTCACCCGTCACCGGAATGTGTTATTTTTGGGTAGTGTATTTTTCATGTTTTTCGTGTTGTTTTGGTATGGAGTGCATACATAATTTGTCGTTTTGGTATCTTGGAACTTATTCATGTTTTGAGTATTTTGGGTAATAGAGAACTATGTTTTCAATATTTGAACATTTGATCTCATTCACTTTTCGGGTGAGTATTGGGCTTTGGTTTCATGATAAAGGGGTGTTTTGATAAATGAATTTTCATCAAAATGGTGGGTCTTGAAAAAGATGTTGCTTTTGTATTAAATACATTTCAATTTGGAAATTGTGATTTAAATAACATCTTTTCAGTTTTACCGTTCTTTAATATTAGATGAAAACTGTTTGAACTCAATAAGCATTAAACCTAACATTTTTTTATTTCCCGACATGTGTACCAGGTCCTCTTTGAGAAATGGTACCAAAGACACTATGAAGAGTTGAGTTCTAGTTACAGACATGCGATATAATTAGCAAATGGGAGGCGTCTTCTGCATTTGATGATAACGACTTCATTGGGTTTTATTAATACCCGACCTTGACCTAGTCTTTATGTAAGGCTTGTTTATCAATTGTTGATGTTAAATCTATATTTGATATTCTAGGTAATTCAAGTATTGAATTACACAAAGAGATTTATCATTTATTTGATATCTTGCTGTAAATTTTAAATTAGTCGTTATGTCCAAATTTAAGAGCGTCACAAGTTTATATCAAAGCATTAGTTTGAGAGATTTAGGTATCGATTTAGGGTGCCTAGACTTATACTAACGTTTCTTCAAGTGTATGAAAGTGAGAATGTACGATCAAACACCTTGAGATAGGATGACTCAAGGCCAATAAAGTCACTAGAAGGACGATGGTAGCAAGAATTCTCATTATTGGTACGTTTATGGTTGCACCTGACCAGTATTATAATGTATTTATAGTTATATGTGTGTGCTTGAATTTCCTTTTCTGTGGTGATCGATGGGGTAATGAGAGAATTCTCAGTGAATAATCGCAAGAAAGATTAATGTTTGTAGCATTGATGTAGCATTGTCACTTTAAATGACAGTTAAGTGTGGTGATCTCATTAAAAAAAACTTTATAATGATATATTTTGCTATAAAAAATATTTATTTTATTATAGTATTTAATTAATTAATCAAAATATAAAAAAAATAATAAACAATTAAATTGATCATTTTATCCGTTGTAGTCACACCTTATCGAACCTGAAGTCATATCTTACAAAACCTTAAACAACTATATTCTTCAATCATTTTCTGTCATTTTAGTTTCTGATGAGTCTAGATATCAATCGTACCTTAAAGTAGCTTGGTAAAATAACATAGTTTGAAAAGGAATTCTTTTAAGGCAATTTCCTTTTTATTTTTTTAAGGTAATTTTATTTTTTTAATAATATCCTTAAAATCATATATATTAATTATTTAATAAAATCCGGAAATTGGTTAACCCAACTAAACCGGAGTTATGAAACGTTTTAAAAGATTATCCCAATAATTCAGTTTTGAAAGTTGGTTAGGATATGTTGTTGAGTAATATGAAATATTTAATTTAATTAGTCTACTAAACCCACTAAATTTCGTGACTTCAATCCCAACCTCATATTGGGTAGGCAACATATTCCAAAGGACCCATATACTTGCTTGTATCTTTTTAATTTAATATTTTATTCTTGTTTTAAAAAAGTAAAAGTTAAATATTTCTTAAATAATAAAAATATTTATTAAATTATACTAGAAGGGTACTCGTGCAATGCAGCGAAATACATCTTGATTTTAGGTTTTACTTTAATTTTTGTCACTATCGATATTCTAGTAGTTTTATGTGGTTTTGAGAAAATGATTTTAATGTTCATTTATAAGTTCTCTTTTTTTTATTTAATTTCTTTAATTCATTTTTTTTTATAATAATATAATTATGTTTAATAACAAAATAATTTATTTTTAGTTTAATAATATAACTTTTTATAATGATAATAATCAAGTTTTCTGTTAGAACTAAATGATTATCTTAATTATACTTTAGATTTTTTATATTTAAAATTAAATGTTTATCCTGTATTTTGGATGATGCTTATCTGCAGTTAGTTGCACGAATTCAGAAATAAAGCTTTAATAAGTTATACATACGCACAATTTACTTGTAATCTTAAAAATTAAATAATTAGCATTAAATAGCAGTACCTAAGGCTTTAAAGATTGTTTTTAAGAGTTTTTGGTCAAATGCTTTATAATATAGTATATGTATCACATTTTTTATGTTTATCAAGTCAAATGAGGTTAAAAACTTGACGATGTTAATAAAAATATATTAAAAAAAAGTATTGGTTACATCATAATACTTTTTGTTTCTAACAACCATTTCTTCAAACACTTGAAAATCTCAAGTCTTCAAAGAAAAAAAATGATCTTTAAGTTATTTTCAAGTCATTGTTGCAATAGGTCAAGCTATTTTTAAGTCTTTCTTCAAATAATGATTGGATATGCTTATATATCACAATTTTTATGTTGATTTAACTTATATATCACATTTTTTATATTTATTAAGTTATATATCACATTTTTTATGTTGATTAAATTAGAACCTATTCATTTCAAATTAGAATAAAGGTTAATAACAATAAAGAACAAAAAAGTCTGTCTAAAATTATAAAGAGATTATCAAGTTAGAAAAAAGTTATGTGATTACCTTCCTAGAAAATTGTATTTGTGTTGATGATCGCTCTAATAAAATCTTGGATAGTTTATCTTCAACAATTTCCAAATACAATAATTCAATAATTCAGGGATAAGGTTAAACAAAATATGTATTGGGATAATTTAGAATCTCACTCTCGTTGCTAGGAAAAAAAAACTCGAGTATACAACAAGAGTATTGTTTTTAATCATCTGTATATCAAAGGAGGCATACATTACTTCTTTATATGTAGTTATTATAGCGGATACGAGCTTCTAGAAAACAGTTACACTACCAGCTTTATCAGCAACATAATGCACCAATTGAAAATATTGGTTGATGATAGCTTTGATGAGCAACAACTGATGTTGTGGCTAATGTGCAACAACTGATTACATCCATTAGCAACTGAAGCTGGAGGCAATGGTTATCGGTTGATGCAGTCTTTGATACTCATCCACTGTTAGTGCTACATAAACCGATCACGAAAAAACCCAATGGCGATAAATAACGCATGCATCTTGTTTTGCGTCGAGGCACTGCTCTACGCACCCTTTGGACCTCGCTCTTAGAACCCTCAAGGGGTGCTACACCCTTTACCCATGCTATATGACAATCTAAGGTTCAAGACGACATATATAAGCTTGCAATTCGTAGATCGCATCATGAAACTTGTCGTAAGACTTAACTTTAAATCTTCATCCATCTCAAGTTCATTTCAATTACATGAATTTTTTTGATGATATAAAAGTCACCAGCATCCTTCGACTATTTTTGAAGTTCAGTAAGCTAATTGAAACTTATTTAAATCAACATTTTTATAAGTTTTATTTAAATCAATGTTCCTGTGTTTTATTGGAAGATAATCTAAAGCAAAAACTTTTGCTTTTCTTTTATGTGATTGTCGGTGTTATACTTTTTTGTTATTTAAAAAGAAATATAATATATTGTGGTTAAGTTTCTAATGTAAGTTGTGTACGCTTGGAACTGAACCCTGGACAAATAAGACATTTCATCATACCCCTCGAAACCTTAGTTACTACGCTATTACCCTTATAGTTTATTATAAAATGATTTATTGCTAATCAATATATATATATATATATAAAGGAGAATAAGAGAGAGTGAATTAAGGAGAGTCCAATAAAGAGGCTTTAAAATTTTCCTAGAATTTTGATTTAAAATAAAAATAAAAATGCAACATTAAATAAGCTTGAACTTTCATTTCCTCTAATTTTTATTGAATTTAATCTAACATATTTTTCTTAATTAAACCATAATTTAATAAATCAACTATCCACTAAAATTTTAAAATTATAACCATTATTTGAAAATATTTTTTCTTTACTTTACTGATTTTATTTATTATTTATTTACTTACTTAATAAACTTACATTAATTAAATATTATATGAAATAGGGTAGATTTTTTAATTTATTTTCTATGTTTTTCTTAATAAGCAAGCAATCATCAATATATAATATTATATGAAATAGAGTAGATTTTTTAATTTATTTTCTATATTTTTCTTAATAAGCCAACAATATATATATATATATATATATATATAAAGGCTTTAAAATTTTCGTAGAATTTTGATTAGGGTATTTTTTTTTCTTAATAAGCCAACAATCAATAATCGTCTATTATTATTTGCAAATATCTCTAAACATCTCATTCACTTGCACCAATAGTACGATATTAATTTAACTTTTCATTGGTGGAATGAATAAAAAACTCATTTCTCTCTTATCTTTTTGGAGTTTTAGAGAATTCTCTATATTTGAAGATTCCCTCATTAATCTCTATTTTAGATAATGGGGTAAAGAAATTGTTTGAGTAGTTTAGAGAACAAAAAAATGATTTCCTTATAAGGGACTTGATAGTTGATACCTCCTCTATAAGACGCGTTTTAGGAACCGGGGAACCGGACTGGTATGCCAGCAAGGACTGGGCTCCCAAGGGGGGATGGATTATAAGATCCCACATTAGTTGGGGAAGAAAACAAAGGTTGCCTTTTTATCAGACATGGTTTAAAACCGTGAGTCCAGGTGTGTGAAAAAACGGACAATATCTGGTACGATAAAGAAGTTCAATTAATGAACAGAATTAGACAATAATTAACCTGATCATGTTTAGGATGAGCATTCATAAGGTAGTCAGTGATCCATTTAAGAGAAGTCTCCAATTGACTTACTGCATTCATCTGATCGCTATAGCCTATAACACAACAAGAAGATCATAGTCCATCAGTCGGAAATCACAAGATTTTCTATACCATTTTTGTCTTAAAATAAGTGCTCATGTTTCTATTTTAATTTGTTCCAAATTAATTGTATACCTGTAATTGTAAAGACGAAAGATTGTATGAGAATAAGAGTTAAAAGTGAGAAGTGTAATAAGAGATCTGGACTCTTGATCACTTTTTAATCTCACCCCCACCTCGTGAATTGCGCTTCTCGTGGAAATTGATTTGGTATATCTCATTAATATTGATCCTAAATTAGAATTGATCCAACGGTGGAGATCTCGTCTTACTTTTCTCACCATAACTTTCATTCTCACGGGAATCCAACCCAATTGTAAAATGGAGAAAATTTATCTCTCTATTTTTATTTGGATAACCGTGGGTTTCCAGCTTACGTGCACCGACTAATCTCTGGACAACCACAAATAGTCTGGAGTCATTGCAGATGAATTTCCATGGACACAAATTTGAACCGGGGATGAACGAGAATTTCCATAAGTTAGCTTATAGCTAGCTTATTGAAACACTACTTAGAGTAGTGTTTTGGGAGCATATTCTCATTTTTTTTCAATTATAACCCTCATTAATATTAATTATTAATTATTAATTTTATTTTTATATTCTTATATGCCAGCTTTGCCTTATAAGTCAGTTTACCAAACATAGCCTCCGTCGGTCAACAAGAATGAGCTCTACAGTATCTGATTCAAAACCAATTATAAATCTGATTATTTTGACAATATCATAATAAACCACAACTGATTATTACCACTAGGGGTGTTAACGAGCATAATATATCCCACCAAGATGTGGGTGGGTATTGAGGGTAAAATCCAGATAGATCTGTCATCTACCCCAAAAAGCAGAACAAATGTTTCCAAACAAGTACATATACTTATACATAACTAATTTCAACTATTTGTTATCGATAACTAATTCCGCTGCAAAATTCAAGTATTGTTAATTTCAACTTCTATGGAAGTCGAGCATTTCTTCTTCTACCGGATGAGTTTTGCCTACGATCGTGAGGCAATGAAGAGGTGGACCAAAGTCAACGGCACGTAACTGCTTTCATTGAACCAGCCACCACCATTTGGTTCTCACTTCCTAGCCGTGCAAATCCGACACAAAGCGTGTCTTCATTATAAGCTGCCAAATAAAAATAAAACGTCAATATGCCATTTTTCTTTACTTTCAATCCATTATCAAAAGTTATATATATACAAGGATGTTAACGATTCGAGCTTTTAGAACATGAAATATAACTCGTTTAACTAAACCGAGCTGAGCTTTATAACACTAATGTTCAAAAACTCGATTCAATTTTTCGAGCCGAGCCGGGCCATTCGAGCATACCCCTTTTTTCAAGCCAAACATGCTCATATATTTATTAATCTTACAATAAAAATATAAAAATTATGGAGCTCAAGTCGGTAAACGAGCCAATCGATCGCGATTTCGAACCCATAAATGAGCATCGAGCTCGATAAATCAAAACATATTCGAGCTCGAGCCCTACATTGAAAAGTTAATCGAGCTTGAGCCCAGTATTTTTTTTTAGCCCGGCTCGATTAACCTGCTACTCTCGGCTCATTAACACCCCTAGTTATATACATATATTACTCCCCCAGAGAAAACATCGTCGTACGTATACTTTATATATACACACATTATATATATATATATATATTATTTATATACAGAGGAAGGAAAGTTCAAATGCGAACTCAAGTTGCGAACATGAGAACAAAAGAGAGCGCGACACGTATCCCATTCAGTCTGAATAATGAAGGTAAGGTCATTCAGAGTGAATAATGAAGGCGAAGTTCATACATTTTTCAGTATGAAAAACAGAGCATTCAGCCTGAATATTTCCCTTCATTATTCAGACTGAATAAAACACGTGTCACGCTCTCCTTTGTCCTCATATTCGCAATCAATTTTGGGTTCTCATGTGAACCCCCCCTACTTATATATACATAACTAATTATCGGAATATTTTTTTAAGATGATGTGAACGAACCAGATTCTCCCCTGTAGTTGTTCAACCTCCAGGAGCTGATCAATGGCAACACCAATCGTCATAAAACTAGGAGGCTCGTACTGCTTTTTTCCTCTGAAAGATAACAAAATCCAAAATGTTAGTTAAGGTGTGTGAGAAATATCGAGTGTTTGTACTCTAACCTCATAATGATTCCAATGAAGGTTCTTTAACACGTATATCTGCAACGTGAAAAAGAGTTGTGCAGTAAGTTTCACGGAACAAATTGCCAAAAAAGTTTTAATGTTCAGGGGCGGGTTCGAATGAGATCTGTAAATATTTTGAAAACCTCGTAACCAACTAGTTAATGAATTATTCATAATGAATAACCCTAAAATATTCATGATGAATAATTCATGAATGGTTGGTTCCCATGTTCTCAAAATATTTACGGTTTTATATTGAACTTGGCCCAATGTTCATATGCACCAACATAAAGTGTAACACTTACACATTTCTAAAAACGTATTGTCTTTTTCGTTGTAGACATTTATTTGAGGATGGACTTAGCAATTTTCAAAAGTATATATATATATATTGTATTAGAGAGAAAACGCCAAAAAAAACTGAAGAACACCCTGGGAGCCCTCCATCTGGATGGTACGCACAAATGCATACAAACGATTGAAACTGTTTTTTTTCTATGCACCAATGCATATATAGGGGAGGGATCATACGAGAACACCTCCTATTTAAAG
This sequence comes from Silybum marianum, assembly GCA_036898165.1. Lineage (NCBI taxonomy): Eukaryota > Viridiplantae > Streptophyta > Magnoliopsida > Asterales > Asteraceae > Silybum > Silybum marianum. The sequence goes on along the minus strand of CM072530.1, from coordinate 48,864,194 downwards.
GAACAAATGAACAATTTGTGGACCACATATGATGTGGGTCCCACATAATATTAAATCATATCTGATTCACTGGTGGGGCCCGTTGAATCAGATATGATTTAATATTATGTGGGACCCACATCATATGTGGTCCACAAGGTGTTCCTTTGTTCCTTTAAATTTACAAAGTTCTCATTTGAACCTCCCTCTGCATATATATATATATATATATATATATATATATATATATATATATTGGGCGCTAGCGCTTTATATTATACTAATATAATATGAATTAAATTAAGTTAAGGGCTTTTCCCTTATTAGTAAAGTTGCTCGAGGCCGGAAAATGAGAATACAATCTAGAAGATCTGGTCGAATGGTAGAAGAATCTATGGATTCGTTAGGAATCGATAGTTATATGCATTAGTGCATATGCACAAATGCATGTTACAAATTACCAGTATACATTTGTGCATACCGTCCAGATGGAGGGTTCACAGGGTGTTCTTCAGTTTTCTTTTCTTTTTTACGTTTCCCCTTGAACCTGACCCTTTTTGTATTATTACCTAACAAGCACAAAGTATGTAGTCCAAGTCCTCGATTTCTTTGAATCTTCTCATAGAAACTATCGGGCCTCCATGTTTCCGTAAAGAATGGTAATGAAACGGTCTCTCCATAACGGTAGAGTTGTAAACCACATACTCCAACCGCATTCATTACCGATGCATTATATATCACCTTAACTTCCACCTCCAATTTCTTCCCCCGTACCACTAAATCACTATGTGTCGTGGCCCTATTTTCACAAATTCTACATATTAGTAATTAAAAACGAAAAAGAAAATGAAAATAAGTATCCACATTTCTATCTTTGCTTGTCCCAAAATAAGTGTCTAGATTTCCAATTCTACCCCTGATTATGAGATGATGAAAATACATTACTCCACTTACTATTACGAATAAAACTGTTATTTAGTTAATTAAAAAGTCTAATAGTTATAAACTCCTAAATCTGTGTGCCTTTTTTATTGTGGACATTTATTTTGGGACGGAACAAAACTTTAACACATTTTGAGAGCGGAAAATAGATCAAATACAAGTTAGGAAGTGTATTGTCACCCAAAAGGATCTCCAACGACAAGAAAAGCAACATCTAATTCAGGAGCCTCCAACAACATATCATCGGCTTTTTCCTCCACCATTTCCCTATCTGCAACGGTAAGCGGCTTCCCATATAATTTTTCCTATAAAAAACTTGATATTGGTATCACTCTCAACATATATACACTTAGAAATACAAATCAACAAAAGCCTACAAAAATGTATTTTTTTCGGTCCTTCCAAAATAGGTGGAACAAAAATCAAGAAGACGGGGGCAAGAGTGGTAAATTACTAAACTACCCACAAGAAATTAAAACCCTAAAACCTTTTACAATTCTTTCAATAGGACAAAAATGCATTTTTTTTCTATCCCGCCCAAAATAGATGGACAATATTGGTAAATTACTACACTACCCACGAGAAATTAAAACCCTAAAACCTTCCACAGTTCTTTCAATAGGACAAAATGCATTTTATTTCAATCCCGCCAACATAGATGTACAATACTGGTAAATTACTAAACTACCCACGAGAAATTAAAACCCTAAAACCTTCCACAATTCTTTCAATAGGACAAATGCATTTTTTTTCTATCCCGCCAACATAGATGTACAATATTGGTAAATTACTAAACTACCCACGAGAAATTAAAACCCTAAAACCTTCTACGATTCTTCCAATAGGAGAAAAATGCATTTTTTTTCTATCCCACCAAAATAGATGCACAATATTGGTAAATTACTAAACTACCCACGAGAAATTAAAACCCTAAAACCTTCCACAATTCTTTCAATAGGACAAAAATGCATTCTTTTCCTATCTCGCCAAAATAGATGGGCAATTTTGGTAAATTACTAAACTACCCACGAGAAATTAAAATCCTAGAACCTGCCCCAATTCTTTCAGCTGCCAATCTCACTATCTACGATCCAATCCGCAATCCGGGTGTGTACCAAACGCACCCTTGATTGATCCGGACTGCTCAATAATTTTTGCTAAATGCACAAAAACCTGTTCTTTTTATTCTGTTTCTTCCTCATCTTTTTGATTCTTGAAACATCAAACAAACTCACTACCCACCCCATTTCGAAAGATTTCTTGATCTCAAAAAAACTTATGTTATAGAGATCGATTAGTGCCATTGAGCCAAACCCTACTTGGGAATCAAATCAACTACAAATACCAAATAGAGAATACTAAAGTAATAAATTTAACATTTTAGTTACTCTGTTCATCCCAAAAGAATTTACTTGCAACATTCGAGGATCAAATTCTTTAAACTTTTTTAACTTGAAGAATCAACTAGCAATCAATCAATTAGGTTAACAGAAAAAAAAAGAATGAAGAAGAAAGGGATTAATGATTACCAAGGTGGAGATGCCATCTTTGGAGATACCAAATGAAAGGAGAGAAGTGTAGGATTCAATGTAGAGTTTTTGACATTTTTTAACAGCTTCTAATCCTCTTAATGTAATGTCTCTTTCGTTTCCTAATCCCAATCCGATTATGTATAACATCTTCTTCTTCTTCAATTTCACCCTTGATTATGTTAGCCTTTCTTGAAGATGTTGTGATTTTTAAGCTGATGAAGATGAAGATGAAGATGGAGCATCGATTTATACCTGTTTGGGTTGTTCCCGATGGAAGAAGAGAGGATCGAGATGGAGCTGTTGTAGAGGATCGATGGAGATGATGGTGAGGACTGAGGATCGATCTGTGAACGGTGGAAATCTCTGGAAGATCGATCGGCGATGTGTGAGGGTTAGAAAAGGGTAAACCCTCGAGGGTATAAGGAAACGGATATATAGATAGATATAATATTTATATAAAGTAAATCACTAATAAACAAGTCGATATGTCCGAGTGGTTAAGGAGACAGACTTGAAATCTGTTGGGCTTCGCCCGCGCAGGTTCGAACCCTGCTGTCGACGATTGCTTTTTCTTTCTTTTTTTTTTTTCTTGTTTTTTGCACTTTCAGAGGAATGGAAAAGAAAATTTTGAGTAAACAAATATATATATATACTATATAATATTTTTGATAATGAGAAAGGATATATTTTATGTATTATTCATGATGTATTTATATGTAAAATAACTGGTTTTTTTTCTTAAAATATTTAAGTGATCATTTGAATATGTTCCTGTTACATTTTTCTCATGGTCTATAATCGACTATATTTTGTAAGGGTGGACCTGTGAATGCTTGAGTGGGGTCTTGTACTCTCGTATATCCGCTCAACTAATTTTATAAGTAAATTTCTTTTTTGTTTATGAAATGTGCACCGGATAAATTTTGATGGGTGTTTCTGGATATTAGAAAATGTAAAAAAATCAACCGGAATACCGAAAAAAGTATCTCAAAATTAACCAAAAAAACTTCAAAACGATGGAATTCCGTTAAAAACACATAGGATGACTTTGTACGTCTTTGATGCACCTTAAGGTTGTACCCGTTTACAAAAATCTTGGGTGTGTTACTAATATTTTGGTAAAGCTAAATACAAACCATGAGAGAGTTTAAAAAGAGAAAGTTCCAAAATTATGTTGCCAACCATATATAAACATCTAAATTTTAGAAATCGTAGAAACAAGTTTCATGTATCATTTCATTGATGAAACAACAAATGTTAAAATTACACCCGTAAAAATCAGCCAAAATCATTCTTTTAAAGAATAATTCATATTGTTTAACATTCTTTTGTTTTTTGTGTGATTGTAACTATGTGTTTCATGTATAAACATATTTTTTTTACACATAAACCATCAATCTAATAACAAACAATTCATCTCTATCTATCTATTTATATCTTCATTTTTAATAATAAAAACAAGAATATAAAAGCCAGGTCAAACAGAATATTTCGATTCATGTAGAAAATGTGTCGTCCACACACGATACTTGGGGGTGGTCACATCTCTATCGACTTCAATTTGGTTTGCCTCACTTTGGATTTGAGTTGCCATGTGACCACTTAATCCAACATCACCAACAAATCATCCACAGAATTAGAATCAGGCATATGGTTTCGTTTACATTTTGTATTTTATTGAATTGAATAAGTCTTGTTTATTGCATATTTACTGTTCAAGTTTAAAGCTTATGTGTAATGATTATTGTTAGAATTACGATTAATTCTAACAATTTGATCATTTTCTTTAGTTGTCATGAGTATCTTTTAAACCAAATAAAAGCAAATGAATTAGGATTATCCTACTCTACTCTGAAGTATGATCTAGAGTAAGATGTACACATATTTATCATCTACCTGAAGTATGGCTTGTAGTACATTCTATATAATAATATTTGCATTTAATCTTTGTACTTATCTCTTATGTTCCTACCAATTTGATTATTCCTACCATTTTAATTTTACTAGTTGTGTACATGCAGCGAAATGTAAAGAATTGTGCAGCTTTTGTCGGCAATTGAGCATACTTTTGATGCATGTTTGGTCATTTTGTTGATCCATGGTGAACCAGAAGACATCACCACCTTAGGAGGCCAAAAGGCCGTTTACTACACGCTTGCTTACGAAATAAGCAGTTATCGGAGTCACTTCCCTTACCGGTGACTGTGAGGATGACAAAGACCGAATAAACAATCTACATATCGATTTAAGCCCTCGGTCAATAACTTGATAAATATCTTGAATGCAAATTCTAAATAATGAAAAAAATAAGAATTTAATTCTGAATATAACATAATAATGATACGAATTTAATGAATCCATAAAATTTATAAACCAACAATAGCAATGAATTATAATATATAAACCAACAATTGTATACATACATATCAATCAAGAGGTTACTCTCCTTTAAAATGTTAAAATTTTCAATTCATGGTATTGCATTTACCCATATTATCTTCAAAGAACCTCTTGTCATTTCTTTAATTTAATGTGGCATTTCCCAATGTCCTTGCTTGGCTGATAAAAAGGCTAAATTTAATTAGATCAATATTCTCTTAAGATAGTATCCATCAAAATCAAAGTACATTATATGAATCACCTGACTTATAAAAGCTATCAAATGATAACAAAGCTCTCTTTAGTGCAAGCCAAAAGAACTTACCAGTTAATAGAGAAGCCAATAACAATGCAATATCACGTTGAAATGTCATTGTCCCATATGATCACAACTATATATAGACTATCAAATATTTTGGGCATTGAATGAATTTTTAATTATAAATGACTAAACATATAGTATATCAAAACAAAAAATAAAATTCATATAAAGAACATCTTGATGGCCATGCTTTTATTTCATTTAGTCGGGAATAGAATTTTGAAGTATATAATATTTATGTATGACAAATACAACAGGTAAACTCACACATCTTCTTCACCTCCCAGTAAAGGCCAAATGTCGAGAGTAGAATTGATGGTTAGTGAGTGAATATACAAATAATATGTCTTTCCTTTTGAGAAAAATAGAGATGCATACTTTTTTTTAATTATAATAATATCAATTTACCTTAAACCCTTTTGTAAGAACTAAAATTTAATTGTGTTGTAAGAAAAACACTACAAATAAGAAAATCATGATGATAAATTAGTAACCAAGTTGATATGAAATCTATTTTCTTAAATAAAAATTTTGACGTCAAAAGATCAGGGGCGAAACACTTAAGGGGCTTAGGGGGCATAGGCCCCTGTGCTTTTTTAACTACCAAGTAAGGTTGGGAATTTGGGTAGATATATTAGGGTATTTTTAATTAAATTGCTATTTGGCCCCTCCACTCACACAATCACCCAAAACACAAGTAAATAATAATTTTCAATTAATATTTCTATTAAGTATTTTAATTAAACTCCTTCTTCATTTGTGATCATTTAGAAAGTGGTCACTGTAATTAGGGGTAAAGTAGTTGTATTGATTATTTTATGAATCTAAATATAGTAAGGGCTTACTAGATTTTAGTTATTAATATTGTTTGTTAATTATTATGTTTGGTTGATAATTTATACGCGGTTGAAGATTTAGGGGTCGTTTACCAAATCTTACCCGGGTAAGTGCTTACCGGTAAAATTCAACATTATCTCTTACTTACCGGGTAAGATTTTAGTCCTCGAAAACGGCATTGTATGTAACAATTTACCCGGTAAACGCTTACCGTGGTGAGAGTCGTCGCACTTGCTTACTCGGGTAAGACTATTGGTCATTGTTTTCCTTGTCTTTGTTATTACCGGGTAAGATTTTTGGTACTTGTTATAGTCTTCCGGTAAGGTAATATGACTTGGTAAACACTTACCCGGGTAAGCGTTTGATAAACGGCCCCTTGATCATGCACACTTTAATCAACATTTTTCATATATTCAAGGTCTGACTTAGAAAATCATAAGGGTAGCTTTTAAGCTGTTTGGTTTAACATAGATTCTTAGATTGAATATGTGAAGACCTTAAATGCAACATAAAATAGAAGGTAAATATTTAATTGGCTCGTTGGTTTTGTTCGTCGAAAAATAAATTGCACAACCTTTTAATTTAAAGGAAACTCTGCAAAATTTCAAAGTCGTGAAAGAATGAAAGGTTCCACTTTAGACTTACATATCTGTTACATCCAGTGAACAAGATTTGGTTTATAGAACGCCACCAATATTTTTCAAGCGTACTACTAGACTGTTCTATAAGACATAGCGTTTGGGACCAAAAATTAAAACGTCAAATCTAAATGCACTGTAATAAGTTTATAAAACGCTTTGAGCGTCTTAACAAATCTTTTAAGACACTTATAATACAAAGCATCACATTAACTATTTTATAGGACACTATTGAAAAAGTGTCCTATAGACACCTTTGTTAGTCCTAGAAGGGAGATGGCTAAGCTAGTAAGAGTTTGTAGAAGGGGGGATGAATACAAACACACAGTTTTTGCTTTTTTTAATTTTTTTAATATAAATATTAAAAATTTACACACAGAAGTTTGTTGCGGAAAAGAATAGACAACCTATTCTAACAAACTTAAATAACAGTAATTAACTTATACACACAGGAAGTTAAAATAAGACTGTTAGCGCACACAGCTTTGGCGAAATCAAACAAATACTTTCAGAGAAGTATTGTTGAAGACGTGAGATTTCTGGGAAGGACTTCATCTCCTTTTATAGTGCCCATGCAAGGGATGCAAGTGGACAGCTGTCAAGGATTGATTAGCTGGAAGTTTATCTGATGGACAAAGGAAGAGGCCACTCCATTTGTACTAGAATAATGAATGAACCATTCCTTGTAGCACGTAATGTCAGATAACTTTATCTTCTTTTCTTCATGCTCTGTGAAGTCCCATCAAACCTTTTAGCTAAAAGACAAATATTCCTTTTATAAGAATAAAAGAGAATGTTTTTATTTAAGGCTTGATGCCCAAGTTCTTGCAGCTCACGTATCTTGCAATTGTTGGGAGTAAGAACTTTATCTCTTGAAATTGCTAAGTGATACATGAAGCCATGTATCATATCGGTGGATACTTTGTAAGGCTGGAAATGGTAAGTGTACACTTTGCTTTTGCTTGATAAACTTCATCTTTCACTAAGTGTTGAAAGTGTACATCCTTGTGACTTGATATCACAGCCTTAGAAAATATACCTGCAATTTCGGTGACCAAGATTGTAATGTCGGTGACCATGACTTCAAACTTGATGTCCTCATCTTTTATTGATGTCATAGTACTTTGATAACTTTTAAGTGTACCATCGGTGACCCATGGTGACCCAACAATCTTGACTTTGGCAATGGTCTGAATATTAAAGTTAGTTGTCACATAAAAAATTCCACATTTTGATGTACAACCCTTAGATTGAATAGTCTTTGACTTTTCAATACTTGAAGTATATTTCAGACCTTCAAAAGACCCTATAAAAGATCAAACAAATAATAGAGAAGGTTCATCACCAAATCATCGGTGACCCAACAATCTCCCCTTATTTGATGATGATACCTGTAAGTTAGAAAGAAATACTTTTGACCCTTTCTATTTTTCTTTTGGGTTCTTTTGACTCATATTTCTTTTTTTTCTTTTCTTTTTTTTTGTTTTTTTTTACTGAGTATGTACAGTATGTATGAAAAAAAAAATTATGTCCAACATATGAAAAAAAAATTTAAATAAATTTACATATATACCAAGCATCCAGGTACTTGAAGGGAATTGTTGCAGCATCTCTACTCTTGAGTTCATTGAAGATTAAATTGTAGAGAATTCCTTCATCTTTGCTATAGAGGACCACACTTAGAATTTCTTGAAGGAAGCTGCTATCGGCAGGGGAATATTGGTAGCCTTAGAAAAAAACATTTGTTCCTAAGATCATGTTTAGAGAACATACCATATTCTGGAGCAGTGATGATGGTTGTTGCTAATTGAACTAGCAAGGTTGGATTTGATAGATCAAAAATTTGAGATATCATGAATGCTTCCTTGTGGAATGGAAGAGAGAAGAATTCAGTCTGCATCGGGGTTAACATTTTGTTTGTCTTTGATTTTCTCCCCCTCAACAATTGCTTTCGACTCATTCTTCTTAGAATCACTTAGATGCTCCCCCTCAGCTGATATCTTATCACTTAGAAGATTTCTTCCCTTTCAACTGAAATCTCTTTTTGAGAAAATTTCTTCTTCTCTGTTGATTTCTTATTTTCCTCCTCAGCTTATAATACTTTAGCCTTAGTAGATTTCTTGAGAAGATTTCTTTTCTCCTCTCAGCTGCATGAGGAGGATTTCTTCTTCTCCTTCTCAGCTTACAATACTTTAGCCTTAGTTGATTTCTTGAGAAGATTTCTTTTCTCCTCTCAGCTGCTGTTGATTTAGCCTTATCAGGAACTTTGAATTTTCTCCCCCTCAGCGGCTGAGGGGAGAAGATGAGTAAATGAGGTGAGAAGGTGGAACAAATTTGGGGAATCCACCAGAGGGATAAATAAGCTATCAGAAATAAAAATAAAAAAATAAAAAAATTATTTTTATTTTTATTTCTCAAACCCATATATCGGAGAGTTCACTAGGTGGAAACATTTCTGCCAGAAGGAGATATTGGTGAACAAGAAAAATGGGAGTCCCTCCAATTCGACCGGTTCGTCGAATCTTCATAGAGATGTGCAAGGTCATCAAGATCATAGATCTTGGGTGCAAGGCTGTGAAGTGACAAAAATAGTCCTTGGATTGGGAAGGTTCCAAGTCATCCTTATCAACCAAAGAGAATGTTGAGGAGGGTTTAGTGAGGGTCCCCGAAAATACAATCAGGTCCTTTTAAGAGGGCATGAAGGAGCTAGGTGAGTTTTTAAAGGATTCCCTGGGTCCAGTAGAGAGAATTTCAACACTCACCAATTTTTGGGAATCAGTGAGTGGCTTGTGAGTATTTGACCCTTGAGGTTCCCTAAGTCTCTTTGAGGAGAACTTGGGGGGGCTTTTGGAACTCCTCCGCTTCTTAAAAAGGATATTGGCTTGGGTAGATACCGAAGGCTTTTTCGGTATGTAGCCGTAGAAGCAGGCGCGGAGGTGGAAATGGTAGAAGATTTATAAACCTTAGATTTCTTTTTCTTCTTAACCATGTCCATATGTAGGAGAGAGAATTTGTGAGCAAAATTTGTGGAATTTTATGCTCATGAGATCAGAGAGAATAAAGAGTGAAGGATATTGAGTATCAAAAATAGAGAGAGAAACATCAGAGACTTTGGAGATTTTTTGAAAGAGAAAAAATTGAATAATTTTGACAGTCAATAGCTGGACATTTTGACAGTCAACAATCAGGAGCTGTTTTGACAGTCAAAGATAGGTGGGTATTTTGACAGACAGAATTCAAAGAGTAGTTTGACAAATTATTAGAGGGAATTTTATCATGACAGAAATTAGAGAGAATTTTAAGCAAGAGAATTCGGAGAGATATTTTGACAAAGATATATAGGGAAAAGTATATCTGAGAAGAAATTTAGGAATTTTAGCTGTCCAAACTCTGAGAGAGGAAGATAAATAAAATTTCAAAATATGAAATTTTGGAGGGATGTTAGTTGTCTAAAATCGGGGAGTCAAAATTCAGAGTATGAATTTTGGGGGTTACCGAAAATTGCGGAGAGCAGGAGAAAATTTTTGAAATAAATTTTTTTTTATTTTTAAAAACTGCTGAAAATTAAGGGATAAATTAGAAAATCGGAAAGCATGACGTCAGCATGACATCTGCTGACGTCAGCGTTGGTGGGTGACGTCAGCGTCGGTTGCTGACGTCAGCAAATTTGTTTTTTTTTTTTACAAAAAAAAATTTAAATTTTTTTTTAATTTTATAAAAAGAAAAATATATATTTTGAAAAAAATATACTTTTATTCGGAGAGTGGAGATCGGAGAAATCACCATCCGAATTTATTATTTTATATACAAATATATAATGATTTTTTTTTTAATTTAGAGATTGAAGGGATGACATACCTAGTTTTCCGATGAGAAAGTTGATTGACTTCATCCAATGACTTTGTGCAGAGATGGGTAAGTTGAAAGTCAGTAGGTATGAAATGAAACTCAACAAATTATTTTCCACGAAGAAGCTGACAACTTCCAATGGCGCTCTTTGGATCTATCTTGGAACCAGACGCGAGGAGCCTGCCAGTCCATACAAAGCTTTGTCTAGCCGATAGACATAGTTAGAATGAGTGGGGTCTTCTAACTATGAGGTTGTTTCACATAGACTTTTTCTTACCTTTGTCTTTTTGTTTCTCCACCTCAGAGCTAACATCAATGTTGACATCTTCATCCAGTCAGACACTAGACTTCTTCTTCTGAGTATCGGCGCCTGTGAATTTAGTAGCCTCTTCTTGAGCTATTTTGAGCACATTTCTTTGGTCAAACTCAAGGGTTCGGGCACTGACTCCCTCCCCCTTGTTGCTTCAGTTATCTTGGTGACCTAGGGTTCAGTTACATCATCGGTGGCTATGGCTGCAGCATCGGTGGCTACAGCATCGGTGGCTGTAGCTGCTGGATTGGTGGCTGCAACATCGGTGGTTGTAGCTGCAACATCGGTGACTGCAGCATCGGTGACTGTAGTTGCGGCATCGGTGGCTGTAGCTGCAGCATCGGTGGATGGAGGAGCAGCTAGAACATCGGTGGATGGAAAAGCAGCTAGAATATCGGTGGATGGAAGAGCAGCTAGAACATCGATGGATGGAGTCACATAGGTGGCTGGAGTCACATAGGTGGATGGAGTCACATCGGTGGATGGAGTCACATAAGTGGCTGGAGTCACATCGGTGGATGGAGGCACATAGATGGTTGAAGTCACATAGGTGGATGGAGTCACATAAGTGGATGGAGTCACATAGGTGGCTGGAGTCACATAGGTGGCTGGAGATGGAGAAGCAGCAGCTTTCTTGTTTTTCTCCCCTTCAGTGGTTGAACCCTTGAAACCCACTGAAGAGAGAAAGATCTTGATTCTTTCAACATCAGAACCCACAGCATCAACCTGCCGTTCAACCCTTTGAAGAACAAATCTATCCTTATCCTAAAAGAAGGAATCACCAACATCAAGTTCAACCATTGGAGAAGAAGTTGGTATCTTGTCAACTTTGGTGTGAAGACTGAGAAGAGACTCCATAATTGCCTTCTGATTGGCAATAAGAGAAGAGACTCCATAATTGTTGGGTAGATGAACTTCGAAGTTCTTGGATGGAAGAGAGCACAGATGCTTGACTTGAAGAAAACCCTTGCTGAAGATCAAGGATATCCAAGTGTAGGAGATCTAAACATGTCATTAGAGTTGGGTGACTCACCGACAACTCCTCAATGCTAGACCTAAGAGAAGAGGAAAGTGAAGCCATTCTTTCCATTTCCTTAGTTGCATGATCTTCCAGAACTTCCACCTGGCGAATAGTAGCACGAGTGAAACTGGTGAAAGCCTTGATAAGATCATCTCCCTGTTGAGAAGACATGGGAGCAGATGGTTGAGACTTTGGTGGTTGATCATCTTCATCATCACTAGAGGAATAATCCACCAAACCTGGGTGTGATGCACTCTCATGTGGAGTGTGGAAAAGGAGTTGTGAGAGCTCAAGGGGTGGTGAAGAGACACCTTGGATGGGAGATTCCAAGTCATCTTCATCAACTAGAGAGAAAGTTGATGAAGGAATAATAGGGATATCCCTTTGTACAACCATGTCCTTTTGAGAGGGCATGGAGGAGCTTGGAGTGGCTAAGTGTTCCTTGGGTTTATGAGGTGACGTCGGTGAGTGAGAGAGATGGTTGCGACCGTCGGTGGGTGTGTGTGTGTGTGTGAGAGAGAGAGATCGGTGGCTAAATCGGAGAGAGAGAGAGATCGGTGGCTTCGGTGAGAGAGAGAGATCGGTGGCTTCGGTGTGTGTGTGTGTGTGAGAGAGAGAGAGAGATCGGTGGCTTCGGTGTGTGTGTGTGTGAGAGAGAGAGATCGGTGAGAGAGAGAGATCGGTGAGAGAGAGAGATCGGTGTGTGTGTGTGTGTGAGAGAAAGAGATCGGTGGCTTCGGTGGATAGAATCGGATAGAGAGAGAAGACCGTCGGTGGATATGTGACCGTCGATGGATGATGAGGCTTAGTGGCAACGTCGGTGGCTCGATGGTGGGAACGTCGGAAAGTGTGTTCGTCGGTGGTTGTGAGGATGGTGTTGGTGGCTTGATAGTGAGTGTATTTAGGGTTAGGGTTTTATGAGAGAGAGAGTGAAAGTGGTGATGGGAAAGGTTTAAAGTTTATATAGAGGAGAGAGAGAGTACCTAGTCGGTGACTGGGCTCACGGACATTATATATATATATATATATATTATATATTTTTATATATATATATAAGTCTATATTTATCATACCTAATTCACCAATGAGAAACTTGAACCTTGCTTCATCCAGGGGCTTTGTGAACAGATCAGCTACTTGACAATCAGTGGGAATGAAATGAAGTTCCACATCACCTTTAGAGATATGATCTCTTATAAAGTGATACCTGATGTCAATATGCTTAGATCTTGAATGAAGCACTGGATTGTTGGCAATGGCTATTGGACTTGAGTTGTCACACAATATTGAGATCTTTGAGAAAATTTGATTATAGTCACACAGCTGATTTTTCATCCACAATATTTGTGCACAACAACTTCCAGCAGCCATATATTCTGGCTGTAGAAGTAGATACCTAATGTTGTTTCTTATTTGACCAGCTCACAAGCTTTCCACCAAGTAATTGACAGCTTCCAGTACTACTTTTTCGGTCTATTTTTGAACCTGCAAAATCAGAATCAGAGTACCCGATGAGATCGAAACCTGAGTCTTTGGGATACCAAAGACCCAGATTTATGGTACCCTTCAGATACCGAAAAATCCTTTTCACAGCAGCTAGATGTGATTCTTTAGGATTTGCTTGGTATCGAGCACACAGACAGGTAGCAAACATAATATCACGTCTACTTGCAGTAAAATAGACAAGAGATCCTATCATGCCTCTATAATTCGTGATATTAACAGAAACACCATCAGGATCAAAATAAAGTCTAAGAGGAGGAGCCATAGGAGTTTTCATGGTAGAGCAAGTATCGAGTTGAAACTTTTTCAGAAGGTCTTTAATGTATTTACTTGCAAACCAAGAAATAAAGTTAACTCCCCCATCATGCTCATTTAATACTCTTTTTGCATGAGGGAGCTGAACTCATCACTTAAGGATTCATCGGTGGCTCCAAAAATAATATCAGCAACATAAGTTTGAACAAGAATGATATTACCTTGTGATTTCTTGAAGAAGAGAGTGTTGTCAACTTTGTCTCGTATATACTTATTTTTAAGAAGATAGACTGAGAGAGTATCATACCAGGCACCAGGAGCTTGCTTCAGTCCATACAGAGCTTTATCTAGCATATACACATGATATGGATGGACTGGATCTTCAAACCCAGGTGGTTGCTTCACATACACTTCTTCATCTAGCTCACCATTCAGGAAGACACTTTTGACATTCATTTGGAACACCCGAAAATTCTTGTAAGTTGTATGGGCAAGAAATATTCGAATAGCTTCCAGTCTGGCAACAGAAGCAAAAGTTCCATCGTAGTCAATTCCTTCCTCTTACCGATATCCTTGAGCAACCAACCTTGCTTTATTTCTTATAACAGTTCATTCTTCATCTATCTTGTTTTAAAACACCCATTTTGTTCCAATAATAGTTTTGTTAGATGGACGACGAACTAACTTCCAGACTTTGTTTCTCTCAAATTGTGAGAGTTCTTCTTGCATGGTAATTACCCAGCTAGGATCAGCTAGGACTTCATTAATCAACTTAGGCTCTACAATAAAAACAAAGTTAACATACAAGCACAGGTTGCTGATGCCTCTTCTTGTCTTTACACCAACTTGAGGATCACCAATGATTTGACCTATTGGATGATCCATGGTCCATTTTAGTGTAGGAGGCAAAGGAGGAGATATAGAAGAAGATGAAGTAGGCATTTGAGATGGTGAGGGTAGGTTATTGGGAGATATGGAGTTTTGATGGGTAAGGTTTTTTTATAGAGTTAGTTTCAGGAGGTGGAGAAGAAGGAGAGGGTTCTGAAGATAAGGTGGTGTTTATGGGAGGCTGAGAAGGGTTGTTATCTGGAGGATTGGGTTGAGAGGAAGATGGAATTTTACCAACACATGAGTTTATCCATAAGTTTAGTTCTTCTTCATTACAAGATAATGAAGATGTTTCAAACTCATCAAACTTCACATGCATGGATTCATCTATGCATTGCATTCTTAGGTTGTAGATTCTGAAGGCTCTTGAGGAGAGAGAATAGCCCATGAAAATTTCATCAACAGACTTCGGACAACCAGCTCTTTGTTGGAAAGTTTGTTCAAGGTTTTGAAGTTTAGATGAGAGAACCTTTTATGTCACAGCCAACTTTGTTTGGCTAGTTCTTGAGAGAGGAGACACACAACTTCTCCAATAGCATTTTCTTTCATGTTGATGATGTAGACGTCATTCATTCGGGTACCTGCTAGTACAACTTTATTCTGCATATCAAGGACCAAGCAAGCACATAGTTGAAAGGTGACCTTATATCCCAAGTCACATATTTGGCTGATGCTCAGTAAGTTGTACATTAGCCCTTCAACATGAGCTACTTTAGAAAAGTTGATGGTTCCATTTGATATGGTACCATAGCCTCTGGTGACACCTTTCCCATTTCCTCCAAAGGAAACAGTAGGTCCTTTTTCTTTTAAGAAATTAGAGAAAGAGATTTGTTTCCGGTCATGTGCCTTGAACATCCGCTGTCCATGTACCATATGTGATCTTTGTTTGGTATCTGGACTCATAAACAAATTTAGACTTTTGGTACCCATTTTGAAGTGGGTCCTTTTGGATTAGAAGGCATTTTATTCTTACAAATATCAGAATCCTTAGGGCAATGTTTTGCAAGAAGGAGGGTATTGCCATAGTTATAGCATTTCTTTAAAGAAAAAGCCCTATTGAAGTCCATGTTGACAAAACTTTGAGCATCAGTTGAAGAGTGAGAAGTAGAGGGGTGACCAACACCTGGTCTTGGTCCAAGAATACCTTTATCAGGTTTTGGTGATTTCTTTAAGTTGAGAGAGCGAGGGATGAATCAGTAATCACTTGAGATTTTCTTTTGGATGAAAACTTTTTCTTTTGAGAAAATCTTTTTGAGGCATGACATACAGGAGTAGTCGGTGACTTATGAAGGTCCCTTGACTCATGAAGACTCAGAGAGTTTAAAAGTTTTTGAATGGGTTTAGGAGAAAAAGAAGAAGAGCTTGGGATTCTTAAAGGTTCAGAAGAAACTTCTTTTGCTTTTACAAAAACTCCAAACTTTTTGGTATTAGATTCTACTTTTAGCATGTCCAGAAGATCTATAGAATGAACAGAGGTAGAATCCTCAGATGAGTAACCAAAGAGATCATCATCATCATCAGACAAGAAGCCAGCAGGAAAACCTTGACATTCAACAGAAGGAGGAATAGGGTCAGAAGATTGAAAATCATCTTTTCCATATCCAAGTCCAGTCTTGTCCTTGCTGGAGATTTGATCTTGAAGAATTTTTTCAAGATCTTTAGAAGATTTGGTCCATTTAGACAGAACCTCTTGTTCTCTTTCAAGAGTGTTGGAGATTTTTGATTTTTCTTCTGAAAAACTGTCATTTAGATACCTTAGGTTTTCTAGATCAGCTTTCATTTCATCAAAATCTTTAAGTTTAGAGAAACAAGACAGAAGTTGATCATTTAAACATTTTATATGAATATCAGCCTTTTTCTTTTGATCCTTTAAGTCATAGAAGTCGACAGTTAAAGAATCAAAAGCATCAGCTTTTTGATCATTGGAGAGAAAGGTGAAGGGATGTATCTGAGGCTTTGTTCCTGAAGTTGATTCCTCAGTAGATACAAGAGCAGTGCAAAGTGTCTTTTCCATTTCTTCTATCTCATCAATCTTGGCCATTAGACACTTTGTGACATACTCACTGTCACTCTCGGAAGGTTTGCTCATCTTCCCAAAGAACCGTTTCAAAGAACCAAGGTTTTTCCTCTGTTTTGGTTCTTTTCTCTTTTCTCTTCTGTACTTTGCTTTGTACTTTTTATACCCAGAGATTTCTTTAGAAGAGTCAGGACTTTCCTTGGAGAGATGGCTACTTCTCTCTTCAGACTTTTTAGAAGCTGATTTGGAGAAGTCATGGCCAGAAGAAGAAGGAGAAGAAGTTTTGAATTTAGAGAAAGATTTAGATCTGCATTCAGAAGCAAAGTGACCTTTCTTCCCACAACTGAAGCATTCTTCATTAGATTTGTCGGAAGAAGGTTTTTGAGAGAAAAATTTTCTTTGAAATCTAGGACGGTTAGAAGAAAATCTTTTGTTTTTAAGGTTTCCAGCAATCATTGCCATACTATCAGAAAGTATGTCAATGGCAGAATCCTCACCTTCATCATCAGCTGCACTATAGTAAGCATGTGATAGATGAGATGATTCTTCCTTAGAGTTACCTTCAGAATCAGAAGAATAAGGGTAAGTAATTCTAGGTACACAGGAAGAAGATTTAGAATTACTTATTAGAGCAAAAGAAGAAGATTTAATATCTTTTATAAGAGACTTTCTTTGGTTCTTGGTTTGCTCATAATGAAGAAGAGTCCCATAGAGAGCAGTTAAAGGCATCACATCAAGATCCTTGGTTTGCTTAATGCAAGTACATATGGTTTCCCGTGTCCGGGAGACAGTCCATGAACTTGCAGAGAACTTCTTCATTATCATAAACTCTTCCAAGAACCTTAAGATCATTTAGAAGACAGTTAAAACGATTTAAGTAGACAGATAGGGATTCTCCTTTCTCATGGGAGAAGAGTTCATACTTTCTAACAAGACAGATCCTGTTAGATTTCTTCACTTCTTTAGTGCCTTCATATAAGAAACCTAGAGTATCCCACATCTCTTTAGCAGAAGAAAGATTTACAAGAGAGTGATATACTTCATCAGGAAGGGATAGAGTTAGAGCTGATTTAACTTTAGTATCTAGAGCAACCAGGCGTTTATCATCTTCATTATACTTATTTAAGGCTTTGATGATATACCTGCCTGTTTTGTCACTCCTATCCTCATTAGACTCTATATCCTTTCCTTCAGTATCTTTTTGTGGACCATAGCGAGCCCAGACTTTAGGAATTAAAAGTCCCTCATTTAGAATGATGGGATACCTGCAATCAATCCCTTCTAGAAAGAGTAGCATGCGATTTTTCCATAACCCAAAATTACTTGGGTTGAACCTTGGAGGTTTGGCCAAGGATCCTAAATCGTATGTGCTACTGGAAGAGGTTTGCATGGTACCATCATTTGAGGAAGTAGCAGCCATCACAGATCTGGTTTATGAGATTAAACCAACTGCTCTGATACCACTTGTTAGTCCTGGAAGGGAGATGGCTAAGCTAGTAAGAGTTTGTAGAAGGGGGGATGAATACAAACACACAGTTTTTGCTCTTTTTAAATTTTTTAATATAAATATTAAAAATTTATACACAGAAGTTTGTTGCGGAAAAGAATAGACAACCTATTCTAACAAACTTAAATAACAGTAATTAACTTATACACGCATGAAGTTAAAATAAGACTGTTAGCGCACACAGCTTTGACGAAATCAAACAAATACTTTCAGAGAAGTATTGTTGAAGACGTGAGATTTCTGGGAAGGACTTCATCTCCTTTTATAGTGCCCATGCAAGGGATGCAAGTGGATAGCTGTCAAGGATTGATTAGCTGGAAGTTTATCTGATGGACAAAGGAAGAGGCCACTCCATTTGTACTAGAATAATGGATGAACCATTCCTTGTAGCACATAATGTCAGATAACTTTATCTTCTTTTCTTCATGCTCTGTGAAGTCCCATCAAACCTTTTAGCTAAAAGACAAATATTCCTTTTATAAGAATAAAAGAGAATGTTTTTATTTAAGGCTTGATGCCCAAGTTCTTGCAGCTCACGTATCTTGCAATTGTTGTGAGTAAGAACTTTATCTCTTGAAATTGCTAAGTGATACATGAAGCCATGTATCATATCGGTGGATACTTTGTAAGGCTGGAAATGGTAAGTGTACACTTTGCTTTTGCTTGATAAACTTCATCTTTCACTAAGTGTTGAAAGTGTACATCCTTGTGACTTGATATCACAGCCTTAGAAAATATACCTGCAATTTCGGTGACCAAGATTGTAATGTCGGTGACCATGACTTCAAACTTGATGTTCTCATCTTGTATTGATGTCATAGTACTTTGATAACTTTTAAGTGTACCATCGGTGACCCATGGTGACCCAACAATCTTGACTTTGGCAATGGTCTGAATATTAAAGTTAGTTGTCACATCAAAAATTCCACATTTTGATGTACAACCCTTAGATTGAATAGTCTTTGACTTTTCAATACTTGAAGTATATTTCAGACCTTCAAAAGACCCTGTAAAAGATCAAACAAATAATAGAGAAGGTTCATCACCAAATCATCGGTGACCCAACAACCTTGTTTTTATAGGACACTTGATTTTTATAAAACATTTTTTCAAATAGTGTCTTATAAAATAAATAATACGGCATTTTTATAACAAAAAACGTTCAAAAAACTTGTTACAACGTGCAAAACGTACTATAAACTTATTACAACGCCACATTTAGGTAACACATTTTATTTTTTGCTTCTATAAATTAAGTTTTGTAAAGGAAGCTTATAAATTTTTGGCGTCCTATAAACCAAATTTTTGTTGTACTAATCGAAGCAAATTAAAGTTGTTCATGTGATTCATTTGTATAAAAGAGATTAGGTTCGGCCCCCGAGTTTAGAAAGCTTGTGTTCCGCCCCTGCAAAAGATAATGTATACGTGCCACCATTATAGTACATTTTAGGTCTTTATGAAACCTACCAAAGCGGTAATCGACTGTTCTATCTTCAAGGTACGTACATTGTTTTTTTGACAAGAAATCAATAGCCTGCCGTTCATATCCATTGAACAATGTTACTCATGGCTTTTAGTTTTAGTTTATTTAACACATGCATCTCTAGAAGGAAAGATTAAGAATAAGGACAGAAAGATCACAAGGATAGATGCATCCAAAATAATATAGATCAAACGAACTAAAATAATACTCAACGTTGATATAAAAGTCAATTAGTTTTGCTTGCGAGCATTTATTAATATTAAAATTTTACATTTCAAATGAAAGAAAACTATAGGTAAAGATTGAAGAGACAGATGAAAAAATCGAACTTGCTTCTCAAGTGGGGCTCTCTTGGGAAAAGGAAGAATGAAAATTGGTGATAAAGAACGGTGCTCCCGGTTCTATATCAAGAGTCACCATTGTTTGTGATTGCTTATCTGATTCCTAAAAGCTCCTTTAGCATAAGAAATTAATAACTAATCAATAAGCAAGGAATGAGGCCCATAGACTTAACAAAATACATTTACATATTTTACCCCAACATAGAGGGTAGCTCGGTCCTACCTACGATTTGATTAAAAAGTTTGTTATTCATAAACAACAAAGTTACATCAATCAAACAGAAATTGATTTATTTAAATACAAAAGTCTTTTTCTTAATTTTACTCTTTTCCTCTTGTAGGTTCAATTGCACATACAAAAACTTACTAAAATTGAACACATACCACCATAATTGGATTAAAAAATCGAACAAAACACCAATTAAATCAGGTGTTGTAATCAAAACATAAACCCTAAGTCAAGTATCGAGTAAGAATTGGACAACAGTAATTAAGTTGGATGGGTTCAGAGAAGCAACGATAATAATAACGATATCGAGTAGGAATTGGACAACTTACATAATAACAATATCGAGTATGAATGGAGCAACAGTAAGTTGGATGAGATTCGGAGAAGCAACGATAATCTTAACAATAATATTAATATTCTTCTTCCAAATAAACTAACTCAAACATGGCATAATCTATTTGCACAAGATATCCATGAAAATTGCCATGGGTTTCCAGATATGAATGACTATTTGATAAAACCCTGGAAATAAGAGAATAAGAAACGAACCTGGAAGGTGTGAACTCTGTTTGGATACGGATGATGCTTGTGTATTGAAAAACAAGAAGAAGAGATTGAAGAGGAGTATATAGGAGTAGGAGGATGTGATAGAACGAATTGGTTTAGCTGAAACTCAAGATTACCATAATAAAATTATGAACTGCAATCAGCACATCCTTACCAACAATACTCCATGCTGCCTTAAAGAATTTAGACGAGAATCTATCCGAACCCAAAGCTTTATCATCCCCAATATTAAATATGGCTTTTTTTAATTTCAATGTCCGTAATCGGCCGAATGAGATGGAGAGCTCTGAAGGGAATGTTAAGAAGATAGTGGACGATACACAAGTTAAAAACACACTCACTTCAGTTATGACTTCCCCACCCCCACAAAACAAAGTTGTCATTCTATTCAAATAAATTAAACCATACAGATAATTTTATCTATATAGGACTTAAATGATAAATCAATAATCATCTTAGTAAAATTTTCTATTTTAATCTTGGTAAACTATTAGTTTAACAAGATAGTTGTTTGATTAAATCAAGTAATCAAATTTAATTAAAAATAAGAATAAATGTAAATAAATAAAGAAAGAAAAAAGAAATATTTTCATATTTTTGAACCATCCTCTTGCTCCATGGTTTCTTCATGAGCCCAAAATTTACGGGCTGATATTCTTGAGCCCAAATTTCATGGGCTTCAAAGTTTTGAACATCTTATTTTCCCTCCCCCACCAACTGTTTGTGGAAATGCGCCATTGATAACTAGGTGCAAATGCAATCCTCTGCAGTTGTTATACGCTGGACTCCATGGTTTTCCTGATTCAGATTAAGCTCACTGATGAAAAATATACAAATCCCCTAATCTGAAACCATAAATGATGATCCAATTACCATCTCCAGTGGAAATAAGGAGTTTCTTCAAGCAGGACGAGGAGAAGGTGGATAACCTAGAAACCTAAACTCACGAAGGTTGGTAGACGTTTATAAAATTCAATGAATACGATACGAAGTTCCTCGTAATCTGCAAGATCTGATAATTATGTAGGTTTAATCGAAGAAATCGTAAGTTGAAACGATTTTTCATCACTTTATATGTTTGATTGGCATTTGTTTTTTAATACATCAGATGATTTTGATTACAGATTTCTACATTTGATAGTTTCAATACTTGATAAACTGTTCTTAATTTGGGAACTCACAAACTCTCTGGTTTTTCATGATTCTATTACATTTATGATATCAACCTTGTGCTTTTTAGCTTTAGAAATGATGATATATAATTTCAATAGCATAAATCAAGTAGCAAGTTTAACTAGAAAAAAATAAAACCTCTCTGTATGTATGTGTGCACTTTTGGGTGATACCGATAAGCTTAAAAATGATTGGTGAGTCTTATTAGGGTTTCATCAACATGTTCATCGAAATTGATGTTGCTTTTTAGAAACTGTTGATTGAATATATTTTTAAGATCTTGAACAGAGAAGTCCCTTTCCTAAACCCTATACAATTTCTTGTCATATATGCAACCAAATCATATATATGTTGAATATTGTTTGCTTTATATATCAATGTACATAAAAACCAATATAAAATATACATATAATCTGACAACATTCCTATTCTTCATGGGTAGGGGCCACAAAACATTCTTATGTCTTGCTAAATTTTAAATGCAATTCTTCTGTTGAAATTTGCATCTTTTTGTACCTTCCCTGTTTGATTAAAAGGGGGAATCATTGTCTTTCTTTTTCCCTTTTTTTAATCAAGAAATTTGAGGATCTGGAGTAGGTGGTGTTCATAAGTCATAACTCATAAAGCATAATAAACAATTGAAAAGATGAAACAGAGTAAAAACAGCTAAATTTCTGCAAAAAGGATTAATAAAGCTAAATAACAAGAGTTTAAACTTGAACTCATCTTCTCCTACTAAAAGAAACTAACATTTCTGAAGGTTTAAAGTTTCATCCATGCTTCTTTAGAGACATCTCCCTCCATAACCTGCATTTCTGAATAAAATTTGCTTTATATCTTCGGAACTTGTTATCGCTCGATTTGCCTGTGCCTAAAAATCCAGTTTATATTATTACAAAAGCATATAATATCACATAAACACACACACACACACACACACACATCTAGTGAGAATATATACCTCTGAACAAGAAGCTTGTAGGGAAAAATCACTGAAAGAACTTATGACACATTGCTGAATGTCTAGCCCTAGTGCTTCAAGTGTGTTCAGTGTTGAAACCAGTAACCCTGGCTTGGATGAACAACAAATCTGAATTCGGGTATCGATGTTTCTCCTCTCTACTTCAAACTGGAAATTTTATTTCAAGAAATTAATGTGTGTTCGCTATGAATTGTGTGTGTGTGTGTTTGTATGGATGCAAATTGCAAAGAGGTAGAATAAAAATAGCACCTTTGGGGGATTTCTTGCTTGTACTTCATTTGTTTTAGAATCCTTGAAGCTTCCCATCAAATTCAAGCTATTAAAATCTGATCCCATATCTTGATCTTTAAAATTATGGATCTTTTCCAATAGATCTTTCATATACTCTATTGTATCCCCAAGTATTGATGTTCTGTCCATCTGTTTTTATTCAAGAAAGTTAGTAAAAAAAGCAAAAAAAAATGGAATTATTCATTATGAATGTTGAAAAAAGATAGGCAAATAAATCATGGGTATTTAGATTTGCTTCTAACTTACCTTGCTTATTCTAGGAACAATTGATCTGAGCATCGAAAGACGATCATTCAACCTCTTTCTTCGCCTTCTTTCCGCCATTAAATTCTTGGATGGCTGTCCTTCAACCTTCTTAGATTTGCTCTTCTTTTCCCCACTTCTAAAAACAACTGGGATTTGATTATCAGAAACAACCCTCTGCTGTTCTTCATGAATCTTATCATCATCATCATCAACATCATTTGCATCTTCTTGTGTCACCATTGTTGGATTTGGATACCCTTCTTGGACTGAAACCATCGATCTTAACTTATCATCATATTCATATTCATACTCATATTCATATTCACATACTTTTTGTCCATATGAATATGATGAAGAATTTGAAACATTTCCAGATGTGAAGCTGTCAAGATTTGGCAAAACTGAAGAGAAATCAACTGTTTCACCTGTGTAAGAAGAGCATTGAAAAGTGGGTTCTATGGAGGATGAAATAAGCTGTAAAAATGAAGAAGAAGAAGAAGCTAATAATGAATCATCTTCTTCATTATAAGTAGTGGTATTATCCCAAAATAACCCAGGAGGATCTCCATTAGGAAATGTGGGCTTGATTGGAGTCAACAAGTCTTCAAGAAGACCTTGTTGTTGACTATTGGGATGCTGCATTTATCTAACAAATTGGGTAAGGATTTAAGGATTCAAAGACATTTGAGTTATGGTATGTATGTATATATACATATATATATATATATAAGGTTGAATTTGAGGTTTGATGTTTGTGGGAAATGAAATGGTGTGCAGGGTTATATTTAAAAAAAAGAATCTTGTGAGATGGGGTGTGGGTTGGTTTGACCCACAGATGTGTCTGCACCGAAAACGATGGACTTGGCTGCATAGACCTTGTCAGGCTGGTCGTACCCCATGAGTCATCAAGCCAAACAGGTAGGTATCTTTCTTTCTTTTTCCTTTTAAATGTTATCATCGTTTTTTAAAGATTTTTTGGATCTATTATCCACATGTTTTCTTTTAGAAGGATTAATAGGTGGACCATTTTAAGGGCTATACAAGGGTACTGTTTTTCAATTTATTTGGTTTTTCATGATTTAGAGTCCCTTTGGTTTTTTGGAATTTGGTTGGATTTTAAATTGGATTTCATTTCAATCACGGGTTTGTTTTAAAGAAATTCCAGAAACGAAGATTGGATTTAGAAATCTCATGGTATTTTGAAGGATTTGAAGTCGGATTTCATTTCAATCTCGTGTTTGGTTTAAAATAAAGTCTAGAAATGATATTCTACAAATGTTGGTTTTAGACTTTATGATCTCTAGGAGATTTCATAAGATTTTTTTTTTTATAAAAACGTTTTAGAATATGTTAAAAAAACATTATTTATGTAATAATCAATTAATAAAAGGTAATTTAATTATGTTTAAAATTATTTATATTTTTTTAAATAAATTATACACTAACCAATGAAATTCAATTCTACTCCAAATCCTACAACAAACCAAAAACACTTAAGATTTCCAAATGAATTATCTAAACACTTATTGAGTAAGAGGCACCACTTTTATTTATCTTATTAGGAAACACCATCGATCATGAAAATGGCATGTAAGATTGTTTGCAAGTATATCTTACCTGGTAAATATTAACCCGGTAAGAGTCACCACTGTCAGTTACAGACTTACAGAATAAGATTCTCGGTTTTTGTCATGTTACATTATTCAAAATTTATACAAACCTTTGATAAGATAATTGAAGGAGGTGACTCTTACATGGTAAACTTTACTTTTATCTTATTGGCGTTGGTAAACAACCTAATAGTTTACATACAGTTCCTCCAAAATTGAGAAAAAAGTGAATATCTGTAAAGAAAAAAAATTATATCCCGTTCCAACGTATTTTCCGTTTTAGAGATTTCAACATTATTTGTATTACTAAAATATTCAATACTATAATCAAGGTACTTTGTTTATTTTCTATTTGTTATATTGGTTGGTTTGATGTGTTTATTCTAGAGGTTGGATTGTCAAAATAGAGGTTTGGAGAATTTTTCAAATATGGAGAAAATTCTTTTCTCTTGTTTTATCCATTTTGATTTTGGAGAAGCGGATAAAAAAATTAAACCGAAAAACTCTAGCATCTCTATAGCTATGTTATTTGAGAAATTTTAAGGATTTACAAATTTTTTGCTTAAATAGTTATATTTACTCTCCTTTAAAATAGAAAAAGAAGAAGAAATAGAAGAAAAATCTTCAAATATGAAAGAAAGAAATATAACATAGTTAGAGATACTTAAAACTTTCATTTTTTATTATTATTTGGAAGTTTATTATTATATTTAAAGACTTTATTAATGAAATAATTGAATCCATGGTGTTAAATACCTTAAAGAAAATTCCTTTTAATGTTTAAATAAAAAATGTCACTTATATCATCCAACTTTATTCCAACATGATATGGAAAATATTCGTTTTTAACTAAATATTAACTTAATTGTTTAAAATGTTAAAACACGAGTGTACCTTATATGAATAAGACCAATAAATATTATCTTAAAGTTGTATGGATCAAATGTGTTATCGTCCTTTTGACTCCCACATTCAATGCCCAAATCTATGAAATCTTAGTGCCACGGATTGTACGAACTCATGAACCATTGGTTGAGCCTCGATGAAAGAGGGTATGAATCGAGTGGTGTGAAAGTATCATATGTACGATCTAGGGACAACCATTTATTTGTCAATTTCAATATGTATTTTTTATTTTGAAAGGCAGGCTAACACACACACTTTCCTGGGGTATCCGGACTCCCACTTAAGGGGGTCACCTGACTAATTCCGTTGACCATGGCCCGACCCAATTAAGGGTCCACTAAGTGGCAGACCCATGATTAAGATATCTTCACATACGCGCTGCGAGGTTCGAATCTGGGTAGTCACATCCACTGACCCCCAGTAGGGGTGACAATTCTCGACACGACACGAACTCGACACGAAAATAAACGGGTTAGGGTTGAATTTTTTGACACGCCAACCTGTCAACCTGCCAAATAAACGGGTCGTGTTCAGGTTGACACGAACGGTTCGCGGGTTTACCCACCAAAATTTATTAAAAAAATAATAATATATATTTTATGTTTTATTTTAAAATCTAAAAGTCTAATTAATAGGGTTTCTTTCATTGTCTTGTGTAAATTGTAATCTCATCTGTCAAAACTCAACCGGCGCCCAACCTGCCAACAACGAGCGTGTGCGGGTTACGGTTGCGTATCTCGACACGATTAGTTAAACAGATCGTGTCCGGGTTGACCCTCCCTGGCCCGCCAACCCGAACACGACACGATTGCCACCCCTACCCTCCCCCTCCCCCTCCCCCCAAGATGTTACCTTATCACTGGGCTAGACATATTTTGATAATGTGTACTTATTTGTTTCTATGTATTTAATGGTCATGCTTTTTTTTAGTTTGAAAAACCATGATAAAATTTAGAGTAAACTATGAATTTGATATTTGTTTTTTTTTGTTGTAAAAAAACAATAGTTTTCATTCTTGTGGTTTTGAAATTACAAGATAGTCATCGTTGTTTACAAAAATATCAGGGTTTGGGTCATTATTTTAACGGACGTTAAAAAATTCTATTCAATGAGAAGCATTTTCGTCTTTCATCGATTTTTTTTTGTCTTTTAACGATTCAAAATGATTTTTTATGTTTTGGTCCATGTGGTTTTTGAACAAGTAAATGACAAAAAATCGATAAAAATGCTCCTTATGTAATGGAATTCGAACTTGAAACTATGATGTGTATATGACAATTTCAACTCTTTTATCCAGAAATAAGTAGATTTGGGTTATATTGTATAGGTACTGTCAAATACCGACATGTGTTTTCTATTCCTTAGTCGGAAAGATATACAACCAGAAAAAGGAAAAGAAAAGCTTAAATGCCACCAGGCGTATTGCTTTTGAGTGTCCTATACATATTGCATATATTAAGGACAATATATAATTTAAGTGTGTGTGCGCCATATGCATGATTTGGGGACTAATTTTTCAAAATTTTATGAGTTGTTAGTTGTTCAAACTTTGGGCTAGTTATAGTTAAATTGCATGAGTTGATCAATTTTCAATTGTTATACCCATGAAAAACTATAACATGATTGATTTTGTAGTTGATTTGCATGGATATGACTAACATTGAGACTTTCTAGTTTCTAGTATGCCACTTGTTAATTTGATGAACAATTATATACATGTGAGACTTTGAGCCATAATCGAAACATCTAATTTCAGTTTTATTTTCACTTTCTGAGTTCTGAGTGTATTGCATCTTTCATGACTATGACACTCTAGATCTTGCATCAATTCTCTTTAAAATTGCATTAGATTATGCTTAGATGTGAACACGATAAAAGCCATTTTTTATATTTGATTTTAGTCAATGTTACCATATAGCATACCCTTGTATATTTACCCTTTTTGGCCACCACTTTTGAGTCTAATAACCTTTTTTTTTGGCATTACGCCACAATACAACCATATAAGCCAAACACTTTCTTTATCCGACTTTGGGAACATGATGGTATGTTATTATTTGAGTTAAATACAAATTTGGTCACTGTGGTTTACAAATTTTAACGGATAAGGTCCCTCAAAGATTTTTTTAACAATCAACGTCCCTGTGGTTTCCATTTCATAACAGATAGGATCCTCCATCCAACTTTTTCGTTAAATATTAACTTTTTAATATATTTTTGTTATCTTTCATAATTTTTCAAACTACATGGACCAATCTGTAATTTACTCTAAAATATATATAATGTATTATATATTTATATTTATATTTTATTAATTATATAATTTTTATATTTTATAAATTATATTACAAATTGTATCTGATTAAATCCAGGTATTGTGGACATTGCGTCTATCCCGGAACAATTTATTTTTTATTTAAAAATTATTTTTATTTTATATATTTATATCATATATTATATTTATCTTTTATAAAATGTATTTTGTATTTATATTTATATATAAAATATAAATAATTTTATAAAATTTATGGAATGTTCAATTTATGATAGAAACAGTAAATCAGATCACTATATAAATTGCATAGATGGAAGGTTCAAGATTCAAATAGATAAAATATATAAAAAAAATATAAATATAAGTACAAAATAAATTTTAGACTAAACTACATACTTGGTCCCTAGGGTTTATTGGTTTTAACAGTCTGGGCCCCTAAAATGAAATATCTATGGCTTCCATCCTCGTGGTTTCCATTTCATAACGTATTAGGTCCCTAAAACTAACTTTGTTAGACTTTTCTTGTTAAGTAGGTTAAGTAAGAGGGGCATTTTGGTCATTTTAAGTATAGGGACCAAACACGTAATAAGAATCACAGGAACCAAACATGTAATAAGAACCACAGGGACCAAACATGTAATTTACTTTCTATATAATTTATATATACTTAATAATTAATAATTCATAACATATATATTGTGGGTATATATATATATATATTATAATTTATCAAATACTTTCACAATTTTTCTTATTATAACATTTTTTTCGTTTTTTTATTAAAATAATATATTTTCAAATTGTATTTTTGTTATTGCATTATAGTTACATTTTTTATCATAGTAATATACTTTTATTTCTTTTTTTTACACATTGTATTTTTAATTTTTCTTATTAAATTGTATGAAAATTAAATATTTTAATGTAACATATTTTTTAAACAGACACATTTTTTTTTCTTCAAAAAACACATACTTTTTAACATTTTTTAAACGTTAGCAATGTAAAATGTGTTTTACAAATTTTCTAAATATTGTTATATTAATGAATAATTTTGTTTTATTTTTGAATAACTTCATCGTTTTCTCTCCCGATTATTCATATACCACCTATATTATGTTTTTCATCTATTTTTTAAGAATTCCTTTAAAAATGTATGGATACTCGGAAGATAAAGTGAGGAAACTATCTAAAAATTTGATGTTCCATTTTATCTATGCCACGTAATTTATTTAGAAAAAATTTATGTTTTTTAAGGAAAAAAACATTCGTATATGTTACATTAAAATATATAATTTTCATATAATTTAATTAAAAAAAACTAAAAGTACAATGCCTAAATACAAAACAATTTGAAAGTATATTGCTATAATAAAGAAAAATATGTAAATATAATGACATAATAAAAAAATAGTTTGAATATATATTGCTATAATTAAGAAAAATTTAACTATAATACCATAATAAAAAAAATAATTTAAAATATGTTTCTATAATAAATAAAAATGTAACTATAATGCCATAATAAAAAAATAATTTGAATATATATTGCTATAATAAAGAAAAATTTAACTATCATGCCATAATAAAAATACAAAATTAAAAATATATTGTTGTAATAAAAAAACAATGTTATAAAAAATTGTGAAAATTATGGTGATAAATTATATACAATATATATATCGTTAATTATTAATTATTAAGTATATATAAAATATATAGAGAGGAAGTTACATGTTTGGTCCCTGTGGTTTTTATAACATGTTTCATCCCTAAACTTAAAATGACCAAAATGCCCCTCTTACTTAACCTACTTAACAGAAAAAGTCTAACAAAGTTAGTTTTAGGGACCCAATACGTTATGAAATGGAAACCACGAGGATGCAAGTCATAGATATTTCATTTTAGGGACCCAGACTGTTAAAACCAATAAACCCTAGGGACCAAGTATGTAGTTTACTCTAAATTTTATAAAATATAAATATAATATAATCTTAAATATACAAAGAATTAATAATGTGTAGATATACATATATACAAAATATGTATAGATGGAAGGTTCAAATACATAAAATATATAAAAATACAAATACAAAATAAATTTTATAAAATATAAATATAATATAATCTTAAACACAAAAATTAATAATTTGTATATATAAGTACATATATATGGTAAATATAAATATAAAAGTTAAATTGAAACACGTACAACATCGTTGTATCAAAATGATTCTCTTAAAAATCTATCGTCTCACCCTCGTCACCATCTCTTCGTTTCACCGTATATATGTATATCTACAAATTATTGATTTTCTGTATATTTAAGATTATATTATATTTACATTTTATAAAATTTATTTTGTATTTATATTTTTATATATTTTATGTATTTGAATTTTGAAGCTTCCATCTATGCAATTTGTATAATAATCTTATTTACTATATATAACATAAATTGAACCTTCTATATATTTTATAAACTTATTTATAGTTTATATATATATATATAAATATAAATACAAAATACATTTTATAAAAGATAAAAGATAAATATAATATATCATATAAATATATAAAATAAAAATAAGTTTTAAATAAAAATATAAATTGTATATAAATATGTAATATAATTTATAGAATATAAAAATTATATAATTAATAAAATATAAATATAAATATATATAATAATACATTATGTATATAGTTTAAAGTAAATTACAGATTTGGTCCATGTAGTTTGAAAAATTATGAAAGATAACAAAAATATGCTAAAAAGTTAATATTTAACGGAAATGTTGGATGGGGACCCTATCTGTTATAAAATGGAGACCACGGGGACATTGCATTGATTGTTAAAAAAATCTTTAAGGGACCTTATCCGTTAATATTCGTAAATCACAGTAACCAAATCTGTATTTAACTCTTATTATTTAGACCCAAAGTGGCACAATTGGCAAAGATCCTTTACACATCTTCATAATATTAGAGGTTCTAAACAAACAGAAAAAAGTTTAAAATTTATAAAAGTAAAAAAATGATAAAAATATATATATAGAGAAGTGAAAAAAATAGAGAGAATAAAAGGGCATAACCGTAGAACAATTAAAAAAGGAAATATATTTATCTCCTAGGGACGTTTCTAGGGCACAGGGAAAGATTTTGAAGTTTTTCTATCATTTTCTTGTTTAATTATGTAAGAGCATCTCTAAAATGGAGAAAATAGAGAAAATGTGGAATTCGAACAAAAATATTGTTACACCAGTTTTCCTAAAACTATCTTCAAAATAGAGAAAGTAGAATAAATAATGTTTTTTTTCTTCAAATATAGAGAACACCCGAAAAAATGATTACAATTGGAGACCACCAATACA
The DNA here is from genome assembly GCA_036898165.1 of Silybum marianum. Lineage (NCBI taxonomy): Eukaryota > Viridiplantae > Streptophyta > Magnoliopsida > Asterales > Asteraceae > Silybum > Silybum marianum. The sequence goes on along the minus strand of CM072530.1, from coordinate 48,832,738 downwards.
AAATTTTGAAAACAAATATTTAGAGAAAAAAATAATATTTAAATATATGTATGGAATATTTTAATATTATAATTAATGATAGCTTCTCCAAAATGGGGAATCTGTTGGAGATGAATGTAATTTTTTTAAAGATTTTATCTTTTGGTTCTCCATTTTGCAGAAATTTTGGGGAATCTATTGAAGATGCTCTAAGTAACTAGTTCTTCATTTCGCAATAGCGTAGCCTTTGATTCTGACTCATTTGGTTTAGGGATTCCTATGTAGAGAGGTTTGAACAAGTTAATTGCTTGAATTTCGTATGAATGTCATTATTTTTTGGGTTATTAATTAATCTGATCAATTGGTTGATGCGCATTTGATGAAAAGTCATTAAAAACCCAAAATCCGTAGAGCTTGTTGAGAATCATAGATGGTTTAGACTTGTCATGTCTCTTTTACACCATAGGAATTGATGATAAATATTTTACATCATATCGATGATAAAGCTAGTGTTGGCTTTTTAGTTTTATTGCTTTCAATTATATGTTTAGTTTATTTAATATTTAATCAGGTCCAAACCCTTTTTTACTTAAACTATAGAAGTTGAATAATAGTCACGATTAATCCATGTGAATTCAACCTGACTTATCACTGTTACAATCAATAATGTGATTTGGGACAGTTAACACTTATTATTTAACGGTTTCAACATACGTCGTGGATGAATATAAATAATGTAAAAAATGTTAAACGAGTTGAAAAGTGTCCAAAAACAATATAATATATAAGTTATCACAAATATGATTAAATTTTTAAATAAATAATTATAAAAACATTCATCCTTTCTTAACATACCCAACTCCATTGTGGGGTCGGGTCGTGTGAATGGAATCAATTTGTTCCTTATTTTCTTATGCTATCGGAATTACATATTTGTTATAAATGTTTATCATTTATCCTTTAATCATTTGAAAATGTTTAATTATGCGTTCCAATTATTATTTTCTTAGGGGTGTTTGGGATTATTTATAAAAACAATTTATTGACTTATTTTATTGTGACATTGATAATAAACATTTTTGAGTGTTTAGATAATCAGCTTATATAGGTGTCAAATCAGTAATAAGAAGTTTTTTAAGAAGTTAAGCTATTCTAACTTATAATAAATTTATAAAGATTTTTGTAAGAAAATATAAGTTGTTTTAAATAAGCAATCCCAAACATCCGTGTGATTTATAAATTCTTAAAATATTAAATTATATCGACATTTCAATCATTAAAAGATTAATTATAAGAGCATCCGGAACAGTATATTAACATGGGTTTATGGACCGATACACAAGTTTTTTTCAAGCGTCGGGAAGAACTAGGTTTGTCCAGGTGGCAGGGAAAGGGTCCTTGCAGATGGACCGCTTCATCCCTACAATTATTGGGCCCCCACCTTTTATATTATCAAGTATTGATACTTTAAATATGAATAAAACTATATTTATAAATTATATGAAATATATATATATATATATATATATATAGGGAGAGATTCAAATGAGAACTTTGGATTTTAAAAGAACAAATGATCCATTTTGGACCATATATGATGTGGGGCCTACAAATAAAAAATTATTTATGATTTTTTAGAAAAAAATCATAAAATCATAAATGATTTTTTATTTGTGGGCCCCATATCATATGTGGTCTCAAATTAGTTCCTTTGTTCCTTTAGATTGATAGTGTTCTTGCATGATCCCTCCCATATATATATATATATATATATATAGAGTAAGGTTCAAATGAGAACTTTTGATTTCTAAAGAAACAAAGGGACAATTGTGGATCACATATGATGTGGGTCCCACATAATATTAAATCATTTATGATTTAATTTAATTTAATATTAAATCAAAAATGATTTAATATTATATGGGACCCACATCATATGTGGTCCACAAATTGTTCATTTGTTCCTTTAAATATGGGTGGTTCTCGTATGATCCCTCCCCTATATATATATATATATTATATAGAGAGAGAGAGAGAAAGAGAGAGGTTCATGCGAGGACGGTAACAATTTATAAGAATGTAAGGACAATCCTCAACCAATCATTTTATATATGAAATTTTTCATGTATAATATCACATGTGATTCATATACAAAATCACATATGATTCATATACAAAATCAGATATGATTCACGTACAAAATCATATATGATTAGCCGCGACTTTTCCCGCGGGAAAAGTCGTCCATGTTCTTTTTGATGCTTACAAAATCACATATGATTTTGTACATGAAATCATATGTGATTTTGTACATGAAAAATTTCATGTACAAAATGATTAGCCGAGAATTGTCCTCATATTCTCGTAAATTGGTATCGTCCTCGTATGAACCCGCCTCTCTCTCTATATATGTATATATATATATATATATTTGATATCTATAATTGTTTGTATTATAATTTTTAATTTTTTGATTAATGTAACTTTTACTTTTGTAATTTTTAATAATTATAAATTTTTGTTGTTGTAATTTTTTAGTTATTAACTTGCAATTATAATAAATAGTTTTGTTATTATAGTTTTTTATTATATAAATCATGGACTGGTCCATGATTAGAAATAAAAGGTTTATAAAATAAAAAAAATAAAAAAAAATCATGTTACAAAAAGAGAAACATGATATGGCAACATAATAAACATCCTCAAAAGTTCATGATTATGGATGCTCTAAATCTTCAAAGTGCCGTCAAAACGTTGAAGTTTGTTTCATACTTTTGGTAAATAATTATTAAGCCATGGATTGTTGAATTTGTTTTTGATTTTTCAAAATCATAATAAAATGAAATACAATTTTTAATAATTTGTTTTTTAAAACATTATAATTGATATTTAGAAAAATATATGTTATTCTTATAATAACTCTAAGTAGAAATTTGTTGTATTTCTTAGAAATCGGGAAGATGAGACATAATTTAAACTAATTTTTGGTTAAATATATTCCTACGTTTTTTTAAATAAGAAAAGTCCGGTAAAATATAAAATAGGTTAATCATTGTAATTTTCTCATTTTAAAGTGGTAGGAGAGGGACCGTAGTACTGTAGTTAATCGAAAATTGTTTTAAGATTCTGTTTTTCCTTTTGTTGGTGGGACGGCCCGATTGGCACATCTTTTGGTATGTTTTATAAAAGGGTTGTTATTCGTACTTCATAGTTCAAATGTTGTTCGCATTTCATAACCATTTTTGCTCACACAACTCACATTTTATATCACTTTCTTACACATATAACAAGTGTATGAATACAATTGACCTATTATAAAATAGATGGATATAATTTTTGTATGTATTTATTTATGTTCTGAGCATAATTTTTGTATAATTTCACATAGTTAATGATAAGGGTATATTAGTTTTACTTTTATTTTTTGGTTCATAATACCGTCTTATTAATATGTTGATGCATTAAGTTAGAAATGTATATTCTTTTAGTTTTGTGCATGTAACAATTTAATAGTTCAAAATTAATATATATGGCCTTGATCACTAAAATTATAGAAATTTATTGGATTTTTCTGGACTATTTTCATGATTTTATTAAATCAATCGGTTTTGAACATAAAAATTTATCTTAACCAATTTTAGAAATCAATAATATATAAACTAAAAAATTATCTAATGATTTAATGGTTCAAAAAGTTGAAAATTTCTTCAAGCGTGAAAATTCTGCAAAATAAATAGAATAAACCTTGTTTGATTTGTAGGTTTGGATTGTATACTGAGGAGTTTGAAATTCAATTTCATTTCAATCTAATGTTTGGCAATAATGATTTTCTTGGATTTGAAATCACAGGATTTAATTGAAATACCACAAATATATGATTTTGAAATTTCATGGAATAGTTGATATTTTACAGGACTTGTATGATTCATATGTAATGATATTTTAAAATATGTTAACAACATTTTTTATCATAATCAATTAACAAAAAGTAACTATTTATTTTTATAACTATTTATAAAATATTTTTGTAAATAATAGAATTTAATTTTATTCCAAATACTAAATACCATACACAAAAAAACATTTCAAGTTCTTGTAAATGTAAGTCCCTCAAATTCCAGATTTTTAGGCTATGTTTGGTAAACTAGCTGATAAGCTAGCTTATGACTTATAAGCTAGCGTATGACTTATAAGGTAGCTGATGACTTATAAGCTAGCTGCTAGCTGATAAGCTAGCTGATAAATAAGTTATGTTTGGCAAAAAGTAGCTTATGAGCATGTGAAATGACCAAAAAGGGCATATGTTGAAAGTAAATAAATAATATTAGTTAGGGGTATAATTGGAAAAAGTGTCAAAAAGGTTCTCATAAGCTACTCCAAGTAGTTTATCGATAAAATTTTATGTTCGACTTATAAAATTTAGGCTTATGTGCATCCAAACAATTACTCAGAAAATAAGCTAGCTTATAAGTCAGCTTATAAGCTAGCTTATTTTTGCCAAACAATGCGTTACACTAAATTCAAATTCTACAAAATCATTTCATTAAACCAAATATCCTTAAAAACATTTTCAAAAAATTGTCCCAAATGAAGAAAAAATAAAGATTCTGAACAATTTTTTTTGGAAGGGTGTCCCGGACTAATCCCGGCAAATTATGATTGCAGTACATCAGTCATGATAAACTCAATAGCCACAATTGTTGTGTACGCCAGAATTCGAACCTTGGACAAATGAAATATCCACCACACCCCCCAGGGTCTCAACCACTACACCACAACTCTTGTGGTTAATTTTAAACAAGTTTTGCTTCAATAAATTCTTCAAAAGTTAAAAAGGTAAAATTCTCAAAATTAGAATAACTCCCCAAAAATGATTACTCAAATACCCTTAATATATTCATATCAATAGAAAATATCGTAATTGAAAGTATAGAAAAAACTAACATTTGTTAAATTATATAAATTATTTGAAAAGGTTCAGAAAAACCCAACTAACTATATATTTCATTATAGATGATTAAGTCATTCAACTATTTTTCAAATGAAAAACAGTTAAAATTTTCTTATTTTGAATAATTAAGTCATTGAACTATTTTTTTTAATGAAAAGGACATTAAATTTTCTAATTTTGAATAATTAAGTCCTTTAACATGTTTTTTGAGTAAATAAACAACCGAACTTTTAAAAATTGGTTACCTACAGTTTATTTTAAAAAACTACATTTAACCGAATAGAAATATTTTAAAGTAAAAACAAATAGAATTCAGTTTTACGGTAGCTAAATCCTATGCCATTAAAACCTCTCGCAAACAATGGTATTGCTTCCTGTTAACCCAACCTTGTTCGTTCTCCATATCGCCTAACATGTTGTTGATTTCTGTTATTGATCTCATTCTTTTGATCCATCAAAAGAGAGAAAATCAAAAGATAACCGGTTACAAATGTTTTTTCTGGGTTAAAAGAATGTAAGTAATCAATTTTTAAAAGTTCGACGGTTTAATTTATATGGAAAAAAAATGTCCATAGACTTAATTATTTAAAATGAGAAAGTGTAATATGTTTTTCATTAAAAAAATACAGTTCAAAGACTTACGCATTTAAAATGAAAAAGTTTAATAAGTATTTACTCAAAACAATAATTTAAAAACTTAATCATTAACAACAAGATAAGAACATCTCCAACAACATATCTAAAATGGACAAAATAAAGTTTTAAGCATTTTTTTGCTCCAACTACATCTTTAAAACTTTATCTAAAATGGAGAAAGTGTGAAAGAGATTACAAAAATCTTCAAATTCAGAGACTTCTTCAAAAATGATTACCATGAGAGAGAAACTTTATTTTATTATGTTCCACCAATAATAAAAATTAAAACTAAATATTTAGATAAGATAAATAATATTTTATTAGAAATATAGAATATTTTTAATAATATAATGAATTTTGTAATCTCTAAAATGAAGATGTTATTAAAGTTTAATGTAATATTTTTTAAAGATTTTGAATTTTAATTTTTTATTTTAGATAAAATTATAAAGATGCTGTTAACGATGCTATAAGGCATTGTTTGGCAAAAATAAGGTGACTTATAAAATAATACAACTCATTTTTATATAGTTATTTGGATGATCATAAGGTAACTTATAAGGTACCTTATAAGATATCTTATTGATAAGATAATAAAAAGTAAGGTTTTAATAAGTTAGATAACTTTTTTTCTTCTAAAAATACCCTTGTTATTCTACGCAAATGAGAAATTTCTCCAACCCTTTATTAATATTAATTATTATTAATTAATATTATTTTAAATTTTATTAACTAAATTTAATTATAATTATTAATTAATATTATTTTAATTTTATTAATTCATTTTAATTTTAAATTATTCATTAATATTAATTATTATTATTTAAAATTATTACTTATATTTTTTGAAAAATTAGTAATTAATTAGAATATGATTGATTAGTTATTCATATATTATATGTAATGGTTACTTAAATCATAAATTAATGTAATTCTTTTTCTAAATTTTATTTTAACAAATTGAAAAATTATAATATATATCATAATCAATTTATTTATTTTTAAATAAATATATTCTATTATTTATTTTTTACTATTTTGTATGAATTAATATATAATTTTGTTAAATACTTATTTTAATTATATTATAAGCACTAACATTTCAAGATTTCTTTTTAGTCATTTTACATGTTTATAAGCTATTTTTTGTTAAACGTAACTTATTCATCAGTTTCCTTATAAGTCATCAGCTACCTTGTAAGTTATAAACTACCTTATCAGCTATCTTTGCTAAACATAACCTAAAAATTGTCCAAGTTTGCTGAAATTTTTCAAAAATATTTAATATATTGTTAGAGTGAAATAATTATCTTTATTTTGAATTTTAGTTTTTTTTTAAAGAACATATCGGATATGATATAAGATTGTTTGCATCCAAAAAAAGTCAAAAAGGGTCAAACAAGTCGTTGTGGACCTCCATTCCTGTGCTGAAGCCGTGTGGAGCCCACCGTTCGTTACCTTTCCAGATCATACAATACTCCATCGTATTCGTCCCTACAACACACATTCTGTTTCCTTCTTTAATTTCTTTACATGCACAATTTCACCTTCTTCAACCTTACAAAACCCTAATAGCAATCAATCAATGGACAACAAAGTTAAGTTGATGTGCAGCTATGGCGGAAGGATTCACCCACGCCCTCACGATCTCCAACTCTACTACTTCGGCGGCCACACCAAGATCTTAACCGTCAATCGCAACATCAACTTCTCCAACCTTCTCTCCAAGTTACAGGTTCTCTCCGATTCCAATTTCCAGATTCAAATCAAGTATAAATTACCTGGAGTTGGAGGAGAACAGCCTTTGATCTCCGTTTTCGACGACGATGATGTTCATCACATGATGTTCGAATACGATCTTCTCCGAAACGTTTCCGTTAATCCGGCGAGGTTTCGTTTGTTTCTGTTTTTTCCGGCGACGGCGACGGCGAAGCCTATGGCTTCATCGGCGTTGAATCCGGATTTCTTATTCGGATTCGATAAAGAATATTCGTTTAATAATTATACGGCGACAGTAACAGTACCGGCGGTGGACCCCTCGGAGATTTCTGAAAATCCGGATGCTGTACCCGATAACGTCATCATTGGTGGTGGTGGTGGTGGTTATGGAGCTCCGAATTATGATCCGAGAGTTTTTATGCGTGACAGCTACGTTTACCGGGAACCGGTAAATGCCGGTGGATGTTTCCAGGCTGGATTGTACAACAGGTATACAGACTGTGGCGGGAAATGAGGTGGGTAACCGGAAAAAGCCGGTGGTTTTATGAGAATGCATCCAACGGTGAAGATTCTGCCACGTCAAAACATGGAATTTGGGTGATAGTGGGTTTGTTGGTTAATTTGTTGTTTTTTTTTTCTTTTCTATTTTGGTGTTATAAGTTGGTGTGATTAATGAAGTGGGTGTTTAAGGAATGCCTAAAAATATCGATTTATTTATATAATTAATAATAATATCCATGTAAAGATGTCACATTCTTTCCAAATCCAACCACTCCTCCAATCATCAATTAATTTGAAAGTGTTTAAAATAACTCAATTTAATAAATGTATTTTTGGAAGCTCTATAATAAAACTTAATCCAAATCTTGTGGATTAGATAGGGTTGGTCAAGTTGAAAATGCCATCATAATTGTAAACAAATTAAGACCAATAATTAAAATATCAATAAATTAGTTACATTATGTTAAAACAAACTAAAACATGTTAGTGAATAAATTAAAACTTCCTCAAGATTAAATTAGTATCCACCCCATGGAGTTGGGTTGTTAGAGGTAAATACATAAACATTGTTTGAGCATCTCCAACAGCTATGTTAAATTTTTTCTATAATACAATACAAAAAATGAAAATCTCTAAAAAATTTTGCATCCAACTCCAACAGCTATTCTATTTTAGCAATTCTAACTAAGTTATATTAATAAAATATTCAATAAATTTATTAAAATATTATTTCTCTCTCTTAGATTTGTGATTTCAATTGTTTTAATTGGTTGCATATAATTAAATTATTATTTCTCTCTCTTCTATATGATTTTAGAGTTTTCTCTAAATTTAGAAAAAAAATTCATCTTTTTCCTCAATTCTCTATTTTAGCATATGGAATAGCATAGCTGTTGGAGCAACAAATATACTAAAATCACTCTTTTTTCTATTATAAGCGTAAATTGGAGATCTTTCTTAGTTTTATGTGGGTTGAATCCAACCCATTAGCTAGCAATTGATTGATGTTATTTTATATTAATCAAGTTGCGGATTATTAAATTATTATTCCCATTTTAGAATTTTAAATTATTATTCACTTTGTCCCATAATATCCGTTCATAATAAAAAAATACACACAATTTTAGAGAAATGTAATAATTACACTTTTATTAGAATTAGGTGATCAGAATTGTTAAGAGATTCTGTATGTATGATTTAGCACAAAATGGAAATTGATTTTTTGACAAGTGTTCTAAATAGACAACATAGAGTTATCATTTTAACCTTCTAAATGATTTAACGTTGAATAAACTAAGACTGTTTGGAACGTGTTTCGACTTGACAATTAACTTTTCCTATATATGATTTTCAGATATAAATTACAAAAAATATATAAAAATTACCATGTATCGATAAACGTTGATGGAAACCATGATCAAATAAAAACAACCATTTTGACTTCACACAACTATACCAAGATAAAATCTCTATCTGAGGTATAACAAAAGGATATCAGGCCTAACAAAAATCCAGATGCATACTTTAGTATCACATTGCCACAAGAAGCTTCAATATTATAAATTTGAACAACAACAAAAAACCAATATCATCTACTTTGAAAAGGCTTCTTACTTGTAACTCTAAACTATTTCAAAGAGACATCATTGTTGTCCTAAAACCCCATGATGAAGAAGAAAGTGGAAAATCCTTCGACTAAAACTTAGTTCATTTTGGGACTGTTGTATTTTGGACACAATTTGACTTATAAAAAAACAATACAAAGCCAACTAAGAATCCAAGAACATGAAACCTAAAAATGATGGTCCTATTGTGCAAAGTTTTTAAGTAGGAATAAATTGGAAAGAGGTTTACAAAAGGTGTGGTAGCCTCCATATCCCATTGTATTTCATAATAAAAATACAGAACAAGTACTTGTAAACTCATGCCATGGATCTTTTGTCTACGGCATTATTGCAACTCTATGCCACTTTCAACAAGCCAATATAAGAAACTTCACGATAGAATATGTATTTCATCCATTATGAAATTACTGTTAGGGTCCTCACGATTGAAATTCATAGCAAAAAAATTAGGGTTCCTGTGACTGAATGTGTATATAGGTTCTTGTGATTTCAATCAAATCAAGGAGATGAATCAAAGGGGGATGAGACACGAAGCAGTGACAATAATATGAGAGATGGACTAGTAGCAAGGACAGTATAAGACGACAGTAAAGGTAACATGGAAAAACGCTATGTTTGAATTGTATTGATAGGGCACATGGAAGGGTTTATATGATTACTTCAGTTTTCATGGAATATTTGTGCAAATGTTGATTACTTGCAACACCCTCAGTCCGGCAGTCCCACACGAAATCTGTCTCTTAAGAATGATATGTCTAGACATATCAAAGTTGATTCAAGAGCTGAGGCTAACCCATTAAAGATAGTCTCCCTACATGATTCGAACTTGAAATTATTATGTATATGAGCAAATTCATTCCACTTCTTTACCCACAAAGCTACACTTCCAATGGCAATTTTGATGGAATTGAATATTGTCAAAACTCAAATGGTTTTTATGATTCTGATTCGTAGCTTTTTATCTTGATGGAGAATTTTAATTATTTTTTTAAACATATTCTTTTGTACATTGGTTTTGGAATATATTCCAAAATTAGGAAGAATAATATACTTTTCTTGCTTAATACTTGTTTTTAAGCAATTTCTGGAGTTTCAAACCCTTCATTTGGGTTTGATGCGCTTTATTCGTTTCACAGGCACTATTTAAAAATGAGGATTAAATATTATATGTGTTGTAATTTGTATAAATTATTGATAACTTTATTTAATTATAGGTTGTAATTGATTTGGTTATTGAATAAGAGCAAACTATAATAAATTAAAATACAATAATAATGATAATAATAATTAAAATATAATAGAGAAAATAAAACAAATTAAGGTACAATAATTCTAAACAAAATTTTAATAAAAAACAAATTATTTTGCAAAAGCAAAAACCTCCGACAAATAATCATCTTTTTTTCATGATTATATCAAACATTAAAAGATAAAGTTTTATTTCTATCTATGTAAGCATGAAAATTAAGTCAGTGTCTTAGTAGCTTAAGACTTTAATTTACTTATAGTTCATTTGAACAATAATATATAATTGTTTAAGAGTGACTTAATGATACAGAAAATTAAGTTTTTTCAAACTTACTCCTAATTAAATAATGCTCTTTTTATTTATAAAAAACTCCCTCAAATAAAAATATTTAAATTTGTATAGAGAGATTATTCCGGACATTCAATTTTATCCGTACTAAACTTAATAAAAAATTAATCAAACAACCCTAAAGTAGAATATAAGATAACGTTTGGTAAATAAATTAAATTTGACAGGATTAGATTAGTTGTTTATTCTCTATTTGATATAAAAATACATAACAGAACAAAACTACTAAAGGAAAAGGTGTAGGCTACAAAATTACGTACATATATATATATATATAAATATACACATACATATATAGGGGCGGGTTCAAATGAGACCTCAAATTTGGTTGTGAACGTGAGGACGAATGAGAGCGCGACACGTGTCATATTCAGACTGAATAATCAAAAAAATATTTAGACCGAATAAAACTGAATATCGTGTTTATTCAGTCTGAATAATGCTTATTGAGACTGAATAAGCATTATTCAGACTGAATAAACACTATATTCAGTCTGAATATTTCTTTGATTATTCGGTCCGAATAATCTACATTCAGACACGTGGCATGCTCTCATTCGTCCTCACGTTCACAACCAAATTTGAGTTCGCATTTGAACTTTCCTCTATATATATATATATATATATAAAGTAATAATTTGATGATCGGGTTTTTAGTTGATCCGGTGTGATGATCGGGTCCCGGGTTAACTGGTTCAACCGGTTTAACCACTGGGTTAACTGGCTTTAATAATTCTCTTAATCCCTTGTAACTTTTTCATTTTCCTGCATACATACATACATATATATATATATATATATATATATATATATAAAGTAATAATTTGATGTCCACAAGTTCCAATATTAAAAATACACAAAAAACAAGTTTTACATCAATCCAAATACATTAAAAACACACATTTTCTTTTAATTTGTTTTGAATTTTCATATAAAAATGGGTTAACTGGGTTTGAGAAACGAGTTTACCACCGGTTTAACCGGATTTTTGAGAAACCCGACCGGGTTGAAACGGGCCGGTCATATGTATTAACCCGACGTTAGTTAACCCCGTCACTACCCTAGGTCCCGGTCCAACCGGTTCGACCGGCCAGGTTATCCCTATTTTTAAAACACTGGGTGTAGCTAAAGGAACCATATTTTAGGTTTAATTAAAATCATTCAATATAGTAAAAATATATTAAAAATATTTAATATCGGTGTAAAATGATTTTGAAATTTATAAAAATAAAAGTATTTATGTAAAATAAAAAAAATGGTAAAAAGAAGAAAAGAGAGAGAATAATCGAGAAAAGGTGTAACTTTACCAATTTTATTTAAAAATCACCCTTTTCCTCTTTATTTATATTCAACACAACCTTACCTTACCTTCCATCATCAATCTCTTCTTCTTCTTCTTCTGAATCCGCCATGAACGAACCCAAATATGCTTATCCTTATCCCCCTCCTCCTCAAGGTTAGTAATAATTAATTCTACATCATCCATTATATATATATATATTGAAACAACCAGTGTAACTATATTTATATATATATATATATCTGTAATTGTATGTATGCAGGTGGAGGATACTATCAAGGACCACCGGTGATGGCACCTCCACAATATCAATACGCCGCCGCACCTCCTCCAAGAAGAGAACCTGGTTTCCTTGAAGGATGGTATATATAATTTATTTATTTATTAAATTTTTTTCATGGTAATTATGTATATAATTTTGGTAATTAATTAATAATCAATATATAAATTTATGCAGTTTGGCAGCGCTGTGTTGCTGTTGTCTTCTTGACGAGTGTTGCTGTGATCCCACCATCATCTTCTTCTAATTAATATTAATATTAATATTAATATTATTCAGATCAGATCAACGTGTATTCGATTACCATTAATTAATTCAAGCCTATCTTCTTCTTCTTCTTTTTTACAGTAGATTTTAAGAACCAACATGTATTATATTAATTTGTGGCGTAAATCGATGGATGTTCTAGAAAAACAATATATATATATTATATATATATATGGGAGGATCATACAAGAACCCGCTTGTTTAAAGGAACAAATGAACATATTCAGAACCATCTATGATGTGGGTCTCATACAGTATAAAATCATATTTGATTCAATGATCCACTATTGAATCAGATATGATATTATATTGTGTGTCACCTACACACCATATGTGATCTTTTGAACGTCCCTAAGTTGAAATGTGAACTCATTTTTGGTTGTGAACGTGAGTACGAATCTCAGCCACTTATCCGGTCAATAAAGGCGGCTTTGACCTGGTTCCCTCCTTTAATAATCTCCACCCTCCCGTGAATCGCGTCAATCCTCCGTGATCACGTCCACCATAACCGAAGATGTATGGCTGAGATTCGTCATCACGTTCACAACCAAAAATGAGTTCACATTTGAACCTAACCCTATATATATATATATATAAACATATATGGATGGTATGAGTTTGTGGCGAGTAAATGTTGCTAAATTGGTAACAGGATTGGAGTTGGAGTTGTTCTTCCTAATCCTCACTCAAGATCGGATCGCCATGAAACCGGTTCAGCGTATACAAAAAAGCTAAAGTAAAAATAAAGACCTAAACCGTTTTCATATTTGAAAAACCGGTTTTGTTGCTTTTATGTCCGTGAATAACGTAAAGCTAGTAGTAGCTACATTATTAATTTATTAAAAATATAGAATAAAAAGATGAAATGAAATGAATTTATACTATATAAATGTTGACTTATTTTACGTGATTGTTTGATTAGGGTGAGAACTATTTGTTATGGCTTCCAATTAATCAAACCAATTTCGGTCCGGTTTCACATACGACTGTTTACTTAAACGTTTATTTGGTAACCAGTAGTAATCTATCAAAATCATATGATATTCAACAATTTACCCGATAAACACTTATCATATAAGAGTCGTTATCCTCATTTACTGGAGATGACTCTCCATCTTTACTGTCGTCTTTAGTAGGTAAGATTCTCAGCCCATGTTGATATCGTGAGATACCAATAAACATTTATCGGGCAAACATTTATGACATCTTAGTTTTGTGATATTACGTGGAATCCCTAGATTACTCTACAAAAGAGTCATAGAAGGAAAGGAAGGTTCTAAGTTCTAACAATATAGAGAATACATGGTCCAAATCCAACTGTTATGCACATATTGTCTCAAAATACAGATTCCAACACCCCCTCTCTAACAAAAGCTAGACATGCACATATTGTCTCAAAATATTAAGGGGGCGTTTGGTTCGCCGGAAAGGAATGGAATCTGGTGAAATTGGAATCTGAATTCCTTTGACCAGATTCTAATTCTTTTGTTTGGTTCAGTATTTTCAAGAATTGGAATTTGATAAATTCCAAAGAATTCCATAATTAGGCAATTTGAGATTCCTTACCTTAGTGGTGGGAATTCATAGGAATTGAGTTGGTTTTTCTTTAATACCTAAAATACCCTCCTCCTAAAAAACAATTAAACCCTAACGCCCCCTTAAGTCGACACCTCTTCACTTGGATTTTCGGTTCGGTTTTTTCAGGATTTTTTTTCAGTTTTCAGTTTTCGGTTTTTCGATTTCGGTTCGGTTCGGTTCGGTTTTTTCGGGAGTTTTTTTCAATTTTCGGGTTTTCGATTTCGGTTCTGTATTTCGGGGGTTTTTTTGGTTTTCGGTTTCGGGTTTTCAGGTTTTCGGTTTCTCGGTTTTTTTTCAGTTTCGGTTTGGTTTTTCCTCACCCCTAGCAGTTAGGTTCTCCATCGTCTCCTGCAACAACTAAAATATGTCTTGCCCTAACAGATGTTGTCTTGCTGTAGTTTTTTGCTTTTTTTTCTGCAGTTTTTAGCTATTTTTGCTGTAAAAAAATTATGATTTTTGTTGTTTTAGCATTTTCTGTAGTTTTTGGCTGTTTTATGCAGTTTTTAACTGTTTTATGCAGTTTTTAGCTATAAAAAAGCTCAAATTATTTTTAGTGTTAAAAAATTGAAGTAATTAATAATTATTTTATTAAAATAATTTTAGTTTAAAAAATTAAATTTAATAAAAAAGGGTATTTTAGTCATTTACTGGAATTTCATTCCAATTCCAAAGCTACATTCTGTGAACCAAACAGACAGATTCCAATTCATTCAACTGATTCCATTCCAATTTTGCCAACCAAACAGCTGGTCAAACCTGACAATATTCCAATTCCAATTCCTTCAAAATCAAATTCCTTTGACAGATTTCATTCCATCCAATTTCATTCTGCGAACCAAACGCCCCCTAAGGGGCTTTTTACCAAATGCTTATCCGGGTAAGCGCTTATCAAGTCATATTTTCTTACCGGATGAATATGGGAAGGACCAAGAATCTTACCCGGTAAAAGCGGTAAAATAAAATGCAATAACCGAGAGTCTTACCCGATAAGTGAGGGCGACGACTCTTACCATGGTAAACGCTTATCGGGTAAATTGTTGCATACGATATCATTTTGGTAGACTAAAATCTTACCCGATAAGTAAATGATATTCTTGAATTTTGCCGGTAAGCACTTACACGGATAAGATTTGGTAAACAATCCCTAACTTAATTTAATAGGATGCGAAAATATATAAAACACTCATATTATTCTGTTTTTTAGAGATAATAGATGTTCCAACATATATACAAAGATAAATGATTCAAATTTAGATGATATAAGTTGCAACAAAACCATTATTAGGGTCTAAACTCTAAAATGTAATATGATGCATATAAATCTAACTATTACCCTACAACTATAAGCATGGGTGACACTTCTCGATACGACACGAAAATAAACGGATTATGGTTGAAGTTTCTGACCCGCCAACCCGTCAAATAAACGGGTCGTGTTCGGGTTGACCCAAACGGGTCACGGGTTGACCTACCAACCCGCCAAAAAAAAAATTTAAAATTTATTTTACATTTTATTTAAAAGTCTCAAATAGTCAAAATATGTTTGCTTTATTTGGTGTTCTCTAAATTGACGTTTGAACTTTTTATTTGTTTGAAACTTGGATTTGCTTGGATTTGGTTGTGTTTGAATTTTTTATTTGTTTGAAACTTAAATGTTTGAATTTGCTTGTGTTTGGACTTTTTATTTGTTTGAAACTTTTTTTTGGACTTTTTGTTTAAATTTGGATGTTTGAATTTGGTTGTATTATTAGGTGATCCGCCAACCCGTTTACGACCTGCCAACCCGAATGTGTACGGGTTAGGGTTGCGTATCTCAACACGATTAGCTAAACGGATCGTATCCGGATTGACCCTCCCTGACCCGTCAATCCACCAATCCGAACACGATCCGATTGTCACCCCTAACTACAAGTCATAAGACTATTAATCCAAATACAATTTTTAGAAGTAATAGAACATGTGATATTTTTTAACGGCCAAACATGATACCAAAACTTAAAAGTTGACCTCCTTGGAGGAAAAACTCTATTTAAAAAAAATACACACTTTTTGTTTTAGGTTGTCAAAAGAATGTAATATTTTATTTTTAGTAAGGTTTCAAATCAAATTTATATATCCATACAATAATAAAGATGTTGGGTCACCGATGATTTGGTGATGAACCACCTTCCTTTATATGAATGAATTTTTACAGGTTCTTTTGAAGGTCTGAAATATGCTTCAAGAATTGAAGAGTCAAAGACTATTCAATCAAGGGGTTGTACATCAAAAAGTGGAATTTTGGATGTATCAACCAACTTCAATATTCAGACCATCTTGCCAAGTCAAGATTGGGTCACCAATATAGTGGGTCACCGATGGTACACTCAAAAGTCATCAAAAGTACTAAGGACATCAAATAAGATGAGGTCATCAAGTTTGATGTCATGGTCACCGACACTATGATATTGGTCACCGAAATTGCAGGTATATTTTCTAAGGCTGTGATATCAACTCACAAGGGTATACACTTTTGTCACTTAGTGAAAGAAGAAGTTATCAAGCAAAGTGTACACTTATCAACTCCAGCCTTATAAGGTATCCACCGATGTGATACATAGTGAGATGTATCACTTAGCAATTTCAAAGAGATAAGTTCTTGACTCACATCAATTGCAAGACACGTGAGCCAGCAAGAACTTGGGCACCAAGCCTTAATTAAAGACATTCTCTTTTATTCTTATAAAAGGAATATTTGTCTTTTAGCTAAAAGGCTTGATGGGACTTCACAGAGCATGAAGAAAAGAAGATAAAGTTATCTGACATTACGTGCTACAAGGAATGGTTCATCCATTATTCTAGTACAAAGGAAGTAGTCTCTTCCTTTGTCCATCAGATAATCTTCCAGCTAATGAAACCTTGACGGTACCGTCCACTCGCATCCCATGCATGGACACTATAAAAGGAGATGAAGTCCTTCCCGTAAATCTCACGCTTTCAACAAATCTTCGTAGTGATTATTTGTTTGATCGTGGCAAAGCCGTGTGCTATAACGGTATTGTTTTAACTTGCTTAGTGTAATAGTTAATTATCGTTATCTCGTGTGTTTAGTTTGATAGAATAGTCCGCCCGTTCTTTTCCGCATCAAACTATCTCCGTGTGTAAATTTTTAATATTTATATTAAAAAAAATTAAAAAGAGTATATTCTCGTGTGTTTTATATTCAACCCCCCTTCTACAAAACCCTCTCTTAGTTAGCCATCTCTCTTTGGGACTAACAATTGGTATCGAAGCGATTGGTTTAATCTCATAAACCAGATCCGTGATGGCTACTACCTCAAATGTTGATGGTACCTTGCGGACCTCTTCCGAGAATACATATGATTTAGGATCTTTGGCTAAACCCCCAAGATTCAACCCAAACAACTTTGGGTTATGGAAAAATCGCATGTTATTATTCTTGGAAGGGATCGATTGCGGTATCCCAACATTCTCGGTGAGGACCTATTATTCCTAAAATATGGGCTCGCTTTGGCCCTCAAAAGGACGCTGAAGGAAAGGACATAGAGTCAGATGACGAAAGAAGTGAGAAAACTGGTAGATATATCATTAAACCTTCTAACAAATTTAGTGAAGATGATAAACGCCTAGTTGATTTAGATACTAAAGTCAAATCTGCTCTTCTTTGTTTCCCTTCCGATGATGTGTATCATTCTCTTCTTAACCTTCCCAATCGCTAAAGAGATGTGGGATACTTTGAGTGTCTTATATGAAGGCACCAAAGAAGTAAAGAAATCTAACAGGATCTGTCTTGTTAGAAAGTATGAACTCTTCTCCCATGAAAAGGGAGAATCTCTTTCTACCTACTTTAATCGTTTTAACTGTCTTCTTAACGATCTCAAAGCTCTTGGATGAGTTTATGATAATGAAGAAGTTCTCTGCAAGTTTATGGATCGTCTTCCAGATTTCTGGGAAACTATCTGTACTTGCATCAAGCAAACCAAGGACTTAGAAATAATGCATTTAACTGCTCTCTATGGAACTCTTCTTCACTATGAACAAACTAAGAATCAGAGAAAGTCTCTTATAAAGGATATCAAATCCTCCTCTATTGCTTTGATAGGTGATTCAAAACTCTCCTCTTGTATTCCTAGAATCACCTATCCTTCTTCTAATTCTGAAAAAGATATTAAGGAAGACTCTTCTCATCTGTCAGATGCATACTATAGTGCTGCTGATGATGAAGGAGAAGAATCAGCCATTGACATACTTTCCGATAGTATGGCAATGCTTGCTGGAAACCTTAAGAACAAAAGATTTTCTTCAAACCGCTCCAAATTTAATAGAAAACCTTTTTCTCAAAAATCCTCTTCTGATAAAGCAAATGAAGAATGCTTCAATTGTGGAAAGAAAGGTCATTTTGCTTCGAATGCGTATCAAAAGCTTCTTCTTCTAAACCTTCTTCTTCTTATGGCCATGACTTCTCAAAATCAGCTTCTAGGAAGCATGAAGAGAGAAATAGCCAATCCTCTAAAGAAAACTCTGAATCAAAAGAAACCTCAAGGTACAAGAAATACAAAGCCAAATAAAAGAGAGAAAAGGAGAGAAACCAAGGTAAAAATAAAACCTTAGTTCTTTGAGGCTCATTCTTTGGGAAGATGAGCAAACCTCTGAGAGTGAGAGTGAGTATGTCACTAAGTGCCTCATGGCCAAAATTGATGAGATAGAAGACATGGAGAAATCACTCTACACCACTCTTGTATCTACTGAGGGATCCACTTCAGGGACAAAACCCCAGGTACATCGTTTTACCTTTCTCTCTGATGATCAAAAGGTGATGCCTTTGATTCTTTAACTTGTTGACTTCGTGACTTAAAGATTCAAAAGAAAAAGGCCGATATACACATAAAATGTCTAAATGATCAACTCCTCTCTTGCTTTTCAAAACTAAAAGATTTTGACAAAATGAAAGTCGATCCGGAAAACCTTCGGTATTTAAATGACGGTCTTTCGAGGAAAAATCAAAGATTTCCTCCACTTGAAAAGGAACAAGAGGTTCGTCTAAATGGACTAAATCCTCTAAGAATCTAGAAAGGATCCTTCAAGATCAAATCACCAGCAAGGATAAGTCTGGCCTTGGTTATGGAAAAGATGTTCCTCAACCTCTTGACCTTCCACTCCCTTCCTCTTCTGAGTGTCAAGGTTTTCCTGCTGGTTTCCTTTCCGATGACGATGATGATCTCTTCGGTTACTCATCTGAGGATTCTACCTCCGTTCACTCTATAGATCTACTTGACATGCTCAAAGTAGAATCTGGTTCTAAAAAGTTTGGAGTCTTTGTTAAAGCTAAAGAAATCTCTTCTGAGTCTTCAATGGTTTCAACTCTTCCAAGCTCTTCTTCTTCTCCCAAACCTATTCAAAGACTTTTAAATTCTTTAAGTCTGCATGAGTCAAGGTACTCCCAGGAGCAGCCTTCTGAAGTTGCTGAGTATCCTTCTTCAAAAAGATTTTCTCCTCAAAAGAAAAATTTTTCTAAACCAAATTTTACATCTAAAAGAAAATCTCAAATAGCTACTGACTTTATTCCTCGGTCAGTAAACTTGAAGAAATCAAGAAATCCTGGTAAAGGTATTCTTGGACCAAGACCAGGTGTTGGACACCCCTCTTCTTCTCATTCCTCAACCTCTGTCCAAAGTTTAGATGATAGGGATTTTAAAAAGGTCTTTCCTTTAAAGAAGTGCTATAACTGTGGCAACACTCTTCATCTTGCTAAAAATTGCCCAATAGACTTGGCTCCTTGCAAATCTAAAATGCCTTCTAATCCCAAAGGACCCACCTCAAAATGGGTACCAAAAGTCTAAATTTGTTTAAGGTGCAGTACCAAATAAAGATCATATATGGTACATGGATAGTGGATGTTCAAGACACATGACCGGAAACAAACTTCTTCTCTCTAACTTCTCAAAAGAACAGGGACCCACCATTTCCTTTGGAGGAACTGGAAAAGGGGTCACCAAAGGATATGGTACCATTTCAAATGGAACCATCACTTTCTCGAGTAGCTCATGTTGAAGGGGCGATGTACAATCTTCTAAGCATAAGCCAAATATGTGATTTGGGCTATAAGGTCATGTTCCGGCTATGTGTATGTTTGGTCTTTGACGTACGGAACAAGATTGTACTAGCGGGAACCCGACCGAATGACGTGTACATAATCAACATGAAGGAAAGTGCAATAGGAGAAGTTCGTGTGTCTCCTTTCTCAAGAACTAGCCAAACAAAGTTGTCGTGGCATAAAAGGTTCTCTCATCTAAACTTTAAAACCTTGAACAAACTCTCCAACAAAGAAATTTGGTTGTTGGAATGCCAAAAATAGCTTTTGAAAAAGAAAAGGCTGTGGGGCATGTGAAAAAGGAAAACTCACCGAACTTCCTTTAAAACAAAACAATGCTTTTCTATCTCTCAACCTCTTCAAATGCTTCACATGGATCTATGCGGTCCGGTCGGTACATCCGATGCAGGTGGTAAAAAGTATATGCTAGTAATCGTCGATGAATTCTCTAGATATACTTGGGTGTTCTTTCTAAAACACAAGAAGTGATCTTCTTGAAGAAATCATCGGGTTTACAAGAAAAATTGAAAATTTGAATGGTAAACTGGTGAAGTCCTTCAGAAGTGATAATGGCACTGAATTCAAGAATGCTGCTCTGGAAGATTTCTTTAACCTAAAAGGAATCTCTCAGAACTTCTCTGCCGTACGCACTCCTCAGCAAAATGGTGTTGTTGAGAGAAAGAATAGAACACTATGTGAAGGCTCGCAAGGTCCATGCCGAGTGAATCCAAATTGCCAACCTATTTTTGGGCGTAAGCGATTAACACCGCATGCTTTACTCAAAATAGGTCTATCATAGTCAAAAGGCATGACAAGACTCCGTATGAAGTTTTCCATGGTAGAAAACCTGAGTTGACTTCTTCCATGTGTTTGGTACATGTCACATGCTAAATGACGAGGAACAACTTGGAAAGTTTGATCCAAAGTCAGATGATGGAATTTTCATGGGCTACTCTCTCTCCTCAAGAGCCTTCAGAATTTTCAATCTAAGAAGACAATGCATAGATGAATCCATGCATGTAAAGTTTGATGAGTTTGAAACTTCTTCATTATCTTGTGATGAAGAAGAATTAAACCTATGGATAAATTCATGTGTTAGTGAAATTCCATCCTCCTCTCAAACCAATCCTCCAGATAGCAACCTTTCTCAGCCTCCCATAAACACCACCTTACCTTCAGAACCTTCTCTTTCTTCTCCACCTCCTAAAACTAACTCTTTAGAAGACCTTACCCACCAAAACACTATATCTGCTCTACCATGAAAACTCCTATGGCTCCTCCTCTTAAACTCTTTTCTGATCCTGATGGCATTTCTGTAAATATTACAAATTATAGAGCCATGATAGGATCCCTTCTCTATCTAACTGCAAGTAGACCTGACATTATGTTTGCTACTTGTCTATGTGCCCGATACCAAGCAAATCCTAAAGAATCACACCTAGCTGCTGTGAAAAGGATTTTCAGGTATCTGAAAGGTACCATAAATCTGGGTCTTTGGTATCCCAAAGACTCAGGTTTCGATCTCATCGGGTACTACGATTCGATTTTGGCAGTTCAAAAAATAGACAAAGAGTACAACCGGAAGTTGTCGATTACTTGGTGGAAAGCTTGTCACAGCCGGTCAAGTAAGAAACAACATTCGGTGTCTACCTCTACTGCTGAAGCAGAATATGTGGCTGCTGGAAGTTGTTGTGCACAAATATTGTGGATGAAAAATCATTTGTGTGATTACAATCAGATTTTCTCAAAGATCCCAATAATGTGTGACAACTCAAGTGCAATAGCGATTGCCAACAACCCTGTGCTTCATTCAAGATCCAAGCACATTGATATTAGGTATCACTTTATAAGAGATCATGTCTCTAAAGGTGATGTGGAACTTCATTTCATCCCCACCGATTATCAACTAGCTGATCTGTTCACAAAGCCCCTTGATGAAGCAAGGTTCAAGTTCCTCATTGGTGAATTAGGTATGGTAAACATAAACTAATATATTTTATATTTATATATAATGTATGTCTTATATATATATATTCCATATATATATATACTATATACACTTATATATTTATAACTTATATATGATATATGTTTTATATATATATATATTATATATATACTTTATATATATATTATATATTATATTATATTAATATATTTATATATAAAAAATATATATATATATATATATATACATACAGTAATGTCGGTGACTAGGTCACCGACAGTGTCTCCTCTCTCTCTTCTCTTTCTATTTTCCTCTCTCTCCAAACCCTAACCCTAAAAACCACACTCACCAAAAGCATCCACCATCGAACCACCGTGAGCCACCGACGGCGACCCTACGGCCACCGATAACCCTCTTCGAACCACCGACGGCGACACCGAGATCCATCCACCATCGGCAACCATCACCACCGAGAACCACTCGGCCACCGACGTCTGGTCTCGACGCCGACGTCATCACGTGACGTCAGCTTTCCGACGTCTTGAGCCACCGACGTCATACCTCGCAACCACCCACCGACGGTGTACATCAATATCATCCACCGACGTTGTACCTTGATCCCAAGCCACCGATACGACCGACGTCATCCCAAGCCAAGCCACCGACGTCCACAAGAATCATTGAAGCCACCGACGGTCACCGTGTAGCCCCCTTTCCGACGTCTATCTCTCTCTCAAAGCCCTTATCCACCGACGTTTTCAATGACGTCAAGACACCGACGTCGATCTCATACATAGCCACCGACGTGTCTCTCTCTCTCATACAAGCCACCGACGTTGTCCACTCACCAAAGTAACCATTTCAAACCTTTCACCTTCTTAACCCTTAAAAGATAACTCTTGACTTACCACTCTTGATAAGCAAGATTATTTGTTCTTATCCCTAATGACATCATCAATGTCAGACCATGCGCCGAATTCAACTCTAAAACCCTTAGAATTCTGACCTTTCAATCACCAAAAATAATCATTATTTTTGAAAGTTGAAATTTACCTCTCATATATAACCTCTTCCCCCACTACTTCACCACCTTTCTCGCACCCATCTTCTCCTCATCTTCAAAAGCAAAAACCTGCAACCTGCAACTTCATCTTCTTTTTCAATGGCTTCTCCTTCAAGAATTGGTGAAGAACAAACAATCACTTTTGGATCTCTCTCCTTCCCTGCATGCAATTACTTTGGAAGAATAGGAGTTGACAATGCTCATCCAGAGTACAATGATGTTTGCTGGTTTCTTCAGAGATGCCCTCTACAATATGCTCTGACAGCAAAACCCAAAATGAGTAAGTTTCTTCTTGGAAACTTTTGGTTAACTTGCACATTTGATGCCTCATCGGATCAAATTATTGCATCTGTTCTAAGTAATGATGAACATGATGTGATCTTCAATGTGGAAGATGTTAGAAGCATTCTCAAGCTTCCTGTTTATGATTCCTATGAACCATTCCCTCTTGGTAATGAACATCAAATGGTGGTTGATGTGTTAAACTATTTGGAAGAGAAGAAGGGCTCAAAGTCAAAGGGTCCGGGTACTTTATTGCGCAAAAACATAGGAAGTATTTGGAACTTCTTCTTTGCTCATCCGATTACGTGTCCGAGCAAGAAGACAGTGGTCCGGATCGATCACCTTCTCAGTGAATCGAGCCGGCACATGCTCTTATTTTTCGCAGAAAAATAGATTATGCCGCCTATTTCTTTAATGAAATGATCTCCTCGTTCTCCACCCTCCGACGTCCTCAGGTACCCTTCCAACGACTTTTCTCTCTTATTATTCATGCAAAGTTGGCAGATAAATTAGAGAAAAGAGATGATATCGTATATGATCTCCCTCTCCACCAAGTGGGTAACTAAATCATGAAAAAGGCTGTCTTAGCATCAGACAACCCTCTCAGACCTTCTATGGTTGAGTTTGCAAGGAATGCAACTCTTACTTGGGGAGAAAATGAACCGCGTCTTCAGAGAACCTCAGGTATGTCTTCTATCCCCTCTATACCTAGAGTCACTGGTGTGCCCAAATCACTTAAGAGATCCAAAGCGTCGGGCACATCTACCTCCGCACCCACCGATGCTACGAAGCCAAAAGAGCCTTTGGCTTCCACCCAAGCATCCAAATCCCATAAGCGGAGAAACTCTAAAAGCCCCCCCAAAGACTTCCTCAAAGAAGTCTAAGGGAACCCAAAGGGTTAAAGCACATGATCCATCTATTGGCTCCCAAAAGCCAGTAGGTGTTGAAAATATCCTCACAAAACCCAAGGAACACTTAGCTACTCCCATCTCCTCCATGCCCTCTCAAAAGGACATGGTTGTACAAAGGGACACCCCTCTTATTCCTTCATCAACTTTCTCCTTAGTTGATAAAGATGACTTGGAGTCTCCCATCCAAGGTACCTCTTCTTCACCCCTAGAGCTCTCTCAGCTCCGTGTCCACACTCCACGTGAGAATGCACCACAACCAGGTGCATTTGATGGAGCAACCCTCTTTACTGATTTTCTGATGTCCGACACTACTCCTTGGATAGGTACGTCTCCCGTACATGACAAGGGTGTGGAGGAACCCATTACTGAGGAATCCCCTCAAAGACACTCTCCTAAGAGTGTCTCCCCTCATCTCCTAAATCCCCCCCAAGAAAATCTACAGGTTTGGTGGATTATTCTTCCAGTGATGATGATGATACTGATCAACCACCAAAGCCTCATCCTACTGCTCCCATGTCTTCAAAGCAAGGGAATGACCTTCTACAGGCTTTCACCACCTTTACCAGTGATACTATCAGAAGGGTGGAAGTGTCTTAGAAGAACATGCAACTAAGGAAAAGGAAAGAATGGATTCCCTTTCCTCATCTCTCAGATCTAACATAGAGGAGTTGTCGGTGAGTCACCCAACTCTAATGACATGTTTAGATCTTCTACATTTGGATATCCTTGATCTTCAGCAAGGATTCTCTTCAAGCCAAGCTTCTATGCTTTCATCCATTCAGGATCTTCGAAGCACCTCTTCTAAGCAAGCCACCGATATTTCTACTCTTATTGCAAACCAACAGGCAATAATGGAGTCTCTCTCAAGTCTACACACCAAGATTGATAAAGTTCCAACCTCTTCTCCAACGGTTGAACTTGATATTGGTGATTCTTTCTTCCAAGATACTGACAGGTTTGTCCTTCAAAGGGTAGAAAAGAAACTTGGGGGTCTCTGCTCTGATGTGGAAAGGATTAAGGAGTTTCTCTCTTCAGTGGGTTTCAAGGGTTCAACCACTGAGGGGGAGAAAAATGTGAAGACCTCTAAAACAGCAGCCAAAGCCGCCGACGTCAGCATGCCAGCCGCCGACGGCAGCATGCCAGCCGCCGACGCCAGCCATACAGCCACCGATGTGGCCTCTCCAACTCATCTAGCCACCGACGTGGCAGCCACCGATGTGGCCCCTACAGCCACCGATGGTGGTATGGTCACGAAGGTGGTCTCTCCTTCCTTTGGTACCCGGCGCATTGAGGGGAGAGTGTCGATGCTCAACCCCGAAATCAAGAAGAGAAAGAAGAAAAGAAAAAGCCAAAGGAAAGAAGCCTCTTTCCTTTCAAGAAACGAAGGAAGAAAAGAAGAGAAAGAAGAAAATGAGAGATCCTAATGCGTACACTCTCGTACTACAGACACCTCGCATCGACCGATCCTATTGGGGTGATTCTCTGAGGCTGAAAGAGAGGAAGCTATAAGGGCTCAGCTTGAGTATGATCAGACTAATGTACTCAAGCTAGCTCATGATGAAGCTGTTCATGCCAAAGTCACCGATGCAATTCAAGCTCAAAAAGATGAGCTTGAAAATATAAAGAAGAAATTCGAAGCTGCAAAATTGGTTGATGAGGCCAAGAAGGCAAAGGAAGTAGAGTGGTTCAAAAGGAGGTTGAAGAATAGAAAGGATGATTCAAAGATCATCGGTGCTACCATCCATCCCCCAACTAAGAATTCTCCCAAACTTCTTATCACTCTTAAAAGAGCTGATTCTCTTATGAAAGTTTGTGAGGTTGATTGGCTTGAAGCTCTTGGGATCTCTGAATGGATAGAGGTTGGAAATTGCATTGACAAGAGCAAAAGCAAACACAAGGAATTGATACTGAATACCATCAGAAAGCTCTTTGTCAAAATGGTGAAGATTCAAAAGGAGCATAATATTCTTGTCACCTTTCTTGAAGGTCAACAGATGTACCTTATTCAAAAGGGTCTCTCTGGAGAGTTGGTCAAACCTCCAAAGAACAAAAAGAAAGGACACTTTTCCATGCTTCATGAAAGGGGCATAAAGATTGACGCATCAGGTATTAATCTCTCTATTCCCACTCCTATTGCTTATCCTGAGCAAACCATGATCACCGAGCCTGAACTTGGAGTATTCTTTGAGGACATCTATGGCAACATAGGTTTCTTCAGAGCATTCTGACATTCCAAGGGCTCACAGCTCCTTCCTCTCTGCTATTCTTGGAGTGCCTCCCATTGAAGACCATGGCATCACAAGAATGATCCTGGATGAACTTAAAAGAAGAGAACCCTCCTCAGATCCTTGATCCTGCAGACGTATAGTGCAGTATGAACTTTATTAATCATGTACTCTGATCAATCCTATGTGTTGATTAATAAAAGTTCATACTTTTCTTCCATCCCATCTCTTGTTAATATTTTTACAAGCTTTGCACATATTTAAACTTATACTTATTCTTTTATTCAGTTTATACTCTATACTGTACATACTCAGTTAAAAAAAATTCAAAAAAAAAAAATTCAAAAAAAAAAAAATGAAAAAAAAAATCTGAGTCAAAAGAACCCAAAAGAAAAATAGAAAGGGTCAAAAAGAATTCTTTTCTAACCTACAGGTATCATCATCAAATAGGGGGAGATTGTTGGGTCACCGATGATTTGGTGATGAACCACCTTCCTTTATATGAATGAATTTTTACAGGTTCTTTTGAAGGTCTGAAATATGCTTCAAGAATTGAAGAGTCAAAGACTATTCAATCAAGGGGTTGTACATCAAAAAGTGGAATTTTGGATGTATCAACCAACTTCAATATTCAGACCATCTTGCCAAGTCAAGATTGGGTCACCAATATAGTGGGTCACCGATGGTACACTCAAAAGTCATCAAAAGTACTAAGGACATCAAATAAGATGAGGTCATCAAGTTTGATGTCATGGTCACCGACACTATGATATTGGTCACCGAAATTGCAGTATATTTTCTAAGGCTGATATCAACTCACAAGGGTATACACTTTTGTCACTTAGTGAAAGAAGAAGTTATCAAGCAAAGTGTACACTTATCAACTCCACTTTATAAGGTATCCACCGATGTGATACATAGTGAGATGTATCACTTAGCAATTTCAAAGAGATAAGTTCTTGACTCACATCAATTGCAAGACACGTGAGCCAGCAAGAACTTGGGCACCAAGCCTTAATTAAAGACATTCTCTTTTATTCTTATAAAAGGAATATTTGTCTTTTAGCTAAAAGGCTTGATGGGACTTCACAGAGCATGAAGAAAAGAAGATAAAGTTATCTGACATTACGTGCTACAAGGAATGGTTCATCCATTATTCTAGTACAAAGGAAGTAGTCTCTTCCTTTGTCCATCAGATAATCTTCCAGCTAATGAAACCTTGACAGCTGTCCACTTGCATCCCATGCATGGACACTATAAAAGGAGATGAAGTCCTTCCCAGAAATCTCACGCTTTCAACAAATCTTCAGAGTGATTATTTGTTTGACTGTGGCAGCCGTGTGCTATAACAGTATTGTTTTAACTTGCTTAGTGTAATAGTTAATTACTGTTATCTGTGTGTTTAGTTTGATAGAATAGTCTGCCTGTTCTTTTCCGCATCAAACTATCTGTGTGTAAATTTTTAATATTTATATTAAAAAAATTTAAAAAGAGTATATTCTGTGTGTTTTATATTCAACCCCCCCTTCTACAAAACCCTCTCTTAGTTAGCCATCTCTCTTTGGGGACTAACAAAAGATCATGAGGCATTTTTATTTAGTACGAATCCGGAAATTAACTGGTTTTTTTACGGGTCCAAAGAAGTCCAAAATCCTACATCAAAAAATGGCAAATAAACGTTCACTCGACTTTACTATTATATGGGTTGCATGCTAGCTCGTGCCCCGTTCTGACAAGCCGTGTATATATTGTTTTCATTGGTTTATTTATTATTTGTTTGTTTACTAAGTAAGGATTACAATTTGTTTCACTTATACTTATTTTTTTTATACTTGGTTTAATTAATATTGAGTTCATTGTTCTATTTTTCAATTCAGATTATTGATTATGAATTGAATCTTTTAGAATTTTATCTATACTTTTAAGACTATTTTTCATTGATAAAGATATTAATCTTTAGCGTAAATTACGTGTTTCGTATTCGTGGCATTGTCATTTCATCTTGTGATTTTGAATATATGATTTTCATCTCCATATTTTCAATTTATCATTATTTTCGTTCTTATAAATTAAATTTTATTGTTGTTTTTCGTCTATATAGTTTACAATTCATTGTTATTTTAGTCCTCGTACTTAAAGGTAAGATTTAATTACATGGACCAATTTAACAAGGATATATGAACTATAGTGACGAAAACCACAATTCATAACACATGGACAAAATCCACAATTTTTAAAAACCATTGAAACAAATAACACAATTCACTTTAACTTTTAGTGAAATTAACTATTTGTAACTCGATGTCTATTGTTTACCATATAATTATTCTGCCACTATCAAAACAATCAGATGCATAATCTATATCGAATTATGATAGTAATCTTCATGATTGAAACAAGAGTGAAGTTCAAATTAATCTAAGGTCATTTATGAACTAATGGTTTTAAATACACTTTTCTAGTAGCTAAATGTATCCCTTTCAAGTATTCCGATTAGTTTTTTCTTTCTTTGTTTGGATAAAAAGTTAATTATCGACAATCTCAACCAGTTCTACACGAAACCCGTCTCTAGTGACACCAATGTGAGAAGATTTTTTTTTGCTAACTCAGTGATTAAGGTTAGTAGGAGAGGGAGGCCCGAGATCAAACCCATACCCGTTTTGCATTTGCGCATAGTCACCCACCCATTTACCAGTTGAGCTACACGTCAGAAGAAGTTTATCATTATCAAAATAGTCTTTTGTATTTTATAAATCATGAACGGGCATAAATAGGAGGGAAGAAAGCAACATCTTTCTTGACAATTATGCACATAGAGGAAGGACTGTATGAAAACAGGACTTAAAGTAATAGAAATTTTCAGTTTTGATCACTTTTAATCTCATCCAGTACATCTCGTTAGCGTTAATCTTCAATTACGAATTCATGATTGATCCAAGGACGACAATCTCTTACTAAAACATTTATACGATGTATCATATTCGTTGAAAAATCCGAATACACGGATTCTATAGTCTACACATTAATTCATGAAATAAAAAACTAATTTAGTCAATAGATCTAAAAAAAGGAAACCAAAAATCAGTTCATGAACATAGATATCTATTTATTATTATTATTATGAGTAAAACTGTTATTTAGTTTACTAAAAGTGTAGTAATTTTAATTTTCTAAAATTAAATACTTTTTTCATTATGAACACTTATTTTAGGACCTATGTAGTATTTTAAATGATTCATATCTAGTATCATAAAAATTATATAGCTAAAAACATCCAAGAAGAAATTAATGTAACATCAAATTTGATATAACACTATTTATAATAAGTTTATAAGATTATACTCTTTCAAGTTCAAAATTTTTATCTTTTCGCATTATTTTATTATATAATAACTTCTAGAGGAAAGTTCAGGAAAAACCTCAAAAAAGAAAAGAAAAGTGAAGAACACTTTGGTAGCCCTTCAACTGGATGGTGTTTAATTGTGCATAAACGATCTACATAAATGTATGCAAATGACTGAAGCTGTTTTTTATCAGTTAATTTATACATACTGTTCAGATAAAGGGTTACCAGAGTATTTTTTCAGTTTTTCGTTTTTTAAGGTTTTTCCATCAATCTGACCATAACATTTAAATGCAAAGACGACCGTAACATCCAAAGGATAGAGGCAGATTAATAAAATGAACATTTGAAAAAATAATTGACATATATAGAAAAAATGTTTAAAAAATTGATTTATATATTTTAAGCAAGTCTAATATATTTTAAAATTACACGCTTATTTTGAATTTATTCCATTTAATAGAGTCAAAACTAACTCATTTAAATAAATATGTTGTACGTGAATAATATTAGTTATATTTAATAAATTAGTTGATAAATCGATAAAACTTACTAAAATTAAATAATAATGTGAACAATTTGAAAAATAATTAAAATTGCTCAATTATATATGATGGATACAACTGAGGAAAGAGGTTTATGCGAAAACGATAACAATTTACAAGAATACGAGAACAATCCTCAGCAAATGTCGCACGTGTCATTTTTGATACTAGTACAAAATCACATATGATTTTGTACATGAAAAAAATTTCATGTACAAAATGATTGACTAAGAATTGTCCTTGAATTTTCGTAAATTGTTACCGTCTTCACATAAACCCGTCTCTACAACTAAAAGTAATAAAAAACATTTATTTTTTTTCAAAATTTAACTTGTATCTACAAAAAATAGTTTCCTATTAAATTTTAGAGTAAACTATGCTTTTTCGTCCAATGTAATCCATCGGATTCAATATATCAAAAATCTTAACTTAGGGCTATTTTAGTTTTTTTTTTCCTTTTGGTTTATTAAATATATTTTTAGTGTTTTTTTGGTATTTTATTAAATATATTTTTGTTTATTAAATCACAGTAGGGGTGGATTCGGTACGTACCGATTTTTTTTTGCCAATACCGTGTACCAACCAATTATAATTGGTATGCAAAATCTTATACTATGTACCAACCAATTGTACTTGGTACCGATTTAATTGGCACCGCCTTTTTTCGGTTGGTACATGTTGGTACCGCCTTATACCAATTTCACGTTATATTATATGGAAAAAAAACTAATTTAAAATGCTCGGATGATCAAATAAAAAAGGTTAAATGTAACATCATTTAATATTCAATATATGAAAAAGAAAAAAACTAGTCCAAAATAAGGGGGGAGTTTCTTCATCCATGGGATCTTTACAACAAACTCCATGATCCATTAGAGGAGATTAGAGTTAGAATTTTAGAATTAGATTTAGAATTTAGATTATTTGGTGTAAGACTTGATTAATATAATTAAAAATTAATTAAAATATTAAATTATTATATAAGTCGGTACCACGGTACTACCGTGGTACACAACATTCAATATCGTGTACCAACCAAGTTCAAACACTTGGTATGGTACAACCAACCAATTATAATTGGTACCGATATAATTGGTATCGATTTAGTTGGTACGACTGGTTTATATGTTGGCTGGTTTGGTTTGGTACAAAATTGCCACCCCTAATTAAGAGTATCTTCAACAATTTTTTTATAAATTTTCTAAAATAGAGATTAAAAGGCGAAATCTCTAAAAACAATTTATTTCAACTCCAACAGCTTTTCTATTTTAGAGAAATCATCATTAATTATATTAATAAAATATTACTTCTTTTTTCTACACATTTAGTTTCAACAATTTTGATTGGTTGCATGATGTTTCTTTCTCCTACATGTTTAGATTGAATAACTTTGATTGGTTGTATATTGTTTCTCTCTTCTATTTTAGAGATTTCTCCCTAATTCTCAAATATAGAAAACATTATAGCAATACTGTTGGAGTATTTTAGAGAAGAAAAAATCATTTTTTTCTATTATAGCAATGCTATTGAAGATGTTTTAAATAATTAATTTTGGTCATTTTAGTTTTCGTTTCTTGTAAGTTTAATTTCTTTCATTAACATTGTTTAAGTGTAAGTCGTAGGCATTTAATTTTCTTTAGATTTAAAGACCAAATTATTATATTTTTATAGGACCAAAAATTAACTATTTTGAAATCATTTGACTTGAACTTGAAAAAAAACAAAATATATAATTGTTTTATTATAAATAAAATGTATGAAAAATCATTTAATTTTAAAACCATACGAATGAAAATAGCAAATTTCCACTACCATATGGATGAAAATGGTAGTTTACTTGAATTTTAAAAAATAAATTAAATTTACGGTGAGTTTTAAGAACAGTTCGTTTTTAATGAGTTCTGAAAGGGAAAAACCCTTCACCCATTCGATCGCCAACGTCCACGTGTCGACAGTAAAACAATCTACGGCCTCCTTCCGCAGGTAATTCCTTCTTCCATCAGTTGCAGGCAGCTCATCAGGACCGTCAAAACCAAAATCGACGGCCAGCAGCATGCCCCAGCTATAATCCGGGCAGATCCGTTGCCCTATAAAAATTGACACGATAGCGACCTTCCTTTCTCACTCGCTTCGTCCTTTGCGTGAGGAAGAGGGCCTTCAAATTGAAACCCTCGCCTCATCCTCCGCCTTCAATTCTCTCCGGCCGGCGACCACCACTTTCCGATCACCGCCTCCCATGGCTTCCCGCCATTTTCTCGCCGGAGATTAGAAAAAAAACAGCATTCTGATTCCACAGAGCCCCCTTCTTTTCCGACCGTTTTTTTTTCATCGCCATTGTCATTTCTATGGCATCTGCTTTTTTACATAGCAGGAATGAACCACGATCGAGTGATATAAGTAAATTCACTAACAATAGTAAGCTTAATTTCACCAGATTAGAGAATATCACAACTCCTAACCCTAACCCTAGCCCTAACCCTAGCCATTTCTTCATCGGTAACACCAGCAGAGATGTCATTTGGAAAAATCGTGAACAGAGGCCGTCTGCTCCTCCTCCTCTTACAGGAGTCGCATTTACCGGTTCATCGATGAATTCTGCGCCGGTGAACTCCTATGGCTACAGGTACATAACTTTTCGTCTTAGTTCGTACACTAGAAGAGAGCTGAAAGAGCTCAAAAAACGGTTAATCTCGGATCTAGAACGGGTACGGGCTCTCCGGCATTGGGTGTGTTCAACGCCGGTACCTAAAAAGAGTTATCATCCACCGCAGCTGGAGTTACAAGCTGCTCCAGAAGTTGCTTTGAAAGGGAAAGAGCGCCAAAAGAGCGCCGTAGGCCAGAAACGAAGTAAGCCGGCTCCGTCGATCAGAGATACGAAGAAGCATTGTGGCCGTGGGAAGAACAATGTGCAGAGGAGTAAGGTGATGATGAGGAAATGTGGTCAAATTTTAGGGAAACTGATGAAGCACAAGCACGGTTGGGTTTTCAATGCTCCAGTTGATGCAGCTGCCTTGAAGCTTTATGATTATCATACCATTATTACAAACCCTATGGATCTTGGAACCATTAAATCAAAGCTTGCTAAAAATGAGTATGATTCTCCCCTTGCTTTTGCAACAGACGTGAGATTGACATTCCAGAATGCCATGGTTTATAACGGCAAAGGTTCTGGTGTTTTCCTGATGGCCGAGCGTCTTCTGTTGCTGTTTGAAGACATGTTCAATCAAACTCCTCAGAAAACTATGGGAAATCAACCAAAGAAGCAAAATCGTTCTGCTAAACTACCTGTTTTAATGGAAAAACCAGTTTCAGATGCAGCTGCTGCTGTAACATTGGAGATACAACAAGTGTCTAATGTGACAACAACATCGAATCAAGTTGCTCCTCAAGTGACATTACTCAGGAAGTCTGCTATTTTGGAGAAGCCAAAGCCAAAGCCAATGCCAATGGAAATGGCAATGCAAATGTCAATGGGTAGGGATGCAAAGAAGCCAGTGAATGTGATGACAGCAGAGGAGAAATCAGAGCTGGCAGCAAGCTTACTGAATATGCAATTAGGGCCAGAAGGGATGGATCAGATAATGGGTATCATAAAAAAGGGGGTTTTGGGTGTTGTAGAACATGAAGGTGATGAAATAGAGCTAGATCTTGCTGTTCTTGATGATGAGACTCTCTGGGAGCTCCATAGCTTCATTGGTAGCTCCTGCAAGAAGGTTGCAACAACTTCTAACATCAACACTAACTTGGTTTCTTGTGTACAGGCTAACAATGTAAGTATTATTTGATATATATATATATATATATATATGAATGTATATATCTATAATTTGATGAATCTTTGATTAATAAGTAGCTATTGGGTATCTTAGTGTGCAGGTAGTAAGATGGAAGAAGAGGGTAGGAAAAGGGATGGTGGAGAAGAGGATATTGATATAGGAGAAGAGGAGATGACAGTAGGCAATTTCCCAAGTGTGGAGATAGAGAAAGATGGTGTTAATGGTAGTAGCTGTAGCAGTTCAAGTGATTCCTCTTCTTCATCTAGTGGTAAAAATGGGATTTAAAAAGGGTTTTGTTAAAAGTTGTTTGTTATTGTTATTGTTGCTAATAATGAAGGTTGATTTGTTATGTGCAGATTCTGGTTCTTCTTCTTCTTCTTCTTCAGGGAATGGGTGTAATGAAGATGAGTAAAAAAAAGGGGGATGTAAAAGGGTGTTGAATATGAGTTTTTTTTGGGGGGTTAAGTAAAAAGATGGTTTTTGATTGTAGGGAGGAGATATGTAAAGAAATGATGAAAAGATTTAGGTAGTGAAAAAGCTTTTGAATAGGAGAAGATTTAGGAAGGAAGGAATGTTAGTAATGAAAATATGTAAATAGTGGAAGTATTATGTTAATCTGAATCAAAACATTTTGTGGGTTGGTTTTCTTATTCTAAATCTTTTTTAAAATTTGTTATTAATCAACTATGGGTATATGAGTTCATCTCTTTGGTCACATGATGATGATAAGTATAAAAGGAGCTGAAAACTGTTAAGTGTATCTATTTGGGTTTCCTGAAAAAGCTTTAAAGATTTACTGAAATGCATAAATAGTTAACTTATTTTGGTCTGGCAACAATTGGAAATAAGGATTTTGAGTTAGAGAATGATACCAAGACTGGGTCTAGGTGTGTTATGTGGGTAGTAGATCAACCATCTTCTTCTTTCTTCCCCAGTCATCTTCTTGAGAGATTGAATATATTCAAGTGGAGAAAGGGAACATATATATATATATATATATATATATTGAAATAATAATAGATAGATGCCCATTTTTATGGACCATACAAAAATGAATTATCTATAGTTTATCGGCTATAATATGACACCCTCCACTAACAAACCCAATAAATCAATGGAGATGTTTAAAGAAATGATTAGAGTTTATTTATTATTATTTCAATGTTTATGAAAGATTATTATAAACTATTTATTATGATCAATGTTATGTATAAAGAAACAATTAAAATATTCATTGAATTAAATATTTATTAGATTAGATGAATGATTGAGAGAGTTGAGTTTCGATGAGAAAGATGCATCAACATGCATTAGATTGATTCCTTTCTAAAACGTAATTCATAGATGAAGTGAGTTTAAAAATGATCAAATGTTCATATCTTTTTTTAGAGCATCTCCAACAGCTTCCTCAAAATGAGAAAAATAGAGAAAATAGAGATTTTAAGTCAATTTTTAGCTCCAACAGCTTCACCAAAGCTATCTTCAAAATGAAAAAAAGTAGGAGAGAAAAGGGTTTTTTCTCTAAATTTGGAGAACACCCAAAAAATGATTATAAGATTAGACAACCGATAGAAAAATTTAAAAACAAATATTTGGAGAAAGAAATAATATTTAATAGATAAATGTAATATTTTAATATAATAATTAATGTTGATTTCTCTAAGATGAGAATCTGTTGGAGACGAGTTCAATTTTTTATAGAGATTCTAACTTTTGGTTCCACATTTTAGAATCTTTTTAGGAAAACTATTGGAGATGCTTTTAGATTTCTCATCTTAACTCTCTTCTCAGACAATATTTGACCATGGTTGTGATTGGTTTATGTTAACAATTATAAATGAATATATAAAAGTTCCATCAAATGAAAACCTTATAAATTAAGAAATTAATGTAAATCAATCTTTTTTATTTTTTAAATAAGATATAAAGATGATGTAGTACTTCTTTCTACAACTTGACCAGGCATCAGAATTCAAACACATTAAACCTGAGAATATTGACGAAATATACTTTCAGCATCCCTATTTTTCCTTTCAGATTATTCGAAGCTAATTCATTTTATAGTTAAATGAACCTTTTTCATTTTTCATCAACATTTTTTTTTGTACATTTTGATATATGATTTGATCTATTTTTTAAAAGGAGTCTATTTTTTTGCATAAATAAATTATGCATTTACATAAAGTATGACTATTTTGGAAATTGACTTAAAAATATGGTTAAAAAGTGAAATGGGAGGAAGAATTCGACTATTTTGAAAATTGACTTGAAAATATGACTAAAAAGTGAAGTGGGTGGAAGAATTCTACTATTTTAGTCAATTTTTCTGTAAAAACTTGTGTTACACTTGCAATCTAAAACTCTCAATTCTTGATCATACGTATTACACATATAATACTGAACCTTATACATATGCAGTATAAAAACAATATGTGAGATCTTAAATCTAAGCCAACACGATGGATGTCACACTAACATATTTGAACATACCAAGTATATTGACCACGATAATATTTGAACACACTAACCACAAAAGAAGGGGCGGATTTACTCTTGGGGAATGGGGGTCCTATGACCCCTACTAAATCACATTCTCAAGGATAAAAAATATATATTGTATGAAGGTTTTATAAAGTGGCCCCCCTACTTGATCACCTAAAGTGACCCCAACTAGCCGAACTCATTATTAAACTTAATTTGTTGAATTTAATATAGAATTTGACTTTGCCATTGTCCATTCACTTATTGTTATTGCTATTTATTTGTTTATTATGTATATGTTATTGCTATATGTTGGTTTATGATTTGTTGATTTTGATTTCTGATTTAGGATAGAACTATTATAGAACCTAATTTTATTTTGTTATTATTATTATTGCCGGACAAAGAATTAAACTTGTTTTTTTATTGGGCCTTTAACTTAAACCTCCAAAAGGGACCCCAATTATTGAATATGTCATTTTGTTTAAGAATCTTGACGCTGCAATGTGTAGTTTTGTTAAGAATCTAGAGACCCGTAATGTGTAATTTTATTTAGAATCTGTTTAATTTTTCATTAGATTTGTGATTAATCGGTTAATGTCAAGTGCATAATTTTGTTTAATGGTTTGTTCCTCTTGCTATCTGGTTCATTATTATGAATCAATCGAATTTTATACTAATTTGTAATGTGTTTATTTGCTTTAAGTTTAAACGAAATAGAAAAATATATAAACACTAGCATAATGTGTTGGTTTAACCAAAATAGTAAAAAGTTAAGTTATAAAAGAACTGAATAAATTCTCTTTATTCAATAAACCGAACCGTTTAAGCCAAAAACAAATAACCCGAAACCGTTTTTTTTGGGTGAATTATTTGGTTTCAGATTTTTTTTTTACACCCTAAAGTGTGCCCCCAACTCAAAACATTTCTGGATCCGCCACTGCACAATAGTACTCTCGTGATAACCACAAGGCTTGTGGCGTACTGGTTAAGATTTGTGGGGGAATGAGGGTAGATAACCCATCTATCCCAGGTTCGAATCCAGACGCAAACAACTTGTGGCCACTGGGGAATTATCTCAGGACTGCATGCTTTAGCAGTATTAAAATTGTCAGGGATTAGTCTAGGCAAATGCCTAGCATACCCTTTAAAAAAAAGTACTTTCGTGATATATATTGGTTTTATGCATCTTCGCTATGTACCGATAACATCTGGGAGTCCTGTTACATGACACTACGGGTTACTAATGTAAGCAAAACATTTTCATGCATAACATCTTTTCAAGTATTAAACATGAATAAAAATTCTAAAACATGTGACCATAAATGCATAGGTTACTTGCTATCAATATGGTGGTGAAATTTATATATCTGCGGGTTGTTAGCTACTTATTTTATCTGTAATACTTTTGAATACATCATCCTTTTCAAGAAATAATATGCAAATTAAATTTCTTTATTATAC
Organism: Silybum marianum; assembly: GCA_036898165.1. Taxonomy (NCBI): domain Eukaryota; kingdom Viridiplantae; phylum Streptophyta; class Magnoliopsida; order Asterales; family Asteraceae; genus Silybum; species Silybum marianum. Next base: position 48,794,176 of record CM072530.1, on the reverse strand, counting down.
ACGTACATGATGCACTCCACAATTGCTATTCTAAAAAATAAGGACCTTAGAGTATCTTCAACTGGTTTTTTAATTTTTTTTTTAATAGAGAATCAAAAGTTGAAATTTCTATAAAAAAAATTACATTCATCTCCAACAGATTTTTTATTTTAAAGATTTTAACACATATTATATTAATATAATATTTTTTAATTTATCATCTCAATACTCTTTATAAAAAAAAACTTAATGTGAAATTATAAAGAACTAATCTTATTGGTAGGATTCAATAAAAAGTCATTTCTCTCTCCCACCATCAATTTTTAGAGATTTCTCTAAATTTTAAAATTTCCAAGTTTTCCCTATTATAGAAAACAATATAGCAAAGCTGTTGGAGATGTTTAAAGAAAAAACATATAAAATTTTCTATTTTAGCAATGCTGTTGAAGATGCTCTTATGGGACATTATAAAACATTACAAAATAAAAACTTTTTGTTTCATGTTTAACATGACATTACGACATCAACCTTGGACCAAACAAGATTGAGGGGGAGGATAATGCATTTTTGTATGTCCAATCGAAATAGGTGGAATAAAAACTAGACGAGACAAACTTGGTAAATTACTAAACTACTCATATCAAATTATAATTTTAAAACCTTCTGTAATTCTTTTACCTGTCTACCTCACGCTCTCCAGTCAAATCTTGTCCAGTTCCATTCTTCAGGATGGAGGCAAAAATGGAGCCAAATCCTCTGAAAATGTTACAGTATAAGTCGAGAAAGATATGTCCAAGTAGCATCTTGTTAGCCTATTGCAACCATCCACTTGACTACGTCCAAAAATTATAGCTTTAAGAAAATCAATGACAACTACGTCGAAAGTTGACGTTTTTTTATTTTATTTCGTTAGTAGATTTCATTCCACACGACAAACAGTATAACAACTAACCGAGAAAGACATACCTACGGTTAAAATGATGTTTGTCTCAAATATTCTTTTCACATAGCCGAATTATTAGAATCATGTCTTTTTCATTACCAAAAAAATTACATCTAATAAAAATATCTTGTCACCAAATCTATATCTTACCAATAATATGAAGACACGTCATTTTTATGTAATTCATTTTTTTATTTGACAAATTTTTATATCAAATATATAATTATAGATAGAGGTTTATGAGAGAACACAAAAAAAAAAATGAAAAACTGAGAAACACTTTAATGATCGTTCATCTATACAATATGTACATATGCATACAAACAATTGAAGATGTTTTTTGGTTTTAATGCATGTGATGCACATGTGCATACTGAAAATTTACTTACAAATTACTTGCATCACATGTGCATATCGTACAGATGAATGGTTACTAGTATATTCCTCAGTTTTTCATTTTTTTACGATCCTCCTCAGAACCAAACCCTATAATTATATATGTATACACATATGTTTGATCCTATTACCAATAAGAATGATAGTAAACAACTTAAATTATGATATATATGTATATATATATTAAAATCTAAAATAAAAGACAATTCAACTTTAAGAAAAAACAAATATCACGTTACAAAAACTGTGAATTGCACCATGACATGCCTTATAGAACACTGGTTTTTACTTCATTTATAGACAAGAAGCATACATATATAAGATTTGAAACCAGAAGATTTTTATTCTCGACCCGACAACCGCATAAAAGACACCGAAAAATGTAGCCAAGGGTAGTGGTGGTAATATTTAACAAAGTTACAAAAAACATATATATATATATATATATATATATGATGTAGGAAACAAGAAAATCCTTTTCATCTCCGTTAATGAATCCAAATTTTAAATTAGCATAGGATAAAACTATGTAAGCTTTGAAATTGCCTCCTTATTCACATATATACCAACTATAGAAACCCCTTTTTAATTCCCTCTCTAACAAAATTATGAACATCTAAAAAAAAGTCCAAATAACGGTATCGAAAATATCATAAAATGAGTCGTAATTATAAGGGTGGCGGCCCGGATATAGTGCTCGATATGGTGAAACCGATGAATTTTACGGGTGGATTAGAGTTCATGAACTTAACGTATACGGTGATGAAGAAGAAGAAAACGGAAGACGGTAAATGGGTTAAAGAAGAAGCGGATTTGCTAAATAGGATCACGGGTTATGCACCAAAAGGGTGTATAACGGCGGTTATGGGTCCTAGTGGTGCGGGAAAATCGACACTTTTGGATGGGTTAGCCGGGCGGATTGCTAGCGGTAGTCTCAAGGGAAAGGTGTCGTTAGATGGGGTGGAAATAAGCCCGAGTTTGATTAAGAGAACGGCGGCTTATATAATGCAAGAGGATAGGTTGTTCCCGATGCTAACGGTTTACGAGACTTTGATGTTTGCGGCTGATTTTCGATTAGGGTCGATTTCGAGGGCGGAAAAGAGGCAGCGTGTCGAGACTTTGATCGAGCAACTTGGCCTATCGGTAAGAATCCGGAAGTAAAAATATTCTTATAATCTATTTCAAGATTATTCGTTCTTTATTTCTTTTTTCAATCAATTTGTTAGCGTATAGCTGAAGTATTTTAATAATATAATTAATGTTGAAATCTTTAAAACTTAAAAGAAAGCAAGTATATATTTTTAACGAAGCTTGTCGGTTTTTTGAAAATTCAATGGATCGTTTCTTTGTGGTTACATTTTTACAAAGAGTTGGGTCCTTAATGCAACATGGCTCAAATTGTTTATTTAGAGACCGAACCCATTAAAAACTGCAAACACATGATCAACTCATTTGAAAAATGCAACTAGGCGAATGTAACTCACTAAAAAACGCAACCACAATTGTACGTTCCATTAAAATTTCACCTTAATAACACCTAACTACAGGGACGAAATGTTTAGGTACTGTTTGTTTTTAAGAGGTATTGAAGTTTGAAGTCTTATTTTACTTCTGATTGATAAGAGGTGGTGCTCAAGTATGAAAGCATATAATCAATAAGACTGTTTGTTTTGTAAACTGATAAATGTCTGAATTTATTTAAATTGTCTATTTTACCTATCAGAAAATTAATATAGTGTTTGAATTTATAGATAAATCTATGCAAATTTTCACATATTTATTCATCGTCGTCATGAAATTTACATCTAAATTATATAATTAGCATTCATTTAAATAAAAATATACCATTGACGATATTTAACACATGTAAATCCTATTAAAATACATCAATTGAGAGAACTGAGGATCAATTTGGTAAGATTCGATTGAGAGAAACGAACGATTAAGTTTAATCGAACAATAAGAGGCAAATAAGAAGTTGGTTTACCTTTTACCAGATAAAAGAATAATAAGACACAGGTGCCTTTGAAAATTTGGAAAAAAACAGTCTGAATGAGCCTACCTCTTTACGAATCAGACATAAGAGGCTAATAAGAGATTTTCTGGAAAAAAAATAAACAAACAAGGCCTTAATTTACTCTATTTTTATTGAGATTCAACCTTTATCCATTTTAAAGAAATTATAGAGAAACTGTTGAAGATACTCTCATTTATATACTGATTTATTTAATTGTAGACAGCGAGGAACACATACATCGGTGACGAAGGAAGTAGAGGAGTTTCTGGTGGTGAACGTCGTCGGGTATCGATCGGTGTCGACATCATCCACGGACCATCACTTCTTTTCCTTGACGAACCCACTTCCGGTTTGGACTCGACCAGTGCTCAAAGCGTGATCGAAAAGATTCACGACATTGCCCTCACCGGAAGCACGGTGGTTCTAACCATCCACCAACCATCGAACCGAATGCAACTTCTACTCGACCACCTCATCGTATTGGCTCGTGGTCAACTCATGTACCAAGGATCCCCAAAAGACGTGGGCCACCATCTAGGCCAAATGGGTCGGAAACTTCCAAAAGGCGAAGACCCGATGGAGTTTCTTATTGACGTAATACAACAATACGATCAATCCGATTATGGAGTCGATGCTTTGGCTGAATTTGCGCTCACGGGTATGAAACCGCCGCAAATTTCGGAAAACGAAATGTCGTTTTCGACAGTTCCGCCTTCTCCGACCCCACCACCGCAGTGGAATCATCATCGGTCTGATAAACAGACCGATGATAAAGGTGGGTCGGGGAAGAGGCTTCATTTACAAACGGCGGCTGGACGGACCGATCAACTTAAGGATTTTGATCATAGCGTAAGAAGTCCGTGGAATAATTCGAAATCATGGAGTCAAAGCGGAATTATGCAATCGCTTAAACTCACTCCGAATCGTCAACATAGCGAACAGAGGACACAACATTCCGTAAGGTAAACGACGTTGGTAGTACGTTCTTATACTCAAAGTTCAACATTTCTTTGAGCATAATCAACAGATTCTTTATAATTTCTCTGACACGGAGAAGCAAAAGTCAAAATTTCCGAAAAAATTTACATTTTACTCTAACAGTTTCTCCATTTTGGAGATTTCAACATTAGTTATATTATTAAAATATTCAATACATTTTAGAGAAATTTATTCAAATAGCCATTTTCAGTTATTGGTTTTACCTCCTAGCCCATTTCTCCCGAGTTTTACCCAAATAGCCCTTAGGTTCACAATTGTAAGGTTCGCAATTGTGAAAGGGGGTGAAAATTTAAAAAAAGAAGTTTTTGAACTAGGTTCGCAATTTCATGGATCAAAATGTAAATTTTGGATATTACCTTCGCAATTGCAATTGAATTTTGCCAAACAAAAAATTACATATTTGGTCCCTAAAATTGCGAACCTAGTTCAAAAATTCTTTTTTTACATTTTCACCCTTTCGCAATTGCGAACATGAGGGCTATTTAAGTAAAACTTGGAAGAAATGGGATAAGAGGTAAAACCACAAGTAAAAAATGACTGCTTTTATAAAGTTCCCTACATTTTATACCCCAAGAAACTTTCAAATAAATATTATATTAAACTCTAAACCTTCATTTTAGAGAATCTATTGGAGATGCTCATAACTCCTGGCCGTGATTTTGGGTCATAGGACATGTCTGCGTACATTCCACTCTAAAACCCTGCATTTGAATGAGATATGCTGAGTCAGTTTGGTTTGGTTTACAGGGTTTTCATAACTGTGTCGTTTTTCTTACAGTGCATCCCCGGGTTACTACACCTACTCTAGCGATATTCTAGCCGGAACCCCAACTCCACACAGCAGCGACTACACGGTGAACGAAGACGACTATCTCACCCCAAACAACGCACCAACCGCTACAAAATACAACCATTTAGGTCCCAAATTCGCAAACTCTTTCTTCACGGAAACGTGGATTCTAATGCGCCGAAACTTTATAAATATCATAAGAACACCCGAGCTGTTTTTATCACGACTCGTGGTGTTAAGTGTAATGGGGTTCATGATGGCCACATTGTTCATAAAACCCGATAAATCAATGCAAGGAATAACCAACCGGCTTAGCTTCTTTATCTTTACCGTTTGCTTATTCTTCTTCTCATCAAACGATGCGGTCCCCGCTTTTATCCAAGAACGCTTTATATTCATTCGAGAAACTTCTCATAACGCGTATCGAGCTTCTTCCTACACCATTTCCGGCCTTATAACGTATCTACCGTTTCTATTACTTCAGGCCGCAATGTATGCCGGAATCACTTGGTTCGCTTTAAAGCTAGAAGGACCATTTCTTTACTTTTTGATCGTTCTTTATGCTTCTTTACTTTCCACGAACTCGTTTGTCGTTTTTGTGAGTTCGGTTGTTCCGAATTACATTCTCGGGTATGCGGCGGTTATTGCGTTTACCGCTTTGTTTTTCTTGTTTTGCGGGTATTTTTTGAACGGTCATGATATTCCACCGTGGTGGCGTTGGATGAATAAGGTTTCGACCATGACTTACCCGTATGAAGGTCTTTTGTTGAACGAGTATCAGAGGAATGAAGTTTTTGGGACGACGCTTATTGGGACAGATGTGACGGGAATCGATATCTTGAAATCGTTGCATATTTATCATGAAAATGATGAGAGGTGGTCGAAGATTTATATAATGTTTGGATGGGCGATTTTGTATCGGATCTTGTTTTATATCGTTCTTCGTTTTGCTTCCAAGAACCAGAGGACATGAGATGAGAGGATGAAAATGGGTGGTATTTATGGTGGTGATAATAACAAGAAAGTGTTCAGAAAACAGGAAATTTTAGCTTGAATGAACCTTCAATTGTTGCAAGCTTTTCTTTTGTTCAATCTTATATATGGATATGTATGGCTTGTGAAGTTGAGTAGCATAGTTTTGAAGGGAATACCAAAAAAAGATACAAGTTGCTACTTTTAACTGGATAAAAAAATGTGTGTTCACTGTAAAAGTGTTGCAATAAGCTGACATGACGTTTTTGGGAGTTGTAGCTGGTGTTTTTAAAACACTTTTGAAAAAGAAGGTCTTATTAGTATTTTTATATGACATTATTTAAAAAAAGAGTAATATAAAACAAGTGTCCTATAAAAGAAAGCTAATGTTACACGATAATCCAAATCCATTATCTGAAGCATTAACTGATAGTTCGAATATATGATTTATGTATGTAGTCTTTCCTTATGAGTTATATATAACTAGGATACAAATTTCCTTGTAATTTGTAAATATGATCATATCATATACTAGAATACATTTCATTTTACAACATCAAATTTACCTCTACAACTATAAAATGGAGTCAGTTTTGCAGACTAAGGGGGTACTATTTATATATATACATAACTAGTGGGAGGTCAAATAAGAAGACTAAATATCGTGAGAAGGTAAGAAACAAAGATTCATATATGAATCATTAAAAAAAATCCATCTGAAAATGCATATGTAAACCCATGTGAATAATCTATAACATCAGTTCACATATGCATCTTCAGATAGACTTTTTTTTTTCGAATTTTTCCCAATGAACCTTCCCTTCACCACGCTCTCATGATATTTAGCTTTTTATTGAAGGTAAAAAAATGGGTATGTGGATGTTCATGAAGTTGTCTTTAACAGGCCATTGTGCCTGAGCTGTGGCTCCGGAGAGGGTTCACGTCCTCGAAATTCAATAAAAACCTGCATTTAAAGTCTCATAATTACGATAGGAATAAGATTATGGATTATAAAGCTTCACAACAAAGAAGTTAATGCTATGTTTGGCGAAATAGCTGATAGCGGCTAGCTGATAAACTAGTCACAATCGGTAAAAACCAGTTAATAAGTTAGATGGCAATGTAAAATACCTAAAAGGGTTTTCGGTCATTTAAATAATATATAAATTAAAATTGATATAAAAAGTTTAAATAATTATAAAAATATGTCTAACCTCTAGTGGATGTTTTCCACCTCCAAGAGCAAGTACAGTTTCTTTGAATCTGTGTCCTGTGTCTCGTAATGCCTGTTGTAGACAAGAAAACTAATTATATGTAACATGCCATCAAACTGATTATGTCGATAGAAAACTAATGTGTGTGTGTGTGTGTATATGGCAGCTTCTGTTAGGAACCTAAAATTGATTAAGAACTTGGGAACCACCAAAAGTGCGACACATGACATATTCATCAGAAATATAGACGTCCATATTCATCATGAATATGTGATTAACGATGAACAACACTTCCATATTTATCATGCGTCTGTTATTCACGATGAATATTCTTCTGAAGAGGGACACGTGGCGTGTTGTGGACGATTCCAGATTCCTAATCAACTTTAAGTTCCTAACAGAACCCCCCCCCCCTCTATATATAGTATGGATAGATATATCACACAGATTAGGTAGTCGGTTGCTTTCCCAACAATCTGTTGCTTGCCAAAAGTTACATTCTTCAGTTAAATGTGAGAACTTCATAGTCCCAAAATAAATGTCCACAATGAAAACTTACTTAGATTTAGAAATGTGTAATTATTACTCTTTTTAATTAACTAAATGACAATTTCATCTTTAATAATAGAGAGAGAGTAATGAACACTTCAGTATCATAATCAAGGGTAAAATTGGAAAGTAAGCACTTTTTGTTTTGGGACAACCTAAAACTACATCCACAAACTGACAACCATACCTTGTAATCATTTAATCCCGCATCCTCAAATGCCGAGAAAGCATCTGCAGACAACACTTCTGCCCACTGCAAAAATCATCCAGAACAAAATGACAGAAGACAAAAGTTAAAACTTAAAAGGGTAATTCTATATGAATACATACCGGCTATAAAACTATTTAAACACAATCAGATAACAAGTTTTCAGCAAACCACCCACTGTTAAACAATAACGTCAACTAGAAGGTGTAGGAAAAGGAAGATATTCAGGAGAGAAGGAAGATGTGGTAAAAATACCTTGTAGCCGTAATATCCGGCAGCATACGCACCTGTAATAACCATCACAACAAACAAATAAGAATAGAAAATGACCATATATATATGTATATATGATGCAGATATTAGCAATATCACTGATATCAAACAAACAGGATGAAAGGATTCATTATGAAGAACCGACCTGCAAATATATGGTTAAAACCGCAAAGGAACCTATCCTCCGGAAATGGAGGAATCACTTCAGTTATCTTCCCAACCCTTTGATCAACATCATAGATAGATTCAGGCCCACCAGGAACATACTTACTATGCAACTCCAAGTCAAGGATTGCATACTTGAGCTACAAAACATATACAAAAATATGTCTTTTTTACTGAATACGCAAATGATAATCCAGATAGGTTTATTTTATTTAAACAAGAGCTGAATGCATGAAATAGCAACCTACTTTCATAAAAAAAAATTATCATAACATTGTGCTTCCATTTTTTTTCTTATTACAGCATTGTACTTTCAAATTATTGTACTTTGAAAAATCTACCGATTATAGCAATAGATAACCCTTTACTTTAAATAAAAAGCACATAATGTTATACTGACCTGATAAAGACTGAGTGTACCAGCATGAAAAGTCTTGGCTGCAAGAAGCTTCTGATATATGTCTTCAGGGAGACACTCTCCAGTTTCATAATGCTTCGCAATACCCATCAGGGTATCCCTGCAGCAGCCATTTAAGGAATTAAATTAACCACCAAATATTGATATCTGGTTAGAATGCACTAAAGAGTACAAGAAACAAGAGAAGTTACGATATTTGTACTCTAGGAGGATAAGTTACAACCTCAAATAATTTAGAATATAGGCTTAGTATAGATTAATTGTAAATCTATTAATGTCCAATTTGTAAATACCTATGGTAACACCAATTTTCCATGAATTGCGAAGGTAATTCAATAGCATCCCACTCTATGCCACGTATACCGGAAACAAGCCCCTCATCTTGTTTTGTTAGCATATGTTGAAGTGCATGACCAAACTCATGGAATATGGTCGAGACCTGAACATACAAGGAAACAAAAATTATACAACAGGAAATATATATATATATATACATATATAGGGTCAGGTTCAAGGGAAAACGTCAAAAAAAGAGAAAAAGAACACCCTGGGAGCCCTCCATCCGGACGATATGCACTAATGCATACCGGTAAGTTGTAACATGCATTTGTGCATATGCACCAATGCTTCTATATTATAGAAGCATTGGTGCATAGAAAAAAAAACGCTTGTATGCATTAGTGCATTCCATCCGGATGGAGGCTCCAGGGTGTTTTTCAGCTTTCTTTTTTTTAGTGTTTTCCCTTGAACCTCCCTCTCTCTCTCTCTCTATATATATATATATATATAGAGAGAGAGAGAGAGAGAAAGAGAGATTTTGGGTCATGTGAGATCAGGCTGTTTGCATGAAACTTGTGAGACCATAAAAAACCATTGAACCTTCATAGGAAAACCCTATAAAGGTACAAAGAAACATTGAACCTTCATAGCAAAAACAATGTGAAGGTTCAGTATGATTAAATTAAAGTTCGGGTTAGTTACATTACAGGCTTACCTCATAGAATGTCATAAGGCTTGGCTTGTCACCGAGCGGTGGCACTTGATTGCACACTATATGGGCAACGGGTAGCCTAACAGAGGTCCTGTCATGTGAACATATACGACTTCTTGCAAAAACTTCATCCATCCATGCACCACCTTGTTTTTCAGATGGACGAGAATATGGATCAAAATAAAAATATGAAATAGGTGTGCCTGATGAATCTTTGATGCAGTAAAATTTGACATCATCATTCCAAACCTACAGATTAGCAGATAAGTTATCTAGAAAACAACCCCTCTTCACTAGGGGTAAACAAAAGCAATTAATAATCTTTACCGGTGCTAAACCATCAGCTGGTACAACATCAATGTCGAATAGCATCTTTACAAGGTTGAAAAGGCCATCCATAACTTTTGGCAAAGAAAAGTAAGGTCGTAATTCTTCCTGTAGAATTTAGAACAGCACCTCTTATGAGAGACAAAAAAATGTTTTTAAGGGATTTGGATTTCATCGAAAGGATTTGGAATTCGAAAGCTTTGGAATCGGAAGGATTTAGAATATTTGATGTTGGGTTTGTAGGATTTGGAATGGAATTCCATTCTTTATAAATTATTTATAAAAAAACAAATTATAAAAATAACTAAATTACCTTCTTATTAATTGATTATTACAAAACAAATGTTTTTAACATATTTTAAAACATTATTACAAACAAATCCTATGAAATTTCGGAAAAAGGATTGGTCTCTTTCAGTCTTTTGTAAGATCAAAGATGAACTGAACTCACAGAATAAACAAAGTATCGAAACTTAAATTGGGAGTTCGTATGTGGGATATGTGAGATAGAGTCATAATAGAGAGAACCTCATTTATCTCGTATTTTGATTCGCGTAGCCTCTCACTCCAGAAGGTAATGTCCCAGTGAGTCAACTCGTCGGCTTCAGGAGCACCTTGACTTCTGGCAAACTGTTTGAGCTCTTCCATTTCTAGAATATATGTATGAGCAAAAAAGATCTTATGTTTTAAAAAGATCTACAAAAAGATGTCAACAATGAAGATACAGCTGCAAGTATGCAACTTAATTTGACCACTGAATATCAATTGATAATTTTAGAAAGATTATATATATATATATATATATCTGAGGACGGACATTGTAAAGTCTCTAATTGTATTATGTAGTGGTTTGTTTATGAAAGCATCTCTGGTACATTACCTTGAACTGCAGCATTCCAAGAAGCACTCCTCAGCTTTTCGAGAAGCTCTTCTGCTTTACCAATAGTAGCCATCTTGGTAGCCATGCTTAACTGATGGTTAATATTTAATAAGAAGTCAATAATGTATATAAAACAAATAAGAAGCTTATTTTGATGGCGGCTGGCACTAAATGTCCTAGCGTCCTAATAGAGTACTTTATATCATCAAGCACTTGTATATCCTATCTAAGGGTCTGTTATATATACCCTTGGGTATGGAAGTCAACTGGTCAATATTGGTAGGCTGGTAGGAGAGTGTGTTAGTAGGTGTAGTTGATTAAGAAAGTTTTTTTAAGTATATAATATTTATATACGGCAAATGCAACGAATAATCTCACACACCCTCCTCACCTTTGATAAGGTTTGAACCCCTGACCTCCTAGGAGGGCAAGGGCTACGATACCGCTAGGCCAAAGGCCCTTTGGTTCGATTAAGAAAGTTGGTGGGATGTGGGTAGTATAAATAAAGTAGGTGGCTATTAGTTAAGGGCATTATGTTTTTGTCAACTCAAATGAGCGCGAAACCATTTTGGGAGAGTCCTAAGCCTCTCGAAAGCCTGTGAAAATTGTAATCATCCGGCTAATTCAAGTAATTCAACCGATTGGGGCATTAGTGTATAACGTGTTGTAATAAGTTCATATGACGCTTTTGGGCGGGTTAAAAAGCTTTTTAGGACACTTTTGAAACAAAGTGTCCTATTAGCCCTTTTATGGGACACTATTTGAAAAAAAAAGTGTCTTATAAAACAAGCATCCTAGTTGTGTTCATAGAACCCTTTTTTTAAAGGTGTCCTAAAAAACTTGTTAAAGACTCCCAAAAGCATCCAATAAACTTATTACAACAGGATAGGACACAAAGGTTTGGTCCTATAAACTTAAATCCTGTAAAGTAGTCTATTAGGACACTTAAAAAAACTTTTGGCGTCCTATAAACTCGATTTCGTTGTAGTGTAAAATGTCAACAAAAAGAAAGTTTTTTAAACCTCTGCATAGTTATTATAGCCAAGAAGCTTAGCCTTTGCCAACCTAAGCTTCAGAATCTGGTCAATAATTGGAGTATTATCTAGATCTCCACTTGAAGCACGGGTTACATAAGCACGATAAATCTCCTCTCGCAAAGCTCGGTTCTTAGCATGTTGTATAACAGACACAAAGCTTGGAGCATCCAACGTAATCATCCAAGGCCCATTTTCTGCAGTGGCATTTTCATGACCCTAGATAGGCATAAAGAGTAAAGCACAAGTTGATACCTTTTGTACTAAATTGGAAGCATAGTGAACATGAGTAATTAGGCTTCTTTAATATGACCTTAGATAAGGCTGTTTGTGCAGCCAATTCAAGAGCGGTAGCAGGTAATCCTTCGATTTCCTTCTTATCTGTTACTAATTTTTCGTATTTCTTTGTGGCATCCAGAATATTTTCCCCAAATCTTTTAGAAAGTTTTGCCAATTCCTGGTACCAAGTCATGATAAATGCCAAACAACTAATGTTAACTACAATAAAGCATCAGACAATTGCTTCACTTTCACTACAACAAAATCGGGTTTATAGGTCACCAAAAAAAGTGTCGGAGTGTTTTAATAGACTACTTTATAGGACTTAAATCTATAGGACCAAACATTTGTGTGTCCTACTAAAGGTGTTGTAATAAGTTTATATGACGCTTTTGGACGTCTTACAGAGCTTTTGTAGGACACTTTTGATAGTGTCATATTAACCCTTTTATAGGACACTGTTTGGATAAGTGTTCTATAGAAGAAGTGTCCTATAAAAATGTGTTTATTTTCCTATAAAAGGGCTAATAGGACACTTTGTTTCAAAAGTGTCCTAAAAGCTTGTTAAGACGCCTAAAAGCGTCATATAAACTTATTACAACACTTTTAGAAAGAACACACAAATGTTTGGTTCTATAAACTTAAGTCCTATAAAGTAGTCTATTAGAACACCTAAACACTTTTGGCATCCTATAAACTCGATTTTGTTGTAATGAATTTCAAATCGAAGTAAATATAAGGTTCATGATTTTGGTCAAGAATAACATGGTCAACTATGTAAAGGTAAATAACAATAACCAAAATGTTTAAGGTCATAAACATAAAGACTTATCTAACTAAGTAGAATCAATTCTGATTACCCTGGATGGCATAACACACCTGTTGAATTTTATTAAACTCTTCTCTTTCATTAGCCTCAAGTGAGATACCCCTGAGAACAGCTTCCTTTATTGATGCTGCATGTGTAGTAGACAGGTTGCAGAGAGATGTCACACTTAATTAGAATAAAGAAGAAAATAAAATATTTTACATGATCCATAGACAATGAATCATCTATAGCAGCAAAGATTCCCATAATGCAAATGCAAATGCAAATAGAAAAGGTTCGGCTAACATTTTTCCAAGCAAGAGAGTAGCATAAACTATAGGAGATAAGATGATGTTCATATTGCACGATAAAATTTAACAAAAAACCGTAAGGTCTTTGTCCTAATAGTATCCGGTAAACCAACCTTCCTAGAAGTCAAGGTTAACATGTTCTTCTACAAGATGAGAAAAACATGCCAACCCAATAGACTACAAATCCACAACATCCAATGTACCACCTTGTCCACCAATCATGTGCTGACACATGGGCATTTTATTGAAGATTAAGGATAAATATATATATTAAGTAAAGTGCTTTTGTATCTGTACATGATTGGTGGGACAAACATGAAACATGAAGATAGATGGCACAAGTATAAATATTTAGATAAGAGTCACAATATAATCTTTAGGTTCAAGATCACAAAAGTTCAGCAATACATATAAGAAAATAACCAATTTTCTCTATCAAACATAATAATTTCATGATACTCACATTCAACGATGCGTTTACGAGCATCACTTAGTGTTGGCCAGTCTTGTGATTCCTTTATAGCCTTAAAAGCATTATAAATTGGTTTACTTTGATCCAATTTTATGCCAAATGCGATTTTCTCAGGCTGCACACAAGTTTGAGTAACATCACTAGATCAAAATTCAAAACCTCAAGTTACTCTTTCATAGTCAAGGAACCGTCAATCAACTTTGATCAATTTTTGGATAGATGTGAAATACATTTTAACTACGAAATCAATCAAACGAAAAGCAATATAGAAACACCTGAATTTCTTCAATGGCAGAACGAAGGTCAGGAGTATCTTTAACAGCCTTCAGATGATTAACAGCTCCCCAAACCACATTCAATCTATCAGTTATCCTCTCCAACGGCTCCGCCACTTTCAACCACGACGGCTCCACCGTCTTCTCTAACTCCGTCAAATCATTCTCCTGCAAATTTATACCTAAATTTCATAAATAACCAGAATCAGTAAACGGTAATCACAAAAAAACACTTACTAGCTTCTTTAGCAAGGCACGAATCCCAGGGCGCACATGTGAAGCATCGATAACATCATACGGAGGGAATTTGAACTCCTTCAAGAGAGGATTGTGTTCGATTGTGGTTGAAATTGACGACGGTAGTTGGTCGGAAAAGGAAGCAACTGTGGGGGATCGGCGACGGAAGGAGAAGGAAGATAGGTGGAATTTAACAAGAGATTTAGGGGTTGAAGAGCGTAGGGTATTATGAACAAGAGAAATGAGCATCGCCATGGCCAGGGTTTTTCGGTTCGCACGAATTCAGTTGGTCTTCTTCATCTTTTGTGTTTCGATTGCGGGTCAAATTTTGAAGTTTTATAATATTCGCAACGGTCAAATTTGGGTTATTTTCATCCAAACAAGACCGTGTTTGAAGCTAACTTTACCCCTTATTTTCAGTTTATATGGTTGACAACCTAACTTAATGAAATGCTACTTGAAGTAGCATTATAAGAGTTTATCGTCATATTTTTCAATTATAATTTTTATTAATATTAATTATTATTTTTTAATATTCCCTTTTTGGTCATTTTATATTTTTATACGCTAGTTTTGCCAAACATGATTTTTTTTCATCAGTTAACTTATCCGTTAGTTTGCCAAACATAATCTAAGTGTTCGAATTTTTTATTATTAAATCATTAATCATAGTATTGAAAAAGAAATATCTTTATATGATTACAAAATTGGCTGTTAAAACTTGGAACATATACTCTTGATGTATCATTTCTTAAAGGCAATGTTAATGATATTCTTTGTTTTGAAATTTTTTGTACTTTTATAGTAAGAATTTAGTTTATAGGGATGTAAAGTGCCATTAATAACGTATAGAAATATTATTAACCTTTCATTTCCCAAAATGTTATCACTATATCAAAAAAAACTTATTATTATGCAATTGTAATTAAAAATATTGAATGATATATTAATACAATAATAATCTTAAAATAATTGATTCTTAAACAAGTATTAGAAAGTATTTTGACCACGTAAGAACGTGAAAAATTCACTAAAAAAACGTTTTTGTTTATACAATTACATACACTTTAGGGATAAAAAAACTCAATGTAAAAACTCTACCATAAAGAATGCTCGTAGTTTGAAGTAATACAGAGTAACATTGCCAAATGTAGAATGCGAATATTTTAAATGCGAACTCAAATTTGTTTGTGAACGTGCAGATAAATGAGAGAATAACACGTGTCATATTCAGACTGAATAATAAAGAAAATAATATGTTTCAAAAATCATAATTATAAAAAAAACATATATAATATTTTGGTATAAAAAAGATATGAAATATATATATATTTTTTTTAAACTGGACTGGTAATCGGGTTAGATTGATCCTAGAATTTTTGGTTTAAGAGACCTATTTGGGAGGGACCAATTTAAGACCAACTCGAAATTGATTTTTGGCCATTTCTGCGAACTTTTTGTTTGTTTGGCCATTTTTACGAACTTTTTATTATTTTTAATTTTTTTTAAGAATTGCATAAAAATGCTATTACATCATTTACATAACACGATAACTCCTTTTCTTAAAAGTCAAAGAAAAAGAGAAAAGGTATGATGGAAGGTCAAAACAGTTGAATTTATGACTCTTTCTGGCAAAGGCAAACTCTCCATGCTTTTTTTTATCTTATCAATCATTTTCAAGCCATAGTCATGTTCCCCATAAGTGTTTGGTGTGTTTATATATAATGGCCGGTTCATTTACAAACTAGACGAACGGTAAAAACTATAGAAACTTTGGTAAATTAGTATAAAAAATAATTTTTTTCATGATATTTTTTCATCAAAATCTATGATTCAAGATATTATTGCACATATGATTTAAGGCTTTCACTCAGGTTGTACCGAGTCTAATATATTCTTTTTAATCTGGTTTTTTAACATTAATCGTTGGTTTAAAAAAACATTATCTGATTCGGCTATGAAGGTATGGATAAAGGCTTATAATCAGTCTTTAAAGGGTTAGACGGCAAACACCCCTAGACCCTAGTTTCATTTTCTGAAGTGTGCAATACATGTACATTATTTACAATTCTCCAAAAAGATGGAATGTGTTATTTTATGTTTAAAACACTCTAAAGTTTTGTACAACACAAGTTAGGAGATTCAAGTAAAAAATGGTAAAGGACGTTAGATTTCAAATTCCTCACACAATAATGATGTTCTCGAATTAACACATTTGATGATTGTAAAAGCCCTCCCCACATGGATACAAAAGTAGATTTGTGAGCTCCTTATAAGCTCAATGTTGTGGGGGTACTAACAACTTCCGCATTGATTTTAAGTTGGATCCTAAGTTATTAGGCCAACCTGTTTGTTTTAGGCTTGGGGTGTTACAAATAGTATTAGAGTCGATCCTTGTTACAAATACTATTTAGATGTAGATGAACAATGTTTGACTTGACCATATGAACCTGATTTAAAATTGTAGAAGTTTTAACGAAATTAGTATACAATTCGTATTACATATTTATTTTACGAACTACGATAAGATACTTATTATAAAACCTACGGTATTGAAAAGACCTTGATAGGGAAAAAATATTTTAGAGTAAAGTATGTATTCCTTGCCTTCAATATAATTATCCCCTTCTTTTGTGTTGGAAGTCCTAGTAACAAAATATGTTGGGAATATTGGTGAAATAAATGATTTGACTATGTATTTTTTTTTCTTTAGCTTATATTTTTAATAGTGATAAACCTATAAATATAGATATTAATTATCATTCAAATCAATTATTTAAAGTTAATGTTAAGAAAAATAACCATCAACAAATTTGAAAAAAAACATGAGTGATTGTGAACTAAATCACACATTGTTAACAACTAGACATTTAAATTCCTATGATTTTAGTTATAGGAATGGAAAATATTATGTGTTTTGAGTTCTTTCGGTCGCCGGTATCCCGATTATTTTTAGGTAATTATAGATTTTCGGATTAGCTTATGTCAAAGGCGGAACACGACCATTGTAGTCACGACTCACGAGGGCCGAAATATAATATCATAGACATTCAGAGATCCAAATAATACATATAGGATGGACTTAGTACAATACCAAGAAAAAAAATCTCCAATAACGATGTACCAACAATTTATTATTGGTATGTAAAATCTTATACCGTGTATCAACCAACTATGATACAAAAAAAATCAGTCGATATTGGTTTTGTACGAACTTTAAGTTTACATATATAAAAATTTGTCATTATGTTCAAAGTTCTACCAACCGATTGTAATTGGTAGCGATTAAGTTGATACCTATTTAATTGGTACAGTTGATACACATGTTAGTTGGTTTAGGTTGATACAAAATCGCAAACCTCCCAATACATGCGTAAGTTGTATATATTTTTTCTACGATCTACTATAAAATTTTAGGAAAAAGATTGGTTAATATAAGACTAAAACTCATAACTTTCAATTCGTTAAACCGAAAAATAGTAATATAAATTTGTTATATTTTTAAACTAATAAAAAGAAAACCTTTGGATTAGCAACTTAAACAATATTTATTTTTATATACAATGATATTAATAAATCAACATGTAGTAGAAGGGAAAGAAAAACTAAAGCTGAGGGATTCGAAAGCATGACCTCAAGGACAGAGACCAAGAATGATAACCAATATTGAGTTAGACTTCATATGTGTTGAAAAAGTTCATATATGGTATTTAGCTCAAAAAACGGGGTGGTCATGGCCCCTATTGTGTTCCGCTCCTAGGCCTTATGTTCACAGACTAATCTCCTGACAATGTTTGGATTCAAATCCGATTTCGGTCTTGGATGATCTTGGCTACTACTGTTGTTTTTATTATTTCTGATTCGGTTAGTTTAATTTAGCCTTGTTTGGTGTTAGTTTATTTGGGTTGGTTTTGTCACTTGCAGAAGCTCTTTCCAACTTTCTGTACGTTCCTTTAGGTTTTAATAGAATGGTTTATTACATTTCCTTTTAATTTTTTTATATATTAAATAATGGTTCTTTTGATCGACAAGGAAGATCTTATTAAAACAAAAACGTCCAAAACATCGAGAACACAAAAAAGAAAAGGTTTACGACATGCATGACAAGGGACACCACAACAAAACACCAAAACCATAATGTAATGCAGCCAATTTTGTTTCAAAATCTTATTTTCATATATTCTTATATATACATATTTGTGATCATAAAAAAATATAATGCAATACAAGTCATTATTATCAATGATCCCATGTATTGTGAGCAGTTGTTTACGAAACGCTTATTCGGATAAACGATTACTAAGTCATATTATTTTACAGGATGAATATAGCAAGTACCAAGAATTTTACCCGATAAGAACGGTAAGAGCAAAGTCAATGACCGAAAGTCTTACCTGGTAAGTGATGACGACGACTCTTACCAAAGTTAGCGTTTGTAGGGTATATTGTTGCATACAATATCATTTTGTTAGACTAAAATCTTACCCGGTAGGTAAATGATAGTCTTGAATTTTTTCAGTAAGTACTTACCCGGGTAAGTTTTAAAAAACGTCCCCTTAGATAATTAGTATTACCATTTGTTCCAAGTTAACAAAAGAATATTGACATGATAAAGCATATCCAACGGCTATATGTTATTTAGTAATTTTGAAAATTTAGAAACAATTTGCTCCAATAGTTATCCTAAACTTTATTTCTAGAGAACAAAATAGAGAGAATTAAGAAATCTCCAAACTTAAAAAATAAATTAAGAAAATATAACATACCTGCTAGAGATGCTAGCTTGGCAACCTAATGGGTATATTAACATATAAAATCTTGGGTTCTTTGAGGGTTAATAGAGACTTCGTTTCTTAATTCTAAAACGTGTGAAACTAAATATATTAATTTATAATGTAGTAAGATACATCTTAATTTTAACATCTTATTTTATTTTTTGTATGTATTGATTGATACGGTTTTATGTAGTTTTGAGAAAAAAACGATAATTTTTTTATTTTTAAATAAAATATAAATTTAAAGGTATCATAAAATTTTGAAAAAATATATCGATATTAATATCAAGTTAACTATTTAAAAGTTTTTTTGGTGTGTAATTTATTTAATTCATTTTTTTACTATAATTTAATTTAGGTTTGATTAATTTAATTTTGATTTAATAATTTTTTAATAGAGATAATAATTAAGTATTCTATTTATATTTAAAATGAGATGTTTATCTTGTATTTGATTATATTTATCTGCAGTTAGTTACACAAATTCAAACATAGAATTTTAATAAGTTGTACTTACCTACAATTACTTGTAATCTTTAATTTTAATTGATGTGCATCAATAAACAATACCCATATATAAAAAATAATTTTTAAGAGTTTTTGTTAAATGTTTTATAATATAACTAGAAGGGTATTCGCGCAATGCAGCGAGCTACATCTCGATTTTAGGTTTTATTTTAATTTTTGTCCCTACCGATATTTTAATGATTTTATATGGTTTTGAGAAAACGATTTTAATGTTCATTTAAAAGTTCTATTTTTTAAGTAATTTCTTTAATTCAATTTTTTTTATCATAATATAATTATATTTGATAACAAAATAATTTATTTTTGGTTTAATAATATAACTTTTTATAATGATAATAATTAAGTTTTCTGTTAGAACTCAGTGATTATCTTAATTATACTTTAGATTTTTTATATTTAAAATTAAATGTTTATCCTGTATTTTGGATGATGGTTATCTGCAGTTAGTTACACGAATTCAGAAATAAAGTTTTACCAAGTTGTACTTACGCACAATTATTTGTAATCTTGAAAATTAAGTAATTAGCATTAAATAACAGTACCTAAGGCTTAAAATTTTGTTTTTAAGAGTTTTTGATCAAATGCTTTATAATATAGTATAAATATCATATTATATAACCTAGATACAAAGTGAAAGATCCCATCTCTTACAAATTGTTTAATGTATATTTAGAAAATATAAAATAAATATTTGGAGATAAAAGGATCTTGTAAGCATCGGTATAAATTTTTTTTCCCTCGTGTTCAGCTATAGCAAGAGCCCCTGAATCTAGAGCCGCTGGATGATGATAATTAAGAAACACATCGGTCACAATTTTATTATATATATATATATATGTTTGAACAAATATTATTTAAGGTATTACCATATACACCCTAGTTTATATCATGTCCTCCAATTGAATTAGGTATACATATCTATTTTAATCTTTTTAAAGTGTTATCATATACGTCATAAACTAAGATGTTACTATAGATTATGGTGTATTTAGAAATAGGGGCGAAGGTACATAAACACAATCAATTTAAAAAAAATATAGTATTTTTTTTATGGGCAATAAACAAAATACCTAATATGTTTTTGTTATTGAGTCCCTAAAACTATACAAGTGCAACCTCTATCCATCCGGTCATTCATGGCTCCTCAATCATCTTATTTAGTATTTTTGTTTTTATTTAGCATTTGAGCATTTTTAATTTTATTGGTTATTTGTCTATAAAAATTTGTTTGTATGTTTATATTTTATTGTTATTTGTTTTATATAAATTATTGTTATGGTACATTAATTAAAAAAATATTAATTTAAGTTGGGTTTTTTTGAATGATTGTTTGATTTCTTATATTTGAAAAAAATGTTTTTATTGAGTTAGATAATGAAGCCATTAAAGATAAGTTTTAGAAACTAAAAACTCGTCGAAGTAACTGTTAAAATCGTATAAGTTGGTGTTTTAAAAATATAATATCGTTCTTTTTGCCAATTTTTCAAAAAATAATAAATATTTATTCTTAGTTTTATTTTATTTATAATCGATGCTCCCTCTAAATCAAGATCTTGGCTGTGCCACTATTAAGAAAAACCATGTCTATTATATCCAAGAGTTTTTGATTAAGCGTTATAAGAATTATCAGTAAAACTCACCTTTTTAAAAAGTAAAAAGTTTAAACTTTACGAAAGATAACAAGTGTATGTAAATATATATGGTATGTAAATATTATAATTATAATAATTAAACTAATAAAGTATATTTTTTTTCAACAGTTACGATTCATATAACATAATCATATTAAAAAATAATACAATTACAATTATCAAATACGTGATTAAAAACCATAACACGTGAAGATAATATCGATAAATAAGTCAAAATTTTCTTATGGCCATTATATATTTGACGGCTCGTAAATCAACTACAAAAGAAAGGATAAAATTACCAAATTGCCCCCATCCAAAATTGGGCATTCGATAAAATGATTTCACCTTTTTGAAACTTTCCTAATTCCTTTTAGAAGAATAACAACAGAAAGAACTCATCTCTCTCCGTAAAAAATGGGCAACACTCCTCAACGGCGATCATCTTACTTTTCCGGCTGCATATCATCGCCGCCGTGCGTTCCACTTCACGATCAACGGAGATCATCTTACTTTTCCGGCTGCATATCATCGCCGCCGTGCGTTCCACTTCACGAGCAGTACGAACGCATCAATCGCAGCAATGGCGGTGGTGGTGATCTATGGAGTCGGAGATGGAGGAAATTGATCAGCAAAGTCGTTCGAGAAAGCAAGAAGAGTATCTATGGATCTTCAAAACCTCTAACATTTAGGTACGATGCTGTTAGTTATTCACAAAACTTCGATGACGGAAATCACCGTTGCGAGTCTTACGATCTGCACGGAGATCCATGCTCTCAGGTGTTACGAGAATGCGCCTAAGAGTTATCGGAATCGGAATCGGAATCGGAATCGGATGTTGTACAGAAAATTAATTAATAGTCTCTGTGTTTGTTCCTTTTTCGAACTTCAGTAAGATTTTAACCAAATTATGTGTTTATTATGTGAATCGATTTAGAAGTTGCACTGATATTTAGGAGTTTTGATTGAATCCTTCATGTAAGTTTTTGGCTTAAGCAAATTAGGAGAAATTAGGATCAATTTTGATCTACGTTTAGGTTAGATTTCGAATCACGAAATCGGATTTTCAGTTACTTATGCTGAATATATATAGTTTCAATTCAATGCAATTTCTTGTGTGTATATTGCCTTTGTAATTTTGTATGCATATGTGAATAGTTTAATCATATATCTAAACAACCACATAATAAAGTAATAAACTAAGGTTTATGTGAACATCTAGATCATGTTTATTTAATTTGGTATGAAATTTTACATTTTTTGTTTTTTAATTTAAAATATTTAAATAATTGAATATAATAATTTTTTTGATTAGATAATATATCAAACAAACGAGAATTTTTAATATTTAATTTGAGATCAATATCAATAGAAGATGGGTTTTTTCTGGGCTTATATAAATCACTAATATCATATACTAAAAATTAAACTATGAAAGGAAGGTGCGTGTGTTTTGCGAGTTCTCCCTTTCTAATAATGATAATAAGAAGAAAATAAAACAATTTAAACGTATTTACATATGAGTGTAATTACAAATAGCTATAATTTTTTATTTGTTTAAATACAACTATTAAATTTTTAGTAAAAGTGTTATCTTAAGTTATTTGTTTACGGGGCTTGAGCTTGATATTCGTTTATAGGAACCAAATTCGCGATTTATTAACTTGTTTATCAGCTAGAGTTCGATAACTTTTATATTTTTAGTTTATGATGTGTGAACATATATGCAT
The DNA here is from genome assembly GCA_036898165.1 of Silybum marianum. Taxonomy (NCBI): domain Eukaryota; kingdom Viridiplantae; phylum Streptophyta; class Magnoliopsida; order Asterales; family Asteraceae; genus Silybum; species Silybum marianum. The sequence continues at coordinate 48,770,975 of CM072530.1, read as the reverse complement.
TTTTGGTTCGAAAAAAGTGTATGTTTGAATGACTCGGCTCGATTCAAAAAAATCAATGTTATTAAGCTAATATTATTAAATTAAAAGTATTTTATTTTTGTGTTCAAATTTGATTTGAACTCAAGGTATCAAGTTTGAGCTCGAATAACTCATTAAAAACTTCGAATAATTTAAGGAAATTGATTAAAATAGACAATATTATTAATCAAATTTCATTTTTTAGCCAATTTTCAGATACTCTTTCTAAAATAACCATTTTTATGCAGATGTTTTACGCATCTACGTAAAAACTGATTTATTTTTTTGTGAGGGGGACGGGAGGGGTGTAAAGATTTTATATGTAAAAATTTGAATTCTTACACAAAAAAACACTTTCTTTAATCTAAAAATTGAATTTACGTAAATACATAAAATATTTATTTAGACTTCTTTCTAAAATAAAAATTCAATTGAAAAAATGATTAGAAAATAAAATTGATCCGAGAAATTGACTATTTTTCATGATTTAAAGCATCTCTAACAGCATCTTTAAAATAGAGAAAAATAAGAAAAATAGAGATTTTTGAACTAAGTCTGTCTTCCAACATCTTTAAAAGCTTCTCCAAAATAGAGAAAACATGAGAAATAATGTTTTTTTCTTTAAATTTGGAGATTACTCAGAAAAATGATTACCAAGTAAAAGAAATAAATATTTTATTCATATTCCCACTCTTCCACCAATAATATAAAAGTTAGTTTAAAAGTATTTAAATATATTGAATATTTTGTTCCTCCAATAATATAAAAGTTAGTTTAAAAGTATTTAAATATATTGAATATTTTAATAATATAATTAATGTTGAACTCTTAAAAATGGAGATACTGTTAAAGATGAATGCATTTTTTCAGAGATTTTAATTTTTATGTCCTTATTTTAGAATTTTTTTAAAGATGATGTTGGAGATACTCTTACTAAGAGCAACTTCAATGCAAGATCATTAGACCATCTCCAACAGCTTCTCTAAAATAGAGAAAAATACTATTTTGTTCTCTAAATTCCTGCAACAGATTCTCTATCTCATTCTTTAAAATAGAGATTTATAATAAAATCTCTAAATATAGAGATTTCTCTAAAATTCCAAATAGAAGAGAGAGAAATGAATTTTTTTATTTCTTCCACCAATGAGAATAAATTAATATTATTTTTTATATTTTTTTCTTAAAAGTATATCGGGATCATAAAATTATAAAATATTTAAATAATATAATCAATAATGAAATCTCTAAAATAGAGAATCTGTTGGAGTTGATTGCAATTTATTTTAGAGATTTTAACGTTTAGTTCTCTATTTTAGAGATATTATAAAGAAGCTTGGAGATGCATTATCTTATAAGAACTATCATTGTGGATAGGTTTTTATAAGAACCTAACAAAATATAGGTACTCCAACAAGAACCTTGGTTCTTACCATGATTTTTGTGAAAAATGTCATTTCACTCATGTTTTATTTATTTCTTTGACTTATTTAATTATTAAAATATAACTTATTTAAATTATTGATGTTAAAAAAATCAACGGGGCTCACAAAAATAAGGTTTTTATAAGAACCTTCATTATAAATTTTTTGATGAGTTCCTAATTTAATGAGGTGGTATTATTGTGAAAAAGAAATATATAAAAAGAAAGTTATTATAAGATGCTTTTAACCTAAAAATGACCATAACTTGTAAGAATGTTATGAAACAAAATTAATAAATTTGTTGCAGAGTAGGGTAGGGGTTGCTTTCAAATATGTCCCACAAGATTATTATGGTCCATCACCTAAAGAAAATGATTTATAATGAGAAAAAAGCACATGAGATAGGACCCCCAATTATCATGTCTTTTTTTTTTTTTTTTTTCTGATTTATCGATTAGCGGTGAACCATGATTTAATTTTAAATCATCACATAATATAGACTAAAAGGTGACACTATCTTTATGATTATAATTTGGAAGAAAATTTGATTACCGATAATTTTAATCTGTTTTATATAAAATTGCTTTTAACGATATTAACATCAGGATTATTTTTCGGGTCACTCAACAACTGAAACTAACCGAGGTGGAGGAGGATCGAACCTGTGACCGTGACCTATTTTGTATTTGAAAAAAGTCGCATCGTCTCTTTACCAACTGAGTTACACGCTAGAAGCATTTTTTATAATTGATTTTTTAGAATCCCACATTGGATATACTTGAACCATTTCTTCTTTATGCATATTGGAACCTCCCGTTTTCTCAAGAGCTTTTTTTAGAAAGTGATTTGAGGATTCCACATGTACTCACATTTTTCTTTATGAATTTGATGAAAAACACATATTTGCTGGTATTTGATCATGAATGGATATGTTATAATCAACATTATAAATGACGTGATGGCAAGATGAAGTCTCGAGCTCTAAAAGTCAAGGTGACTATAACGTATTTCAAGACGTGACTTATGGTGCTAGCGACATTAAACAATTTAACTTCAGTTAAAAAAGTAATAAATAAGACATTAATATTTAATAATGTAAAAAAATAAAATATTGAATTATGAAAACTGTGCATTAGGTTATAACAGGACGTCAAACAAAATCATTAAGTCACGATGAGCCATGACAACTGTTACGACGAAGTCTTTTTAAATACAGGTTACAGTATATCACAACTTTTTATTAATTTATAGCGATAGAGTGTTTGATGTGCATTCAAATGTTATTCTTACAACTTTCTTTCTAATAATATATGACGAGTTTTTGATAAATACTAATTATGGTTATTTTTTAATATTGGGGTGTTAAGAAATTGAAACGGAATAATCCATTTGAACCAAATAATGTATGGTTAAACGGTTAAATTTTTTCCTATTTCGATTAAGCTGAATAGTAAGAGCATCTCTAACAGTATCTTTAAAATGAAGAAAATAGAAATTTTGCATAATTTTTTGCTCCAATAGCATCTCTAAACTTTCTCCAAAATGGAGAAACCATGAAAGAGAATACAAACATGATTCACCTCTGAATCATTTTATACTTTTATTTTCCTCTAAGTCATTAAGAGACAAACTTATTTTTTTGTCAAACAGGATTCACCTCTAAACCATTAAAAAGTTGCCTCTTAATAAAACTGTTAAAAGGTAAACAAACAACCTCAAGGTGTTTACAGTTTTTTAAATACAAATGAATTTTTGATTATGGTTTTTAGTTCTACCGATTGCATTAGTTATTATTTTATACTTTTATTTTCCTACAAACAAAACCAATAACACGTGATAGTATTACTATTTATATATTTTAGAGTAAAATTACATTCTTGGTTCTTGTGGTTTATGTATTTTAACACTTTTACATTCCTATTTTCAAATATCTATCCATTATATTATTGTGACTTACATTCTACAACATATTAGGTCCATAGTCCATAGTCCATACTTTTAACTTTGTTAAAAAATTCGGTTAAATATGTTAAGTAATATATAGGGGTATTTTAATCATTTTATTTTCTATTAAAAATAACAGGGCCAAACATGTATTTTACTTTATATATAGGGACGAGTTCAAATAAGAACTCAAATTTGGTTGTGAACGCGAGGACAGATGAAGGAAAATATTCAGACTGAATATAGTATTATTCAGTCTGAATAAAGTCCGACCGAATGTAGTATTATTCAGATTGAATAACACTATGCCATTGATCCACTCCTGATAAAGTCCGACGACAACCAAATTGAGGTTTTTTACAGGTTTGGGGAAGGGGACTGCTCATCTCTCTAACCCAAATGCAACGAGCAATGAAGACGAAGACAGTCCCTAATTCAGCGAATGAGAGAAGATGAAGATTGTCCGTCGAGCTTGTCACAACTTCTTATGCTTCTCTCCCCTTTTCTGTCCGATTCTAGCTTCAAGTGAAGATCAATACACTCTAGATTCAGTTGATCTTCTCTAGTTACACACTCCATATCTAAGATTTTTGATTTTTGAGATGCCATTGTTGATTTGGAGATTAATTTTTGAGATGCCACTTTGGATTAATGTATATTTTTATGATTTTTTTATGAATTGAATTTATTGGATTAAACATTTGAAATAAGTTATATCTTGATTTTAAGATTAAAAAGGACTAGAAGTGGGGCTTGAATATTGTTGCCGCAGAAGATGATGGACGGTGGTTCTCTCCTTGCCGGAGAAGATGACAAGTAATGATTCTCACCATGAATATTTTGGTTTCCTGTTGTTTTGAAAATTAATAGAGTAAATTACATTCTTGTGGTTTTAAAAGAAAAGAAAATATTAATTAAATTGACTAAATAGCCCTCTATACTAATTGAGTTGACGGAATTTTTTGGACGGAGTTCATGATAAAGACCAAGTACGCCATAAAATACAAACCACAAGAATGTAATTCATAGATATTCCAAATTAAGGACCAAAAATGTTAAAACACATAAGTTATAGGCACCAAGAATGTAATTTACTCTATATTTTATTATTGGATTATAGTTTTTCTTGATATTATATAATATTTTTGTTTGATGTACATTGTGAACCTTTGCAGTATGAAGAAAAAGTGTTTAATTTTATTATGTCACTTAAATTGTCAATTATAATACAATTATATATTGGAAGCAATGAATCTTGTATTTGAAAAAAATGTGTTTGAAGACAAATGCTCAAGAAAAAGTAAAAAATTTATTAAGTTTATTTAGTTCTCAAATTGAACAATTAAAAAACCCATAAAACTAAACTTTATTCAACTTGTTTATCAAATAATTTAATTTTTTTGAAAAACCAATTAAGCTGAACGGAATTATCCAAAAACTAACTAAACCCAGATAAAATTCGAGTAAAGTTTACTTTTGGTCCCTGTGTGATGTCCATTTCCACGGTTTTCGTCCCTAAAGTTCATTTTCTCAATTTTAACCCTCACGTTTGACACTTTCCCCCAATTTCAGTCCCTCCGTCAAATGGACGTTAAAATTTTCTGTTAAGTCCAATTTAGAGAGAGGTATTATAGTCATTTTACTTGTTTTCTTAATTTTCTCATTTTTACAAAAAAATCAAACCTCAGGGACCTGTTATGTAATTAGCTATAACATATTATATATATACACACACACATACCACCACCACCACCATCACCACCGCCGCCGCCACCACAACCACCACCATCACCACGCCACCACCGCCACCGCCGCCACCATCACCACCACCCCCGCCACCATCGCCGCCACCACCACCACCATCTCCATCACCACCACCACCACAATCACCACCGCCATCACCACCACCGCCGTCGCCACCATCACCACCATCGCCACCACCCCCACCACCTTCGTCGCCGCCACCACCACCATCACCATCTCCATCACCACCACCACCACCATCACCACCGCCATCACCACCATCACCATCTCCATCACCACCATCACCACCACGATCACCACCATCACCACCACCACCATCACTATCTCCACCACCACCACCACCATCACCACCAATTAATGCCCAATTAATACCATTTAATGTCCAATTAATACCATTCTATTAACTATCAAACGATCCAATCAAATCAATGGCTTCCCTAGAAGTATTTCCAATAGCAAACACTGGCATCAACAACATTTTCCCATCTCACATCTATAGCCATTTTATTTTCTGCACTACTTATATTTGCCATTTTCTGTGTGTCATCCTTTGCTGATCCTAATAAATCATGCCCATCAGTTTGTTAGATAATTTCTAATTTATAAAAATGAAAACAACCACAAACAGAACTATAATAAAAAAAATAAGATGCAATTAGTCATATTATATTATACCTTCTGCCTCATTGTGTTGTGCCCCCAATTGGTTAGCCCGTTTTGAATCTGTGAGGTCCTTCGGTTGTTCCATGGGTGGTCCATCATCCTCCATATCTGGTGATGGAGATGGTGGTGGTGGCGGCGGTATAATATATAACGGACAGGAAAAATATATATTATTGGTGATGGTGGTGATGGCGGCAATATATAAATTGGTTTTCGTCTAACCCCAATTGATCGAGAATCTTTTGACCGTTACAAAATATGAACGGTGATGGAGATGGTGATGGTGACGGCGGCGATGGTGGTGGTGGTGATGGTGGTGAGGGTGGTGGCGGCGGCGGTGGTGGTGGCATGTGTGTGTATATATATATATATATAAAATATGTTATAGCTAATTACATAACAGGTCCCTGAGGTTTGATTTTTTTGTACAAATGAGAAAATTAAGAAAACAAGTAAAATGACTAAAATATCCCTCTCTAAATTGGATTTAACAGAAAATTTTAACGTCCATTTGACGGAGGGACTGAAATTGGGGGAAAAGTGTCAAACGTGAGGGTTAAAATAGAGAAAATGAACTTTAAGGACGAAAACCGCTGAAATGGACATCACCTATGGGTGAAAGTACAATATAATGGTCGGGACCGCCATGTGAAATAACGGTTATAACGGGGTTATATCGGTGGTATAACGGTCCAAAATAACGGTCCATATAATATTTCGTAGAAATATAATATATATATATATATATATTATATTTCCCTACTTTTAGTGAACATATAATTTGCATTAATAGAAGATATAGTTTCAACTTCAATCTTCAAAACACTAACTTAAACAAGTTTCACAAAACGAAATAGGAAAAGTGTTCATAAACGAGCTAAGTATAAATTAGCTAATTGCAAGCATCAAGTTCAGCATCCGAGTCAACATCATCTAATACGTTCACTTCTTCGTTTAGACTAGGTTCCCGATCTTCCCCATCTCCCTCTTCATCTCTAAAAAGATCATCATCGTCATCCCTATAGCGCTCCCTTTTACTTCTTGTACTTGGCCCAACTTGCTCGTTACCTCCCATTGCTTCTCGTACTTCTGACCAAAGGAGGCCATCTCTTGCATCCACAAACTCTTGGAGCTCAACGTCGGTTGGAACCACCCAATCATCATTTTCATCCACTTCTCTCAAGAAAATAGGATCTGAATATTTATTTTCCTTAAGAGATTTGTAGCGCCTCTCTAGTCTTTTGTTATATTGAATGAATACAAGGTCATTCAACTTCTTTTGCAAAAGACAGTTTCTCTTCTTAAAGTGCAACTGCAATGATAATTGATAAATTTAAAAACCATTACTTGAATTAAAGTTCAATTTGAGCTAATAAATTTTCCATAAGAAAGAAAACTTACATGATCAAATGCACTCCAATTCCGTTCACAGGGAGAAGCACTACAAGTTTGGCTTAGAACACTAATTGCAAATTGTTGGAGCTCGGGTGTATCAATTCCATAAGAACGCCACCATACATCTACATACGTTTATAGGTTTATTATTAAATTTATATATTAAGTTAATAAATAAATTTATATATATATATATATGTGATTATCATCCTTACATGGTGCAACTTTAGCTCTATTCCTTATGGCAGCCGCAGATCCAAATTGCCCCGATGACTCCACATAGTGAGTGAGTTCATCCCTTAAAGCATCATTTTTATCATCATCACGTACAAGTCGGTCAATTGCCTCATATAGTCCCGTCTTAATGTATCTATTATTCTCAACTTGTGAATCTTGTGCATAATAGATGGCGGGGTTGAGGTAATATCCGGCTACAAATTTAGTTATTTACAAAAGTGAATTCCAATAATTGTATTCAGTATAAAATTTAATAAAACATAACGTTTTATAAATTATACCTGCATGCAAAGGATGATGAAGTTGATCACTCCAACGTGATTGAATCATAGACCACACTTTATTGATCAATCTCTCATGAGTAGTGCCGGTCAAGTTCTTCTTAATTTGATCCTTTGCTCTTTCCATAGCATCGTATATATAACCCATACACGGCTTCTCCTCCGTGTCAACCAACCGAACCACATCAACCAATGGTGCTAATACCTGACAAGCAAGATAAATATTATCCCAGAACTCTTGCTTTGCTATTATTCTTTCAATTCTTTTTCCGATGGCTTTCTTGGCAAAGTCACTCTTCCTCCATTGTTCAGAAACAAATAACACTTGGAGATGATGTCGGTTTTCATGAATGCTCCGAATGGTGTAAAATTGTGTTGCAAACCTTGTAACGCAAGACCTATGAAGTTCCCTATTCTTAGTGAGACTCCGCATCATATTCAGAACCCTCCCATGGTTATAGATATAAACCACTACCGCTCTTGCATCGGCTAACACACTTTTAATCTTTGGTATTTTCTCTCCGACATCTCCTATCATTAGATTCACGCAATGTGCTGCACATGGTGTCCAAAACAATTGAGGATGTTGTTCTTCCAAGATTCTTCCTGCAGCTTTAAAGTTTGACCCATTATCGGTAACAAACTAGTGTAAGTGAAAAAACAATTAGTTAATACTTTGATATATATATATATATATAGCATATGTTAATACTTAATATAGATAGAATATTTGTTACCTGAACGATGTTCTCCTCCCCTACATCCTCTATAACCTCATTGATCATCTTTACTATCAATTGAGCATCTTTCACATGCTCTGATGCATCAAGTGATTTCAGAAAAATTGTCCCACGAGGACAATTGACCAAAAAGTTTATCAAGCTTCGACCCTTCCCCTCTGTCCAAAAATCAGACATAATCGAGCATTTACTCTTCTTTCAATGCGTATGAAAGGAATCCACAAACTTGTGTGTCCTCTAGTACATCCTTCAACAAAGTCACACGAATGTTGTGGTAACTCGGAGCCGGCATGCCTATACCAATGATAATTGATAAGAATAAACTATAAAGTTAGTTATTAGTTATTAACTCTTCCATAACCTTTGAGAAACATAATGGTAATTACCTTTTCCATATTCTCCAACCGCATTTATAAACTTTTGAAAGTTCTCGTCGTGTACGGCATTAAAGGGCAACCCAACCGAATATGCCCAAACTGCAAACTCTTTCCAAGCGGCCATCTTTAACTTCTACTTGATTGGGTTATTTCTATCCAAAGTGGTTTGTTTTAACTTGGCATAGTCAGGCTTCAACATTGCATCAAGGGGACCACGAACATCACTAGCGGCTTTTCGTTTTAAAGTACGAGATGTCTTGTCGGTTTGTGCGCTCCTGCTTTGTCCATCACCATCACCATCACCACCTTCACCATCACCATCACCATCATCATCTTCACTGGGTTCACGGTTGTATTGTCGAAGAATATCTTCTCTTCTATTTTTTTCTTTCTTTTTCATTTCCTTTTCTTTCATCGTTTCAATAAGCATTTTCTTGATCTCATTAGTCACATTAGGACAACCGGTTACATTACCTTCTGTGTGTGTAAGATGTTCTTTCAATCTAGTGATCCCTGCAGTTACCTTTTTTCCACACAAAGTACACCATGTTAGTCCCCAAAGAGAGATGGCTAACTAAGAGAGGGTTTTGTAGAAGGGGGGGTTGAATATAAAACACACAGAATATACTCTTTTTAAATTTTTTAATATAAATATTAAAAATTTACACACAGATAGTTTGATGCGGAAAAGAACAGGCAGACTATTCTATCAAACTAAACACACGAGATAACGATAATTAACTATTACACTAAGCAAGTTAAAACAATACGGTTATAGCACACGGCTTTGCCACGATCAAACAAATAATCACTCGAAGATTTGTTGAAAGCGTGAGATTTACGGGAAGGACTTCATCTCCTTTTATAGTGTCCATGCATGGGATGCAAGTGGACGGTATCGAGGTTTCATTAGGTTTGGAAGATTATCTGATGGACAAAGGAAGAGACCACTTCCTTTGTACTAGAATAATGGATGAACCATTCCTTGTAGCACGTAATGTCAGATAACTTTATCTTCTTTTCTTCATGCTCTGTGAAGTCCCATCAAGCCTTTTAGCTAAAAGACAAATATTCCTTTTATAAGAATAAAAGAGAATGTCTTTAATTAAGGCTTGGTGCCCAAGTTCTTGCTGGCTCACTTGTCTTGCAATTGATGTGAGTCAAGAACTTATCTCTTTGAAATTGCTAAGTGATACATCTCACTATGTATCACATCGGTGGATACCTTATAAAGTGGAGTTGATAAGTGTACACTTTGCTTGATAACTTCTTCTTTCACTAAGTGACAAAAGTGTATACCCTTGTGAGTTGATATCACGGCCTTAGAAAATATACCTGCAATTTCGGTGACCAAGATCATAGTGTCGGTGACCATGACATCAAACTTGATGACCTCATCTTATTTGATGTCCTTAGTACTTTTGATGACTTTTGAGTGTACCATCGGTGACCCACTATATTGGTGACCCAATCTTGACTTGGCAAGATGGTCTGAATATTGAAGTTGGTTGATACATCCAAAATTCCACTTTTTGATGTACAACCCCTTGATTGAATAGTCTTTGACTCTTCAATACTTGAAGCATATTTCGTACCTTCAAAAGAACCTCGTAAAAATTCATTCATATAAAGGAAGGTGGTTCATCACCAAATCATCGGTGACCCAACAATCTCCCCCTATTTGATGATGATACCTGTAGGTTAGAAAAGAATTCTTTTTGACCCTTTCTATTTTTCTTTTGGGTTCTTTTGACTCAGATTTTTTTTTTCATTTTTTTTTTCATTTTTTTTTTTTTTTTTTTTGATTTTTTTTTAACTGAGTATGTACAGTATAGAGTATAAACTGAATAAAAGAATAAGTATAAGTTTAAATATGTGCAAAGCTTGTAAAAATATTAACAAGAGATGGGATGGAAGAAAAGTATGAACTTTTATTAATCAACACATAGGATTGATCAGAGTACATGATTAATAAAGTTCATACTGTACTATACGTCTGCAAGATCATGGATGCGAGGGTTCTCTTCGTTTAAGTTCATCCAAGATCATTCTTGTGATGCCATGGTCTTCAATGGGAGGCACTCCAAGAATAGCAGAGAGAAAGGAGCTGTGAGCCCTTGGAATGTCAGAGGCTCTGAAGAAACCTATGTTGCCATAGATGTCCTCAAAGAATACTCCAAGTTCAGGCTCGGTGATCATGGTTTGCTCAGGATAAGCAATAGGAGTGGGAATAGAAAGATTAATACCTGATGCGTCAATCTTTATGCCCCTTTCATGAAGCATGGAAAAGTGTCCTTTCTTTTTGTTCTTTGGAGGTTTGACCAACTCTCCAGAGAGACCCTTTTGAATAAGGTACATCTGTTGACCTTCAAGAAAGGTGACAAGAATATTATGCTCCCTTTGAATCTTCACCATTTTGACAAAGAGCTTTCGATGGTATTCGATGTCGAGTTCCTTGTGTTTGCTTTTGCTCTTGTCAATGCAATTTCCAACCTCTATCCATTCAGAGATACCAAGAGCTTCAAGCCAATCAACCTCACAAACTTTCATCAGAGAATCAGCTCTTTTAAGAGTGATAAGAAGTTTGGGAGAATTCTTAGTTGGAGGATGAATGGTGGCACCGATGATCTTTGAATCATCCTTTCTATTCTTCAACCTCCTTTTGAACCACTCTATTTCCTTTGCCTTCTTGGCCTCATCAACCAATTTTGCAGCTTCAGATTTCTTCTTTATATTTTCAAGCTCATCTTTTTGAGCTTGAATTGCATCGGTGACTTTGGCATGTACAGCTTCATCATGAGCTAGCTTGAGTACATTAGTCTGATCATACTCAAGCTGAGCCCTTATAGCTTCCTCTCTTTCATCCTCAGAGAGAATTACCCCAAGATGATCGGTGAGTGCTGGGGCAGGCTGAAGTCTGAGAGTGTCTGCATGAGGATCTCTCATCCTTTTCTTTCTCTTTCTTTCTTCTTCCTGTTCTTCAAAAGAAAGAGGCTTCTTTCCTTTGGCCTTTTCTTTTCTTTTCTTCTCTTCTTCAGTTTCAAGGGGTTGAGCACTGACACTCTCCCCCTCAACAGCTGCTTCGGGTACCAAAGGAACAGGGACCACCTTTGTGACCATACCACCATCGGTGGCTGTAGGGGCCACGTCGGTGGCTGCCACATCGGTGGTGGCATCTTGACGTCGGCGGGCCGGCATGCGACGTCGGCGGCTTTGGGCTGTAAGTCTTCACATTTTCTCCCCCTCGGTGGTTGAACCCTTGAAACCCACTGAAGAGAGAAATTCCTTTATCCTTTCCACATCAGAGCAGAGACCTCCAAGTTTCTTTTCTACCCTTTGAAGGACAAACCTGTCAGTATCTTGGAAGAAAGAATCACCAATATCAAGTTCAACCGTTGGAGAAGAGGTTGGAACTTTATCAATCTTGGTGTGTAGACTTGAGAGAGACTCCATTATTGCCTGTTGGTTTGCAATAAGAGTAGAAATATCGGTGGCTTGCTTAGAAGAGGTGCTTCGAAGATCCTGAATGGATGAAAGCATAGAAGCTTGGCTTGAAGAGAATCCTTGCTGAAGATCAAGGATATCCAAATGTAGAAGATCTAAACATGTCATTAGAGTTGGGTGACTCGCAGACAACTCCTCTATGTTAGATCTAAGAGATGAGGAAAGGGAATCCATTCTTTCCTTTTCCTTAGTTGCATGTTCTTCTAAGACCTCCACCCTTCTGATAGTATTACTGGTAAAGGTGGTGAAAGCCTGTAGAAGGTCATTCCCTTGCTTTGAAGACATGGGACCAGTAGGATGAGGCTTTGGTGGTTGATCAGTATCATCATCATCACTGGAAGAATAATCCACCAAACCTGTAGATTTTCTTGGGGGGGATTTAGGAGATGAGGGGGAGACACTCTTAGGAGAGTGTCTTTGAGGGGATTCCTCAGTAATGGGTTCCTCCACACCCTTGTCATGTACGGGAGACGTACCTATCCAAGGAGTAGTGTCGGACATCAGAAAATCAGTAAAGAGGGTTGCTCCATCAAATGCACCTGGTTGTGGTGCATTCTCACGTGGAGTGTGGACATGGAGCTGAGAGAGCTCTAGGGGTGAAGAAGAGGTACCTTGGATGGGATACTCCAAGTCATCTTCATCAACTAAGGAGAAAGTTGATGAAGGAATAAGAGGGGTGTCCCTTTGTACAACCATGTCCTTTTGAGAGGGCATGGAGGAGGCTGGGAGTAGCTAAGTGTTCCTTGGGTTTTGTGAGGATATTTTCAACACCTACACTTTTGGGAGCCAGTAGATGGATCATGTGCTTTAACCCTTTGGGTTCCCTTAGACTTCTTTGAGGAAGTCTTTGGGGGGCTTTTAGAGTTTCTCCGCTTATGGGATTTGGATGCTTGGGTGGAAGCCAAAGGCTCTTTTGGCTTCGTAGCATTGGTGGGTGCGGAGGTAGATGTGCCCGACGCTTTGGATCTCTTAAGAGATTTGGGCACCCCACTGACTCTAGGTACAGAGGGGGTAGAAGACATACACGAAGTTCTGCGAAGACGCGGTTCATTCTCTCCCCAAGTAATAGTTGCATTCCTTGCAAACTCAACCATAGAAGGTACGAGAGGGTTGTCGATGCTAAGACGACCTTTTTCATGATACGGTTACCCACTTGGTGGAGAGGAGATCATATACTATATCATCTCTTTTCTCTAATTTATACGCCAACTTTGCATGAATAATAAGAGAGAAAAGTCGGCCGAAATGGTACCTGAGGACGTCGGAGGGTAGAGAACGAGGAGATCATTTCATTAAAGAAATAGCTGGCATAATCTATTTTTCTTTGAAAAATAAGAGCATGTGCCAGCTCAGTTACTTGAGAAGGTGACTGATCCGGACCACCTGTCTTCTTGCTCAGGCACAGAATCAGATGAGCAAAGAAGAAGTTCCAAATACTTCCCATGTTTTTGCGCAATAAAGTACCTGGACCCTTTGACTTTGATCCCTTCTTCTCTTCCAAGTAGTTTAACACATCAACCACCATTTGATGTTCATTACCAAGAGGGAATGGTTCATAAGAATCATAAACAGGAAGCTTGAGAATGCTTCTAACATCTTCCACATTGAAGATCACATCATGTTCATCATTGCTTAGAACAGATGCAATGATTTGATCCGATGAGGCATCAAATGTGCAAGTTAACCAAAAGTTTCCAAGAAGAAACTTACTCATTTTGGGTTTTGCTGTCAGAGCGTATTGTAGAGGGCATCTCTGAAGAAACCAACAAACATCATTGTACTCTGGATGAGCATTGTCAACTCCTATTCTTCCAAAGTAATTGCATGCAGGGAAGGAGAGAGATCCAAAGGTGATTGTTTGTTCTTCACCAATTCTTGAAGGAGAAGCCATTGAAGAAGATGGGAGTTGCAGGTTTGAAGTTCTTGCTTTTGAAGGTGAGGAGAAGATGGGTGCGAGAAAGGTGGTGAAGTAGTGGGATGGGTGGTTATATATGAGAGGGAAAATTCAACTTTCAAAATTAATGATTACTTTTGGTGATTGAAAGGTCAGAATTCTAAGGGTTTTAGAGTTGAATTCGGCGCATGGTCTGACATTGATGATGTCATTAGGGATAAGAACAAATAATCTTGCTTATCAAGAATGGTAAGTCAAGAGTTATCTTTTAGGGGTTAAGAAGGTGAAAGGTTTTTGAAACGGTTACCTTAGTGAGTGGAATACATAGGGCAAACGTCGGTGGCTCAGTAATGAGATAGACAAACGTCGGTGGCTAGATGCGACCGTCGGTGGCTCAATCAAGGGTGCAGCGTCGGTGGCTCGAATCACAGTGCAACGTCGGTGGCTCGAACCAAGGGTGCGACGTCGGTGGGTATAGTGATGACGTTGGCTGGTGACGTAATCAAAACGTCGGTGGACTGAGAGTGACGTAAGAGAGAGAGAGACGTCGGAAAGAGGGATGGTTTCGGTGACTGGGGGTGCCGTCGGCGGCTCGTCGGTGGGCACACAGCCACCGTCGGCGGCTCGTCGGTGGGCAGGTGTCGGAAGGTGACGTGATGGTGGTGTATCGGTGGTTTGTGGTGGCTCTCGGTGGTTCTTGTGACGGCGTCGGAAAGGGGTTAGTGGATGGTATGGTTTTTAGGGAAAAAGAAAGGAGAGAGAGAGAGAGCTTATGTCGGTGACCTAGTCACCGACGTTATATATATATATATTTATTTTTTTTTTTAATTTTTTTTTATATAAAAGTATTAAAATAATATAATATATAATATAGAATATATAATATATATATAAAGTATATATATAAAACATATAACATATATAAATTATAAATATATAAATGTATATAGTATATATATATATATGGAATATATATATATATATAACACATAGATTATATATAAGTATAAAATATATTAGTCTATGTTTACCATACCTAACTCACCAACGAGGAATTTGAACCTTGCTTCATCAAGGGGCTTTGTGAACAGATCAGCTAATTGATAGTCGGTGGGAATGAAATGAAGTTCCACATCACCTTTAGAGACATGATCTCTTATAAAGTGATACCTAATATCAATGTGCTTGGATCTTGAATGAAGCACAGGGTTGTTGGCAATGGCTATTGCACTTGAGTTGTCACACATTATTGGGATCTTTGAGAAAATCTGATTGTAATCACACAAATGATTTTTCATCCACAATATTTGTGCACAACAACTTCCAGCAGCCACATATTCTGCTTCAGCAGTAGAGGTAGACACCGAATGTTGTTTCTTACTTGACCAGCTCACAAGCTTTCCACCAAGTAACTGACAACTTCCAGTTGTACTCTTTCTGTCTATTTTTGAACCTGCAAAATCAGAATCAGAGTACCCGATGAGATCGAAACCTGAGTCTTTGGGATACCAAAGACCCAGATTTATGGTACCTTTCAGATACCTGAAAATCCTTTTCACGACTAGGTGTGATTCTTTAGGATTTGCTTGGTATCGGGCACATAGACAAGTAGCAAACATGATGTCAGGTCTACTTGCAGTTAGATAGAGAAGGGATCCTATCATGGCTCTATAATTTGTAATATTTACAGAAATGCCATCAGGATCAGAAAATAGTTTAAGAGGAGGAGCCATAGGAGTTTTCATGGTAGAGCAAGTATCAAATTGAAACTTTTTCAGAAGATCTTTAATGTATTTACTTTGATTTATGAAAATACCTTCTGAAGATTGTTTTACTTGCAAACCAAGAAAGAAAGTTAAGCTCCCCCATCATGCTCATTTCATATTCCTTTTGCATGAGGGAGCTAAACTCATCACACAAGGATTCATCGGTGGCTCCAAAAATAATATCATCTACATAGATCTGAACAAGAATGATATGACCTTGTGATTTCTTGAAGAAGAGAGTGTTGTCAACCTTGCCTCGTATGTACTTATTTCTAAGTAGATATTCGAGAGAGTGTCATACCGAGCACGTGGAGCTTGCTTTAGTCCATATAGAGCTTTATCCGGCCTATATACATGATATGGATGGACCGGATCTTCAAACCCGTGAGGTTGCTTCACATACACTTCTTGACTAATTCACCATTTAGGAAGGCACTTTTGACATCCATTTGGAATACCCGAAAATTCTTGTAAGGTACATGGGCAAGAAATATTCGGATAGCTTCCAATACGGCAACGGAGCAAAGGTTTCATCATAATCAATTCCTTCCTCTTGCCGATATCCTTGAGCAACCAACCTTGCCTTGTTCCTTATGACGGTTCCTTCTTCGTCCATCTTATTTCGAAACACCCATTTTGTTCCAATAATTGTTTTGTTGGATGGACGAGGAACTAATTTCCAGACTTTGTTTCTCTCAAATTGTGAGAGCTCTTCTTGCATGGCAATTACCCAGCTTGGATCAGCTAGGGCTTCATTTATCAGCTTAGGCTCAAGAATGGAAACAAAGTTGACATATAAGCACAGATTGCTTATGCCTCTTCTGGTTTTTACACCAACTTGTGGATCACCTATGATTTGATCTATTGGATGATCCATGGTCCACTTTAGTGCGAGGAGGTAAGGAGGGAGGTAGAAGAGGATGAGGTAGGATTTTGGGATGGTGAAGAAGGGTTTAAGGGAGATATAGTGTTTTGGTGGGTAAGGTCTTCTAAAGAGTTAGTTTTAGGAGGTGGAGAAGAAAAAGAAGGTTCATAAGGTGAGGTGGTGTTTATAGGAGGCTGAGAAGGGTTGCTATCTGGAGGATTGGTTTGAGAGGAGGATGGAATTTCACTAACACATGAATTTATCCATAGGTTTAATTCTTCTTCATCACAAGATAATGAAGAAGTTTCAAACTCATCAAACTTTACATGCATGGATTCATCTATGCATTGTCTTCTTAGATTGAAGATTCTAAAGGCTGCTTGAGGAGAGAGAATAGCCCATGAAAATTCCATCATCGGACTTTGGATCAAACTTTCCAAGTTGTTCCACTGTCATTTAGCATGTGACAAGCACGGCCAAACACATGGAAGAAGTCAGCTGAGTTTTCTACCATGGAAAACTTCATACGGGGTCTTGTCATGCCTTTTGACTATGATAGACCTATTTTGAGTAAAGCATGCAAGGTGTTAACCGCTTTCCGCCCAAAAATAGGTTGGCAACTTGGATTCACTCGGCATAGACCTTGCGACTTCACATAGTGTTCTATTCTTTCTCTCAACAACACCATTTCTTTGAGGAGTGCGTACGGCGAGAGAAGTTACGAGAGATTCCTTTTAGGTCAAAGAAATCTTCCGGAAGCATTCTTGAATTCGGTGCCATTATCACTTCGAAGGACTTCACCGATTTACCATTCAAATTTTCAATTTTTCTTGTAAACACGATGATTTCTTCAAGACGATCATCCTTCTTGTGTTTCGAAAGAACACCCAAGTATATCTAGAGAATTCATCGACGATTACTAGCATATACTTCTTACCACCCAGACTGGGTGTCTTGTTGGACCGCATAGATCCATGTGAAGCATTTGAAGAGGTTGAGAGATAGAAGAGCATTGTTTTGTTTTAAAGGAAGTTCGGTGAGTTTTCCTTTTTCACATGCCCCACGCCTTTTCTTTTTCAAAAGCTATTTTTGGCATTCCAACAACCGGCTCTTTGTTGGAGAGTTTGTTCAAGGTTTTAAAGTTTAGATGAGAGAACCTTTTATGCCACAACCAACTTTGTTTGGCTAGCTGCTTGAGAAAGGAGACACACGAACTTCTCCTATTGCACTTTCCTTCATGTTGATTATGTACACGTCATTCAGTCGGGTTCCTGCTAGTACAATTTTGTTCTGTACGTCAAAGACCAAACATACACATAGCTGGAACATGACCTTATAGCCCAAATCACATATTTGGCTTATGCTTAGAAGATTGTACATCAGCCCTTCAACATGAGCTACTCTGGAGAAAGTGATGGTTCCATTTGAAATGGTACCATATCCTTTGGTGACCCCTTTTCCATTTCCTCCAAAGGAAACAGTGGGTCCCTTTTCTTTTGAGAAGTTAGAGAGAAGAAGTTTGTTTCCGGTCATGTGTCTTGAACATCCACTATCCATGTACCATATATGATCTTTATTTGGTACCTGCACCCAGAAACAAATTTAGACTTTTGGTACCCATTTTGAGGTGGGTCCTTTGGGATTAGAAGGCATTTTAGATTTGCAAGGAGCCAAGTCTTTTGGGCAATTTTTAGCAAGATGAAGAGTGTTGCCACAGTTATAGCACTTCTTTAAAAGGAAAGCCTTTTTAAAATCCCTATCATCTAAACTTTGGACAGAGGTTGAGGAATGAGAAGAAGAGGGATGTCCAACACCTGGTCTTGGTCCAAGAATACCTTTACCGGGATTTCTTGATTTCTTCAAGTTCTTGACCGAGGAATAAAGTCGGTAGCTATTTGAGATTTCCTTTTAGATGAAAAATTTGATTTAGAAAAATTTTTCTTTTGAGGAGAAAATCCTTTTGAAGAAGAATACTCGGCAACTTCGGAAAGGTCGCTCCGGGAGTACCTTGACTCATGAAGACTTAAGGAATTTAAAAGTCTTTGGATAGGTTTGGGAGAAGAAGAAGAGCTTGGAAGAGTTGAAACCATTGAAGACTCAGAAGAGATTTCTTTAGCTTTAACAAAGACTCCAAACTTTTTGGAACCAGATTCTACTTTGAGCATGTCAAGTAGATCTATAGAGTGAACGGAGGTAGAATCCTCGGATGAGTAACCGAAGAGAGCATCATCGTCATCGGAAAAGAAACCGGCGGGGAAAACCTTGACACTCAGAAGAAGAAGGGAGTGGAAGGTCAAGAGGTTGAGGAATATCTTTTCCATAACCAAGGCCAGACTTATCCTTGCTGGTGATTTGATCTTGAAGGATCCTTTCTAGATTCTTAGAGGATTTAGTCCATTTAGACAGAACCTCTTGTTCCTTTTCAAGTGTAGAAGAAATCTTTGATTTTTCCTCGTAAAGAAATTGTCGTTTAAATACCGAAGGTTTTCCAGATCAGCTTTCATTTTGTCAAAATCTTTTAGTTTTGAAAAGCAAGAGAGGAGTTGATCATTTAGACATTTTATATGCATATCAGCCTTTTTCTTTTGAATCTTTAAGTCACAGAAGTCAACAGTTAAAGAGTCAAAGGCATCAGCCTTTTGATCATCAGAGAGAAAGGTAAAAGGATGTACCTGAGGTTTTGTCCCTGAAGTGGATCCCTCAGAAGATACAAGAGTGGTGTAGAGTGATTTCTCCATGTCTTCTATCTCATCAATTTTGGCCATGAGGCACTTAGTGACATACTCACTCTCACTCTCAGAGGTTTGCTCATCTTCCCAGCAATGAGCCTCAGCAACTAAGGTTTTATTTTTACCTTGGTTTCTCTCCTTTTCTCTCTTGTATTTTGCTTTGTATTTCTTGTACCTTGAGGTTTCTTTTGATTCAGAGTTTTCCTTAGAGGATTGGCTATTTCTCTCTTCATGCTTCCTAGAAGTGATTTTGAGAAGTCATGGCCATAAGAAGAAGAAGGTTTAGAAGAAGAAGCTTTTGATCTGCATTCAGAAGCAAAATGACCTTTCTTTCCACAATTGAAGCATTCTTCATTTGCTTTATCAGAAGAGGATTTTTGAGAAAAAGGTTTTCTATTAAATTTGGAGCGGTTTGAAGAAAATCTTTTGTTCTTAAGGTTTCCAGCAAGCATTGCCATACTATCAGAAAGTATGTCAATGGCTGATTCTCCTCCTTCATCATCAGCGACCTATAGTATGCATCTGACAGATGAGAAGAGTCTTCCTTAATATCTTTTTCAGAATTAGAAGAAGGATAGGTGATTCTAGGAATACAAGAAGAAGGTTTTGAATCACCTATCAAAGCAATAGAGGAGGATTTGATATCCTTTATAAGAGACTTTCTCTGATTCTTAGTTTGTTCATAGTGAAGAAGAGTTCCATAGAGAGCAGTTAAAGGCATTATTTCTAAGTCCTTGGTTTGCTTGATGCAAGTACAGATAGTTTCCCAGAAATCTGGAAGACAATCCATAAACTTGCGAGAGAACTTCTTCATTATCATAAACTCGTCCAAGAGCTTTGAGATCGTTAAGAAGACAGTTAAAACGATTAAAGTAGGTAGAAAGAGATTCTCCCTTTTCATGGGAGAAGAGTTCATACTTTCTAACAAGACAGATCCTGTTAGATTTCTTTACTTCTTTGGTGCCTTCATATAAGACACTCAAAGTATCCCACATCTCTTTAGCAGTGGGAAGGTTAAGAAGAGAATGATACACATCATCAGGAAGGGAAACAGCAAGAGCAGATTTGACTTTAGTATCTAAAGCAACTAGGCGTTTATCATCTTCACTAAATTTGTTAGAAGGTTTAATGATATATCTACCAGTTTTCTCATTTCTTTCGTCATCTGACTCTATGTCCTTTCCTTCAGCGTCCTTTTGAGGGCCAAAGCGAGCCCATATTTTAGGAATAATAGGTCCTCACCGAGAATGTTGGGATACTGCAATCTATCCTTCCAAGAATAATAACATGCGATTTTTCCATAACCCAAAGTTGTTTGGGTTGAATCTTGGGGGTTTAGCCAAAGATCCTAAATCATATGTATTCTTGGAAGAGGTCCGCA
Organism: Silybum marianum; assembly: GCA_036898165.1. Taxonomy (NCBI): domain Eukaryota; kingdom Viridiplantae; phylum Streptophyta; class Magnoliopsida; order Asterales; family Asteraceae; genus Silybum; species Silybum marianum. Next base: position 48,749,996 of record CM072530.1, on the reverse strand, counting down.
AGGTACCATCAACATTTGAGGTAGTAGCCATCACGGATACGGTTTATGAGATTAAACCAACTGCTCTGATACCAATTGTTAGTCCCCAAAGAGAGATGGCTAACTAAGAGAGGGTTTTGTAGAAGGGGGGGTTGAATATAAAACACACAGAATATACTCTTTTTAAATTTTTTAATATAAATATTAAAAATTTACACACGAATAGTTTGATGCGGAAAAGAACGAGCGGACTATTCTATCAAACTAAACACACGAGATAACGATAATTAACTATTACACTAAGCGAAGTTAAAACAATACGTTATAGCACACGGCTTTGCCACGATCAAACAAATAATCACTACGAAGATTTGTTGAAAGCGTGAGATTTACGGGAAGGACTTCATACTCCTTTTATAGTGTCCATGCATGGGATGCAAGTGGACGGTATCAAGGTTTCATTAGGTTTGGAAGATTATCGATGGACAAAGGAAGAGACCACTTCCTTTGTACTAGAATAATGGATGAACCATTCCTTGTAGCACGTAATGTCAGATAACTTTATCTTCTTTTCTTCATGCTCTGTGAAGTCCCATCAAGCCTTTTAGCTAAAAGACAAATATTCCTTTTATAAGAATAAAAGAGAATGTCTTTAATTAAGGCTTGGTGCCCAAGTTCTTCTTGGCTCGCGTGTCTTGCAATTGATGTGAGTCAAGAACTTATCTCTTTGAAATTGCTAAGTGATACATCTCACTATGTATCACATCGGTGGATACCTTATAAGTGGAGTTGATAAGTGTACACTTTGCTTGATAACTTCTTCTTTCACTAAGTGACAAAAGTGTATACCCTTGTGAGTTGATATCACAGCCTTAGAAAATATACCTGCAATTTCGGTGACCAAGATCATAGTGTCGGTGACCATGACATCAAACTTGATGACCTCATCTTATTTGATGTCCTTAGTACTTTTGATGACTTTTGAGTGTACCATCGGTGACCCACTATATTGGTGACCCAATCTTGACTTGGCAAGATGGTCTGAATATTGAAGTTGGTTGATACATCCAAAATTCCACTTTTTGATGTACAACCCCTTGATTGAATAGTCTTTGACTCTTCAATACTTGAAGCATATTTCAGACCTTCAAAAGAACCTGTAAAAATTCATTCATATAAAGGAAGGTGGTTCATCACCAAATCATCGGTGACCCAACACACCATATAGTATTTCTGCTTGCATTTGGATTTGGATCTCTCCATTCCCCCCGTTGCCAAGCAATATCATTGGGTTTCAAAGGTTTTGTACTACCTCCTGTTGTACGAGCATCTGATGAGATAGTATTCGGAGTCACGGAAGCATTTGAAGAATTACCCCCTTCCATTAAACCTTAGTAAAGAAAAGAAATCGAGCTGGTGGGAAAGCAAAGAAATAAAGAACTGCAACTGGTTCGTGGTGGTGGCGAGGCGAGCGAAAGCGGCGGAATCGGTTCGTGGTGATGACCGCGAGGCGAAGCGCGATGGCGGTTCGTGGTGGTGGTTAATCGAAGCAGAAGCAGAAGAAAAAAATCGAAGCAGAAGCAGCAACTGGTTAATCGAAGCAGAAGCGGAAGAAAAAAAATCGAAGCAGAGGCATCAACTGGTTAATCGAAGCAGAAGCAGAAGAAGAACTCTTGATGGAAACTGGAAAAAAAATCAAAGCAGAAGCAGAAGCAGTAACAGCAGAAGAAAAAAAATCGAAGCAGAACTCTTGATGGTGAACTCGTGAAACGGTGAAAGAAAGAAAGAAAAGAGAAGAAAGAAAACCTAAGAATAGTCAACTGTTGGGCTGCTGACCCAAAAAAAAGTAAAAAAAATAAGGCCCAATGACCTAAAAAAGTGAAAATCAATATAAAATAACCCAAAAATACTCAACCTATATAACTGTATGCAACGCCGTTTTATTACACATATAACGACCTATATAACGGTCTGTACCGGCGTTAAAAACGGAATCGTTATTTTGGCTGTTATTTAGCACCGTTAAGTATTTTATGCCCGTTAAACGTTATAACGCCGTTATTAACAGCATAGGACATCACACAGGGACCAAAAGTGAACTTTACTCGATAATATTCATATTTAAAGTTAGAAAAGTTATAAGTTAAAAAAAGTTGGAAAATTATGTTTATAAAAACAAATGATTTTGTGGTAAAAAAATAAAAAAAATATAAACTCAATTAAGGATTTTAATTACTAAAATAATATTATAATCGCGAACCATACTTGCTTTGCGTAATTCCGTCCCTAGAACGTAATCGGCTTGCACAAAAGTCAAAAACACATAAAGTCCAATCGCCAACTGGGCTCACCTTTTCATTTTTTTTGGAGAAATAAATTTGTTAACGGGCTTTATTTAAAGCCTACCATTTATTGACGATGAAATAGAAAATTAAAAACTAAAATTAAGGGGATGTCTATTAAAACTTACCCGGATAATATTTACCGACAAAATTCAACATTATCACTTACTTATGGGATAATATTTTACTCCACTGAAATGGTATTATACGCAACAACTTACCTAGTAAGCTCTAACTGTGGTAAAAATCGTCGTCTTCACTTACTAGGTAAGATTCTCGGTCTTGACTGTGCTCTTACAGGGTAAGATTTGTGGTATTTGTCATATTCGCCTGGTAATGTAATGTGAACTGATAAGCGCTTATCCAAGTAAGCGTTTGGTAAACGACCCTAAAGTAAAAATCATATTCAATCTTATTATAAAAACTAGGGATGTTCATGAATTGGGTTGATCGGGTTAAAGGATTTGATCAACCCGACTTTATGTTTGCGTGCGGTTTGAAAATTTTCAAACCAACCGATCAAAACCAAAGTATAATCTAAATCAACCCAAATCGTACTAGTTGTTGGGTTAGTCGGGTTGATTCTTTGGTACATCAAAATAGGATTTTGATACGGGGAGTATTCGAGAGTTCACGAGGCTTTTTTTTTGATCTTTGGAAACGAAGGAAACGAACTCGAAGAATGCCCAAAAGTTGGCATCGAAAGGGTCGTAATAGAGGTCGAAGAATAAATCAATCAAGGAAAAAAAAACCCGAATACGGATGCAACGCGCCTCAACCCTCATCCAAGTCGCATAACCCTCTGGTTGATTCCTATCAGGCGGGTACAATGCGGCTAATCAGCTATACCCGCATGAAAGCCGCGTTCAGGGCCGAGCCGAGGAGGGTACTAATGTGGGACTTCGAACCGGGCCCCCAAATTTTTTGGGGCCTCCAATTTTTTTTGGGGCCCAATTATATATAGGTATCTTAGTATATATCTTTTTTACTTTAGCCCAAATTATGATGGGGATGACTTATACGTGGAACTTAAGTTACTTCAAAAAATTTCACCTAATCAAAAGATGAGACCTATTGATATTTTAGAGTACCTGAAAAATGTAGATTGCTTCCCTAATACTGTTATTGCTTATCGAGTTTTGCTAACTATTTCTGTAACCGTTGCATCTGCAGAAAGAAGTTTCTCCAAGTTGAAGTCGTATTTGCGCTCCACAATGACACAAGATAGACTCAATGGACTAGCTTTGATAGCTATTGAAAATAGTTTTTTTTTTGGAGAAAATTGATAGTGAAGAATTCATTGAAGACTTTGTATCCGAAAAATATTTGAAGGATGGTCTTATTTAAATGAACTTTGTATGTTATATTATGATTAGACGTTTTTTGTTGTTTATGTTGCAAGACTTTTAATATAATATATGATATATTTTTTTTTATATTTTATCTTATCATAATTTGCTAGTCGATATACATACACTTTTGATAAATTTGTAACAGGGCCCCCAAAAAGATTGAAACGGCCTGGCCGCGTTATCTACTGTTTCAATCCTACCCTTTGGTGTTTCCATGCATACCACACCGACCCATGACTACATGCCTTAGAGCATCTCCAACCGTCCGCTATTTTACCCATTTTACCGTTTCCACCTCTTCCATCCGGCCGCCATTTCTTTTTCAATTTTGCCGGTCATGCAAATTGGACGGCAAATATGCCGTGGAAATTTTTGGCCGCTATAATTGTGGTCCCCACCACTTGCCTTTTAAACTATTGAATTTAATATATATAAATTTAACATATATATATATATAACTTTAAATGAGCTGAATGTTAATTTTTTGTTTTGATTTTTACCATTCAAATTATTAAATATATATATATATATATATAGAATAAGATTCATGCGACGACGGTAATAATTTACGAGAATGGAAGGATAATCCTTAGCCAATCATTTTGTACATGAAAATTTTGATATACAAAATCACATATGATTCATGAAAAATAATTCTTGCATTCTTGTAAATTGGTACCGTTCTCGTATGAACTCACGCTTATATATATATATATATATATGTTTAAAAATTAAATTTTAAATAAGGTAAAAAAAATTAACATTAGCATTAACATATAAATAATAAAGAGTAAAGTTCATTTTTGGTCCCTGTGTGATGTCCATTTCAACGGTTTTCGTTCCTAAAGTTTATTTTCTCAAATTTAACCCTCACGTTTGACACTTTCTTCCAATTTCAGTCCCTCCGTCAAATGGACGTTAACATTTTCTGTTAAGTCCAATTTAGAGAGGGGTATTTCAGTCATTTTACTTGTTTTCTTAATTTTCTCACTTTTACAAAAAAAATAAACCTCAGGGACCTGTTATGTAATTAGCTATAACATATTATATATATATATACACACACATACCAACACCACCACCACCACCGCCGCCGCCGCCGCCACCACCACCACCACCATCACCGCAGCCGCACCACCACCACCACCACAACCATCACCACCGCCACCATCGCCATCACCACCTCCATCACCGTCACCGCCACCGCCACCGCCACCGCCACCGCCACCGCCACCACCACCGCCATGCCTGGCTTTCCCATGTGCGCCGATAAAAAAAAAACCTTTAAGTTTCCGGCGAACTCTTCTTCGCCGGAGATATCGAATATTCCGATCATGAAACAGTGAAGTATATTGGCTTTGATGGGTGTGAGTGTTAATATTTGTTTTTGATTTGAAGTTGAAAAGTAGATGCAAACTTGAAGCAGAAGTAGGCCGTCTTCTGATGATGAAATTTCTTCTTTCTCTTCATGGAGTTGGAGTCGAACTACAGATGAATGTGTCTGCACATATACAGATACAGATACATATACATATACATATAGATACACATATAGATATACATATAGATACAAGATATATGTTAGAGAGACATAGAGAGTGAGAGAGAAAAAGGGGTTCCCAAGAAGATGACGACTATTTCATGAGAATATGGGTATTTAAAGGGTAATTGTTTTTTCCTGACCTTAATCTTAAATACTTCCCCATTGGCCTAGATTTAAATATTAATTGTTGTATTTTTTTTAACTTCATATTATTGAAAATAGAGTAAAGTTCACTCTGGTGGTGGTGATGGTGGTGGGTGGTGGGGGTAGTGGCGATGGTGGTGGGGGTGGTGGCGATGATGGTGGTGGTGGTGGTAGGCGGCGGTGGTGGTGGTGGTGGCGGCAACGGTGGTGGTGGCGGCAACGGTGGTGGTGGTATGCGTGTGTACATATATATATATATAATGTTATAGCTAATTATATAACAGGTCCCTGAGGTTTGATTTTTTTGTAAAAATGAGAAAATAAAGAAAACAAGTAAAATGACTAAAATACCCCTCTCTAAATTAGACTTAACAGAAAATTTTAACGTCCATTTGACGGAGGGACTGAAATTGTGGGAAAGTGTCAAACGTGAGGGTTAAAATTGAGAAAATGAACTTTAAGGACGAAAACCGTTGAAATGGACATCACACAGGGACCAAAAATGAACTTTACTCAATAATAAAATACATATTCATAATACAGTTCAACATACGTAATACCAAATAAAGGTTACAAGTCTTTATTAAATTAATTAATTATTAATTACTTATCATTATAATATGTATTTATAAATTATAATTATTGTTATTAAAAATAGTGAATAAAATATATTATTTTAATATGAGGTCCTCAAATTTGTTTTTTTTTAGAATATGGTTGGAGTTGAGTTTTTTTAGTGTTAATGGACCCATCAAATTTAGTGTTTTTGATGTTTTTTTTAGTGTTATTGGAGATGATCTTACAATAAGACCATCGATCCACGTTTCCTTATACCTCCATGAACTCCATATGATACACATCCATTCCATGCATGTTTTCCTTTATTGATATTTTTCTTTATTATTCTTTTGTTTATCCTAGTCTAATTATTATTAATAGTTTTATTATTTAGTTTAGTTAGTCTTTATCATCTTTATAATTAAGATTAGGACTATTTTTAAATTTAAGTTTTAGTAGTTATTTTTTAGTTTAGATTTAGATTACAAACCACTACTAGAAAATTGAGTATTTTCAACGGAAAATGTCGTTGAAAATTTTCTACGAATTTTAGAGAATTATTGACAGAACATAAAATTTCTACGATTTTTCAACGAATTTCCGTTGAAAATGTCTCAGAAACATATATACATTTTCAACCAAATTTTTTTCAATGGAATGTCTCGTCAAAAAGTGTTTGGTTGAAAATGCATTTTGTGAGCGATTTTCAACGGAAATTCGTTGAAAATTCGTAGAAAATTTATGTTTTGTCAATAATCTCTTTAAAATTCATAGAAAATTTTCAACGACATTTTCCATTGAAAATACTCAATTTTCTAGTAGTGAATAGGTTTATTTTGATTCATCGTAAAACAAGTTTTTGATAATAATATTTCTTCTTTTTTGAGATTGTTTCGAGTTTTCTCGATATTTCGTTAGTCCTTACATTTGTAAGTTCTAAGTTTGTTTTGGGTTTGACGCTTGTCAAATCTTTCCGCGTTTCCTACCGCGTCAGATTTTTAGGTGTAGAAGTTGATGAAACTTTTGAGTGAAGCATCTTCTCCACAGATCGTTTCTTTTTCCAAAGTTCATAAGTGAAACCAAAGTTCATAAGTTAATAGGTGAAACAATTATTTTTGTTTAAAGTTAACAAATGAAATAATGATTTTTATTTAAATTTTTATTGTTTAGTTATGTTGTTTCCGTGTATGAACTTTGGTTGCTCCATTTTTTTAAACCAAAGTTCATAGATGAAACCAAAAAGTTCATTATGGTCTGTATATATGGTAATTTGTTTCAAAAATGGTAATTGAATGATATAGTTAGGAATGTGATATCAATATATGAAAAGGAGGAAAAAGTCCAAGTTAACAGTTTGCACTAATTAGACAGTACTAGAAAATTGAGTATTTTCAACGGAAAATGTCGTTGAATTTTTTTTACGAATTTTAGAGAGATTATTCACAAAACATAAATTTTCAACGAATTTCCGTTGAAAATCTCTCCTAAACTATATTTTCAACTATATTTTTTTTGACGAGACATTTTGTTAAAAAAATTTGGTTGAAAATGCATGTTTGTAAGAGATTTTCAATGGAAGTTCGTTGAAAATTCGTAGAAAATTTATGTTATGTCAATAATCCCTTTAAAATTCGTAGAACATTTTCAACGACATTTTCCGTTGAAAAAATTCCGTTGAAAATACTCAATTTTCTAGTAGTGAGATGGTTGATAAAAGAAAGTGCCTATATATCACATTATTTTTATTATATATAAGTTTTGGTTCAAATGAGAATACCACCATTTTATGAAAACTTGAGATCATGTGTATCACCCGGAATACTACAGTTAATCACATGTCACTATAACAAAATTGGCTTTATAAGACACCTAGATTGTCTAAGCCTCTAATATTATAATTAATAGAACTTAGATTTATAGGACCAAACTATAAAAAATCTTACCTAAAGACGTTACAATAGGTTTATAGGACGTTTTTAAACGTCTTAACAAGTTTTTTAGGATGGTTTTAAAATAAAAACTTTCTATTAGCTATTTTATAGGTCACTTCTGATTATTATAAACTCATATTATTATAAGATTTTTTTTGTTTATAGGACACTTTTTCAGGTTTGTCTTGTATAAAAATTAGTTAAAACGCATGAAAACGTCATATAAACTTATTTGTAACACTTTTAGATATGATCTTTTCTGGTTTGACCCTCTAAACTTAAGTCCTATATAGTTACTTTTGGGACCCTTCTACGTATACATTTTAGGCGTTCTACAAAATCAACTTTGTAGTGTGTGATACTATAACTGAGAGTCGTGAGACTTTGGCCATGACCTAGCACACCCCTTGTTTTAATTTTAAAAATACTCATTAATCATATGTGATTGACTAAACTAAAATGATGTTTTCTAGTAAAGGAATAAAAAATTATTTCTTAATCACATATGATCCATTATAGTAAAGGATGTTCTCTAAAAAAACACAAAAGATTACCATATTTCATCATTAACTATTAATCACCACTTATCCAAGGTAAATGAATAGAAAACATAATAACATCATCATCCATAAACAAAAATAAAAGAAGTGATATAAACGAACATAAACAATCATTTAAGAACTCAATTAAACAAACGAGACCGTTGTTCGAGCTCTTTCATTAAAGTAAACAAATTAAAAATCCTCTTCAAATTTCGTTCATTTATTAAATAAACGAATTAACATAAACGAACTTTTCGTTGAACAGTTTATTAAGCGTTTGGTTAATTAATTTGTTTACAACCTTAATTGAATAAGTGGGTGATTGGTTAGATGTAAGAGAGGGTGATCAATGAAAATCATTAATGATATATATACAACTTAATGCAATAAAGCTGGCCATGCTGCGATACATAATTATACATGGCAATGAAACATTTCTCAATAAATTAGAAGGAAATAAAACTCATTGCTAGCTATTTTCATTTCCATTACCTCAAACAAACCAAACCAAACCAAACCAAACCCCCTAAACACTTCTTTCCCACAAATTCCACTCGAGTTCCAACACAGGAGGGTCAAACTTTTTTAGTGTTATTTTGTTTGGATAACTTAGAACATCTTCAACAGCTTCTTTAAAATAGAGAATATATGGATTTTTAACAACTTTTTGCTCCAACAATATTTTTTAAACTTTCTCCAAAAGGGAGAAAACGTGAGAGAGAGTATAAAAATCTCTATTAGAAGTTTGTCTATGATTAAGAGTCTAGGTGGTGTTGAAGTTGGCTTATTCATGCTAGTCATCTTAGAGCTATGAGTCAGAACAATGTTCACCAACTCTTCCATAGTAATGTTGTTCATATATCGAAAAAGCTTTAGAATATGAGTTTCCATTGTTATATTAAAGTCTTTTGTCTCATTAGTAGGAATATAAGCCGAAACATCTCCCGATTGGGTTTCAACTATCGGTAAAGCGGTCATACTTCCTTCTCAATGAGTGAATTTTCAAGTTCAACCAACCCATTTTCAAAATATCAAGTAGATGAATAAGAATCTTGAGAAATCTCTAAAAATAATTACCATGAGACATTTTTGTTATTATGTTCTACGTCCACAAATAAAAAAAATTGAAATTAAATGTTTAGTTGAGATAAATAATATTTTATTAGAAATATGAAATATTTTGTTTATGCCAAAAATTGGTTTAATAAAATCAACTTAAGGTCGATGTGGAGCTTTTACGACTAAAGGTAGGATTCGTTGAAAAACACAATAAAAGATGAAAAATTAGTGACACAAGTAATTGGTGACGTGGAAAAACCATTTGACGAGGGAAAAAACCGCGGACGATGGTTGAGATTGTCGATGCACTAGTGAAAATGACGTCAAACAGGGACGTCGTCCTTTAGTAACAACGACCGTACGTATGATGATTACAATGGAAAGAAATATAAAATAATGTCGTAAGTTTGCTCTACGTCATGAGTTCAGCCGATTCCAGTTCTCTTTTTTGTCTATTTTTTAGCCTTGTATTTATACTCGTTTTGTAGGTAACATTTTTGGAGTAATAATTGAGCATTTATTGTAGTCGTCCGTTATGACCGTTAGTCATAAATGGTAACGATCTTGCAATTAAACACACAATCAAAACGTAAGGTTTGCCATCAGTTTTATATAAGTCAAATAGTATTTTCGACGGTCACTGGACAAGTACGACGACATGCACACGTATCCCAGATTTGTCTTTTCCTTGAATTTTACAACTGTTGTCGTAGGTTATCTCAACATCTTATCCTGAAATCAATAGTTGTTAGTTCCTCATGATAAAATATAAATGATCGTCGTTATTTCTATGATTGTTGTTAGATGGTATTTTTGGTCCAAACATTTAAATAATATAATAAATGTTGTAATCTCCAAAATGGAGAAGCTGTTGGAGTTGAATGTAATATTTTTTTAGAGATTTTGAATATTTTTTTTGAAAGGCAGGCTAACACATACACGCACACTTTCCCGGGGGTATCCGGGCTCCCACTTAAGGGTGTGCCACCCGACTAATTCCCGTCGACCACAACCCATCTTAATTAAGGGTACCACTAAGTGGCAAGGTAGAGATTTTGAATTTTGATTCTCTATTTTGGATGAAGAAGCTCTTTGTTGTGGGTAACACTGTACGAGTCAATATCGTAAAGTCAACGACTAAGGCTTCGACCTTGTGAAAAGTCAAAACGATCGTTGCGCCTTCATAAATAAATATAAACTCGGGCTAATTATTATTTTCAGTTATGTTTGGAAGGCATAATGGGAGCATTCAAGCCGAAAGCATAACCGAAGGAATCAAGGCATGGCCGTTACGACCGTTATCAAGCGTGAAGCAGGGGCGTTGAGAGTATAAGAGGAAGGGAGGCTCATTCGAAAGGGCACACATCAATTTCACTATGAAGCTACGAAGAAAATATAGAAAAATTCTCTAGAAGCTCCCAAGAACTCAGGACAACATTGCGACATCTCATGACAACAGTTAAATTACCCTCGACCACGTCATTTTACTTGTCTTATAATCATTGTATTTACTATTATCGTGTGGACGACATCCCTGGTTGACGTCATTTTTCTCTAGAGGATCGACTATATCGATTATCGTCTGCGGTTTTTACTCTTGAAAATGGGGGTTTCCGCGTCATCAAATTTGTGTGTTAGTTTAATTTACATTCCTTGAAGCATTTGTCGTAAGGTTTCTTTCTTTAGTTGATTAAGGTCCAAACTAATCCTTAAATTGATTTTATTAAAAACCAGTTTTTGGCATTAACACTCTTGTGATACAAGTTTGATAGATATATGTTTGGCTTCAACTTTCCACGAATTTGTTAGGAATTAAGAAATGCTTATAAGTTTCGATATATGTTTTGGCTTAGATTATATGCTATATTTACGGTTTTTTTAAATCTCTATAAAAGCCATTCGCCAGTAAAAAAGAAAACTGTTTATGTTTTTATTCGGTCTTGATTTTATTTCGCTGAAATTCTTGTTGGTAATGGTTCAACTTTGATGATAAGAGGAACACTATTAATCAAAGCACAACCAATTATTTGTGGTATCCGGATCCCTAAAATAGCCCATTGAAAGATCAAGAATTCAAATCTCATCAAAAAGAAATTGCAAGGCGTTTAAGTTAATTGGTCTTGATCAACAAGATGGAATCAACATATTACATGGAAAAATGTACCAGAAAATTAAAGGGACAAAAGGAAAAGCAATTAATTACATGGGATGTAGTATACTACAAGTAGCATATGTGCCCTTATCAACTAATAGCATGTCTTTTAAGTATATGATGATCCAAATATACAAAAACCAAAATGTCAGAAATTTCGGATCCCTTTCAAAAGACGATGTTTGAACCCGAATATACGTTTATTTGCCTGCATCGATCATGCACTCATTCCACCTGCGACATATATAGCAATCTAACAACAATTATTATAAACCCTGTTATCAAATATCTCATCTAGAAGGTGCATTAAACTTGTTAATTTTTAGGAAACCAATGTGTCATTGGCCATTGGTAATTTGCTATACTCCGGTTACCAGTAGATCCCAACCTTCATGAAGGTCTAGAGTTCAAACTAGGGTGAGCAATGTGTGTTGGAGTCCTACATCGACTCACAAGTTTATATATATACTCCAAAACTTGCTTTTTGTCCACCAGAAATCACATTTGATGATTAAAATGTTTAATTTGCCGACAATTGTAGGGTTGAATTCACTAAAAAGTACTTGCCTTGAAATTGTTTCTCGCAATGGTATGTCAAGCATACTCCGATCCTCAGGTCGACATAGATGCAGATTGGTCGGGCTACGAGCTTGGATGACACCCGAGTTATACGCTTCAAAACCGTTATTCTCCTCAAAGTTAGCGGCATATGTTCTTGCCTCATAAATCTGTTAAGACAAAAATATTATTTTTCTTGCATAACTGGATTGATTAGACTTCTATGAATTCATGAGAGAAGAAATCAAGATTTGTGTTCACTTCATAAATCTTACTTACCTTTTTGTAGAGTTCGATGTTTTCTTGATGTATCAGGTTTCCCTACACAACGGGAATATCCCCATATATTCTTTTTAGTGTCTAATAAATTAAAGCCCAGAAAAATATATTCCAACTAATGCTCCAATTTTCGTAATCATTATTCATTACAAGATATTATAGATTTAATAATTTTTGTTTTAAAAGGTGTTATAGGTATGTGATTACTAATCAAAAACCTATTTATTTACGTGCCAAAGTCAAAAGCAGAATTTTTATATGGGATTTTAGGATGCTCACCGTCCTTGGGCATCAGAATGAACAAATTAATGGGAATTTAAGTTTATAAGAGCAAAAATTGTGCATCTTATATAATGGTGTTATAATATGTTAACGAAGTTGTTAGAACGAAATTAGACGACGTAACAAGCTCTATTGACAGTGATTCAAAAAGAGAATCGTTATATTAATCTTTTTATGACACATATTTTTGATAAGTTTCCTATTGTTCTTTCTTAAAACTTGTTAGGGCATTTCCCAAGAGTTTCTTATACAAAAAGTAATTGGATGATTTATTTATTATGTCCAATCAGACCGTCTAATTTTGTTGATAGAACTTTTCAGGTCATCTAACTAAGTAATAACAACTTATTGTAACATATTTTATAGGATGTATATATAGTTAATGATCTTACAAATTTAAAGTTCTATTATAAAGAATCTACTAAGATGCCCAAAGACTTTGAACATCCTAAAAAACTAATTTTGACATTTGAGGGGAAAGGGGCACTACTAAAATAGAAGACTTTCACCCATGACAATTTCTCTGAGAAATTCGTCGCTGAAGGATGATTCATCACAAAACCGTTACAAAAATTGGTGGTTAATTTGTTGGTGGGTAAATCAAATCAGTGACAGATTATCTAGAAAATTCCTGGGTAATCCGTTGGTATTTTTTTAAAAACATCGGATTTTATCGGAACCATTAGTATTTCCTGGGTGATCCGTGGTAATCACCCAAGGAAATTTACCTGGGTGAATTTTTGTAGGTAAAATTTATTTGTTTTGTATTGGGGATAAGAACAAAGACCTTTCTGGTGAGTTCTTGTATCTCGTTTGTTAGATTCTCTTCCTGCAAAACCATAACAAAATATAATACATACATGTTCAGGAAAAAACAAATATAATAAAAAAGTAAAATCAAATTGTTTGACGTTGTTCAACTTTTTTAAGCGTACGCTTGCATGGTTCTTTCAGAAAATAAGATAAGGACAAGAATGTGGATGGAAATGTTGGAGGATGAAAATAAGAAATGGGTTTTATTCCCAAAATTTGTTGAGAAATGTAATTGGTTGCCCACTATTTTGGTGATGACCTATTTTAGGGAAATCGATCAAATAGTTAATCTCTCCAATCATGTTTTTTTTTTTTCACTTTTAAAACCAAATTCTCATTTTAATTGGAGTTTATACAAATGCGTAAATACATAAAAAGCTTATTTTAGATTAAAAACGAAAAGAAGGAAAAAGAAAAAAAATTCTTCAATACAGTTTTTTTACGTAAATGTGGATTCTTCATAAATTTTCTCAAATGGAAAATTCAATTCAAAAAATAGTTAAAAAGTAAATTTAGCCGACAAAATTGACTATTTAATTTGATCAATTTCCCTTGTTTTATTACATCAAAACAAGACCCTATCAATGATTTCGATTGCCAATTCCCATGATCTTAACCCAACCAGCACCCCTTTAATCAATGTCTTAGAGCTTAATATCATGTATCATACTTTGTACAGTAGATAATTAAGTCATCTTCTTAATGATTATATGTGGTTAATTCCAATAATAACAAATTAATCCAAACTCTAGTAACTAAGTAGCTAGCTAGGGTTTCTTAATTACCTTCTTCATGCGGATAACTTGTAGGCTTAATGTCAACTGGTTTTCCAGTTTTTGCAGGTCTTCAACTCCCAAACCACAGAGTTCTTCTCCCATCAGTTGCCTAATCTTACGCAAACACGCAATTAGTTAAGCATCACGAATGTACGTAGTATCCCCACGTGCTAGATTGGCTTCTTTGTTTTAATGTACGTAGAGGATTTTTGTTCTTTTAGTCCACTTTAATCGGCTATTGGTTACGTATATAAACGCATAATCATTTACAAATCCAACAATAAATCATACAAATTACAAAACAATTTTCATGTTTTAAACATGTATGATTATACATCGTTGTTTCATATGTGAAATGTTAATGATTGTGTAGTGTTTGGAGAAAAACAAAACCGAACATTTCACGTATGAAACAACACTGCATAAAACACTGTATTTTCACACGTGTCATGAAAACTGATGGTAAAATTTGTACGAATCGTTGAATTTGCCAAAAGAAGGGTACTTGTATTTAGGAAGTAATTAATTAACTTAGTACGACTTACCGATGAGTTTCATGCAGGTTCTGCAATTGTTGCTTCAATAATCCGGCCTCCATTTGCCAAAGCTAGCAATCGCGCCATTGAATCATGGGTTGATCAATTATATGGGCAAAACAAAAAAGATGAGCATATTTAACAGCAAATGTTATGTTCTAATAATCAGGTTCCTACAAGAACAATAACCAAATACGAGAATGGTCAAATCACATGTGATTTTACACTAAAATCACATTTGATTTATTTGACTTTCAGGTTGCAGGCCACGTTGCAGGTACACCTTTGTGTTGACCGTTATTGTAAAATCATATGATTTTGTACGTGAATTGACCGATTTCAGGTTCGCTTATTTGGTTCTATGTATTCTCGTTTTAACCTCTCTCTCTAGATAGAAATAACTCTTTTTGAAGTTTATGTTATTATGTACATATTTTGTGGTAATATATTATATAGTTTCCCTTTTCACAATATTGTCCCCTTTGCCTTTAGATTTCAGTTACCATGCATCAAGTGCATAATGAGGATAATAAGTTTTCAAGATCTATATACATATTGAATATATTTGTTCTTATGATATTTGTGATTCCGAATTCATGCACCATGAAAATGCTTCAGAAGCAAGACAAACAAACTACAATTCAATGGAACTATATGTCTAGATAATGAGAACATTTCAGTCAGAAGATTCTCTGCAATTTGACCTGTATGTACCATTTACAATCCTATGAACATTTTGCGCAAAGTGTAAATGATCGGCGGATTGAAGCGTGTTTCCTTGGCTGATATGGTATATAATATATGCATATCATATAGGATATGCATATTGTCATTGTGTATAACTTAGTTAGACATTCTTGGTCCAAGGTTAGCTAGACTATATATGAATCATTGTAGCTGTTTTTGTTTGAATGTTACATGTTTGTTGTTCGTCTTTTGATTGTTGTTACTTACTTCTAACTCATTTCCGACTTTTAGCACCACCTTTCATATATATTCAAGTTCTTTTTAACTTTCCTTCTCCATGATATTTTTTAGCAAGTTTTAGCCTTTCCTTTTGCACATTTTGCACATATGTTAGTGTCTTCATGGAAATAGTGTTTTAACCTTCGAATTTCTTTTCAAAATAGACCCCAACTCTGGGCGGATCCGTTTTGTTTGGTTTATTTTGTCAAATGTAGTCATATAAGTGCTAAGATCGTATCACTCTTAGTAGTATTAATTTAACTATATATGCATGAGACACCTTTTGTAGGTATGCAGTACACTTTTAAAAGATTAGCAAGTTAGAACTTTATACAGGTAAGGCAATTAATTAGGAACCAAAAGGCACCATCAAATTTGTATGTCAATTTAATCTCATAGTCATAGCCAAGGAAACTATTTAATGCTTATATACCGTCCACCATTCACTTGCATCTTGGTTTAGATTTTTAATATTCTATAAATAATATCTTGGGGTTAATTAG
Source organism: Silybum marianum (assembly GCA_036898165.1). Lineage (NCBI taxonomy): Eukaryota > Viridiplantae > Streptophyta > Magnoliopsida > Asterales > Asteraceae > Silybum > Silybum marianum. The sequence continues at coordinate 48,733,681 of CM072530.1, read as the reverse complement.
TTCAAGAAAGCCAATAACTTTTCTGTAAAAGGCACATGGTGTTGCAAAGATCGTCAGAGACCAAATATATACAACTTTAAGATCATATAATTCCATTGAAAAATAGTTCGTTTTTCTTGTCCCGGAAGGATTTCATGGATATATATATATAAATATACATGTACACACACATATATATATATATCATGTAGTGTTTATTAAGCATGGTTTAATTGCGTATCTCGTTTTTATTGTATTAGCAAGATTCGGTGATGATGCGGGCTCCAGAGGGTGGCGTATATCCTTTTTTTAGGTATACCAAGATTAGGGTTTTCTCTTCGTTCTGTCTTTAGCAATTAATTATAGCAGGTACATATATCCTTTTTCTGTAATGTTCTCGTTTTTTGCTTGGTAGTTTCTTGCTAGCTGCTAATAAAATTAATGTCGTTTGCCGTTAAAAAAACATATATCCTTTTTCTTGGTAGCTGATTCAATTAAAGATTCGGCTTTTTCTCATTCATTACCAAGTAGCTAGAAAGGCATTGTACATACCTTGACGTCTGACATCGGATTCACTTGTTGATTGCTCTCTTCTTTTGATCTATTATAGCGTTGAATCACTGATTTCATGCTGAATTATCAGAAAAAGGTGAAACATCTTCTTAATTAGCAAAGACAGTCTTTTTAGATGATCACAAATTAATAACCATCATTAACAACATCAATTATACACACAAACATATGTGTATATATATATGTATGTATATGCACGTAAATTATGCAGAGTAATTTTTATAAAAGAACAAAGATTAAAATGCTTAATCTGATGTTAATTAATTAAAACCTGGTGCTTGAGAATTCATAGAGCTTATTGGTGCTTGAGAAGATGATGACTCCAACTTGAGCATCACATAAGATGGCTAACTCTTTTGCTTTCTTCAATAAGCCATTTCTTCTCTTGGAGAAGGTCACTTGCCTACTGGTTGAGTTGTCTATCCTCCTGATTGCAATCTTCCCTCTTCCCATATTCCAATTTTTTTTTCTAGTTGGGTTTTCTTGATCTTAATATGAGAGAGAGAGAGAGAGAGAGAGAGAGAGAACAGGTTTAGATCTTAATGACTGGTTAAGCAAAGGTCTAGCTAAAAGCTACTTAAAGGCAAAAACAAAGACTATAATGGGTGGGAAAGAAGATTATTTGGTGGATTTTATTCATGAGATCGATCAATTTGTTCATTTGAATATTGATAAAGATTCTTTCTTTAAAAAAAATTAATTTTTATTTATAAATTTGCTTATTATCAAGTATCAACTCAGTGTGTGACACAACCTTAAAAAGACCACAAATATATGCTTAAAGTATATATTTATTACTAATATTCCATTCTTCATAAATGAATCTAACAGCTTTTTCTATAGTATTATTAAGATAGCTACAAGCACAATTAGAGCAGTAGTTAAATTAAATTACCATTAATTATTGTATTATCTATTTTTTTTTTTGGAACCGGCGGATTTTATTAAAACCACTACTTATGCGAGACAAAGCAGGACAAAAGAAAACGGAACAGAATACTTACAAGATGTTAAAAGGAGAACAACTCCAATCAGCCCAATTACAATTCCGATAAACACCCCTATACTTAACCCAGTTGAAAACTAACAAAAAGACATTATCTACCAATTTCTGGTGAGAAATCTGCACCTTGTTGAAAAACTTATCATTTTGGGCCTTCCACGTACACCAAATGAAACCATAGAAGATAGCAACAAGGATTTTTCGTTTCCTCGGACAGTTTCCCCAAGAAGCTGCGAAATTTACGAACTCGGAGACGGTATTGTATTATCTATTTTAAAATAAATGTTTATATTTCTATTTATTTTTGTTCCAAAATAAATGTTTAGTTTAAATTTTTTTCTAGATTTACTCTCTAATTAATGCATAAAATGTTTAAAAGCTAATAGGAATAAATAAATTCACCAAGCGTTAAATTATCATTTGTAAACAATGTTATCGTTTGTTCATTTATGTTCATTTACATTTGTTTATATATAAATCTATTATGACATTAATATGTGAAATCATTAACTAAATTAAATTTTAGAATATATTTTTTTTATTTCTTCTATTTTTTGTAACAGCACTGAAGGCACGACCTGACCAATTAACGTCAGGATCACATCGTTGACAGAAGGGACAAGTAAACCGGTGCACACCTGAAGACGAACTGGCCGACTCAACCCAAAGTCCAACTACGAGCTTTTTAACTCCTATTTACTTGTTTTTTCGTTTTGTTTTGTTATTTTTTAGAAACAAAATAACAAGTAATAGTGGTTTTTTTTTTGTATATTTGTGTTCATTCGTTTATGTTCGTTTATATTCATTCGTTTACGTTCGTTTGATATCTTAATGAACAAACATAAACGAATATGAATAAACATATTTTCTTAACGAAGGAACATGAACACAAAATGACCCATTTATTTACCGTTTATTTGTATGTCCGATTAAGTTAAATGAACGAATATGAACAAACATTCGTTTATTTTGGTTTATTTACAGCCCCTAGGTGTACGTGTATTTGTGAATGCTCAAAGGTTGTAATGGAAATCTCATATTTCCTTTTCTTGAACCATGCACTACCAAAGTCCCTATGACTATTAAGGTTCACTTATAATTAGTCAAAATTATTTGTGATCGTCTAATGACTAGTTGGTGTTGGTAAACAAATACTTCTGGTTATAAAAAAAAGAATTCCTTTTTGAAAGAAAAAGTACATCCATATAAATTTCAATATAATTTTAATAAAATTGTTTGTTATCTTGTGAAGCCTAATCATCATATGGTTGGTTGACACGTGGGGAATTGGGATAATAGTCTTGGATTTACTGTTCCTAAAGTGAAAATCAAAATAATTCCCATTAAACAAAAAAAAGTCGCATTTTCATTGTCCTTTTAACTTGCAATTACCTTTTCTTTTCTATTTTCTTTAATTGTTTATCTAAAACAAAACTAATAAGAATAAAATTCCTCCTTTGCGACGATCTTAAAAAAGCGTTTGATTCTTAGAATAAAATTTGGTGAAATTAAAATCCATCAAACTAATTTGATTGTAGATGAATTGGAATGAAATTTGATGGAATCTGACCCCAATGTTGTTGATAGAAATTGTAATCTTCTTCTTTGTTTAGCGGAATATAGCTTCAAAATTGGAATGAAATAACTAAATAACCAAAATACCCCTCCATTACATGTTTATACTTTTTGCTTCATTTATAAATATAATATAATGATAACGTTAATTGGCGGGGTGGAGTGGCTATGACAGAGATGGTAACGTCGTGATGGTATCATGAGGGGTGGGGTAGCAGCCGTGATGACGACAATAGTGGCATATATGGTGGTTGGGGGCTGGGTGAACGGCATGGTGGGGCGGCAGTTGTGATGACGACAATATTGACATGATAGTTAGTGGGGTGGGACGCGGTAGTTGTGACGACGAAAACAGTGACATTGTGATATTGGTGGTATGTGGTAAGGTAGGGGGTTGTGGCGGAGAAAGTAGTGGTGTTTTGGTGGGTGAGAGGGGGTGAGGGTGGTGGTGGCGGGTATGAAAGTGACAATAGTAAGGGCAGGGGTAGGTGTGTGGCTATTGTGACTGTGATTGGTAGTGGTATAGGGCAAGGTAGGGATGGGTGGTGGTAGTTAAATTGGATGAAAATGTTATTTTTGTTTTTCTAAAACCAAATTATAAAATCTATTATATTTTAAAAGAGATGGAATCATTCCATTAACTTTTGTCAAGAGAAATTTAAAGGATTCTAGCCATTTCAAGAATTGAACCAAGTAAAAGAATTGAAGTTTGGTCAAAAGAATTCATAATTCCAATTCCCTTAAAATCGCATGGATTCACGAACCAAACAACACCTAAGTAACAATTAACGCTTAAAGAGATCTTGAAAGATGTATGTCTCGAAACTCATTAGCTCGATCCATATCATGATAGCTTGAATTAAACCGACATCAATTTTCATCTTACTATCGCCACTTCGGATAATTAGGATCTTATTGTACTAAATCATTACTACTTAGCTAATAAGTCAAGTATAGTTTGAAGGTTAGGTTCTAGTGAGAATAATAGTTGATATTAAAATTGTGAGAGTATTTTTTAACTGTTGGACGAGTTGATTTTTTGTTGTCACGGCTGAAAAATGCATGGACCTTTAATTACCTTCAATAGATTGTTGACTAAGAACACGAACCTTCAACTACATTCATCAACTTTAATCTTCACTTTCAGTCATCTACACAAACTTTTATGTACTTTAAATCACTTTTAATATGCATGAATATATTATGCTTTTAGTCATGATGATAGAAATATGTCAATGAAGGTCGTCGTTGAAGAATATTGAAAGTAGTTGAATGTTTTGTTTATTCTTATTCTCATACGATCTCGAGTCCACAAGTTGATGCCCTCCTTTTTTTTTCACAAGGGGTTCAATGTTAGTTAACTTTGTGTTTCCTACAACGTCACATGTATTTTAAGTTTGTAACTTTAGTTGTTCATGTTATATTACTATGTTGAAAATCTTAGGGTACAATGTTTATATATGTGATATTGTCTTCTCAATATTTAAGTTATGATATCTAAAGAAAAACCATATAAAAGAACAGTGTATGACATGTTCAAACAGTTCAACTAATAAAACTTAAAAGAAAGGAATTATTAGCACATTCAAATATGTGCATATAATATCATTTTTTAATTGATGTGAAAGATATATTATTAGAAAGTTATGACATTGCTATTATCAATAATCCTTTATAAATCCATTTTATATCCACTGATATCCTTAAAACACAAACAAAATTTGTTGACGATAACAACAAAAGTTGACAAAATTAGTCGTAAAATTAGTTGGAGAGATAAGTTCGATTTGAAAAATATTTTCCACTTTATATCCATGAGAATATATTTTTGGAATGTTAGTGAATAAATGACACTTTGTTATTCATAGTGGGATACATTCCAAAGTATACTAATCAATATTAAATCAAAATGCAAAAGTGTTAAAATAACAAAGGCATGTCCAAACCTTGTATACAAGGACTATCTTGAGATACAATCTTGAACCTACATAAATCATGTGAAAAATCCTTATATAATGGATTTTAATATAAGCATGATGAATGTTTTATTCTATCAAATACTCTTAATTATATTTAAGAAGGAAGTATTGAATTTTTATAGCATCAAATAATCACCATAATTTCATCAAGTATCCATGAAAACTAATAGCATCCAACAAATTAGTTGTCGTGTTTTAGACTAAATATCATATTTTGTATATACACCTAGGTTTCAAGCTCCACATATACCATTACGAATAAAAACGTCCAATCAATACATCTAACAAACATATTCTTAAAACTTTAGGTACGATTGTGAACCCTAGAATTATAAAGACTCAAACCTATAAAAAGTTCTTGACCAATTCCAAAGCAATTACCTAAAATTGAAATGAATCAAATACTTCTTTCGTGAATGGAATCTTCCAACTTAGTTGAGCTAAACTGTACTGAAGCAGTCTCAATATTATAGTAATTTGAAAAAGAAAGCCCAAATAAACTATCACAATTAGCTATATATATATATATATATATATATTTTGGAAACGGCAATTCATTAAAACAAAGCTAGCAAGAGGCTAGCGGAAAGATTACAGCAAAACAAGACAGTTACGAGGGTGAATTCTCCACTCTACGATGTTTTTACGACTCTCCTTACATCTAAGAATCACCCAACTAAAAGATTTTTCAACAATGAAATCAAACAGTTCACTTAACCTTGGTTTGGAGCTTTCAAATAGAAATCTATTGCGAAAACACCATATAGAGTAACAGGTCGCGATGAAAATGGCCTCCGTAGTTTTGTGAAGCCGAGTGTTCATCCGAGTGGAGTCGATACCAGTAATAGCCGTTTCCAAAGAGGTGAATCCTGAAAAGGCGAAATCCCACCATCTGTCGATTTTAGTCCAAATCTCCTTAGCCCAACTGCAAGGGAAGAGCAGGTGATTGACGGTTTCCACCTCAACTTACATAGAGGGCATAGAGTATTGTCTAAATCGATTCCCATAGAAATCAACCTCTCTTTGCATGGAATGCGGTTGAGCTGGATTCTCCAAAAGAAGATATTAATCTTTGCTGAAAGTATCTTGTTCCATCTGGTTTTATGAGACCCGAATCCAAGATTAGCTATATATTAAACCATTAAATTATAAAGTCTAGCTGGTTCTAGGCGCCGCTAGGCTACCTGATTCTCTTTCCGGTATTTTGGCTGTTGGTCGTGGTTTGAGGAGCCTTCGGCCTCTTCGTTTTTTAGTCTTTTCTGATCAGGTTTTCTTTGTTTTGGTTTGGTTGGTTTTGTTTCGTCGAATGTTGGTTTTTTTTTACATCTCATAGATTTCGTTGTTTTTGTTGTCTTCCCCATACTCTCTTGTTTCCTTAATGCTATATATTGGTCTGCCTTTAAAAAAAAGTAATAAATATCTCCATTGTCTATTTATTGATCTTTTATAATAATTAATCGAGTTCGTTATATGTATAGTTCCGATGTAAATTTTATTTTACATACATATAGAAATGATAAATACCCCATGATTTACGATCTAATGACTTACATCTCTATCAAAATTCTAACTTATGGCGATGAACACCAACATGAAATCAATTTTGCAAAAATCAGCAACCTTGAACATTTATTAATTAATAATTACCAATTTAATTAAGGGATTTTCCTTTTACACCTTACTCTATCTATCTTTTACATCCTACTCTATCTTTTTTTTTCTTTTTTCTCTATTTCATCATTACAACAATGATTAATTATTTTTTTATTATCATAAAATAAAATATCTTTAGTATTATTATATAATTATAATATTATATAATACAATATATACAGAGAAAGAGAATTATAATTATAACTATTTATATAATTTATTTTTAGTTATTATAAAATAATAACGTCTTTAATTTTATTATATAATTATAACTATTATTATATAATATATATATATATATATATAGAGAGAGAGAGAGAATATTCATAAATTTAATAAGTCATAAGTTACTATTTTAAAAAATAATTTAACATTTATTTTATCATATTGGTTATATCTTATTTTTTAGTCCTTTATTAATGACATATTTAATGACAATTAAGGGTATAAAATGTAATTTAAAAATTAAAATTTTAAATATTTGGAGGATGACATGCATTAAAGTATTGTACATAACACAATAAAATTAGAAATCTTAAAATAAGTAAATTAACCGTTTAAAAGCTTTTATATAATAGAATAGACAAAAAAAAACCCTTTTCATTTTAATAACTCTCTTGATGACTAATTTAACAAATAATAAATCAAATCACATTTTGATTGTAAAGAAAATGTAACATTTGTTATTTTTTATGCTTAAAAATACATTGTATATAAAGTTTTTTTTTTTTGATAAAGGCTTCTTAATAATATTATTATTAACGAATATTTTAGATTTTTTAACTAAATTAATATATTTACTAAATTGTATATAAATTTATTTTTAAAAAAAATACAATGTTGTAATAAACATGTCACCTCAACAATATTATAAGAACATATTTTTTTTTCTTTCCTTATTTTTTTCTATTTTATTTGTAACAAAAAGACTCGAGAATACAATATTAATGTAAAAATAGATAAATGTTTTTTTAATCAATAAAATTAAATGTATCAGTATTTATATTGTAGTAATAGAAAATCTATTAAAAATTAAATATTTGTTAAATTTATTAGTAATTTAATTATTGTTGAAATTTATTGAAATTAAATATAATGTTTTAAAAAATTAGTCTTTTTATTTCTTATTTTAAAAAATTATAAAAAATCGACTAAAAAATTGCTATAAAAATAGAATTATAAGTTAGGAATCACGATTTTTTCATTTCAAAAGACAGTATATAGAAATTGTTAATATTCAAATAAATAAAATTACATTGAGTTTCCAATAAAAATCACCTATCATTTAAGCATTGTTTGGCAAAAATAAGCTAGCTTATAAGCTAGCTTATTTTCAGTGTATATGTTTGGATGCATATAAGCTGACTTATAAGCTAACTTATAAGCTAACTTATAAGCTAGCTTATTGATAAGCTACTTTGAGTAGCTTATGAGAAGCTTTTTGTCATCTTTTCCGATTATATCCTCATTAATATTAATTATTATTTTTTTTAAATGTTCTTTTTGGTCATTTAAATGGTTATCAGCTAGTTTTTGCCAAACATAATTTGTTAATCAGCTAGCTTATCAGCTACCAGTTAGCTTATAAGTCATCAGCTAGCTTATAAGCCATCAGCTAGCTTATCAGCTAGTTTGCCAAACATAGCCTTAATCAAACACATTTAATTAAATTTATATTTCAATAAAGAATGATGTTTTTAACGTTTAAATTTTTAAAGAAAATGAGTCATAAGAAATGAAAATCAATCAAATCATCATATCCATAATATTTTGACAAAAAAGTAAGTCATATGAAGGCAAAACAATCAAATCATATAGATTAGGGTGTAAATTTTATTAGAGTAGGGTGTAAAAGGTAGCACCCTTTAATTAAATCGGTAAGCGATGGTAATTATGATTGCTTCATGGGAGAATTATTACCATCCCCCAATCAAGTTTAGCCTTGGCACGCCTTCATCGATCTCCACCAATTACAGACGCTCCTTACACGCTTTTCCAATATTTTTATATTCGCAAATTGGGGTCATTTTAGGAACCCTAAGTCTTGATTATTACTATAAAAGTTATGAAAACTTTGTAATTAACAAAAGCCCACGTGAAAGTGGTTTCATGATTTAGACCAGTAAAAGATTCTTGTTTAATGGGGAGATATCATTTTTAGGGTTAGTGTTAATTGGTTGGATTCAGGGAAAGACACCCAAATCAAGAAACCTTTAAACAGGTGTCAATCATCAGCAAATCATGTAAGCACTTGCTTCAATATCAAAGTGAAAACCTGAGCTTTTGCTTATGCATTTCAACCTTCACCCTGGGAAGTGGAAATGTACTTTTCTCTTTGGATTTTTAGGGTAATAAACTAATGGGGTTAGGTATTTGGATAAAAAGTTAATTATCGACAATCGTAGGTTTTATATGAATCTTGCTTTTAAAAAGATTAATGTAACGGACATTTTGGCTTACTCAACGGCTGAGGATAGCGGGGGGCCTGGATCGAACCCACGACATGTCATGTAACTAGACAAAATCCACTCACCCTTTATCAATTGAGTTATACGCAAGAGACGGGTCTAATTAGATATTATTTTTTTGTGTTGTATATTTACTCTCTCTTTTAGGGTTTTGATGTATTAAAAAATAATTTTGATGATAAAGGCATTACAATAAAATTGAGTTTATAGAATTGCAAAAAATGTTTTAATGTCTCAATAAATTGTTTTATATGAGTTAATTTTATTGGAATAAACATTTATATATTCTATATAAAAGTGTCACAATAAGTTTATAGAACAATGCTAATAGAGTAAATCTTTTATATGATGTTAATTAAAAAAATGTTCTTTAAAATAAGTGTATTATAAAAGTTGTATTCATATGTCCTATAAAAAAATCAAATAGCAGTGTTATATAATAAATTTATTTTAGCACTGTTATATAAAATGCACTATTATTTTGCTCTAAATCTTATATTCAAGTCTACTTGAAATATATCTCATATTCAAATAGGGACGGACTTAGAAATTTTTTCAAACGGTTGCACCGTTTAACTATAAGAAAAAAAAGCGTGGAGATATTTTTCACAATATTATAATTGGTTTATTGGTTAGTTCATTGATATTTTAGCGAGATTTGAACTTGGGTCTTGAGTATAGAAAAATGATTGCAAACAAACTCTACTATGGAAAACTTGTGTCCATATTGTAATTTTAAATTATATACGGTGGTACACAACAAAACGATACGGTTGCAACTTTTATAAACTTAAATTTTTTACCTTTCGTCGAAAAAATAATACAATGGCCGTGTCACCATAGGCACCCCTATATGTCCGCCCATGTACCCAAAGGCCAAATCGGATATTGGTGGACGACCATTGGCTTCAGGCTTTGATGGGGGATATAATGTTTTTGTTTGACCCAAATATTCTTGTTCAAACTTTGCATGGTTTCCGTACATTTATTAACTTTCATTTCCTAGACTTTTGTCTATCCTTCTCTTTTCTTTCAATCTACATTTTAAACTCTAATTTTGGTCCTTAGGTTTAGTGAAATCCTTGAAAATGAGACTTGACTTTGAATATGTTTAAAAATCGTCCTTGTAATTTTCATTTTGCACTGAAAATGGTCACTAATCACTAACTTCGTTGTAAATATCGTTAGAGTCAAGGGTAAAATCGTCAAACCATGTTTTTTCCCCATAACGTTTTGCAATTCTTTTTTGTATTTCTTATTTTTGTAAAAACAATCAAAATGTGAGGATCAACTACGTAAATGAATATTATAAATAATGTATATACACACATCCAGGGACGATGACGGCTCACCACATGGACGATGATGGTTTACAACTCGGGATCTCCGGCCATGACATCTACGAGCAACCTCTCCACCACGGTGGTGACCGGTATTGCTACAGAGAAAAGGGATTGAGCCCGATGGGATGATGAAGTTTGAGCCAAGTTTTCGATCCATGATGGCGACTTGGTTGAGGAAGAAGGTAGAGATTTGGGCGAGGAGAGGGCGATGATGGTTGCCCACACCGACAAGACTCTTATGAAGCATTTGAATTCTTCGACTTGTGTCACTGTGAAAAGTTGCCTGTGTTTGGTGTGATCGACGATTAGTGGGTGTCGTCGGAAACCCCCCCCCCCCCTTGTCTAAAAATCTGTATGGAGTGTGACTGTGTGAGGGAGTTTTCTTGAGCCGTCATCGTTCCTGTGATGTGTGTGTGTGTGTGTGTGTGTGTGTCTATATATATATATATTAGAGTTATTTAATTAGTTGGTCCCTAAATTTTGATTTTTCTTTTTACAAAAATAACAAAAAACAAAATATGGGGAAAATATGGTTGGATGATTTTACGTTGGCTCTAACTGACATTTCTAACTGAGTTAGTGATAAGGGATCATTTTAGGAGAAAAATAAGAACTATAAGGATGATATCTAGACTTATCAAAGTCCAACTCCTACTCTCAAACATTTCAGTAAACTTCAAGGACCAATATTATAGTTTACTCTTTTTTTTATATTTATAGTTTTATATGGTTTAGGGTAGGTTAAATTGACTTTTTGTATGTTAAGAAAAGGGAAAATTGCATTAAAATGGAACAAACTTTCATCTGATTCCTATTTTGGAGAACGGAATTTCAAAATCATCATTTTGGGGCTTAAACTAAAGTTTATATATACTTAAGGGTCTACTTTATGAAATGACCTGCTAATGATGTGTAACACCCTCAAATCTGGAAAGAGCGACTAATTTAAAATTTCTAATATTACATCAATATTTAAGTTTCCTCAAACCACAATTAGTAATAAACCTCTACAACAAATAGATCAAGTCTTATACAAGACCTACATATGGTTGAGTGTTACTAAACCAATAAGAGTCGCTATCTCCGAATGCGGAAAACGTCACCAAAGCTAGGTCTTTAACGTGCTACTCCCTAGCACTCAAGTCCACACGTGTCGCTAGTACCAACCCCAACGATAACCTGATGCACATGCCGACAAAGAAAAAGGGTTAAGCTTAACGCCTAGTGAGCTCAAGAGTTTTTAACATATTTTTAATTGATTTGAAATCAAAAGAATTGCTTGACGAAATAAAATTCTCAAACGAGACGACTTCATTATAAAAGCAACATCTTTCCCCAAATTCCTTATTTCCATAATAAAAGCTTTAGACCCAAAAAGGACATTAGAAATGAAAGCTTTAAAATTAGAAATACTCATTTAACGTGATCCAACCCAATACTCACACGACCATGAATACGTTTGTAAACATAAAGGCAGAAACATAACTTTAACCAAGTTTTACAACCCGTTAACTCATGCCTACCTTTGAAAGGGATAACAATATCCGAAGATAACGGGGGAGACCCGATATTCCATCTTTAGTGACAAATACAAAAGTAGGCCACTATTCAATGTTCAAGCTAACTATAGGAATCAATGGCAACCGGAAACTCCCGGTTAACACACTTAAGTGTAAGGCCCTCGATGACCCCTACAAAAGCCCGTGCAATAGGTCAATGGCAACCGGCAACTCCCAGTTGATACACCTAAGTGTAAGGCCCTCGATGACCTCCCGATGCACCACGTGTAGTCAATGGCAATCGGTAACAACCGAATAATACACCTAAGTGTAGGGCACTCGATGACTACCCACGCAACCAAAAAGGGGACAACAATCCCGACTTAAAACCGACTAAATGCCTATGGATCCATTACATACTAGTCTACTCTTCAAATACATCAAACGAGACGTATTTATAATTTCTGTTAGGATCAAATATCTTAATTTAGGAAAGTTTTATAAAGTAGGAAAGGATTTATTGTAATATTCCATATTGTGTTAAATACCTTATGGCTTGGGCTTACCATGTAATAGACACCTAGTATATAAAGGAGTCTAGGGTAGAGGATTCGTTAATGAGAGTCGTTTAGTTACATTCGTGTTTGTAGTTCTTTAAAGCTTTCATCAATAAACATACGACTCAATGATTTCCGTATGATTCCTCTTTTGATTTTGTTGAATCGGACCTAACAAGTGGTATCAGAGCCGAAATCGAATCTATCTGATTTGATACGATCATCATATTCATCAAGATCAAGGTACTATCGAGTATATTTTTTTTTCTCTCTCATTGTGCGTCGTTTTTCTTCGGGACTGCAGAATCGACTTTTCAGATTTAATGGTGTTTTTCGATCTGGAAGTTTTACTATTCGAATTGAATATCTATCTGTTCTAATCGATTTCTTGGAGATTAAGTTTCTGGGCGTCCATCATATTTTGCATCCGACATAAATTCTTATCGGACCTATAGGACCCGACATAAATTCTTATCGGACCTATAGGACCCGACATAAATTGTTATCGCACCAGCTTGAGCAGACATTATGTTTTATCGGGTCCCCTTGGCCCGACATCTGACCTTGTCGAATCTCCTTGGCCCGAGTTCCTCACTTATCGACTACATTTGAGCCAACATCATGTTCTTATCGGCATACGTCCGAGAACATAATAAGTCGGGTCAAGCTGAGTCGATAAAACGTGTTGTCGGCTCAAATGTAGTCGATAAGTGAGGAACTCGGGCCAAGGAGATTCGACAAGGTCAAATGTCGAGCCAAGGGGACCCGATAAAACATCATGTCTGCTCAAGATGGTGCGATAAGAATTTATGTCGGGTCGGTCCGATAAGTCGGGTCCTATAGGTCCGATAATAATTTATGTCGGATGCAAAATATGATGAACGCCCAGAAACTTAATCTCCAAGAAATCGATTAGAACAGATAGATATTCAATTCGAAAAGTAAAACTTCCAGATCGAAAAACACCATTAAATCAGAAAAGTCGATTCTGCACTCCCGATCTTAAAAAAAACGCACAGTGATAAAAAAAATAAGAATACTTGATAATACCTTGATCTTGTTGAACTTGATGATCGTATTAGATCAAATGGATTCGATTTCGGCTCTGATACTACTTGTTAGGTCCGATTCAACAAGATCAAAAGAGGAATCATATGGAAATCATCGAGTCGTATGTTTTATTGATGAAAGCTTTCTAGAACTACAAACGCGAATGTAACTAAACGACTCTCATTAACGAATCCTCTACTCTAGACTCCTTTATATAGTAGGTGTATTTTACATAGTAAGCCCAAGCCCATAAGATCTAAAACATAATATGGAAAGTTACTATAAAACGTTTCATTCTTTGTAAACTTTCCTAACTTAGGACTTTTGATCCTATCATTTACCCCAATACCGAGTTCCATTCGGTGAAGACTTTAGATCCTTGAGCTACACCTATAGATCCATGGTGTAATCCTTCCAAGAACACCTACATAACTTCCAAAATATACACAAAACAAACCCAAGAGAGAATGAGAGTTGTTGGTGCAAAAATTCAAACCCTAGATCCAAGATTTCGGAGAGGTGATCGTACCTTTCAACATCTAGGAACCCCAAATCATTAAGTAACTTTAATCCCCATCATTACCATATTGAAGAGCTCTGAAATATGAAACCCTAGCAACTTGAATCGCTCAAAACGGAGCTGAAATGAGAGAGATATGGCCAAATGAAGAAAATCCCGAATTTAACCACCAGAGACTGATAGGCGGGTTTACACCCCCCCTAAATCTAACCGCAAGTGTACGGGTCGAACCAAGTAGTAATGTACCGAAGGTACGGGTATCGAACCAGAGGAACTAGGGACTAAGTAACACAATGACTATAGTAGATATTAACTGAACAATAGAAAATTGGATGTTGGGTGAATTAACTAATTAAATTAACTAAGAAGGCCTTGAAGAGGTTTAAGGGGTAAAAAGTGGAAAACTTTATGTAGAGAAAACAGTTGGGAGTTGAGATTCTAATGAGTCTCACATAGAACACGGATATTGGAATTTAATCAAACAATCCATATAATGAAAGAGTAATCACTAAAAATCCCTACTATACTCTCTCGAGTTATAATAGGTTTTATTCCTGAAAAACAAATATTTTATCTCTCGATCTTAACATATGTGACAGAAATATATTAGCACAAGATCACAATAATACACTAAGATTTAGTTGGTATATCTCTATCCAAGTTCTCATCTTAGGTATATGAATTCAAGCCTCTGTATGAATCAATTCTCTCAAATTTAATTCAACACAAACAGTTCAGTTAAAAGCTGATCAGACTTGCAAAAGCATTAAACACACAATTCATATACTTCATTAATCAAGAAAGTTTAATCAAAATCCCAATACTTAAGTATTCAGATGTTTACACCCAAAATTAACCCAACCCCCAACATCTAGATATTAGTTCATGTTGGGGGTTTGAAAACACAAAGTAGAAGAAGAATTCATAAAGCCAAATTAAAGTCTCTCTCAAGAAATCTAAAATCTGTAAGAACTCCCTTTGAATTCGCAATACCCACGACGATGAATCGATCTCCGTTGATGGAATGTGTCTCGATGGTTTCGTAGCCTCAATCCGTTGTGTTCTCGATGGTAAGTTCTCCCCAAAGTCGCCCATTGCCGTCCTCAAGAAGATAGAGTGCTGAATAATCCAAACCCTAGCTAAAAAGGGCTTTAAAAACGTTTCAGAGTCTGGCGCCAGTTTGGATGCCAGTTACAATTCCTAACTGGCGCGGCTAACCCACACGGCTCTTTAGAGCAACAGAGTCTGACGCCACTTTGGATGCCAGTTGTAATTCTTAACTGGCGTGGCTAACTCACGCTAAGCCAACAGTACCTAAGGCCAGTTGTGGAAGCTAGTTATAAGTGGCATGGCCTTTGCGTAACTAGCTTCCAGCCTAACTCACTTGGAAACTAGCCTTAGACTAAAACTTTCTCATTTTTACTCCAATTTGCCTCCGAGAGGTATCGTTGGGCTCCTTCTTTGATTCTCCACCCGGGACAAAATATAATACTTGAAAATTCGCTCCCATGATACAAGATTCTTCGTATCTCCCGTGATATTCTTGTTCCTGTGTAAACTTTCACTAAACTGTCAGAAAAACGCCTCGTTTGCTTGGATAACGAGCAAACTTAATGGGAAGTGGTCCTAAAATAACGCTCAAAACGAGTGTTATCAGAGACTGCCCGCGATCATGCCCTGCGATCATGGCATGTCATAATAGCATGGCATGATCTCCCGTATACCGAATTCCATTTCTAGGCCACGGTGCACTTTGTGCGACTATGACAGGCTATCATGACACTGCCATGATCGTCGGGCATCATAGCCTGGACCATTCCGAGGTGTTTTTCCCACTTTTCACCCGTTTTGATCCCATTTCTCGTCTAGTAAATGATACCCAATATAATAAACTTCAAAATACTTATTTCATTGATATTAAGAGTGGAACACAAAGAGGACCCGGTATTTCACTTTACCAAAGACCCGGTTGATGCATTGTGCCATTGTCACTATAGCATGGCACAATTGTTGGGACCACCAACTACTTGGTACCATCGGTGCTACTGTGACGGATGTCATAACCGCATGGCACAATAGTCGAGACGACCATACTCTAAGTACCATCGGTGCTATTGTGACAGATGTCACTCTCATATGGCACTACTGCTCAAACTCTGAAATTATCGTTCGGTTATTGAATCGCTCGGATTAACACTTCCTTCAACTGGGATGAAAATCAGGGTGTTACATGATGATATGGCTCAGGTCAAATCCAACTAATATTACATGTCATATTTATAATTTAAATAATAATCTAAAATAATGATATGGCATCTTTTTATTACAGCTAAAAATTCCATGTCAGGTTTTAAAATAAAAAAATAAACTAAATCACAATTTCGTCCACGTATTTTTTATTTTCCTTTTCTTTTCGATGTTAAAAAACAAAACAAAACAAATCTAAATCAAAAAAAAAATCATGAACATCGTCCTCAACAACCAAGAACATCTTCAACATGAACCCTAAATGTAATACAAAATATTTCAAAATCCCAAAACAAATATCCAGATTAAAACCCTAAGGCCTTGTTTGTTTTTTCATTTTAAGCTCTTAATGACCATTTATGTCTGATTCGTTTAGACGTTTCATAACCATTTCAGAACTGAAATCAGACTTCAAACATATCACCTCTTAAAAAAAACAAATGACACCTAAATGTAATACAAAAGATTTCGAAATCCCAAATCAAATATCTAGGTTAAAACCCTAAATGTAAATCATACCAACAAAAACCTAAATTGATTTTAAACAAATAAAACCTAAAAGTTTGGTTACTTTCGTGATGTTTTAGCAACACCAAGCAGCAAATCTTTAAACCTTTATGATTATGATATTTTCTAGAAACTATTTCAATGAAGTTACGTGATGAGTGATATGTATTGTTATAACCTATAAGTTGGCCTCTTTCTAGGAATGAAGTTGTGTGCATCTGCTTGTATACTTCTTGCTTCCTTTTATTTTCAGTCTTTTCTTTGTAGCCATGATCTTCCCCTCACATTAGTCCCAAATCTGATGTCAAAACAGTTCCTGATGCGTCGGGCGACATAATAACTATACAACAGTGAGGAGAGAGGCGGCGACGAGAGACAGAGAGGTGACAGAGAGAGACAAAGAGGCATCGACGAGAGACAGAGGTCGCGACAAAAAGTGGCGATGAACACCGATGGAGAAGACGAAGCAAGAGGTGAGTCAGTTCTGCAGTTTCAATTTTTTATTTGTGTTAGTTTTTTCGTTTTTAATTAATGATGATGTGGCACTTTCAATATTCAGGAAATGTTTTTTTTAATTAACATTTGCCATGTCATATTTTGATGACCGGTTACCTATTCAGCAGGTTAACCAAGTCCTTAAATAAACATAAACTTTAGTTTAAGCCCCAAAATGATGATTTTGAAACTTCGTTCCCCAAAATAAGAGTTAGATGAAAGTTTGATTCATTTTGATGCAATTTTCCCTTAAGAAAATGAGATTTTTGTTTTTTATTTTGCTTATTCCTCAAATTGTTACTAAATTAGAGAAATCTACGAGTTTAGAAAAAAATTAACTCTTTTTATTCATTTCCATCAATTATATTGAATTATTAATAATTTTCATAAATTCTTTTAAAGAAAATGTATTCAGATGATAAATTTATAAAATATTTTATAATAAAATAAATGATAATATATAAAATTGAGAGTTTGTTGGAGTAATCTATGATTCTTTTTAGAGATTTTTACTGTTGATTCTTTATTTTAAAGAATTTATAGAGAAGATGTTGGAGATGGTCTAGAATCCTTCTCACAACATCAACATTAAAAGTTCATTTTTACACTTCTAATGTATGATTTGATTTGATTTGATTTTGATTTAAATGTATATGTTGTTAGGATCAAATATCCTAAGTTAGGAAAGTTTTATAAAGAAAGAAAAGATTTAATGTAATATTTTATATATGGTTTTAATCTTATAGGCTTGGACTTTTATTGTAATAGACACCTACTATATAAAGGAGTCTAGGGTGGAGGATTCGTTAATGTGAGTCGTCTAAATTACTTTCGATTCCTTAAAGCCTTCATTAATAAAACAGTCGACTCGATGATTTGCATATGATTCCTCTATTGATCTTGTTGAATCGGACCTAACATATATATATATATATATAAAGAGAGAGAGAGATAGAGATAGAGATAGAGATAGAGATAGAGAGAGAGAGAGATACAAATGATCATGTGTAGGGTCTGGATTTCTAGTATCCATAATTTCAAGTTTCATATATCTTCCGACCTTATTATAGTCATTTAGAAGTATCGTGGATGTTGGTTGACTTGATTATCGCATTTCACAAAAATCAACTTTTGGTCGAAATTTACATTGCTCGCGGACGCACCCTTATTTTGCTCGTGCCAGCACGCAAACCCCAAAAGCTGGACAAAACTACATTTTTTACACTTCCCGCTAACGCACCCCTATTTTGCTCGCGACCACGAACATTTGAGCAGAATCCCTACAACCCTTTTTAAATATTGCTCACGGCCGTACCCTATTTTGCTCGCGCTTGTGAGAAAACCCTCAAAAGATGGGCAGGACTACATTTTTATACTGCTCTAGGTCGCACCTCTATTTTTCTCGCTCCCTCGAGCATCTGGGCTGAAACCCTACAACCTATTTTAAATACAATTTTTTTGCTTATTTTCTCATTTGTTTCTTCTTCTACTCACTTCTCTCTCTTTCTCTCTCAATTCGACCCCAAACATATCCATTACTCCCAATCAATTTTCTTCAATAGTTTTTTGAGATCAAGAGCTAGGGATTATCCAGCTCCCACCAAAGCAAGCGACAACTCCTTCACACCCGATCCTCTTGTAACAAGATTAATGATGTGCATGTTTTTTTCCATCCTGCTTGTCTTCCTTATTGACTCCTGAAAGACAACCTTTGACGACGTTAACATACAAATTTTTTGCTCTGTTAGACTTAAAAGACGTAGCCGGCTTCCTTCATGCTGTGGGATCTTTTCCTTTATCTGTAGATACATACTCATCCTGCCTTCTCTCAAACGAGCCACATTAGCATGCAATTTATAACTCCCAATCCAAGTGTTATAAAGGTTGCTGATAACATACGCTGGCTCAACATCCTTGGAAAACCTAACAAAGGCGAACATCTTGCCATATTTCGATTTTCTCCTGGCTATGAAAACGTCTACCACCTTCTTGAGTTTTTCGCAAGTCTTCCAAAGATCTCGTATCGACACTTGGTTCGGGAAATTTGTAACGTAGACATTAAGACTTGGTCTCAATGAGTTGTCCCCGCTCCCTCTCTTTTCCAAACGATCGAAAACTGGTATGCGACGTTTATTCTTAACCTTTATCCACTGCCCTCCTGTCATCCGGTAACGTAACAAATGCCAAAACTGGAAAAATCAACGATATCCATACCCGGAAGATGGGGGGGGGGGAGCGCGCCCCACTAGCAAGATACGGACGAGATCAAGAGTCGAATAATACGAGAACTAAAAAAGGTCAAAAGAAACACTTAAGCCAAAAACACACAAAAAAAAGGAAGCCTCGCATGCCATGTGGGTAGGAAAAAACATATCCATGCACATTAACGCTTTGTTTTTTAGTTTTTGCAGGAAAGAAAAGAAAAGAAAAGAAAGGGAAAGGAAAGTAGAGAAAAGAAAGGGAAGGAAATAAAAGTAATTTTTTTATTTGTGTTCTTGAGAGTGAAGGGATGAGAAGGAAAAAAAATAAATTTTCAGGTTCTTGAGTGGGAGAGAAATGAAAGGAAAGATGCCATTTTTACAAATATATCCTTATTTATTTTATAGGAGAATATAATTGATGGCTAAATATATAATTTTATAAATATTTTCAATTATTTTCAATTATTTTTATTTTTTTTCCTTCGGTTTATTACCACATTTGGGAGGAAAGTTTTGGGAGGAAAATTAACATGATTTTCCTTCCTTTTCCTTTCCCTTATCTTATTAAAAAACTCGAGAACACAATATTTTTTTCTTTTCCCCCTACTTTCTTTTCCTTTTCCTCCTTTCCTTCGGAAAAAAAACCCGAGAACACATCCTAATAGATTAGCATTCGCATGCTACAAGGAAGAAGGACTCACACACTAAAACCAACCAAAATATAAGATTACAATTAAATTATGCGTAGGTATAATTTATAGAAACTCTATGTTTTAATTTATGTAATTAACTGACGATAAACATAATCAAATATATATAAATATCTTATTTTAAATATAAAAAATTTAAAATATAATTAGGATAATCATCGAGTTCTAACAGAATACTTATTTATTATCTTTATAAAAAAATATATTATTTAGCCAAAAATAAAATTATTCGTTATTAAACGTAAATTAAATTCTAATAAAAATTTGAATTAAAAAAAATTACACAAAAAAAACTTTTAAATAGTTAATTTGATATTAATATCGATATATTTTTTTTAATTTTTTATGAGATCTTCAAGTATATCTTTTATTCAAACATAAAAACATTATCAATTTCTCAAAACCAAATAAAACCGTATTATAACATCGACAAAGATAAAGAATAAAACGAAACATTAAAATTGAGATGTATCATGCACTACTAGAAAATTGAGTATTTTCAACGGAAAATATCGTTGAAAATTTTCTACGAATTTTTAACGAATTTCCGTTGAAAATCTCTCACAAAATGCATTTTCAACCAAAAACTTTTTGACGAGACATTCCGTTGAAATTTTTTTGGTTGAAAATGCAAATATGTTTGTGAGAGATTTTCAACGGAAATTCGTTGAAAATTCGTAGAAAATTTATGTTCTGTTAATAATCCTCTAAAATTCGTAGAAAATTTTCAACGACATTTTCCGCTGAAAATTAATTTCGGTTAAAAATACTTAATTTTCTAGTAGTGATGTTACATTGCATTAACATTCTTCTAAATATTTTTAATTAAAACGCGAATTAATTCCTGTCACCCAACCAAGAACCGGATTCTATGCAACATTTTTTTTGGAAGAGGATTCTATGCAACATCTTCCCCCGTTTTCAGTAAAATTGTTCACATAAAATAATTTTTTACATCAAATTTATTTTTGTGACGATTTTAAAATTATGATTCATCAGATCAGAGATACGTTTTGTGATATATTGCAATTTAATGTTATTAACCTTGAATTAAAAAAAAATTAACACATACATTGGAGGCTTCAAATTAAATGCTTCTTTATAAAAATGTTTTTTTTTTTTTAACTTTCGGTGTCCGGACTAGTTTGCGTACCCCTCGACTAGTCTGAGAGACAAAGAGACTTTATAGAACAAACATGAAAAATCTCCATGGCTTTACAGGACTTGAATCGTTGATCTTTGAGGACAGATCAAGGACGATCTTCAAAGGCCTAAACCTTATATATGTAATTTCAAATACAAATGATAAAAAAATTTAATTATAAAGCATTAATACAGATCAATCTTAATCCTTCATTTGACTTGATGAATACATGTTTCGTTCATTATATAGATTTAGATTAAGAAACAATTGATATATTTGACTTTATATTTGATTGTGTTATGATATAAATCAATTATTACAATGGATTAACCTATAATCCTATATCATTTTTCATAAAATCTTGATCATGATAAGTAATAACCTTTCATAAATATTTCAACTGTTTTCTAATATAAATATTAATCTTCATATTTAGTGAGAATACACTACATGAACATGCAATGGGTAAGATAAATTACAATGACATCTGACATGTAGTTCACTTGGCAAAGAAATAGGACGATGTTACCCAAATACTAGACAGGTCTTTGGTTCGGTCCCAGCCCCTTCTGCTAGCCTCAGCCATTTAATGAGTCAAAAAATATATCTTCACTTTAATGTCCTTGAAAGCAGATTCCGTGCAAGACCGATTGGGATTACCGGTAATCAACTTTTTACCCAAATATAAATTACCAAATAAAACATATTGATTAAAAACCGGATATACATTTTGAAAAGTTAATTATCATAATTTCAATAATTAAAAATAAATTATTAAACTACAACAGTAAATAAAGAGACATTTTTCAATTTATTCTCAAATAAAATATTTTTACATTTATTCAGGACTCCATTAAATATAAATAAAGCAGAAGCAAGCAAGCTCATCCTTTGAATGAGCCTTTACTTTCACAAAGCCATTGATCCTTATTCTCGGATTAAATACTCTTGCAACACACACACAAGAATATGTATAACCCCTTTTCATAATCTCATGGATTACTATACATTTTTATATCTTAATTAATTGTTCTCCGCTTCCGATCACGATCCAAACCAACGATAAACAACGTTATGTTGTTAACATTGTGAAATTGGTCGGTGCATATATGGATCATCTTTGAGATATAAAAGGAACGGAAAGATCGATTGCATTTTCGTTATCAAATTAATTATTATTGTAGTACTATGGCAATATTCCATTTGTTTACCAAATAGTAGCAGCATATATCAATGTGATATGACCTTGAAGGACAGCTTATTAAGACTGTTCAGCCATGACTTCCAACTACGTACGTCCGGCTGGCGATTAAGCATATCTGACCTACCTTCCGTGATTTGCTGACCAGTCTTCTTCTTAGACATCACAAAGATCCTCCCACCAGATAACCCAATGGCTTCACTTGAACTCAGCGCTACAGTATTCAAAACAACAAATTTTTAGTAATCAACCACCAAAGAAATTAAAAAAAATAAAATACAAAATACCACAAAAAATTGAGTTATTGAACGTCATATGTGTTTAATTAAGTGTCATAATAGAATTTTATCTTAAGTTAAGTTTATACGACCAAACAAATGTGTGTCCAATATAAAAGTATTGCAATAAGTTTATAGAACGTTTTCGGGCACTTTTAAAATAAACCTCCTATTATTTCTAATTTGAAAAAAATATATTACATAAATAAGTATCCTAATACAATACTTATTTAGAAAAATGTTTAAATTAAAGGACGTGTTTAAAAGGAGTATAAAGTTATCGTTTTTACACAAGACAAACAATTGTTTGGTACTATAAACTTAAACACTATAAAAAACAGTGACACTTGACATTTTTGGCGTCCTTCGTGTAAACCGGCTTTGCTGTTAAAACGGTCCAAGTTTAAACTTCTGTAATGGGTTACCGAACAAAGTGGTTAAAACGCAGAAGAATCTCATCTGGCCGGTATGAACTAAAGTCTAAAACAGATGATCATAAAGCAATGACTTAATTTGGAAGAAAGGAATTTAAGTTTAATACCATCAGATCGCGCATTTGAAGGATAGAGTACGAAATTCTTGAAATCAGATCCGAGAATAGGAAGACGTCCACCACGAGCATACAGTTTCAAAGAGGATTCGATAACAGTCGAAACCGTATCATCTTCATTCACCAGCAACCTCAATGGTCCCGGACTCCCTATCACATTAACCGTAATCAACACCCGGTTTTTCTTCAAACACTGATCATTCTTCTTCTTCTTCGAAATTTTGCTCATCATCTTCGATCTTTTCGACTACCTTAATTAATTAATCCCCCAATTTAATGTTGGTGGATCATGAAATTATGTAGGAGTGATCACGAAGAGCTAACGAAGAATATAAAGTGATTGAAAAGGTCGATCTATGAAAACGAACGATCGAGAAAAAAGCCATGAAAACACAAGTAATCAATAATTCGTTAGATGTTATAAAAAAAACCCATCAATCAGGAAGCTTTATATGATGAAAAGTCTATCTACTTTTGACAAAGACGTTTGTTCTTGTTCTTCAAAATGCCAAAAGCACAACAAAAGCTTCTTTTAATCACCACCATTCCACAAGAAATCATATTATTTCGTCTTTTTAATCCGAATATAGACTAGAAACAAAATCAAATCGACTTATGCTTCCGGAACAAGAATACACGGAAGTTACGGCGTTACATACCCCGACATCATATTATTCGCCTTTTTGTTTGGTCCAAAGACATTTTGATGATAGTTATTAAAAATATTAAGTAGGTTTTTGATTCGTAGAATGATTTTGAAATGTAAGGAAATTGAATCAGGCTTGGCTCGCTTGAATGGAATAAAATCTGTCAAGGAATTTGATTCTATTTGTTTACTTCGCGAATACAACTTCCAAACTGCAATTAGATAATGACAAATGACCAAAATACCTGTTATGATATTTTTTTACTTCATTCTTTAAATTATAAATAATATATGATGATAAACTTAATAATAATATTAATCGATGGAGGCGGTGACAATTCTGGTGGGTGGTGAATTTGGTGATGGTGTTTTTGAGTATTTTTAATTTCTAGATTTTTTTTAAAAAAAACAATATAATTATAATAAGGAATATAATCATGATTATTATAATTTCTAGATCTTCGTTTCTCACCTTAACTCTCTTTTTTACTGAAACCTAACCCATATATAGTAACATTTGTGTAAGATTTTTTTAATCGATTATAATGGTATTTTTGTGTTTGTAAAATCATGTTATGAAATCCTGAATTCAAAGGACTTGTTTAAAATAATGATCAAATCCTTTCACGATGGAGTTTGATGGAACCCGGTCCATTAAATCAACAAATTATACAAGACCATTTGCTCAAAGAAATTTATCATTTAATTTCAATTATTTTAGATTTGATGGAACCCGGTCCATTCAATCAACAAATTATACAAGACCATTTGCTCAAAGAAATTTATCGTGTTTCAATTATTTCAGATTTCCAGAACCAAACTTTCATTTACGTTTATTGTCACTCATCAAGTCCTCTTCCATGTCCAAGTCTTTGCAAAATAGTCGTAATCCTTGATTTGATATAAAATTCAGTAAATTATTTGATTCTGATCGAGCAACCGAGTTTGAGTTCTTTTGGGGAGTTCGAGCTAGAACTTAAAATGATGCTTGATTAATTTCACGGGGCATCCATGTTTCACGACACTACTATTTTTGAAAGCTGGGAAATTTGATGTAAATATCAAAATACGAGTTTCACCTAAAAAGGGGACAATACACACCAGTTAATTACAACTGTATATAAGTTGGTTTGAGGCTAACAACCTCCTAATTTAATCCTTAATAACTAGCTAGATTACAATCGGATGTCACCAAAACCATCAAAAGACTATAACAATACATGGCGTGCCAAAAGTGTCCTCGGAAGCTCTCTCTACAAATGGCCGGTCAGACTTTCTTCGTAACCCTGCCACTAGAAATGAGATACATGTCGATACAAAATAAGTGTGTTAAGCCAAAAAGCTGGGTGAGCATGAAAATTAAGTAAGTAACCGCAATTAATTAATTGGATCTAATTAAAAACCATATATAACATTCTAATTATGGATGTCATGAAATGAGTGTACTTTTAAACTTATTTACGAGACAGTTATACTTTTCACTTTAAGCTATTCTTAATCCTAAAATCATGGGTGTCAGAAAACAAGAAGAAACCATGAAATTTGATTGGCTAATATAAATTTGTATAGTTCACACTATTTATTTAATAGGTTATAAATAAATATTTTTATGCAGTTATACTTTGTTTACCACCGTCTGGTAATTATTTCTTAAATTATTTAAACCACCCACCCATCGACTTGAATTTTATATGTTATATTTCATTATCAATCAAAAATAGCAATTCTGTTTATACCGAATGATAACTGCGTAAAAGAAAATGCAAGCCTACTTTTGGTGTTAAAAAAACATAAATAAATTTATACATGTAAAATAAAAAATGTATATATATAACGTTACATGTGCAGGTTGATGAAGAATATGGTAAAATAAACAGGTTATGGGTTTCTTCTCTTTGAGCATCAATTTCGTAAAAAAACCTCATAAATATATATAAAAATAATAATAAAATCTGTGAAATTTATCAAATTCAGAAGGTCCATTTCCAGATCTTGACCCGAAGATCAAGCTTACATGTGGCAGCAGCACTTGCACTTTGAAAGAAAGCAGAGGATGAAAAATATGTAAAGTTTGTTGTTTTCAGGTCTGATAAGAATGGACATACATTTGGAGTGAGTTTTTAAATCAAATGAGTGAGGTGACGGGGGTTAGTAGTGGCGGTGTAGCGACGGTGAAGATAAGCGGGTAGGGAAACGTCGTTCTTAGGGTGAGGTTATTTTTTAGGTTAAATTGAAAAGTACACTTGTTTGATAAATAAGTTTAAAAATACACTCATTTGGTAAATATGTTTGAAAAATACACACATTTAATAAAAACTCACCATATATAACATTCTAATTATGGATGTCACGAATTATGAATTTTCTAAAAGACCTCTATATACACCCAACATATAATAAAAAGAAGATAAAAGATATACTCATAAAATTTCTTATATCTAACTTATTTAGGCTAAAGGGTAGTTCGATAGGAGCTTAATGGGCTATATAAAAGATATGGGGTATTGGCACAACCGTATCCGTTGTTTGGTATGGGCTTATTCAACCAACCTCGGGCTGAATCGCTCGACTACAAAAGTAATGTCTTTTGTACTCAACCATTTTTTTTAAACGACAACAATTTAAAACCTTTTATTAAGAGCAAAATTACAATACAACGTAGTCCACCGGGAATTACACAGAGAACGATTGTGTTTATGCAGCCCTCTTTTACACCCATCGCTTAATCAATGACTACCATATACGAAGTACAAACGATTACCAGAAACTACCTATCGTGATGTCACTGTTCCCAGTATTTATTAATCCATTTATTCCTCTTTTACCCTTTCCCCCTTTCATCCCCATCCCACTTCATTCTCCATTTTGCAAGACACTAAGGGTGCGTTTAGTTACCGAAAACTGTTTTCATTTTCCTAGAAAACGTTTTCAGAAAATGGAGTTGAGTTTTCATTCTCAGTTTTCTATGAAAATTTTAGAAAACGCGTTTAGTTGAATTGGTGGGAGTTTTCATTTTTCATTTTTAGAAAATTAGAAAACGCGTTTGGTTCTGCATTTTCTACCACTTTTCATTTTCCATTTTCCATTTTTTTTCAAATTAGAAAGTGTGTGTATGTGTGTGAAAGTGTATATGTGTGTGTGAGTGTGTGTGTGTGTCTGTAAAAGTGTGTGTGTGTGTGTGTGAATGTGTCTATGTGAATGTGTCTGTGTGAAAGTGAAAGTGTGTGTGTGTGTGTGTGCAAAAATGAAAGTGTGTGAAAGTGTATGTGTGTAAATGTGTGTGAAAGTGTGTGTGTGTGTGTGTGTGTGAATGTGTCTGTGAAAGTTTGTGTGTGTGTGTGTGAATGTGTGTGTGCATGTCTGTGAAAGTGTGTGTGTGTGTGTGTGTACGTGTGTATGAAAGTGTGTGTGTGTGTGTGCATGTGCATGTGTGAAAGTGTCTGTGTGTTTGTGTATGAAAGTGTGTGTGTGTGTGTGTGTGAAAGTGTGTATGTAAATGTGGAAAAGTTTTAGAAAACAAAAAAATTGGAAAAGTGGTAAAAGTAGTTTTCTAAATTCAATGTAAGTTTAGAAAATAAGAATTTTCGTTTTCTTGGAAATTTTTTGAAGACTAGATGAATAAACGCGTTTTCCAAATTTTCATTTTCTCAGGAAAATTTTCCTAAAAAACAGGAAAATTTTCTGTAACTAAATGCAACCTAAACATCCCAACTTTTCAAAAGCATTCAACCATTATTTCTAAAATTTGCAGAAAATTCACCACAAGAGAAGATCCTTGTGCATCGCCATTCCTTCTGCTTCTGGAAACATTCAACCATTGTTAATTTCTTAACTTTTCAAAAATATTCAACCATCTTCATCGTCTTTCCTCCTGCTCGGTGAACATTCTTGTGCAGAGCCCTTCATCGTCGTTCCAATCCATGTGCAAATTTTGTTCCGTGGGATTTTGCTCGATGGTACTAGAACTGGATCATAGATTTTGTTCAGTAGTATGTGTAACACCCGGAAATTTCGTATGAAAGGATTATGAGAATAGTATTGTAATATTATACTTTATGGCCAAATGGAAGGTTTCAAGTGTATAATGATGGGTTGCAATGGATTGGAGGAAAGGAACGAACGCCGGACAGAAAACGACCTTCGGTACGTTTTGGGCAACAATGACAGGCTACATTGCCATGTCAATGTCACAAGGCATAGTCGCCAGAACCATCAGATGCCAAAATTCAGATCAAGGCTTCGGTACGCATTCGGCGACTATGCCAGTGTCATAGTCGCGAGGCATAGTCGCGGGAAAGGAAAATCGGATAAATTTCGAGGGTTTCGGTACATTTGGGGTGACTATGACATTGGCGACATTGCCATGTCATAGTCGCATAAGGCAATGTCGCCCGCGAGGTCCAGCAGGCACAATAAGGTGCGATTTTCAGCTTTTCATCTCATTTTATCAGATACGAGTTTTAGCATCGAGAGCAAAGCATCAGAGGCGATTTTCTAGGGTTTGCTTCTTCCACCTACTTCCCTCAAGTGCATTTACTACAACATTAAAGAGGAGAGATCAAGTTGGACATTGGAAGTTAAAGCTTCAGGTGATAACACTCTTGGTTCCTTTCAGATTTCTTGATCACCTCCATCCTCTTAGGAGCTTTTCTAGGATTCTCCTAACTCTAGCCTTGTGAGTTCAAGTCCAAACCTTATATTCTCAAAATACTTGTTATAAACGTTGTCTTTCTTTGATTTTAAGCTTATGTTACAAGTATTTACGTATTTGGGTAAGTTTGGTGGTTTTAGGTCAAAATGAGGATTTTGGAGTATTTTGTTGTAAATGATGGGATGAGCATCTTTAATGGTTTAAAATACTTGGAAATGTTATAAAATGAAATAATCTTTGGTTTTGAAACTCAAAATGGTTTGACCTAGTTTTTGGTAAAACTTGGATTTGAAAAGGAAATGGTTTATTGAAAGGGTTTTCAAGGTTGGAAAACTAGCGATACGTCTCGTTGATGTATTCGGTCGTAGGACTAGTATGTAATGGATCCATAGGCATATAGTCGGTTTAAAACGGGATTGTTGTCCCTTTTTGGTAGCATAGAAGTCATCGGGGGCCTCTTACCGTTGGGTATAATGCCGGATCATTACCGGATGCCATTGACTCTATGCATGCGCAATTTGGGGTCATCAGGGGGCCGTGTACTAAGGTGCATAATCGGTTATAGACCGGTTGCCAGTGACCATTGCGCGGGCTTTCGTAAGAAGTCATCGGGGGCCGTGTACTAAGGTGCATAATCGGTCATTGACCGGTTGCCATTGGCTCTTACAGTTAGCTCAAACATCGTGTAGTGACCTACTTCTGGTATCCGTCACTAAGGATGGAACACCGGGTCTCCCCCGGTTGTTTTTAAAAGATCCTTGCTCATCAAGAGTAAGTTATTTCAAGTGAAGTTAAATGGGATAAACGCACTGTATCTTATCTTTTAAATGTTTTAACTGCCTTATCCATTTAACTGTTTGTTCTCACTAGGCGTAAGCCTAACACTTGATTTTAAATGTGGTTTAGCAGGTAAACAAGTTGATGGGGCTCTTTAGAGAAGAGCGGGTTGATGTGTCGAGAGAGAGGACACCTTTTTGGAGATATGCTCATAGAGCATATACATAGTTGGAGCTATAGCATATTCTTTTGAGGATATTAGTAACACCCAATTGTAATCTATAGTCTGAATAGCATAGATTAATAGGTTGTTATTTTAATATCCATGTTTAGATGTAAACTCCCATACTCTGTCCCTACTTATTGGGTGATTTTATTTATATTCCGTATGTTATTTCGGTTCAATTTTACTCTAAATTTTAGGGTGTTACAAGTTGGTATCAGAGCTCTAGTTTAAGCGAACTAGGTGTGAATTTAAGACGCCTAGACTTAAGCTGAGACTTTAAGTGTGAATTGGTGAGATATGGGTAGACACCATTGAGATAGGAGAGCTTTAGAGTCGACGGAAATGCACTAATCATGAAATGTGACTTTGGTAATGGGAATCCTTACTGGTATGATATATTCAAGATATCACGTAGCTAATGCTATTTTGGGTATATTGTTATGTGAGTATGCTCGTTTTCCTATTGTTGCGATGATTGACAAATGTGTTATACGTATTTATGTTAGTTTTTTTTTATTCCTACTCTATCATCTTGACAGACTAAGATGGTGAACACGCGAACCCGATCGCGTAATGAAGTTGAGGGAGCAACCAACAGTGTCACGAATCAGGACGTGGCAGCAACAGCGGAAGTTACTCAACCACCCCGAATTACTCGACCGCAACCAACCATCCCTCATCTCACAAGTATACCCGTGCCTAGATTGACTATTATTCCGCCACTCAATCTTAATGCAGGGGGTCCTCTAATGACGGAGGCGGGTTCACAAGATGAACTTCAGATTCGGTTGTTGCAAGCAGTGAATACTATGATGGGACAACAACATGAATCATTCCTCAAGGCGCTTGAGGAGAGGGATGCCAGTGTCAGGAGGCATGAAGTAACTGCCGAAAATGCTGTGGGAGGTTCCGGGGGAACAGGGGCCGCACCAAATACTGAAGAGACCCCCGTGACCGAAGTGAGAAGAGCAGGGAAGGGTTGCTCTTATAAAACCTTCTTATGCACCAAGCCACCCGAGTTCTCCGGGACTTCCGATCCAGTGGTCTGCATGAATTGGCTTCAAGAGATCGAGCAAGCTTTTGGCTCGAGTGAATGTGAGGAAGGTCAGAAGGTGAGGTTTGCCTCACAGATGCTTAGAGGTGCGGCCTTAAGATGGTGGAATGTCACCGCTAAAACTCTTGGCCCGGTGATTGTATCGATGTTGACTTGGGAAATGTTTAAAGGGAAAGTGTTGAAGGAATACTGTAACGAGAGGGCTATAGATCGTATTGTGGATGAGTTTCGAGCTCTCAAGAAGGGAGATAAGACTGTGAGAGAATATACGGAGTTGTTCGTGGAGAAACTGGATCTAGTGGGGCATGTGGCTCCAACTGAGAGAGAGAAGATGAAGGCGTACATCAAAGGATTGCCATCTGACATGATGGCAATGGTGCAAACGGCAAAGACCTCCACTTTAAGGGAGGCCATTGATCAAGCTCAAATGGTGGAGGACATCGATGAACTAAGGAAGAAAGAGAGGAAGTTAAGTGGAGAAAAGAGGAAGTGGGAAGGCAATTACGCGCCTTCCAAGAGGCCAAGCTACAACAACAACCACCACAACAATCGAAGGACCGAGAATAGGAGGGAGCCTAATTGGTGCTTCAAGTGCCGGAACAAGCACCACGGGCCATGCAACTCGCCTGCGGAAGGGTGCCACAAGTGTGGTAAGAGCGGGCACTACGCTCGCGAGTGCCCGGTTAAAGGGGCTATTTGTTTTGAATGCAAAGAACAGGGGCACGTTCGAAGGGATTGCCCAAAAATGAGAACGGGGGGAAGCCAAGGGAAGAGGGATAATGTCCCTAAGGCGACGGGAAGAGCATTCAAGATGACCGCGGATGAAGCTAAAGAGGCGGCAGATGTGGTGACGGGTACGTTTCTCATAAACTCTGTACCAGCTCGTATTCTTTTCGATTTCGGTGCTACTTTCTTTTATGTGTCCACTATTTTCTACCCGAAACTGCTTGTACCTGTTAGTACTTTAGAGGATGCTTATATTGTCGAAATAGCCGATGGTAGGAAGGTCTCGGTTAGAGATATCCTTAGAAATTGCACACTAGAGGTTGGGGAGAAGCGATTCCCGGTGAACCTCATACCTATGGAGATAGGGAGTTTTGATGTAGTGATTGGGATGGATTGGTTGGCCAAAAACCAAGCCGAGATCTTGTATTCCAAGAAATTGATTCGAATTCCGTTATCGGATGGTAGTATGGCGTTGGTCTACGGGGAAAGAAGGAAGGGTGAAGTCGCGTTGTTAACCCTAGCAAAGGCACGTAAGTGTTTGGCCAAGGGGTGCCTATCTTATTTAGCCTACGTTGTGGAGGCGAAGTTAGAGAAGAGAAGAATAAGCGATGTTCGAGTTGTTTGTGAATTCCCGGACGTATTCCCCGAGGATTTACCCGGCTTGCCACCCGATAGACAGGTAGAATTTCGAATAGATCTTATACGGGGGGCCGCTCCGATTGCTAAAGCACCCTACCGGTTGGCACCATCTGAGATGCAAGAAATGATGACGCAACTTCAAGATCTCCTTGAGAAGGGTTTCGTGAGACCAAGCTCGTCACCTTGGGGAGCTCCGGTCTTGTTTGTGAAGAAGAAGGATGGCACAATGAGGATGTGTATAGACTATAGAGAGTTGAATAAGGCGACCGTGAAGAACAAGTACCCACTCCCGAGAATTGACGACCTCTTTGATCAGCTACAAGGAGCGGGTTGTTTCTCAAAAATTGACTTACGCTCGGGATATCACCAAGTGAAGGTAAAGGAAGATGATGTAGCAAAAACGACGTTTAGAACGCGGTACGGGCATTATGAGTTTCTAGTAATGCCATTCGGTTTGACAAACGCGCCGGCGGTATTTATGGACTTGATGAACCGCGTGTGTCGACCTTTTCTAGACAAATCAGTAATAGTATTTATTGACGACATCCTTGTCTACTCTAAGAACGAGTTAGACCACGAGCAACACCTTCAGGAGGTTCTCGAAGTATTAAGGAAGGAAAAGTTATACGCCAAATTCTCGAAATGCGACTTTTGGTTAAAAGAAGTTCAGTTTTTGGGGTATGTCGTCACACAAGATGGAGTGAAGGTGGATCCATCAAAGATAGAAGCAATGATGAATTGGGAACCGCCTAAAAACCCGTCCGAAATCCGAAGCTTTCTAGGATTAGCGGGATATTATCGTAGGTTTATTCAAGACTTCTCTAAGGTTGCATCTTCTCTGACGGCCTTGACTAGAAAGAACGTGGAGTTCGTGTGGACCGACAAGCAAGAAGAGGCTTTTCGGACTCTTCAAAAGAAGTTGTGTGAAGCACCGATTCTATCCTTGCCGGAAGGGACGGAAGATTTTGTGGTTTACAGTGACGCATCAAAAATGGGATTGGGTTGTGTATTAAGGCAAAGGGGCAAGGTGATTGCCTACGCCTCAAGGCAACTAAAGGAGCACGAAAAGCACTACCCAACCCATGATTTAGAGTTAGCGGCGGTGGTCTTCGCTTTGAAGTTATGGCGACACTACCTTTATGGAACCAAGCGTACACTCTATACCGACCACAAAATTTTTAAGTACGTGTTTGATCAAAAGGAACTGAATATGAGGCAACGACGTTGGCTTGAACTACTCAAGGACTATGATTGTGAGCTACTTTACCATCCGGGTAAAGCCAATGTGGTAGCGGATGCATTGAGCCGAAAGGAGTACGGTAGCGGAACACGTGCCGCACTTACACGGATTGAGGTGATGTCTAGTTTGATTGACCGAATCAAAGCAGCTCAAGTGGAGGCACTACTTGATGAAAACTTAAAAGATGAAGTGATGGTGAAACAACACTTGATGTTGAGTGAAGATAGCCGTGGGCTGAAGCTTTTCCGAGGGCGTGTTTGGGTGCCTAAGATTGGGGGTAACTAAGAACTACTTTTGGAAGATGCCCATAAATCCAAGTACTCCATACATCCGGGTAGTACCAAGATGTATAGGGATCTAAAGTTAACTTATTGGTGGCCCGTCATGAAGTTGGATGTTGCTAGCTATGTGGAGAGGTGTGTGACTTGTTTGCAAGTCAAGGCGGAACACCAACGGCCGTATGGGAGTCTTCAGTCGTTGGAAATTCCGGAATGGAAATGGGAACACCTCACTATGGACTTTGTGACGAAGCTACCAAAGACCTTGAGGGGTCACGATACCATATGGGTAGTGGTGGATAGACTGACGAAGAGTGCTCACTTCTTAGCAATGAAAGAAGCCGGCTCAGTTGACAAACTGGCCAAGTTGTATGTGGATGAGATAGTTGCAAGGCATGGTGTGCCTTTGACTATTGTGTCGGATCGGGATAGCCGGTTCACTTCTAACTTTTGGAATGGGTTACAAGAAGAGTTGGGCACCAAGATAAACTTAAGTACAGCATTTCACCCGCAGACAGATGGTCAAAGCGAAAGGACCATTCAGACTCTTGAAGACATGCTTAGGTCATGTGTTATTGACTTCGGTGGGAATTGGGACTCACATCTACCGTTGGTGGAGTTTGCGTACAACAACAGTTACCATTCTAGTATTGGAATGGCGCCTTTCGAGGCACTTTATGGACGGAAATGTAGAACACCAGTATGTTTGTTAGAAGCGGGTGAGAAGCAATTCTCCGGGCCCGAGATTGTACAAAAGACGGCTGACAAGGTGAAGGTTATTCGGGAACGACTAAAAGCGGCACAAGATCGTCAAAAGAGTTATGCCGACAAGAAGCAAAGACCGATGGAGTTCCAAGTGGGTGAGCGTGTCATGCTCAAGGTGTCTCCATGGAAAGGCATCATTCGGTTCGGAAAACGCGGGAAGCTTAGTCCTCGTTTCCTTGGACCGTTCAAAATTTTGGAAAGGGTGGGACGACAAGCGTATAAATTGGAGCTGCCACCCGAGTTGGCCGGCATACATCCTACATTCCACATATGCTACCTAAGGAAGTGCTTAGCGGAAGAAGAGAGTGTAATACCTCTCTCGGAAATTCGTGTCGATAATACCCGATGTGTGGAAGAACCGGAAGCAATCTTAGAAAGCAAGTCTAAGAAGTTACGTCACAAAGAGATCGTCATGATTAAAGTGAAATGGAAGCATCATAGAGGGTCGAATGTGACGTGGGAAGCGGAAGAAGACATGAAGAAAAGATATCCTCATTTGTTCACCTAATTGTAAAATTTCGAGGACGAAATTTATTTCAAGGGTGGGAGGATTGTAACACCTGGAAATTTCGTATGAAAGGATTATGAGAATAGTATTGTAATATTATACTTTATGGCCAAATGGAAGGTTTCAAGTGTATAATGATGGGTTGCAATGGATTGGAGGAAAGGAACGAACGCCGGACAGAAAACGACCTTCGGTACGTTTTGGGCGACAATGACAGGCTACATTGCCATGTCAATGTCGCAAGGCATAGTCGCTAGAACCATCAGATGCCAAAATTCAGATCAAGGCTTCGGTACGCATTCGGCGACTATGCCAGTGTCATAGTCGCGAGGCATAGTCGCGGGAAAGGAAAATCGGATAAATTTCTAGGGTTTCGGTACATTTGGGGTGACTATGACATTGGCGACATTGCCATGTCATAGTCGCATAAGGCAATGTCGCCCGCGAGGTCCAGCAGGCACAATAAGGTGCGATTTTCAGCTTTTCATCTCATTTTATCAGATACGAGTTTTAGCATCGAGAGCAAAGCATCAGAGGCGATTTTCTAGGGTTTGCTTCTTCCACCTACTTCCCTCAAGTGCATTTACTACAACATTAAAGAGGAGAGATCAAGTTGGACATTGGAAGTTAAAGCTTCAGGTGATAACACTCTTGGTTCCTTTCAGATTTCTTGATCACCTCCATCCTCTTAGGAGCTTTTCTAGGATTCTCCTAACTCTAGCCTTGTGAGTTCAAGTCCAAACCTTATATTCTCAAAATACTTGTTATAAACGTTGTCTTTCTTTGATTTTAAGCTTATGTTACAAGTATTTACGTATTTGGGTAAGTTTGGTGGTTTTAGGTCAAAATGAGGATTTTGGAGTATTTTGTTGTAAATGATGGGATGAGCATCTTTAATGGTTTAAAATACTTGGAAATGTTATAAAATGAAATAATCTTTGGTTTTGAAACTCAAAATGGTTTGACCTAGTTTTTGGTAAAACTTGGATTTGAAAAGGAAATGGTTTATTGAAAGGGTTTTCAAGGTTGGAAAACTAGCGATACGTCTCGTTGATGTATTCGGTCGTAGGACTAGTATGTAATGGATCCATACGCATATAGTCGGTTTAAAACGGGATTGTTGTCCCTTTTTGGTAGCATAGAAGTCATCGGGGCCTCTTACCGTTGGGTATAATGCCGGATCATTACCGGATGCCATTGACTCTATGCATGCGCAATTTGGGGTCATCAGGGGGCCGTGTACTAAGGTGCATAATCGGTTATAGACCGGTTGCCAGTGACCATTGCGCGGGCTTTCGTAAGAAGTCATCGGGGGCCGTGTACTAAGGTGCATAATCGGTCATTGACCGGTTGCCATTGGCTCTTACAGTTAGCTCAAACATCGTGTAGTGACCTACTTCTGGTATCCGTCACTAAGGATGGAACACCGGGTCTCCCCCGGTTGTTTTTAAAAGATCCTTGCTCATCAAGAGTAAGTTATTTCAAGTGAAGTTAAATGGGATAAACGCACTGTATCTTATCTTTTAAATGTTTTAACTGCCTTATCCATTTAACTGTTTGTTCTCACTAGGCGTAAGCCTAACACTTGATTTTAAATGTGGTTTAGCAGGTAAACAAGTTGATGGGGCTCTTTAGAGAAGAGCGGTTTGATGTGTCGAGAGAGAGGACACCTTTTTGGAGATATGCTCGTAGAGCATATACATAGTTGGAGCTATAGCATATTCTTTTGAGGATATTAGTAACACCCAATTGTAATCTATAGTCTGAATAGCATAGATTAATAGGTTGTTATTTTAATATCCATGTTTAGATGTAAACTCCCATACTCTGTCCCTACTTATTGGGTGATTTTATTTATATTCCGCATGTTATTTCGGTTCAATTTTACTCTAAATTTTAGGGTGTTACAGTATGTTAGGGTTGATTGGAAACAGAGCAATGGAGATGAAAATGAAGAAAGGTAATGGCGGTGTGGAAGCTAGAAGGGGACGACTGAAGGAGATACGGAGTGGGAGGAGAGAAGTCGTTCCTTGGGGAAGGCGAGTCGGGCGTACGCCCATGGTCCACAAGAAATTGAGGCCCAATTTATTTTTTCTATATATACTATGTAGTTTGTAGTAGAATGTAACACCCTAAAAATTAGAGCAAAATTAAACCGAAAAGTAACTGCGGAATTAAATAAAATCACTCAATAAGTGGGGAATGAGTATGAGAGTTTACATCTACGAATGGAATACTATATCAACAACCTATTAATCTACATAATACAGTACATAGACTATGCTTGGGTGTTGTTAATATTCCTCAAAAGAATTGTTCTAAAGTCTCCAATAACTACACTCTAAGGTGTAATCTCAAAAAGGATGCCTTCTCTTGGCACAACTCTCCGCTCCACTCTAAGGAGCCCCATCAACCCGGTCAGTCGATCACCTGCTAAACAACATTTAAGATCAAGTGTTAGGTTTACGCCTAGTGAGAACAAGCAGTTAAATGGATAAAGCAGTAAAAATATTTTAAATAAAAGTGCGGTATACTTTATTCCATTTAACTTATCTTGAAAGCTTACTCTTGGTGAGTAAGGATCTTTTAAAACAACTGGGGGAGACCCAATATTACCATTAGTTGTGACAGAACACAAGGTAGGCCACGAACCAATGTTATAGAGCAACACATAAAGGTCTGGTAGCCATTGACATCAACCATAATCCAGTCTATAGTCACTTGTACACATAAGCTCAAGCCTCAAGAATTGCACGCAAATTCCACAATGCATATTCCGAGAGAGTGAAATGATAGATTGGAAATTACACAATTTATTACAATGCCCATTTCCAATTTAAAAGTGGGTTCATGCTATCCTTCACGACATTAACATACCGACTCTTATGCCTATGGATCTATAATATACTAGTCAAATAACCAAATACATCAAACGAGACGTATTAATAGTTTTCCGAACACCGAAAACCTTTAAATAAACCATTCTCTTTGGAATACGCATTTTACCGAAAATTAGGTCAAATCATTTTCGTGCCAAAACCAAAGATTATCTCATCATAGAACCTTTCCAAGTATTATAAACCATTTATGATGCTCATTTCATCATCTATATCAAAATACCCAAATTTCTCATTTTGACCTAAAACCTCCAAACTTAACCCAAATACATAAATACTTGAAATCATAAGCTTAAAATCAGTAAATACAACATTTATAACAAGTATTTGAGTTTATAAAGTTTGGATTTGAACTCACAGACTAGATTTAGGCTAAATCTAGGTTTTATCCCAATCTCGAGCTTCATTAGGGGAGGACTTCAGATCCACAAGTTTCCATCTATAAAACCTTCATATAGATCATAAACAAACCCAACATACACCAAAAACAAACCCAAATCAAAATCATAGAACCAAGCCCTAGATATGGTGTAAAACCCTAAAATCTCACCTTTCAACATAAGCGAACCACATCTCTTTGAGAAATCACGAATCCTTCTTGCTTCCATGCTGAAGAGCTCTGATATACAAAACCGTAGCAAGTTGAATCGCTCAAATAGGAGTTGTGGTGAAGAAGTTATGGCCAAATGAAGATTTCTCCCATTTTTTGGTCTTTTTGTGAAGCTCAAGGGGTCACGCGGGTATCCAGGCGACTAGGTCGCGTGAAAGGTCGCCCAGACCCTCTGGAACACCCAAACAGTAGGTGAAGCGGCTTGGGAGGCGGCCTGGTCGTGTGCCAGATCTTGGGAGGTCGTTTCTTGCTCATTTTACGTCGTTTTTCGCGTTTTTCGACCCCAATTTGAATCCTAGACTTCCCAACATGATTTCTATATAAACTTCTCATATTGTATCAACTTAATTACCCTTAGATGAATAACTTACCGAAATAAGAATTCCCAAAATTGCGGGTGTTACATAGAATAGTAGTAGTTCAAAAATATTAATAAATAACACAGACACAAGTTATTTTAGTTTATAATATGATCCAAAAAGAATATAATATTATATTAAGGGACCAAATATTTAATTAATTGTATTGGAAAAGAAAATATGTAAAAAATTATGGGTTGTTCATTTTGTAGTATTGTTTATTTTGTTTTCTAAAAAATTACTTACTATTAAAATCTAAAACTATGTTGCTTAAAAAACATTGATATATCATATATCCATCATTCATTTCCCACCAAATTTTTTGATTATTTTCTCTACATGAATTTTATTTTTTGTATTAGAATATAGTAGAGTTTTTGTTATTAACTAAGAAAATTCATACCATTTGTTTTTTCCATACATTATTAACTCTATATTACCTAATATTGAATGCATGAACATTAAATACTGTTGATCCCATTATAACAAGCACAATGACAATAAACAGTTAATATGAAAGTAATATGACACGAACAATGATTTAAAGAACTTACGTAGTCATATATCTCTTGAAAGTGTATATGTAGATTACAATATGATTCACGGTTTCTGCTCTCTCTCTCTAAATTAATATATGAATCGACTCATCTAAAGTAAAACCCTAAGCATGTATTTATATTGCTAGGTCTAGTCTAATTAAGGAAACAAGAGTTTAAGGAATTATAAACTTCCTTTTACAATAAAGCATATCCTTTCCTTATTTTGTCACAATAATAATAATAGACCTAACAATCTCCCCCTTTGTGGCAAAATGAGTCTTCATCTTCTAAGCTCGAACATGCCTTCAAATCTTCGTAGGGTTTGTCGATAAATAATTCTGTCGTCGATGATTATCTTGATCGCTTCTAAGAGAGAGTTTCTTTTGTCATTGCTCATCCGTGTTGCGCTCTTTCTATCTGTAGCAAGTTCTGACGCAAGCCTGTTCCGAATTCCCCATAACGTACCGTCAGAATATGCAGCCACTTCATGAAATCTGAGAAACCGCTTTTCTCTAGAAGGATGCATCCAAACAACACCATGTACTGGACGAGTGATGACAGTGGCGACCAAAGTCTTGTCGGTGCGGCAAAGATTGATCAGGCTTAGTAATGTGTATCTTCTTCTGCTCGCTTTCTATTCCTCATTGAAGATCATGAAGATAACTGTACCTAAGCTCTTTCTGAACATGTCTAACCACTGCCCTTAAAGCTCTTTGCTCGTGTATGTTTCGGTTGCCCTTATCTCTCAGATCATTGTAGATGATCTCCAAGTCCATAATATCGAGATTAGCAAAATCGGCTTCAGAGAAGGAATACGTTTTACCGTCTTCTCTTTGAACAGTGAAAATCGGATATTCGACTTGGAAAATCCTTGCAGTGTCTATCTTCAAAATCCCGACAACCCTGTGCCTAGAGACCACTTCAGCTTAAGGTAAAGCTCTCATCCTCAGGATATGGAGGTACTCTCTAACTTGAGCAGGATCCATTTCCATCACTAGATGAATGTGTGCCAGATCATCAAGTTTTGCTTCTTTGCGGAAGATCTTCTCCATGGTTTCCTCAAGATATGGCACACGTATCTGCTGATTCACCCATTTGGACTTACTGTCCATTAACATTCGTTGCCACCGAATTTGATGAGGTAGGAGTCTTGGTTCGTTTTGATCCCTTAAGGCATTTCTTGCTGTGTGCCTCAAGTTCACATAGTCTTGTTCTTGAAGTATTGGTTCATACGGATCTCGGAACCAGCTTCGAAGTGAGTTGCGTAGACGTTGAACATCGACTCGTTCTTCATTTTGTTCTGGTTCGGCGGAGTTCGAGTACGGTTCGACGGAGTTCGAGCTGGTTCGAGCTGCTTGTCTTTCTCGAATTCGATATCCGCAGGCTTTTCAACCGTTGGTGTATCGTCCTCTTGAGTCGTTGAAGTGCGTTGTCGTTGTTGGGTGGATTGAGCATGTGGTCTTGAAGCTGAGGCAGCAGATGCTCTAGATCGTGATCTTGCTGTTTGGCGTGTCTCCCCCTCAGGACGAGTTGGAGCGGAGCTCGGGTCGTCCTGATGAGGTCTGGAAGTAGAAGTACGAACTGTCGGACGGCAAGACTCTTGGATTTCCGTTCGAAGAGCAGTAATAGCACCCAGGATGTCTTCCGTTTGGCGCTGTTGGGCATTTTTCATGTCGGCGAGCTCTTGGTCTATGTGTGCGCGGAATACATCGAACTCGTGACAAGTTACGGTGGGGATTTGAAGATTGCGGCGAAGAAGACCTTCAAGTGAATCCTCCGGTTGGCCGGTGGCATTGGATTCAGCGAGCAGATTAGCATACAACATCGACATGAATTCATCGGTGTTATACTTATATCGATGCGGGGAATGTGGTCGATCTTCGGGGGGGTGATGGTGGCGGTGGGGAGTGGCTGGTGCTTGGACGGCTGGAGCTTGCATGAGCAGATTCAGTGTGAACAGGAGTCGGCTCTTTAAGACGCGCAGCTTCACGAATCTGGAGCACAAAGGCTTCTCTTTCGGCTGTCATAAGAACCAGATGTTCAGCAAGGGTGTCTCGTACCCTTTGTAAGTGAGCCGCAATGAGAGCTTCGCCTTTTGGGGGAATAGAGAAGGACGAAGAGGTGGTAGCTGTGGGGGTAACTCCGGGATTACTTAGATTGCCCGTTGACATAACAGTTGATTCAACTGTATGACCTACGTTCAGCATTGTCGAAGATGTAGCGCTGGTAGGATTTCCTTCCAATCCTCGTGGAATGTCCGGAATGGACATCACTATGGGAGTTCCGACTGGGCCACGAAGGCTCGCAGTGTGTAAAGACTCGTGTCCCCTAGCAGGCTCTAGACTCGATGTGCACACAGCCGAAGTCGAAGCAGGTGAGCTACTGCCTCTTGATTCAATAGCTATACCTCCCGAGTGGAGGGGAGCTAGATAAGGTGCTAGACTCACAAGTATTGTTGAAACTGTTGGCTGTTGTGAGCCTTCAGAGTGGCTGGGAGGGGCGTGCAATTGCGCTGCTAGGTCCACAACGACTTGTCCACTAGTCACACCCAACGAATGAGCAGGGCTAGTGGACGCGGTTACCTGGTCGAGGGATTTTGGACTTTCACTCTCTATTGTTTTTGTCTCCCCTTTGCTCATCCTCTCTGATTCTTTTTCTACTTGTACTCCCTCCGTTCTCCTTATCTCTCCGATAGAGGTTTCAGGGAAGATGTCTGACATAGATGGGGAGGACAGATTAGCTTCAAAGTCGAAGTGGAATTGAGTTTCCTCATCAGACGGTGGGGTAGGAGCGGATGTGGGTGAACGGATGATTGGATCAGGATTCGGTTCAGATGATGATGCATCATTTTCAGAGCTGGATCCGGTTATAGAGGGTTGAGGGCCGATGCGGGTGACGGCTTGCACCTCTATTTCTGCAGTGCGTTGGCGACGACGGAGCGGTTGGTTATTGGATGTATCTTCATCCGATGATGAAGAGCGGGGGCGGATACGTTGTCGGCTGACTAAAGTTTTGAATCGGGGTATGGGGATGATGGGTCGAGTGCGGGGGTGGTTGGTAGTAGGTTGGTTGGGGGGGGTGATCAGATGCACCTCCCTCGTCATGTCCCCTCACAGTACGCTCATCTCCCTGGTCGGGATCCCCTTGATCCTGACCCTGCTCTTCTATTCTAGGACCCTCACCTCCCTCAATATTTTCCTCTTGGATCGGCTCTTGGGCAGGCGCAACCGGAGGTGGTTGGGCCATTAAGCCATGTCGCTCCCTATAGGCTATTACACTAGGTGCATTCTGATCAGCATAAGCGAGGAGCGCTTCAGGGATAGGCATGGTATTTTGGAAGACCCGATCATTCAGGCGTAGAAATTTAAGAGAACAGGTTGGGCCTAAGGGTGTTCCGGCTCTTCTAGGAATGGCAGGTCGAGAAGTCATCATTGCATGGATGAATAGTTGAATAAACCTCTAAAATGGAACGAATGCACGGTCGCGAAAGTTGGATTTGTCTTCGACTAGTTCTACAAAGTCCGTCCAGAAGAGCATCGCGTAGTCGTAGTGGCGGTTGAATGTGATGCCGTGAAAGATCCGAAGAACCGCCGTACTGGCCTTGTCCATGCCAGTATGTTTGCTGGTCAGACAGCGATTAACTATGTTAAATAGCATGAACTAAATCTGAGGCAAGTACATCCTCTTGAACTGGTCGGGACTTGTGAGTGGTTCAGGGGATTCGTACCCGAGGGCTAGTATGTCGGCAACCAGTTGTTGGTCGGTTGCAAAAGCTTCGTATGGGTGTTCGGCGGTAGCAAGCGGTAGGCGGAGAATGCGGCGAATCCTGGCTGGAGTTAGGCGGGTGATAAAGTCATCGATCTGAGCCGTGAAATGATGGTCACCTTCGTCCGGATGATAAGTCAATGTATACCAGAATTGTTGGAGGTAGAACATGGGTACTCGATGGTCTAGTGCAAATGCAAAGCAAAGCGGATGTTGCTGAAGAATGTCGAGAATGATCTGGTGTTCGAGAGTGATGCCGAAGTCTAGTCGGTGGTTATTTGGTTTGATTTGGCGAAAGTGAGCTCGTGGCATCAAGAGGTCATCCCGGTTTGCTGCGTTGATGCTTGGTTCGGTCGAGCGTTCGGATGGCATCGGGTTTTCATCATCGGACATGTTTGGGTCATTCATGGCTGCCATTGGTTTCTGAAATAAGACAGTTAGGCAAACCAAGTGTAAAAATTAGTGTTGTGAGTTTCAAAAAAAATGCTAAGTATTTTTATCGAGTCCCATTGGGTCGATAACAATTGTTATCGAGTGCAATGGGATCGATAAAAAAATGTTTGTCGATTGAATCAGGATCGACAACAAGACTTGGAAAAAAAAATTTAGCTCAAACCTATGGAGGGGTTGTCGAGTCAATGAGAATCGAGAAGAACAGAAGAACAGGTTATCGATTGCCTAAGGGTCGATGAAAGTACTTGAAAACTTTTTAGAAAAATATCGATCTATGTATAGACAAGCTTTGAAATTGTATTTAAGGCCCCAAAAAAAGGTTCCTAAAAGCTAAAAAACTAAC
This sequence comes from Silybum marianum, assembly GCA_036898165.1. NCBI lineage: Eukaryota > Viridiplantae > Streptophyta > Magnoliopsida > Asterales > Asteraceae > Silybum > Silybum marianum. The sequence goes on along the minus strand of CM072530.1, from coordinate 48,689,673 downwards.
CCTTAGAGAACTTTTCTTAAAACCTTCATCTACCCTTACATAGAGAAGCTTGTTGACGAAAATGGAAAACTTTTCTAAAATCTTTACAGAAGTTTTTAACACTTCTGGATGGGCCCGACCTCTGCTAAATACATTAACAAACGCATTACATTGTGTGATTATTGTTTATTCTCTCTAATTCGAAATTTAGTTAAATAACTTACCCCCCTCCCCAACTGACTTGAAGAGCTGAAGGCAAATCGACCTACCCATCATCTTACTAGTAGTATTCCGACTCCAAGTAAATCCTCTAGAATACCTGTCATTTTGCTTATTGAAATGGTGGAGGACGACAGGAAACATCTCTAAGATCCAAATCTAAAATTACACACTAAGTATGTAGACTTAAAATTAGGAAAGCAACTATTATTAAAAAATCATTTATACTACTGTTCTAACCTTGAAAGTGTATGTAAACTCAGACATCGTCCATGCTGACAGATCATTTTTTTTCACTCGTCTATTGTAAGCTTTATGCATTTGTTTGAATGTATGGCCCCAGATATATTCATCCCATGGATAATTGCAAAATACTCGTAATTCCTCGACGGCCCTAAGAACTGTTTGTCTAACATACTGTCTTAACTCATACCCTATGAAGACAAGCTCCACCATCACCACTAAGCACACACGAATAACATCGTCTTGTGGTAGGTCACTAATGTAATTCAGCATTAGTCGTTCATAAATAGTTGAAGTCTTTAAGGTTTTTGGGTACTCATCGGGAAATACCCTACTAATAAAACTTTCTGTTGATAGGGAAGGAAGGGAGGATGTGGGTCCGAAACGGAGACCTGTAATAAGACAGAACTCTCGTCACCCGAAACATAATGAGTGCCCATACACATCAAAATATAGCTCATCAGGTTCTGCATTTGTAGCAGAAACCTCCATCTGTAGAAACATGTTGACTAACAAGGGATTGTGGTCACTCATGGCAAGGTCTTACCATGGACCGAAAGGTGTATGTCTAAACGCCAATTGTTTGTCATTATTGAAACTCAAAACCGTCCTAATATCTTTTATCGATGTAAGACAACTTTTGAACGCCAAGGAAGAGTACGAAAAATCCTCCTACATTGTAACACAAACAGACAAAGATGAGGGGCCTAACCTGTCATTTTAAAAGATGAGGGGCTTAAGTTGTCATTTTTCAAGATGAGGGGCCTAACCCGTCATTTTAAAAGATGAGGGGCCTAAGTTGTCATTTTTCAAGATGAGGGACCTAAGTTGTCTTTTTTAAACATCAGGGGCCTAAGTTGTCATTTTTTAAGAGTTAGGGACCTAAGTTGTTGTTTTTTAAGGATTAGGGACCTAAGTTGTCGTTTTTTAAGGATTAGGGACCTAAGTTGTCGTTTTTTAAGGATTAGGGACCTAAGTTGTCATTTCTTAAGGATTAGGGACTTAAGTTGTCATTTTTAAGGATTAATGACCTAAGTTGTCATTTTTTAAGGATTAGGGACCTCAGTTGTCATTTTTAAGGATTAGGGACCTAAGTTGTCATTTTTAAGGATTAGGGATCTAAGTTGTCAATTTTAAGGATTAGGGACCTAAGTTGTCATTAATTCATTTGTGAAAAATAATCACTCAATCTATTGGATTTCTAGGTAGGTAGGGGAATCACATGGATTACTTAAGTTCCTAGAAACCTTAGGACTATTTACACTCGTTTGACAAAATCCTTTCGATATGTTGTGATTAATCACATGGATTACTTTTGTACGTTTAAGTTACAATCTTACATTTCTTATGTTAAAGTCTAAAAAAATTATGAATTTTCCAATACATAACAACAAATACGTAACACTATATATTTGTACTAAAAAGCAAAGAACATACATACCGAAATGATTTACGTAAATTTTACGGGTATGTAACGAAAAAATTATGAATTACCAATACATGGTTACAAATGTAAACATATAACAACAAACACGTAACAATATATATTTGTACTAAAAAGCAAAGAACGTATTACCGAAATGATTTACGTAAATTAAAAAATTGTGAATTACCAATACATGGCTACGAATGTAGACATATAACAACAAACACGTAACAATATATATTTATACTCTTAAGCAAAGAACGTATTATCGAAATGATTTACGTAAATTTTACGGGTATGTAACGAAAAAACTATGAATTACCAATACATGGCTACAAATGTAAACATATAACAACAAACACGTAACAATATATATATATATATATATATATATTTGTACTAAAAAGCAAAGAACGTATTACAAAAAACTTACTTTACGAGCATGAGCCATTTTTCAAACTTGTCAAATTCAATGTCTTGAAGTGTAGTTTATCGAACGTATCTTATACGATACGTAAAACAGAGTGCCATAGAAAATGTTACTTTGGAATGTTGCTCTCAAGATATGTAAATATGTGTTGCTTTGGAATGTTGCTCTCAAGATATGTAAATATGTGTTGCTTTGGAATGTTGCTCTCAAGATATGTAAATGTTGCTTTGGAATGATCCTTCATTTCATTTGTATTTATGAAGGAAAAGGTGGTGTGTCTCCATAGGGTGCTACTTCACGGACGGATTGTGTAGTCAAAATAGGTAATAAGTTATATTCTTTTAAAAGATTCCCCTGCCTCACGGACTCATTTTAGGGTTTCTCGGTGCTGGTAACAATTAAATCCCCAAAACGACGTCGTTTTGGGGACCTCCTCTAAATTTAGCGGAGGTTTTTAAAAGTTTAGCAGAGGTTTGGTTTTACCTCATGGGTCGACAATTAAAACCCCAAAAACGACGTCGTTTTGGGGACCTCCTCTAATTTTAACGGAGGTTTTTAAAATTTAGCGGAGGTTTTGGTATACTCGATTTGATATGTATTTTGGTATGTGTTTCGAGTATGTTTTGGTCATTTTGGTAAAATGGGAAAGAAAATGGTCAAATTGGTAAATAAGTTTTGAGAATTGGTCAAAATAATTAGGTTCCCTAAATTAAATCATTGATGATTTACTAATAATTTTTTATAAATATATGAGTAAATTACAATTTTGGTTTATGTGGTTGCTACTCATTATCAAGTTTGGTCTCTCTTTGAAACTAATTAAAATTTTGGTCATTGTGGTTACCATTTTGTTTCAATTTTGGTCCTCTCATTAATTTTAATTAAAAAGGATAGTTTAGTTAAGGGTAGCTTGGTCATTTTACCTTTTTTTTTTGTCTTTTTCCTTTTATTATGTTGTAGAGTAAATACAACTTTATTCGTTGTGGTTTATCTTTTTTTTGTCTTTCCACATTTATCATTTTTCCTTTTATTCTTTTATTTTATCAATTAATTAATGGTAATTTTGATTAGAAATATCTATTTTATTTTGTAAATTACACCATCAGAAAATGGTTGTCAGTATTTTTAAAACGACAAGTATTGAATATTTTTAAATATTTATGCAATTTATCCGATATACACACATAAATTCGTCTACACTAATAAAACATTTTCTATTATAAGTTGGTTTTAAGATATTTATCCATTTTCCTTTTTATATAAGAAAAGATCAAAATTTATCTATGTCTACTAATAATAAATGTATCACTTTTAAATATTTTATTCAATTAAGGGGGTTTTTGGAATTGTTTATCTAAACTTTTTATTGACTTATTTTTTGTGTGGTACCGGTTATAAGCAATTTTAAGTGTTTGGATGAAGAAAAAAAAATGTTTGTATCGGTGTAAAACCGGTAATAAGAAGTTTTTGATAAGTTAAAACCTTATGACTTTTTAACTTATTTAAAATAACGTTTCATATTTTTGGTATTTTGCATGTATAAGCAATACTAAAAACCCCCTAGAAAAAAAACTTATTAACTTATTATGTTTTGATACTATAGTAAACTAATCCAAACACTTTTTATAAAATCCCGACTTGACACCATATAAGTTAATAATATTATTTTAAATAAGCGATCCCACACACTCCCTAAATGTTTTTGTAAATGTGAATTAAATAAAAAAAACTTTATAAGTAAAATGATATGTGAAATTGAATATGTATTTTATATTTAACATATAGTTTAAATTAAATCTAATAAAACCAAGAAGCGCATTTGAAATTAAAATAATATTGTTTTTTTATCTTTGATACATGTTTAAAAAACATTCAACTGAACAAAATAGCTAATAAAATATATTTTTTATTAATAGACATAGATAAATTTTGATTTTTTTCATATAAATAAGAAAAATGGATATATTAAACTCGACTTAAAATGGAAAATATTTTATTAGTTCATGTAGACGAATTTATATGTATATATAGCGGATATTTTGCACAATTTTTAACAAAATATTCAATACTTATCATTTTAAAAATATTGATAAAGTTTTTCTGATGGTTTAATTTACAAAATAAAATTGGTATTTCAAATTAAAATTAAAATTAATTAATTAATTGATAAAATAAGAGTATAAAATTATATAAATGATAAATGATAAATATAGGAGAGACAAAAGAAGAAAAAAAGATAAACAACAAGGACTAAAATTGTATTTACTCTACAATATAATAAAAGAAAAAAGACAAACAAAAGGAAAAATGACCAAACTACCCTTAACTAAACTAAGCTTTTTAACTAAAGTTAGTGAGAGGAACCAAAAGTGAAACAAAGTAGCAACCATAATGACCAAAATTATAATTAGTTTTAAAGAGAGACCAAACTTGATAATGAATGGTAACAACAGGGACCAAAAATGTAGTTTACTCTATATATATTTAATAACTACATACTTTTTTAAAATGATTGTTAATGGAAATAATAGGTTTTTACTATTCCAACCACTAAAAGTTATTGAAATTAAATGTTTGAGATGAAGAATTAATATTTAATTAAATGTATTAATTGTTGTAATATTATAATTAATGTTGTAATTTATAACATAAAAAATGCTTACAATTAAATGTTTACTTTTTTTTTAAAGATTTTGATTTTTTTTTTAATTCTCTATGTGAAAGAAATTTTAGACAAGCTATTATAGATGTGCCCGCTTACATGCTTTGGACATTTGCAACCATTTAAATCATTTTGTAAAAAATATGGGATTACTTGTATTCGTCTTTACCCGTCATTCAAATCGGTTCTCTTTCTCATTTCTAAAGATGAGAAAACTTGTATCATGCTTGATAGAACGATCAGATAATATATATACGGCATCATGATGTCAACAATTTGGACCAAAAACCAGTACAATTTCAAGTTATTTTCTTAATCAGAATAGTTTAAATCTTGTTTGTTTTATCGAATAAGGGTTAACTAAAAAAATGGGAGGTAGATTGCCTAGAAGCGGTCTTATATACAACTTTATGGTCAAGAAAGAGGTTCATGCGAGGACGGTAACAATTTACAAGAATGCGAGAACAATCCTCAGCCAATCATTTTATACATGAAATTTTTCATGTACAAAATCATATATAATTACCCGAGACTTTTCTCGCGATAAAAGTCGAGCGTGTCATTTGTGATACTAGTAGAAAATCACATATGATTTTGTACATGAAAAAAAATTCATGTACAAAATGATTGGCTGAGAATCGTTCTCGTATTCTCGTAAATTCTCACCATCCTCGCATGAACCCGCCTCTTGTAGTCAGTATGGAATTTCCGTAATGGGACGATTTTTGGAGCAACGTAACCTGAAAATGCGGTGTTGTGGGATAGAATAGTTACACATTCGTTCCTCTGTGTGCACATTAGAAGTAGGAAGTGGAATATTAATTGGGTAGGGTGGTTACAAAATCCCCTACTTGCGATTTTTGTAACGTAACTGTGTTTTAGCTCCTTGTTAGTTTTAATAAAAACCAATTTGTTTCTATAATACATTTTTATAAAGTTTACCTAAGTGACCTTCATAACGCACTACAACAAAATTGGGTTTATAGGAGTCACCAATAAATAAGCGTCCTAATAGACCACTTTATAGAACATAAATTATAAGACCAAAAAATAAAGCGTCCTGTCTAAAAACGTTGTAATAAATTTATAGAATGTTTTTGGGCATCATAACAACTTTTTTAGGACGCCTTTAAAAAAAGGTCGCATTAGCTAGTTTATATGACACTTTTAAAAAGTATCTTATAAACCCATCTTTTTATAGGAATTTTGTGTTTATCGGACACTTTTTCAAATAGTCTCCCATAAAATAGCTAATAGAAAGCTTTGTATAAAAAGTGTCTTAAAAACCTTGTTACGATGCCCGAAAAACATCTTATAAGTTATAAACTTATTACGTCTTTAGATAGAACCCTTTATTTTTTAGTCCTATAAATTGAGTCCTATAAGGCTTTCAAATTGTTGGCGTCCTATAAACCCAGTTTTATTATAGTGACGGTTAGGTTTTTTGTGTGTATTTTGTTCAAATGAAGCTATAACAGATGAATACTCGCCATAAGTTTGTTATTAACAAGTATTTTAATCTTGATATAATCGTTCTAATTCTTTTTTTATCATTCACCATAAGTAGTATTTTATATTTTTCAAGAACTTTATCTGATATTTTAACGAAGTAACAACAATTTTTTGCTACGATAATGGTGTATCACTTAGCTAGGTTTTCATAGGAGTTACATTTTCACCGGACCAAATTTGTTTGGAACCGAATCAGACCGTATGCGATTATATATAAATAATAATCCAACCAACTTCGTCTTGTGTCCAAATTCTTCGTATATTGAAATAGAAACATATTTGGGCTACTTTAAAGCCCAAATATTTTCTGAAAATTTGATTAAAAATTTAAGTTGCAGATACATAGATGTTTATGTGATTATATATAAATAATTATATTATTTGTTTATGATATGGTATAAAACTTTTGAGATCATTTGTCACAATTAACCAAAAAAAAAATTGTGTTGTCTAACAAAAAATCTGCGATTTTTTTAAATATGGGTGTTTAGAAATATCAATGGATCGCGAAGACCAGACTACTTGATCCATAGTTCAGTTTGGAAAATTGCCAAGCTGGACAGTCTGGGGTAGGGGTGCTCATGGGTTGGGTTGATCGGGTTCGAGGTGTTTTAACTAATCAACCCAATGTTGTCGGTTTGAGAATTTTTCAACCCAACCCAACCCAACCAAAAGTTCAACCCAACCCAACCCAACCCGTTCGGGTTGATCGGGTTAATCGGGTTGGTCGGGTTGATGGTTTGGTATAACAAAATATTCTACTAACATTGAATAACTCACAATTTCTTTTTCATCATTTGTCATTTGGTACAACTTATCTATACTTCTTGAATTTGAAGTATATTACATCCAATTAATTTTTCTCAATAGATATACTAATATATACAAATGATTTATGTGAAGATAGATAATAGATTGAAAATATATGTATACGAGGAGAGTGCGTGATGGGTATAATTGTTTAATTTACATATTAATAGAGATTCAATAATTATATTAAACCCAAAATATAAAGGGATATCGGGTTGGTCGGGTTGGGTTGGGTTCAAATAAAAGTAACCCGATATCAACCCAATACCTACAGTTTGAAGATTTTACAACTCGATTAGGCATCGGGTTGCTTCGGGTTGAGTTACTTTGCATCGGGTTGGGTTGGGTTGATCGGGTTGGTCGGTTTGATCGGTTTTTTGAGCACCCCTAGTATGGGGATTTAGGTTTTTATATTGGGTATAAACTTAGTGTATATATAAATACATAATTTTCTTATATAATATATTTGAACTCAAATTCTTGTTTCATTTTATTTTAGTATCGGGCTTTTTTTATTTTTATTTTAATTGTTCTAACATTATAGATTGTTTGAATAATAAAATATCAGCATTTTTATAGATTATTATTTATCAGATTTTGAGTTTACCGATATTAGAATCTAATTCACCAATTTAGGGTTTTTTTCACTTTTTTGTATTCAAGCATCACATCTTTAATTCCCAATTTCGGAGTATGTATAATGTATACACTATGGAGTATGGTGATTGTTGATTTTTACTTTGTATTTTAAACGATATATCTTATATTAACTTTTTAATTTATATTTTAAATTTAAAACTAATAATTAACCTAATCCGCATATATCGATCAAACTAGATAAATTTATGTCGTCCAGGCCAGGCCCGTATCTAATATTTTATAAGCCTTGGGCGAAACGTAAAAAATGACCCCTTGATAAGTGCAAAAAAATTAAATTTTTTTATCATTATAAATGACATTGGATTCTAAAAATGCTAATGATTCATATAAAACCATTTTTTCGAGTATTCCTAGATGCAAAATCAATCAATGATCTACCATATCATTTTTTATATAGACTCGTAAATCTGTTCCACAGTCAAACATATTCTATAGTATACCTTAAGTATCTAGATTGACATCATTTTTTTGCCATAATATTGACTATTCAAAGTAACATTCTATGTAAATCAATTATAAGTCGGTTGTATTTCCATGGCACATTATGTGAATGTTTTCATCATCATTTTAAACTTTTTAGGGTTAAAACAAAGCTTTTTAGGAACCATCAATCTTAGAATTTTTAGAAGTCCATTTCGGTTACAGCTTGAGACGTTATTCTTAGTTTAGAGATATGAAAGTACTTAAAATTCATGCACTTGATAATAGATAATGACGAATCAATCATGTATGAAAAAATTAGGATAGTTTTGAAATCTTAAATATAGATATAAGTTGGATTGTCTCATATGATTGATATTTTTTCAAAAGGTAGAATTTTTCTTAGTTAATAACAAAAAATATAATTTATTCAATTACAAAAGTAGAATTAATGCAAAAGAAATAATCAAAAGAGTTGGTGGGAGATAAATAATGAAAGAAAATATCTATGTTTTCTAGGCAAAGTAGATTTAGATTTTAGTAGTAGATAAAAAATTTAGAGAGCAATAAGTTATACTATAATATAAACAAGCAATTAATTTTTCACATATTTTGTTCCCTAATGTAATTAACTATTATATGGTTGGGCCCTTAATGTAATGTTAAATTATTTTTGGATCATATTATAAACTAAAAAAAATTATGTTTCTTTTATTGATTAATATTTTTGAACTACTACTATAAATTATATTATATAATATATGGAAAAAAATTGGACCTCCTATTTTTTATGGGCCAAGGGCGTACGCCCGACCTGCCCTCCCTCAGAAACGGCCCTCGTAAGTTAAACCAGTTTGAACGCTTCATTTAAACTGTCATTACGTTCTGATCAATTGAAAAAAGTTTAAACCGTTTAGACCAGACCATAAACCACACTAATTTTACCCAATTTTTGAGTTCAATATTCGTTTTATTAGCAATTCACAAACATTAATATAAATGATATAAAATACAAAACTTAAAATAAAAATAAAAATAAAAATAGTTGTCTTGTCGTAATAAGATTTCACCATCATATGATGATTGACGGTTCATCAATAGGATTCTGATCCAAATTTTACGATCTCTTATAAACTTCCAAAATAATAACTTGTTACCATTAAAGAATTTGTAGAATAGGGGCAAGAAATCAAGCTTGATCACGGAAAGCTTTATATATGGTAATCAAACATACTTCGCGTAATTTTCATAAACACAAACACACACACATCTAAATTACATATATTAGGTTTTTATATACTACAATAACACGGGAGGAACACAAGGCTACAAATCTAAGGGCGAGCTGGAATGAGTCAAGTTGAGTAAGTAGATTATTTGAGCTCAGCTAGTAAAATTAAAATAATACTAGACTTGAGTTTGATCTCGAATAACTATTTCAAAGTAGGACTTGAGCTGGAATACTTTTTCAATGTACGAGCTCTAGCCCAGTCTAAAAAAATAATGCTAGACTCAAGCTCTATCTTGAATAATAATTTCAAAGTAGAGCTTAAGCTCAATTATTATTTCCATGGTCGAGCTTTGTGCTCGTTTAATAAATAAGTTATACATTATACCTAAGTATCAAGTTTTTTTATGGGATTCGAACTCGATAATTTTTTTTTATTAACCTGGATATCCAACCCGTTATGCGAGCCGACTAATCCCAGGGCAACTACCCGCTTCACGGGTAGCCTGGAGGCACCGCATTTGAACCTCCGTGGCCACAAGGAGGATTTTCTTTAACCCTCCTTGGAGTTGAACCTGGGACCTCCTGGTAATGTTGACCTTTGGAGCCCAAGCTCAAACAATTGAGGCACCACCCTTGTGGTTTCGAACTCGATAATTTTAATATTTTAATTGTATGACTTATAAACATAGTTGTGTGGCTCACAAAATTAAGTGAGTTTTCAAATGAGACGGGACGAATATTGGTGTTACGGTCCTTATTAAGCTTGACTCATAGTTCGAGACTGAATTGAACATAGTATTGCATGAATCCCCTCCATAGATAGAATGAAAAGAAATGGCAAAAGCGGGTCGCCCTGTCTAATCCATGAAAAATACACGAAGTAAGTTTGATTACCACGTGGGCTTAGATAGGGTGACCCGCTTTCGCCGTTTCTTTTCATTCTAGCCATGGAGGGGCTTCATGCGATAATCAGAGAAGCCGAGGTGAAGAAGATTTTTATTGGGGCAAAAGTGGGAATTGACAAGATTCCTATCTCACACCAATTCTATGAGGATGATGCTATTTTTGTCGAGAATGGTCCCAGAATAATGTAAGGAATGTTATTCGTATTCTTCGATGTTTTTTTCTAGTTTCCAGGCTAAAAATTAATATATCTAAAAGCAAGTTGTATGGGGTGGGAATGGAAGAAGGGGAGATCAGTAGAGCGGCAAATTTGGTAGGGTGCGATTGTGGCAAAAGACCTTTCACCTACTTTGGTTTGCCTGTTGGGGAAAATATGTACAAAATAGATGGATGGAATGAGATTATTGATAAGTTTCTTCACAAATTATCATGTTGGAAAGCCCGTATTTTATCAGTAGGCGGCATGATTACTCTCATCAGGTTTGTGCTGAATAGTCTCCCCACATATTTTATGTCTATCTTCAAATTGCTTAGTAAGATAGAGAATTTTTTTGAATCATTACGAAATCGTTTTTTCGTTGGAGGAGATTGTGAGGAAAAAAGAATAACTTAGGTTAAGTGGAAAATATGTTTGGCAAAACGCAGTGACGGGGGTCTTGGTATTGGAAGCATTTTTGTGTTTAATAGAACGCTTCTATTTAAATGGATCTGGCGTTTCTAGGAGGAGCAAAATGCGTTGGGTTAAAGTAATTAAAGCGGTGTACGGGCACAATGGAATGATTGGGGAACGACTATCGCACATAGAGGAAAATATAATTTGGATAGGAATAATAAAGGCGGTTGGGCAGTTGGCCGACAAAGGTATAAACCTTATGGAATTATGTAAGAAAAGGGGAGACAGGAGTTCTGCTCTTTTCTGGGACGAGAAGTGGTTGGGAGATGAACCGCTAAAAACGCAATTCCCGAGAGTTTTTATGTTGGATCTAGATAAAAAAGACTAAGGTGAAAGAGCGTGTGAGCCTGGATGGCTGGGAATTGATATTGCGCAGATCACCAAGAGGGGGAGTAGAAATGCATCAGATGGAGAGATTGAAAGAGATTCTTGAGAATATAACCCTATCTAATCAGAAAGATAGGTGGAGGTGGACCATGGATGGGACGGGGGAGTTCTCTATGGCATCTGTCCGAAACTACACATAATCCAAAAGCTTGGAGATTGATCAAAATCCGACTAGGTGGAACAAGCTGGTGCCTATTAAGGTAAACGTTTTAATATGGAGGTTGGGTCTAAATAAAATCCCCGCCAGAGATAATCTTGTAAAAAGTGAAATTGATGTGTACTCTGTTCTATGCGATTATGCCCAATATGTGAAGATAAGAGTGAATCAGTGGATCATCTGTTCTTTGAATGTCTGGCTCAAGATATCTAGAGGAATGTAGGTCACTGGTGGAACTTGAATATACCTGGCCTACACAATATACTGGGATGGAAAGATTGGATGGATTCCTTAAAAATGAAGAAAGGGGAAGTTGATTGCCTGGAAGCGGTCTTGTAGATAGCTCTATGGACGATATGGAATTTTCGTAATGGGACACTTTTTGGAGCAATAAAACCTAAGAAGGCGATGTTATGGGATAGAATAGTCACACATTCGTTCCTTTGGGCGCAAAGTAGGAGTAAAAAGTGGAATATCAATTAGGTAGGGTGGTTGCAAAACCCTTACATGCTATTTCTGTAATGTAATTGTTCTCTACCACCTTGCTAGTTTTAATAAAATTTGTTGCCGTTCAAAAAAAAATTATAGTTTTGATGAAACGTGTTTCACATATTCTTGATTAATCAACCCCCGTGTATTTTGATGAATTTTTTTCATATGTTATTAACTAATTAACCATTATAATTAAGAAAAAGTGAAAACAATTAAAAAATTATTGTTGGATGCGGTTTGTACGGTTTTTACAGTTTATACGAATTTACGTGGTTTGTAACGGAAATCAACCATATATATATATATAAATGATTTAATATTATGTGGGACCCACATCATATGTGATCCACAAGTGTCCCTTTGTTCCTTTAAAAATGTAAAATTGTCATTTGAACCTTCCTTTATATATATATATATAGGGGAAGGATCATATCAGAACACTATCAATTTAAAGGAACAAAAAAACTCATTTGGGACCACGTATGATGTGGGTCCCACATAATATTAAATCATTTATGATTTAATATTATATGAGACCCACATCATATGTGATCCACAATTGTCCCTTTGTTCCTTTAAAAATGCAAAGTTCTCATTTGAACCTTCCTCTATATATATATATATATATATATATATATTGGAAGGATCAAGTAAGAAGACTAAATATCGTTCGAAAATTCATATGTGACTTGTTGATAAAATTAATTTAAAAATTTATATGTAAACTCATATCAATAATTTGTAAGGTCAATGCACATATGCATCTTCAAATATATACGTTTTGGAATTTTTTTAATGATTCGCATATGAACATTTCCAAATTTCCAATTATCCTCTTCTTACAAATATATATTTAGATTTTTCTAGATGTGAAAAATAACTAGCTTGTTTTTTTTTATTTAAAGCCACATTATTTTTCTATTTTCATCTACAATATCATCATCAAAAATAAAAATTTATAAACAATATCAATAATTAAAATCGAGTAAGCCCAAATTTTGATTACTTTGTCAATAAAGAATAAATTTTTTTTTAACCGCAAAGAAGTCTCAAGGCGAAATCTTCGGGTCAATAGACCCAAAAACGAATAAAGAATAAGTAAATTTCAATCACTAAGGTGGCGTTTGTTTTTTAAGAGGTGCTAACTCTTAAGTTTGATTTCAGTTATGAAATGGTTATGAAATGTTTAAACGAATCAGACATAAGTGGTGATTAAGAGCTTAAAATGAAAAAACAAACAAGGCCTAAATTTTTGGAGGCAAAAGTTAAAACTTTTGAATGTTGACATTGTGAGGTGTTAACCATCTAAGAGCATCTTTAAGAGAATCCCTAAAATTTCTTTAAAATGGAGAAATAAATGCTAAAATCTCCAAAAAAAATCACACCCATCTCTAACAAATTCCCCATTTTGGAAAACCAAACATTGATAATAATATTAAAATATTATTTTTATCTATTTATATTTCTTTTCCAAGATTTTCATTGGTGGCTTAATGGGGTAATCATTTTTGGAGTAATCTCCATATTTGGAGAAAATCATCTTCTCTCTCATATTTTCTTCATTTTGGAGATAGTTTTGAGGAATTTGTTGGAGCAAGATCTTGGCTCAAAATCCCTATTTTCAATATTTTTCCAAATTTAGGGAAGCTCTTGGAGATGCTCTAAGTGAACATCTAATTTTTGCTAGATGTGTGAGGCTTGGAGTTGGATGGGCTGGGCCCAAACAAAATTTTTGGCAAGTCACCTGATGTATTTTAGCCAAATTCAACTATTTTTAAATGATTTTTTATGTTGATTTTAAAAGATTCTAAAGTTTTTTGATTGATTTTAATTTTTTTTTTTAATTTTTTGGTTGATTTTTATGAACTTTTCGGTTTATTAGCTGATATTTCTTGTTTTTCTGATATTCCGGAGCATCCCTTCAAGTTTATTTGCTACGTTTTTAATATTAAAAAAATTATACTTGTGAAAATAAGTTGAATGGATGCACAGGTCGTCGTTCTCGACTTCATAGGTCCATCCATGATTATGTGTTTTATACAAACTGTTGCAATAAGTTGCTAGGATGAAACTGGAAAACCCAATAAGTTCTATACTTACTGTAACACCCGTACACTCAAAATGAACCTTTTATAGCCTTTGCCCAAACCGACAAATACAAATACTATCAAATGCTAACAATTCCACAATATCTCAATAGTTTGCAGTGAAATAAATTACATTGCTGAGATTTATTACAAAACTGGAGTAGTCTAGAAGAAAGCGCTCTCACTTCAATCATCTAGCTTACACCTTTCCTTATCCTTGCTAAAGCTCTCAACGAGATATTTTCCTGAAAATAGTTTCAGTTTTAATTATAAAAGCGAGGGTTAGAGTTAAATGTTAACAATAAGTTTTGATATTAGATTTGAGAATGATGATGATGACAATCCTTAGTACTTGTATCAATTAATAGTGGATTTTCTAAATCACACCTTGTGAAAGATTTCTTCATTAACCGTTATAAAACTTTTCTTTTGAGATACTCTTTCACTTTCAATTTTAGCATCAAAGCCATCAATTTTCATATTATCTTTCTTTTCACAAATAAATTCATCTTATAGATGATTTAAAAGATTATTTATTTTATATTTAATAAAACATATTTTAGATTCTCACATACATAATCTAAATAGAGGTGAAGTTAAGGATTATTTAGCCGCGTTAAAGTCATTAACATAATTTAATATAAATAAATTGTTTGATTTTATACAATATAAAGGGTTCATTCTTCTACATGCCCTAATTTCCTTTCCTAGTTAAATTGGGTTCTATTCTCTGTCATTATCATTTTTATTTTTATTTCTATTGCAAGTTTTTGTATCCAACAAAAATGCCGACATTTTACTGGAACAACAACAATAAACAACTAACATACATCGGGTAAGATTTTCGGTACTTGACATGATCACAAATAAATTAAGTAACATTTGGTAACTACTTAGCCAGTAAAGGTTTGAAAACAACCCCTTAGATTTAAAATGTTACAACTTTTCATAAACTTCCAAAATAATTAGTAATCACAGAAGTATTTTTTGGGTAGGGGCAAGAAATCAAATATGGTCACGCAAGGATAACTTATAATGGCAACCAAACTTACTTCGTGTATTCATCACAAACACATTCACTCCTATCTCATATAGGCATGTTAAATTTTTTGAAATTGATCACATATATAGCATCTACAAATGGTGAAACTTTGTAAGAATTTACTTCTCATATTTTTTCCCTAACAATATTATTATCATCTCAATAAAATAAGAACTTAATAAAACCTCATCTCAACAAAATAAGAGCTTATTATCATCTCAACAAAACAAAAACAATCTCGATCATTTAAATAAAAATTAACAAGAAACAAAAAATAAAACAAAATGAAAAACTTTATTTTATAGTAATTAATTTTAATATATATGTTTTATAGATTTTCTAAAAGAAAAAAAAGTAGTTAAGAAATAATAAAATAAATAAATAAAATAAAATGTATACAAGAACCCATGTTCTAATATAAACATGTGACTGGATAAAAATATTTGTCCCACAATTGATGTTCTTATAAAAACCCGAACATGAGCCTCAACAAGAACCTCCATTGTGTATGCTTTAAAAATGCTTACAACCTTCTTAATACAATATTTGATGTAGGTTTTTATATATCTTTTATAAAAAGACATTATCATAAGTTGTTATAACAAAGTCGAGAAATCTAATTAGTAAGTTATATTGTAATGAAATAATATGATGCTAAAACGAAATTATGCAATATCTAATATGATTGAAGAAGTAAATATTTGTATTATGGTTTTTATAGCATAGTTCTTGAAAAGTATTTAATAAAGGGTCTTAAAATCAGGTTTGGTTGTAGTGTTAATACTATTTTATGATATACGTTAACGCAATCACTATTTTGATTTTTTTTTCTCCTGGATTATGAAATTATACATGTATCTCTTATACTCTATAAAAAATGCTTGATTTTGACTTTATTAAGCACCAGAATGAGGGTTGTAAGATGTTAACAATCATCGTATTTCAAATAGAATTCGGTCGAGAGATTTTGTAAGACAATCTTACTGCTTGGTATCAATTAGAAATCAACCTGGTCAATTCTGATCACAAGGAATCTCGTGATATATTTCTTTATGGCATATCCAGTGAAAATTATAATTTTTTTTCATTTTAGATAAAGTTTATAATTTGTATGTTATTTTTTTTAATAGATAAATTGATAGTAATGATTTAGATTGGACACATTGGTTTGTTTTGTATTTATTAAAACATATTCTAGATTCTAGACAAAGAACTCGTGCAAGTTGTACACTTTAAATGCAGGTGGAAGAATAATCTAATTTTATCGATTTGGCATCTCCAATCCAAACATTAAAAAAGGACATAAAAAACACTAAAACCATTAAAAAGGTGGATCTTTTAAACACTAAAAAAGCCATCTTCAACCACACACTAAAAAAACAACACTAAAACCATTTTTGATAATAAAATAATATTAAAATTGATTTTTATAATTAATATATAACTATCACCTAAAACTGCAGAAAACCAGAAAAAACTGCAGATAACTAATATATAATTATCTCCTAAAATTGTAGAAAACCAGTAAAAACTGCAGATAACCAATATATAATTATCACTTAAAACTGTAGAAAACCAATAAAAAAACTGCAGAAAACCAATAAAAAACCAGTGAAAAACCAATAAAAAACTGCAGAAAACCAATGTATAATTATCACTTAAAACTGCAGAAAACCAGTTAAAAAACTGTAGAAACCAGTAAAAAAACTGCATAAATTAATTATTTAAATTAGTAAACTATTAATATATATATATAGGGGATTAATCTTATAAAGACAAAAAAAAGTTAAAAACTTGAGGACTAATCTAATCCATAGATTAGATTAAATCAAAGGCTATTATAAATGATGGCATATTTGTAATAATTGTTAAAACTTTGTCTAATCTCGTAAGTAATTTGGGATTCCAAGGACAAATTAGTAATTTATGGCAAACTAGTCAAATGTCAAACCAATGCATCTTTTTCTTCTTCTTCAAGACTTATCTTTCTCTCTCTACAAACATGACACTTCACATCTCTTTCTCCCTCTCCAACCTAATCAAATGTAGATCCAACAAATTTCACAGAGATCCTCAAAAAAATCATTCTTATCGCACAAATCTCATAGATATCCTCAAGAAATCGAAGACAAAAAATACAAGTCATCTTCGTCGCACACAGATCTCACAGGGATCGACAGGAGGAGGACGGTGTGCAGGTGGTGGTTTCTAGCGAGATCCATGGTTTCCGACGAGCTCCATAGTTTCCGGCCATCTTCTATCTTTTTTTGTGAGCTCCATGAATCTGTGTGTTTCATATGGTGAAACAACATTTTTGTAAAAATAGTGTTTTATTTCATGAGGTGAAATAAGGTAAATACACGTTTTTGTAATGAATTATCATGTGTTTCATAGGATGAATCTGTGTGTTTCATATGGTGAATTGTGTTTCATATGATGAAATTAATTTGTATGTTTCATATGGTGAATTTTGTGTATTTCACCAATTGAATATATTTCATATGTTGAAATTAATTTGTATGTTTATCGTGAATTTTGTGTGTTACATCAAGTGAATCTGTGTATTTCATACGGTGAAATTAATTTGTATGTTTCATCCGATGAATTTGTGTATTTCATATGGTGAAATTAATATATATGTTTCATATGGTGAATCTTGTTACCAAAATGAAATAAAGGAAAATATATTATTATTAATTATAAAATATAAATATTTGCTGTCAAAATTACCATAATACTCATTTTTATTTAAAAGGACCTTCAAAATTAGAGCCATATAATTAATTTAATTTAAGGCTTAGATTAGTCTTCAAGTTTTTAACTTTTTTTTTATTTGATTAAACCCCTATATATAGTTAGAAAGCCAAACAAAATATTAATATAATTTTTAGAGATCTATTTTTTTGCCCTTCAAATATATAGGCCAAAAATTTGTCCCTCTATTTTTTTGTGTTTTAGTGGTGCGTTGAAAAGGAAAATACTTCATTTTTGTGTTTTTAGTGTTTTTGGAGGTGGGTTGAAGATGGTTTAAGAAGTATGGTTTCGTGTTGCATAAACACGATTTTAATAAGATGACACTTAGGCCTTGTTTGTTTTTGAGAAAAAACAACTTAATTTCCTCTTATCACTTAGCGAATAAGAGGATGCCAATTTAAGATTGTTTGTTTTTTTCTTGTAATAAGAGGGTGTAATCTCTGATCGTCTCTGAAATATCAAGTGATAGACTTCCCACTTATTATCCTCTTATTAGTCTCTCCTCCATCTCACTCACAAATCTCATTGGCTCCCACAATCCTCAATCTTCACCTATTTTTGGTTGACTATGGTATATTTTTTTTTCAAATTAATTGCTTGTTTTACACAATGTTTTAAAACCCGACTTTTTAGTTGACCTGGTGTGGTGACCGGGTCCTAGGTTAACAGGTTCAACCGATTTAACCATCGGGTTAACCGGTTTCAATAATTCACTTAATCCTTTGTATTTTTTTTCATTTTCCTGCGATATATATAAAGTAATAATTTGATGTCCACAAGTTCCAACATTAAAAATACACAAACAACAAGTTTTACGTTAATCCAAATACATTAAAAAACACAGATAACACACATTTTTTAAAGTTTTTTTGAATTTTAATATAAAAACGGGTTAACCGGGTTTGAGAAACGGGTTTACCACCGGTTTAACACCGGTTTAACCGGGTTTTTGAGAAACCCGACCGGGTTGAAACGAGCCGGTCATATGCATTAACCCGGCATTAGTTAATACGGTCACTACCCTGGGTCCCGGTTCGACCGGCCGGGTTAACCCGGGTTTTAAAACATTGGTTTTACAATAATTATATAATTATGGTGAATAAACCTACGAAATTGTATAAAGACATACAAATTCAAACAGTATATTATTATGAGAGGTAAAATAGACAATTATATACATTCAGACGTTTGTCAGTTTACAGAAACAAACAGTCTTATAAATTTAGAAAGCCAAATAAAATATTAATATAATTTTTAGAGGTCTATTTTTTTGGCCTTCAAATATATAGGCCAAAAATTTGTCCCTCTATTTTTTTTTGTTTTAGTGATGGGTTGGAAAAAAAATACCTTCATTTTTATGTTTGTAGTGTTTTTAGAGGTGGGTTGAAGATGGTCTAAGAAGTATGGTTTCGTGTTGCATAAACACGATTTTAATAAGATGACACTTAATATATACATTACGGTTATTTTAGGGCAACCTTAGAATGGGGAAGGTTATTTGACACATAAAACCATATTTGAAATTTCCTAATTGCTCACACAAACAAAAATGCAGGAATATAAACGTATGAGGGAAGAAACAAACCAAACACATTGATATAGAGTGTTTCACCAGCTGGGTTATCCACTGTAACATTTCAGACCAATCGTATCAGATATTGTTTACTTTGTCCATATATTTGGGCTCACGGTTTTAAATTGACTCCCGCTTTTTATCTTGTTTTCCTTGCAAAATACTGTATTTCTGTTCACACCATTCCTAGTCTTTAAATTCAAATAATAGAGGAGGTATCCAAGTTCTTTATACATCAACTTTTGTTCTCCTCCCCAACCAATGTAAGATATTACAATCCACCCCCTTGGGAGCCCAACGTCCTCCCTAGCACATTACTCGGGTTCCCGGATCTGATGCGATCTGTAACACCCCAGGCCAACCGTAACAGATATGGTCCGCTTAGTCCACACACTTGGACTCGTGGTTTTAAAACGCGTTCAATATAGGGGGTGTACAAGTCCCTTATAAGGCAACTTTTATTCTTCCCAATCAAAATGGGATATTGCATCCACTTTTCCCGAGGCCACCTTTCTATACACGTTAACAAGGGCGGATGGAGGCTAAGGGTATGGGGTCATGGGACCCCAACTAAATTTTCCACCTTTTTTGAAAAGGGTATCCTAGGCATTTGCCTAGACTAATCCTTGACAATTTTAAGACTGCTAAAGCATGCAGGCCTGAGATAATTCCCCAGTGGCCACAAGTTGTTTGTGCCTGGATTCGAACTTGGGGTAGATGGGTTGTCTAACCTCATCCCCCACAAACCTTAATCAGTACGCCACAAGTCTTGTGGTTAAAATTTTCCACTTTAAGGCTAAAATTTTTTCAAAATCCTCTTTGTTATTGGTCTCCCAACTTAAAAATGTTAAGGGACCCCAACTAAAATTTTAAAATATTTTTAAAAAAATTGATTAGTTTTTATAGTTAAAAATGCAAAATATTGTTCAAAAAATATCTAAAAATATAAGACATTTTTATCATATTATAAAAGTGATTATATCTTAAAACTAATTATATATACAAAATCGAGTATCTCATGAGTTTTACGAGTCGAGTATTGGGTAGCTCGACTCAACTAGTTAATATGCCGAGTCATGCTCGAATTCGAGTCGAGTGTTGAATGAGTTTTGACCGAGTCAATCTCGAATAGCTCGTGAGTTGTCTCGTATCGTTTACACCTACTTGCAAGTCACCTTAATGAATTATGTTATAAAACGATAAGTTTAGGCAAAAATATAAATAAAATGATAAGTTGGGGTAAAAATATAAATAAAAGGAACCCAAGTGATTCATTTTGCACTTTAATGTATCAAATTTATAGAAGTTGAGTAAGTTGAATCCTAATGATTTTAGTTGTATGGAAATGATCACTCTTGAGAAACAATTTAACAATACTATGTGATCGTGTGTCAACCATGGACGGGCCTATTGCATACGGTGGCACGTGCCATTGTATTATCTCACCGTCGAAAGATTGGAATTTTTACATTTATGAAATGTGCAATTATATCGTTTTAGAAGATGTGACCGTATGATATTCAAAAGTTCAAGAAGGTGGAACCGTACCTCGTAGTCAACCAAAAAAGCAAAAGAAGAAACTCTAAAATCAACCAAAAAAACTCTAGAAATCAACAAAAAAAATGTTAATCGAAATCGATAAAAACAACTTAAAAATCCCTTGAAATCAAGCATAAAGCTCTAAAAAGTTCCTCAAAACGGTTGAATTAGGCTAAAAACTTAATGAGCGATACTGAACGTTAGTAAAAACGTGATATAAAACGTGCTTTTGTAATTATTTTTTGTCTATTTTATACTGTGTCCCCGTATA
Organism: Silybum marianum; assembly: GCA_036898165.1. Lineage (NCBI taxonomy): Eukaryota > Viridiplantae > Streptophyta > Magnoliopsida > Asterales > Asteraceae > Silybum > Silybum marianum. The sequence continues at coordinate 48,668,203 of CM072530.1, read as the reverse complement.
AAAAAAATTATGGGTTCGTCCCTGGTGTCAAGATGAAAGATTTCCTGATTTGAATGGTATTGCCAAGCTTGCTAGATTGATGGTGGAAACCATAAAAATCTACAACTTTAAACTCTTATATTGTGATCCCTACTATAATTTTCTCTAGATCCGCCACTTCATGTCAATCTACTATTATTGTGCTCTTTTATAGTAGGACAAAAATGTTGTAAAATGTATGAGTACAACCTTTTCTTTTTGGCAAGAGTTTGAATGGATTATATAAATATATATTTATAAAGTCACCAATGATTTGAATATCAAGTTAGACAAGATCGAAGTATGATGACATATCAATATATATTTATAATGGGCGCCAATGATTTGAATATCAAGTAAACTCGTGAGAGAGAACTTTGCAAAGGTTCCTGAAGTGTTGCATAAAGTCCTCCTGTAGCACCCTCCCGAAATCCCCGGAAGAGGTTACCCTTTATAACACATTCTTAAACATGCGAGCAGCGGCGGACCTGAAGAGGAGCATACGGTGGCACAGGCCACCGTATTATCTCTCCGTCGAAGGGTAAAAAACTCGATTTATGAACGGTGCAACCGTATCATTTTGCCGTGTGCCACCATATATATTTTAAAACTAAAATATGGATACAAGTTCTCCTTAGGAGAGTTGGTTTGCAAGACACTTTCTACACACAAGACCCAATTTCCAATCTTGTTGGTGCCATTTTCTTATCTTTTTGTTTTTAATTTCAAGTTTAAAGTAAACTCTAATTTTGGTCCCTGTGGTTTACTGAAATCTTTGAAAGTGGGACTCGAACTTTGATAAGTCTAGAAAGCATCCTCATGGTTTGCATTTTGCTTTGAAAGTGGTCCCTATTCACTAACTTCGTTAAAAACTACCCGTTAAGCTTGGGGTGATTTCGTCTTTTTTACCATTTTCCTAAACTTAAGGATAGTTTTTAATGGAGTTAGTGAACAGGGACCACTTTCAAAACAAAATGCAAACATGAGGATGATTTCTAGACTTATCAAAGTTCGAGTCCCACTTTCAAAGATTTCAGTAAACTACACAGACCAAAATTAGAGTTTACTCCCAAATTTATTATGTTTCTAAAAAATGCACAATAAAGACTTGAACCCAAGACCTCATATATGGAAATCAATGAACCAACCAATAGGCTAATTATGATGTTCGCGAAAACATCTTAACATTTTTTTTATAGTTAAAAGGTGCAACCGTTACAAAAAATTTCTGGGTCCGTCCCTGCATGCGAGTATTAAAAAATCTTCAAGGATAATTACTGAATAATTCAAATATATCGGACATTAAATAAACTAAAAGTGGATATAAACTACATTGGTGTTTGTAAATTATAAAAATAAATGAGGCGCATGCAAGTCCATGCATGCACAAACACATATAAAAAACTAAATAACATGAGAATTAACAATGAAATGTTAAATGAATATTCATATATAATCATGAATAATTAAATATCTATATATATATAAAAAAATTCATGCAAGAACGGTAACAGTTTACGAGAATGCGAGGACAATCCTCAGCCAATCATTTTGTACATGAAAATTTCCATGTACAAAATCACATATGATTCATGTATAAAATCATATGTGATTTTGTACAAAATCTTAAATGATGCGGGCGACTTTCACGCTACAGTTAGTGCAAAATCACATGTGATCTTGTACATGAAAAAGCTCATTGCATTCTCGTAAATTGTTACTGTACTCGTATGAACCCGTCCTATATATATATATATATATGTGTATATATATATATATATATATATATATATATATCGTTCGAATTTCTTCGGCAAGTTTTGGAAGCTACCTTGGCCAAATTCTTTATGGTATATATGTAGTTGATGTTGCTGAAATGAAAACCCATTTGTGTATTATATATATATAGGAAAGTTCAAATGCAAACTCAAATTTGGTTTCGAACATGAGGACAAAGAAGAGTGCGACACGTGCCCCTATTCAGTCTGAATAATGAAGGACATTTCGGTATGAATAACGAAAGTGAAGTTTATTCATTATTCAGTATTAACAACACGCATTCAGAGTGAATAACACAACATTCAGAGTGAAAAGCACAACATTCAGTCTGAATATATTGAGACTGAATGAAACACGTGTCGTATTCTCCTTTGTCCTCACATTCACAACCAAATTTGAGTTCGTATTTGAACCCGTCCTTATATATATATATATATATATAGTATATCATGGTATGAAAAGGATGGAGAATAAGAATGTCTAGTTATTTGATTGATTTAAAACAGTGGACTAAAGGTTTGAGGAACGCATTCAAGAGTTCTATAATCCAGCGAGTTAATATTTATCAAATAAGAGAATTAATACTTAGAATATGTAATTCATGTATCTGTAGGTATATATGAAGTGAGCAAGTGATCGATAATTAACCTATGCCAATTTAAGTGAGTTCCACAAACCCCGTTTGAAACGCATATGAAAGATAATGTGTTACTGAATTGTGAGATATTTTATATATGAGATATTATTTATTTGCCATCTTATTGTGGAAATATGAAAGTGACATTAATGCCGAAGGGGTGAAAGCCCGTACGTAAGTATGGGTGGTAATTCTCGACACGATACGAACCCGACACGAAAATAAACGAGTTAGAGTTGAGATTTCTGACACGCCAACCCGCCAACCCGTCAAATAAATGGGTCATGTTCGGGTTAACCCGTCAACCTGCCAATTTTTTTTTATAATTTTTTTATTTATATTTACTTAAAATTTCAAAAGTCAAAATTCAGTCAATGCTCAATAATATACTCAAACCGGGAACCCTAAGTCCCTAATTGTGTAACACTCGGAAAATTTGGCGATCCTAAATTCAAGTGTGGTTATGGTATTCATCAATGGAATGGTCTGGTTAAGTAACAGGGGTTTTGGTACCCAGTCAGATGACGAAAATAAGCAAGAAAAGCCCAAAATGCGCGAAGAAAGATAAACTGCGACCCTAGGGTCGCAATTTTTGCACTTGGGGGCCACGGTCGCACTTTATGTACTGTGAGGAGTGTTTTCGGGAACGTGCGACCTCAAACTGCGACCTGGGAGTGGGATGGTCGCAGTTCGCGTGCAGGGTTAAAAAGTCGGATTTCGGGGTTAAACTTCATTTAGTCATAACTCTCTCATTTCTTAGCCGATTTTGGCAATTCAAAGTGCCACAATTTCGTCTTTGGAAGATCTTCAACATGGAAACAATGATAGATAGAGGTTACTTGATGATTTTGGAGCTTATAGGAGTGGAATGTAAGATCACCTCTCCGAAATCTTGAATCTAGGGTTTGAGTTTTTTTACCAACAACTCTCATTCTCTCGTGGGTTCGTTTGTGTATGTTTTGGAGGTTATGTAGGTGTTCTTGAAATACTTACACCATGGATCTAGAGTTTAGCTCAAGGATCTAAAGTATTCACTAAATGAAGCTCGGTATTGGGGTAAAACCTAGATTTAGCCAAATCTAGCAAGGTGAATTCAAGTTGCTTTGTGAAAACAGTGTACATGCCAAAAATGTCCATTTTAATGTATTAACATGTCTTAGTTACTATTTGTCAAATGTTTGAGTATTTTGATAATATACGAATTTTTTGGTATAAATGGTTTTATAAATCTTGAGAAAATGCTTATATTAGGATTCTTGACATTTTGGGAAATAAGACATAACTATGAGGTGTTTGATGTTTTATTTTATAAATGAGGATTATTTGGTCTTATGCATTTATGAGATTAATGATTTATAAAACATTGGAAAAATACATGTTATTGCATTGTGAGGCATTTTGAAATGTATGAGTATAACCTTATTTGGAAAATGGTTTGTCTTAACCAATGATTTGAGAATATTACTTAAGTGTTGAGTCATAGAGCTTTTTCTCAGTTTGAACTAAAATGAGTCTCATAGACATTTGCCCGGTTTAAATGGTTAAAAGTCGAGCTTTTGGAGTTACATGTATTCATGGCATAATTATATGATATTTACATGCATTGGGTGCGTTGGTCATTCATGTCGGAGTCATGTAAATAAGACTGAGTTGCATTGGATCCATATACATAGAAAACTGATTTTGATAAATGATTGTGGAACATGTTGGTATAATCATCGCATGGAATAGACATTGGGCATTCTAAGCATAAGGTGTGGGCAGTTGGGTCAGGCACTGACTAGAGGCCATAAAATGTAATTGCCATGATTTTTGTTGTTTGAAATTATAATCATCGTATGGAATAGGCATTGGGCATTCTAAGCATAAGGTGTGGGCAGTGGGGTCGGGCACCGGCTAGGAGCCATAAATTGTAATTGCCATAATTTTTGTAGTTTGAAACAGACATCGGGCCGTGAGTAACTAAGGTGTGCGCAGTGGGGTCGGGCACCAAACATGGGCCATAAGGTTACGAACGGGTTGGACAAATTTAACCCTAGTAACGTCCCGTTGTGAAGCATTCCCATGCTTTATTATTATGGATGGAATCACGGGTCTCCCCTGTCATCGAAAGGTGTTGTTTTGGGTATTGAGTCTTATCCATGGTTTTCGGTGACGTATCTTGGAGTATGGAGTTTTATCCATTATTTATAAAATTGCATCATGGAGACTTGACCATATTTTTCGTAATAAAAAGGAATGGAGCCTTGTCCATAATTCGGCATTCGAAGTATTTAAACACATTCACGTTTTTGGTGAGTAAAAGATGTTGAGTTCACGTTTGATCGGACATTCTATTTAAAGCTTTCGATTACTATGATATTTTGGTTTAAAACTTTTAATTGTGAAAATAATGAATTTGGGTATTATATTTTATCAAGCAAATCTTTTGAATTCGATCAATTATAAATATATTATAAACTCTTGAGCTCACTAGGCGTTAAGCCTAACCCTTTTTCTTTGTCGGCATGTGCATCAGGTTATCGTTGGGGTTTGTACTAGCGACACGTGTTGACTAGAGAGCTAGGAAGTAGCCCGTTAAAGATTTAGCCCTTGGTGACGTTTTTCGCATTCGGAAATAGCGACTCTTTGGATTTGGTAGCACCCGAACATATATAGGTCTTCGTATAAGACTTGGTATACTTTGTTGAGGTTTAATTAGAATATTTGTCGAAGTAATATGAGTTTGATTTATAAGAGAAGGATTTATTGTAACACCCCGCCTTACCACGACACAATATTGTCCGCTTTGGCCTAAGCCGCACGGATTTGTTTCTGGCGACCTGGCGAGGACTTCCCAGGGGGCCACCCATCCTGGTACTACTCTCACCCAAGCACGCTTAACCACAGAGTTCCAAGAACCTGCCTTGCATGTGGCCCCAAAACGCGTTGTGTTTAGGAAGACCAAGGTTTACTTATGAACCCAACATCACTCCTGTCCACGGCCGATATGGGATCTGCCTAAGGTGTTACATTTATTCCTTATTTATTGTATTGGTGAAACTTTAAATTAGTCGCTCTTTCCAAATTTGAGGGTGTTACAAACTGGTATCACATAGTGACCACTGAACTCTGAAGAGTGAAGACGTGAACCCTAACCCTAAATCGCCACTCGCCACTCGCTAGTCACCGTGAACCATCTCCGGCGCCTTCAACTAAAGGTCATCGTGAGTTCGTGAACCACTCACTCATCGTGCTCTACCTCATTCTACATTTTCCAGCACTGGCGCTGATCTTATCGTGACCATCGTCACTAACTCGTCTACCTCAGTCTCTCGTATCCTAAGCCCTAAGTCCCTAACTCGTCTACCTCAGTCTCTCGTATCCTAAGCCCTAAGTCCCTAACTCGTCTATCTCAGTCTCGGGTCCAAGCCCTAACTCGTCTACCATCAGCTTCTTCTTCTTCTTCTTCTTTCAGATCCACTGTTAGCTTCCGATTAAGGTACGTGTTCACTCTACAATACCCATCTTTAATAAAATATGCAAGTTGTAATCCTTTCGATTCAAGAAGAAGAGATTTGTTCTTATTTTTTCTATGCAATATTGATATGGGTTTTGTTCTAATTTTCAAATCAGCATGATTTTATTGTGGTACTTGTATGAAAATTAGCTTACTATCCAAATTCGTTTAAGAGATAATTACTAGAGTCTTTTTTTAAATCATTGTGATAGTAGTTATAGTGACACGAATTGCTGCAAATGTGTAGCTTAAGCTACCATTCCGTTTGCTCTTTTATTTGTTCCTACATGAATTTGTTACTTATGGAGAGTTTACTTGAGGGTATTCGATTTAAAAGTATTCACTTCCATGGATTGTGATTTTGCACATTGATCTTGACACTTGTTAATCTTTTGGGTTAGCACTGAATTTCTTGAAGGATCTGGCCATCACTGATGTTGGCTCAGATGTTTTTATGAGATATAAAATGATAATTTTTTTGTCTTCGTGTTTCTCAGTTTTATGGTTTTTAACTTTTGAGTTGTGTTTTCTAGTGAGACGTGAGTGAAAGCAGGCATTAAATATGGCCGAATTATTAGGTGACCCGCCAACCCGCGACCAACCCGCCAACCCGTCGTGTCCGGGTTAGGGTTGCGTATCTCGACACGATTAGCTAAACAGGCCGTGTCCGGGTTGACCCTTCCTGACCCGCCAACCCGAACACGACACGGTTGCCACCCCTACCCGTAAGTGAAGATCGTCTTTGTTGTGTCAAAAAGTGAGATAAGACCATTTGGTCAGCGAGAATAATTGTGATTGCATGAGACATGTTGTAAGCTCTATGATTGAGTTTGGACTTAATTATTATTACTGATAAATTAATGCTTGAATGTTGAATGCAAGAACTTACATAATGTTGTAGTTTGAACTCTTTGAGTTTATGTTTAAATTGTGGACTCATTGAGCTGTGCATATAGGAACAAGACTATCTGGATCAAGTATAAACATGGAATATGGCTAGTAAAGGCTAGACACTTGTAGCAACTCTTCGGCATCTTATTATCGAGACATTTTAACATATTGTAAGCTATAACCAAGCCTTTGTGCTTGATTTGTATTTTCTTTAATTTTCATTGTTAGCAAAACCAATATTGGTTAATCATCTACCCGACATTAAGCGTCATTTTCTTTGTAAGTTGAGAAAGATGTAATAATCCTCTAAGGTGGATTTTAGAGTGTTAAACAACCCGTACAATCTGGATTGAGTTGTACTATGGTTTGGGTTGGGTTGAGATTTTTAAAACCGTAAGAATTGGATTGGGTTATTCAAATCTCTCAACCCGATCCATGCAAACCATGAACTCCCCCAACATAAACTATGCCACCGGTTTGGATTAAATACAATTCAGTCCTTGGTACCTTTTTCCCCCTATTGACACTGCTAGTCCTTATACACTTATTTTCTCCAAAGTTGAGGCGTCATAAATATAAATTACAAACTAATAAAATAATACTTTTATATTTATAATTACCAAAAGAGAAAAAAAAAGTGAATCAAATACTTTGCATATTCCACTCATAAAGATTTATATTTATAAAGCCGGTTTACGCATGACATTCTATCAGTTAATAAGATTGAAACTGGGTTAAATCCGACAGAATCCGACCTAATGTGTCGACCTATTATAATTCTTATAAGCTGATAGGCCAATGACATAAAATATTGTAGATTTGTAGGTTAATTCGCTGAAAAAATAAGCATTACATTCTTTAACTTATCGAGGGTACAACTTATAAAACATTAAATATATTTTATTAATATATACAAAATCTTTTAATCTCTGAAAAAATATTTTTATTCTGTCACATTTAAATGTTAAGAACAAAGCTTTTAAAAATCTCCATTTCTTTTTCAAATATGAACAATAAACCAAATAAACAACAAAATATTTAAGTTTTTTGAAAACCTTCTCTTATAATTTGATATTTGATATTTATAAAAAAATTTAACCTCAATAAAAAAAATCCGGCAACATCCCCAATTGGTCCGAGTCCGACCACTACTTGACGCTTCTAAAATCCGGCGCCACATCACAATCTCACAAACTGTTCGATAAAAGGATGAGTTAAAAAAATTCAACGCCACCGATCATCGCTCACATCTTCTAAAATCTAGCACCACATGATCCCAATTTCATTGCTCTTGAATTGTTCTAAAATTCCATCGATCTCGCTCCCTCACAATGAATAATCTGCTCACAATTCATCCGTAATACATCCTCAACCCTAGAAAAGCTAACCATATGAACCACAAGGCTTGTGGCGTATTGGTTAAGGTTTGTGGGGGATGAAGCTAGATAACCCATCTACCCCAGGTTCGAATCCAGGCACAAACAACTTGTGACCACTGGGGAATTATCTCAGAGTTGCATGCTTTAGCAGTCTTAAAATTGTAAAAATTTAGTCTAGGCAAATGCCTATGATACCTTTAAAAAAAGCTAACCATATGTAATGATTGTTGTATATTTTTTATTTTCCTCTAAAATGAATTTTCAATGAAACTATAAAATTCCCCCAAATGTTGGTGCAATGGTGTAGGATCCGTAAAAGTTTCCCATTTCCTCATAATTGGACAAGTTCAGATATTGAAGTTTCAAGGTTTTTTAGGTTAGGTTTTCTTTATGTAAATTTACTTAAAGATGTATTTTCATATTCTTCTTAATCTGAAATGGGTTTCATGTAAATGTGTAATTCTGACTAAAATAAGAATTTAATTGAAAAATAACTAAAAAGTAAATTTGGTTGAAAGAAGGACTATTTTGGTCAATTTCCATTTTATTCCGGCTTTGTAGCATTTTCTAGTTGGATGTGAACTCAAATGGATTAATAAATAATTTGTCAACATGTGATTACACTTTTTCTAGACTTTAATTAGTGGTTTTTTTAGCGTCAGGATTGAGATTTGGTAGATATCTCTTTTAATGTATTTGGTTTGTTAGGCCTTTGAAATGTGAATTAATTGTCCAAAAATTGGGTAAACGTAATCTTTTAGGGAATGTGATTTGTTAGACCTTTGAACATGTGTATTAATTTCAAAAATTGAAAATAGTAAGGTATGTATACATGGACTCCACTTTGAGTAGGATTCATTAGGTTGGTTTGCTTTGGTTTGTGATTAAGGGGAAGGAGATCCATACGAGAATCATATCAGGTTCATTCATGATACTTTTGTCCATTTAAAAGAATTGACTAAAAACCTAACATCGTTGCGAAGTGAGATAATTTGTAGCGTAAGCAAAGTTCTTTGATCTACGTTCGTTGAAATATAGGCTTTAGGGCTAATTAATTTTTGGTCTAAAGTAATATTTGTTGTTTCTCGTCTTCTTTGTGGAAATTTTCTACTAGACATATTATTTGTCGCGAGTGATCATATTTTCTAAAATATAATATGCAAATTTAAACTTCACCCATTAAGAGAAGGTATTGGTTACGTGGAACAGGTAGAGGGCGGGAGATAGGGATAGGATCGTTAAGTTGGTTTTCCATCAATCCTGTCTGGATAAAGCTATCTGTGAGGAATAATTTAATTGTATAGATTGAGAAGGTTTTTCATAAATGGGAGGTGCGTCTTTTTTAATTGGGAGGGGCAAGCTTGGAAAAAAGACTTGGTTTTTTTAATTGGGATGGGCGGTTTGCATAAAGCTCCTCCTAGAAGCTTACTGAAAGGTCATTTTCTAGCTGTGAGTCTTATTAAAGTCATTATGCTGGTAACAAATAGACCCTTACCCTCCTAGAGCACAACTTAAGTGGGATATATCGAATTTGTTTGCCTTCGTTTAGTTTGATGTAAAGTTAGATGTAATTATAAGACATGTGACCTGAAATATTATAGAATGTGAATTTTTATTTTGTATCATAAGCGTTATCCGTACAATGGTTAACTTTCACAAGGTTCTTGGATAGGGGAAATGCACGACGCTTCAGATAACTTGGTTATGATTTGCAAAATGCTAGATCCCAAGATTTTCAGATGTAAAGATTTATGTGAATCCGTACACCCAACTCACCTCATACCCTACAATCATATGGGATTTATTGGGTTTGTTTCATTTTGTATTTGTTGAAATTTTAGGTTTAGTATTTATGTGTAGTTATATTACTTTAGTTCAGATCAAATGATTTTACAGTGCAACTAACATAAGTCACTTGATACGTTACTTTTGTTAATACTATGTAAAACTAGAAGAAGCCAAATAAAGTGGCAAATCCATTGAATTTGCTTATGTTGTTTGCTCTTAACTAGTTTTAGGGGTTATAACCAAACGTTTATTGGGTCGTCCTGCATTGATGGTCTTCATGTATGCCTTTAATGGCGTTCGTTGTAACTGTCCAACGGTCACGTCACTAATTGCGGCTTTGAATGCCCTTCATGATATTTGTTGTAACCGCCCAACAGTCGTCCTGAGTGGTTGTCGTGAGATCTTGGTCGTAAGACCTGGTCGCAGGACCGTGGACGGTGGACGTTGGACGCTGGACGGTAGACGCTGGACGGTGGACGTTGGACACTGGACGGTGGACGTTGGACGGTAGACGCTAGACGTTGGACGCTGGACCGTGGTGTAAGATCATGACTTTTCAGTCATGACTTTGATTATTTTTTACCTAGACAACTATCTCAGATATTTATCCTTGTTGGTCAAGGGTATGGTTATCGTGGGTATTATCTTCGTCGGTTGAGGGTGTGATTTTTTACCCAAACACTATATTACAACGGATCATAATTGGGTAGATATGTAGCTTTACAAAAATTTTACTTCCCTTTCCTCCTATTTTTGGAAGAAAAGTTTTTATATTTTTTCTTTTACTTTTCATCTTAAAAAACTCGAGAATACAACATTTTTTTCCTCCTACTTTCTTTCCTTTTATCTCAATTTCCTTCGGGGAAAAAAAGCCTTCTAAAATACAACTTAATTTAAAGTTATACTAATTACATAACAAAAAAATTGTGATTTACTTTAATACATTAGGTAAAAAATTGTTGTAATTCAAACTTTTGAATACTACAAATTTAATCAATATTTCTCTCATCAATTGACCTTCCTCACAAACAATATTCTAATTGTAAACACCAAAACTAATTATAATAAATTGAGAAATTTTTAATTAAGTAGAAAGAATAAATACTAAATTTTAAACATAAGTATTAATTAAATTTAATTAATTTCGAGTGAAATGGGTTACCATTTCTTTTCTTATTTAATATTTAAATTAAATACAAATAGATGAAGCTTATGAGGAAGGGATAATTATAGTTAATCTCCAATATAAAAAAACAATTTCAACAAACTTGAGGGAGATTCAGTGGTCACCCTAGGCAAAGGGTGGCTTCACCATCGTGCGTAGCACAAACAGCTATTCAAAAACAGCCACCACAGTCCCCAGATTAGTATCTGAAACACACAAAACCAATAAAGCAGACTAAAAATACAGAACCAAAAACATCCATACACAAAATTTTACCGGCTGCACCTCCAGCCGCAACAATTTGATGGCCACGAACACTGCACAACAGCCGATTTGAGGGTTGTCTATTTACGAGCAGTAAACAGACGCCCGTCCTGTTTTAATCCAGCTGTCTCCCATCCTCTGTCTCGTCTTTTTACGCTCCGGAAATTCTCTGCAACATCCTGACAGCCAACGAAATCTTCAAGCCCCATAAGGGTCCACAAGCCAAGACGTCCAATCCATTTTCCGCTCAATGTCGCATTGCAACCCATTCATATATTATGATCTGGAAATTAAACAGGTGTTCCTCCACCGAGCCGTAGCTTTTCTCGAATATGCACCGATTTCTATTTGCCCAAATGTGATATAGTAACTCCATACTGTAGCCGACTATCTCCGAAGACCTTTTTCGTCATTTCCTCATTGATCTCCAGCCGCTACGAGCTCATTTACCGATTTAGCTGATACCAAATTCAGTCTCCGCCATTTTCCCACAAGATTCCATAAACTCTTAACCCTCACACATGTAACTAATGCATGATCAATAGTTTCCAAATTCTTGTCCATATCTCGGACACGGTAGATTCAATGTCCATTCCCATCTTGTCTAAAACCTCCCTTACCGGTAATCTCCCTAATTTTAATCTCCATAAATATCTACAATCCTTTTTTGGAATAAAATTTACCCATGTCGTAGCCAAATTGCTTCCTCCAAGGTTGTTCCTCTTCTCTTCTATCAAGCCTCTGAATGTCTTAACCGTGAATCCCCCTTGCACATCTAGTCTCCATCTCGTCGTATCTAATCTATCACCCAACAGTTTGATGTCCGTCACTAAACTTAACAACCCCTCTAGCTCCTTTATCTCCCTTCCCTTTGGCTCCCTCCTGTAATCCCATTTCCACACCCACTCCTCTCCACGAAACTCTCCTTTCTCCGCCACCGAAGCCTTCTTGTTTACTTCTGTTTGGAAAAGCCGCTTGAAACACTCTTTGAGCCTACCCATCGAAGTCAACTCATCTTCCAAAAAATTAACACTTAATTGTCCCCTATTTATCTTACCAAACTAACTCGAGAACCCAATTCCTATCTTATCTATATCTCTTTAGGTCTTTATAATATTTTCCCACACTGTCTTACTCCCCCTTCTCCTCGAATCCCCCTCCCTAAGCCCTCCCTCCTTAACATAGATAATTGCCACTACCTCTTTCCACATACTCCCTCTCTCATCATGGAGCCTCCACCACCATTTCACAAGAAGCCCCCAATTAAGGTCTTTAAGGCCTCCTATGTTAAAACCTCCCCTTTCAAAGGAACCCAAAACTTTTTCCCACTTAACCCACACTCTTCCTCTCCTCACATCACTCACATCCCCCCCCCCCAAAAAAAAAAAAAAATTTCTTCGAATTCTCTCTAGCTCTAAACTCGCACTAGTCGGGGTCTGAAACAAAGAAAGGTAATACAACGACACACTTCCAAGAACCGAACGTACCAAGGTCCATCATCCACCAAAAGAGAGCATTTTGGCTTTCCAACATGATAATTTGTTCTGCATCTTTTCTACTACTAGTTTCCAACTTGAAGTTATTTTCATGTTAGCTCATACTTGGAGGCCAAGATAAATGAATGGCAACCCACCATTTCCACAATTCAAGCTACTTGCCCATGCTTTGGTGTCCTCTTCCAAAACCCCTATATCAAAGATTTTGCTTTTCCCCAAGTTCATCTTTAAACGCGATAACTCGTGAAAGCATTGGAGCACTTTTATAAGGTTTTTAAGTTAGAGGTCTCCCATTCTCCAAGAACTACTACATCGTCCGCATATTGCAAGTGCGATACCATTACCTCATCCCTTCCCACTTTTATCCCTTTATATAGTCCCTTTCTCACCGCTTCTTCTACCATTAGATGTAGACAATCGACCACGATCAAGAAGATGAAAGGTGCGAGCGGGTCCCCTTGTCGAATCCTTTCTCCATAGGGAATTCCTTTCTTGGAGTGTCATTTACAAGAACCGAAATCCTTGACGATTTTAAGCAAGTTTCAATCCACCCCCTCCATTTCACTCTGAACCCCATATTTTCCAACACTTCTAGGAGATAAGACCATCTCACCGTGTCATATGTTTTCTCAAAATTGACTTTGAAAATCAAATTCTTTTTCTTTTTCATTTTTCATTTCTACGAAGTCCACCATCTTGTTGGCTACTAAAATCCCATCCCAAATGGTTCTACCTTTTATAAATGTGTTTTGTTACTTACTTATAATCTTCTCCATAACCCCCTTCATTCTCTCCGCTAGGATTTTCGTTATCACTTTGTATAGAACCCCAATTAGACTTATTGGTCGATATTCATTTAATCCCAAGGGGCAAGAAGTCTTTGGAATCAAAGCCAAGAAAGATGCATTGCATCCTTCATTGAGCTCCCCCTTCTCCCAAAACCAATCCATCACCTCCACTAAGACCTCTTTTATAATCACCCAAAACGTTTTTAGGAACTCTATCGAGAACCCATCCGGTCCCGAGGATTTATTCCTTCCACATTCTTTTAACGCACCCCATATTTCCTCTCCCGAAAACCTCTTTTCAAGATGTGAGGCCTCTTCCCTCGAAATCTTCGTCAACCGGTTCATAATCAACTTTGTTGTAGTTTTTCGTTGGTTGTCATATTTTTCTTTTAAAAACCTAAACACATGCTCTTTGATAGTCGTCGGATCCTCCGTCCATTCCAAGTCTATATTTAAGTCGTGTATGGCATTCTTCCTTTCCCTCAATTTGTTAGTCGTATGAAAAAATTTGGAGTTTTCATCTCCTTCTTTAATCTATTTTAGCTTTGCTCTTTGTCTTGCAATCTCCGCACTCTTTTCCTCCATCTCTAGCCATTTTTTTTGTGTCTCAATCCAAGTTTGTCTCTCATCTTCACCTAACGGGTTTATTTCGTTCTTTGTTTCCCATTCTTTCATCTTATCTTTCAAGCAACCCGCTTCTTTCTCCACATCATCCCGTCTATTCTTGCGCCAATTTTTCACTTCGACCTTCACCTTTTTTAACTGTCCCTGAATTTACAATCCGGCCGGTTTGATGTTACTTCCATAGCCCATGCTTTCTTAACCACTTCCTCAAATCCATTGTCAATCAACCATAAATCGTAGACTTTAAAGGGTCTTGGTCCGAAGTCGAAGTTCTAATCACTAAGAACTATGAGGGCGTGATCCGACCACTTCCGTTCCAATGTTTTTGCATTTATTTCGTTTCCATTGTCTCCTGAACGAACCGGAAACCAAAATTCTATCCAATTTACTAAGCTTTGTATCGTCGTCGCTTATTCTCGTGTATCTACTACCTCCTATCTTCCAATTATTTCTCCTAATGAAGTCATTAAAATATTCTGAGCCTTTTGTTCGCCGTGTTCAATCTCTCATGTGTACCCCTTACTTAATTAAAGTCCTCGAACAAAAACCACTTTACTTCCTTCTTTTCACATAAAAGATCCAATTTCTTCCAAAGCTTTGAACTCTCCTTCTGATCGTTTGGACCATATACATTAACACAACCCACTAGTCCTCCAACCCTTTCCCACTTGCCAATGACCGCCACGAAATTCACCTCTTTTATCGCGTACTCGCCTTGGAATTTAGATTTATTCCATATAAGTAGTAATCCACCCGATCCCCCTGTTACCCCCACATATATAAACTCACCCTTCCTCTTCCAAATACGTAATTCTCCTGTTTTCACATACTGTGTAACACCCGGAATTTTTTGATTAATAAAAATATTCTAGAAAAGACGTGTTTTAAAAGTGTTATGGGTTGGTTAATGAAAAAGATCAAAGCTATGCGTCGAAAATCAAGTTTGTGAGTTTCGGGTTGACTTAAATGGCTCGTGCCAGTTACGGCGCCAGTTACAAAAACTAACCCACGCCACTAAGTGGCATTAGCCTCTGTTTGGCTGGGGCCAGTTACGGCGCCAGTTACAAAAGCTAACCCACGCCACAAGTGGCGTTAGCCTCTGTTTTGGTCCGGGCCACTTATAACTGGCGAGACAACTGGCGTCCAGCTCCTGATCTATCTTAAAACCTCCGTTTTTTCTTGTCTTTCACACTCATTTCTCACCCAAACTTATTTTCTCTTCTTCTTCTCTCTCAAGACCATTTTGGAGGGTCTTAACTCCTTAAACCTACTCATTCCAAGTCATTTATTGCACCTCAAGCTTGAAGATTTAAGGCTAGAGTTTAAAGGATTCGTGTCCTTCACCAAGCTTCATCACCATCTTCATCCTCTTAGGGATATTTCTAGGGTTTACCTAACCCTAGCTTTGTGAGCTCAAATCCAAACTTTATAAACTCAAATACTTGTTGTAAATGTTATATTTACTGATTTTAAGTTACGATTTCAAGTATTATGTGTTTGGGTTACGTTTGGAAGTTTTAGGTCAAAATGAGAAATTTGGGTATTTTGATATAGATGATGAAATGAGTATCATAAATGGTTTATAATACTTGGAAAGGCTCTATGATGGGTTAATCTTGGATTTTGATACTAAAATGATTTGACCTAATTTTCGGTAAAATGCGTATTTCAAAAGGGAAATATTTTATATAAAGGTTTTCAGTGTTTGGAACACTATCAATACATCTCGTTTGATGTAGTTGATTATTAGACTAGTGCGTTATGGATCCATAGGCATAAGAGTCGGTATGTAATGTCGTGAAGGATAGAATGAACCCACTTTTAATTGGAAATAGGCATTGCGATAAATTGTGCAATTTCCAATCTATCCTTTCACTCTCGGAATATGCATTGTGGTTAGCGTGCAATTCTTGAGGCTCGAGCTTATGTGTACAAATGACTAAAGACTGTATTGTGGTTGATGTCAATGGCTACCAGATCTTTATGTGCCGCTCTATAACATTGGTTTGTGGCCAACTTGGAGTTCCTTCACAACTAATGGTAATATCGAGTGTCCCCCGATTGTTTTAAAAGATCCTTGCTCAACAAGAGTAAGCTTTCAAGTTAAGTTAAATGGGATAAAGTATAAATCACCTTTATTTTAAAATATTTTGCTGCCTTATCCATTTAACTGTTTGTTCTCACTAGGCGTAAGCCTAACACTTGATTTTAAAAATGTTTAGCAGGTGATCGGGTTTGATGGGGCTCCTTAGAGTGGAGCGGAGTGAAGTGCCGGTGAAGGCACTCTTTTTGAGAAAGGCACTTTAGAGTGTAATTATTGGAGATATTAGAATTGAAATTTTGGAGATATTAGCAACACCCGAACATAATCTATGTTCCTGTTTATGTAGATTAATAGGTTGTTGTTTTAGTATTCCTTTTGTGTTGTTAACTCCCATACTCTTTCCCCACTTACTGGGTGATTTTTATATTTATTCCGCATTTCGTTTGGTTTAATTTTGCTCTAAATTTTAGGGTGTTATATACTGTTTCTTGATCCTCCAGACATTTTTTTCTTTTCTCTGTTCCTTATCGATTCCTTTCTCCGTCATTCACAGGAGCTTCCGTTCTTGGATTTGTCTGACTTGACTTGGGATTGATTCATCAAACTCTTTTTTTGGGCTGTTATTTTATTTTTTCCTTCCATCGAATTGACATCCTCTTGTGATGTTGGGCAGCTTCGTTTTTTCTTTTATCGGCCCATTGTTTTTTTCTATATCCGATCCAATTGGTTTTATCTAGTCAAGCCCATTATTTGAATGTAATTGCAATTTGCCCTAATATTTTGAAAATGATCTGCTCCCTCGATTCCTTTACTCAGCGCCTTGGGAACCACTTCAGCCTCGTTTCCTGCATTATAATAATTATCATTAATTTCATATGACTCTTCAGATCCCCTCTCCTTTCCCAGCTTCTTCCATGGGTCTTCTTGCCGGACGTTTATCGGAATTGTCTCCGACCACCGGTCAACCTTTTTGTTTATGTCTCCTGTTTCCTCATCGTTTTATCCTTTGATCTCTGACTTCATATCGTCTCCTTTCGCATTGGTTACCTCCTTCTTCTCTTTTTCTTCGAATATACTCTCTTCGACCATCAAGTCTTCATTTATGCCTTCATCCCTTTCCGGCCATGCTGACGAGTTCGAAAGTTCCTCCCCCTCTCCCTCCGATACCTCTTGGTTCCACTCACTGTCGTCTTCACGTATATTTTTTTCTAGACTACTCCCATCCTCTTCGTCGATCTTCACAACGTAATATAAGTCCCCTACTTTAATACATTTTGTTTCGTTTATTCTCTTCGTTAAACTTGAACATATTAGAGGTTTGCTCCACATTAGGTTCGAACTCTCCTCTATCTCACAATTACGTATGAACAAACGTTTACCCCACTATCCGGCGATCTCCTTTAATACATCTTCCTTCCATGCATGAAGTGGTACACCTTCTATTCTAAGCCAGACCATTCGATCCGAATTTCTAAAACCCGTAGACCATCTTCTCAAATCTTTGATCTAATAGTGCAATCGATGCACTTTGTTGTTTACAACCTTTTCCATTGCTTCCGATGTCTCGAACTTGATTATAATGTTCCTTCCTCCAATTAATTTGAGTTCACTTCCTTTCACCAAGGTTGCGGTAATGCACGTTTGAATTGCTTCCACATGCTCTAGAAGTTCAACTCTTCCAACAACACAATTCCGGAGATATTCCATTCGTTTTGCATCCACTTCCCACTCCCTATCACCGACTGTTGGGTTCCAACATTGTTCTTTTTAATCAATGAAGGTCTTTTAATTACGTCCACATATGTGTATGTCTCCGATCTGGTCATCCCGCTATTCGAATAGTTTCCTGTTTCTCCTTTAACATCTCCACCTTGGTTCCTTGATTGCATCTTGTCTATCTTTTTATTTGCCACATGGAGACTCAGTTTATAATTACCCATCAAGATTGTTCTTAACTTTTCCATCATCTCCACCTCATCCTTAATGTTTTTGAATCGTACAAACCCAATCCTTTTCCCATTTCTTAACCTCTTACCTGCCATATATATATATATATATATATAAGATTATTAAAAACGTCTACCTCTAAAATAACAAAACTTATTGAGCAAATTGAAAAAAAATCAAACAAATCCATCAACAATAGTTGGAATTTTGGATTTGATGGATTTTTGTATTTTGTCAATTTAGATAATGGCTATGTTTGACAAACTAGCGGGTAGCTGATAAGCTAGAAGGCGGCTGATAAGCTAGCTGGTGAAAAAATCACGTTTGACAAAAACTAGATTATAAGAATGTAAAATTACCAAAAATGGCATATTGTTAATCAATCAATTACAATATTTTAAAATATAATTAAGAACAAACTTTTAATAATATAATATATTAATTAATATAAATAAGATGGTAGAAAAATTAAACAAATATAACATATTGATTAAAATGAATTTCTAATAGATCATTATATATATTAAAAACAAATCTTTAATAATATAATATATTAATTAATATAAACAAGATGGTAGAAAAATAAAAAAAAATATAATATATTGATTTAACATAATTTCAAATAGATTATATATATTACGACATTTGGATCTGTTAAAACAAAATTTAGAAAAAGTCTATTATTTATGACTAAAAAAACCATTGCATATAATATGGATAAAAATATAATTAGATAGATTCACATATCATAATTAATTAATAATTAAAAAATATATATTTAATAGTTAAACTAAATATTTTATTAAACTAATTTAATACAATTTTATTATTTATGAAACAAAATAAATATAAATTTAATTTTTATATTACATATACATTTTTATAATTGTTATATTTATTTTTTTATAACTAAATATATTAAATAATAATTAAAGAAAAAAATTGATATAATTAATAATTGTTGTAAATAATTAGTAACTAGTATTAATTTATTATTTATAATTATAATTATAATTAACTATTAATTAATTTTTAATTTATATTAATTAATATTAGTAATATTGAATATTTATTAGTATTAGTAATGCTTAGTATTTATTAATATTATTTATAATTAATAGTAATAAATAAAAATTTATATCAGTAATGGTTATATTTGGAAAAAATGACAATAGATTCACAAAACGCTAATTCAAGTAACATTTCAATACGTTAGCTTATAAGTTTTCTTATACGCATCAAAACATATACCCTGAAAATAAGCTAGATTATAAGCTAATTTATTTTTGCCAAACATAGCCAATGTAGTAAATTGGGAAATTAAAACTAAAAACATAATGTCGTGGACACATTTTTTTACTTGGGACATAAAAGTCCAACTTACTAAATACAATTAATACGTGTGTATTTTTGAGACAAGACCGACCATCAAAATCGCTTAAACCACCAATAAAGGTCGGATTTAACATGATATCTTAAAAACCCGATTTTATCATGGTATGATTATATGTCTCATCTTATCTCTTAATTACATATATCTTACCAAATCTTGGCCCCTCTCTTTCACAATTATTGCTATTCCCAAATCTTGTTTTATTTATTTTTCTATCCAAACCCAAAAGTGACATACATACAGACTACAGAGTCGTATGATTTTTTTTTTCTTTTTAATTGTGAATATATAAGTTTTTATTCATAAAAAGATATGGGAAAAAATATTTAGAAATGATTGGATGGATTTAAAAGTAAAGAACAATATTTGGAAATCTAATTAATTAAGATACAAGAGGAGATAATTATTTCCATATTAAATCATTTTATTATATTCCTTAGAGATATTGAAACAACCCAACTCCAAAATGCTTATAGTATATAACGTTATGATCTTATACAAGCCAAAATTAGAAAAAGTACAACAAACTTTTTCCTTCTTAATACAAACTAATGTACAAGAGGTTTTTAGATGTAATAGTCTATATTAACTCTAACTCAGAGTTTTCCCTTGTCATTTCTCTTCGGATGAGACTGTCCTAAAATGCATATTTTCAAAATATAGGAATGGTTAGACCATAAGGTCTAGTGAGAAATTCCCTAGTTGCAATAATATGACGAAATCATAAAAGAAAGTTAAACACAACATATATGTCATATTATGTAAAGGATTAGTACTCTCTCAAATTGAAACATACTAAATACTCTCACATCTCAATTTTGCCGCCACCAATCTTTTACGCAACTCCTGTCGATTTTGCCACCCACAATCATTTACGCAACTCCTATCGATTTTGCCACCCACAATCATTTACGCAACTCCTGTCAATCTCATCAAAATAATTCTCACTCGATTCCAACACGACATAATTACATAGGGTACCCAAAAATGCTATAAATTCCGTATTGACTTATAAACAAACACGTACCGTAAAATTATGCATTTCAGTGTATAAATAAAAAAACGGTTTATAAAACTCACCTTATCAGTGGTTTAATCGAAATACTTCTAACAGTCAAAACTCAAATATAATTAACGTAAACTGAACCAAACAAACTACCGGTCAAAACCCCGATGTAAAATCATATAAACCCAAAACTTAACTTACTATATATATATATATATACAAACGGTAGTTGTTACCTTTCTTCTTCTGACGATGATGAACGAAACACACATAGAGAGAGAGAGAGGGAGAGAGTATACCTACTTTCTTGATTCTAAAATGAGAAATATACCAAATGAAAGAAATCATGCATAAAAGATGAAGGCGGTGGCGTGGCTTCTCATACATGATACATCACATGGCTCACAAAAGCCAACAACCAATCATCAATTTGGAACTAAGTCCTAGCTCATTGGTGCACATGGGAGGTAACCACAAGTAGGTCATGAGGTTATAAATCAAAATACCAAACTAGTCCCTCAAACCCAAATAACTATACCAAACCATTCCGTTAAATAACTTTAACTCGATTATTACAATATGCCCTCCCAGAAGAATTTTGTCCCGGAATTCCATTAGGCAAACAACTAAGGATATTTTACTCGCATTTCGTATTCTAATTCCCACGTAGCTTATTGTCCCTTATGCGCGCCATTGGACTTTTACTAACCGGATCTCCTTATTCCGCAAAGCCTTAACTCTAAAGTCAGTAATGGCTTCCGGGGTTTCTTCAAAACATAATTTCTCGTCCACCGTGATTTCGGGTAAAGGTACATTCCGGATCAGCCAAACACTTTTTGAGATTCGATACATGAAGCGTGTTATCAAGTGCATTTAGCTTGACTGGCAACTCCAAACGATAAGCTACTTCTCCAACACGGTCGGTAAATGGAAACGGTTCAGTATACCTTGGGCTAAGCTTACCTCGTTTCCCAAACCGGAGAATCCCTTTCCATGGTGATACTTCAACATACATCACCTGATCTCCTACTTGAAATTCTACAGTTTACGACGTTAATCAGCATAGTTTTTCTGTCGGTCTTGTGCCATCTTGATTCATCCACGAATTTGATCAATTTTCTCAGTAGTCATCTAAACGATCTCCGGACCGGCTAGTTGTTTTTCTCCCACCTCATTCCAATATAAAGGAGTTCTGCATTTTATACCGTATAGAACTTCAAGGGGTGCCGCTTGTATACTTGCTTGATAACTATTGTTATAAGCAAATTCAATTAGAGGTAAGTGGTTCTCCCACGAACCTCCAAAATCAATATATAATCTGTCCAGTCGTTCCCGCGGATATGCTTCTTTAGGTAAAAAGTGATACCAATTGAAACAACCTAGCTCCAAAACGCTTATAGTACATAACGTCCTGATCTTATACAAGCCAAAATCAGAAAAAGTACGACAAACTTTTTCCTTCTTAATACAAACTAATGTACAAGAGGGTTTTAAAAGCCTATGTACAAGCAGTCGAAACCTTTCGGTGTCTTTGGCAATTTCACTATAAAATCAACGGTATGATCCCATTTCCATTCCGGGATTTCCAACAACTGTAAGTTCGCATAAGGTCGCTAGTGTTCTACTTTTACTTGTAGACATGTTAAGCAACGTTCTACATACTTTGCAATGTCTCTTTTCAAACCCGGCCACCAATAAAATGATTTCAAGTCTTTATACTTTTTATTAGTACCCTGATGAATCAAGTATCACGATTTATGCGCTTCATCCAGGATTATCACTCAGAGATTTCCTAGGTAAGGCACCCATATTCTGTCCTCAAAGCATAGAATTTCCTGACTATCTTTTATCAACCTTGAAGTCAAACCACCAATTCGTTCTGCCTTTACATTTTCATCTTTTAGGGCTTTGGCTTGATACTTTTGTTGTTCGTAAAAAATACTTGGAATTATTTCTACTCGAAGTGCCACAGCTTTAATCGTTCCACTTTTCTCCTTGCGACTTAACGCATCATCCACAACATTCGCTTTTCTGGGGTGATAGAGAATCTCACAATCTAATCGCTTACTAATTCTAACCACCGTCGCCGCCTCATGTTTAGATCTCGTTGATTGAATAAATTTTGAAGACTTTTATGATCAGTGAATATTTGACACTTCGTTCTGTACAAATCATGTCTCTAGATTTTCAAAGAGAATACGATCGCAACGAACTCCATATCATGCGTCAGATATTGCTGTTCATGGTCTTTTAACTGACGTGAAGCGTATGCGACAACTTTTCCACGTTGCATTAACACACACCCCGACCTAAGTTTCGAAGCATCATTGTATACTAGGAAATCTTCTGAACCTTCCGGTAATAATAAAGATTGGCGCACTACACAATCTATCTTTTAGAAGTTGGAAAGCTTGATCCTGTAATTCTCCCCAGACGAACTTCATATTCTTCTTAGTTAACATTGTTAGTGACGTGGCAATACTAGAGGAATTCTCAATAAATTTTCGGTAGTACCCCGCTAACCCCAAGAAGCTTCTAATTTCCGTTGGCGACTTCGGTGTTTCCATCTTTCAATTGCTTCAATTTTCGTCGGATCCACCTTAATGCCTCCTTCTGAAACAATGTGTCCTAGAAATTACACCTCCCGTAACCAGAACTCACACTTTGATAGTTTAGCATAGAGTTTTTCTTGCTTTAGTAACTCTAATATTAACCGAAGGTGATTAGTGTGATTTGCTTCCGATCGGGAATAAATAAGGATATCATCGATAAATACAATTACGAATTTATCAAGATATTGAGTATATACGCAGTTCATCATGTCCATAAAGGTTGCTGGCGTGTTCGTTAACCCAAATGGCATCACTAAAAATTTATAATGCCTATACCTCGTACGAAAAGCAGTCTTGGATACATCTTCTTCTCGAACTCTCAACTGATGGTACCCTGACCTTAAATCGATCTTGGAGAAATAACTGGCCCCCACCAGTTAATCAAACATGTCATCGATTCTCGGCAGCGGGTACTTATTCTTTATCGTCAGTTTGTTAAGCTCTCGATAGCATAAACAGAATTAACAAGATAGGGACCTGTCACTACATCTGGAATTTCCTCGGCCTCACCCTTGGACATTAAGAAAGCTCGGCCCCTCGCTTTCCCCGGCTGGTTTATTTTCACCCCTCCATGATTGGTTCGAGTATACCCAGTGGTAGCAGCTCCCTTATTCCTTAATTGTGGACAGTTAGGTTGCGTGTGATATGAAGAATTGTAGTGAGCACAATGTTTCGACATCCTATAATCTCTAGAAATATGGCATGCCTCTCTACAATTATAACATTTTCGTTGCTCCACCATACAGTTCCCTTGATGGACCTGATGACATCTCGGACAAGGTTTGGTTAGGAATCGCTGAAAAGGTCGGTTCTCTACCTTCATTGACTTAGACTAATGATTGTCTACCAAGGATTCCTCCCACTTTCTTTTCTCACCCATTCTTTCTCTCATCAAACGATTCTCGTTCCTTTCGTCAGCATCTGCGTTAGCGACTGCAAACTGAAAGGTTTGGGGTTTCATAGTGATCACAACACTTCTGGCTGAAGGCTTCAGTCTCCACACAAATATGTCCACCTTGCGTGCTTTTCTAGAAATTTGGAACTCGGCAAATCGTGATTGTTCTAGAAACTTGTCAATATACATTTGAACTGACAAGTTCCCTTGTTCCAACTTCAAGAACTCTTCTTCTATCAGCTTAATGGCTTCGGATGGACAAAACTGTTCTTCAAACTTATTCGTAAAGTCTTCCCATGATGTGGTTTTCAGCACATCCAGTGTCGCCGAGGATTCTGCCTCCCACCAATAAATCGTGCTGGATCTTGACATAGCTATTGCAAATGTAACACGATCCTCTACCGCACATTTACTGGAATTGAAGGAGGATTCAATTTCCTTCAGCCAGCACATTGCTTTTATTGGATCTCGCTCACCGGAATATGTTGGAGGTTTGCAGGAAAAGAACATCTTCATATCTCCTCCTCTTGGATTTGAGGTAGTAACTGGCCGATTAACTTCAACCCTTTGATTAATATCAGGGTTGGCTACTCGTTCAGTTCGAGTATAACCTGCTCAAGTATGAATGTCAGATGGGTTTGTATCTTACCCATTTCTACTGCTAACATATCTATCGTTACCACCTATGGAGGTTGACTCCGACCCCACCCCTGGACCTACCTCTTCCGCGCCCTCTGTTCGAACTTTCCTGGACAGATGCCTCTTGATTAATCGGCATTTCTTGTTGTATACTCCTACCTCTTCCACGGCTTCTACCACAGCCTCGTCCTTTCGTGGATGTAGTTATGTCAGGATAGTTCCTACCTCTCGATCCCTCTTCCTCGTCCTCGACCGCGCCTACAACCACGACCAATAGACGAACCTCCCAAGTTTTCAACATCTGGAGGATCTGCCAACCTCCGGTGCAATAGATGCAGATCGACCCGACCTTCTAGGATCATTTTCCATCTAAAACAAACACATAGGTGTATATATATATATATATATATATATATAGAGAGAGAGAGAGAGAGAGAGACGCGGGTTCATGCGAGGACGGTAAAAATTTACAAGAATGCGAGGACAATCCTCAGCCAATCATTTTGTACATGAATTTTTTTTCATGTACAAAATCATATGTGATTTTGTACTAGCATAAAAAATGACACGCATGACTTTTGCTGCGGGAAAATTCTCGGCTAATCATATATGATTTTGTACGTGAATCATATGTGGTTTTGTACATGAAAAAATTCATGTACAAAATGATTGGCTGAGAATTGTCCTTGCATTATCGTAAATTGTTACCGTCCTCGCATGAAACTCTCTCTCTCTCTCTCTCTCTCTATATATATATATATATATATATATATATATTAATCACATACCCAAATATACTAACGTATTCAAGTAACAACAAGAACCTATAAACTCATGATTACATTGGTCATATGTAATCTGGATCTACCGTCCATGCAATTCTTTCAACCTATTATATTTCTCATTCCCAAAGGTTCTACACAAGACAAGGACGTGCTACCTCGCATTACTATACCTAGTTTAAGTCTAAACATTATCTCCAACACCTAAATCTCTTAAACTCAAACTCCGATACCAATTGAAACAACCTAGCTCCAAAATCCTTATAGTACATGACGTCCTGATCTTATACAAGCCAAAATCAGAAAAAGTACGACAAACTTTTTCCTTCTTAATACAAACTAATGTACAGGAGGTTTTTAAAAGCCTATGTACAAGCCGTCGAAATTAAGGACTATGACTAAATGGCATAGTCTATACTAAGTCTAACTCAAAGTTTTCCCTTGCCATTTCCTTCCGGATGAGACCGTTAGAAATGCATATTTTCAAAATATAAGGAGGGTTAGACCATAAGGTCTAGTAAGAAATTCCCTAGTTGCAATAATATGACGAAATCATAAAAGAAAGTTAACGACAACATATATGTCATATTATGTAAAGGATTAGTACTCTCTAAAATTGAAACATACTAAAATACTCTCACATCTCGATTTTGTCACCCACAATCATTTACGCAACTCCTGTCGATTTTGCCACCTACAATCATTTACGCAACTTCTGTCAATCTCATCAAAATAATCCTCACTCGATTCCAACACAACATAATTACATACGGT
Organism: Silybum marianum; assembly: GCA_036898165.1. Classification (NCBI taxonomy): domain Eukaryota; kingdom Viridiplantae; phylum Streptophyta; class Magnoliopsida; order Asterales; family Asteraceae; genus Silybum; species Silybum marianum. The sequence goes on along the minus strand of CM072530.1, from coordinate 48,641,783 downwards.
ACCCAAAAATGATATAAATTCCGTATTGATTTATAAACAAACACGTACCGTAAAATTATGCATTTCAGTGTATAAATAAAAACGGTTTATAAAACTCACCGTATCAACGGTCTAACCGGAATACTTCTAACGGTCAAAACTCGAATATGACTAACGTAAACTGAACCAAACAAACTACCAGTCAAAACCCCGATGTAAAATCATATAAACCCAAAAACTTAACCATACTATATATATATATATATATAGGGTTGGGTTCACGTGAGACAAGTCTGTTTCCGTGAGACCATGAGACCACTTTTTTACACTTGAAACTTCACAGCAAAAACACTATGAAGGTAAAAAAAATATGACGGTTCACGTGAGACCAGCCTGTTTCCGTGAGACCCGTCGGAGACCCGTGAAACCACTTTTTTACTCTTGAAAACTTCACAGCAAAAACACTGTGACGGTAAAAAAAATCAGAACCTTCACAGCAAAAAACTATGTAGGTTACTTTCATAGCAAAAATACTTTAAAGATTCATATCATTTTACCTTCATAGTGTTTTTGGTGTGAAGTTTCAAGTGTAAAAGGGTTGTCTTACGTGTCTCACGTGATCCCAAGTCTATATATATATATATATAGGGAGAGTTCAAATGAGAACACCTCCAATTTAAAAAAACAAAAGAACTCATTTGGGACCACATATAAAGTGGGCCCCACCAATAAAACATCATATCTCATTTAATTGGGGCCACCATTGAAAATCAGATATGATTTTTTATTGGTGGGACCCACATCATATGTGGCCCCAAATGAGTTTTTTGTTTCTTTTAGATTTACAAAGTTCTCATTTAAACCTCTTCCTGTGTATATATATATATATATATATAGGAAGGTTTAAATGAGAACTTTGCATTTCTAAAGGAACAAAGGGACAATTGTGGATCACATATGACGTGGGTCCCATATAATATTAAATTATTTATGATTTAATATTAAATCATAAATGATTTAATATTAAATCATAAATGATTTAATATTATGTGGGACCCACATCATATGTGGTGCCAAATGAGTTTCTTTGTTCCTTTAAATTGGTAGTGTTCTCATATGATCCGTCTCCTATATATATATATATATATATATACATCAAAGATAGTTGTTACCTTTCTTCTTCTGACGATGATGAACGAAACACACACATACAGAGTATACCTACTTCCTTGATTCTAAAATGAGAAATATACCAAATGAAAGAAATCATGCATAAAAGATGAAGGCGGTGGCGTGGTTTTCATACATCACATGGCTCACAAAAGGCAACAACCGATCATCAATTTGGAACTAAGTCCTCATTGGTGCACATGGGAAATAACCAATAACCACAAGTAGGTCAGGAGTTATAAATCAAAATACCAAACTAGTCCCTCAAACCCAAATAATTATACCAAACCCTTCCGGTAAATAACTTTAACCCGATTATTACAGATATATAATAAAACACCGATCTACTTATTTATATTTTAATATATAACATAAAAAATCATATTCAGGATTTTAATTCGAGATTTTCAACAATAAACATAATTTATTTATTTTTAACATGTATAAGAAGCTTCAAAACAGAAATGGATCCAAAAGGAATTTGAATAGTGATACTGTAGCTTACAATGATTAAGGATCGAATATAATTTTCAATGCAACAAAACAATTTATGGTGATACAGAACCTTACAATTAGAGATGGTCAAAAACCGGTCCTGGGCCGGGCCTAAATAGTGTTAAGGCGGACCGATCCCGGTGCGGTCCCGGTCCTGACTAAAGTACCTCGGCCCGGTTAAGCTTAATGAGGCCCGGTTATGACAACCGGTCCCGGGATGGGCCTAAATTGGTCCTATACTTTAAAAAAAACTATTTTTTCTTAAATTTTTAACATTACTTTAACATATGTAAATGAGTCACTTAAATACACCTTAAAATTACGTTTTATTGTAGTTTTAAAAGTGGGTTTTAATCAAATACACTTTAAAAAAATACGTTTATTATAGTTTTATAATTTTTTTTGAAACGCATATAGTTTGGTTTTTAAATCAAATACACTTACAAGTTGCATTTTAATATAAATTTATAATTGGTTTTTAACCAAATACACTTAGAAAGTTAGAAATAAATTTAAAAATACATATAAAATAATTTTTTTTGTTAAAATCGGACCGGGTCGGGCCTCCGAAACCCTCCGATTATGTAACCGGTCCCTGTCGATCCTGGACCAGACCGGGCCTTAATCGAATTCGGTATCGGGCTTTCGCTAGACCCGGGCCCAGTCTAATGGCCATCCTTTGTGCCAAAAGCTAATAAAATACAATAGTATCACTTTTATTATAAATTTATTTTTTTGTTGTCAGTATTTTTTCATATTATTTTTGGACTTACTCAATGTGGAAATTCACATATTTGTGGAAAACGAGGGTCCACGTAGGTGATATGTATGCGTGGAGAGCCGTATGGTGGGGGTGGGGGTGGGGGTGGGGGTGGGGGCGGTTAAATACGTATAGTTTTATTTGTCTATAAAAGGGACATGGATTAGGGTTTTTGCACAAAGAGGAAACCGTCACGTGTGTCATGTAACTATAGAGAAAAGATCCACTAGAATTTTGAACATCAATTTATATACATATAAGTACAATTGTACTTGCATGGAGTATAAAAGAATGAAGCATGCTTGTAATACGAGTTTAGTGTTGAGGAAAGGTGCATGGACTGCTGAAGAAGATACACTTCTGAAAAATTGTATCGAGAAATACGGTGAAGGAAAATGGCATCTTGTTCCTCTCGAAGCAGGTAATACACGTTGTGTACTATTTTTAAGCATTCATTATTGTTTCTATGGGGTTTCAAGAAAGAAAAAGACTATATGAGTTTTTTGTCGTAAACTTCTTCATATTAATCATGTTGTTGCATTATTTGCAGGTTTAAAAAGATGTAGAAAGAGTTGTAGGTTGCGATGGTTGAATTATCTGAGGCCAAATATAAAGAGAGGAGATTTTGAAGAAGATGAAGTTGATCTCATACTTAGGCTTCACAAGCTTCTAGGCAACAGGCAAGTCCATAAGGAAAAATATTACATTTGATCTCCTTTGAACTACGAGTGGAAGTCAAGTGTATTAAAATCTTTATTTCGGTGTAAATAATGTAATAATTCTTTTTCATTCCCTAAATCAGATGGGCATTGATTGCTGGAAGAATACCAGGAAGAACAGCGAACGATGTGAAGAACTACTGGAACACCTACCTCCGCTCTCGTGCCAAACAAAAAAAGAAAGAACCTCAAGATGCTAAATCGCCTGCAGATCACACAATGGTAACAATTATCAAGCCTCAACCACAAACATTTTCCAAAACCCTAAATTGGTTCAAGGGTGACAACCACATCTTGGAAACTCATGACGATAGAAACTTAATAAGATCATCAAATGATGGTGTCGATAACAACTATAATATGTCTCCAGGATTAATCCCGTCACCAGTAGTACTAGATGACAAGATTAACGAGTTTTTGAAGGAGTTATTTGATGAAGGAGAAAAAGCAATTGACAATGAAATTAGGTGGTCATTTGATGGTTCTCAAACAGAGGGGGATGCTTTAAATGTTGTTGAGCAAGAAGACAACCAAAATAGTTTGTTTGATTTTTCTACAGACGAAGCCATGTGGAACTTGTTAGCTTCAGAGCAACTATGATTTTTGAATAACTTTTTTAGTTGTATTTGTATTTGTATTTGTATTTGTATAATAAATTGATTACATATGTTAAAATAAAATATATACCTAAGTTTTCCTATTATGTAAAAAAAATGAATATACATAAGCTTTTTATTTAATAGTTTGAACTTATATGCAGTGGTGGACCCACCCTATAGGGAGGGGTCTCGTGCTACTGCTCAACTGTGTGTCGTAAGGGTAAAATATGTTGCGATTCGTAAGTTTTACGTGAGGTGCACCCGCTAAACTCTGATGGGTGCTCTGTGTTAAGGGAGCACAACTTTAAAAAATATCTCGAAATCAACAAAAAACCTTACAAGATCACTTGAAATCAACCAAAAACCATAAAAAATCACTCGAAATCAACCGAAAAACTTAAAAAAATCCCCGAACGGGGAATTCGGCTAAAAAATCCTTCTAAATCAACCGAAAAACATATCAAACAACTTTGCGGACATTTGATGCAATTTAAGCATGCACCCGCTCGGGAAAAATTCTAGACCCGCCACTGCTTATATGAACTCCTAAGAAGCATGATACATATTTGTCCTACTTCTTTAATATATAAATTATCAAATAACTTAAATGTTTTAGGTTGGTTTTTTGTTTGCACATACATAACTATGTAGTGGGCCCTCATATCAACAATCTTATAGTATCTTCAAGTATGTGGATCAACTTATTACACCCTCATATTCTTTAAAACAGTTATTGTGAGATTCAAAAATCGAAATCAGATCATTGAAAACTATTTATTAAGTTATGGATGATATCATACAATTTTGCATGTATGTTCAAAATCATTTTACTGCAATAATTTGATACATGGTTCTCAAAATTCAATTATTTTAGCTTAAAAAATGAAAATTTCTATACCAAATTTAAAATACCGCAAAACTAATAATAGCAGCTTTAAGCCAAAATAATTAGTTTTACAACACACACATATATGTATGCATACACAATAGTTGAAATAAAAACACCCTTGTTTTACGAAAAATACAACAATACCTTTGTGTCTCCAAATTAGTTAAACTATGATAAAAATTAGAATAAAAAAAACAGTATACATCCTTCAACAATTTATATCTTAGATTTGTCTTTATTTGTTGAATTCATCAAAGACGTCTTATGTCGACACGTTCATTTATTGAAAATAATGTGCTAATGTTGTAATAATAATGTTATTTTTGTTGTGATAATAATGTGATATGAGATTATCATTGGTTTTCAATTTATCACACAACATTATCAATAATAAAATCACATCATATTTATCAGAGCATTATCACATAATCATTGCTACAAATATATAATGAATAAAGACAAATATAAGATAACTATAAGTTGTTGATAAATACTAATTTAATTAATTTTATTCTAAGTTTATTAAAGTTAAATAACTTAGAGGCTCAAAAATATTCTTAAAATTTTCATAAAATAAATGTGTTTTCGTTTAAACCTCCTCTTTATGATTTTTCCGTCCAATAAAAATATATATCTTTGATTCACTTCTTGTAATATTATATTTGATCATTGATCAAATATTTTAGACACTACTAGAAAATTGAGTATTTTCAACGGAAATTAATTTTCAACGGAAAATGTCGTTGAAAATTTTCTACGAATTTTAGAGGATTATTGACAGAACATAAAATTTCAACGAATTGTCAATGAATTTCCGTTGAAAATCTCTCACAAACGTATATGCAGTTTCAAACAAAAAATTTTCAACGGAATGTCTCGTCAAAAAGTTTTTGGTTGAAAACGGAAATTCGTTGAAAATTCGTATAAAATTTATATTTTGTCAATAATCCCTCTAAAATTCGTAGAAAATTTTCAACGACATTTTCCATTGAAAATTTTCAACGACATTTTCCATTGAAAATTTTCGTTGAAAATACTTAATTTTCTACTAGTGAGATACTTCCCAAAAATAAATAGACCATGTCTGAAGTTATTAATTCGATGTGATGATTATTAATTAACTTAGATAGAAGGATAAATAGGATTAGAATTTATAAAATAATAACCAACATATACATTATAAGTAGAACCGCAAAAAATCAAATTACAACTCTAAGATTAAGTTTTCGATTCTTAGAAAATAAATTAACAAATGCCTAAATTTTGGCAACCAAATGCATGAACCATAATAACTAATTGGTTCAACGTCTCCATGATGAATTAGTTCAAAGTCTCCATAATAATTAATCACTCTTCTTATGGAAAAAGTAGCAGAGTTCATCATTTACTAGTTTTGGTTTGGATCTAGCATTTTTTTCCTAGCAAACACTAATATAGTAAATCCAAGCTTTTTTAACCTTCTTACCTGACTTATCAGAGGTCAGACTTGCCCTCAAAAAAATCTTTTTGATTACTTTAGTAATATAACTAATGCAAAAATTTCTAAAATAGAATAGCTATCGAAGTTGGAAGCAACTTTTTTAGATATATTGATTTTTGATATTTTATAAAAACTATAGCATATCTCTTGGAGATGCTCTTGTGATAAAAGTATAAAACATTTATGTATTTTAGTCGGTGTTTAAAAACGCTCGTCGCAACGGCCGCCATGGCACACCGTGTCTTAAGGCTTGTGTCTAACGTCATGTTATGTCTGTGACACGCCATGACCTAATGCGCGGTTTTTGTAACGCAATATTTGATTTTTCTTACTATATTTGATGTTTTATTTGTTAGTTTTAAATGTATAACTTAATTTAAATCATATAAATTCATTGACTCATTGGAAAATAGTAGAAAATATATGTTAACATGTATTATAATTTATATGATAAAAAAATTTGTCGTCATAAGTCACGCCTTGAAAAACGTCGCGTTCTCGCCGTGGCTTCTAAGGCTTGAGGTTTGACAACATCGCCACGTCATGCCTCACGCCATTTTGAACCTTGATTTTAGTGTGAAATAGTTTTCTTATCACATGTATTTATTTTATACTTATATATCCCATGATGTATTTAAAACGTATTGCATACGATAGTTTTCTGGGACCATTTGGGTTAATTAATTTGTTATATGTAAACATTGCTTTCCTGTATTTGTTGTTATGTCCAAAAGAAATATCTCTTTCTAGGATCGAAATTCTTTTCGAGTATCATTGTCCTGCGAATTGAACTTTTTTCTATAACATATCTTGGTGATGTCTAATTGGGTGACTTTAATTATTGTTATTATAGACTTGGGCTACTTTATATAATTTGTCTAAGTTGACACATTTATGTGAGATTTTCAATTATTTTATTGTCGTTTTGGATTTTCTTGTAAGAGTTATTTGGTTATGTATCGCATCAAACACGACGACACTCAGGACGTACGACCATAGACAAAGGCAACCATATCTTATGACGACCGTTAAAGATCCTCATTTAAGAACGACCTCAAGAAGAACCTGTGCATCATCGCCTCTATCTAGCGACCGTCAAGGGAATCCCTCGACTCAAATGAAACTAGCGACAAATGTTCCATTATGATTATATGTTTAATGCAGGACCATTATCATTAATAACAACGGACATAACTGACGGTAGTCGTAAATATCCATTTATTACCCCAAGGTCCGTTAGTTCTGGAGCAAGTATAAAAACAAAACTCGAAGACACAAAAAGCACGACTAGAATCATTAGGAATACAAAGACTCACGATGCAGAACAACAAGACTTATGATCTGTTTTATTTTTCTTTACACTATAATCTCTATACTTACGACCGATATTACCTAACGTCCCTGTTTGACATCACTTTCCATTAGTGCATCGACGATATCAACTATCGTCCGTGGTTTCTTCCCTCGGCCAAGGTTTTTCCGTTTCACCAATTGCTTCCATTTATTTATTTTTCACTATTTATTGTGTTTGTGGAAGAATACATATTTTAGCCGATAAAGCTTTACAAAAACCTTACGTTGATTTTAGTAAACAGTTTTTGGCATAAACATTTTGGCGCCCATCGTGGGGCCCCGACTAAAGGAGTTCTTCGATAAACCTCTTTTGTCGCTAACATTTTCGTCTAGTGATTTTTTCGTTCACAGGAAAAGGATAGCGAACAATGTCGTGCTAGGAGAATTGAGGGCAAAACTACAAACCGCACGACAACGTATTGCGCAACTTGAAAACCAACAAAGGCACCCTTTCAATCCGCCTCTACCTTCTGGTCTACCTCCTTTCTGGACACAACCATCATTCCCAAGGGGATTTTCTCAACAAGACGCACCTTTCTTTTTTCAACCTACGATGGGAATCCCTATCATGACAATGCCCACAATCCCTATGAATACAAATACCTTGTTCCAAAGAGCAAACATGACAATTCCCATCCCCGCATTTCATATACCCTCATTTCAAATGCATAACAATTTCTTATCTAGCGAGAACACAAGATCAATCCCTCACGTGATTACATTCGCGGGTCAAGGTTCTGGTGGTGCAATTTATAACAACCCTGTTGCACGACGTCTGAAGTTTTTGGAGGAACAAAACGAAAAAGTCTTGTCACTATTGTAAAAACTTTCAGGTGTTGTACCTGTCGATGTCAAACATCGACATGATATCAAGCGCCACCCTTCTCGGATGCGATTGCCCTCGTTGACATTACCAAGAAATACAACATTAATACTTTAACTCTAAAATACTTTGGATTAACAAACCTCAATGAGCACATCGTTCAATGTTAGCAACTAATGTGGACGATAGCGATTCCTCAAACCTACCAAGAAGTCTGCATGTGCAAAAGCTTTGGAGCGACACTCACACGAGCCACTTTGCAGTGGCTAATAAATCTGAAACCCAAGTAGATCAATTCCTTCGCTGAATTGGTCAACCAATTTTTTCAACAATTCGCCAGGAGTCGAAAGATAGAAAAACAAACTGGCGGCCTTTATTATATTATTCAAAAATTCGGGGAATCCGTAAGGAGTTATTTTAACCATTTTAATTCTGAAATGATAGGTATTCGCAACTTTGACATGAGGGCGGCAATCGAAGTGTACAAACGGGGTCTCAACATCTCCTCTGAACTATACTTGGATCTTACCAAGTACCTGGCAGAAACGTTCGAGGAAGTGAGAGCTAGGACGCTTGCACATATGCGAGTCGAAGACGATACAGCCTTCCGACGCAAGCAAACTAACGACGTACGACCTCTAGGCGTGAAAAAGCCAGATTTCAAGTTAAATTTGACGACAAAACCCGAACCAACGCGCCAAATATCCAATGCCAAATTTGACAAAAAGAAAGAACCTTCGACCTTAGCGTGCTTTCCACAACATACTAAGGTCTCCTCACATGGCTTTAAGGGAACGCCAAAGGATCTAATGGACGCACTGAAGAATATCCAATCGAAAATATGATGGTCGAAGAAGTGCGATAAACCAGACGATAAAAAAGATAAATCCAAATGGTGCGACTTTCACGACGATTTTGGTCATTTGACTGACGACTGCCTAGCTTTGAGGAAGGCAATTGTTTGGTTGATCCCAAAAGGACATCTGAAATACATGTTGTCTGACAATGTCACAGGTAACATACCTAGACCTACATCTTTGAACGCCACTAAAGTTGTTAATTGTTTACAGGTGGATCAAACGTCTGTGGGGCTAACCTACTCCATGGCCAAAAGACACGCTTTGCAGCAAAAGGAAGATTCAACAACTCCAAAAGCGCACAGGTCAAAATCAAAGCTTAAATTGCAATCAATGTCAATAATCTTCGAAAATCATGACCTCGGGGAAACAGGGGAAAAACATCACGATGGTTTAATCGTACGATTAACTATCGACAATTGTTCAACAAAACGAGTCCTCTTTGATGGCGAGAGCTCTGCCAACATAATATTCCTCGACACACTAAAAGTTATAGGTATCGATCAATCCAAAAGATGATACGACGATCGACCGTGTTGGTATGATTCAACGGCGACGCTAAAAGCACTATGGGAGAGATAGTACTACTGATCTATGCCAAAGAAATCAACAAACCAACCCGGTTTAACATTATTGATTGTTTGTCAGCCTATATGTGATCCTGGGACGACCCTGGATACAGGACATGAAAGGTGTACCTTCAAACTATCACCAAACAATCAAGTTTCCGACACCCAGGTATGTTAAAGAAATAAAAAGCGAGCAAAAGACAGATAGAGAATGCTGCAAATCAGCAATGAAACCGAGAAAGGAGCACATCTAGCAATTACAGAGCCAGGAAGATTATGTCGACGATTTCCAGCTCAAAGAAATCACTCTAGACGAGAATAATCCCGATCACACGATATTTGTAGGGGCTTCTCTAGACCCTACTGTTAAAGAAAAACTATTAGATTTCTTGAGAAGCAATTCAGACTGTTTCGCATGGTCGCATGAAGATATGGTCATAATCAATCCAAACATCATATCACACAAACTCAATATCGACCCAACTCAATATCGACCCAACTCCCAAGCGAAATTATCGAAGAAATTGATAATTTATTGAAAACATGAAAAATTCGGGAAGTAAAATATCCCGATTGGCTTGCAAACATGGTTGTCGTAAAAAAGAAGAAAAAAAATCGCCAGTATGCATCAACTTCACCAATGTTAATAAAGCATGCCCGAAAGATCCTTTTCCATTACCTCATATCGACGTAATAGCCGAAGCTACCGCTGGTCATGATTTGTTGACGTTCATGGACGCTTATTCAGGATATAATCAAATTCTGATGCATCCTAGCGATCAAGAGAAAACAACTTTTTATGACCGACAAAGGTATTTATTATTATAAAGTAATGTCGTTTGGTCTTGAGAATGCATGTTCCATTTATCAGCGACTTGTCAATTGAATGTTCAAAGAACATTTGGGAGACGCGATGGAAGTTTGTATCAACGACATGCTTGTAATTCAAAAAAGGCGACATATCACAATGAGCACATTCGACAATCGTTCGATATACTCCGAAAGTACAGCATGAAACTCAATTCTACAAAATGCTCCTTTGGTGTATATGCAGGGAGGTTTCTAGATCATATGGTCACACCGGCATTGAAGCTAGCCCAGATCAAATCAAAGCTATCATTAACATTCAATCGTCAAGAAACTTTAAACAAGTCCAACGGCTGACTGGTCGAGTTGCGGCCCTAAACAGGTTTATTTCTCGATCCTCAGATAAATGACACTTGTTTTATAAAGTTCTAAGAAAAAAATAAAGGATTCGATTGGACGAACGCTCATGATTGCAAGAATCCATGTCATCACCTCCTTTGTTGTCAAAACCGAACGACGGTGAAGAGCTACAGCTATACCTATCGGTGAGTTCGAATTATGTAAGTGTCGTCCTAACACACAAATATAACAAACATCAACTCACGATGTATTATGTATGTAAATCTCTTTTACTCTTCTGTGGAAAAATTGCTCTTGTCACTAGTTGTCGCAGCAAAAAAGCTGCGTCATTTTTTTTTGAATCATATACTATAATTGTCGTTACTAAATATCCATTGAAGTATGTCTTAAGATAACCAAAATTAACAGGGCGACTGGCGAAATGGAGCATTTTTCTCAGCAGTTACGACATAATTATATTCAAACCATGAACGACTGTAAAATTTCAAGTCCTTGCAGACTTTGTCGCAGATTTTAGGCCAAAATTGGGGAAACTTGCGATAGAAGAAACTCTTACTGTGGTGACTAACGACCATGGACTTTATACGTCAATGGATCCTCTAATATACGGGGGGCAAGCTTAGGCGTCGTCTTAAAGTCGCCACAGGGGGGCATAATGGTGTACTCAATAGCTTGCAACTTCAAAGTTACCAACAATGAGGCAGAGTACGAAGCATTAATAGCTGGGATGAATTTGGCACACGATCTGGGGGAAAAAACCTACATATTAAAAACTATTATTTGTTAGTCATCAACCAAATGAATGGAGAATTCGCGACAAAAGACTCCAAGATGACAATGTATCTTCCAAAAGCCGAAAGTCAAGCCAAAAAAGTTGGGGTCTGCACTAAGAAAGTCATCCTTCGATGTCATTCCACTAGTTCATCTCATGACACTACCGATAAAAATTAATGAACAAGTGTTTGCTCTCGAAGAAAACGATGATTGGGTAAAGGAGATCAAAGACTATATGATGAATGATTACCTTCATGACGACAAAATGAAAGCTCTCCAGATCATATTCAAATCTTCCAGGTAATGAAATGATCCTGTAAAAGAGTTAACGTAAGGAAATGATCATGTGTTATTGTTGTTTATGAAATTGTCAGGTATTTGAAATGAAGGATTTTGAAAAGTAGGAATCGATGTGTTTTGGCCCAGAAACGAGGTATTTGTATTCATTGGAGTCGTAGGTCTTGTCATGTTTGGAGCTCCCATCTAAGGGCGAAACTGGAATTGATTATTCGGTTGAGGAAATCCTCTTGGAAAGGTAGGTTGTGCTCCAAATGGCGGAGGGCCCTGAGGTAAAGGCTGATTGATAGGTTGGCATTGCTGATTTTCGAGATGAGCAATTCGCTGTCAAGCGGTGTTGAGTGCAGTCCTCAATTCTCCTATTGCGATGTTTTTGTGGACCTGAGGTTAAAGTTGATTGATAGGTTGGCATTGCTGATTTTCGAAATGAGCAATTCGCTGTCGAGCGGTGTTGAGTTCAGTCCTCAATTCTCCTATTGCGATATTGTTGGGCATATTTTACCTGGGATTAAGAGCACTCAAGAAAAATTTTGTTAACGACAACAAAGGTTTGTCAAAAAATTCCTTTAGATGGGGCTCTACGGTGGGCGCCAAACTGTTTATGCCAGAAATTGGTTTAATGAAATCAATTTAAGGTCGGTGTGGAGCTTTTACGACTAAAGGTAGGATTCATTGGTAAACACAGTAAAAAAGATAAATGAACGGTTGAGACAAAGAATTGGTGACACAGAAAAACCATTTGTCGAGGGAAAAAACCACAGACGATGGTTGAGATCATCGATGCACTAGTGAAAATGACATCAAGCAGCAAGGACGTCGTCCTTTGGTCATAAGTTTGCTCTGTGTAGTCGTACGTACGATGATTACAATAGAAAGAAATATAAAAATAGGTAATAAGTTTGCTCTGTGTCGTAGGATTTCTCTGATTTCAATCGTCCTTTCGTTTTATCTTTAAGCCTTGTATTTATACTTGTTTCGAAGGTAACGGTCTCAGAGTAATAATTAAGCATTTATTGTGGTCGTCCGTTATGACCGTTGGTCATAAATAATAACGATCCTGCAATTTAATACACAATCAAAACGTAAGGCTCATCGTTAGTTTTATATAAGTCAAGTGATTCTTTCAATGGTCGTTGGATAAGCACGATGATATATAGACGTGTATTATGTTCATCTTCCCTTGGAGGTCTTGAAGTTGTCATCGTAAGTTGTATCGATGTTTGCTTGGCTTTGCGATGTGAATGTTTCTTATGTCTCGACGTCTTATCCTGAAATTAATAGTCGTTAGTTTCTTATGATAAAATATAAAGGGTCGTTGTTATTCAGCCGTTTGTCGCTAGATGGTCTTTTCGGTCCAAACAATTATCATTAATAACAACGGACATAACTGACGATAGCAATAAGTTTCCATTTATTACCCCAGGGTCCTTTACTTCTGGAGCAAGTATAAAAACAAAACTCGAATACACAAAAAGCACGACTAGAATCATTCGAAATATTGACTCATGACGCAGAACATCAAGGCTTACGATTTGTTTTACTTTTCTTTATAACATTGTAATATCTATACTTACGACCGGTATTACCTAAAGGAGACGTATCTGTTTGACATCACTTTCCATTAGTGCATCGACGATATCAACTATCATCCGCAGTTTTTTCCCCTTGACCAAGGGTTTTTCCGCGTCACCAATTCCTTTTGTTTATTTATTTTTCACCGTTTATTGTGTTTGTCAAAGAATACATTTTTAGCTGATAAAACTCCATAAAAACTTAAGTTGATTTTATTAAACATTTTTTAACATAAACAAAAGTCATGAACATTTATTTGCACAAAAACGTTTTCTTAAATCATAGTAGGTGAACATTTGTCGAAATTATGATTTCTACATTATTATCATATATAAATGAGATAAAATTTGAGAGATATCACATCATGTCTATTCTACATGCATGTATGTAAATTTAATTTGAGATTTTTCATACAGTGGAAGATTTGTCGTGACAATTTTTCATTTCGTTTTTTGCCATATGCAATAATTGTACGACTTATTTTTATTATTTAATTAGTTTAAACTTTATAAATATTGGTAAATCAATTTTATACATTAATATATTGAAGTAATTATATTTAAATAAAATTAATAAATAAATAATTTAAAATAAATACATTATTAAAGTAATTATATTTCATTTTGCATATTTATATTAATGTCTCAAATTATTTCATATTTTTAGACATTGTTTGATAAAAATAACCTAACTTATTTTCAAGGTATACATTTGGATGCGCACAATGTTCTTAAAAATGCAGCCTTGCCACCACGTTAACCCCCTTGGCGCCGAGATAAGGCGTCGAGCTCGTTATGGCACGCCATGGCCCGTGTTATGCCGTTACAAGTTTTTTTTAGTTTATGGTTTTACAAGTGATATGGCATTATAAATAGACCTGGCAAAAATTGACACGACACGCTAACCCGACACGAACTCGACACGAATTAAACGGATTTGGGTAATACATTTCAACCCGTTTAAGTAAACGGGTTGACACGACACGACACGAAAATTAAACGGGTAAGGTCAGGGTCAAAATTTTCAACTCGAAAATGACCCGAATAACCCGTTTATATTAGACCCCTTTGGCCCTAGGCAAATAACGTCAACAACTCACATTTTATAGTTTTTTTAACAAAGTATATACTACATAATAATAATAAATGGATTTTGGTAATATATACTAAACAATAATAATAAATGGATTTCATGTATACCTGACAAAAACTGGCACAACATACTAACTAGACACGAACTCGATAAGAATTAAATGGATTTTGGTAATATATTTCAAGCAGTTTAAGTAAACGGGTTGACACGAAAATGACACGAAAACGACACGAAAATTAAACGGGTTGACACGACACGACACGAAAATTAAACGGGTCGGGTTAGGGTTAGGCACTCTCAACCCGTTTAACCCATGAACCCGACACGAACCGACACGACACGACACGTTTGCCAGGTCTAGTTATAAGTCATGAGAGAAAATTTGCAATTTTTAAAACTTGAATAGGGGTAAATGTAAATATAAGTTTATAGTTTTTATGAGTCAAATACTTAATCATTATTGTTCAAAACATTGCCATAAACACATACACACACATACACATATATATAGGCATGAGATAATGTGAGAAATGGAGTTAAGGTGATAAGCATTAGAAGAGATATTCATTATTGATCACTTTTAATCTCATGCCCACACATGAATAACGCTTTAGAAGGGAATTGATCCGGGCATCTCGGTGTATCTTATTAGTATTGATCATCAACTTGGATTGGTCTGAGGATGAAGATCCCTTCTTAACTTTCTCATCATAATTTCCCTTCTCACAGAACGATAGAACCCAACCATATATATATATATATATATATATATAATATTTCCCGCCTTAAGACACGCCTTGTAAAACGCCATGTTCTCGTCGTAACTCGCAAGGCTTGAGCTTGACCTTGCCGCCACGCCACGCCACGACTTACGTCATTTAGAACCTTGGATGTGCATAAGCTAGCTTATTGAAACAATATTTGGAATACCGTTTTGGGAGCTTATTGTTACATTTTCTAATTATAACTCTCATTAATATTAATTATTACTATTAATTATAAATAAATAATTAAATATTAAATATTACCGATATGAATTAATATAATTTGAAAATTAATTATTAATTAAATTTATACATTAGTATTATTTATTAATTATTTACAATTATTATTAAGGATATCAATTATTTTCTTTAATTATTATTCAATATAGTTTGTTACTAAATAAATAAATATAAAAATTATAAAAATGTTTGTGTAACATAAAAATTAAATTTATACTTATTTTTTTTTATAAATAATAAAATTGTATTAAATAAATTTAATAAAATATTTAATTTAATTATTAAATATATATTTTTTAAATTTTAATTAATTAGGATATGTGAAGTTGACTAATTTTTTAATGTAATGGTTACTTAAATTTATACTTTTTTAAATTTGTTTTAACAAATCCAAATATAACAACATATATAGGTTACGCACATGGGAAAAATCAGAGATACTATGAATATAATTACAATATTTATTTAAACAAAACCTATATTATCCATTGCTCTCAGTTTCATGATAATCCCATCTACGATCATATACCTGCCGAGGATAAAACAAACCTCGGCTGAGCCAATTGCTCAGTGAACGAATAATTAAAATAACAAAGATCGCAAGTATATAATCAAGTTAATAAAAAGATAATTATTAGACGAAATTCGGAAACCGGAACGTGAAGTGATCAATCGACAATTTTCATGAAGTATCTCAACTGGGTAAGCTAAAAGAATTGGCTATAAAATAAGAAAAGCAATTGGGTTCGAGGGTTGTACGGGCCACTCGAAAAATGGAAAATGAGTGTAGGGAAATACACTCAAATCCCTTCTGATAATCGGCTCCCGATAACGGTTCCTAGGATCGATCCATTCGCCCTCAAATTGGTCGGTACCAAGCCAGACCCACTTATTGACATTGGGGATCGAATAGCGAGGACGTCATGACAATTTATAGCCGCCATGGAGGCGTCACGGCATCGTTACCCTCGATGTCGTGCCTTAAAGCATAAAACATTCAAAACACTTAAAAACATGTCAATTCAATGTGACAAGAATAATCTCCCAAATTATGTGACTTTTGATCAAAATAGAATTCCGAAAACGGTTCAAATTGGACAACGGTTCAATTAAATGATCAAATTCAAAAGTAGTTCAATTCAAACTCAAGTAATCAATAGTCAATAGACCAAAATAAATTATAATAATGGCTCCAATAACAACCATGATCATAGATATATCAAACGCCAACAATTAATTGAATTATCAAACTCAAATATCTAAAAACGATTTCAAAGATTGGAAATAAGAGAGTTATGTGATAGATGCTTGATAAAGAATAATGTCATACTTTACCTCTATACTAGACTAGTGACCAAGAAAAGTCGCAAGAATCAGATATCCGTACCTTAGATGATAATCGCATGATAAGCACGTAGCTCCTATTCCGATGTTAATGCCGCTTTTTTATTCTAAGATTGCTCCTGAATAAGCTTACAACTGGTTGAGAATGATTGGTACCTGATCTACGAATGTTTTGATGATTAATGCTACTAAATCTCATGCACCTGTTAGCTTTGTACCAACTTCATTTTGATGATTTTTATCATACTTAGAGATACATTCAGTTGATAATGTCTAGACAAAAGTTGTAGAGTTGTTTCTTATGATTCCAATCGTTTTGGATTCATTTCAATTGGAGAAAATACCGATTTTATATGATTTTTCCAAAAACAGTGTGCAATTTCTGTTTTTACACCGAACCAACTATAAACATTCACTATTTTAAGCCTTAGGTGCCGTTTGTTTTTTAAGAGGTGCTGAAGTCTGAAGTCTTATTTCACTTCTGAATAATAAGAGGTGGTACTGAAGTCTGAAATCTGAATCAATACGACTGTTTGTTTTTTGTAAACTGATAAATGCCTGAATTTGTTTAAATTGTCTATTTTACCCATTAAAATTGTATTGTTGAATTTATAGATCAATTTAAACAATTTCATATATTTATTCACCATCGTTACGAACTTTACATCTAAATTATATAATTAGCGTTCATTTTAATGAAAATATGTCATTAACGGATTTTAACACATTTAAATCATATTAAAATACATCAATTGTAAGCGATAAGGATCTATTTGGTGAGGATCCATTGAGAGAAATGATCGATTAAGGTTAATCGAAACGACATTGCCTAGAGTTTGGAGAACAATAAGAGGTGAATAAGAGGTTAGTTTACCTCTTATCAGATAAGAGGGCAATACGACATAAGTGCCTCTGAAAAAGTTGGAAAAAACAAATAGTCTAAATGACCCTAACTCTTAACGAAACAGACATAAAAGGCTATTAAAAGATTTTTTTGAAAAAACAAACAAGGCCTTATAGACTTAGAATCAGCTTTGGACATAAACTACAAACTTGTAGCAAACTCAAATAACTTTCCAACGGTATATTGCACACCTCAATCGAATAAACAAGCTATTTTATACGATTTTCTGAAGAAACATAAGCTATAATGACTTCCTTGGACAACACAAAATAACCCCATTTTTATGATCTTGCTACTAAGACCATGAGGAATGAAGTATGAAACTTTCTTAAACCACAAACAAACTATGTAAACTTAATTCCTCACTTCTTTAACCAACAAAAACATGAAACTAACATCATTGAGAAAAAATTAATCTTATTAATTAAAAGCTTATAAATCTTAACATGAAAATAACACACTTGATATCAATCATATCATACATACGTTGAAATTCATAGAACCACACCTTGAGTCTTGACCTTCTATTCACTTATTGAACTTCAATTCTTCCATATAACATCAATCTCCTAATTGCATGTATAGATTGGGAACAAGATTAGGGTTAAGAAGATGAGAGCATTTTCATTGTAGAGAGAGAGAGAGATAGATAGAGGTAGGTTACAAATGAGCCCTTTTTGGCTGAAAATTGGATTTTAATAGTTAGTATAAGAATCCTCACTTGTCAAAAGTTACCCTTCATCATTTGCTTAATTCAATATTGGTTCCTACATGGACTTTTCTTAACATTTCTAGTCCTAAAATCAAGTTTCTATTGTACATAATTACCCTTTTACATAAAACTTGGACTTACATTAATAGTCCAAAATACAACCGATTTAAGCATAGATACAAGTATATAATGCGTTAAATTTCTATATAAATCAATATACCAAAATTAGTCAGTAACGAAACTGAGGGTGTTATAAATAATCTATTTGAATTTTTTAATCATTATATTATATTTTTAAAATTTTTTACCATCTTGTTTGTATTAATTATCATATTATAATATCATATATTTGTTTTTAATATATGATGATCTATATGAAATTGTTTTAATTAATATTTTATTTTATTTTTCTACTATCTTATTTGTATTATTTAATATATTATATTATTAATGATTTTTTTTAATTATATTTTAAAATAATATAATTGATTAATTTTCATTATATATTTTTTGGTCATATTATATTCTTATAAGTTAGTTTTGTCAAATATAATTTTTCTTTAATCAACTAGCTTATCAGTTAGTTTGTCAAACATAGCCTTATACAATTTTTAAGGATTCTTCGATAACACTATTTTTATTTATTATTTTACACACTTTTATATGATTTACGGGTTTCTTGATTACCCATTTTTTTATTTGTTAATGTAAATACTTCTAAATTAACTTTCTTTAAAAAAAAAAATTGTACATACTTTTATACAATTTTATATATTTCTTAATAACCCAATTTTTATTGTTTAGTATACATACTTTGAAATTAACTTTTGTTTTATTTTCTTTTATTTTACATACTTTTATACAATTTATTCAGATCTTTTAATAACCCAATATTATCTGAATATTGTATAATTTATTTCTAGTATCGTAATATATATATTTTTTAAATTAGTTTTATTTAAGTGGTTAATTCTAATATATATATATATATATATATATAAATATGTAGTATAAACATATTTACAAAAATTATGTAAAGTAAATACATAATAAAGTAGTAATTTATTTTTGGATATAAATAAATATGTATTTTGTATAAATTTTAATACATTTATTTTATCAATAAGAATGTAATTGATATAAAGTTAAAATGGTGGAAGGAGCCATGAAAAGTCTGAGAAAGCTTGAGAAAGCTTGAGAGAGGTTTTTATCATGGTGGAGGTAGGTTAAAGTTTTTAAGTTGGTGAGCTGGCGATGATTTGGAATGAAAATGTTATGAAAAAACTTCAAGTAAAAACACAACATTTTTTCCTTTGACACCCCTTACACCAAAACACACAGATTGAAACTGTAGATCCCAGATTATCATGTACGTATGAACGTGTTAAGAAAACAATTAAGAACATGTTGAATATGAGAGAACGTAAGTCATATATCTCACTTAGGTAATTGGTTACAAAGGTTTATTGCACCAAGCTAATGATCGATTACAATGGGTATTCTCTCTATCAATTCTAAACAGTAACCTTAACCCTCTATTTATATTGCTAGGAAATACGATAAAAGGAAACTTAGAGAATAAGACATTTTACACTTGCCTTTTTTATAATACAATACTTTCCTTATTTTGTCACAAGCAAATCGTTTCCTAACAATCTCCCCCTTTGTGGCAAAATGAGCTCGTCACCTGATCTCGAACACCCCTTCAAATTTGTGCAGAGTCTGTCTGTATATCAAGCGTCGAGGATATCCATTGCATCTAGAATCTTTTGAAGTTGATCTGACTTGAGCTTGATTGTTCCTTTTCGATCAGAACTAATCTCGGCAGATAATCTCATTCGAACAACTTTCAGAATTCTATCACTGTGGGCAGCCGTTTCACTAAATTGCATGAACCGTTTGGTACTGGAGTGATTGATGTAGACGATTCCGTGTGTTGGCTTGGTGAGAACGGTGAGAATCTTGAGTCTTTCCAAGCCAGGAGTGTCTTGATTTGACTTAGTGATGAAGATATTTTTCTGCTTGCTCTCAAGACCACGTTGAAAATAGTGCAGATAACTGTATCGGATTTCATTTTGGAAAAATCGGACAATGGATCTCAATGATCTTTGTTCGTCTCTTGATCTTCTATTTTTATCTCCCAGCTCGACGTATATGAATTCCAGATCATCGATTTCCATGTTTGGAAAGTCAGCATTAGAGAAAGTACAATCTTTTTCATCATCACGCATGACTTTGAATGTCGGAAATTTGACTTGACCCTGTGAATCATAAACGATCTATTTGATCACGGCAATCTTGTTCTTTGTATTCACTTTTTCTCTTGGGTTTGCAGCTGCTTTGAGCATAAATACGTACTCGATCAGTTCTCGAGACAAAATTTCAGTGACGCGGTGAATGTGAGCCAAGTCTTCTTTAGTTTTCTTTTCGGTGAAAATTTTTTGCTTATCTCTTCCAGATAGGGAACCCGAATTTGCTCTCTTTCCCTTTTGGGATTATGGTTTTCGATGATCTTTTCCCATCTTGCTTGATGAGGCAATAGTCGTTTTGACGTAGGTGCGATGGAGCTGTTTTGTTGATGAATTCCTTTATAATCTTCATCTCCGAGAACCGGAGCACATGCTCTGTACATTTACCTGTATTGGTTCATCGGTATCTAGATCAACGACTATTAAAATGTTCTAAAAATCAAACTTTGGCATTGAAGTTTGTTGACGTGATGGAGTTGAAGAAGTACCAGCAGCTTGTTGCACCGGAATTGTTGTCGCTGTGGTCGCGGTGGTAGCTGTCGTGCTTGTTTCCGAAGTTCACCATCGCGTCTCCTCCTTAGGACAATTAGGATCATCCTGATCATCATGATCAATGCGAGGCCGTTTGGAGGAAAAACGGGGTTTGCAGCTCTGGCGGATTTTTTCCCGAAGGGCACCGATGGCACCTTGTTAGGTCTGAAAATATTGTATTCGAGATCACAAATAGTGAAGACGTGAAGGGCTAAGGTGTAAAGTCAACAAAGTCATCAATATGGAATGGTTTAAATGTTAGGAAAGGTTTAAGGAATAGGAAGGATTCTATTTAAGGCAAGTGTATAATGCCTTATTTTCTAGTTTCCTTATTGTAATATCTCCATACATATAAATATAGGGTTAGGGCCACATTAGAAGAAAGAACATTAATTCATATCATTCTAAAGAGAGCTTGATAGATAATATCATTGTAACTGATATTCAATACAAGTGAGATATCTGACATTGGATCTTCATCAATATTAGAAGTATTCTTCATGTTCTTACATACATACATACGTTACCTGATCAAATCTAGGATCCACAATTGGTATCAAAGCTACACGATCTGAAGTTTTGGATTAATTCTGACTGAGTTCGAAAAACAAGGTAAAAATCTCGATTCAAGCACTGTTCTAAAAACTTATTGATTCAATCTTTCCAAGCCTGAATCGACAAGATTTCTTATTGCACTTTTGATTATCGACAAAACTTTTATATCGCATCTGTTAGGATTGATAAGTATTTTATATCGCATCTGTTATTATCGATAAGTATTTTATATCGAATCTTCTATTATCGATAAGAATTTTTATCGTCTCTTTATCACCCGACAAGATTCGATTTCTCATTCAATTTTTTTTGGTTTAATTCGTTGTACTTTTGCTACACTTTTATTAGAAAACTCAGGGTCACTGACTTCTGCAGCTTTTCTAGTTTAAGAGTTCTCAAGTGCAAGCCTTAAACTTTAACAAAATTTGAATTTTTTTGCTTTAGTTTAATCTGTAATATTTTAGCTTCACTTTTATTGGAAAATTCAGGGTCACTGACTTCTGCAGCTTTTCCAGTTTAAGAGTTCTCAAGTACACTGCTTAAACTTTAAGTAAATTATTTTTATTTTATTTTGATATTGTTGGGGACTCGGGAACTTAGATCTTCTCTTCCGTAAAAAGACATTGTTCTTTTTTTTGTCGATGAAGGCTTCGTTTTTCCTCTTCAATAGTTCAAAATAAAGATAAAAAGGAATTTCAGAATCTTATTTTTATCGCGTCTTTTAGACCTAATAAGAATTCCTGCCGAATCCTTAATACCCGATATAAATTCTTATCGACACCTTAAAACCCGATATAAAATATTGTCGACTCCGTTTGACCCGAAATCAAATCTTGTCGATACTACCTTCATCCGATAAGTTTTCTTGTCGAGTTACCTTGACCCGACATAAATTCTTATCGCATCTTTATCTATCGACATTTTTTTTGTCAAATCGAGATTTTATTTATTTTTTTAAAAAGGAAATCTTAGAATTTTTTCAAAACTCACTAGTCGAGATCACTTTATCAGGTGATCAGTAGTTTATTTTTTCCTTTTAAGATGAATTCTCAACATCAAATTTTTGATCTCAATGTTGAAATTGAAATACTTGAAACAAGACACACTAATAACATGATAGTACTTAACGAACTTTTAAGTGAACACGTTTATCTCAAATATAAGTTTCATGAATCAGAAAAATCAAGAAATTGAAAAATGAAAAAGAGTTTTTGCAATCACAACTCACCGAGTATTCTAGGAATGAATATTATACATATGAAGAGTTTTGCAAAAAGACAAATCTGATAAAAATAAATTTTGATCTAAAAACCAAAATTTCTGATTTAGAAAAGATTATAGATTCTGAGACTTATAGTGTTGTTCTTTCTAGAAAATTATCTGAATTTTTGGAATTAGAAAAGGAAAGGATATTAACTTCAGATGACAAACACAAGTTTGAAATTGAGCGAAAAGCATTTGAAAACAAAATTAAAACTTGTGAATTGACAATTAAAAACCTTTCTAAACAAGTCTCTGATTTTGAGCAAATTGTAATTTTAGAGAGAAAATCATCTGAAACGAAATATCTGAAGCTAACAAAGCAACTTTCTGAACTTCAGAAAATTTTAATTGATGAAAGAAACATGTTTGAAAATGATAAAAAGAATGTTTTAAATAAAAGTGTTTCAATTTTCAACAAAAATAAACGTTTAGAAAAGGAAGTTGAGAATAAAAATGAAGTTTTTGAAAAGGAAATTTGTAAACTTTCAAAGAAATTGTCTGAATTAAAATCAAATCTTGTGATTGGAAAGAACTTGAGATCTGAATTTAAAAATAGTTACGATTTGATGTTGAAAGAAAGAGATCATCTCTCAAGAAAAATTAAAGAACTTGAAAACAAGATTTCAAAGCAAAAACAAATGAATTCAGAATCATTCAAACAACTCACTCCCGAATAAATAAATGCGGAGTTAGATGACCTTGAAAAAATGATTTTTTCTAATGATTCTGATTCTGCTTCAAATTCAAAGATGACTCATCTTCCTCCTGTTAGTGTCTGTCAGAATAACTACTCTTCAAGTGTTAAATCAAATGGTTATTCTCACATATCCAAATCATACGATTCTTCAAATTTCGAACTCATAATTCTAATCGGTTTCACAATGATTTTGTTGCTAATTCCGGTAATTTTAAGAAGTTTAAAATGGTTTGGAGGAAGAAATCAACTGCAGATGATAGTGTTGGAAAAATGCCACATACATCTCCTATAGTTGATACAAGATCATTTGTTTCCATGACTAATTTGCCTTATCTTGTAAAATTTATCAATCAGCTAATTAGTCTAAGTGCCACAAAGTTGTGTTGTTCTACTTGTGGAACAAATGATTTTGTCGATCAAAGGTATGTTCATAAATGGTATGGTACTTATAGTATCTCCACTTCCCTATTTATTGCATCTAAAGCTAACATCCAAGGATCCAACAAAGCTTGGGTACCAAAACCTTTTTAATATGTTTTGTAGGTATGTCATGTGTGTTCTAAATTCCGAATATTCACATCACACGACAATCTTTCAAAAGGTTATGCTATATTTAAGGGGTACCACATTTTTACCATTTACTTAGCTTCATAGTATCTCAGCTATGAACCTGTTCTTAATTTTTGGCTTCTGAATATCTCAGTTAAGAACCCGTTTTACATTGCATTATGACTTCTGAATACATCAGTTCAGAACTCGGACTTCCATGTTTCGACTCTTTGTGTGTGATAAGATTTAGACATTTCAATGGTCAATCCAGAGCCGGAAGGACCTACCCATGAAACACATCCCTAGGTTAGATGTATTTTGAAAGAGTGTGATTGAGATAAAATTGAGCACATGTGCGCTAAATAAAAAATGTGAGAGTGTGATAAGACTTTAAAGAAAATATTTGGTTTTTACCAAACCTTAACAGTTATCCGGGTAGCCACATAATCTATTCATTCTCAATTCTTTGGAGATGAATATTGAACTGGACATGGACCCAATGTCGATAACTCGTGTCACCCCACCCAACTACTCAAGTATATCACAAAAGATTCTTGTTTCATATATCACGAAGATTTAGAATATCATCTATCTATTCTTCACTCGAAATATTTAGATATTGAAACAAGAAGACACACTTTCAGTCTTCGAACTTCATATTATGTGTACATCGAGTCTATTTTGAGCCAAAAGATATACTAATATTTCTTTGACACTTTGCACGAGTCTTTGTGGTTCACACTGCACATCTATGTGCTTATGCCGGAACAGTTTGAGAAGTTACTTTTACAACTTACTT
Organism: Silybum marianum; assembly: GCA_036898165.1. Lineage (NCBI taxonomy): Eukaryota > Viridiplantae > Streptophyta > Magnoliopsida > Asterales > Asteraceae > Silybum > Silybum marianum. The sequence goes on along the minus strand of CM072530.1, from coordinate 48,616,581 downwards.
CTGTGATAACTGAAAGTCCTATCAGTGCTACACCTTGTCAACACTGAAAATAGGCCACTTAATTGACTTTGTTTTAATTAAGTGATAACAGTTGCTACACGTGCTTCTGTCTGTTAGTTTTTTACCCATTGATCCTTGAAGATGAATTTCTCATATAATCATTTGATTACTTCTACTTAATGTCTTTGTTTATTCATAATGATTCAGTTTCTCCTTATCATTCTGAGGGGGAGAAAAGGTATATCAAAGACGAATGCTTATTGTGAAGGGAAGAAAATGTGTTTGAAAGTCAAATGAAGAAAAAGTTTCAAAGACAAATGAAGAAAAAGTTGAAGACCTATCGACAAATGAAGACAATTTTGAAAACTTATCGACTGCTTAAGACCCGACAAAATTTCTTGTCGAGCAACAAAGGATTGACAAGTAGACCAAGTGTTTTCATCGCGTCCATTTGGCCCGACACCTGATTTAATTGACTCATCTTGACCCGACATCAATTCTTGTCGAATCTACTTGGCCCGAGATCTTTTTATGTCGACATCACCTGGCCCGACATGCTTTTTGACCCGACAAGTTTTATACCCTACGACATTGCGGCTCCTTCGATTTTCTTTTCATGCTAATGTTAAGGGAGAGCTACGGAGCTTACAAGAGATCATTTTCGTAGTGGCAGCAAAAGAATCAAGAAGAAAGATTTGTTGACAAAAGTTCACCGTCTTCAAAAAGCTGCTGATTTGCTGAAGTGTAATCTCGAATACAAAGGGGGAGATTGTTAGGTCTGAAAATATTGTATTCGAGATCACAAATAGTGAAGACGTGAAGGGCTAAAGTGTAAAGTCAACAAAGTCATCAATATGGAATGGTTTACATGTTAGGAAAGGTTTAAGCATTAGGAAGGATTCTATTTAAGGCAAGTGTATAATGCCTTATTCTCTAGTTTCCTTATTGTAATATCTCCATACATATAAAATAGGGTTAGGGCCACATTAGAAGAAAGAACATTAATTCATATCATTCTAGAGAGAGCTTAATAGATAATATCATTGTAACCGATATTCAATACAAGTGAGATATCCGACATCGGATCTTTATCAATATCAGAAGTGTTCTTCATGTTCTTGCATACATAGATACATTACCTGATCAAATCTGGGATCCACACACCCAAGACATTAGATTTGGGGTTGAAGATCTGAGTCTTCATGGTGGAAAGTTCTTTGCGGACATCAGCTTTAAAGCAGTCAAACTCCTGGCGATGACTGTCGGGATTTGAAGGTTGCGACAGAGAAGGCCGGTAAGATCATCTTCAGGTTGACCCGTGGATTCGGCTTGGTCGAGGAGCTGTGAGTAGAGCATCGACATGAGTTCATCTGTATCAAGCTGTGATAGCGGTGGGGGAAGAGTTGGAGGTGTCGAAAGGGTTGGTGGAGAGAACCGGCTACCACTTCAGATGAAGGTCAGGCACGAGCTGATCGACCATGGCTTTATCAAGGGATTTGCCTTTAAGAAGGCTCCGGATTTCGTTGACATGCGAATAGAGAGATTCCTGAGCATCTTGAAAGGCAATGTTGATAAATTATCGTATTTCGGGAGGAATGGTGAACGTCGATTGAGCAGAGCTGGTAGGAGTAAAACTAGGGTCACGTAGAGCACCTGTTGTCACCACAGTTGATTCAACTATGGGACCTACGGCCAGCGTTGGCGATATTGTACCCCTGGTAGTATTTCATTACAATCCTCGTGAAACATCAATGGACGACATCACTATGGAAGTTCTGACCGTGCCATGAAGGCTAGCGGTATATGTGATGAACTGTTTCTTAGAAGGTGGTGGCTCTAGACTCGATGTGCTCTCAAATGAAGTCGAAGACTGCATGTAACGTCTTCTATGTTCAATAGCGGCTTGTTCTGAATGGAAAACCGCTAGAAATGGAGCAAAATCTGCCAGCATATGTGAAACCTGCATCTGTTGAGAGATGCCGGAGTGGCTAGGTGGGGCGTGCAAATGCACTGTTGGGTCCATAGTGTCTTGTTCAATACCCACACCCAACGGATGACTGTCGATAGGTGATGCGGCAACCAGGCTAGTAACGGCACCCAATGGAATGAATTTTCCATGATCCTCTTTATCATTTAGAATGAAACACTGATACCCGAACACGTGGAGGAAATGAATAGTGGGGATGCGCTTGTTAATCAACTCATAGGAGGTCTTGTTGAAATGCTTGTTGATTACGGATCTGTTTTGAGTTAAACAAGCCGTATTGATGGCTTCGTCCCATAGAGAATACAGGAGCTTGGAATAGATGAGCATGGTACGTCCAGTTTTGACCAACATACGGTTACATCGTTCGACCACCCCATTTTTTGTGGAGTTCGTGCGGTTGAAAAGGTTTGAGTGATGCCGACTAATATGAGGAAATTGCTGAGAGTACGGTTCAAGAACGTCGTGCCATTGTCCGTTCGAATGGTCTGAACGGTAAGCTCTAATCGGACTTGTATGTTTTTTATGAAGGCTATAATGAGCTCGGGGGCCTCATCCTTTGTGCAAATAAATTTGACCCATGTGTATTGAGAAAAGTCATCAATCATGACAAGAATATACTTCTTCCCATGGATGCTTTGAGTCTGCACCGGGCCGCATAGATCCATACGGATGAGTTGAAGAGGACGAGTCGTACCATGTTCCACCTTGGGTTTGTGTGATGTTTTTTTTAATTATATAATATTTATATACGACAGATGAAATAGGAAAACTCACAGACCCTCCTCACCTTTGGTGAGGTTTGAACCCTCGACCTCCTAGGAGGCCAAGGGCTCACATACCGTTAGGCCAAAGGCCCTTTGGTTTGTGTGATGCTTTCTCAATTTTACCCATTTCATAAGCGCCACAGAGATGTGTCTTTTCAACCTTGATTTTGGGTAATCCCGCTACCAACCCTTCATTAGCATGTTTGCTTATATTTTTGAAGTTTAAGTGGGAGAGGCGGGGATGCGAAAGCCAATTTCGCTCATTCGAGGTAGGAGAGGCGGGGATGCGTTGGATGGCACTTTAACATTTGAAAGATCAATGTTGTATAAGTTGGATCTTCGTGAGCTGGCCAAAAGTTCTTGTCCCTCATATGTTTGGATGCAACATCGTTCAAATCGAAACTTGACCTCTAGTTCTTTGTCAAAGAATTGACCAATGCTTGAAAGACTGTCACCGAGTCCGTGGACATATGATACTTTGGAGATGGTTCGGATGTCATGACAAATATCGTGATATCCAATGATCGGTGCAAAGTGGTTATTCCTAAAACGTACTTCGTCACTATATTTAGTAGTGTAGTTGGAGAGCAGCTCCTTTTGTCCAGTACTGGCCTCGGATGCGTTGTCGGAAGTGTGATACTTGGTTTCATCATCAAAATGATCTACATCGAAGGTTCATGCCATTAGACTGAAATGAGCTTGCGGTTCGTTTTCATGGTCGTCCTTGTGGAGCCAGTGTTCATCTTCCGTCATTAGGACTTTTCCGACTTCTTCTTGTTTTGCGAGCAGATGGAAATCTTTGGAATATTCTGAACCATTTATGAACATCACAGCAAAAATGATTAGAACATTTATGGCTCCTACATAAATAAGATTAACTTGTATGCACAGTAGCTTGAATCTTTGACCACTGGTTTCTTGCATTCACGAGCATAATGGCCGAATTTGCCATAATTATAGCAAACACTCATTTCTCTTTTAAACTTATCCTCAGGTTTGGTTAAAGGACGTTTATCTTCAAAGCGAGGCTTGGATTCGAACATTTTTTTGCGTTCGTGGTTTTTGGATCCCGAAGCAAACCTTTGTTTGTTGGATGACGGGCGATGGAAGATTTTTTTTTTGAAGGCTTGAGTGAGAAAAGCCAAGGATTGCTTGAGTTGCTCGATCTCGGGATCAGATTCATAGCCGTCTTCTTCTTCTTCTTCCATGGTGTTTCGATTGTGGTTTTCTTGTTGTGAGCTTCGGGAAGATTGGAGATCATGTCTCTCATAATTTGGTTCTTTGGCAAGAAGGGCAAGTGGGTCGGAAGATTTGGAAGTTTTCTTGTTTGCAGTCATGAGTTCAAGGACTTCTTGTTCATCTTGTTTCAGTGTTTTGTAAACCTCGTAAAGGTCAAGTTCAACAATGAATTTTCTATGCTTAATTTGATTAGCAAAGCGTCACCATTCGGGTTGTAAGTTGCTGACTAGTATCACGTTGTTTTCGATTTTTGTCTTTCGGATATCATTCTTGCTAAGTTCATTGAGTAAATTGACGAATCTCTCGTAAGTGTTCGAAAGATTTTCCCCTTCTTTGGCTTTGAACTCTTCATATTGAGATATGCAGTTGGTTATCTTGAGTTGAGTGCCAATCTTTGTGCCAAGCATGAGTTTCTGAATTTGTTCCCACATTCCCTTAGCCGTTGCTCCATGGCAATCAATGCTCATGTATATTTCATTGGGAAGACTTTGGAGAAGGAAGGCTTTGGCAAGTTGATCGCCTTTTGCAATACGTTCTTCGACGATGTCGTATTTGGACCGTGGTTTAATGCCTCGTTGAGCTAGAACATGAGGAGTTAGGTTTGGCATGGCAGGCAGTTCCCAATAAATCGGGGTCGGTAGTCCTTTGGTGATTGAACGCATTATTTCTACCGCATGGTCATGGCGATAGATGAAATCGAGAAAGCGATATTTCCATTGCGAGTACTCTCCTCTGAAGAGGACCGGAGGACGAGTATTGGAGCCTATGGTCATTGCTTCGTCTGTAGTCATGATGTACTTGATGAGTTGATCATGATCGTTGAGTTTTGAACAGGGTCTAAGACAAACTTTGTACTTAAAATTTTTTTGGTGCGAGGAATTAGGAGCTTGGATCTATAGGGTTCGAGAACTGAGATTGTCGGGTCTAAGAAGTACGAGGAACGAGTTGCTCAGATCACAAAGATTCGAGAACTAGGTTTCTCGGATGAAACATTATCGATAACAATATTCTTTATCAAAATATGTAGACCCGAGAAATAGAATTGTCGAGTCCTTAAGTCCGATATTCTACTCTTATCAACTTTCAAGAGAATTTTTTTGACTAATACTTTAAAAGAAAGATAACAAGGTTTTCTTGAATTAAAAGAGCTGCAAGTAACAGAGTTCACGAGTCTTTTTATGGACAAGAATGGCCAGGTTATCAATTTCCCAAAAATATCAGAAAAATCAAATGTTTAAAATTTTAAATGGCAGATTCATCAAAATCCAACCCAATTGAGAAAGTTTCTTGACTAGAAAAAGCTGCAAGTAACAAATTTTTTGAGTTTTTCTATGGACAAGAAGGTTTAAGCAATTATGAATGAATATGACAAATAATTTACCAAGATTTATAATAATTACTAAAAGTTTCTTGATTAGAAAAACCTGGCAAAAAACAAAGTTATTGAGTTTTTGTATGGACAAAAAATTTAATTAAGTAGTTAATATTTCATGGTATTTCATATATAGAATCTGTCTATAATAATGTCTAAAGTTTATTGAAAACGTTCGTTTTTTTAATAGTTAATTAATACAAAATAATTTTACTACTTCTAAATTATTTTATAAATTATTTATAAAAAATAAATTCAATTTAATTTAAAATTTTAGAATCCAAACATACCAAAAAATTTAATTTTGTTTCTTCATAAAATCCCAAGTTTGTCAAAAATATCATGTCAAAACAAAAACTCAACTCGTCAATCTGTCAATGGATTGTCATTGTTTTCCTCCAATTTTATAATTAATAAAATATTTTAAATATTATAATATAAATTAATGCGTAATATAAAGTTTATTAAAATTAACACCTTGGATGCTTGCTTACTTGTTTAGCTTGGCCCCCTTTTGAATGTGTACAATTCGAGCAAGCAAACGGCTAGCACTTTCTATCGATGTGTTGTCATGATCACATTCTTAATTTCGTATGAGATTCCCAGTTTAGCTTACGGTCAAAGTCTTCTTTGGACTTTTCCAATTCTTTTTCTTTTTCATCAATCGGGGAGAGAGGGAGCTGCTTCGAGGAGGCCACACCCACTAGTTTTGTGCCGATCGAACTCTTCCCAAAGCAGGTAGGTGAGAAGGACTCGACTCCATGCAGGTCTTTCACCAACGACTGACACTGAATTAGCACGATGCGAAAGGTTTATTCGTTTTTTAAGAACTCACACTTCGAACCTTAACATGAATACCAACGCTCTTTTCCTTGACGTGCCCCTTGCAGAATTATTGGGTCGGGAGAGGACAACCTCTTGTTCCTACTCCTCTTTCTTCGCTTTAGGGATGGAGGTCCTATGGAAAATTTGTAAGTTTCGGACCATGCATACAACCATTAGCTAGCTAGGACCTGTATGTCGTGTCAATCTATCGATCTTAGCTTCCCCATCGCCATCAAAATCCATACTCGTTAAATCACAATTGTCCACTAGCTACTCAATATGAGACATAATGATTCAAAATAATAATTAAATTCTAGAACTATTGTCAATAATAATATATGGTTTACCAAATAAGTTACACATCTTATCAGTATATGACATTGATTTCAAACAATCGTTGATATCTAATGTATTTGTATTTCTCGATTGTTATACGATGGACATAACGATGTAGGTTTGTATTTCTTGATTGGCAGATAACTATAATTGATAGATCAATTTTAAATTTTAAAGCATAAAATAAAAATTCTAAATCTACAATGACCCACTCCTCATAACATCTACCATTGATGATTTTTAGGATGTCATGACGCAATGTTAGTTTCAAACATTTTGGACCATGACAAATCAATGCCATGCTTTTTCCGTATTGTTTTAAAATCTCCCATACGGTAGAATTTGGCATCAATTTCATTGAGTTACTATGCGTATTGCTAGTCTACGATGGCATGCACTAGGTTGGGAGGTGGACGACGAGAAGATTGTCTTGGATAAATCTTTGCATAAAATTATAATGTTTCATTTTTTGACTTAAATTTTTAAACAATCAATAAATAATGCGATACATTGATGTTCTTGATGAATACGCAAACTAAAACTATAAAGATTTATAACTACGATTGAATATGGACCAATAAATAATAACCATTCAATTATATGATGCAAAACATGCATTCTTTAGTAGTCATAGACAAGAAGGTAACATTGACTAGAATATGTAATAGCTACCATATCATTTGAGAAAGGTAAGGTGATTTTATCAGCTACTCTAATTTCAGTATTATTGCAACATCTCCTTGTGAATTTCCCAAATTTTGATTATTTGGCACTAATAAAAATCCGTGCTTAGTTTATACGTGAAGACATCATGTATCATTCTACACATTTGGGATAGCGTTTGTGACAACTTGTCCTACATGGTAAGAATCTCATATTGTAAGTTTCTTATAAACTCAAGTTGTGAATTATCAATAATTTTTGTCAGTCATTTTAAATCGATTTAAAGATTATTGTATAAAATATATCTCATTCTACACATTTACATGTAATCCATCAAAAACTAATGTTTATTTTTATCGTTGGAAAAATAGATAACCCGTCCGGTTTGGACCATATATTCATGGACCGAAATTGTTTGAACCATTTGTTTAGAGAAATCCAATTCATTTTCCCAAATTGCTTTGGACCACAAAACTTGTTTGTGAGGTCAAATTTTAAGGGAAATTTCATTTATATTTTTTAAAACTTTCTATATCATGTATATATCCTTACAAAGTTTGAAATTATGTATATATTTTTTTAAATCATTAGAATTTATATATATGTCATTCTTCCTAATTTAAGACCATCTTCAATGAACTCTCTATTTTACTCTCTATATTCACTTCAATAAACTCTCTATTTCACTCTCTAAAATACATAATTAAATAGTAACTCTCTAAATATTACTCTCTATTTTTTTAACTTTTGATAATTAGAAATTGACCCTTAAATTTTTTGGATTAATTGTTGTTATTTTATTTTAATTGTTGTCTATATCAATTTTAATAAACTAAAACTATATTTATCTTTTCGTTCGAAATTAAATATGAATTATAATGTTGTCAAAATAACATGATAAAATTAATACGGATAAGGTTATTGTGAAAATTAAAATACAAGGATATAATTTACAAAGTTAAAAAATACAAAAGGTATTATTGAACATTTATGTAATCAAAATATAAGATAATATACTTAGAATATTCTATTTTAAAAAGTAAAATAGAGAATGAAGTTGGAGAAGATATGACCAACTATCTATTTTACTATCTATAATAGAGAGTAAAATAGAGAATGTCATTGGAGATGCCCTAATTATTATTAAAATATTTAAAAAATACAAATCATTATCTCTAAATTAAAGGATAGCTTAGTTAAGTAAGTTAGAAAATAAATTTAATTTAGAGATAATGATTTAATAATAATTAAATTAGGGAGAATGACATATAGGAGAGTTATAGAGATTTAAAATGATATATACATAGTTTCAAACTTTACAAGAATATATATAAGTAATATAGAAAGTTTTAAAAGATATAGATGAAATTTTTTAAAATTTTAAAGCCAAGTTTTTGTTATTTTTGTAACCAATTATAAATTTATAATTTTGTAATCCTAACATGATAAGTTTTATAATACTCATGAGAGGCAATGTTCACTACAACAAAATTGAGTTTATAGGACACTTTATTAGAAGCGTCGTATAAAACCATTTTTGGGACACTTCTTGAAAAGTGTCCTATAATACGAAGTCAAATAGGACACTTTTTAGTGTCATAATATTTTAAAGACTAATAGGTCAATTTAAATTGTCGTATTATTTTAAAACTAATAGGAAACTTAGCTAATAGGACACTTTTAATTGTCGTAATAAAATTTAGGAGCTAATAGGACACTTCTAAGTGTTTTAAAATAATAATAACAATATAAGTATGTTTTTTAAATTGTCAGTCCATAAACATTTAATTAACTCCTTTTTTTAATTTAGAAATGGCCCAACATCCAACATCCAAATTCTGATCCAATGGGTTTTGATTTTTTAAATACCTAAAAATTTATAGTAAAAAACAAATCAAAATTATATAAGAAATATAAACCTCCAAATTTTTTACTCTTTGCTCGTTCAATCACGGTTTGAATCTAGAGCCCTAGAAATTAGAATCTCTCAATCACTCTTCATCATCGTTCGAATCTCTAGAAGTAGCCCTAGAATTTTTGGATCGCTGAATTCACTTCTTGCTGCTCTGCTCGACTCTCTCACTGTGTGCTCGAATCTCTTGCCATCGCTCAATTCTCCTCAGCGTCGCTCAAATCAGTCATCTCGTAGTCTTTCTCTCAATCTCTCTCGATTGTTCGAACAAGTAAGCAATTCAAAGTATATCGATTTATGTTTCTCTCTCAATCTCTATTGATTGCTCGAACAGGTAAGCAATTGAAACTTATATCGATTTATGTTACTCTCTCTCAATCTCTATCGATTGCTAAAGCAGGTAAGCAATTCAAAGTTATATCAATTTTTGTTTATTCAACTTATGTTACTCTCTCTCATTCTCTATCAATTGCTCGAACAGGTAAGCAATTCAAAGTTATATTGATTTCTGTTTTCTCGATTTCTGTTACTCTCTCTCAATCTCTTAATCAGCAATTCTGAGAATGATGGAAGTTTATTTATTTATTAGATATTATAAAAATTGTTAATGTTCAGATTATTTTGAAAGTCTATATTTGACGAGGCTGACAAAGTGGAACTGAAGTTCATTAACAGGTACTTTGGTTTTGGAATTCATGATTTTATTGATATTTCCTGTTAAATAGGATGACTATGTGGTTTTGTATTTTAGATATTTCTGCACTACATAGATCAGGTTGGTTCAACACTTTCTAACGCAAACGATGCAATCCTCCATTGAAATTCACCATAATATTCATATGGTAAAACAAGTAGAAACTACATGAAGTGCATAGTAAAAATGCTTTGTTTTTTTTTTCATATGGTAGTGCACGTAATGTAGGATATAAAATGATTGTGGTTGCAAGTACTGCTGACCGTCTTCTTGAATAATAATATTCCATCTGAGCCTATATAATACAACACTTGACTGAAATTATGCACCAAAACCATGGCTATTAAGTATATAAAATAGACTAATTTATTTTCTTAATCAGTAAGTTTTCTATTATTATAACTCTAGTCAAGTGTTGATTATCTAATTGGTGATTTAATTAAGACTTACGAGAGGCCATTTGATTACTTAGAGTAATCAAATCACAGTAAGTTTTCTGCTTGCAAGAAAACTGGTGATTTAAATAGGCAGAGGTGGATGTTATTGTGCATAGAGGTATATACAAGGCAGCAAAGGTGGTTTATGAAGAGATGTTGCCTCGAGTCCATGAGCATCTTCAACACCATCGTGGTCATAATAAGGAGGATGGTATTGGAAGAAGCTTATATTTACTTATAAACCTCATGTTATTAATAAGAGGACAAGTCCCTGATCCTTGTTATTTACTACCTGTTATCACATTTGGAGCACCATGGGTTATGTGTGGTGGAGATCACCTACTTGATAAGCTTGGATTACCAAGAAACCATCTTCAAGGAATCACAACCCACCGTGACATCGTACCCCGAGCCTTTTCTTGCAACTTTCCCACTCGAGTAGCTCACCTTCTCAAGGCCGTAAATGGGAATTTCCGAAATCACCCATGCCTCAACAACCAGGTATTTATAGTTGTATATAATTCCAGAAATAATGTAATTAAGAAAATAATATATTCATGCATTGCATAATGTGTTGTATGCTCCAATGGGGGAGTTATTGATTTTGCAACCGGATGCAAAAGTATCTCCGAGCCACGAGCTTCTTCCATCAGGCAGTGGTTTTGTATGTTTTGAGGTGTGAAGCATCCGAGAAGCAAACAAGAGCCGCGCACTCGCTTTTTTTAAACACACCACACCTTTTACACATGATTCTTAGCGATCCATCAACAGCATATGGTTCAATTCTGCGTGATCTAGTGAACGCCTCTTGTTCAAATTCATCACCAACTGATGCAGCGGGATTTGCGGAAACAGATCGACAAAATCCAAAAGGGTTAGAACTTACGAGCGTAAGAAATAAATAATAAGAGATAAAACTCAAACACTCTAAAAAGAGAAGAAATATTATTGATTATTGATTGAATAAATAATTAACAAAGCTAATAGGGTTTAAATAGTCTAGGACTTAAGGTTAAACTAGGAAAGATAATTATGGAAATTAATGTATCCTAATTCTAAACCAACTAGGAAACTATTTGATAAAAAAGAAACTAATAAATAAGGAAACTAATAATAATCCTAATCTAATTTAGAAAACAAGTAACTAATACTTTTAATACTAATCCTAAATAATTAAGAAACAAAATAATTAAATAAACAGATAAAGACAATCCGTTCGGGACCTGTCCGAACGTGTCCTCGACCCGTCCGAACGTGTCCTCGACCCGGCACTTGACCCAAGTCACGCAAGAAACCGTTTTTCAGTTTTCGATGCAGATTTACGAGCTTCTCTCGAGTTCGTATTCTTCTTTTCCAATGATATGTGGCAAGCTTCATTAACTCATTAATTCTCCCTGTATCACCAACCCACGTAGTTTCTTCACAAATCATCCCTACCCATCTGTTCAATCTCTCAATCTCATACTCCCATCTCCACAGATCGAAGGTATCTCCCTTTTTCTTTACACCCATATTCATATCTCTTTTGTGTTCATCTCGTCTTTTTTTCCATACATCTTACCGCCTTCCACTTACTTCAATTGCTCATGATTTCATTTGTTCTCTTAAATGCAGCTAAATTGCCTATTTACATAAGTAATTAAGTTTCGTGTGTGTTAATGCCCAAAGGTTGAAATTCACTTGACTAGCAACTTCTATTAAGAAAACTTATAATAATAGAAAACTTACTGATTATTAATCAGTTAATAATTAGTGTATTTTTCGATGGTCATCTAAGTAATCAACACTTGACTAGCAATTATTCTCTACTAGCTAATTAAATCACCTCTGCCTAATTATTCTAATGTCAATCTGATTTATTGAAAGAGAATGTTTCGCTTAATATTGTCATTTAATAATACGTGTCAGGGGTCATTTGTGATGATTTTCATGGGATTGAATGATTAAATGGCAAAAACAGCAGCTCTAATGGTCCCATTTGAGCACTTTAATTTCACAAAAAAAGATTTATTGATTATGTCACAATCTGATTAAGTTATATGTATTAGTTTCTGTACCATTAAGCCACTTTCTGTACCATTAAGCCACTACCAAACACTCATGTATAGTTGACTGAATAAGTTGCTAGTCTCAGGGGAAAGATTGGGGAGTTCTTTTATTTCTTGGACTTTCTTTTTTTCTTTTTTCTTTCTTTGTTCCCCTCAAGATTTATGTGGTTGGATCAGCCCACTTTTAGGTTATAACTTATCTCATTAAGCTGGTAAGAAACTCACCCTAACTAATAAATTACACTGAACAGTCATGAGTTCTATTAATCACATTAAGCCATTACCAAACAGCCATGTGTACCAAATAGTCATGTGTGCCATTAATCTCATTACTCTTTGTTCTTTTTCTCTTTGGGAAAATGCTTTATCATATTTGTTTGTATATCAGTTATCTGTACCATTAAGCCACCACCAAACAGTCATGTATAGTTGATTGTATAAGTTGCTAGTCCCATTAATCTCACTATTTATTAAGCTGGTAAGAAACACACCCTACCAAATATAAGATTATGGTATAAAGTGTGATTAACACAAGCAATGAGTTGATGAGTGTAAATGATATCTTTGGTTTCAGTAGAATCGCAAAACAAGACCTTTCACAATGTGATTAAGCCTCTATAGAATCTGTTCTAGTGAACTTTAAGAGTGCCTAATAGATTGTAAGGGGCTGTTTGGTTGGTTTTCCATTAGGCACTTAATGGATTAAGCTGTCTGTATAGATTGAGAAGGTTTTGTTTGGGAGAGTTTTTTCATAAATGGAAGGAGCCTGTTTTTTAATTGGAAGGGACAGGTTTGGGAAAAAACTTGGCTTTCTGCATAAAGCTCCCCTTAAAGCTTATTGATTAAGCCCTTTTCTATATCATTAAGCCAGTACCAAATAGTCATGTATAGTTGACCAAATAAGATGCAAGTCCCATTAAGCTCGTTAATCTACTAACAAACAATCCCTAAACCCTTTTCCTTATTTTCAAACTACATTTGTGTTTATTTTTCTTCTAATTTCTAGTCACCATTATTGCATGAATTTCGTATTTAATCATGAATGTATATCTGCTTCTTATGGTTGCTACCAATCTCTTTTGGTAGCAAACTAACCACACAGTTCATAGTAACGTCTTTTAGTCACCTAGATTTTATTTTATCTTAAAGAGCATCTTATAAATGTACCTTTTCTTTGTATAATGCAAATGAAAGTGCAATCACAGTTATTTAGGTGCCATGGATGTTAGGATTGTGATTCAGAAACACTTATCTTAAAGATGGTTTTTATGCATATGTTGCTTCACTTGATCAACATTTTCTTTTTAGCCAAACAAGTTCTGATACTCATATTGGCAATAGAGTTCCCACTAAAAAATAACAAAGGCAATTAAGTATCTAAACGACAAAGAGGGTATAAGTCAATTGGAGCAACAATCACGTGACCCTGTCCTTTTACTCCTTTTATTTTGGTAAGTGTTGAATTTTTTTAAAACTTGTTAGTAAGTGTATAGTTGTTTATCATATAACTAAACTCATATATTTGTTCTTTAATTGTAGGTGGTGCATGACAGAAGAACAGAAGAACAGAAGATTGATATCTCTCCTTCATAGAGGACAATAAGATTTTCCTGTATTTGCGTAATTTTTGTTCATTACATTGTACAACATTGAATTTTGTTTTATTGAATTAGTTCGTAAAACTTTCATATATGTTTTTAAATATAATATTACAGAAGGATTTTATAATTGGATGAAACGTGCAATATTTTAGTTTTTTAGGATGCTTTTAGTGTTACTTATTATAGTCTATTAGGACCTTTTTTAGTGTTACATAGTTGATTTTTAGGATACTTTTTAGTGTTACATAATTGATTTTATAGGACACCTTTTAGTGTTGCATAATCTAGTCTATTAGGACGCTTTTTAGTGTCACATAATCTAGTCTATTACAACACTTTTTAGTGTTACATAATCCAATCTATTAGGACGCTTTTTAGTGTTACATAATCCAGTCAATTAGAACACTTTTTAGTGTTACATAATCTAGTCTATTAGGACTACGACATTTGTACCATAAGCTTAGAGTTTATTAGGACGCTAAAAAACATCCCACTAACCTATTACAACGCTCTTAGATGAGACACACCTACTTTGTGTCCTATAAACTTAAATGTCCTATTAAGCACCCTATTAGGACACTTTTGAGGGTCCTATAAACCCAATTTTGTTGTAGTGGTTACATAAAAAATATATTTTTGTTACGTTGTGGTTGCTAATTCAGAGAGAGATAATCAAATAAATGATCAACATTTTTAGGATCGCTAATTTATCGTCGAAAATATGATTTAAGGAGTTTGTGCTTATTAAAAAGTCTTTGACTTGTTTTCATTTTTAAACTTATTGTTATTTACTCAAATATTTATTGATAGAATCATATGAAGGATGGCAAACGATTGTAAAGGGTTACATAAATACCGTAAGAAATTAAAGATTGGCCTACGGAATTCGATCAACCATTCAATTCAAAACACATCTCAACCAATATGATCATTTGGTGATAGTGATCCGTGATACTACGATAGAGAAAGAAAATGAACAAATAATAAATGTTAATTAATCTTTTCAATTTATTGTACGCAACTTTCGTAATATGTAAAATTTGTCATATATATATAATGATTGTTTGGACTGTGGTAGCTTGCACCCAAGGGACAAGAGTCGTCCCACTTTTTTGGACCACCCAAAAGTGGTGATCAACCTTTATTTATATTTGTTTTTTTAAAATTATATATTAAAAATCAATGTGTTTTTATAAATAAACAAAAAAAGTCATGCAAGTATTAGGCAATATGTTGTGATGTAATTGTAATATAATTAATTTAATTTGTACTCGATTCTTAGAAAATAAATTAGTAAATGCCTAAACTTGGGCAACCAAGATGCTAGAACCATAATGAATAAGCTCAAAGTCTCCATAATGAACTAATTCAAAGTTCTCATAATGAATTAATCACTATTCTTTAGGGCATCTCCAACCCAATCACATATTAAAAACACTAAAAATGGTGGGTCCTTTAAACACTAAAAAAATTCATCTCCAATCACACACTAAAAACATTTTTAATAATAAAATAATATATATATTTATTATTATACTATGTATATAATAAGATTAATCTATATATATATAATTAGAAAAATTAGATAAAATATTAATAAAAATTTTAGTGGCCTACTTTTTTGACCTTCAAACATGGAGACCAACATTTTGCCCCTCCATTTATTTTTGTGTTTTAGTGATTGGTTGAAGGTGAAATTACCTTATTTTTGTGTTTTTGTGTTTATAAGGATGAGTTGGATATGGTCTTATGGGATATATATATATAGTTAATTGTCCTTGCTTTTATATAATTGTTGGCACCACCTTGACTTTTTGCCCATAGAAAGAGATGATAAAACTTTTTTGAATTTTAAGTCTATGTCTTTGCCTTTCAAGCCAGATTTTGGTATGGACAAAAGCTTTTTTTGGCTTTTGTTGTGAAAGTGAATCTGTTCGAGCTTTTTAAAGCTTCATTGTGCTTTTTTGGATCATGCTTTAACCTTACCCTACAAAATTAGTTGATATCTAACTAAGCTTAGGCTCAAACTTATTGGACCGAACTTTTTTTGAACCGGTATTTTTTACTTTTGTCCATCTTTAGTATATTAGAGCATCTTCAACATCTATGTTAAAATTTCTCTAAAATAACATATTAAAAATAAAAATCACTAAAAAAATTTGCAGTCAACTCCAACAGCTACTCTATGTTAGCAATTCTATCATAATTATATTATTAAAATATTCAATATATTTAATATTCCAACAACCTTTTTAAACAAACTTTCAAACAATTGGTGGGAAGTATTAAAATAATCATTCATCTGTCCATTTAGAAAATCTCTAAATTTAGAGATTTTTTTCCTTTTTTTTTCCATTTATCTATTTTAGCATAAGGAATACCATAGCTGTTAGAGCACTAAAATTGCTAAAAACCTTCTTTTTTCTATTTTACTATAACTGTTGGAGATGCTCTTACTTTGACTTTTTTAAAAATTTTAAAATGCCTTTTGTATACAAGGGCTGTAAACCCTTAAAATGTAAATAAATAGTGACTTCAAATATTTTTATAGGCCTGATATTTAGCCTGATTATGGCTTATTAAATTATAAGACGTTTATATATTTAAGTGTACAAATTTTTAACACTTGTATTTATTTCATACTTAATGTATTGTACTAACTTTTAAACATCTAAAACGTATCCCATACAATAATAGTTCTTTGGGACCATTTGGGTTAATTATTTTGTCATAAGTAACATTGTTTTCATGCATTTATTGTTATGTTCAAAGGAGATATCTTCTACTTGGATCAGAATCATGATTCCCTTTGCAAGTCTCGTCGTTGTCTTAGGAATTGAGCTTTTTATATAGTATATCTTGATTATGACTAATCTTATAATTCTATAGTATTTTTTTTTTTGGATTTTAATCTACTCTATATAATATGTATTTCAACAAGGTTATTCTTGTTTTGAATTTAATTTATGTTACATAAATATAATTTATTTGCAAAAACAAGCACGATTTCTTAAATTGTAATATGTAAGCATATGTTGAAGTGATGACTCAACAGGGTATCAAATCACATGCATCATGTCTAATTGCCTATTCTCCATGAATGTATGTGAAATGTTTTGTTTTGGTCCATATGCTTTGATATTTTTTACTAAGGTCCCTATCGTATATTTGTTGTGGATTTGGTGTTCGTCTTACTTAATTTGTTTTGGTCATTGTTCATCTGATTAATGTCTCTATTAACTTCGTTAAATCAAGAGTCATTTTAGCCTTCTGCCTATTCTGCTGTCTTTTTCTTAGTAAAAATTAAAAACAATATTTTTATACACACAAATATATATATATATATATATATATATATATAGAAAGAGGTTCATGCGAGGATGATAACAATTCAGGAGAATACGAGAACAATCCTCAACCAATCATTTTGTATATGAATTTTTTCATGTACAAAATCACATATGATTAACATACAAAATCATAAATGATTAGCCGAGACTTTTCTTATGGCAAAAGTCGCACATGTCATTTTTTATGCTAGTACAAAATCACATATGATTTTGTACATGAAAAAACTTCCATGTACAAAATGATTGACTGAGGATTGTCCTCGTCATAGACTGTTATCGTTATCGCATGAACACACCTCTCTCTCTCTCTATATATATACACACACACACACACACATACAGGGGACTCTTCATGGGAGATCTATGTAATCTATGATAACTGTGTGATCTCATCCCATCCATAGGATTAATTAATCAATGGTCCTAATTAAAAGCAATTTAAAATTAATATGTTACCTAAAATAATGGTTTATATTTGAATTAAATAAAATGAAAAGGGTAACATAGTAAATTGACATCTTATTTCATGTTGATCTAAATTGGGCGGGTTTCAATATTCAAGGCAAGTAATCAAAAGGAATACCAGCTATCAAAAATAACAAAATAACCTACCAAAATATTTTCAAATCATAAGTCAGAGCATTTTCGAATCGTTAAACTCTTTCTCCTTCTAATTCGTATGCAAAATCGAGTTTCATTGCATAAACCCTAGAAAATTGGTTGCGACATTGTGGTACCGTATTGATTCAGAATCTTGAACCCTAGAAAATTGGTTGCAACATTGTGGTACCATATTGATTCAGAAACTTGAATCACATAAATGTATCACAAATAAGTACCATAAATCGCCATACAAAAAAGTACCACATATCATCATCAAACTATGTACGACCTCCTAACTTAAATAAATGATACTGCTAATACATAGAACTTAAACCATTACCATTTGGTTGATCATTTGGTATAGCATTAACATATACATATGATGCTTCTTCATCATCGTTATATGTCTCGTTATCTTAAAAAAAACTATCATCTGGTACATGTTCTTCAACCGGGATTAGTGTATTGTATGGGGGAATGTCGATATCAAATTCGTCTGGTTCATTCCATTCTTGCACATCTATTGTATCTTCTTCTGGATCGCCAATGTTGTTTGAATATTCAGTCAAATGTTTCTTCCTTTGTCCATTCAGAATCGTTTTTCTGTTTACTGATGGTTGAATCTCTACTAACAACGAAATCCTCTGTCTTGATCGATGAATATAGACAGTTTATTTTCAGAAAAATTCATATGAATAATCAAAGATTCATGGAATTTGTTAAAATCGTAGGATGCAATTTGAAATTGAATTGTTGGAGATAAAATACGAAACAAATAAAGTTGATAACTATAAGATTTGAAACTGTCAATTAAATAAAATAATGAATATTAATTAAATTTATCGAATTATCATGTTGCCCTTCTGTATTTAGTGTTTGAATTCATTAATTACATTAAATTTGATTGGTTGTAAATGGATCTCATGGTTATGGGGTTCTCATTTGATTATGCCTCTATATATACATACATATGTATATATATATACATATGTATATACATACAGAAAGAGGTTCATGCGAGGACAATCTTCAGCCAATTATTTTGTACGTGAAATTTTTAATGTACAAAATTACATATGATTCACATACAAAACCATATATGATTAGCCGAGACTTTTCCCGCAGCAAAAGTCAACGTCGTGCGTGTCATTTTTGATGCTAGTACAAAATCACATATGATTTTGTACATGAAAAAAAATGCATGTACAAAATGATTGGCTAAGGATTGTCCTTAGATTCTCGTAAATTGTTACCGTACTCGCATGAACCCGCCTCTATATATACATATATACAGACACACACACACACACAAATATATATAAATATATATATATATACATACATATATAGAAAGAGGTTCATGTGAGGACGGTAACAATTTACGAGAATGCGAGGACAATCCTCAGCTAATCATTTTATACATAAAAATTTTCATGTACAAAAGCACATATGATTCATGTACAAAATCATATGTGATTTTGCATAAAATCATAAATGATGCGGGCGACTTAAGTGGCCCCAAAAGTTGCCCGCTACAGTTAGTACAGAATCACATGCGATCTTGTACATGAAAAAAGCTCCCCGTGTTCTCGTAAATTGTTACCGTCCTCGTATGAACCTGCCCCTACATATATATATACATACATACATACATAAGTACATATATACGTACGTACTTATATATATATATACATATATACATACGTACATATACATATATACATACATACATATATACACATATATACATATAGACACATCTTAAAATACAAACCAACCAAATGTTACAAACTCGTACAAATAAATATAAAAATGATTTTTTTCTTGATTTTTTTTCATAATACAAGAGTTTCACATGTATATCTTTCACATGTGATTTTTCCACAAGGTGAAACAAATATATGTTCAACTTTCAACTTATGAAAACAAATGCATGTGAAACTTTTACATTATGAAACAAACATATGTGAAATAACATCTTAAATCTTAGTGTTTGATCAAAAAAAAAAATCATCAAAAAAATCATTTCTATATTGGTTTGTATGAGTTTGTAACCTTTGATTGGTTTGTATTTTAAAATGCCTCTCTCTCTCTCTATATATATATATATATATTTATAGGGACATAATCAAATAAGAACTTATTAGTTTGTAGAAACTGTAAGAACTAATGTAGAACAATCATTTTAAATAGCGTAAGGATAAATTGGTAAAATTGGGTATCACAATGGGTAACACAATGAGTATCACGGTGGTTATCACAATGCATCTTATATGTATTTGTGTATCAGACTAAGGATATCATAATGGTATCACATTGTGTATCACATAATTGTATCACAGTGGATTGTGGACAGAGAGAGGAGGTAAGAGAGTTTAAAATACCCAAAATGCCCTTTTATTAAAAATTTAATCAAAATTATCAATATAAGTTTCCTAACTTAACAATTGATTTGTGGTTAAGCTTGGTTCTTACAGTTTCCACAAACTAATCAGTTCTTCCTTGAATTGCCCCATATATATAGAGAGAGAGGAAAGTTCAAATGTGAACCTATCTTTGGTTGTGAACCTAAGGACAGATCTCAGCACT
Organism: Silybum marianum; assembly: GCA_036898165.1. Lineage (NCBI taxonomy): Eukaryota > Viridiplantae > Streptophyta > Magnoliopsida > Asterales > Asteraceae > Silybum > Silybum marianum. The sequence continues at coordinate 48,596,161 of CM072530.1, read as the reverse complement.
TGATCTGAGCCAAATTGAAGCCGTTCTTTAAATGTGGCGTGAGGGGTAAATTAGGCAAGTTTATCACTCCCGCTTATTTCTCTGGAAATCGAACTCTCTCTGGAAATCGAACTATCTCTGGAAATCGAAATCTTCTCTGGAAATCGAATTCTTCTATGTTAATCGTATTCATTGCTGTGAAGAACATTAGTAATCGGATTTGCGATTTGTGAAACTAAATTTTTAATTCTGTTTTTTCAATGGAGTCTGCTTCTTCATCTGGAAATTCAATTGAGTGTGATCCAGTTGAAAATTCATCTCTTTTTGTAGATCAAACATTTGATTTGTTCACTGATTGCGATGCTGTTATAGATTTCGAAAATACATACCGAGATTTTGGCTCTAATGTTGAATTGTTTGTTCTACTATGACTTGCTCTTCAGACTAAATATATACTACAATGTTATGCTTATATTCAGACTGAATATAAGCTACAATTATACAAACACATAATTTTAGCTTATATTCAGACTGAATATAAGCTACAAATATGCAAACACATAATCTTAGCTTATATTCAGACTGAATATAAACATGACATTGTGATACTACAATGTTATGCTTATATTCAGACTGAATATAAGCTACAAATTATACAAACACATAATTTTAGCTTATATTCAGACTGAATATAAGCTACAATTATACAAACACATAATTTTAGCTTATATTCAGACTGAATATAAGCTACAATTATACAAACTCATTATTGTAGCTTATATTCAGACTGAATATAAACATGACATTTTGATACTACAATGTTATGTTTATATTCAGACTGAATATAAGCTACAATTATACAAACACATAATGTTAGCTTATATTCAGACTAAATATAAGCTACAATTATACAAACACATAATCTTAGCTTATATTCAGACTGAATATAAACATGACATTGTGTTACTACAATGTTATGCTTATATTCAGACTGAATATAAGCTACAATTATACAAACATATAGCTTATATTCAGACTGAATATAAACTACAACTATACAAACACATAATCTTAGCTTATATTTAGACTGAATATAAGCTACAATTATACAAACACATAATCTTAGCTTATATTCAAACTGAATATAAACATGACATTGTGATACTACAATGTTATGCTTATATTCAGACTGAATATAAGCTACAATTATACAAACATATAGCTTATATTCAGACTGAATATAAACTACAATTATACAAACACATAATCTTAACTTATATTCAGACTGAAAAAAAGCTACAATTATACAAACACATAATTATAACTTATATTCAGACTGAATATAATCATAACATTGTGATATCACAATGTTATGCTTATATTCAGACTGAATATAAGCTACAATTATACAAACATATAGCTTATATTCAGACTGAATATAAACTACAATTATACAAACCCATTATTGTATCTTATATTCAGACTGAATATAAACATGACATTGTGATACTACAATGTTATGCTTATATTCAGACTGAATATAAGCTACAATTATACAAACATATAGCTTATATTCAGACTGAATATAAACTACAATTATACAAAAACATAATTATAGCTTATATTCAGACTAAATATAAGCTACAATTATACAAACATATAGCTTATATTCAGACTGAATATAAGCTACAATTATACAAACATATAATCTTAGCTTATATTCAGACTGAATATAAACATGACATTTTGATACTACAATGTTATGCTTATATTCAGACTGAATATAAGCTACAACTATTCAAACACATAATTTTAGCTTATATTCAGACTGAATATAAGCTACAATTCTGTAGGAAATAAGTTGCTTGGTGACGACGACGACGAACTAATTTATGTCGAAATTGTTACTTGGTGACGACGACGATGAACTAATTTATGTCGAAATTGTTGCTTGGTGAGACGACGATGAACTAATTTATGTCGAAATTGTTGCTTGGTGACGACGACGATGAAAAGATTGACGGCGAAATCGTTGTTTGGGGATGACGAAGATGAAGAAATTGACGGTCATGTTATATTTACGATTATACCCATACGCGCTAAATAATGTTTAAGCCATGACTCGAGTTTTCCACTTATTTACAGAAATGCCACCGCGCGTTTTATGCATTGATTTTTTGATCTGATTTTAAATGGATGGCTGAGATCTGTCCTTATGTTCACAATCAAAGATAGGTTCACATTTGAGCCCACCCTTATATATATATATATATATATAGAGTCGTCCTTGGGGGAGGGCAGGTCGGGCGCATGCTAAGGGCCCATAAGAATGAGAGGCCCAATTTTTTCTTCCATACTATATTAGATGTTGGTAGTAGTTGAAAAATATTAATAAATAAAAGAGTAAATTACAAATTTGGTCCCTATGGTTTCTAGTTTTTTGTGGTTTTGGTTGCCAGAAAACTTTTATTGCACCAAAACCACTATAGTATGCATTTCGTTGTGGATTTGGTCCCTGAGGCTAACTCCGTCATCATTTCCGCCGTTAAGCCCCTCCATGTGCCTTGCACATGAGGGCATTTTCGTCTTTTTCATTTTCAATCCATTTAAGCCTATTTTCTTATTTTTTTTCCTAGAAGTTTCATCTTCTTCATCTGAAAGATCAAGAACAATCAAATGCATTTTTAAATCACAATCCAAAATCAAATCATTCAATAATCAAAGAAAAATTTATAATTAAAATCTAAAACTTAAATCACAATTATTGTTGTACCATATCTAAATATATTGGTATGATTTTACAACAGATTTGAATCCAAACCTAAATCACAAACCATAACCCAAAACTTAAATCACAAACCATGAATCAGACCTAAAAAACCTAAAAGAACAAAACCCTAAATGTTGATTTCTTCTCAGTGATGCAAGAGAACCCAGAAAAGGAATAACAAATCGTCGTTGGGATTTCCAGATCTGCTTTCAAGAACAAGCCCTTTGGGATTTCCATATATTCTTTCAAGAACAAACCCAAGAACAAACCCTTTGGGATTTCCAGATCTGCTTTCAACGACAATGGAGAGGGAGAGGACCACGACAGTGAGAGCAATCGAGAGGAAACGGGGTGTGGGCGGCGATTAGGGTTTTGTCGCAGCGGTGACGGTGTTCTAGAGGGTGGTGGAAGTCGCTGGTGGAAGCAGCTGCTGGATGGTGGTGGAATATAGTGGTGGCAGCTGTTGGATGGTGATGGAAGTCGCCGGTGGAAGCAGCTGCTGGATGAAGAAGGTGGTTTGGGGGAAAAAGCTCAACGGAGACGGTGATTGGGGAAGCAGGTCGCCGGAGACGATGGTCGGAGACGGTGGTAGGTGGTTTCAAGTCGCCGGAGACGGTGGTTGGGGAAGAAGGTCGCCGGAGACGATGGTCGGAAACGGTGGTAGGTGGTTGCAGGTCGCCGGAGACGGTGGCAGGTTGTTCTTTGAATGGAACATCTAAAGTGGAGAGAATGCAATAATGAGAAACAAAAAGAAAAAAAAAACGTTTGGAAGAGAGAGAGAGAGAGAGAGAGAGAGAGAGAGTTTTTAGGGTTTAATATAAAAAAAAGTTAATATTAAAGAATAAGTTAAAAAGACGAAAATGCCCTCATGTGCAAGGCACATGGAGAGGCTTAACGGTGGAAATGCTGACAAAGTTAGCCTCAAGGACCAAATCCACAATGAAATGCATACTATAGGGACCAAAACCACAAAAAACCACAAAAAATTAGAAACTATAGGGACCAAATTTGCAATTATATTATCTAAATAAAATAAACAAATTCTTTTATTATCTAATATGATCCAAAAAGAACTTAACATGATATTAAATGCCCCAAAATGTATTAGTTAATTATATTGGAGAAGAAAAATGCAAAAAATAATAATTGGTTGCTCATTTGATAGTATCGTTTATTGTTTCTCTAAGTTTTTTTTATTTACTATTAAAATTTAAAATTATCTTACTTGAAAATTAGAAAACATTAATATATTCTTATCATTCATCTACCGGTGACTATTTTGATTATTTCATCTGCAATTCTACATGAATTATATTTTTATATTAGGATACAGTAGAATTTTTGTTATTAACTAAGAAAACTCCCACATTTTGAAAAAATTATCAACCATATGAGACGATACAACTTATATCTATATTTAGGGTTTCAAAAGTACTATTTTTTCATAGATTATTGATTTTTTTTTCTTACCTAATATTGTGTGCATGAATCTTAAGTACTCTCTTATCTCTAAAACAACAGTAAGATCTCAAATAATAAGCAATATGGAATTTTGATTCTAGTATTGAAGGTTCTAAAAAATTTGTCTGAACGTTAAAAAATTAAAATGGTGATCGAAACATTAACATGATGTGACATTGAATCCAAAATGATTTATGTATTGATTTACATAAAGTGTTATTCTCAATAATCAATATTGTGACTCTAAATGATGTCAATCTATATAATAAAATGTGTTTGCCAGTGGAACAAAATGTCAGGAACAAGCCTGCATATATATAGGGTCAGGTTCAGGGAAAACACCAAAAAAAATTTGAAGAACACTCTAGGAGCCCTCCATCTGGACAATATGCACAAATGCATACTAGTAAACTGTAACATGCATTTGTACATTAGTGAACAAGAATAAAAAGGTAACCGATAAAGTCAAGAGGTTAGGAAACAAAATTTATCCATAATTACCTATAATAACAAGTTTAATAGGGGAGTTGTTTGTTTCCTGGAATCTCTCAATTCCCATAAAATTTTAACGTCCCTGAATTCTCTCACTTTCTTATTTAGATGCAGACTATATGAATATAACAAAATAAAATAAGAAGTTCACCCAATATTCATATATGAACAGTTTCATCAATGACTATCTATGATAATGTAATTTATCTTCCACTTATGAACATCCATGATTTTGATCAAAATCATCATCATCAATAAAGATAACTTGATCTTCATCACTAAACGGATTAAGATTAAAACATCATTCTCCAATTTCAAGAACACCATGGATAACTGCATAGATCTTGACCCCGATGAAAACATAGACCAAATGAAGGTAGTGAATCAAGTGGTAGAAAGTGTTGGGATTTTTCGGATGAAGGCACGATTATTCACCTTATCAATGTGGAAAAAAGTAAAACTATTCATAGAGTATTTTAATTTATGTGAAATGTTCACTCATGAATGCCCATTTAGTTCAATTATGAAATGTTGGATTGTGAGCCACTGGCGAAGGCTTGATAACTAGGGTAAATAGACGAGTCCAATTGTGGAAGGGAATGGGGCGCATTGAGCATTCCTCTCCTTAAACTAGAACCTCCTTTTCAAATTGACTCATCCTTAGGTGTCATCCCTGGTATATGGGGTCCATATAGTGAGTCGAGATGGAAGGGTTAAAGAAAACTCAATTTTTTTTCTTTCTCCCCTCTAGAGGTGAGCAGAGTGAGAGAGGCCATCAGTTATGAAATTGAGATTTTTATTTATGAAATGTTCACTTAGTTTAGTTATGAAATGTTCACTTATGAAAGTATGTTTCACAAATGTTCATACCCATGGACATACCAGTGTTCATAAATGAATAGCGAGTTGAGTAGGTGTTAAAAATTGGTCACTGTGGTGATTTTCACTATACAATAATTGACTTTAGTATTTTTGCGGTTCATATATGAACTTAGGTTAAAGTCAAGATTTTTTGACTTTTCTGGTTCATAAATGACTTTTTTTGGTTAATATGGTCATATATATTCATATCATTGTTCACTAATGAACAATGAGTAGAGGTCCATATATGAACGGAGGTTCCTGTGGGGATTTTCCCCTTAGAATAAGTTGCTTGATTATAATGTGTTCATATAGACACTTAGGGTGAAATTGGGTGTACATCAGTCCTGAGATGAGATGAAGCGAGAATGGAAATGCCGTCAGCCTTTTACCCCTTAATCCCTTAGGCAACTGTAATTTTTTTTATAAGCCCAACTAAACCTATTAATGGATACCAAATAAAAAATGTTGTTGCCCATTGACTTTAGGCTGTCCTGGGTCGTCACCCCTTGAACCTATGGCCAGAGTCGGCCCTGGTTGCTCTTCATTTTATTCATTTGATATTAAGTTTCTTAAGACATTATTATTTATTTAGCAATTTTGGTATTGATGTAAAAACTTCCTTTGCTAAATTTTCGATTTTAAGTTACTTTTCGATTGAGATATATTATGTATTTTAAGCCGTCATAGCCTTTGAATTTGGGGTGTGATGTATATTATACATATATATATATGTATATGGGGTTGGTGTAACACCCGGAAATTTTAGTTAAGTTTATGAAACTTTGGAAAAGACTGATACAAAAATTCTGGTATTTCAGGCCTATTTTCAAGTATTTATATCATGTTTGGTTGGCGAATTGAAGGAGTCCAACAATATTTTTCGGAGTCAATTTGGAGCTAAGACGAAGCAAATATGGGTAAAACATCGTCTAAGGCTAGTTTACATGTGGGTTAGGATGGAAGCTGGTTACGAGGTGAGTTTCAGAGTTGAAACTAGCTTGATAACTAGCCTGGGCACTTTTGCACTCAATTATGCTTAGCGTGAGTTACAAAGCCAGTTAGCAAATCGTAACTAACTTCACAAGTAGCCCTAAGCTCTTTTTACTTGATTTGTGCTTAGCGTGAGTTACAATGCCAATTATGAAATGTAACTAGCTTCATAACTAGTGTCAGAGTCTGTTTGGTCAAGAGGGAGTCGCGTGAGTTACCAATGCCAGTTACGAACGTAACTGGCGTCCATATCTGGCGTCAGCCTCTGTCAGCGTTTTAAAGACCGAAAATCGGGATCTTTCTCATTTGAACCATATCTCTCTCAATAATGATCCGATTTGGGTGATTCAAGTTGCTATGGATTCGTCTCTTGAAGCTCTACAACATGGAAACAAGTATGGCTAGAGGCTATTGGTTGATTTTGGATATTATAGAAGTGAAGGTAAGATCTTAATCCTTGAATCTTGAATCTAGGGTTTGGGTTCTTCCACCAACAACTCTCATTCTCTCTTGGGTTCGTTCTTGTGTATGTTTTGGAGGTTATGTAGGTGTTCTTGAAAGACTTACACCATGGATCTAGAGGTGTAGCTCGAGGATCTAAAGTCTTTACCGAATGGAACTCGGCATTGGGGTAAAACCTAGATTTAGCTTAAATCTAGCAAGGTGAGTTCAAGATACTTTGTGAAAACTTTGTACATGCCAAAAACGTCCATTTTAAAGTATTAACATGTTTTACTTGTTATTTATCAAATGTGTGAGTATTCGGGTAAGGTTGCATATTTGGTATAAAATGATTTATAAATCATGAAAGGGGCTTATACTTGGGTTTTAGACATTTTGGAAAATAAAGTATAAGTGTGGGTTGTTTGAGTTCAATGTCTTTAAATGAAAACCATTTGGTTGTATTTGCATCTGTAAAGTATTGGAATTTATAAATCGTTGAAAAATACAGATTATTGCATTATGGGTCATTTTGTAAATACATGAGTATGAGTTCAAATCTAAACTAATAAACTCAAATACTTGTTGTGAATGTAGTATTTTACTGATTCCAAAACTTAATTTCAAGTGGTTGTGTATTTGGGTAAGTTTGGAGGTTTTGGGTCAAAATGAGGATTTTGAGTATTTTGTTGTACATGATGAGTTGAGCATCATTAATGGTTTAAAAAATACTTGGAAAGGTTATAAAATGAAATAATCTTTGGTTTTGAAACTCAAAATGATTTGACCTAATTTTTGGTAAAACTTGGACTTGAAAGGAGATGGTTTGTTGAAAAGAGTTTTCAAGGTTGGAAAACTAGTAATACGTCTCGTTGATGTATTCGGTAGTAGGACTAGTATGTAATGGATCCATTGGCATATAGTCAGTTTAAAGGCGGGATTGTTGTCTCTTTTTGGTCGCATAGAAGTCGTAGGGGGCCTCTTACCGTTGGGTATAATGCCGGATCATTACCGGATGCCATTGACTCTATGCATGCGCAATTTGGGGTCATCAGGGGGCCGTGTACTGAGGTGCATAATCGGTTATAGACCGGTTGCCAGTGACCATTGCGCGGGCTTTCGTAGGAGCCATCGAGGGCCGTGTACTAAGGTGCATAATCGGTTGTTGACCGATCGCCATTGACTCCTATGGTTGCTCAACATCGAGTAGTGACCTACTTTTGTATCCGTCACCAAAGATGGTATGATCGGGAATCCCCCGTGAACTTTGGATATTTCTATCCCTTTAAAGGTCCGCGTGAGTTTAACGTTTTATAAAACATGGTTAAAAGTATGTTTTCTATCTCCACGTTTATAAACTCAATCATAGTCGTGTGAGTATTGGAATTGGTATTACGTTAAAAGAATATTTCTATTTAAAGTATTCTCTTCTAATGTCATTTTGGTCTAAAGCTTTTATTATGGGACTAGTGAATTTGGGGAAAGACGTTGCTTTTATAATAAGGTTATTTTCTTTGAGAATTATATTTTATCAAGCACATCTTTTGGTTTCAAATCAATCATAAATATGTTAAAAACTCTTGAGCTCACTAGGCGTTAACCCTAACCCTTTTTCTTTGTCGGCATGTGCATCAGGTTATCGTGGGGGTTGGTACTAGCGACACGTGTGGACTTGAGTGCTAGGAAGTGGCACGATAAAGACTCTTGGTGACGTTTTCCGCGTTCGGAGATAGCGACTCTTATTGGTTTAGTAACACCCAACCGTAAGTAGGTCTTGTATAGGACTTGATTTGTTTGTTGTAGAGGCTTATTACTAATTGTGGTTTGAGGAAAGTTATTTATTAATGAAATATTAGAAATTTTAAATTAGTCGCTCTTTCCAGATTTGAGGGTGTTACAAGTTGGTATCAGAGCATAAGTTTGAGAGATTTAGGTATTGATTTAGATGCCTAGACTCAAACTAGCGTATTGATTAAGTGAGCATATGTGAGATTTCACAATTAAACACTGTAAGATAGGATGTTTGGAGGTTAATAGATGCACTAGAATCGAGAAACATGATGATGGTAATAAGGATCCGCATGTAAGGTAAATTTGTATTATTATCCGGCCGGTGATAATAGGAATTTACAGTTACGCGTGTGTGCTTGAGACGCATTGTCATGATGATCGATGGGGTAGTGAATGAGTTCTTATGGCAGTGACCGTTGAAAGATTTGATGGATGTAGCAATGTCACTTTGAATGACATATAAGTACGGTGATTATCTTAAGCCGACCATTTTGGGTCAAAGGTAATGGTTAGTTATGAACCATAAGCTTGTTGAATCAAACTAATTCCGGGAGGAAATTGTAAATCGATGGATTTAGTGGGGGATGATGGTCTTAAGATATGAAGACTTCCAATGTTGGCTTTGTGGTGGACTTGGCAAGCATGGTTTAAGACTTTGGGTCCCAACCGGATGCATGCACGACATTTGTTTTAGAAATAAATTGCAAAATTATTTCGGATTTGTCAAAGGGGTAATCATTCTGAAAAATGTCTTGGGCACACTCAAGAGTGTAGCCATGTCTTGGATTTTGTTAAATCGTTTTAGTTGCATGAAAATTGCACTAAGAATTTAATCCATGCTATTTTGCTAGAATTGCAAATTTTGAAATAATATCTCAAGAGAGTTTAAACTTGAAACTAACCTAAATTGTTTCGTTGTTCCGAGAAACGTACACATATCCTTTTTTTTTTTACGAGTTTTGAGAAATTATTTGGTGTACGTGAGTTTTGGGTCAAGATTGAAATGCATGAACTATCGTACCTCCTATGGTCGTTTACGAGTTTCAGTTAAATTTTGGGTGCGTACTATTCACGAGTCAATTTTGAGATTTTGGAATTTTTGGATTTGTTTTAGTGTCGGTTTTGGGGTATGAGAGTTTGTTGAGAATTTTATTCCACGTCATCTATGTTGGGTATAAATATTTTGAAGTCGTCAAAAATATAAAGTTCCCATCGGTATTATTTTAACTTTATGGGAACCTCTTGTTGCATAGAGTTTGCATACATTCTAATTGTAGCATCTTAATTTAGGTAGCCAACATTCTGGAAAAGCATAAGCATTTTATTAATTGGCTTCAAATTTGAAACCCAAATCAAGTTGATTTCATAAGGTGACCCAGATGCATACATATAACGTTTGGATAGTTTTGAAAAAGTAAACGGATACATGCTATTATTGTTGAGAAACTTTACTTTGTGCCTTCTTAAGGCTAAAAGAAGAAAACATTTGTAGAATTTGGTACAAACATTTTGTAGCACTCTATTTTAGTGCATGAATTTCTCTTGCATACATGATGGCAATACATGTGTGAAATGGTTATAAAGATTTCATATTTGTTAAATTTTTGATAAATAAAATTGGCATATTTGCTTAGTCATATACTTGTAAAACCTTGAACTCATTAGGAACACTTGGGGGGTAAACGTCATGTTGTGGTGGGTATTGCATATGTGGGACGATGAGGCTCCGTGAATTTAGTAATGATTGCATGGCTTGTGGATGGCTTTGAATTTTGAGAATTTAGTTTGAACGATCGGTGTATATAAAAGCTTTTGGAAGTAGTAGACTTTGAAGCACTCCGGGTTATTTTATGTGATGGTCTTCTTGTTTCATCAACCTTCGGGTCAAAGTTTATGGGATTGATTGCTTCAAGGAGTTGTTTGGTTGGTGTTTGTGTGATAAGGATGTTTCATCTTGGTGAGCTTTAGTGATTGAGGATGATTTGTTGAGTTGCCCATAGATTGGGAAGTAAAGCTTTGATGTTTCAGCGCAATTGGAAAGAATCGTGGGATCAAGTACTAAAGTGTGGTAATTATGGGATTCGACATCCCATATTAAGTGTCAACTCTGGGATGACGTTGTCGGCCGATGCATACTTGTGGTACTGACCTTTTACAAACTTAGGTGTCAACTTATGATTTTCTTGAGGTCAAGAAGCATTGTTGTATTTGGGGTACCTAAATTGAATCTTAGTAAGTGTTTGAAAGCTTTATGCGGTGAACTTGAGGAGAATAGATTTTAGTGAATGGTGATGTTTGATAAGGATCATTTGAGTTGCTAAGGAAGTCTGATAGTTCTTTGGAGTTTTGTGTTTGGCGAAAGTTTGGGTCTGGATTTGGACCAAATTTTTGAATAAGAGTTTCATCATTGAAGGGACGATAAATCTTGTATGATATTGAATACTGGAGAATTTTAGTAAGAAAGTTAATGCAGTCATTGAGTGGAAGTCGCTTTATCGAGGAGACTTTGATTGTCGAAGTATAAGATTTACCGTGGGCGTCAACAGATGGTATATTTCGGGATGTTTTGCAGGATTCTCTTACCACCCAGGTAAGGTCGACGTTGTAACGAGTATTCCGATTTGAAAGATGTATGTGTGGTTTTGTTCAAATAAAGTTTTGGAATATTATCGAAGGGTTGTTTACATATAGGAACCGTATTCTAGTTGGCTAAAAGTTGTTAGAAAGTGTTAAGAGTAAATTCTTTTATGGCAATTTTCGCGGAATTGAGAAGTCGAAATCAATAGTTACCCTTGAGAAAGTACGAATCACTTAAGGTTGGGAGCCAATTGCAATCATATTGCTATAAAGTTTTCCAACAATGCTCGGTGTTCACCCTGAGGGTGGTGTAGCATGTCAAGTCAATGATTAAATGTGGGAATCAGCGTGTAAATCGTCATAGTAATCTCGATAAAAGATTTTTGAATCCCTTTTAGAGTTGATTCATTTTAGTGACACTCTCTTGGGAAGGGAGCCATTCGGATTTGTGAAATAAGGTTATTTGGATGTTTGGCTATTTATACATTTCGAGCACGAAATCTCCTTTTAAGGTTGGGAGGATTGTAACACCCAGAAATTTTAGTTAAGTTTATGAAACTTTGGAAATACTGATACAAAAATTCTGGCATTTCAGGCCTATTTTCAAGTATTTATATCATATTTGGTTGGAGAATTAAAGAAGGAGTCCAACGATATTTTTCGGAGTCAATTTGGAGCTAAGACGAAGCAAATATGGGTAAAACATCGTTTAAGGCTAGTTTTCATGTGGGTTAGGATGGAAGCTGGTTACGAGGTGAGTTTCAGAGTTGAAACTAGCTTGATAACTAGCCTAGGAACTTTTGCACTCAATTATGCTTAGCGTGAGTTACAAAGCAGTTAGCAAATCGTAACTAACTTCACAAGTAGCCCTAAGCTCTTTTTACTTGATTTGTGCTTAGCGTGAGTTACAATGCCAGTTACGAAATGTAACTAGCTTCACAACTAGCGTCAAAGTCTGTTTGGTCAAGAGGGAGCCGCGTGAGTTACCAATGCCAGTTACGAACGTAACTGGCGTCCATATCTGGCGTCAGCCTCTGTCAGCGTTTTAAAGACCGAAAATCGGGATCTTTCTCATTTGAACCATATCTCTCTCAATAATTATCCGATTTGGGTGATTCAAGTTGCTATGGATTCGTCTCTTGAAGCTCTACAACATGGAAACAAGTATGGCTAGAGGCTATTGGTTGATTTTGGAGATTATAGAAGTGAAGGTAAGATCTTAATCCTTGAATCTTGAATCTAGGGTTTGGGTTCTTCCACCAACAACTCTCATTCTCTCTTGGGTTCGTTCTTGTGTATGTTTTGGAGGTTATGTAGGTGTTCTTGAAATACTTACACCATGGATCTAGAGGTGTAGCTCGAGGATCTAAAGTCTTTACCGAATGGAACTCGGCATTGGGGTAAAACCTAGATTTAGCTTAAATCTAGCAAGGTGAGTTCAAGATACTTTCTGAAAACTTTGTACATGCCAAAAACGTCCATTTTAAAGTATAAACGTGTTTTACTTGTTATTTATCAAATGTGTGAGTATTTGGGTAAGGTTGCATATTTGGTATAAAAGGATTTGTAAATAATGAAAGGGGCTTATACTTGGGTTTTAGACATTTTGGAAAATAAAGTATAAGTGTTGGTTGTTTGAGTTCAATGTCTTTAAATGAAAACCATTTGGTTGTATTTGCATCTGTAAAGTATTGGAATTTATAAATCGTTAAAAAATACAGATTATTGCATTATGGGTCATTTTGTAAATGCATGAGTATGAGTTCAAATCTATACTTATAAACTCAAATACTTGTTGTGAATGTAGTATTTTACTGATTCCTAAACTTAATTTAAGTGGTTGTGTATTTGGGTAAGTTTGGAGGTTTTGGGTCAAAATGAGGATTTTGAGTATTTTGTTGTACATGATGAGTTGAGCATCATTAATGGTTTAAAAATACTTGGAAAGGTTATAAAATGAAATAATCTTTGGTTTTGAAACTCAAAATGATTTGACCTAATTTTTGGTAAAACTTGGACTTGAAAGGAGATGGTTTGTTGAAAAGAGTTTTCAAGGTTGGAAAACTAGTAATACGTCTCGTTGATATATTCGGTAGTAGGACTAGTATGTAATGGATCCATAGGCATATAGTCTGGTTAAAGGCGGGATTGTTGTCCCTTTTTGGTCGCATAGAAGTCATAGGGGGCCTCTTACCGTTGGGTATAATGCCGGATCATTACCGGATGCCATTGACTCTATGCATGCGCAATTTGGGGTCATCGGGGGCCGTGTACTGAGATGCATAATCGGTTATAAACCGGTTGCCAGTGACCATTACGCGGGCTTTCGTAGGAGCCATCGGGGGCCGTGTACTAAGGTGCATAATCGGTTGTTGACCGATTGCCATTGACTCCTATGGTTGCTCAACATGGAGTAGTGACCTACTTTTGTATCCGTCACCAAAGATGGTATGATCGGGAATCCCTCGTGAACTTTGGATATTTCTATCCCTTTAAAGGTCCGCGTGAGTTTAACGTTTTATAAAACATGGTTAAAAGTATGTTTTCTATCTCCACGTTTATAAACTCAATCATAGTCGTGTGAGTATTGGAATTGGTATTACGTTAAAAGAATATTTCTATTTAAAGTATTCTCTTCTAATGTCATTTTGGTCTAAAGCTTTTATTATGGGACTAGTGAATTTGGGGAAAGACGTTGCTTTTATAATAAGGTTATTTCCTTTGAGGATTATATTTTATCAAACACATCTTTTGGTTTCAAATCAATCATAAATATGTTAAAAACTCTTGAGCTCACTAGGCGTTAAGCCTAACCCTTTTTATTTGTCGGCATGTGCATCAAGTTATCGTGGGGGATGGTACTAGCGACACGTGTGGACTTGAGTGCTAGGAAGTGGCACGATAAAGACTCTTGGTGACGTTTTCCGCATTCGGAGATAGCGACTCTTATTGTTTTAGTAACACCCAACCGTAAGTAGGTCTTGTATAGGACTTGATTTGTTTGTTGTAGAGGCTTATTACTAATTGTGGTTTGAGGAAAGTTATTTATTGATGAAATATTAGAAATTTTAAATTAGTCGCTCTTTCCAGATTTGAGGGTGTTACAGTTGGGTTCCGGTGAGAAGCATAAGAAGAGATCTTCATCCTTGGATCCATCCTAATTGAATGTCAATAATGAAGTGCACTGAGAAGTACCGAATCAATTTCCTTCTAAAGCGAAATTCATGGGTGTGCATGAGATTAAAAGGATATTTCTCTTTATATTTCATTCAATTTTTAATTATTGTTGAATTATTTTAGAGTAAATTACATATTTGGTTCCTAGGGTTTATTGGTTTTAACAGTCTGGGTCCCTAAAATGAAATATCTATGACTTGCATCCTCGTGGTTTCCATTTCATAACGTATTGGGTCCTTAAAACTAACTCTGTTAGACTTTTTTTGTTAAGTAGGTTAAGTAATAGGGGTATTATTGGTCAGTTTAAGTATAGGGACCAAACATATAATAAAAACCACAGGGACAAAACATATAATAAAAACCACAGGGACCAAACATGTAATTTACTCTCTATATATTTTATACATATTTAATAATTAATGATTCATAACATATATAATGTATATATATATATGTTGTATATAATTTATCACCATATTTTCACATTTTTTTTCTTATTATAACATTGTATTTTTGTTTTTTCTTTCTTATTACAACAATATATTTTCAAATTGTATTTTTATTATGATATTATAGGCATTTTTCTTTATTATAGCAATATATTATCAAATTGTATTTTTATTATGGCATTATAGTTACATTTTTCTTATTATAGCAATATATTTTTAAATTGTATTTTTTATTATGGCATTATAGCTACATATTTCTTTATTATAGCAATATACTTTCAAATTGTTTTTTATTTAGGCATTGTACTTTTAATTTTTGTTATTAAATTGTATGAAAATTAAATATTTTAATGTAACATATATTTTAAACATATACGATTGTTTTTTTTCCTTCAAAATAACACATATTTTTTTAAATAGATTATGTGGCATAGATAAAACAGACCATCAATTTTTTTAAATAGTTTCATCACTTTACCTTCTGACTATTCATACATTTTTAAAAGATTTTTTAAAAACAAAGATGAAAAACATAATATATGTAGGATATGAATAATCGAGAGATAAAGCGATGAAATTATTCAAAAATAAAACAAAATTATTCATTAGTATAACAATATTTAGAAAATTTGTAAAACATATTTTACATTGCTAACGTTTAAACAATGTTAAAAACTATGTGTTTTTTGAAAAAAAAAACTTATATCTGTTTAAAAAAACTTATGTCCATGGCGAAAAGCAAAAAAATGCCCCTCATATGCGTATATAAAAACAAAAACAATCTTTTTAAGGGGTTTGGAACCTAGTCAATCTAGGCGGCTAATCCTCACGCCGAGTTTTATATATAACAAAAATGATGCGAGGGACATAAACCAAAACCCTGTGTAACAAAATATAAAATACATCACCTAAGACGATGTGTTCTTGCGCTTTTGAAAGAAAAATAT
Source organism: Silybum marianum (assembly GCA_036898165.1). NCBI lineage: Eukaryota > Viridiplantae > Streptophyta > Magnoliopsida > Asterales > Asteraceae > Silybum > Silybum marianum. The sequence goes on along the minus strand of CM072530.1, from coordinate 48,580,223 downwards.
CAATAACTTTATCAAAATTCAAAGTTGAAACGATTTTGTTTCCTGATTTCTGCAATCATAACACAGTCCCCGACGAAAATTAAGTAAACAACTAAAACAATAATAATAGAAAAAAAACAATCATAAACCTAATATTAATAATTTAATATAACACTAAAAAACAATCATAAACCTAATCTTAAATAGCCAAATATGATCAATGAGTCACCAAGTTCAGTAACAGACAAACAGTAAGTCATCGAATGGGAAATACAAATACCAAATATTGATAAACAAAACAATCTAAGCCTAAATTTAAATTGAAACAGTAAGTCACCAAAACCAAGACTTAAAGAATTTAAAGTTTAGACAAGTCTACATCTTAAATAGGAGAGGCGGGAGGTCTGGAGAGTTCGACATAACTTATAGAACATAGAGCAAAAGTTCGCCAAAACTCCAGAGCAGCAGCCGATAGAGATTCAAATAGGGAAGACGGGAAGACCGACAGAGAGCAAGGGTCCGTCGAGAGGAGCAGCCGACAGTCGGCAGAGGTGCAAGACTCAATCGAGGTAGTCTTCAATCGAGTGGAAAAGATGAGAGACGGAGAGAGGCAGAGAGCAAGAGTTCGATTGGAGATTTCCACAATCCAGTGTTCAATCGAGAGAGAAGAGTTTTGTCGTATGAAAGCGTGCGAGGGTGAAATTGGGGCGGCCAGAGTTCAGTCCTATCTCCTATATGCATACGAGCTTGTTTAACAGTAATATTTTTTAGGCCCATAAAACCAAGTTGAACCTACTCCTGGGCTAATGGGCTTAAGCAGATGATGCCCTTGGACTCATTGCCGCCCTGGACCGTCGCCCCATTGGCCTATAGCTAGGGACGGGCCTGGGTGTATTCCAAATGGCTCATCCCTAAGTCCTACACTTTACACTTTCACAAGTGACCAACCCGTCGAGAATTAATCAATTTATATAACATAGATAACAAATCTCTTTGTTAATCTCTCAAATCTACTTCCCATATGATTCGAATTAACGTGCAACCAGTGGCTCCTCTCAGGGTCCACCACACTTTATGACTTTAACACTTTGAAAGTGATCAATTCGTCAAGAAGTGTCATTGTTTTGATAAAACTTGAAATGAAACAATGGAACATTGTTATTGAGATGCAATGTCCACTTTCATTTGATTTATAATCTCACCCTTTTTGTCTCATATCCAAGCTAATAAAATTAGCTACTCGTAACGAAAATAAATTGCCAAGAAATGTAAAGAACATAACGTAAAGATATCAAAGTAAATAACTAAAAGTAAAGACGGAAATTAGAGAGCAGAATGTAAAGTGCCGAAAACGTAATAAATTAAAGACGATAAACATAAAAATTTAAAAAACTTAATGCAAAGAAGCAACGAAGAATGAATAACAAGATTCAAAAAATTACGAGAATTTATATATTAAAACGAGAGCATAAACTTCAAATACTTCGAAGCGTAAATCACAATCAGATTATATCTAATTGGATATCTCCACACAAAAGCACCAACCCCACTTACTATTTATACCAATCTAAAGGGGTCAAAGTGAAATATCAACCAAACTTGTGTTGGGATTTTGCCTTGCAAAACTGTCCCACATAGGAAACTTCAAAGTTAGAAGTGGGTTTATAAGGTTCAAGCCATAACACTTATCAAAATGGGTAAGTGGATTGGGCTGGACTTTAGTGTGGGCATACTAAATATTAAAAGATCAAAGACTGGGCCTTGGGCCTCTTGGGTTTTATTGATTAAAAACCGGAAACCCATTTTTACGTAACTCGGTTTTCGGATCACATTGGTTCTCGAATCAGGTTGGTTATCGGATTCGTATGATTGTCGCATCCAATGGTCTTAGATCGGATCTTATGCTTCTCGGGTCCAACTGGTTCTCGCATCCCACATGTTTTCGCACCAGAGAACAGTTATGCAACTGTTTTTTGACAGCTTTTTGGAACTTATTTTGGGAAAGTATATATACCCAGTTTTCCCTCAATATTCAGTAGACACAGAAAAGTTTCCCTTCATATTCTTTGAACTCGTTGCTATCATGAAACATATTATCAATTCGATGGAATTGGATTGATGTACATCAATCCAATTAGAGAGTTGAATCCTCAAGACGACGTCCTAAACCAACACACGATTGGGGACGAAATTTCGTCTTAGGACATTGTTTCGCAGGCCTCTATCTGATTGTCTATCGTTAAGAATTCAATTTCATCGTATAAGGTTATGCTTCTTTCTTTTACTTTGGTTTATGATTCTGTTTTGTTACTATTCTTGTTAAGATTATTTCACTGTCGTTGGATTGGTTCTAACAGTCTAAGACGAAATTCGTTTCTAGATAATAGAAACAAATGGATCAATCAGCGATTTTGAAAAACCACATTGAAAACCCCGAAAAGTTCAAGGGTACAGATTACAAACGTTGGCAACAGAAAATGCTATTTTACTTGACCACTCTGCGGGTATCGAATGTTCTTACGGTGGTCTAACCCTTGCTATGGAATTGTGTGACTAGCTTTAGCTTTTCTATGATCCTTGTACATGGTCTCGTGTTTGAATTACTTGGCTTCCGTATTTTACAACTTATATCTTTGGATTGAAGTATTTTTTTTAAAACTGCGTTTATTTGGGAATTCACTAGACCTTGTGGTCTAACCCTCGCTTTTCAAAACTAAAACAATTTTCAGGAAAAGGCTTATGTTGAGAGCTCTTCTAAGGGCAAGGGGGGCTTTGAGTTGGTAGCTTGAGATGGATTCTAGAGAAGTGGAGACAGTAGGCAAGTCCTATTACCGTTAGACAGAAAATTCTCGGTTGTAGTAGTGTTTTCTGCTACAAATCTTTGGGATGTAATACTTTATTGATTTTATACTTTGGTACTTGGGTTGTTACATTTTCATTCGCGTTTTTATTGTTTTCACCTTACAATATACAAGTTTTCTATCATTAGTAGATAATATTGTCTTACTCTTATTCCATTTCATATTGTTCAATCTTTGAGGTAAGGCAACAATATGATAGTAGTGATGAAGAAGAAGAGTAATCAATCCTATTTCATTGTGTTATTTTTGCTCAACTCTTCAAATTGCCAACCAAATGAAAAGAAAGCAAAATTTGTTTACATATGAAAGATGGAGCTTCATGTGTTGTAACTTTTCATTCGCATTTTTATTGGTTTCTCCTTACATTATACAACTTTTCTATCATTAGTGGATAATATTCTCTTACCCTTATTCCATTTCATATTGTTCAATCTTTGATTTCACTGTAAATCTCATCATTTGGATTACTAAATGTATATGATTCGATAAAGAAACTTTATTTATAGTATATTGATTTTTATTGTATTAATGTATTGTACTACATAATATTAGTTATCAATTAATGAATTACATTTCATCTTAACTCACACCACCATTGATTGGACCATAAGTCCTAAGTAAGGAAAGTTTTATAAAGAAGGAAACGATTTATTTTAATATTCCATATTGAGTTTAAGATCTTATGGGCTCAGGCTTACCAAGTAATAGACAACTAGGATATATAAAAGAGTATAGGGTAGAGGATTCATTAATGAGAGTCGTCTAAAGTACATTCGCGTTTGTAATTCCTTAAAGCTTTCAATAATAAAACATTCGACTCAATGATTTGCATATGATTCATCATTGATCTTGTTGAATCGGACCTAACAATTGGTACCAGAGCCGAAATCGAATCCATCTGATTTGATACGATCATCAAGTTCAGCAAGATCAAGGTATTATCGATTATTCTTTTTCTCTCACTGTGCGTCGTTTTTCTTTGGGACTGCAGGTTCGTTTTTTCTGTTTTAATTGTGTTATCGATCTGGAAATTCTATTAATGTGGTCGAAATTGAATGTTCATCAAGTTCATATTGATTTCATCTATTTCATCTATATCGATTGTCGATTTCATATCGTTTGAGGTTTCTTGCTCATCAAGTTAATATTAGTAAATTGATCTGGTCTAATATGTAAATCGCTGGATATTCGAAATTACTTGGGATAGAGGCAAGGGTTCAAAGGAACAAAAAACCCTAACCGCGTATCAATAGAAACCCTTCACCCGACATATTTTTATGTCGAGTCCCCTTGGCCCGACATCCGATCTTATCGACTCATACTGGCCCGAGTTCCTCACATGTCGACTTCTCTTGAGCCAACATCATATTTTATCGAGTCAACTTCACCCGACATCTTTTCTTGTTGAGTCAATATAACCTGACATCTTTTCTTATCGACTTATTAAGGCTCGACATCATTTTATGTCGGCTTAGCTAGACCCGACATCATCTTATGTCGACTAACCTCGGCCCAACTTCTCATCTTCTCGGACCCATGCTTATCGGACCTATGTTTCTCGGATCAATATGACCCGAGATTCCCACTTGTCGCATCTCGAAGACCCGACATCCTTGAATGTCGTACTCCATACAGCCGAGAACTTCGTGCAGATCCTGACCAAAGCATAACTCGTCGACCACCGTTAAGTTTCAACCCAAGATTCCTTATAGTGTCAAAAGAAAAAAATATTCAAGAGCCCTGCATCATTTTTTAAGTAAAAGAATTTAGCGGAACCCTCGTGCTGAGTCTCGGGAGGGGGAAAATTGTTCATGGATTTCATGCAAAGCCAGATTTGAAAAGTTTTCAGAACAAGAGTGATTATTTTCTGTATCTGGTTGGATTAATCAGAAGTCTGACTCTCTGCAATCATCATTCTGGAGTTTATTTAGATGCCAGTTTCAGTAAGTGTACGCTATCGTTATGTGCTTATAACTCCTAATGATTTACTGTCTGGAGGTTTGTTTGTGATCTAGAATGTTGAGTGACGATATTCATTCATTTGATTATAAAGATTGGATCTGAGTTTAGTTGTTTTATGTTTTGGAAGTATTCTAGAAATCGGCTATATTCTGAACAATTATATGTTAAAGAAGCAATGCTCATCAAGAAATATCATCTCCCAGCCTGTCATGATATATATTGCCTCGGTGGTCCAAGTTCCTTGAGCTTATCATATTAAAGCTCTTTACACGTAATTCTTATTCAACTTACGGCTAAAGACAGATTCTATGTTTTTCTTGATGATTATGCACTGAGCGTTAAAGCAACTCGTAAATGTATCTTTGATTTATACGGCTAGCAGTTGTGTCGAGTTGACTATATATTAAAGTTGTCTTTTGTGCAATCAGTGGCGGTTATATCATATTGGATCTGGTATTTTCAGTTGAAACCGAAGACTAAGAGCTTATTTTAAGGGGGAGTTTGTAAGACCGACGAGACTAAAGTTTTTCCAAAGAAAGCAGGGGAGAAGATTTGAAGATGCTTCCTTTATAAAACTTTAGGGGGAGATTGATAGGACCATAAGTCCTAAGTTAGGATAGTTTTATAAAGAAGGAAACGATTTATTGTAATATTCCATATTGAGTTTAAGATCTTATGGGCTCGGGCTTACCATGTAATAGACAACTAGTATATAAAGGAGTCTAGGTTAGAGGATTCGTTAATGAGAGTCGTCTAAAGTACATTCGCGTTTGTAATTCCTTAAAGCTTTCAATAATAAAACTTTCCAAAACTTATGATATTTGATCCTAACGCAAGCCTAGAAACCATATATGACGTGCCATCTTGATGTGGACTTGGACGTGGATGATCGGGCCTTGATGGTCTTGGAGGCTTATGATCGGGCCACCAAACAGGGTCGCACTTAAATGACCATAACCTTCGTTTCCTAGGTCATTTTTGGCACAATTTGTGGAAAATGGTAAACACTAAATTTAACTTTAGTAGTGCTTACCATCCTCAAACGGATGGACAGACGGAGGTTGTTAATAGGTCTCTTGGTAATCTTTTACGGTGTCTGGTGGCTGATCATGTTAAAGCATGGGATCAAAAACTTTGTCAAGCTGAGTTTGCTCATAATCATGCTGTCAACAGAAGTACTGGTTTTAGTCCATTTCAGGTGGTCTATTCTGCTCAGCGACGAGGGCCACTTGATCTGATGTCAATTCCTATCGTTGGTTATGTTCCAAAGAAGATGCAAGTTTTTGTGGACGGGTTACACGAAGTTCATAAAACTGTGCATGACAATTTGGTTCGTGCTAATTCCAAGTACATGAAACATGTTGATCAGACACGCAGGCAAGTGGATTTCGAGGTTGGTGACTTTGTTTGGGCAGTTTTAACTAAAGATCGGTTTTCAATTGGGGAGTATAAAAAAATTTCGGCAAAGAAGATTGGACCAGTGGAGATTGTGGAGAAGATCAATCCTAATGCTTATCGTTTGAAACTGCGAAGTCATATTCTTTGTGTCGATGTTTTCAATGTGAAACATTTGTTGCCTTATCATGGAGATCCTTCTGACGATGAAGCTGTTGGAGATTCGAGGTCGAATTTTGTCTACCCAGGGGGGAATGATGTGGGCTTGGACGTGGAGGATCGGGCCTTGATGTTCTTGGAGGCTTATGATCGGGCCACCAAACAGGGTCGCATTTAAATGACCATAACTTTTGATCCGGGCATCCGTTTCGGGCCATTGACCAGGCGAATCGAAGCTACTTCAGAGGAGCACGCCGTGGTTTGGTTCCAAAGGGGCCTAACGAACTTTTGAACCCCAAAAAAGCTGTTTAAGTGGACCTTATGGACGTTTTAGTGTTTTTTTGTCATTTTGGGCTTGTTTTGTTGGGCTTTTATGTTTGGCCCGTTATCTATTTTAGGTCCGTTTTATTTTTGTCTTCATATTTAAACATTTCTGATGTAATTTGGATGGTCACAACTGAATTTTAGAGACTTTCGATTTTCTTCACAAATCTTGAGTTCTTTCTTGAATTCGATATTTGAAGCCTACGATTCGGAATTCGCCGAACAAAATCAACGTGGTAATCTAGTTTTCCGATTATTCGCTGCATCACATCTCCTCAAGCCTAGAAACCACTTTTTCTTTTTTCTCAAGACTCCACAAATCCATTAAGGTTTAGCTTAAAAGAAAAAAAAAACTAGAAAATTGAAAAGACTTTACTATTAAAAAATCTACCATTGTTTTTACTTAAACATCTTTGTTCTTTCGTCTTCCTTATTAAAGATTTTTAATTGAAAACATTGAAAGTTGGTGTAGTTTATTTGCATTACTTCTTCATTTAATATATTTGGGTGTATATATATGTGATTATAGAAGATAAAGATATAGTTGGGTGTTGTTAAGAAAGCATAGTTGGGTGTTGTCAGAAAGCCATTAGGAGCTAAAACTCAATTAAACGAAAACGAGAAGGCCAGTAGCGGACTACAATCATTATGCGAACAATATGATGATGATGAAAAAAACAAGAATAATTAATCCTATTTCATTGTGTTGTTTTTGCTCAACTCTTCAAATTGTCAACCAAATGGGAAAAAAAACTTTACTTATATATGTGAGATGGTCTTCATTTGTTATAACTTTTTGATTCATATTTTTATTGTTTTCTCCTTCATTATACAATATATGTGTAATTTTTTTTGATATATTAGTTAATCTAAAATAGTTTATTACAATCATTCGTATACATAAATCAATTTGTTTTACTTTTCTAATTTATATTATAAGCAGTATCTTCCTTTCTCTCTCAACGGTTTTAACATATTGACCATAAATGATATTAATTTCTTAATATGTACCAATTTACATAGATTTTAACTGATAAAATGCAACTTTTCTCTCTATAATATATATAATTAGCATAAATATATAAATATGAATATTAATGATGGTAAATAACTATTATTGATTAGTATTTAAAAACATTTATTTTTATTTGATTTGTATCTTTAGAATTTGTATTAATACATTTTTAATATTTGCTTATTTATTTATAGATATCATTAATCTTTTTAATTAGTTATTGTGCCATTTATTGTAATTTATTTATTTCTTAATAAAATCGATAGATGTATCGTCCTCTTTTTAAAATTAAAAAAAAAACTTCATGTAGATAATCAATCATACAAACAACGTATTAAGGCATCCCCCTCCTTACGGCTAAGGTAACGACTTCGCCTCTCTCTTTCAAGAGGATTCGCGGCATGTTAAGTGATGATAAGGTTCTTCGCTTATTCACGTCCATTTTTATTTCATTTTACAACTTTATTCCAATATCTCTCTCTTTTTTCTCTCTTTCTACTAACGTTTTCGAATTTGTTAATAATTATATTTAACAACTACCATATATTTATATAGACAATCTCTGAATCATTAACCAAATTACTCACGCTACTGGGCACACACTAGTTTACATTAAGGAAGCTTCAAAGTGTGTTCTTCAAGATACAAAATTTATCTTCTAGTCATTTCAACTTGGTCTCCACGTCCAGTTCAGTATTGCGGAAATGCTGCAGCATGAGATACAACAAAAACAATTTGCCAAAAGGGTAAAATTAACCTTCCATAAAGTAAAAACAAGTAATTAAAACACAACTCTAGATCCATAAAACAAATAATTGGAAGAAAAAATAACAAAATGACTCAAGATTGGAATATAAAAGAATAACCTATCTGTAAAAAGAAAAAATGAGTGTTTAATGACTAAAGTATTAGGGCATATCAGTAGATTTTGGTACACAGACATGACTGCACATGACTGGACATGACAGAATCGGACAGGACAACAGGATAGAACTGGACAGGACTGAACTCGACAGAATAAGTGTATGTCAGATGTTTGGTACGACTAGGACTGGACATGACAGAACTAGACAAGTTGCCGCCAAAATTTATTTGAAGATTTGATAAATCAATAATAGTTATAATTAACACAAATAAAGAAAAAATTAAATAACTTAAGTTATAAACATTTTTATTCAACTTTTATATACATAAATACATACATATATTATAGTATAAAATTTGAATGAAAACAAATGTTATACTTGATGATAGTTTGAAAAAAAGGCTGAATCATACAAATGAGAAATTATGTTTTATTTGGTTTGGAAGATCCATATCAATTGGTGTGACATAATGAAGATTATTGCAACAACAATGGTAGTGGAAATAGAGGCATTGGTGATTGGTGGATGATGGTGGTTGTGAAGGATCTGAAGATGGTGCATAGTGGTGATGGTCAACAATGGTGAAGGAGGTGGTAGTAGAGGACGTTTAGATGGTAGTGATAGGCGATGGTGGTGTTGGGGAGCTACGGTGGCCCACGGTGGTGGTGGTGGTGGAGATGGATGGTGGTAGTCAATGGCCAACGATGGTTGTGGAGGTGGCGCAGGATGTTGTTGTAATAGAGGAGGATGTAGAGTTGGCTATCGATGGTAGTGGTGGTAGCGATGAAAGAGGTGAAAATGGTAGATGCGGTCACTGTGGCAGTCGACAGTGGTTGTCGATGATGGTAGTAGTTATGGGGAGGTGAGGTGGTACATGGTGGTGACGGTGGTTGATAGCCAACGGTAGTTGTGGAGGCCGGTGGTGGTGGAGGTTGTTATTGTAGAGGAGAAGATGGAGGTGGCCAACAGTGGTGATGGTGGCGATGACGATGGTGGTTGGTGGTCGGCGGTGGCTACCGGTGGTCAGCGACGGCCATGAATAATTGTGGTGATAAAACAAATACCAGAATAAGGTTGTAGTGTGGTTTAACCCTTTTAAACCCACCATATAATTATTTTATAGTTTTCCCATGTGGGATAATTTGCAAAGCTAAAACTCAACAATACCCCACATTTTCTATTCAAACCCCTACAATTACAATGGCCAAGAGTCTTACCCGGTAAGTGAGTATGATGACCGGTTAACGTTTACCGGATAAATTGTTGCATACGATTTCATTTTAATTGATTAGAATCTTCCAGGGTAAGGTAAATGAGAGTGTTTGAACTTTACCTATAAAAGCTTACCGGGTAAGCGTTTCGATAGACAAATGCCCCTTTTAATCTAGATCTCTAAACTAAACAAACTTTCTGAAGTTTATTTATGATCCACTAAGGTGAAGTTTGTCAAATATTAACTACTGAGGACTTCTTTCAAGGTGAATTGGTTTTTCTAAGTAAGCGATTTAACTATATTCATGATGGTCAACCTAAGTAGAAGGATTTCACATGTTCAAACTCACAATTGTTTGTGTGTTTTTATGTTAAGAGTAAAACTCTTTGTTCAAACTTCAATTATATGATTAATCAACAATCACTATTAAAATAAACCCGAATTTTCATTGATGACGAACTACGATATTGATTATCTGACAAATTAATAGTTAACGTAAATAATCAACACCTCAACCAAATCCTAATCAACTTAATTGAACTAAAATACCAAACCATATTAGTCTAAGAAACATTGAAACAAAACCAACACACAAAAATATGTTAACTATTTGTAAACGATAAAAATAAATCAAAGAGCTATCGTGAAAGAAAAAAAAGAGCAAATTTTATACACTTTCTTAAAAACTTGCAATATTACGCATATATCCTTGTAAACTTTTAAATTACATGTATATTCTTCTAAACTTGAAAAACTCATGTATATATCATTCTCCCTAATTTAATTATTATTAAACATTTTTAAAATACAAATAATTAAAACTAAATTGGATATATTTTAAAAGTTACTTATATACCCTTTAAGTTATCTTTTCCAAAATACAAATAAATCTCTTAAAAAATCAAAACCCATCTTCAACCTCCTAAAATCAGTGAAGCTGAATATAAATTAAAAAGAAGCATTTCCAAGTACTCTTTTCTTGGCCGATCTCTACCACTCCTAATGAAATCCTACTGGTACAATGTCCAATTAATGAATATGAACAAACCATGGCAGATTCTTCTTTTTACAATCTGAAAGTATCTTTATGCTTCTTGATATGTAGCGAAAGTAATTAAACAATTATTTTTGTGGGGCAATGGCAATAATATGAAAGGGTGTTTAATTGCAGGTAGATAGAGGCTTAGGGCCTTCTACGATTGAGACAGCAGTTGTTGCAGGTGTTTGATTTTGGAAGGTTGAAGATGGGTTTTGATTTTGGAAGAGACTTATTTGTATTTTGGAAAAGATAACTTAAAGTGCATATAAATAACTTTCAAAATATATTTATTTTAGTTTTAATTATTTGTATTTTAAAAATGTTTAATAATAATTAAATTAGCGAGAAAGATATACACCTGATTTTTCAAGTTTAGAAGGATATACACGTAATTTGAAAGTTTACAAGGATATATATATATATATATATACACGTAATATTGTAAGTTTTTAAGGACCTGTATGAAATTCTCCCTAGCATAAACCTAGGTTAATAAACCAATAGTGATTTCTTAAATAAGGAATCGTTAATTCAAACACTTACCCTATAATTAAGCATTTATCTGTAAGATTCCATATTCTCACTTATCTTACCAGATAAGTATTCTATTAAAAACCATCACATTCTACAAACTATATATACAAACTAATCCCAACCAATCATCATTTATCTCCTTTTTTTCGTTAATTAGATAATATTACGCTAATTTTTAAGCTAATTGGATAATGTCACGCTAATTTCTAAGTTAATTGGAGAATGGAGGTTATTTATAGATGATGTCACGTTAAATTTTAGGGATTTCTTTTTAAAATGCTAACGGACATCGGTGAATATGTGTTTGAAAATTATTATTAAACAAATATTTTTTTATAAAAAATTTGTACATCGTGCATCTTCTTTTTGGTCTCTAGGAGCTAACAAGGTTAGAAAGACATTTAAATTAAAGGGTCACGTAGGGGCTGTTTGGTTTATTTTCTATTAAGACCTGTATGGATAAAGTTGTCTATATTGATAAAGTTGTCTACATGATAACAGATAAATTGTTGTTTGGTTGTTGTGCTGAATAAACTGTCTGAATAAAATATTATAAATAATATAATACCAATAATCTAAACTTTAAAAAAAATTGTGTCTTCCAACGTTAGCCGCCGCTCACTAAGCCAAAATTTGTTATTTCAAAGTGGGTGGTATCATGTGGTGCAGGTTCAAACGAGAACGCTACCTATTTAAGAAAATAAAAAAACTTTTTTCATATACAAAATCATATATGATTCACATACAAAATCGCATATGATTAGCCGCGACTTTTCCCGCGATTTAACCCTCGGCAAAAGTTGCACGTGTCCATTTTTTTATGTTAGTACAAAATCATATGTGATTTTGTACATAAAAAAAGGTTTTCTTGTTTTCTTAAATATTTAGCGTTTTCGTTTGAACCATCTTCTATCATGTGGAGTCGGTTAGAGTTACTGGTATTAATGACCACTATACCTTTTATTGTATTCGGCTTTGATAATTTAATTGAATGATTTGGTCTATACATTATCGCTGTGTTCTCGAAACTCATTTAACGAAGAAAAAAAAGGAAAGCGAGGGAAAACGAAGGAAAGTGAAAAATACTTTATTAATAATATAACTTTTTATAAAAAGATAATAATAAAGTATTTTGTTTGAACTCAGTGATTATCCTAATTATATTCTATATTTCCTATATTTAAAATGAAATGTTTATCATGTACATGAATTCAGGAATGAAACTTTAATAAGTTGTACTTATGTATAATTTCATTGTAATCTTGAATTTTAAGTAATATACATCAATAAACAGTAACATATACATAAAAAACAGTTTTAAAAGTTCTTGTCAAATGCTTATAATATAGTATAGATTTGTAATCATTAATACTTTATCCTTGTTATTTTTGGGACTTTCTGAATGTCTGAAGTCACATATATTTGTAGAAAATTAAGGTGCGCATTGGTGATCCGTATGTGCATGTGAAGAAGGAAGGGTACTTATGGGGGTGGGGGTGGTCCAAAACATATAGTTTCATTTGTCTATAAAACAGACATGTGATTAGGGGTTATGCACAGCACAAAGATTAAACCATCACGTGTTTCATGCAGCTATATATATGTAGAAAATTTCACTAGAATTTTGAACATCAACTTATATGCATATAAGTACAACAACACTTGCATGGAGTACAATAAAATGAAGCATGCTTCTAACACAGGTATAGCATTGGTCGAGGAAAGGTGCATGGACTGTCGGAGAAGATACGCTTCTTAGAAACTGTATCGAGAAATACGGTGAAGGAAAATGGCATCTTGTTCCTATCAAAGCAGGTAACGCATCATGTACTCCTTCTGATATTCCGTTAGCCGATTTTATATTGTTTTTGAATAAAGAAAAAACGTTATAACAAGTTTTTTTGTCGTAGATTATTTACTATTAATATTTTCTTGCATTATTTGTAGGTTTAAGAAGATGCAGAAAGAGTTGTAGGTTGCGATGGTTGAATTTTCTGAGGCCAAATATAAAGAGGGGGGATTTTGAAGAAGATGAAGTTGATCTCATACTTAGATTTCATAAGCTTCTAGGCAATAGGCAAGTAGTATTTAAATATAAGTTCGTAAAAACACATATTACACTTGGTCTCCTTTGAATTTGAACGAAAATCAAGTGTATTGAAATATTATTTTAGTTGAATTAATGTAATACCTATTTTTCATTCATTGAACTTTGAAAAGTCAATTGTATTAAATAGTTTATTTCAAGGTAATTATTAATATTCCTCATTAATACAGATGGTCATTGATTCCTGGAAGAATTCCAGGAAGAACAGCGAATGATATAAAGAACTACTGGAACACCCACCTTCGTTCGCGAGACAAACAACAAAAGAAAGAACCTCAAGATGCTAAATCGGTTGAAGGTCACACAATGATCACAGTTATCAAACCTCAACCACGGACATTATCCAAATCCCCGACTTGGTTCAAGGGTGACAACCAGATCGTGGAAACTCATGACGATGGGAACCTAACAAGATCATCAAATGATGGTGTCGCCAACAACTATAATATCTCCCTAGGGTTAATCTCCTCGCCAGTAATATTAGAGGACACGATTAACGAGTTTTTGAAGGATTTTATTGATGAAGGGGAAAAAGTAATTAACGGTGATCAAACTGGCTGGTCATTTGATGGTACTGAGGTAGAGGCTTTAAATTTTGTCGAGGACAACGAAAATAGTTTGTTTGATTTCCCTATTGATGATGTCATGTGGAATTATTAGATACAGAGCAATCGTGATTTTCGAATCTTACTTGTAGTCTTGTTTGTATAATAAATTAATAAAACATACTAAAATAAAACGTATTAAGTTTTCGTACTATGCAAGGAGTAAAATAAATATACACAAGTTATTTATTTAAAAGTGTGAACTAACATGGGCTCGCTGATAAAATCTACATGCAAGGTGCATGATACATACTTATCTTGTATGTTTAATGTATGATGGAAAATTAATTAAAAAAATTATTTTAGACAAAATAATATCCAATATAATCATTCTTTCTTCTGGTTTACCATAAATAACCAATATCTTCTTGAAAACCCTTCTCATTCGAGAGGTTGGATGAAAAATAAAGAACACATTTTACCTTTTGGTCCCTGCCCTCGTGAAAACCCCTCTCAACCGGATCGAGAGGTTGAGTGAAAAATGGAAATTATATGCTCTCAATCGTGAAAACATAATCTGTTATATTTTCATTTTTATAATTACATTTTCGTGTGATAATATGCTCTCATCGAGAGGTTGCATTTTATAATTACATTTTCATTTTTCACACACAATTATATTTTTTTTCATGTGAAAATATGCTCTCGGTCGATAGGTTGCATTTTATAATTACATTTTTATAATTATATTTTCATTTTTCACATTTTACCTTTTGGTTCCCTTCCCATAATTACATTTTCACTTTTCTCTCAACCTCTCGATCGAGAGGTGTTTTCACAACACACGGAGGCAAAGACGAAAATGTAAAATATATTTTTCATTTTTCATCCAACCTCTCGATCGGGAGGGGTTTTCACGAGGACATGGACTAAAAATGTAATTTATATATTCAGCTAAGAAGCAAATCACGATCGCAAGGGGTTTTTATGAGGATATTGGTTATTTTAGTAAAGCAGTAAAAAGAATGGTTATATTAGGTATTAATTTATCTAAAATGATTATTTTAATTAATTTTCGTATATGAATTACTAAGGGTGCGTTTAGTTAGCGAAAATTGTTTTCATTTTCCAAGAAAACGTTTTCAGAAAATGCAGTTGAGTTTTCATTCTCAGTTTTCTATGAAATTTTTTCAAAACGCGTTTAGTTGAAATGGTAGAGTTTTCATTTTTCATTTTTAGATTTTTATAAAACGCGTTTAGTTGTGCATTTTCTACCAGTTTTCATTTTCCATTTTCCATTTTTTTTTCAAATTAGAAAGTGTGTGTACACACACACTTTCGCGCACATACAAACACACTCACTTTCACACAAACACACACACTTTCACAGACCCACACACACGCTCTTTCACACACACACACACACACACACACTTTCACACAAACATACACACACACACTGACATTTTCACTTTCAGGCAGACATACACACACACTTTCACACACACACGTACTGACATTTTCACTTTCACGCAGACATACACACACACACTGTGATGTTTTCACTTTCACGCAGACATACACACGTACACACACATACATTTTCACTTTCACACAGACACACACACACACACACTTTCATTTTCACACACACATTCACACACACACACTTTCACACACACACTTTCGCACACACACACTTTCACTTTCACACAGACATACACACACACCTACACACGCTTTCACACAGACATACACACACACTTTCGCGTGCACACACACACACTTTCACTATCACATAGACATACACACACACAATTTCACTTTCACACACACATATACACACACTTTCAATTTCACACACACACGTACTTTCACACGCACACATTCACACACACACATACACATGTTTTCACACGCACACACTTTCACACACACACACACACATTCTAATTTGAAAAAAAAATGGAAAATGAAAAGTGGTAGTGTTAGTCCCTAAAGAGAGATGGCTAACTAAGAGAGGGTTTTGTAGAAGGGGGGGGGTTGAATATAAAACACACAGAATATACTCTTTTTAAATTTTTTAATATAAATATTAAAAATTTACACACAGATAGTTTGATGCGGAAAAGAACAGGCAGACTATTCTATCAAACTAAACACACAGATAACAGTAATTAACTTATACACTAAGGAAGTTAAAACAATACTTTGTTATAAGCACACAAACTTTGCCACGATCACACAAATAATCCCTCTGAAGATTTGTTGAAAGCGTGAGATTTCTGGGGAGGACTTCATCTCCTTTTATAGTGCCCAAGCATGGGATGCAAGTGGACAGCTGTCAAGGTTTCATTAGCTGGAAGATTATCTGCTGGACAAAGGAAGAGACCACTTCCTTTGTACTAGAATAATGGATGAACCATTCCTTGTAGCACGTAATGTCAGATAACTTTATCTTCTTTTCTTCATGCTCTGTGAAGTCCCATCAAACCTTTTAGCTAAAAGACAAATATTCCTTTTATAAGAATAAAAGAGAATGTCTTTATTTAAAGCTTGATGCCCCAAGTTCTTCTTTGGCTCACGTGTCTTGCAATTGATGTGAGTCAAGAACTTATCTCTTTGAAATTGCTAAGTGATACATCACACTATGTATCACATCGGTGGATACCTTGTAAAAATTTGGAGTTGATAAGTGTATACTTTGCTTAATAAACTTCATCTTTCACTAAATGACAAAAGTATACACCCTTGAACTTGTGACTTGATATCACAGCCTTAGAAAATATACCTGCAATTTCGGTGACCAAGATTATAGTGTCGGTGACCATGACATCAATTTGATGACCTCATCTAGTTTGATGTCCTTAGTACTTTTGATGACTTTTGAGTGTACCATCGGTGACCCACTATATTGGTCTTGACTTGGCAAAATGATCTGAATATTGAAGTTGGTTGATACATCCAAAATTCCACTTTTTGATGTACAACCCCTTGATTGAATAGTCTTTGACTCTTCAATACTTGAAGCATATTTCAGACCTTCAAAAGAACCTATAAAAATTCATTCATACAAAGGAAGGTGGTTCATCACCAAATCATCGGTGACCCAACAGGTAGAAAATGCACAACCAAGTGAGTGTGTGTGAAAGTGAGTGTGTGAAAAAGTGAATGTGTGAAAAAGTGTGTGTGTGAAACTGTATGTGTGTGGAAAGTGTGTGTGTGTGTGTGTCAAAATGTGTGTGTGTGAAATTGTGTATGTGTATGTGTGTGAAAGTGTGTGTGTGTGTGTGTGAAAGTGTGTATGTGTGTGTGAAAGTGTGTGTGTGTGTGATATTGTGTATGTGTATGTGTGTGAAAGTGTGTGTGTGTGTGTGTGTGATATTGTGTATGTGTATGTGTGTGAAAGTGTGTGTGTGTGTGTATGTGTGTGTGAAAGTGTGTATGTGTGTGTGTAAAAGTGTGAAAGTGAAAGTGTGTATGTGTGTGTGTAAAAGTGTGAAAGTGAAAGTGTGTATGTGTGTGTGTAAAAGTGTGAAAGTGAAAGTGTGAGTGAAAGTGAAAGTGTGTGTATGTGTGTGTGTGTGTGAAAGTGAGTATGTGAAATTGTGTATGAGCGTGAAAGTGAAAGTGTGTGTGTGTGTGTGTGAAAGTGAAAGTGAAAGTGTGTGTGTGTGTGTGTGTGTGTGTGAAATTGTGTATGTGTAAGTGTGTGAAAGTGAAAGTGAAAGTGTGTGTGTGAAAGTGTGTGTATGTGTGTGAAAGTGTGTGAAATTGTGTATGAGTGTGAAAGTGAAATTGTGTGTGTGTGTGTGTGAAAGTGTGTGTGTGTGTGTGTGTGTGTGTGTGTGTGAAAGTGTGTATGTGTGTGAAATTGTGTATAAGTGTGAAAGTGAAAGTGTGTGTGTGTGTGTGTGAAAGAGTGTGTGTGTGTGTGTGTGTGTGTGTGAATGTGTGTATATGTGTGTGTGTGTGTGTGAAAAAGTGTGTGTGTATGTGTGTTTGAAAGTGAGTGTGTGAAATTGTGTATGAGTGTAAAAGTGAAAATGTGTGTGTGTGAAAGTGAGTGTGTGAAATTGTGTATGAGTGTGAAAGTGAAAGTGTATGCGTGTGTGTGTGTGTGTGTGTGTGTGAAAGTGTATGTGTGTGTGTGAAATTGTGTATGTGTGTGAAAGTGAAAGTGTGTGTGTGTGTGTGTGTGAAATTGTGTATGTGTGTGAAAGTGAAAGTGTCTGTGTGTTTGAAAGTGCATGTGTGTGTGTGTGTGTGAAAGTGTGTGTGTGCACGCGTGTAAAATCGTAAGTGTGTGCATGTAGAAAATTATTTTGAAAATGAAAATTCTGAAAACTCCAAAAATTTGTTTTCTAAATCTAATATAAATTTAGAAAATGAAAATTTTTTTGGAAATTTTTTTGGAAATTTTTTGAAAACTAAACGAACTAAACGCGTTTTCCAATTTTTCATTTTCTGTGGAAATTTTTTCTAGAAAACAGAAAAATTTTCTGTAACTAAACGCGCCCTAAGCAACTTATTTTTTTAGTTTGGTTTTAGATTTTTCGTTGGCACGTATGTAAATATGTAGCACGCCCTTATATCAACAATCTTGTTTTTGAATATTTGTATCACTTATCACACACTTGTACTATTTAAAACAATTATTGTAAGAATAAGAATAGAACAGTTGTGAGCAACAAGTAATTTGTCTCATGTGTAATTAAACAACTATGAAATGATCACATCCTTGTCGTGTGCTTTTCCATCCTTGCCGGGGAATATGATCACATCCCCATCTCCATCCTCAACGGGAAACGGGAATTTCCAATAGGAAAACGGAGATTTTTTCGGTTTATTTAAACTATTTTAAATCAAATATGTGAGAAACCACAAACGTTTAAATCTCACATATTTCCAATAAAATTAAATCAAAAGGAATTTAATTTATACAAAAAATCACAAAATTATATAATAATTAATTAGTAACTTAAAACCAAAAGAAATTCAATTTACTTATAAAAAAACCTTACGTCACACGTACCAAAACATATGGAGTAATATAAAACCATACAATTAATATAGAATAATATCGAGTAATTTTATTTTGATTTGACATCCGAAATATTACATAATAATATCTAACAAACAATTTTAGATTCTAAACCTAGTTAGTAAACAAGAAATTATGAATTACCGATTTAGTTGAAATAAATAAGTCCTATTGCCTGGAAGTAGAGGGGAGTTCACTCACACCCTAAGCCTCAGAATAGACCATATATAATTTATTAATTAATTGATATAACGAATGCGGGACAGGATAGGAAATGCGATATCCGTCTTTGTCCCCATCCCAGGTATGAGATAAACGGGGATCCCCATCCTCGTCCCCGGTTTAGCACGAAATCCCCATTCCGACCGGGACGGGTGGACCGGGTTTTCCAACGGATCGAGCCATTCCCATGCCTAGATATTGTTGTTACAATAAATTGTTTTTGATAATCCGCCGCATTTGGTTAATAGCTAAAATACTTTTTTCTATCTTATCACGACGACATATTGTTGTTATAGGAGAAAACAATTGTTTTTAGAAAAAAGGGGAAAACATATTTATTTTTTATAAAAATGATTTCACCTCAATAGTGACGATATATCGTAGTTGTGGGTTAAAATAGTTTTTCCCGTTTCTTCTTCAAAAATAGAATTGGTTTTTTAATTCTAGTACAAATGGTTTTAACTCTATTAGCTAGCTTGATTGAACCGGTTGAGTTAGTTATTGCATTACAAATAGATAAGAATAGCGGATATTTTATAAAAGCATCAAATATACCTTTCAAGATACGCTCTACCCACTGCGTTATTAGTCCGTCGTGCGAGCCCCTCACTAGGGGTTATGGCGGAGCCACTAAGGCACCACAAGCGGCATGGGTGACTGCTGAGTTTTTGATATTTTTCTTTAATATGGAAACAACCATTTGATTTCTAGCCCAAATACATCTTTTTATTTATTTATTATTTATTGGACCTCCCTAAAATTTTGACCCTCTTAGATTTGATCGTTTCCGCTCTCTACATCTATTCAGTACTAAATGAAAGTTTGTGGATAAATTGTTGGTTGTAATTCAAATTAATGACAGATTACCCAAGGATTCTCTGGGTGATTTATTGGTATTTTTTGGGTTATCCGTTGGGTATTCATCGACTAAAATTTTCCAATGTGCTTTTTGTGGGCAAAAGTCATTTGTTTTGTAGTGAATTTTACCTATTTAGCATTGAGATTACCGCTTCTTCATACACGGTGAATTTCGCGATTATCATTTCCATTTGCTCCGTCTATCCCTCCTAGTCTCCCACCTCTCAACACTTGACGCGGCTACTCCCTTCCCCCTTCTCGGCCTCCCACAAGCACTCTTACCTCTCAATTCTCACAATTTAGGGGGTTACGAATTTTAGTTAATGTTTTCATTTTTTAAACTTTGAAATTGTTATGTGAGCTCTTGAAATTTTGATTTTGTGTTTTCATTAAGAAACTTGAATCACTTTTTTTAATGTCATACTAATAAACTCAAATACTCGATACTAAATAAAACCAAAATATGATGAATTAGGTTACGGATACAGATTTGTCAATCATCAATCGTTGAAAACAGAGTAAAGCATATGTAGTTCAAATTAGGATATGAAAATACAAATGGGATTTTGTATTTTAATTGGTCCCCCCCCCCCAATGTAAATTCTTGGCTTCGCCCATGACTGGGGCCCACTATGCCAAAAGCGAGAAAAACTTCATCCCTTGTAATGATGTCATAACCGTATAGTTTCCAGATTTTTGAAGATTAAATCTTTTAATGGCGACATCATAGATGTCTACAACCACAAACCGAAATATTTCAGTTTATAGCGAAGAGATAGATGTCGTCAATGTAGATGTCGTTGCTAGAAGTGCAATTTCTTCTAGTGCAATGGTCATACAATTTCACATTTACCTTAAAAATCATTTTTATTACAACAATTCTATACAAGCTTCCTAAAATCCAATCTGATTTAGTTTTTTTCAAGTTTTTTGTGGTTTTTTGAACAATGAGTATCACAGTTGGTATCAACGTTTTAACAATGGATATCACAACGATGGAATTGTAAACAATGGATACCACAGTGGGGATCAATGTGCATTCCATCGGTATGACAATGGGTATCACAATATGTAACAATAGGTATGACAATAGGCATCACAAAAATTCCTTGGTGATTTTTGTAGGTAAAAGTCATTTGTTTTGTAGTGTGTATATGTATATATATACATATATATATATATATAGAGAGAGAGAGAGAGAGTTTATTTGCAAACTCATTTTTTTGTGAACATGAGAATCAATCTCCGCCCACCATCTTATTTAATCCAACAATTCACATTAAATACATATTTTAATTAAAATTGTTAATTAAGGTGATTAGGAGTAAAAAAGAAGAAGTTAATTTCAATCCCATATCTACCTCTTTTGATTTTTTATTTTCTTTTTAATCAAAAACTTTTACCCCCTTAAATTTTAAAATAAATTATCTAAAAAATTACTAATATTTTAATCAAACAAATTAAATAAAAACGACGATTTCATGCTTTTCGATATGACATCTATCTCGATATAGTTTATTTTCTGTTTTAATCGTTTTTACCTGAAATGGTATATATGTGTTATATTCATTTTGAATATTTATGTACGCTCAAGTGTGTACAACAGCTCGCCACCGTAAGTCAACAATTCCACATCACCTTCTCCAACAGGAGGAGTACGCCATGCTAATGTGCCTTGGATGATCCACATCTCAGGGTATTATTGTTCCTATACAGTTCGAACGATCTATGGGGTATTAGGCATCAAAATTTGGATATTTATAGACGGGGAATAATAAACCTTTATTTGCCTTTCCATTCTATCCAGCGATGGAACAAAAAATGATAAATTCGTTTCTTCTTTTTCTGTTCAATAAAAAAAAATGAAAAATTATAATTCTATAGGGTTGAATAAAAATTCAATTAATCTTTTGATAAAATTGCCATGTAAGACATCGTGCTCTTCATCACTGTAACCCAACATCCATCGAGACCGATCGAGAACCTATTGAGACCGATCGAGAAAGGTCGAGAATCCATTCATTGACAATTGGTATGTGTTTGTATGTGTTAAACCATAACCTACCACCTTCATTTTCCATTGAGAGCCTATCGATTGATTTATTATCTGTTTGTGTGTGTAAAAGCATAGGCTACCACTTTGCTTTTACTGAGATTGATCGGGAACCCATCGAGACCAATCAAGAACACATCAAGATCAATAAACAACCTATTGGGACCGATCGACACCAATCAAGACTAATCAAGAACCCATCCATTAACTTGTTACGTGGTTGTGTGTTAAAATCATACATAACACCTTCATTTTTCAGCGAGACTGATTGAGAAGCTATTGATTAATTTATGGTGTGTTTGTTTGTGTAAAATCATAACATACCACTTTTAACTTTTGTAGATATGGATCGGGAAATCTATCGACACGAATGGGGAACTCATCCAGATCAATCGAGAACCCAATAAAGAAAAGGAAAGAAGTACTAAACTATGTAGAGTTGAAATTATAGTATTTTCTTGATGAATAATATGTATATGCGTGATTAACATTATGGTGAAAAATAATATTTATGATAAATACCATACTAATATATATACACTATAGAGTTATTGTATATACATTATTATACATACATATTTATGATGAATAGTATGTATATTCATTACGAATATAATGTATATTATGATGTTATATTGAAAATGTATATTCATCACGAATATCATACTAATTTATGAATGTTGAAATATTGTTATATTACACGTGAACATATATAAATATTCATGATGAATAATATGTATATTAATGATGATTGTTAAGGTGAACCTATACATTCATGAATGAATATCATATTAGTGTATAAATGTTGAAAAGTTGTTGTATACAAGTGAACATATATAAATATTCATAATGAATAATATGCATCATATTGATGTATGAATACTGAAGAGTTATTGTATGCACGTGAACACACATATATATATATATGTATGTATATGGGAGATATCCATTACAAACCAAACAATTCGTACAAACCGTATTATATATATGTAGTGGAGATATCCATTACAAACCACATTTTTCATTGAAATTTTTCCGTTGAAAATACTCAATTTTCTAGTAGTGGTACAAACTCCATTCAACTAATCATTATTTTAATTTTTTTCATTTTTTCTTAACTATGAGGATTGATTATTCAATAATATGTGAAAAAAACTCATCAAGAACACATGAGGGTTGATTAATCAATAATACATGAAACAAGATTCATCAAAATAAGAAATACATGAAACAATTTCATTTTCATATAGAAACAAAAATATATTAAATAATATGACATTAAGAAAAAAATTTATATGAAACAATTTCAACATATTAAACACTTTAATGAAGAAAAAAAAAACTATTCAAAAAAAAAAAACAATGAATGGACTTTGTACGGTT
Organism: Silybum marianum; assembly: GCA_036898165.1. NCBI lineage: Eukaryota > Viridiplantae > Streptophyta > Magnoliopsida > Asterales > Asteraceae > Silybum > Silybum marianum. The sequence continues at coordinate 48,556,664 of CM072530.1, read as the reverse complement.
TGTACAAATTGTTTGGTTTGTATTTGAAATCTCCATTACATATATAGAGGCGGGCTCATACGAGGACGGTAACAATTTACGAGAATGCGAGGACAATCCTCAGCCAATTATTTTGTACATGAAAATTTATTCATTTACAAAATCATATGTGATTTTGTACTAGCATAAAAAATGACACGCGCAACTTTTGCTGCGGGAAAAGTCTCGACTAATCATATATGATTTTGTATGTGAATCATATGTGATTTTGTACATGAGAAAATTCGTGTACAAAATGATTGGCTGAGGATTGTCTTCGCATTCTCGTAAATTGTTACCGTTTTCGCATTAATTTTTTCTCTCTCTCTCTCTCTCTATATATATATATATATATATTTTTTCATGATGAATGACATATAAAAATGTGTATTCATTATGAATAATATTTGTATTCAGGATGAATATAAGGAAAATGTATATTAATGATGAATGTCATAATGATATAAGAATCCGTTTTGTTGATACATATGAAAATATATAACTATTCATGATGAATATAATACTAAGATGTATATTCATGATTACTATGATACTAATGTATGATATTAAAGAGTTGTTATACACATATGAACATGCGTAAATATATGTGATGACTATTACATAGATATATTATTTGACGTTAAAAACGTTAAAACCAAAAAAAACTATATTATGATGGATGTCAAATCGAAGAGAATTAAATGTTTTATTTTTTTGATATACTTTGTTTGATTAAAATATTAATTATTTTAAAGATAATTTAATTTAAAAAAATAAGGGTCGATTCAAATAATTCTCTCTCTATATATATATATAAATATATATATACACACATATATATAGAACGATAATCAAATAAAACCGACAAAAAAGATACAAACTAGTGAATAATATTTATATTCAGGATGAATGTAATTATGAAAATGTATATTAATGATGAATGCCATAATCATGTATGAATACTGAAGTTTTGTTGTATATATACACATGAAAACTCATAACTATTCATGATGAATGTAATACTAGGATGTATATTCATTATTAATATCATACTAATATATGATATTAAAGAGTTGTTATAAACACATGAATGTGTATTAATATTCGTAATGACATAGATATATTAATTGACGTTAAAAACAAAAAGACTATATTATGATGGATGTCAAATCAAAGAGCATTAAATGTTCCATTTTTGCTTTTCAAAAAAATTGTTCTATTTTTGATATAATTTTTTTATTAAAATATTGATTATTTTAAAGATAACTTAATTTAAAAAATTAAGGGTGGATTCAAATAGTTCTCTCTCCCTCTCCCTCTCCCTCTCCCTCTCCCTCTCCCTCTCTCTCTCTCTCTCTCTATATATATATATATATAGGCCTCTTCAAATGTTAACTCAATTAATTGTGTTAACTTTGTTAACTGATTTCAACCAATCAGAATCATTTATTCGATTTAGAATTAGTTGGTGCTACAATATTTAAAGAAGGGTAGTTTTGTCTTTTATAAATTCTTTAATTCTTTAATTTTTATAATATGTTATGGTTATTAAAGATTTCCTTATTTAAAGGAAAGTTAAGTATGGAAGTTATATTTTAATTAATTATTTTATTATTATTATTTTTAATTGATTTTGTTCAATTCTTAACTAGTAGTCGCATACTTTCGAGTTCTACAATAGCTGATGGTTGTGAGTAAACACATGATAGACATGAAGCACATGATGTTTTGTATGTTATTGTTCACTTGAGCACACAATATTCACAAGTGATAGCATTGTTAATAAGTAGAAGAGCACCATGTTCATAAGGGAACGAACACCATGTTCCAATCTTCGCCATTATTTTCATTGGAATAGCATCGTGTTCATGAGTGAACAATCACCATGTTCATGAGTGAACGAGGACCATGTTCACCTTCTTCACGTCCAATTCATCAGATCGATTCCTCCATGCCCAATTGATTCCTCTGATTGATTCCTCCATGCCATCCGATTCATCAAAGCGATTCCTCCATAGCCATCAATTTCTCTCGATTTCTCCCTGATTTCCCTGCAAATCGTCCCTGAGAACATCTTCTTCCTCAATATGTCTTCTCCATCAGGACAAATCCACGACATCGTCTTCCTCCATCGTGTTCTTCTGCAAATCGTCTTCCTACATCGTCTTCTCCATCAAGATTTGATTTTGTATCTACAAATCGGCACTACTTCTTCTACTTGTATCTGCAAATTGGCACTGCTTCTTCGATTTCATGGCATAGTTGTGAGTGGTTTACCTGTTTCAGAAAGGCACTAGCCGGTCCTTTAACTGTTTCCATGAATCACGCATCTTTGATTGAGACTATTTAGGGAATGTAGATTTCTTCCTAATTTGTTGTTTGATTTCAATTTACCTTCTTACTCTTTTTCACCTGTGTTCACTGACGATTTTATTTGGAAGACACGCTTCAATTTCTCAATAGTTACAACACTGCCACCGGTTCATCTCATCCATCGATTTTGATTTTCAAGGGTCTAGGTTAGTTAACAAAGTTAACACAATTAATTGAGTTAACACTTGAACGAGCCTCTATATATATATGTATATATGGGTTTAATCTTTTGAGAACCCATCGTTTGTGATAACTTGAAAACCCATCTAGTCCACATAAATTAAGCAAATAAATTATATTAATAATAATTAGGATAAAGCTATTTGGTAATATAAGATTAGAGAGATAATTATGGTAAATATTTTTTATTAATCAAATATATTATTAAGCATACCTTTTATATATTTTCTATGATTATAGGATGCAATTTTAAAATAAGCGTACATTACTGTTAACATAGAATATTAAATTTTTGCAGATTCTTGAAATGCACAACAAGAAGGAGACGAAGTGAATAAGATGAAGAAGAACAATAATGATATTCAACATGATGATGATGATTTTGATGGTGTGCACATTGTGTATAATGTGTGGTGTGCACATAGTGGTGGATTCAGGATTTTTGCCTAGAGGTCACCATTAACAATGTTCGGAGTGTGTTTAACGCTGTTCACAGTTCATATGCATTCACAATATGAATGTTCAACGATGTTCACAATATTTGCATTTGCGGTGTTCCACGACATAACCCCCATTTTGCAAATTGTGTACAACATGCAAAATGTGAGGAGTGCACTGTGTGTTCACAAAAATTGGGGTGCAAATCGAACGAGTTGGGACAAATGTGTGTTTGTGCACACCGTGTTCACAAAATTGGGTGCAAGTGTTTGAACGGTTTGGCGACGAAGAAGGGGAGAAGAGAGAAGATTTATAAATACCCATAATGCCTTTATTATATTTTTTAATTAAAAATTACCAAAATTAAAAATTACCAAAATTAAAAATTTCCTAATTTAATATTAATTAGTGGGTGAAAATGGATTTCTAGTTCTCAAAATTATTGTAGTTATCAAAAGAAGGCCCCCATATATATATATATATAGAGGCTCTTTCAAGTGTTAACTCAATTATTTGTGTTAACCGTGTTAACCCATCGTTCACTAGTGAACACCATGCTCGTTCACTGGTGAACATGATGCTCGTATACTGACGAATGGTGTTTACCAGTGAACGAGCATGCATGTATGGAACCATTCATTCACTGATGAATGGTGTTTCACCGGTGAACAAGCATGGTGTTCACCAGTGAACGATGGGTTAACACGGTTAACACAAATTATTGGGTTAACACTTGAAGAGGTCTCTCTCTCTCTATATATATATATATATAGAGAGAGAGAGAGAGAGAACGATAATCAAATAAAACTCACAAAAATTTACAATTAGTGAATCGATATCAAAACATTTTTTTACATGATCTTTTTTCATAAAAACCTATAATTTAAGATGTTTTTTCACATATGTTTATGTTCACTGTATTAAATAATTATATGTGAATTTTGTTTCTTTTTTTATTCAGTTAAACGAAAAATACGCATAAAAATATTATATGATGAAACAAATAAATGTGAAAGTTTCACATTATTAAACAAATATGTGTGAAATAATATCTTAAACCCTAACATTTGATGAAAACTAAATCATGAAAAAAATTATTTTTATATCGGTTTTCACGAGTTTTTAACATTTTTGTGATTTTTATTTGATTTAGCCCATATATATTAAATAAAACTAAATTTCATAAGAAGGTTTTGTAACGAAAAAAAATCCGATTTTTTATATTTAAAAATGCGTATGTGAATTCACGTTACAAATTATTTATATAAGTTATATGTTTTGTCAATTGAATTTTTTCAATAATTCATATAAACCTTCTATTAACCTTCACTTTTTACTTTTTTAGGGTAATTAACCTTCTAATTAATTAATTGAACCTCCCATAAATATGCATGACATCTTTATTTTTTAGTCACACTAGCTCATAACAATAATTCTAGAATTCATATTGATATGATAAATTTCCTCTAGAAGAAAAATATATGTTCTAGAGAAGAAGTCGTCGGTACAATAAATATTTTAAACTAAGAGAGTAAGAGTTGGGTCTTTCAAGTTTCAAGTTGTTATAATATACATGTTCCACTTGAGTGATTTTACCAGTGCCGTCCCTGGGAAGGTGGGTCTGACGTATGTCCAGCGCTCAAGAGAAATAGGGGTCCAATTTTTTCATGTATACTATATAATATATAGTAGTTGTTTAAAAAAATTAACAAATAAAAGAGACACAATGTTTTTTACTATCTAATATGATCCAAAAACAATTTAACATTATATTAAATGCCCAATCATGTATTAATTAATTACATTGGAGAATAAAAATATAAAAAAAAAAGTGAATTGGTTGTTAATTTTATAGTATTATTTATTGTTTCTACTAAGTTTTTTCTCTAAATTTTTTATCTACAAGAATATGAAACTACCTTTCCTAAGCAACATTGATATATTCCCTATAATTCATCTCCCACTAACTTTTTTTTATTATTTCATCCGCATAGAATTCTATGTTTGTATTAAAATATAGTAAAGTTCTTGTTATTAACTAAGAAAACTCTCACATTTGAAAAAAATTATCAACCATATGAGACGATCCTACTTATGTCTATATTTAGAATTTCAAAATTAAAAATGTTTTTCTTACACTATTGACTCCTTGTTTGTATAAGATCTCAAACTATAACTACGATATAATTTTGATTCTAAGACTGATAGTTTTTAAAAATTTGTTTCAATCCTAAAAGTCTAAAACGGTGATGGAAACATTAACATGATGTGACGTGGAAACCCAACTGATTTATATTGATTAACATAAAGTGTTACTTTGAATAGTCAACAACTCAACATTATTATCTAAAAGAGTTAACTACGATTTTCGTTCTAATGGTTTGTTATTTATAACTATTTTCGTCCTTGGTCTTTAAAATTTTCTTTTTTCATCCTTGTGGTTTCAATTCTGTTTCCTTCTTCGACCCTTAAACTGACGACGTCAGAATAAAGCCGTTAAGTCAGGCTATACTGGTCTTTTTGACCTTTCTCCAATTTTTCATTATTTTTAAAATAAATAAATTCTTGCATATATATATATAGTTATATTATGTATATATATAAGTACGTCATCTCCTTCCATGATCATCAAGATTCAGGGACTGTTGTTTATCTCCGGTAATCTTCTTACAAACCTCCTTCCCCTAAAGCAGCACCCCAAAACATCACGACTCCTAGGTCTCCTCTCCATTTTCCAGTGAACAACGAACCACAATCAGTACCGAGTACCACCTGCACCGACTCTTATCTTCCTCACTTTACCGTTTAATAGTTCCAAGCACCACCTGCATCGACTCTCATCGATTTATATTGGTTCAAAAGTTTTGATTTTGATGTACATAATAGCTATGATTTCGATTTCAATATTAATATTGATTTTATATTTTCTATATATACATTGATTCAAAGCATCGGTTTTCATATGGTTTGTTCCCTTTATTTTACCTGCTGGGTATTTATGAAAGGAAACAATCAACTTTGACTTGCATTAAATCTGAAGTTTCAAGGTTGACCTAAAATGGGTAGCATATGTTTGTTGGATTTGAGAAAGAAAATAAACTAATGGGTTTCTCAGCAAATTTTTAAGATTGATATTGGTTTTGGTTATGGCTTTGGATTTGATATTGTTTTAATTATGGTTATTGATGGGGTAGTTAATCAGAGAAAAAGAGGGGCTGGAGAATATTTTAAAGAAGCTCGCCGGAGAAAGGGAGAAGCTCGTCGGAGAAAGGGGGAAAACATGTGGGGGAATCACGTGGGGGAGGGGGGTTATAATTCTGGGTTTTTTATTTTATTTTTAAAGTTGCTCTAATAAGTTTAGTTATTTTATATAAATATAATAATGTAATAGATAAAGGATTTTTTTTTTTGAATAAAAGATAAAGGAAAGTTTTTAAACACCCGAGAAATGGAAAAGTGAAAAGAATTTGAAAAGACAAAATAAGGGAGGGGTTAACAGCAACTTTTTAACAGAGTTGGGATGAAGGACGAAAATAGAATAAAAGAGGAAACCATAGGGACGAAAAAAGCAATTTTAAAAGACCAGGGACTAAAATAGTTATAAACACCAAACCACAGGGACGAAAATCGTAGTTTACTCTATCTAAAATGATGTCAATCTATATACTAAAGATATATCATAGAATATGTTTAGCGGTGGAATGGATTACGATGTTATGTAACAATGAGATGACAGATAATATTAATTTAGAAGTAATTATTTAATGATTTTACATATGAAAAAACTCATAAAACAATTTTATATAAATAATAGGTATTTTTCGAATTTAATACTATTTCTGATGATAAAAACAATATATTAAAAAAAATCGTACTTAATAAAAACCTCTTTTTACATCTCGCTCAGGACTCGTAAAATATCACCTCAATGTTACTTGAATTTCTTGAATTCTTAATGGGCCTATGAGTTCCCATCCATCAACTCCAGTGCTTTATAATTGACTTATCTTAATGAATGATAAGACTTTGTTCTCAGTATGTTAATTCTAAAATTCATCTCTACACGATGAATTCTGTTTTTCATGAATTGACAACATAATGGGACCTATAATAATATGACAGGTAGATTTTGTGCTATATTATCTATGACAGATTGTCTAAAAGCATTTTAAAACAAAAGAATTAAAATTGAAAATATTAAAAAAAAAAATTAACATCGTCATTTGAGAGACTAACATATATTATTAAAACATTTCATACATCATAATATATTTGTAAATTTAAAAAAATTTATTGTTAGAATATAAGAAAAAAGAAATATTATTTTTCATGGTAATGATTTTATAGTGAGTTTTCAAATTTAGAGAATTTCAAAGTGTCCCTCCTGTGCTAGAAAATTTGTTGAACAAAAAACTTGCTCAAAATCTTCAAAGTATTAATTTTTTCAGTTTTAGATGTAGTCATTGCCATTACTAATGGCCACCTCCACCTTCTCTTCCACTATAAACCACCGTCGGCCACCAACCACCACTACCATCGTAGGCCACCTCCTCCTCCACTACAACAACCTTCTCCACCAGACAGACACTTGTCTTGTCCAGTTATGTCCTATCTAGTTATAGTCGTACCAAACACCGACATACATTTGTCTTGTCCAGTCATGTATTATGCAGTTATGCCTTGTCCTATTAATTAATTATTAATTCATTTTAATTTTAAACTATTCACTGATATTAATTATTATTATTTAGAATTATTAGTTATACTTTTTGAAAAATTAGTAATTAACTAGAATATGGTTGATTAGTTATTCATATATTATGTGTAATGGTTACTTAAATCATAAATTAATGTAATTCTTTTTCTAAACTTTATTTTAACAAATCCAAAAATTATAAGATATATGATAATCAATTTAATTTTTTAAATAAATATATTCTATTATTTGTTTTTTACATAATATATTATTTTATTAAATACTTATTTTAATTATATTACAAGTGTCTAACATTTAAGGATGTCATTTTTTGTCATCTAACATGTTTATAAGTTACTTTTTGTCAAACGTGACTTGTTTATCAGGTACCTTATAAGTTATCAGCTACTTTATCAGTTATAAGATACCTTATTTATAGTAAATTTTTAGTTGAGTTGTTGTTTAGTTATAATAAAAAAAATGTACCTAAATTATAGAATTTTGTTTTTATCTCTTCGTATCGTTTAAGAAATTATTATTTAAATAAACAGTTTTATTGTTCTTACCGTTATTTAATCATGATGAAAATTGATTGAACTCAGTAGTTGTTAAGTCTAACAATTTTATTTGTCGACACTCGGCATATGCATCAGGTCCAAACGCGTGATCAAATTGAATTTCATCTTTTTCCATCAAACCAAACGTGTGATTAAATTGCATCAAATTTCATTTCAATTCCTTTAAAGTCAAATTCTTTTAATGAATTTCAATTCCACCAAATTCCATTATGTGAACCAAATACCTCCTAAGAAATAAAGCAATCTTTCATTATTTAGGTATGTGTATTTGTGTGTATGTAAGTATACATCTTCAATATATTTATATAAATACATAACAAATCTATTAAAACCTTTTAATTGCTAATGGACTGACCTGGTCCAACAAATATGTAGGGGTGTTCATCTAAACCGTCTACACCGCATCGCATTGCATCGCACCACAAAGTGCGGTTTAGAACTTCAGCGGTGCGGTTTGCGGTTTTGAGTTATCAAACCGCAGTTCAAACTGCACCGCACCGCGTATTCTGTATTTTTATTGTATTTTAAATATAGCACACACGTGCGCGCGCACACACACACATATATATAGAATAATTTATTATTTATGTAATATTTTGAATTTTATGTTTTGGACTTTGATTTTGATCCAATATTACAATTAGCAATATTAATAAATTAGTTGGTCATGTCATAACTTACACTTCCGATTTAATTTGAAGTTTATTTTTTATTTCTTATACTATTTTTAATTATGCAATATGTATTTGGGAATCGGATATATTGAAACTCTATATTTTTTTGAACTACAGTCGTTGCATCGTTGATTTTATACTGTATTTTAAATGTATAATTATTGAATTGTAAACATAAAGTACGATAAGTACAAACCGCATAAATCGCACAAGTTTGGTACAGTTTGAGGTTTATGCGGTGCAGTTTGGAAAATTGCTTAAACCGCATATGTGATGCGTTTTACAGTTTAACCTTAACCCATACCAAACCGTACCGTAAACACCCCTACAAATATACATTGGACTGCTCAATTATAAGCCCAAGCTTGCAACTAGGATTTACGGGATAAGAGTCGACCCACTTATTTATGGTATGCTTTAGAGTTTCGACCACCCAAAAATGGTGGTTAACATTTATTTGATTTTTTAAACTATATATTAAATCAAATGTTGTAGTTTTATAAATAAATAAGATTATGCAAGCGTTAACTGCTAAGGACCTCTTTCAAAGTAAATTGGTTTTTTTTAATTAAGTGAATTGACTATATTCATCACGGTCAATCTAATAAGTAGAAACATTAAGACCTTGTTTATTTTTTCATTTTAAGCTTTTAATCACTACTTATGTCTGATCCGTTTAGGCATTTCATAACCATTTCCGAACTGAAATCAGACTTCAGACTTTGGACCTCTTAAAAAACAAACGCCACCTTAGCATATGAATAATCATCCTCAACTCACACTCGTATTTATTGGTTATGTATAATTATGTCAAAGTAAAACTATTATTCAAACTTGAATTATATGATTGAACGACTCACGATTAACATAAACCCCTACTTTCATTGATGACATATTATACATGTTATCGATTATCCAACATATCAATAATTAATGCAAATAATCAACACCTCACCCAAATCTTAATCAACTTAATGGAACTAAAATACCCTATACATACCGACTATTTAAGACTAAGAAATACTCCATTGACCAAGAATTCACAAATCTGATAAATCTTGAGAGAAGTCTATGAATCTGATAAACACTAATACGTGAATAACTAGGCTTGACTAGGTGGAATAGTTGAGCCACTTCCCTTTCTTTATGACGATGAACCCGGTAAAAATTAAAAGACAATCTTTTTTACACTACCACTTTGAGTATAAGGCTCGAAAGAAAGTACTCGCAGTTTCCTTTTCTTGCATGTAACAATACAAGTCTTTAAAGGTTGTCTCACTACAACAAAAATGGCTTTATAGGAGGCTTAAATCTCCATATGCTCAAGGAATAAAGAATTACAAACAAATGAAAAACAAAACAAAAACTAAGAGTTGTTTACTCAACGTTTACCTGGTAGGCACTGACAATTAAGAGTCAACTCTTTCACTTAACTTACCAGTTAAGATTTTTGTTCGTTAAAATGCATCCTATGCAACATTTTTGTCTTGTAAGTACTTACCGTGTAAGATTCGTCACTCTCACTTACCGAGTATAACTCTTGGTCCTTCTCATCACTCTTACCGAGTAAGATTCTAAATCCTTATCATGTTCTCCGAAAGACTCGATAAGCACTTACCAGATAAGCGTTTAGCAAACTGTTTCTAAATCTAAGTTAAAAAAATGTAAGTAAAATAAAGAACGAAAAGAAAACTAAAAATAAACAAATAAAAAGAAGAGGAAGAAGATACGGTGCACCAGCAGTACGGAGTAGGAAAAAGAGCAACGACAAAACACTCAAGGTGCGTCTCACATCATTTAGAACCTTGATATTTATAAAATAAGGGGCCGTTTACCAAACGCTTACCCGGGTAAGTGCTTACCAAACTATATTATTTTACCTGAGGAATATAACAAGTACCAAAAATCTTATCCGGTAAGAGCGAAGACAATGAAAACAATGACCAAGAGTCTTACCCGGGTAAATAATTGCGACGACTCTTACCACGGTAAGCATTTACCTGGTAAATTGTTGCATACGATGCCGTTTTTGTGGACTAAAATCTTAACCGGTAAGTAAGTGATAGTGTTGAATTTTGCCGGTAAGCACTTACCCGGGTAAGATTTGGTAAACGGCCCCTAAGTTATCAAAACAGCCCGCAAGGTTGCTTCTTTTCCAAAGATGATCCTCTAACTTATTTCCTTTCGTAAAGCCCTTTCAAAGTTATATTGATCGATCCTTTTATCCACCACTTAGTGTTGTGCAATGCTCATTCTATCATTCATGATAATTTCCTCTTAGGAAATAAATTATAAGAATTGATTGTATAATTGATTTTGGAAGTTTTCTTGTTATTCCTTTTTGTTCCCCATCCTTCTTTGCCTCTTTAATTTTCTCATTCGCTATATGATGCAAATTGAAAAATAAAAAATATTTTTAATGTGTAAAAGTTATAACTTCGTGTTTTTTGGTTGTCTAAATATTATAAAGGTAATATGATATTAATATGTAAATATAGATGTGTAGATTTAGATGTACATAGACAAATTTTTGTGTTAAGTTAATTTTTTTAAAGAATGACAACTTTTACAAAGGGAAAGTCGGCCAAAAAGTATGTTTAGTCAACCGCCCTGTATCCCTGAAAGTCTTCTTTTGGTTTGTATTTGAAATACTTCCTATATATATAGACATGGGATCATGTGAGAAGTGAAGTTAATGTGGATAGTATAAGAAGAGAAACTTGACCCTTGATCATTTTTAATCTCAAACCAACTCATGAATCGTGCTTCATACTGGAATTGAACCGGTGCATCTTGATGTATCTTATTTTGGTACATCTCATTCTAATGTGTATCTAATAGTGGGAGATTCTTTCTTATCCTTCTTATCTTTCTTAAATGGGGCTCTTTTTGGGTCCATTAAACCTAAAAAAATGGTGATCTAGGATAATATTGTAACTCTTTCGTTTTTTTGGATGTATAATAGGAGTAGGCGTTTTAAAGTTAACTGGGTAAGTTGGCTGCAAAACCCCACTTTTGCTATTTCTGCTTTGTAATGCTATACTAGCTTCTTGCTAGTGTTTTGGTTCTTACGAGTTTAATAAATTTGTCGCTGTTAAAAAAACATAGGAACCAACCACAATGATGATTTTCAAAAACGAAAAAGGGTTCTCGATTGGAGAAACACCGAAACAGGGGTGGTGATGGTGTGATTCAACAAAACAGAGGCGATGATGGTTGGTGGGCTTCAAACGAACACATGTGTTAATAGGGGTGCTCATGGGTTGAGTTAATTGGGTTGAAGGCATTTGATCAACCCAACCCAATGTGTTCGGTTTGAAAAATCTCAACCCAACCCAACCCAAACCGTGCAGGTTGGTCGGGTTGGTACTTTAGTAGATCAAAATATTATCCTAACTTAGAATATGTTGTTTTATATACTAATAATTTCATTTTCATCATCGACCATTTGGTTTATATTATCCATATTTCTTAAATCTTAAGTATACAACATTATAATTTTCTCAATTTGTGTGTGTATATATATATTTACCATAGTAAACATATATACAAAGACGTTATATAAAGATGAAGAATAAATTGAAAATATATGTATATGAAGGGTGTAATTGACTAATGGATACATTAATAGACTCAATAATTATATTAAATCCAAAAAATAAAAGAATGTCGGGTTCGTCAGGTTCATCGGATTGGGTTAGGTTCAAATAAACGTAACCCGATATCAACCCAATACCTACGGTTTGAAATTTTACAACTCAATTAAATATTGGGTTGTTACGGTTTGAGTTATTGTGTGTCGAGTTGAGTTGGATTGTTCGGGTTGATCAGGTTTTTGAGCACCCCTATGTGTTAGTGGCCGCTGGTGGGGTTCAAAAGAAATGATGCAACAGTGGTTTTGTTTCAAAGGGAAAGTGAATACAAAACATAGACAATGTTGTTGGTTCTTGATGGTCCAAGAGGGTGAAAACAAGGACGAAACAGGTGTTGGTGCTCAGTGTTGGATGAAACGAATTGATGTTAGTGGTCAATGGTGAAAGGGGAAGAAGAAGGTGTAGTGGTGGTGGTTGGTCCGATGAGGGGTGGTCGGGTTCAATTAGGACTAAGCATCGGGCAGGTTCTAGCGGGTCGGGGCCCAAAACCCAAAACCTGATCGGGTGGGGATAGGATCCCTCGAAGTCCAACCGAAAATTGGATAAACCCATCAATATCGGGTAGCTCGGATATCGGGAGGGTTCGGATCGGGTATTGGACCCCGAATTTTCTAAAAAGTATTTTAAACTAAGAGAAGGTACCCATTTCATAAGGCAATCCTAAGTCCCAATAACCCATTATATAACTCAAGCCATTAATAAAAGTTTAAGGCTCAGGCACTTAGACCATCTCCAACCATAACACCAAAAAAACACCAAATTTGGTGGGGCCTTTAACACCAAAAAAACTCAACTCCAACCGTACTCTAAAAAAACACTAAATTTGTGGACCCCACATTAAAATAACATATTTTATTTACTATTTTTAATAACAATAATTATAATTTATAAATACATATTATAATAATAAATAATTAGTAATTTAATAAAGATTTGTAAAATTAAAAATGACAAATGTTGAATTAATAAACTTTACATTAAAAAATTACATTAACTAAAAATTAATTAATTAATTAAGTGTTGTCAATTCTTATTAGACTTTTCAGAAGAATCTTACCAGCCTTTTCAGAAGAATCTTACCAGGCTTTTCAGAAGAATCCTAATAGCCTTTTCAGAAGAATCCTAATAGCCTTTTCAGAAAAATATTATTTGGAGTGGAGTGAAAATGTTATGTATAAATAGTGGGTGATTTGGTAAGCTAAATCACACACATATCAACTTCAACTTAGTTTTCTATCCATCTATTGATCATAAAAATGTCTTCAACAATCCGAAAAGAAGGCTACAAAGATAACGAAGATATAAATTTGTGTCATTCTTATATCGATGTATCTCAAAATCCAATAATTGGTAGAAACCAAACAAAAGATAAGTTTTGGGTAAGAGTAGAAACTCAATATCATGCAACTGAGCCGTTCACAACCAATCGTCGACCAAGAAGATCATTGGAAACACGAATGTCTTGCATTCTGAAAGCTACCAAAAAATTACGAGGGTGTATCAATCAAGTTCAAAACAGGAATCCAAGCGGTGCTTCTGAACAAGATATCATAAGTATTTATTGTTTTAGTTGATCATTACTTTATTAATCTAAATATAACATGTATTTTTTTAGATGAACGATGCGAAAGAGATGTTAAAACTAGACACATCTTACAAGAAGGGGTTTAAGTTTGATCATGTATGGCACCTCATGAAAGATTTTGATCATCCTACAAATGCCACTTTGACTCAATACCAACGACAAAGTCCTTATCAATCACCTTCTCCCGGTTATGGTTCTTCGTTTGGTACAGATGTCGGTTTACCCTCGTTGAATCTTAATGATGAAGAAGGTGATGTTACTTTAACTCAAAGACCAATTGGTGTGAAAAAGGCAAAATCAAAGCTCCAATATGATAATAAGATGGATACTATGGTCAAGGCTAGTAAAAGAATAGGCAAAGCTATAGAGAGAAACAATGACATGATGTTGAAAAGGTATGAAGCTCAAATTAGGTTGGCGGATGACAAAATTATGTTTACTGATCTAAATTCTATCACTGATCCGGTGTCTCTTGAGTTCATGAAAAGTGAAAAAATTCGAATGATGAAAAAAAGAACAGAAGAACCTCAGGTTGATATGTATGGACAAGGATCAAAATATCAGGGATCTCAATACCGAGCATCTCAACATCAAGGATCTGAAGAAGAAGAAGAAGAAGTTCAAGAACAAGCGGAAGAATCTCAAGACGTGGCAGGAAACTTTAGTCATTATATGGCTAGCGGAAATAATTGGACGCTTTAATTTATGAGTAGTTTTTAAATTTCTGTTATCAAACTACGTTTTATCGGTATTATGTAATGTTTAACCTTATTATGAATTTATATTTTATCATTTTTATGTTTAATGTTTAATGTTAAATTTTTTTTATCTTATTTAAAGTTTAACTTTTAAATAAATAAATATATATATATATATATATACATTAAATTAATACCAACTTTAAATAAATATCAATATATTTATAATAATAATTATTATTATTATTATATATATATATATGTAATATTAATATTAAAAATAATGAAAATGGTGTCAAGTTTTTCACACGCCAAATTTGGCGTCCACAATATTAGACCGGCAGAATTTTTTGGGTTTTAGCGGACGATTGGGTTGGAGTTTTAACGGCAAAAAGGAGTTTTAACGGAGATGCTCTTAAAGGAGGGAGGAACTCAAGGAAATGAAGGAGACCCCTTATACACACACATATATATATATATAGTAGTGTAAAGAAGCAAAAAAAAGCTATATTGGGGCGATGTGGGATGAGGCATCAACGCCTCCCTCTCCCATTTCACTCTTTATGCCATCCCACATCGAAAATTAAGAGAAAACCTGAGGTATTGGAGCTATTATATAAGAAAGAGAGGGGGCATCATGTATGAACATAACCCTTATTCGGGTTTTTGGGTCTGGTTTGGGGCCGGATGTCCCCATCCAACCCGATTCTACTTTATAATTCGGGGTATTCGGGTTTCGAATATTTTCGGGTTTTTAGATCGGGTTCGGTCGGGTTATGCTCACCTCTAGGTTCAATGGAACATGGGTTGTAGGTGTGACCGTGGATTTCAACTCGAAGACATCGGCAGTGTCTTTCAAGGGAAGAAGCCAAAGATTTTGTTTTCAAAGGACGGGTGTTCAGTGGTAATTAATATCTTTTATTGTTGTATCTTATTTTATTTTATAAAGTAATTAATATAATATTTGATTTTTTGATGAGAAATTAAGAAAGAAAAAAAAATAAAGGACAAAAATGCTCACACTTAACGGATGCTCTCTGACGGCTGTTGGTGGAAAGGACCAAAACATCACAAAAATGCAACCTCTATGGGCTATTTTGGAATAAAAAACTCTAGACTATACCTAAGACATATTTAAAACCACATGGACCCAATTCGTAATTACTCTTAGGGCTTGTTTGTTAGCAGTTTAACGAGTTTAATGGGTCTCACAGCTTATTTAATTAGCTATACATGACTGTTTGGTAATGGCTTAATGATATATAGAAAGTAGCTCGTTTAATAAGCTTATAGTGGGAGCTTTAACAGAAAACCAAGTTTTTTCTAATCATGTATCCCCAAATTAAAAAAACACATTCTTTCCATCTATGAAAAAACTCTTACAAACAAAAAAAAATTCCAATATATACAGACAAATTAATCCACAAAGACAACTTTATTCATACATGACTTAATGAAAAACCAACCAAACAGCCTCTTATTTTTATGTTTTAACATACACTTTATCTTAGTTGTTGGAGGAAAAAAGTTCCTAAATCTCTATTTTAACATAGGTGTTCTAGATCCTCTAAGGATATGTAATAGAAAATATCAATCTACTTCTTTTGATAGATAACATAAGAAACGATATTTAAAATTTTAATTCGAGGTTTTCAACCATAAACATAATTAAAATAATGTACATCTAATAAAAATTGCTTCAAAACACTACAAAACAAATTGCTTTTATCCGTAAAAATTATCCAGGGAAATTTTCGTTGGTGATTACCCATGGATCACCCATAAAATACTAGTGGTTCGGTAAAATCTGTTGTTTTTCGAGAAAATACCAACGGATCACTCAGAGAATCCCTGGGTAATCTGTCACTAATTTGAATTATCCATCAGCAATTTACTCACCAAATTTTATGACAATTTTGTGAGGAATACCCTTTAGCAACAGATTTCTCAGTAAAACGTTCGTAGACAAAAGTCTTTCGTTTAGTAGTGAAACAAAGATAAATTGAGAAAAAACAATTCACATGATGTCACTATAGCTTGCACACAATAATAACATATTTAAAGACCATAAAAAATTACATTATAACAAAATAATTTGTGATGACACAAGACTCTACTCACTACTAGAAAATTGATTATTTTTATCGGAACTTTTTAACAGAAAATGTCGTTGAATTTTTTTTTACGAATTTTAGAGGGATTATTGACAAAACATAAATTTTCTACGAATTTTCAACGAATTTCCGTTGAAAATCTCACAAACAATCATTTTCAACCAATTTTCTTTTTGACGAGACATTTCGTTGAAATTTTTTTGGTTGAAAATGCATGTTTGTGAGAGATTTTCAACGGAAATTCGTTGAAAATTCATAGAAAAATTATGTTCTGTCAATAATCCCTTTAAAATTTATAAAAAAATTTCAACGATATTTTTCGTTAAAAATACTCAATTTTCCAGTAGTGACTAAGTATTTACTAAATACGCGTTTTTACTCCAGAAGCTCATAGGACACTATCATTTTTATTATAAAGTTTTTTAGTTATTATCATTATTTTCTTCATCAGGAATGAATGTGTTGTCACATATTTGTGCAAAATGAAGGTGCACGTAGGTGATATATGTGTGCCGAGCCTTATGGGTGTGGGGTGGTTAAAAACATATATTTTAATTTGTCTACAAAAGGGACATGGATTGGGTTTTGCACAAATAGGAAACCAACAATTTGTTTGATGTAACTAGAGAAAGATTCACCCGAATTTTGAACATCAACTTATATGCATGCAAGTACAAGAATACTTGCATCAAGTACAAAAGAATGAAGCATGCTTCTAATACGGGTGTAGCATTGAAGAAAGGTGCATGGACTGTCGAAGAAAATAGGCAAGTAGTATTTGATTATAAGTTCGTAAGGACAAATATTACACTTGATCTCCGTTGAACTTCCAACGAAAGTCAAGTGTATTAAAATATTTATTTTGCTGCAACTAATGTAATAATTATTTTTCTTTCACCGAGCTTCGAACAAAAGTCAATTGTATTAAAGTATTTATTTCGGTGCAAATACTGTAACAATTATTTTTCGTTCATTAATTCAGATGGTCGTTGATTGCCGGAAGAATACCAGGAAGAACGGCAAACGCTGTGAAGAACTATTGGAACACCAACCTTCGCTCACGTGCCAAACAACAAAAGAAAGAACCTCAAGATGCTAAATCGTCAGAAGATCAGGTGACAATTATCAAGCCTCAACCGCATACATTATCCATGCCCCTAAATTGGTTCAAGGGCGACAACCAGACCGGGAAAACTCATGACGATGGAAACTTAATGAGAATATCAAATGATCGCAATAACAACTATAATATGTCCCAAGGGTTAATATCATCACCAGTAGTATTGGATGACACGATTAACGAGTTTTTGAAAGAGTTATTTGATGAAGGGGAAAAAGTAATTGATGAAGAAATTGGGTGGTCATTTGATGATTCTCAGATGGAGGAGAAGGCTTTAAATGTTGTCGAGGACAACGGAAATAGTTTATTTGATTTCTCTACCGATGAGGTGATATGGAACTTATTAGATTCAAAGCAACCATGATTTTCGAATCTCACTTTTAGTCATGTTTGTGTGATAAATTAACAAAACAAGCTAAAATAAAATGTTTCGAGTTTTCTTACTATGTAAGACAAAAAAAAATGATTATACGCAAGTTATTTATTTAACAATTTGATCTACTGAGGAAAGTTCAAATGTGAACTCATTTTTGGTTGTAAACGTGAGGACGAATCTCAGCCACTTATCCGGTCAATAAAGGCGGCTTTGACCTGGTTCCCCTCCTTTAAAATCTCCACCCTCCCATGAATCGCGTCAATCATCCGTGATCGCGTCCACCATAACCGAAGATGTGTGGCTGAGATTCGTCCTCACGTTCACAGCCAAAATTGAGTTCACATTTGAACCTAACCCTTGATCTACTATCGACTTGGTAATAAAATGTAAAAGTACGATACATATTTATCTTACCTGTTTAAGATATGAAATATTAAGTAACTTGTTTTTACTTTGGTTTTAGATTTTTTGTTGGCATATACATGTAGCGTGCCCTCATATCAATAATCTTATAGTATCTCCGAATATTTATATTCACGTATTACACCATTTGTCTCATTTAAAACTGTTACCATAAGATTTAAAAATCGAACGATTGTGAGAAGCAATTGAGCGTATGTGTAAATAACTACGACTCATCAAAGAGTTCAATGATTGTAAATGCAAAACAAAATTTAAGCCAAAAGTTGTATGTAATGCATATATACATACGAGATTAATTGGATATTAATTGGTTGGGTGGTTGCAAAACCTTTTATTGTCTATTTCTGCCTTATAATTGTTTTTCTAGCATCTTGCTAGTTTTAATAAATTTTCATTGTTCAAAAAAACATACCAGATTATGTTTATGTAAATCCAAAAGAGACTAGACCGGTATACAATTAAGGTTATAGTATTTTAGACGTCTTATAAAACCAAAATACGTGTTCAAGCTCTGGTTCTTTAACTTTCACTACCGCTAGTTTTAAAGTGTTGGTTAGTCATTAAAATACTAGGAGAGCATATTAACTTGATACTTGATAACATATAATATCATAAAATCCTATGTTACTAACTACAAGTTCTGCTAATTCAAGCGATCAGACATCAAATGTTTCCATGGAGCCAATCCCCCAACATAGTATGATTAATCAACCATTTCATTGATCTAAAAAGAACGTAACCACGATTATGTATGCACCAACAACAACCAAAATCATAATCATCAATAATTAAATAACCTCAACGAATTCTGTAATCATTTTTACCATGCTCACTTTGCAATTCAAAGCGATCCGATGGTTCAATTCAGTTAACAAATTTAATGACATTGTTATTCTTTAACAAAAATTCAGTGAATGTGAACGCCTCTAAAATGCAAAATTGATAGCATAATTATGCTTTTCTCCAAATTCGGTTAATGTGTAAAGAAGATGACCTTTGAGTATGCAATCGAAGAGGGCGGCAACGACACTTTGAGCGTGCGATGGACGAGGGCATACTACAAGAAAAGTGATTTTTAGGGGGTGTTAATTGGGATTGTTTATTTAAAATGTTTATTGACTTATTCCGGTATGGTACATGTAATAAACATCTTTTAGTGTTTGGATAGGGAATAAATTAAATGTTTATACCAGTGTCAAACCGGTAATAAGCAGTTTTTAATAAGTTAAAATCTTCTGACTTATTAACTTATTATAAACAACTTATCACTTTTTGGTTATTTTATATATATAAGCAATCTTAAACACCACTAAAAACAACTTATTAGATCATTACCTTTTGGTGCCAAACATGCAATCATTGTTTAATTGAAGTTGACAACAACATTAATCATTTTTGTCTTCATTGATAATATGTAACTACAAACAAGGAGGACCTAGCTATTAATTAAGCCTAAGTGAGATCCCGTGTATTCATTCAACTTATTTTCATTAGTATAATTTTTTGGAATAAAAGGTGGCTAAACTTTGATTGTTGTTCTTGGATATTAGATAATACAAGGAACATCAACTAAAAAAGGGAAAAAATCACTCGAGATTTACAAAAAAAAAAGTCTCAAAATCAATCAAAAAAACCCGCAAAAACTCCATTAAAATCAACCAGAAAAAAAAAATATCCCTAGAAACCATGGGATTCGGCTATAAACACCTCGAATAATTTTGTTGGTCTTTGATAAAATAGCTAATATGACATTTTGTTTTTAAAACGTTCTAAAAAACTTGTTAAAACGTCAAAATCGTCCTATAAACCTATTATAATACTTTTGTATATGACATTCTTTTGGTTTGATACTGTAAACTTAAGCCCTATAAAATAATTTTATTAAGTCGCTTGGAACTTTTATACGTCTTATAAAACCAAAATACGGGTTAGAGCTAGCTATGGTTAATTAACTTTCACTACCGCTAATTTTAAAGTGTTCGTTAGTAAATAAAATACTAGAAAAGCATATTAACTTAGATGGTTGATATCATATAACATTATAAAATCCTATGTTACTAACTACAAGTTTTGCGATCAAACATCAAACGTTTCCATGGAGCCAATTCCCCAACATAGTATGATTAATATTGATCAACCATTTCATTGATCTAAAAGGAACATAACTACGATTATGTTATGCACAAACAACAATCAAAATCATAATCATCAATAATTAAATAACCTCAACGAATTCTGTAATCATTTTTACCATGCTCACTTTGCAAATCAAAACGATCCGATGATTCAATTAAGTTAACAAATTTAATGACCTTATTATTCTTTAACAAAAATTCGGTGAATGTGATGGCCTCTAAAATACAAAATTGATAGCATAATTGTGCTTTTCTCCAAATTCGGTTCACGTGTAAAGAAGATGACTTTTGAGTATGCAATCGACAAGGGCGGCAACGACACTTTGAGCGTGCGATGAACGAGGGCATACTACAAGAAAAGTGATTTTTAGGGGGTGTTAATTGGGATTGTTTATTTAAACTGTTTATTGACTTATTCCGGTATGGTACATGTAATAAACATCTTTTAGTGTTTGGATGGGGAATAAATTAAATGTTTATACCAGTGTCAAACCGGTAATAAGCAGTTTTTAATAAGTTAAAATCTTCTGACTTATTAACTTA
Organism: Silybum marianum; assembly: GCA_036898165.1. NCBI lineage: Eukaryota > Viridiplantae > Streptophyta > Magnoliopsida > Asterales > Asteraceae > Silybum > Silybum marianum. The sequence continues at coordinate 48,535,060 of CM072530.1, read as the reverse complement.
TTATAAACAACTTATTACTTTTTGGTTATTTTACATATATAAGCAATCTTAAACACCGCTAAAAACAACTTATTAGGTTATTACGTTTTTGTACCAAACATGCAACTTGTTTAAATTGAAGTTGACAACAACATTAATCATTTTTGTCTTCATTGATAATATGTAACTACAAACAAGGAGGACCTAGCTATTAATTAAGCCTAAGTGAGATCCCGTGCATTCATTCAACTTATTTTCATTAGTATAATTTTTTGGAATAAAAGGTGGCGGGCTAAACTTTGATTGTTGCTCTTGAATGTTAGATAATACAAGGAAGATCAACTAAAAAAGGGAAAAAATCACTCGAGATTTACAAAAAAAAAGTCTCAAAATCAATCAAAAAACCCGCAAAAACTCCATTAAAATCAACCAGAAAATTAAAAAAAAATCTCTAGAAACCGTGGATTCGGCTATAAGCACCTCGAATAATTTTGCCGGTCTTTGATGAAATAGCTAATATGACATTTTATTTTTAAAAAACGTTCTAAAACACTTGTTAAAACGTCAAAATCGTCCTATAAACCTATTAAAATACTTTTGTATATGACATTCTTTTGGTTTGATCCTGTAAACTTAAGCCCTATAAAATAATTTTATTAGGACGCTTGAAACTTTTATACGTCTTATAAAACCAAAATACGGACCAAAATACGGGTTAGAGCTATGGTTAATTAACTTTCACTACCGCTAGTTTTAAAGTGTTGGTTAGTCAACAAAATACTAGAAAAGCATATTAACTTGATAGTTGATATCATATAATATCATAAAATCCTATGTTACTAACTACAAGTTTTGCTAATTCAAGTGATCAAACATCAAATGTTTCCATGGAGCCATCCCCCAACATAGTATGATTAATATTGATCAACCATTTCATTGATCTAAAAGAAACATAACTACGAATTATGTATGCACAAACAACAACCAAAATAATCATCAATAATTAAATAACTTCATTCTAAATATTGTTGAGTTTCTCTATTTTCAAGAACGGCTTCGAATTCTGTAATCATTTTTACCATGCTCACTTTGCAATTCAAAGCAATCCGATGGTTCGATTCAGTTAACAAATTTAATTTTCATACAACTTAATAAGAAAAATTAAAAGTACAATACGTAAAAAAAAAAAAAAATGAAAGTATATTATTGTAATAAAAAAATGTAACTATAATGCCATAACAAAAATACAATTTGAAATTATATTGTTATAATAAGAAAAAACAAAAAAACAATGTTATAATAAGAAAAATTGTGAAAGTATGGTGATAAATTATATACAATATATATACATATATATATATATAAATGAATCAATGATTATTAAGTATATATAAAATATATAGAGATTAAATTACATGTTTGGTCCTTATACTTAAAATGACCAAAATGTCCCTCTTACTTAACCTACTTAACAGAAAAAGTCTAACATAGTTAGTTTTAGAAATACATTATGAAATGGAAACCACGAGGATGCAAGCCATAAATATTTAATTTTAGGGACCCGGACTGTTAAAACCAATAAAAACCTAGGGACCAAATATATAATTTACTCGTTATTTTATGTTCTTTAAAACTTCAATTTACTCTCCTCAAAATAGTATTGTAGTACAATTTCTATTTTTTGATTAATTTATGTAAATTTATTAAATATTAATAATAAAAAATTATATAGAAAAAAATTATAAAATAAAGATTGGAAACTAGATAAAAAAAGAGTAAACTACGATTTTGGTCCCTGTGGTTTCATTTTGCTTCCATTTTAATTGTCTCACGAAAACTCTGTACTGATATATTTTCTTATGTAAAATATTTACTTTATTATAATTTAATAAGTTACATAATAAATCAAAATGTATAAAATGTATAAACAGCTCATTAGTTGTAAATTGGTCATTCTATATCTTATGTTCTGTTTTGTCCAATTTTGTCTTAGCAAACATTGAAAAATCGTTTGATCTTGTCATGTTTTGTCATATGATGTCATGTTTTCTGGATACCAAACGCACCCCTAATGATCTCGGTTGAACTTCTTGAATCCTTAGTAGCTCTCTCAGTTCCCACCTCGGGTATACATTGACCGGAAGGTCTCCATCAACCTCAATACTCGATAATTAATTTATCCTTATGAATGATTAGAAAATTTAAGCTTCTATCCTAGTTGACTCTTTCAACTAATCAAACCAGACAATAAAGGAAATCTAGTAGGATTTTTAACTAAAAGTTACTAAGTAACACAAAACTATATGATTTTGACTTTGATTGTTAAGATAATTGAGTTAAATAACTTTTATCCATTTAAATAAGTCTATATCGTCTAATAGTAGATTTAAATTTAAACGTTTTAAGTATTTTTTTTAAGATTTAACTATACTTATACAGCTTTATTATGTATCGTACTTTATGTGAATTTTTTCATTGATTTTCTTGTTGTTTTGAATTTTCTTGTACATAAATATAGAAGTTTATGGATGGGAATTCTTGTACATAAAACACGTTTTTTCTATATAAAAGCATTTGGACACAAAAACACGTTTTTTAAATCATAATAAGGAGTGTAAGTTGAATTTATGATATTTCATCAATATCATTTAGTTTAACAAACTCAAAATATTCTTACTTGTACACACATGGAAACGTATCAAAAGCAACAAAGATGATAAAAAATCAATTTAACAAACTCACTCTCTAAACAACTATAAAATTACATTTATCCTCGACAACGGTGTCAAAAACTTGATAGGAGCTTTTTACACACTTACAGACATATGATAATTTGAACCAAAAGCATGTATATATACAATATGGTCCCAATATCGTCTTTCATGTAATAATAAAATGGTAAATATCAAGTATCGTATTCTATAGGGATAGATACCTTAAGGTTCAAGATCTTATTATCTCAAGTAGATATACTAACTTCAGATGGTAAATTTAAAGACTTTGTTTGGTTTTGAGTTAACACTAATGAAAATGATAGTAAAATTTGAAAATGGTTTTGAAACGATTTTGTTTCCTGATTTCTGCAATCATTACTACTAGAAAAATGAGTATTTTCAACGGAATTTTTTCAACGGAAAATGTCGTTGAAAATTTTCTACGAATTTTAGAGGGATTATTGACAAAACATAAATTTTCTACGAATTTTCAACGAATTTCCATTGAAAATCTCTCACAAACATGCATTTTCAACCAAATTTTTTTCAACGGAATGTCTCGTAAAAAAATTGGTTGAAAATTCATGTTGTGAAAGATTTTCAACGGAAATTCGTTAAAAATTCGTAGAAAATTTATGTTCTGCCAATAATCTCTCTAAAATTCGTAGAAAATTTTCAACGACATTTTCCGTTAAAAATACTCAATTTTCTAGTAGTACATAACACAGTCCCCAACATAAAATAATTAAACAACTAAAACAATAATAATAGACAGTACGTCTATAAACACTTAAAACAGTAAATAAAAAAATAAAAAAAAACTTAAAACTATAAACCTAATATTAATAATTTAATATAACACTAAAAAAACAATCATAAACCTAATCTTAAATAGCCAAATATGATCAATGAGTCACCAAGTTCAGTAACAGACAAACAGTAAGTCATCGAATGGGAAATACATATACCAAATATTGATAAACAAAACAAAACAATATTGATAAACAGACGAAATTCGTTTCTAGATAATAGAAACAAATGGATCAATCAGCGATATTGAAAAACCACGTTGAAAACCCCAAAAAGTTCAAGGGTAAAGATTACAAATGTTGGCAACAGAAAATGCTATTTTACTTGACCATTCTACGGGTATCGAATGTTCTTACGGTGGTCTAACCCTCGCTATGGAATTGTGTGACTAGCTTTAGCTTTTCTACGATCCTTGTACATGGTCTCGTGTGTGAATTACTTGGCTTCCGTATTTTACAACTTATATCTTTGGATTGAAGTATTTTTTTTAAACTGCGGTTTATTTGAGAATTCACTAGACCTTGTGGTCTAATCCTCGTTTTTCAAAACTAAAACCATTTTCAGGAAAGGCTCATGTTGAGAGCTCTTCTAAGGGCAAGGGGGACTTTGAGTTGGTAGCTTGAGCTGAATTCTAGAGAAGTGGAGACGGTAGGCAAGTGCTATTACCTTTACACAGAAAATTCTCAACTGTAGTAGTGTTTTTTGCTACAAATCTTTGGGGTGTAATACTTTATTGATTTTATATTTTGGTACTTGGTTGTTATCTAAGTATATTTGTCTTTATGGATTTTGGTTTGTTACATTTTCATTCACGTTTTTAATGTTTTCACCTTACAATATACAAGTTTTCTATCATTAGTGGATAATATTCTCTTACTCTTATTCCATTTCATATTGTTCAATCTTTGAGGCAAGGCAACAATATGATAGTGGTGATGAAGAAGAAGAGTAATGAATCCTATTTCATTGTGTTATTTTTGCTCACCTCTTCAAATTGTCAACCAAATGAAAAGAAAACAAAATTTAATTACATATGCAAGATGGAGCTTCATGTGTTGTAACTTTTCATTCGCATTTTTATAGGTTTCTCCTTACATTATAGAACTTTTTTCTATCATTAGTGGATAATATTCTCTTACTCTTATTCCATTCATATTGTTCAATCTTTGATTTCACTATAAATCGTTAGGATTACTATATATATATATATATATATGATTCGATAAAGAAACTTTATTTATAGTATATTGATTTTTATTGTATTAATGTATTGTACTACATAACATTAGTTGTCAATTAATGAATTACATTTCATCTTAACTCACACCACCATATATGACGTGGCATCTCCTCAAACCTTGAAACCATTTTTTCTTTTTTTCTCAACACTCCACAAATCCATTAAGGTTTATCTTAAAAGAAAAAAAAATTAGAAAATTGTAGAGACTTTACTATTAAAAAGATCTACCATTGTTTTTACTTAAACTAATGACGGAACACGAATAGGATCAATGGCCGACGAATTACGAAGAACAAAAATTAAGAACTTTAAGAACTTAATTCTTTAATATAAAAATTAAACCAAAAACTGATCGAAAGGGTTTATTATCATCTCCTATTTATAGTTTCTAAAACAATCCTAAACTTGGAAAGGATAAACTAAAAGGAAATAAAATAAAAAAATAAAGGAAGAATCTAAAATAAAAAATTAACTTTAATTAAATTAGGAAAGTCTTCATTGTGATCTTTAAGAGTCCTTGGAAAGTCTTCATTGTGATCTTTAAGAGTCCTTGAAAATAAGGATTCTTTTATTTGATTCTTTCTTGGAGCTCACGTTGCCATCCCTGCATCATCCTCCCCCTCTTCAGAAAGACTCGACCTCGAGTCTGCATCATCTTCACTGTCTCCTTTGTAGGGCGATAAGTCTGCAACGTTAAATGTAGCTGAAACGTTATAATGACCTGGAAGTTCAACTTTATACGCGTTATCATTAATCTTCCTTATTATCTTGAAAGGTCCATCAGCACGTGGCTTCAATTTGCCAAAACGACCGGCCGGGAATCTTTCTTTTCGCAAATGAATCCACACCAAGTCACCTTCTTGGAACACAACTTGCTTACGATGTTTATCTGCTTTTTTCTTGTATTGATCATTAGAACGAATAATGCGTTTACGGATTTGTTCATGTAACTCCTTGATTTGAGTCGATCGTTGTGCTCCCTCGACACTGAGCTGGCCCGTAACAGGAATGGGCGCCAAATCAAGTGGTGTAGTTGGATTGTGGCCATACACGACCTCAAATGGAGTTTTCCCGGTGGTACGATTGACGGAACGATTATAAGCAAACTCCGCTTGAGGAAGAACAAGATCCCATTGCTTGGGATTTTCACCCACCAAACTTCGTAATAAATTCCCTAGACTCCGATTAACAACTTCAGTTTGTCCATCAGTTTGTGGGTGATGGGAACTACTAAACTGTAATTTTGACCCCATTCGGTTCCATAAAGTACGCCAAAAGTGACTAACGAATTTCACATCCCGATCGGAGGTGAGCGACTTTGGAATACCATGCAACTTGACAATTTCAGAAAAATATAACCGAGCAACCTGGCTCGCATCGAAGGTTTTGGAACATGGAAGAAAATGAGCCATTTTGGAGAAACGGTCGACAACCACCATAACCGAATCTTTATGGCGCTGAGTTCGGGGTAAGCCTAACACGAAATCCAAACTAATATCTTCCCATGGGCTTTCAGGCACGGGTAAGGGTGTATACAACCCGCTATTACTTCCATGGGTTTTGGCTATGTGACATGCACGACACCTTTCGAGGATTCGGGCAACATCTTTTCCCATCCGTGGCCAATAGAATTGCTCTTGAATGATTGCCAATGTTTTATCTCTTCCAAAGTGGCCGGCAAGACCTCCCGCATGACTTTCCAAAATAATAGCTTCCCGTAAAGAGCTCACGGGAATGCATAACCGGGCGCTTTTGAATAAATACCCGTCATGCTTTGTGAATTGTTGGAATGTTCCTACAAAGACACTTTCCCCATATATCACGGAAATGCGGATCATCCTGATAAAGATCTCGAAATGTATCGAAACCGTGAACCCGAATCTGCATGGTAGACAGTAATAAGTGGCGTCTGCTAAGGGCATCGGCTACTTGGTTTTGGGATCCGGCCTTATGCTTAATGACAAAAGAAAAAGCTTGTAGGAACTCAACCCATTTAGCATGCCTCGGATTCAACTTGTGTTGGCCGTTGATATACTTTAGCGCCTCATGATCCGAGAACAAAACGAATTCGTTGGGAAACAAATAATGGCGCCAAGTGTCTAGCGCACGAATAATAGCATAAAACTCCTTATCGTAGGTAGAATACTTGCGACGTGTCTCGTTTAATTTCTCACTAAAAAACGCTATTGGCCTCCGATTTTGACTTAAAACTCCGCCAATGCCTACTCCAGATGCGTCACATTCTACCTGAAAAACGTCATCAAAGTTGGGTAGGGCCAAAACAGGAGCTTCGGTTACCTTCTTTTTTAAAATATCAAACGCCTTGGCGGCCTCGTTTGTCCAGCTAAAACGTCCACCCTTTAAGCATTCCGTGATGGGAGCGATAAGGGTGCTAAAATTCCTGATAAAGCGCCGATAAAAAGAAGCCAACCCATGGAAACTACGGATATCATGGATCGATGTTGGTGTGGGCCAATTAATTATAGCCTCGGTTTTTGCTTTATCCATTTTTATCCCATCGCCCGAGATGACATATCCGAGAAAGGTAACTTCTTTGACAAGGAAACTGCACTTTTTTCTGTTGGCATATAACCTTTGTTCCCGTAAAACAAAAAATACTTGACGAAGGTGAGATACATGTTGCTCAATGGTTTTGCTGAAGATTAAAATATCATCAAAATAAACTACGACAAATTTACCGATAAAAGGCTTGAAAACCTGATTCATTAGTCGCATGAAAGTACTAGGAGCATTAGATAGACCGAAGGGCATGACCATCCATTCGTACAATCCATCACGTGTCTTGAAGGCCGTTTTCCATTCGTCTCCGGCCTCATTCGGATCTGATGATACCCACTTCTTAGATCAATTTTTGAGAAAACTGTGGCGCCGTATAATTGATCAAGTAAATCATCAAAACGAGGAATGGGAAAACGATACTTAATTGTGATTTTATTAACGGCTCGGCTATCGATACACATCCGAAAAGCTCCTCCGTGTTTTGGAACTAATAATGCGGGTACCGCGCATGGACTCAGGCTCTCTCGTATCAAACCTTTGTCAAGTAGCTCGGTAACTTGACGTTGTAGCTCCTCGTACTCCTTCGGATTCATTCGATAAGGTGTTTGTTTGGGATAGCCGAACCAGAATAAGATCAATACGATGTTGAATATCCCGCATCAAAGGCGGACGGGCGGGATCTCGTCTGTAAAACATCTGCAAATTCTTCGAGCGTGGATCGAATTTGAGTCGGTACCGAAGGCCCTGGTTTGTTTTCCTCCGCCACTACAAGAGCGAACACGATTGGGCTAATGGTTGCCACCCTTTCGAAATCAGACCGTTTAAGAAACAAAGCAGCTCCGTCGTCCGGCGACTGGCGTGTATCAAGTGGCACCAATGTAATGTTCACCCCATCTTTTCGAAAACTATATGTATTTTTAAACCCATCATGCTTGGTTTTACGATCATATTGCCACGGTCGACCCAATAGGATGTGACACGCATCCATTGGAATGACCTCACACCATACCTCATCGTGGTACTTTTTCCCGATAGAAAACTGAACCAAGCATCGCTTATTTACCTTCACAACATTGCCCCGTTTCAACCACGTTAATTGGTAGGGCTCGGGATGATCTTCGACTTTTAGGCCCAACTTTTCCACCATGTTGTTTGATACAACGTTTTCACAGCTGCCACCATCGATAATCATATTACAAACCTTACCCTTGGCAGTACACTTGGTGCGAAAAATGTTGTTCCGAAGCCAAGAGTCGTCATCAATGGATTTTGAAACCGCGATACTCAAAGCCCGTTGGATCACCAAAGCTTCACCATGATCGGCATAAACTACCTCGTCTTCGACGCCCATTGCCTCTTCCTTGTTAACCGAATCGTAGGTTGGCTCGGGTTCTTCATCCACAAAAGAAACTATCCGTTGATTTGGACAATCTTTCATCAAGTGCCCCAAACCTTGACATTTAAAACAACGTAGTACCCGAGTATTGCTTCCACTTGCGACATTATTAGCGGAAGGATTGGCCTTAGAAGTAGCTCCTTTAGCCGTTGCGGGCACATTAGTTTTTGGAGTAGGAGTAAATCGGGTTCCGCTAATTTTACTCTTACCTTTGAGTTGTTTCTCGACCTTCAAAGCAAGCCGACACACATCCGCATAAGACCAATATTGTTGAAGGCTTACCACGTCCGATATTTCAGGACGAAGTGCGCCTAAAAACCTTGCTATGAGCTGTTCGTCTTCTTCGTTCGCATCACACCGCATTCGGAGTCGATCGAATTCATTGATGAATTCCTCAACAGATGAAGAATGTTGTGATAGATTATGATAGTCAAGAAAAGCTTCCTGCCTATGATTCTCGGGCAAGAACTTTCTTTTTAACAACTTTTTCATCTTCTCCCACGTACTAACCTTTGATTTTCCTTCTCGGTGTCGTTGCTTCCTCACATGATCCCACCAAAGAGAGGCATGTTTTCGAAGTTTTATTGCCACTAGCTTAACCTTCAGATGGTCAGGTATGTCTCGAAGATCGAAGACACGCTCGACTGTGCTTAACCAATCAATAAAGTCATCGGGGTGGGCCTTCCCGGCAAATTCAGGAATCTCGACTTTCATTCCCAAATTTCTCAATGGGTCATCATGATAACCACCGTGAATACCACGGGGTCTTCCGCCAAAAGGATTGACATCCTCTTCCGCGTCGTCCCAAACGTCCGCCTCGGATTCAGTCTCTTCTGCCGGCGAGTCCTGTTGGAGCTCGAGTTCTCGTATCCGTTGACGCAATTGCTCAATTTCCAGATCTCGTGGGTCACGAGGGTCCGGTACACCGTTGTCGTGTTGAACGCCTCCACGACCCCCACGTCGATAACCAACACCACGAGGTCTTCCCCGTCCGGCCATTCGAACTTGGGCTCTGATACCAAATAATGACGGAACACGAATAGGATCAATGGCCGACGAATTACGAAGAACAAAAATTAAGAACTTTAAGAACTTAATTCTTTAATATAAAAATTAAACCAAAAACTGATCGAAAGGGTTTATTATCATCTCCTATTTATAGTTTCTAAAACAATCCTAAACTTGGAAAGGATAAACTAAAAGGAAATAAAATAAAAAAATAAAGGAAGAATCTAAAATAAAAAATTAACTTTAATTAAATTAGGAAAGTCTTCATTGTGATCTTTAAGAGTCCTTGGAAAGTCTTCATTGTGATCTTTAAGAGTCCTTGAAAATAAGGATTCTTTTATTTGATTCTTTCTTGGAGCTCACGTTGCCATCCCTGCATCATCGATGATGCAGGGATGGCAACGTGAGCCAAGAAGTTAATCAAATAAAAGAATCCTTATTTTCAAGGACTCTTAAAGATCACAATGAAGACTTTCCAAGGACTCTTAAAGATCACAATGAAGACTTTCCTAATTTAATTAAAGTTAATTTTTTATTTTAGATTCTTCCTTTATTTTTTTATTTTATTTCCTTTTAGTTTATCCTTTCCAAGTTTAGGATTGTTTTAGAAACTATAAATAGGAGATGATAATAAACCCTTTCGATCAGTTTTTGGTTTAATTTTTATATTAAAGAATTAAGTTCTTAAAGTTCTTAATTTTTGTTCTTCGTAAAAAAAAAAAAATTTGTTCTTAAACATATTAAAAAGATCTACCATTGTTTTTACTTAAACATATTTGTTCTTTCATCTTCTTTATTAAAGATTTTTAATTGAAAACATTAGAAGTTGGTGTAGTTTATTTACATTACTTCTTCATTTAATATATCTGGGTGATATATATGTGATTATAGAAGATATAGATATAGTTGGGTATTGTCAAGAAAGCACAGTTGGGTGTTGTAAAAAAGCCATTAGGAGCTTAAACTCAATTAAATGAAAACGAGGAGGAGATTAGCGGACCACAATCGTTATGCAAACAATATGATGATGATGGAAAAAACAAGAATAATCAATCATATTTCATTGTGTTCTTTTTGCTCAACTCTTTAAATTGTCAACAAAATGGAAAAAAAAAACTTCAAATATATATGTGAGATGGTGCTTCATTTGTTTTAACTTTTTTATTCATATTTTTATTGTTTTCTCCTTCATTATACAATATATGTGTAATATTTTTTAATATATGAGTTAATCTAAAATAGTTTATTACAATCATTCGTATACATAAATCAATTTGTTTTACTTTTCTAATTTATATTATAAGCAATATCTTCCTTTCTCTCTCAATGGTTCTAATATATTGACGATAAATAATATTAATTTCTTAATATGTACCAATTTACATAGATTTTAACTGATAAAATGCAACTTTCCTCTCTATAATATATATAATTAGCATAAATATATGAATATTAATGATAGTAAATAACTATTATTGATTAGTATCTAAAAACGTTTATTTTTATTTGATTTGTAACTTTAGAATTTGTATTAATACATTTTTAATATTTGCTTATTTATTTATAGATATCATTAATCTTTTAAATTAGTTATCGTGCCATTTATTGTAATTTATTTATTTCTTAATAAAATCGATAGAGGTATCGTCCTCTTTTTAAAATTAAAAAAAAACCTCATGTAGATAATCAATCATACAAACAACGTATTAAGGCATTCCCCTCCTTACGGTTAAGGTAACAACTTCGCCCATCTCTTTCAAGAGAATTCGCGACATGTTAAGTGATGATAAGGTTCTTCGCTTATTCACGTCCATTTTTATTTCATTTTACAATTTTATTCCAATATCTCTCTCTTTCTACTAACTTTTTCGAATTTGTTAATAATTATATTTAACAATTACCATATATTTATATAGACAATCTCTGAATCATTAACCAAATTACTCATGCTACCGGCCTACCGTGCAAAGCGCGGTTCACACACTAGTTTACATTAAGGAAGCTTCAAAGTGTGTTCTTCAATATACAAAATTTATCTTCTAGTCATTTCCACTTGGTCTCCACGTCTAATTTAGTATTGCGGAAATGTTGCATCATGAGATACAACAAAAACAACTTGCCAAAAGGATAAAATTAACCTTCCATAAAGTAAAAACAAGTAATTAAAACACAACTCTAGATCCATAAAACAAATAATTGGAAGAAAAAATAACAAAATGACTCAAGATTGGAATATAAAAAAATTACCTACCTGTAAAAAGAAAAAATGAGTGTTTAAGGACTAAAGTATTAGGGCCTATCAGTAGATTTTGGTACCCAGACATGACTACACATGACTGGACATGACATAATCGGACAGGACAAGAGGATAGAAGTGGACCGGACTGAACTCGACAGAATAAGTGTATGTCAGATGTTTGGTACGACTAGGACTGGACATGACAGAACTAGACAACTTGCCACCAAAATTTATTTGAAGATTTTATAAATCAATAATAGTTATAATTAACACAAATAAAGCAACAAATTAAATAATTTAAGTTATAAACATTTTTACTCAACTTTTATATACATAAATACATACATATATTATAGTATAAAATTTGAATGAAAAAAATTGTTATACTTGATGATAGTTTGAAAAAAGCCCGAACTGTACAAATGAGAAATTATGTTTTATTTGGTCTGGAAGATCCATATCAACTGGTGTGACATAGTGAAGATTATTGCAACAACAATGGTAGTGGAAATAGAGGCATTGGTGATTGGTGGATGATGGTGGTTGTGGAGGACCTGAAGATGGTGGATAGTGGTGGTGGTCAACAATGGTGAAGGAGGTGGTAGTAGAGGACGTTTAGACGATAGTGATAGGCGATGTTGGTGTTGGGGAGCTAACGTGGCCTACGATGGTTGTGGAGATGGTGCAGGATGTTTTTGTAGTAGAGGAAGATGTAGAGGTAGCTAACGGTGGTAGTGGTGGTAGCGATGGACGGTGGTTGTAAAAGAGGTGAAAATGGTAGATGCGGTCACTGTGGCTATAATACCCTAGATTTAGTTACCGGATAATCTCAGAATGGATTATATGGGAAATTGAATGCATTACCCGACTTGTACCTTAGACCAAATCGATAGGTAATATCATACAAGGGGTCACACACGTAAAAAGCGAAACTAAACTTAACCTAAATTGTTAAGTTTATACCTACTAGGGCATAAAGTTGATAGTCTAGACTTGAGGGGTTAAAACCGTCAACTGTCCAAACTTTCAATAATTATAAAATTAATTATAGAGATTTTTTGTTTTCATTTCATCATCATCATCTTCTACACCGACTCTTACTACTCTCTCTCTCTCTAAAAACTCATACTTCTCTCTAGAAATTCTCACAAGCCATTGAAGGAATTGAGTTAACAATTACAAATTCCGAATCCTCTCTTTGAATCCTTCTTAGAGGTATAAGTATCTTTAATTTTTATTATGTTTGAGTATGTTAGGATTATTGTGGTTAACTTCCATTTATGTTATGTTTAAGCTACGGGTTAGTATTGTTAAGTTGTGCAATTATATAGATGTAGAAGTTTAGAATGGTTAAAATTGATGAAGAGAGGAAAAGGGTTAAATTATGTATTCAATATAGTTAAATTTGATATATAAGATTAACCGCACACAAAGTATTCGGTTAAATGTTTAAAAGAGCAAAAATTGTATGATTAAGCTTAAGGTCTTAACCATTAAGTTCCTTTGTAGTTTTAGTATGTTAGGAATGTTTTGGAACTTTTAAATGTTGCAAATTATGTAGTTTGAATCATTAAAATGAATTGGTGAAAAATGTGGAATTTGGAAATTTGGACAGTCCCATGTTCAGTACTTTAACAATGCGTAACTCTCAAACCGCACGTCCTATTAAGCTCATATTTTGCAGACGTAAAGGTCTTACCATAGACTACAACTGTTATGAAGAGTCGAGAACCCAATTGTGACTCTAAGTGACTCAAAACAGTGGGTTTACAGGGCTGTTTGGGCTGTTGTTGTGCATACGGCTTAATAGTTGTTGTTTTGTTTAAGTCATATCTCATAGATGGAGTATCTAAATGAGTTGATTCCAAAGCCAATAGACTCATAATAGTGCATTCAACAACTTTCATTTAAACTATAGAATTTAGATTGAGCTCTAAGTTGGGTAAAAACGGTCAAAAAGAAGAGGTCTAAAAGCTGTTGGAATGGAACCGTATAAGGTTAAATGTTGCATTTGAGTTCTTAATTCGTATAAGGCTGTTTTTCTTGAAGTCTAAGTTGTTTAGGGTCATTAAGACCTAAGTAATTCCATTAAGAATATGTATGTTATGAGTTGTTATGTCGTGCGATTAATAACCTGTTTATGTATTCGTTAGGCACGCAGATGAATCAAGCTTAATCATGAACTCCATTTGGTCGTGCGTTAATTCCAATTTGGTTATGGTACGGATATCATACTTTATTTGATACGAGGATAGCCATTTGTATAAGGCTTCCTAATCCGAATACGTTGATTCCAAATTCTCTTTATGTTTGGTAATATTATGGAGCTTTGTTTTCTTTCCGAAATTTGATGTACATTCTTATTTGAATATTGATCACTTTGATCACTTGATTGGTGAATCATATCGATTGTATAACCTTTTTCTATAGACTCAATATTGGGAGCACCGGTATTGAGATGCTTCCATGGTGGCTAAAATTATCATGGCGTCCTCATGTTATATTGACTTGACTTGGTACTGGTCAATTAGATGGCGTATGGATCGATCCTAGAAACCGTTATCGGATAATGATTATGGTCGTGGTTAAATCCACGGAGAGGATTTTTTGTGTTGTGCTCACACCCCTTTCCTTACTGACGCCCGAATGGACTGATCATTCTTTGGGAACAACGTATCCTCGTGATACGTTTTGGCATTCGGACTCTTGATATACATTCGCGTCATTTATTGCTTAACTTTATTTTGGATTATCAATTAACGTTATGAAATCCTGTTGAACTTATTATTTCATATTAATTGTTTAATTATTACTATCCGTTCACTGAGCGTTAAGCTCGACCGAGTTTTCTTTTTCCTCGGCAGGCACATGATCTTAGCTGGGACTTTGGGAAGAGTGATGTGGAGATAACATGACTGGAACGGTCTACTTTTGTTAAGCTCTTAAGTATTAATGTAGATATTATATAATTGTAACTTATGACCGTATTTTGTTATACGGTGTTATCTCCTTTAGTGGTTATGTAAATAATATGTTGGGTAAATTTATGTTAGTTGCTCTGCATTAACCAGGTATTGTTTTATAATTATTCTAAAACCAATTGTGGCATTTTTCATCTTGAACCACGCGGGACGGGGGTGTTACAGTGGCATTCGACAGTGGTTGTCGATGATGGTAGTAAAACTCTTCGTTGAAACTTCAATTATATGATTAATCAACAATCATTATTCACATAAACCCGAACTTTCATTGATGACGAACTATGCCATTGATTATCCGACAATTAAATCAATAGTTAACGTAAATAATCAACACCTCAACCAAATCCTAATCAATTTAATTGAATTAAAATACCGAACTATGTTAGTCTAAGAACCATTGAAACAAAACCAACACACACACAAATTAACAACTAAAAAATATGTTAACTATTTCTAAACAATAAAAATAAATCAAAGAGCTGTCATGAAAAAAAGAGCATAAACCTAGGTTAGTAAACCAATAGAGATTTATTAATTAAGGAATCGTTAATTCAAACACTTAACCCAGTAATTAAGTATTTATCTGTAAGATTCAATATTCTTACTTATCTTACCGGATAAGTTTTTTTATTAAAAACCATCACATTCTACAAACTATACAAATTAATTCCAACCAATTATCGTTTATCTCCTTTTTTTCGTTAATTAGATAATGTCACGCTAATTTTTAAACTAACCGGATAATGTCACGCTAATTTCCAAGTTAACTGGAGAATGGAGGTTATTTATAGATGGTGTCACGTTAAATTTTAGGGATTTCTTTTTAAAATGCTAACGGACATAGGTGAATATGTGTTTGAAAATTATTATTAAACAAATATTTTTTAAACCAAAAAACTTCTGGCCTAGCGGTACCGGAGTTTTTACATCATCCATAAGGTCTCGGGTTTGAGCCTTCGGAGTGGTGATTTTCCTAAAAATGGTGGAGGAGTGGAGGTTTATTCCCTAAGGTGAAGGTTCGGGTCCCGCATACTGCCCATATGGATGTTACTGTGGATCTGAATTACTAACTATTAACTACTAACTTGTCGTCCCAAAAAAAATCAAATACTTTTTAATAAAAATTTTTGTATATCGTGCATCTTCTTTTTGGTCCCTAGATAGGAGCTAACAACGTTAGAAAGACATTTAAATTAAAGGGTGACACAGACTTTCTAACTTTTTTATATTACCCTTTTAATTAAATAAAATATTATAGTACAAGTCCCTAAAATATTATAAATAATATAATACCAATAATCTAAACTTTAAAAAAAATTGTGTGTTACAACGTTAGCCGCCTTCTAAGCCAAAAATTGTTATTTCATAGTGGGTCCTTAATTATAGGTAGGTATCATGTGGAGTCGGTTAGAGTTACCGGTATTAATGACTATTATACCTTTTATTGTATTCGACTTTGATAATTTAAATGAATTGTCAAGCATGTTAATCCAGATTTGGTCTATCAATTGTCTATACATTATCGTTGTGTTCTCGAAACTCATTTAACGAAGAAAAAGAAAGGAACGTGAGCAAAAACGAAGAAAAGTGAAGAAAAAAAACTCGTGTTCTTTTTTAGAAGAGAAATTAAGGAAAGAAAATGAGAAAAGATAAAGCTTAGTTTCCTTCCAAATCTTTCCTCCCACAAAGGAAAGAAAAGAAAAGGAAATATATTAAAATCATTTAAAATTTTAATAAAAATATAAAACTATCCGATAATTCATCATAAATTATATTATTTTAAAAAACATATTAATAAAATTGACATTATTTTTGTTTTGGAATCGAGTATGTTGATGAATGTGACATGATTCAAAATTGGGCCGGTAAGTTAATTTGGATTTGTGTTTTACAAATTTAATTTTAAAGTTATTTTTCGGTAATTCAGAAATTAATTATATTATTAAAATATTTTATAAATTAATATTCTAATACTAAAAAAAGCTTTATAAAAGATTATAAGACATTTAATCTCATTGATGGATGCACTTGAAATAATTTATTTTTCTCTTTAATAATGATTTCAGATATTTCTTCAAACTTAAGAATCTCTACCTTATCCTAGCATACGCTTTACTCTCTAGTTGTTAAAGTAAAAGACTTTGTAAATTTTCAAAACTTCTACTTTTAACATAACTCTTAGAGATTCTACTGATCTACTTTTTCATGTTTTGATAGAGAACATAGTTAGATGGAGCGTGTTTTTAATTTGAAAAGAATTTGATAAAAACTTGACTTTATATACCCAGTGACGGATCCAGAAAAAAATATAGTAGGTCACTGTATAAAATTAAATAACAATTAACTAAAAAATACGATTTTATTAAAAATGATAAAAAAAAATTACGTCTTACAATTGTGCCCTACAACTTTTGAAGGAGCGGATCTAGATTTGAATGTTGATGTTTTTCTTTTAAAAAAAATTCCATTTTAACCAACAATAACAATAGTAAAATAAAATCAGAAAAATGCTAAATATCATCATCCAAATAAAAACAAAAATCAATAATATATCATATTATCATTAAATAAACAGAAATCAATAATATATCACAATATCACATAATCATAAAATAAAAAATATAAGTTGGGTTAAAACAAAAAAGAGAGAGTGTAATAAAAAAAAGTCAATTGGGGTCCTTTAAGAGGTCCAAGTTGGAGGTCCACTCAATATAAGTTGAATAATATTTTTTTAAAAACGTTTTTTTCACCCTTCATGGCATAGATTATTAGGAGGCCCTTGACCCCTATTGCCAAGCCATAGATCCGCCCCTGAATTAAAAGTTGCTTCAAAACAAAGATAGATCTAGAAAAAATTTCGAACGGTGGTAATGGCAGTCTGGCACAATGATAACACTTTGAAGAGACCGTAAAAGAATTACACTACGACACAACAATATGTGATGACACAATATCCTATTGAATATGTACTGAATATGGCCGTACATCAAAAGCTCATAAAGCACTATCATTTTTATTATAAAGTTACTAGAAGGGCAGTCGTGCAATGCAGCAAAATATATATCATTTTTAATATTTTATTTTATTTTTTATCTCTATTGATGTTATAATGGTTTTAAAAATGAGATTTTCTAATGTTTCATTTAAAAGCTCTTTTTTTAATGTGTTTTCTTTAATTCGTTTTTTTAATTATATTTTTAGTTTAATAATATAATTTTTAATAAAAAAATAATAATAAAGGATTATGCTTGAACTCAGTGATTATCCTAATAATATTCTATATTTTTTATATTTAAAATGAAATATTTATCCTGTATTTGCTTATTTTTATCCGTAGTTAGTTACATGAATTCAAGAATGAAGCTTTAATAAGTTGTACTTATGCATAGTTTTATTGTAATCTTGAATTTTAAATAATATGCATTAATAAACAGTAATATATACATAAAAAACAGTTTTAAAAGTTTTTATCAAATATTTTATTATATAGTATAGATTTGTAATCATAAATACTTTAACCTTGTTATTTTTGGGACTTTCTAAACGTGTGGAGTCGCATATATTTGTAGAAAATTAAGGTGCGCATTGGTGATACGTATGTGCATGTGAAGAAGGAAGGGTACTTATGGGGGTGGGGGTGGTCCAAAACATATAGTTTCAGTTGTCTATAAAAGAGACATGTGATTAGGGGTTATGCACAGCGCAAAGAGTAAACCATCACGTGTTTCGTGCAGCTATATAGAAAAATTCACTAGAATTTTGAACATCAACTTATATGCATATAACTAAACTAACACTTGCATGGAGTACAATAAAATGAAGCATGCTTCTAATACGGGTTTAGCATTGAGGAAAGGTGCATGGACTGTCGGAGAAGATACACTTCTTAGAAACTGTATCGAGAAATACGGTGAAGGAAAATGGCATCTTGTTCCTATCAAATCAGGTAACGCATCATGTACTCCTTATGATATTCGTTAGCCGTTTTTATATTGTTTTCGAATAAAGAAAAAACATTATAACAAGTTTTTTTGTCGTAGATTAATTATTTACTATTAATATTTTCTTGCATTATTTGTAGGTTTAAGAAGATGCAGAAAGAGCTGTAGGTTGCGATGGTTGAATTATCTAAGGCCAAATATAAAAAGAGGGGATTTTGAAGAAGATGAAGTTGATCTCATACTTAGACTTCATACGCTTCTAGGCAATAGGCAAGTAGTATTTAAATATAAGTTCGTAAAAACAAATATTACACTTGGTCTCCTTTGAATTTGAACGAAAATCAAGTGTATTAAAATATTATTTTAGTTGGAATAATGCAATACCTATTTCCATTCATTGAACTTCGAAAAGTCAATTGTATTAAATAGTTTATTTTAATGTAAGTATTAATATTCTTTCATTAATACAGATGGTCATTGATTGCTGGAAGAATTCCAGGAAGAACAGCGAATGATGTAAAGAACTATTGGAACACTCACCTTCGTTCGCGAGACAAACAACAAAAGAAAGTACCACAAGATGCTAAATCGTCTGAAGGTCACACAATGGTCACAGTTATGAAACCTCAACCGCGGACATTGTCCAAACCCCTAACTTGGTTCAAGGGTGACAACCAGATCACGGAAACTCATGACGATGGGAACTTAATAAGATCATCAAATGATGGTGTCGCCAACAACTATAATATCTCCCTAGGGTTAATCTCCTCGCCAGTAATATTAGAGGACACGATAAACGAGTTTTTGAAGGACTTTATTGATGAAGAGGAAAAAGCAATTAATCATTTGATGGTATAGAGGTACAGGCTTTAAATTTTGTCGAGGACAATGAAAATAGTTTCTTTGATTTCCCTACTCATGATGTCATGTGGAATTATTAGATACAGAGCAACTGTGATTTTCGAACTTACTTGTAGTCTTGTTTGTATAATAAATTAATAAAACATACCAAAATAAAACGTATTAAGTTTTCGTACTATGCAAGGAGTAAAATGAATGAATATACACAAGTTATCTATAATCTATACTATATTATAAAGCATTTGGCCAAAAACTCTTAAAAACATATTATTATGCAATAGGTACAATTGATTAAAACACAATTACTTAAAATTCAAGAATACAAGTTATACATGCATTGGTACAACTTATTAAAGCTTCATGTTTGAATTCGTGTAACTAACTATATAGATAAACATCTAATTTTGAATATAAAAAATCTAACATATAATAAGGATAATCATTCAACTCTAACAAAATACTTAATTTATTATATTTATAAAAAAATTATATTATTAAACCAAAATATATTATTTCATTATTAAACCTAGATTATAATTAAAAAAACGGAATTAAAAAAAGTACACGAAAATAAAATCTTATTATAACATCGGTAGAGACAAAAAAATAAAATAAAACATTAAAATTAAGATGGATCTCGCTGCATTGCGCGAGTACCCTTCTAGTATATTATAAAGCATTTGGCCAAAAACTCTTAAAAACAACTTTTTAAGCTTTAGTTACTGCAATTTAATGCTAATTACTTAATTTTCAAGATTACAAATAAATTTTGCGTTAGTACAATCTATTAAAACTTTATCTTTAAATTCGTGTAACTAACTACAGATAACTGTGATCAACTACAAGATAAACAACTAATTTTAAATATAAAAAATCTAAAATATGATTAAGATAATCATTGACTACTAACAAATAAAATAATTATTTTATTAAACCAAAATTAAATTATTTGGTTATTAAATCTAAATTAAATTATGATAAAAAATTAAGTTAAAGAAATTAAATAAAATAGAAGAACTTTTAATTGAAATACTAAAATCGTTTTCTCAAAATCACATAAAACCATTAGAACATCGATAAAAACAAAAATTAAAATGAAACATAAAAATTCGAGATATATCTCACTACATTGCACGAGTACCTTTATAGTTTATTTAAAAGTGTGAACTAATATATACTCATTGATAATATCTACATGCAAGGTGCACGAAACATATTTATCTTATATGTTTAATATATGATGAAAAATTAATTAAAATAATTATTTTAGACAAACTAATACCCAATATAATATTTCTTTTGGTTTATCACAATAACCAATATCTTTTTGAAAACCCTTCTCGAGAATTACCAAGCAAATTATTTTTACCCAATATAATCATTATTTTCGTATATGAATTAGTAAGCAAATTATTTTTTGAGTAAACTACGATTTTGGTCTATGTGGTTTACCATTTATAACGATTTTAGTCCCTGTGTTTTAAAAACTGCTTTTTTGGTTCCTGTAATTTCATTTTGCTTCCATTTTGGTCCTTACATTTAACAGAGATAACGGAGCTGTTAAAAAAGTTTGGAAATTTTACATATTTAGTCCTTGTGTTATATAAATTTTAAATATTTAATCCAAAATTTCATTTATTATATTACTAACTATAATTTGACACTTATATATATAATATCATTTTTCCCACTTTAATATATTTTAATGCTATATATATATATGTTATTTTTTTATAGATATTTTGATACTTTTTTTATTTACTTATAATTACTAAAAATAAATAACTTTTTTATTATTTAATCAAATTTTTATTATTTATTTAAAAGCGGTTGATTTTTTTGTTAATTTCTAAAAAAACCGAATTGGTTTAAAATATAAAAAAATGTGAATCATTAAAATTATTGATAAATAAGTGGCATTTTTTTTCAAAGTTTTATATTTATTTTAAATTATCATTTGAATTAATAACTCTTTTTTATATTTAATCGAAGTTTTATTTATGTATTTAAAACCGTTTAAAAACAAATTGGTTT
Organism: Silybum marianum; assembly: GCA_036898165.1. Lineage (NCBI taxonomy): Eukaryota > Viridiplantae > Streptophyta > Magnoliopsida > Asterales > Asteraceae > Silybum > Silybum marianum. The sequence continues at coordinate 48,513,337 of CM072530.1, read as the reverse complement.
AAAATGAGAAAAAAAATTAGGAATCATTAAAATTATTGATGAATAAGTGATATCTTTTTTTTTAAGTTTTATATTTATTTTAAATTATCATCTGAAAAATGAATTTAATAAAAACAAGCGATTTGATATATATAAAACTATTTTTTCTCGAATTCTATTTAAAACTTTTTCAAATGACAATTTAAAATAAATGTAAAACTTTGAAAAAAAAACCACTTATTTATCAATAATTTTAATGATTCGCAATTTTTTCCTCATTTTAAACTAATCAGTTTTAAAAAAAATCAATAAAAAAATCAACCGCTTTTAAATAAATAATAAAACTTTGATTAAATAATAAAAAGAGTTATTAATTAAAATATTAAAAAAAATTGTTTTTAGTAATTATAAGTATATAAAAAAGTATCAAAAAATATATAAAAAATAACATATATTTAGTATTAAAATATATTAAAGAAGGAAAAACAAAAATAAATATATATATATATTTACAATAAATGAAATTTAGGATTAAATATTTAAAATTTATATAACATAAGGACTAAATATGTAAAATTTTCAAACTTTTTTAACAACTTCGTTGTCTCTGTTAGATGTAAGGACCAAAATGGAAGTAAAATGAAACCATAGGGACCAAAAACAGTTTTTAAACCACAGGGACCAAAATCGTTATAAATGGTAAACCACAGGGACCAAAATCGTAGTTTACTCTTATTTTTTTAGTTTGGTTTTAGATTTTTCGTTGGCACGTATGTAAATGTAGCACGCCCTTATAACACACTTGTACTATTAAAAACGATTATTGTAAGAATAAGAATAGAACAATTGTGAGCAACAAGTAATTTATCTCATGTGTAATTAAACAACTATGAAATGATCACATCCTCGTCGTATCCTTTTCCATCCTTGCCGAAGAATATGATCACATTTCCAACTTCATCCTCAACGGAAAACGAGGATTCCCAATAGGGAAACAAAGATTTTTTTTGGTTTATTTAAACTATTTTAAATCAAATATGCGAGAAACCATAAATGTATAGATCTCACATATTTCCAATAAAGTTAAAATTAAAAGGAATTTAATTTATACTAAAAATCACAAAATCATATAATAATTAATTAATAAGTTAAAACCAAAAGAAATTCAATTTAGTTATAAAAAAAAACTTACGTCACACGTACCAAAACATATGGAATAATATAAAACCTTATCGAGTAATATAAAACTATATCTGAAAATAATATCGAGTAATTTTATTTAACTTGTGTTAATGCCAAAAAGTGACTTAACAGTAGCCGGTTGATTCGGAGCTTAATCAACTAAATAAAAGAAAATCACTTCTAAAAACCAAATAACAGAAAGTAAACAACACAAAAAATTGTTAACGCGGAAAACCCTCTTCGAAGGGAAAAAACCGCGGACGACCATAAAGAGAATTGTCGGTGCACTATGGACGTCAAACAGGGATGCCGGCCTTTGGAACAAGTAAATAAAGTTGCAAGAAAAAAGTATGTGAACGTGTAGTCGTAAGTCTAGGACTAGTGTCGTGACTCGTGCTACAATTGTCGAGACTATCGATGGCGTTGTCGAGAGCTGGTATGAGTAATTTCAGAATGCTTTCTCCAGTATTCTTTAGATAAACAGTCGTACCATCTCTGCTTGTTTAATCTCTCTTTTATACTTGATCTTGAGATTCCGTCTTTAATTGCTTTCTAACGGCTGACTTAACTCCAACATAATGACTCTGATATAACTGGCCCTTTTAGGCACTTGAATATTGCCTAATTGTCGTAAGACCATGTATGGGGGCTGACGCCTGCCCAGTGCCGGAAGGTCAAGGAAGTTGGTGACCTGATGACAGGGGAGCCGGCCACAATTGCCGCGAGCAAACATATTAATGACGAGGAAGGGATAAATTTTCTGTTACCTTTCTGTATCTACTCAATTAGACTCAGACAGAAAACGAGTCCGGTTGTGGAAGGGAATGGGGCGCATTGAGCGTGGAAAGTTTCAAAATCATCATATAATACAATATAATTTAACAGTTCGCAACACATTTAAATATAAACATGTATCCCATTTTAAAATCACATGAGACTCACCTGAGTGCGTAAGCTTTCCTGATTCGACCAAAATCTTACCTACACAAATCATAATTACTATCTAAGCAATAACCCTTTTTACGGCCAATATCAGACTTACACAATCAACAACTTAAGGTTCAAATAAACCTAATGCCCTATTAGCATCGACCTTTAATTTTTCTTTTTATAAAACTATATTAATTTAATCATACAATACAGTGGCATCTGCTTTCATAGAATCATGTGAGTTATTTATAAAAACAATATTTATACAATAGTAAAACCCATAAGTTTTAAAATAGAAAATCACTCGGATAGATAGTAAAATTGTTGGCAAGAAATTAAAACTCGGATAGGTTTTTAAATTAAAACTATTTAGTAAGAAATAAAATAATAATTATTTCCAAAATATGAAAGATGTTTGGCAGGCCACTGCCACCATGTCATATCCTCATACCTACAATTTAAGTTATAAAACTATCAATCGCCAACATTGTTTGTATTTTTTTTCTTTTTCCTTTTTTTTAAAAATAAAATACTTAGTTCCATAATCAGTCAAATATAACGGCCCAAACTCAAACAGCCATGGACTCTCATGTCAAGGCTGCCTTTAGTCTATATCTGGAATTTGATCCCAGATCTAATTTATTTATTATCTTTTTGATCTGACGAAAAACTGCAACGTCATGGTTTCGAGATATATATATATATATATATATATATATCAAAATAACTTAAAATTTTGTCGTTTTTCTTCGTTATTTTACGTTGAAATTTTAGCAACACTTTACTCTAATTATTGGAACAAAATTAATAATTAAATCGAACTAAGGGGCTCTAATATTTTTTTTTATAAACATTGGGTTTACACCCTTTCACACCCTTACCGAATATTTGGCCAAAACAGTGGCCTTTCGTCTAATGTTACGGCATGAAACTAACACCCAGAAATTCTACCGTATAAATCGATCATAAAAAAAAAAAAAAGTTGAAAGGCGCAACGTTAATGCATTACTAACCTCAAATTAGACGAAATCAAGAACTTAAACCTTTTGACGTTCGAGTACTCCTTTCGCCTCTCAACTTATCTTTCTTATTTTTCTTAGAATGAACATGCGAATATTATAGGATGACATCAATTAGGTCGGTTGATGATTATCATAGCAAGATATGCCTATAATTTAGCTCTCATGGCTTATCCTTAAAAGTTGGGATAAATCCCAATCCAACTCAACAACTATTTTCTATTTTACAATTAAGGCCCCCTCGACTTCTCTTTAGCTTAGCTGCTACTTGCAGCTTAAGATTCATTACTTATCTATTAATAATAATCACTTTTCTCCCACGATTTCTAAAGGAATAACAATTATATAATCACTTCCCCTTACCCAATAATCTATTGATATTAATCTATTCACACATATATAAAAACATGCACACACATACACATTATAAACCTGTTGATGGAAGTAGAAATGCTTGATGTATTTATGTAAAAGAATATCATTGGTTGATTAAGGTATTTCTTAGTCATTCCAAATTTCCATGGTGAGTTAAAAGCATTGAATTCTCCATTGATAAATAAATCACAAGCACAAAACCAAATTGAACTCGATTTTTTCAGGAGAGGAGAAGAGGAAGATGACGACAATGGTTTGTTCACATTGACCGCCGCTGATGGAATGACCGGAGAAGGAGAGAACGTTGCCAGGGGTTTCAAAATGATGTGTAGATGTGTGTGTGTATATAATATATATATATATATATAACTATTATTTTCTAAAAGAAAATTAAGAAAATAAGTAAAAAGACAAAAATGTCCTTGTCACTAACAGAGACGGGGGGCCACTTTCAGAGCAAAATGAGAAGCACGGGAACGATTTCTAGAGTTATCAAAATTTAGGTCCCACTTTCAAATATTTCACTAAACCACGGAGACCAAAATTAGAGTTTACTCAAATAATTATAAAACTGTTATCAAATACGTTATATATCTTATTCACCCAATTAATCGAACAACCTCTAATATCTAATGCCTTTGTATTTTTTGATTAATCGACTAGCGATAAACATACAGAATGGATTTATATTACTTAAATGGTAGATACCTAAAATAGTTAGAACAATGTTAAACATGGTATAGAAAATAAATTTAACAAAAAACTCTAAATCTATATATAATGACCCACTCTTTGTATAAAAAAAATTTGGAAAGGGTATCTTAAGCATTTGGCTAGACTAATCTCTAACAATTTTAAGACTGCTAAGGCATGCAGCCCTGATAATTTTTACCATTGATGATTTTGGGATTTCATGATGCAATGATGTTCTTTCCAAACGTGTTGTCAATGATCGATCAATACTTCAGTTTTTTAGTTTACTTTTTTTAAAAGTCAATAGACAAACTTATATATTAATATTTTCGATAAATTCGTAAATTAAAAACTATAAAGATTTATAATCATATGATTGAATAAAAAAAAAGCAGTAAATAATAATAATAATAATAATAATTCAATTATATGGTGTCAAACAAGCAATCACTCTTTAATTAGGTAGACAACAACATTAACCATATTTGTCTTCATTGGCATATGTAATTATAGCCGTAACTTTGTGACTATTTAAGAAAAGAAAAACGTGCAACTATCACAACACTTTTATTGTGTGTGGGGACGTGTATTATTAAAATAAATATCTTCCTAAGCTATAATCGGAATTAAATATTTAATTAAAGTTATAAACTATCAATAATTTTTGCTATTATTTTAAGTTGATTTAAGTATTATTATATAAAATATATATCATTCTACACATTTACGTGTAATCCTACAAAAAATAACGTTTGTTTTTATTGATGAAAAAACAGATAGGCCGACGGGTTTGGACCCATATAGTCATGGACCGAAATAGTTTTGGACCATTTAATAGAGCAATCTACTACGGCTAGAAGGTTTCACCATGTACACACAAGGATGCAATTCACTGACCGATTCGACTTTGGGTCTGATGTATGTTAATATAATACACAAATCCAACGGTTGAGACCAACAGATTATCTGGATCGTGGTAGCACTTTAGTTATATAAAAGCATACACTATAATAAGCAACAAGTGAGAAGGAATTATTCATTTTAAATTATCGGTTAATTAATTTGAAAATACATATGTAAAATTACATGTTTACTTACATACCAATAGTTCTCTTAAAGATGCATATATGAACGAAAAATCATTTACCAAAATTCATATATGAATTATTAATTCTCACAATCTCAAACCTTTAATTAAGATTAATTGCTAATGGATTGATCCAGTCCAATAAATACCTATTGGGGTGCTCAATGGTTTTTTTCTTTTTAGTATAGGCCCTAGCTTGCGATAAGATTCAGAGGATAATCCTCGGCCCACTTTCTTGATTGGTATGCTTTATAGATGGTTAAATGGGCCTGCTCGGCCCAGGATCTTTGGGGATCGACGGTCCAGGACCAGTTATAGTTTTTGTCAAAAAAGAAGGCCTGACGAAGGACCGGTTTGAGACTAGTTATGGGCCCGGCTCGGGTTCGACCGAATTTTTCAAAAATATTATCCTTTTATTACTGATACCCAACATGTATATGACCGTTTTTCCCATTTTTGACATTTTTGTCCCAATTACCCTTTATTCACTATTATATATAAGTCACATGATGTATGGATGAAGATAACAACTCATAAACGTTTACAATTCATGTTGTAATTCGTGATTTCGGCTTATATTCTAGCAAAAAAAAATGTATTTGTAAGTGTATTTAATTGATTCAATTACATATTTTCAAATGTATTATAATAACATTGTTGTAGTCTCTAAAAAACTTTAAAAATTACATAAAAAATCGATTTTTTACAAAAAAAATACAATTGGACTGGTTTGGGCCTGGCTCGGAACCGGTCTTCATAACCGGTTGCAAAGTACCTTAACCGGGTCTTGGATTTTTGGTCGGGACCGGGACTAGTTACGTCGGGACCGGTTACGGGCATAATGTTTGGGACAGGGACCGATTTGGGTCCGGTTCGACCTGGGACCGATTTTTAACCATCTCTAGTATGCTTTGGGTGATGGGTCCTGGTTAATGCATCTACAATGTTGAGGTTTTGCACTCAACTTTTTTACAATTTCTAAGTAATATCATCGTCAATTTAAAAACTTAAAACCTTAATATATATCTATTATGAAATTTTCCTATCTTATTCAAACTTTTCAGATTGCATCAGGTATTGTTTGACAAAAATAAGGTAACTTATAAGGTGATAAGTTACATTATTTTTAATGGACATGTTTAGATGACCATAAGATAGCTTATTGATAAGTTAAAAAAAGTAAAATTTTAAAAAGTCATGTAGTTTATTGTTTTTTTCTTCTAAAAACACCATTGTTATTTTAGACAAATGAGAAATTTCTCCAACCCCTTAATTAATATTATTTTGAATTTTATTAATTAATTTTAATTGTAACTATTAATTAATATTATTTTCTTTTATTAGTTAATTAATTATTAACTCATTTTTATTTTAAATTATTCACTAATATTAATTATTATTATTTAGAATTATTAGTTATACTTTTTGAAAAATTAGTAATTAACTAGAATATAGTTGATTAGTTATTCATATATTATTATGTGTAATGGTTACTTAAATCATAAATTAATGTAATTGTCTTTCTAAACTTTATTTTAACAAATCCAAAAATTATAATATATATGATAATCAATTTAATTTTTTTTAAATAAATATATTTTATTATTTGTTTTTTACTATTTTGTATGAAATAATATATTATTTTATTAAATACTTATTTTAATTATATTATAAGTGTCTAACATTTCAAGATATCATTTTTGGTCATTTAACATGTTTATAAGCTACTTTTTGTTAAACGTGACTTATTTATCAGTTACCTTATAAGTTATCAGCTACTTTATCAGTCATAAGCTACCTTATCAGCTCTACTTTTACCAAACATAGCCTTAACTTTATATAAAAATCAACATGTTAATAGTTATAGAAATCTAGCTCTAGAGGGTAGGGGTGAGCATTTGACCCGAACCGGCACCAAACCAGTTTGGAACCGGAACCGGAAATAAGAGATAGTTAGCACCGAAAACCGGACCGTATAGGCAATACCGGTGCCGGTGCCGGTCGCGGTCCCGGTTTTCCGGTCAAAAACCCGGTTGGAACCTCTTGTTAATGCATTTGTTTTTCTTTAATTTAGTCTTTTTCTCTTTTAATCCATGACATCGGTACATTAATTCATGTAATCCCTTTTATTGTTTGACAACTTTTTAAACATTAATATATGACGTCACTTTTAAACAAAATTTATATTAATCCATGGCATCACCGTGCATTAATCCGTGAACACTTCTAATCGTGAACCATTTTAATTAATGGCATAACTATGTAGTAATCCCAAAATATTCGTAGTTTAATAACAAATCAACCAACAAAAATCATACTATAATTTTCCATTACTCTCTTCCCGCCATTGCTTTGTCATCTACTTTGTTTAAAGTTTATAAAATCTCTATATAGACACAAAACCGAAAAGATTGTTGGTATTTAATAAAAATTGAAAATAAAATATACCCAAAGCTATATCATCGTCTTTCAAGATGTCGTCGATGTCATATATTATCGACTTTCTAGAGTTTCTAACCCAAACTTGGATGCACAACAAAGCTTTAACTATCAACATTGACAAACTAGTTCGATACTCATTTAAAACTCTGCCACTAGTGCTAAACGCAGACTCGGACGCCATGGTTGAAATTTGTATCGCCAATATGTTTAACAACAAAAGAATAAAATGATAGTGACATTAATTTATAAACAAATTATATAAGACTAAAAAAAGAAGTAGCAGTTACCTTAAATTATAACGACAAAATTTATATTAATGTCACTTAAACTTCCGGGCCGGTCCCGGTTAATTACCCGAAAAAACGGCACCAAAACCGGTTTGGAACCGGAACCGAAAATGGAGGATTTGAAGAACCGAAAACCGGACCGGTTGGACAATACCGATGCCGGTTCCGGTCCCGGTTCCGGTTCGGACCGGTTCTTACGGGTCAATTGCTCACCCCTACTAGAGGGTTATATTTATAGTAAAATTTTAGTTGAGTTGTTTAGTTATAACAAAAAAAATGTACCTAAATTATAGAATTTTGTTTTCATGTCTTCGTATTGTTTAAGAAATTATTATTTAAATAAACAGTCTTATTGTTCTTACCGTTATTTAATCATGAGGAAAATTGATTGAACTCAGTAGGCAGTAAATCTAACAATTTTATTTGTCGACACTCGACATATGCATCAGGTCCAAACGTGTGATCAAATTGAATTTCATCTTTTTCCATCAAACCAAACATGTGGTTAAATTCCATCAAATTTCATTCCAATTCATTTAAAGTCAAATTCTTTTAATGAATTTCAATTCCACCAAATTTCATTATGTGAACCAAACACCTCCTAAGAAATAAAGCAATCTTTCATTATTTAGGTATGTGTATTTGTGAGTATGCAAGTATACATCTTCAATATATTTACATAAATACGTAACAAATCTATTAAAACCTTTTAATTGCTAATGGACTGACCCGGTCCAACAAATATGTAGGGGTGTTCATCTAAACCGCCTACACCGCATTGCATCGTATCGAACCGCAAAGTGCGGTTTAGAACTTCAGTAGTGCGGTTTGCGGTTTTGAGTTATCAAACCGCGGTTCAAACCGCACAGCGCCGCGTATTTTGTATTATTTTTAATTTTAAATATAGCACACACATGCACACACACACACACATATATATATATGTATAGAATAATTTATTATTTATGTAATATTTTGAATTTTATGTTTTGGACTTTGATTTTGATTCAATAGTACAATTGGCAATATTAATAAATTAGTTGGTCACGTCACAACTCACACTTCCAATTTAATTTGAAGTTTATTTTTTATTTCTTATACTATTTTTAATTATGCACTATGTATTTGGGAAATCGGATATATTGAAACTCTATATTTTCTTGAACTACAGTCGTTACATCGTTGATTTTATAATGTATTTTAAATGTATAATTATTGAATTGTAAACATAAAGTACGATAAGTACAAACCGCATAAACCGCACCAGTTTGGTACAGTTTGAGGTTTATGCGGTACGGTTTGGAAAATTGCTTAAACCGTATATGCGATTCGTTTTACAGTTTAGCCTTAACCCATACCAAACCGTACCGTAAACACCCCTACAAATATACATTAGACTGCTCAATTATAAGCCCAAGCTTGCAACTAGGATTTACGGGATAAGAGTCGACCCACTTATTTATGGTATGCTTTAGAGTTTCGACCACCCAAAAATGGTGGTTAACATTTATTTGATTTTTTAAACTATATATTAAATCAAATGTTGTATTTTTATAAATAAATAAGATTATGCAAGCGTTAACTGCTGAGGACCTCTTTCAAAGTAAATTGGTTTTTTTTAATTAAGTGAATTGACTATATTCATTACGGTCAATCTAATAAGTAGAAACATTAAGCATATGAATAATCATCCTCAACTCACACTCGTATTTATTGGTTCTGTATAATTATGTCAAAGTAAAACTAATATTCAAACTTGAATTATATGATTTAATGACTCACCATTAACATAAATCCCAACTTTCATTGATGACATACTATACATGTTATCGATTATCCAACAAATCAATGATTAATGCAAATAATCAACACCATAATTGATCGATACATACCGACTATTTTAGACTAAGAAATACTCCATTGACCAAGAATTCAAAAATCTGATAAATCTTGAGACAAGTCTATGAATCTGATAAACACTAGTATGTGTGTCATTCCGAAATATGTGGGTAACTAGGCTTGGCTAGACGGAATAGTTGAGCCACTTCCCTTTTTTTATGATGACGAACCCGATAAAAATAAAAAGACACATCTTTTTTACACTTAATACTTTGAGTATAAGGCTTGAAGGAAAGTATACGCGGTTTCCTTTTCTTGCATATAACAATACAAAGCTTTAAAGGCCGTCTCGCTACAACAAAATTGGCTTTATAGGAGGCCTAAATCTCCATATGCTCAAGGAATGAAGAATTACAAACAAATGAAAAACAAAACAAAAACTAAGAGTTGTTTACTCAACGTTTACCTGGTAGGCACTGACCATTAAAAGTCAACTTTTTCACTTAATTTACCAGTTAAGATTTTTGTTCGTTAAAATGAATCCTATGCAACATTTTTGTCTTGTAAGTACTTACCGTGTAAGATTCCTCACTCTCACTTACCGAGTATAACTCTTGGTCCTTCTCATCACTCTTACCGAGTAAGACTCTAAATCCTTATCATGTTCTCCGATAAAGACTCGATAACCACTTACCAGATAAGCGTTTAGCAAACTGTTTCTAAATCTAAGTTAAAAAATGTAAGTAAAATAAAGAACGAAAGAAAACTAAAAATAAACAAATAAAAAGAAGAGGAAGAAGATACGGTGCACCAGTAGTACAGAGTAGGAAAAAGAGCAACAACAAAACACTCAAGGTGTGCCTCACATCATTTAGAACCTTGATATTTATAAAACAAGTTATCAAAACACCCCGCAAGGTTGCTTCTTTTCCAAAGATGATCCTCTAACTTATTTCCTTTCATAAAGCCCTTTCAAAATTATATTGATCGATCCTTTTATCCACCACTTAGGTGGCAATTGTTTTTTAAGAGTGCTGAGTTCTGAAATCTGATTTCAGTTCTAAAATGGTTATGAAACGTCTAACCGAATCAGACATAAGTGGTGATTAAGAGTTTAAATGAAAAAACAAACAAGGCCTTAATGTTGTGCACTGCTCATTCTGTCATTCATGATAATTTCGTCTTAGGAAATAACATTATAAGAATTGATTGTATAATTGATTTTGGAAATTTTATTGTTATTCCTTTTTGTTCCCCATCCTTCTTTGCCTCTTTAATTTTCTCATTCGCTGTATGATGCAAATTGAAAAATAAAAAATATTTTTAACGTGTAAAAGTTATAACTTCGTGTTTTTTGGTTGTCTATGTTATAAAGGTAATATGATATTAATATGTATATATAGATGTGTAGATTTAGATGTACATAGACCAAATTTTGTGTTAAGTCAATTTTTTTTAAGAATGACAAAAAGTCGGCCAAAAAGTATGTTTAGTCAACCGTCCCTGTATCCCTGAAAGTCTTCTTTTAGTTTGTATTTGAAATCTTTCCTATATATATAGACATGGGATCATTTGAGAAGTGAAGTTAATGTGAACAGTGTAAGAAGAGATCTTGACCCTTGATCATTTTTAAATCTCAAACCAACTCATGAATCGTGCTTCATACTGGAATTGATTCGGTGCATCTTGGTGTATCTTATTTTGGTACATCTCATTCTAATGTGTATATAATAGTGGAGATTCTTTCTTATCCTTCTTATCATAACTTCACTTCTCACCAGAACTCAACCATATATATATATATATATATATATATATATATATATATATCAGATATCAGATATACACTGCGTTTTGGTCTATATGGTCTTTCTTAAATAGGGCTCTTTTTGGGTCCATTAAACCTAAAAAAATGGTGATCTAAGATAATATTGTAACTCTTTCGTTTTTTTGGATGTATAATAGGAGTAGGCATTTTAAAGTTAACTGGGTAGGTTGGATGTGAAACCTCACTTTTTTGCTATTTCTGCTTTGTAATGCTATACTAGCTTCTTGCTAGTGTTTTGGTTCTTACGAGTTTAATAAATTTGTCGCTGTTAAAAAAACATAGGAACCAACACAATGATGATTTTCAAAAACGAAAAAGGGTTTTCGATTGGAGAAACACCGAAACAGGGGTGGTGATGGTGTGATTCAACAAAACAGGGCGATGATGGTTGGTGGGCTTCAAAAGAACATATGTGTTAGTAGGGATGCTCATGGGCTGGGTTAATCGGGTTGAAGGATTTTGATCAACCCAACCCAATGTGTTCGGTTTGAAAAATCTCAACCCAACCCAACCCAAACCGTGCGGGTTGGTCAGGTTGATACTTTGGTAGATCAAAATATTATCCTAACTTAAAATATGTTGTTTTATATACTAATAATTTCATTTTCATCATCGACCATTTGGTATATATTATCCATATTCCTTAAATCTTAAGTATATAACATTATAATTTTCTCAATTTGTGTGTGTATGTGTGTGTATATATTTACCACAGTAAACATATATACAAAGACGTTATATAAAGATGAAGAATAAAGTGAAAATATATGTATATGAAGGGGTGTAATTGACTAATGGATACATTAATAGACTCAATAATTATATTAAATCCAAAAAATAAAAGGATGTCGGGTTCGTCGGGTTCATCGGATTAGGTTGGGTTCAAATAAACGAAACCCGATATCAACTCAATACCTACGGTTTGAAAAATTTACAACTCGATTAAACATCGGGTTGTTACGGTTTGAGTTATTGCGTGTCGAGTTGGGTTGGATTGATCGGCGCTTGATCAGGTTTTTGAGCACCCTTATGTGTTAGTGGCCGCTAGTGGGGTTCAAAAGAAATGATGCGACAGTGGTTTTGTTTCATAGGGGTGGGTAATTAATGTTAAACAAAAACCCAAACCAATTTTTAACCAATAATCACTAGATGGCGAAAAAATAAGGCGGTACCTCACTAAATCAACTCAGAATATAAGTGGGCGTATCATAGAAGTAGTAATTATAAGATTATTGGTTTCAAGACCTATCCCTTGCTATTTTCATTTTGTAATTTTTTTCTAGCGCTTTGCACTCTTGCTAGTGTTTTAATAAACTGCCGTTGTTGGTTCCCATGTTGGTTACATGGTGGGAAAGCGAATACAAAACATGGACAATGTTGTTGGTTCTCGATCGTCCAAGAGGGTGAAAACAAAGACGAAACAGGTGTTGGTGCTCAGTGTTGGATGAAACGAATTGATGTTAGTGGTCAATGTTGAAAGGGGAAGAAGAAGGTGTAGTGGTGGTGGGTTGGTCCGATGAGGGGTGGTCGGGTCCAATTAGGGCTGAGCATCGGGCAGGTTCGGGTAGGTCGGGGCCCAAAACCCAAAACCTGATCGGGTGGGCATAGGATCCCTCGAAATCCGACCGAAAATTGGATAAACCCATCAATATCGGGTAGTTCGGATATCGGGTGGGTTCGGATCAGGTATCGGACCCCCAATTTTCTAGAAAGTATTTTAAACTAAGAGAAGGTACCCATTTCATAAGGCACTCCTAAGTCCCAAATAACCCATTATATAACTCAAGCCACTAAAAAAAGTTTAAGGCTCAGGCACTTAAAAGAGGGAGGAACTCAAGGAAATGAAGGAGACCCCTTATACATATATATATAGTAGTGTAAAGAAGCAAAAAATGCTATATTGGTCTGGTTCGGGGCCGGATTTCCCCACCCAACCCGATCCTACTTTATAATTCGGGGTATTCGGGTTTTGAATATTATTGGGTTTTTAGATCGGGTTCGGTCGGGTTATTCGGGGCTGTCGGGTTTTGCTCACCTCTAGGTTCAATGGAACATGGGTTGTAGGTGTGACCGTGGATTTCAACTCGAAGACGTCGGCAGTGTCTTTTAAGGGAAGAAGCCAAAGATTTTGTTTTCAAAGGACGGGTGTTCAGTGGTAATTAATATCTTTTATTGTTGTATCTTATTTTATTTTATAAAATAATTAATATAATATTTGATTTTTTAATGAGAAATTAAGAAAGAAAAAAACAATAAAGGACAAAAATGCTCACACTGACGAATGTTGATGAAAAGGACCAAAACATCACAAAATGCACCCTCTATGGGCTTTTTTGGAATAAAAAACTCTAGACTATACCTAAGACATATTTAAAACCATATGGACCCAATTCGTAATTACTTTTAGGGCTTCTTTGTTAGCAGCTTAACGAGTTTAATGGGTCTTACAGCTTATTTAATTAGCTATACATGACTGTTTGGTAATGGCTTAATGATATAGAAAGTAACTCGTTTAATAAGCTTATAGTGGGAGCTTTAGCAGAAAACCAAGTTTTTTCTAATCATGTACCCCAAATTAAAAAAACACATTCTTTCCATCTATAAAAAAGCTCTTACAAACAAAAAAAATTCCAATATATACAGACAACTTTATCCATATACATGACTTAATGAAAAACCAACCAAACAGCCTCTTATTTTTATGTTTTAACATACACTTTATCTTAGTTGTTGGAGGAAAAAAGTTCCTAAATTTCTATTTTAACATAGGTGTTCTAGATCCTCTAAGGATATGTAATAGAAAATATCAATCTACTTCTTTTGATAGATAACATAAGAAACGATATTTAGAATTTTAATTCGAGGTTTTCAACCATAAACATAATTAAAATAATGTACATCTAATAAAAGTTGCTTCAAAACACTACAAAACAAATTACTTTCACCCACAAAAATTATTCAGGGAAATTTTCGTTGGTGATTATCCATGGATCACCCATAAAATACAAATGGTTCAGTAAAATCTGATGTTTTTCGAGAAAATACCAACGGATCACTCAGATAACCGCCGGGTAATCTGTCACTAATTTGAATTACCCATCAGCAATTTACTCACCAAATTTTATGACAATTTTTTGAGGAATACCCTTTAACAACAGATTTCTCATGAAAACATTCGTAGACAAAAGTCTTTCGTTTAGTAGTGAAACAAAGATAAATTGAAAAAAAAAATTCACATGATAGCACTATAGCTTGCACACAATAATAACATATTTAAAGACCATAAAAAATTACATTATAACAAAATAATATGTGATGACACAAGACTCTAGTACTGAGTATTTGCTAAATATGCCTTTACTCCAGAAGCTCATAGGACACTAATCACACTATCATTTTTATTATAAAGTTTTTTTGTTATTATCATTATTTTTTTGAATCAGGAATGAATGTGTTGTCACATATTTGTGGAAAATGAAGGTGCACGTAGGTGATATATGTGTGGAGAGCCTTATGGGTGTGGGGTGGTTAAAAACATCTATTTTAATTTGTCTACAAAAGGGACATGGATAGGGTTTTGCACAAATAGGAAACCAACAATTGTTTGATGTAACTAGAGAAAGATTCACCCGAATTTTGAACATCAACTTATATGCATGCAAGTACAAGAATACTTGCATCAAGTACAAAAGAATGAAGCATGCTTCTAGTACGGGTGTAGAATTGAAGAAAGGTGCATGGACTGTCGAAGAAGATACGCTTCTCAAAAATTGTATCGACAAATATGGTGAAGGAAAATGGCATCTTGTTCCTATCAAAGCAGGTAACACACGTGCTTCTTTTGACGTTCATTATCGTTTTTATAGGATTTTTTAAGAAATAAAAAAGATTATACTGGTAATATTGTCATAAATTATTTCAATTTGAAAATTTTCTTGCATTTTGCAGGCTTAAGAAGATGCAGAAAGAGTTGTAGGTTACGATGGTTAAATTATCTTAGGCCAACTATAAAGAGAGGGCATTTTGAAGAAGATGAAGTTGATCTCATATTTAGGCTTCACAAGCTTCTAGGAAATAGGCAAGTAGTATTTGATTATAAGTTCGTAAGGACAAATATTACACTTGATCTCCGTTGAACTTCCAACGATAGTCAAGTGTATTAAAATATTTATTTTGATGCAACTAATGTAATAATTATTTTTCTTTCACCGAGCTTTGAACAAAAGTCAATTGTATTAAAGTATTTATTTCGGTGCAAATACTGTAACAATTATTTTTCGTTCATTAATTCAGATGGTCGTTGATTGCCGGAAGAATACCAGGAATAACAGCGAACGCTGTGAAGAACTATTGGAACACCCACCTTCGCTCACGTGCCAAACAACAAAAGAAAGAACCTCAAGATGCTAAATCGTCAGAAGATCGCACGATGGTGCAATTATCAAGCCTCAACCGCATACATTAGCCAAACCCCTAAATTGGTTCAAAGGCGACAACCAGATCGTGAAAACTCATGACAATGGAAACTTAATAAGAATATCAAATGATCATGATAACAACTATAATATGTCCCAAGGGTTAATATCATCACCAGTAGTATTAGATGACACGATTAACGAGTTTTTGAAGGAGTTATTTGATGAAGGGGAAAAAGTAATTGATGAAGAAATTGGGTGGTCATTTGATGATTCTCAGATGGAGGAGAAGGCTTTAAATGTTGTCGAGGACAACGGAAATAGTTTGTTTGATTTCTCTACCGATGAGGTGATATGGAACTTATTAGATTCAAAGCAACTATGATTTTCGAATCTTACTTTTAGTCATGTTCGTATGATAAATTAACAAAACATGCTAAAATAAAATGTTTCGGGTTTTCCTACTATGTAAAATAAAATGTTTCAAGTTATTTATTTAACAATTTGGCACATACATGTAACATGCCCTCATATCAATAATCTTATAGTATCTCCGAATATTTATATTCACGTATTACACCATTTGTATCATTTAAAACTATTACCATAAGATATAAAAATCAAACGATTGTGAGAAGCAATTGAGCGTATGTGTAAATAACTACGACTCATCAAAGAGTTCAATGATTGTAAATGTAAAACAAAATTTAAGCCAAAAGTTGTATGTAATGCATATATACATACCAGATTAATTGGATATTAATTGGTAGGGTGGTTGTAAAACCTTTTATTGTCTATGTCTGTCTTATAATTGTTTTCTAGCATCTTGCAAGTTTTAACAAATTTTCGTTGTTCAAAAAAAATACCAGATTATGTTTATGTAAATCCAAAAGAGACTAGATCGGTATACAATTAAGGTTAAAGTATTTGTTTCTAGAGAGGGAGATCATACAAAAGGGTTGTTAGATATTAACACAAAAAGAAACACTATAAAATAGCTAATATGACATTTTATTTTAAAAACGTTCTAAAAAACTTGTTAAAACGTCAAAATCGTCCCTATAAACCTATTATAATACTTTTGGATATGACATTTTTTGGTTTGATCCTGTAAACTCAAACCCCATTATTAGGACGCTTGGAAATTTTAGACGTCTTATAAAACCAAAATACGGGTTAGAGCTATGGTTAATTAACTTTCACTACCGCTAGTTTTAAAGTGTTGGTTAGTCAATAAAATACTAGAAAAGCATATTAACTTGATAGTTGATATCATATAATATCATTAAATCCCATGCTACTAACTACAAGTTTTGCTAATTCAAGTGATCAAACATCAAATGTTTCCATGGAGCCAATACCCCAACATGGTATGATTAATATTTATCAACCATTTCATTGATCTAAAAGGAACATAACTACGATTATGTATGCACAAAGAACAACTAAAGTCATAATCATTAATAATTAAATAACCTCATCGAATTCTGTAATCATTTTTACCATGCTCACTTTGCAAAGCGATCTGATGGTTCAATTCAGTTAACAAATTTAATGACCTTATTATTCTTTAACAAAAATTATGTGAATGTGATGGCCTCTAAAATGCAAAATTGATAGCATAATTGTGCTTTTCTCCAAGTTCGGTTAATGTGTAAAGAAGATGACCTTTGAGTATGCAATCGACGAGGGCGGCAACGACACTTTGAGCGTGTGATGGACGAGGGCATACTACAAGAAAAGTGATTTTTATGGGGTTGATAACTCTCACTTTGAGTGTTATTTATACTTCATTAGTGTGTCTTTTTATTTCTTTTTAGTGTGTGTTTTCCCTTTATGTGTTCACGTTTGTCATTTTTATTTACTTACTTTCATTTGGAGTTGTTGAGGATAAAAATTTGTATTTTGATTAGTGTATGTGTCGTTTTTAGAGCTGGTGCGTCACTGTGGTGAGTCACCACTGTGGTGAGCAACGTATGGAGCTGTTGGAGCTACAGAAAACCCTTATGAATTTATTGCCAAATATGTGTTAAAAGATGCAGATTCAGTTTGGGTCAAAGGGTTGTGTTTTCATGGAAATAAATAAGAGTGAAGACAAGAGGGGAAGACAAGCAAGAAAAAGACAAACATGATGAAGCCAAAGAGGAAGAAGACAACCATGAGAGGTCCTTTTCTCCTCAAACATCACCATCTCCATAGCCAAGTCCCTTTCACCTTCTCTTTCTTCCTCAACTATATAAAGAGAGCTCTTGGAACTTCAATCTATCCATCACTTGAAGAAATCAGCTAAAAATTTAGTCTTTCATTTTACTTTGTAGTAGTTTAAATTTCTGCACTTTAATTTCTGTAATTTACTTTCTCGTCGGCCACAGTGGTCACTAACCACTGTGGCCAGATACGTTTAATGCAGTTTCTGTTTTCGTATTTCTACTTCTGCAATATTTCTTTAATTATGTATCATAGCTAAACCCCCCTTTGGGTGTGGGTGTAAGCCGAACCCGAGAGTCCAAAATGTAACACTTGGTTGTTACTACTTTTTGCTAACTCTTCGGTTTGGTTATTCGAGTCGAAACTTCAACTCAACGCGGACAAGCTCCCTTTGGGTGTGGGTGTAAGCCGAACCCGAGAGTCCAAAATGTAACACTTGGTTGTTACTACTTTTTGCTAACTCTTCGGTTTGGTTATTCGAGTCGAAACTTCAACTCAACGCGGACAAGCTGATCACTTTAAGTGTTAATATTAGATCTTAGACCTCGAGAGGGGCGGATCCGAAATACGGCTTGAATGATGCAAGGAGGTTTGAGAAAATCTTCAATAATCGCATAGAGATATGGGTTTGTGCATAATCGTACTAAGGTTCAGATGTCGGTCGAGTGGGTGTATCATAGAGATATGCGCATCCCTCCACATCCGGCGGAGCTAAGATCTTCGAGATCTACTTATGTACGATTGGCAAACCGAAGGATAGCATTTGTGGCGATTTTATAATAAAACCGTTTTTACAACCTATATGACGTAGCTTCGAGAGGAGGAAATTATATGAGACCATATTGTGACTGACTTTATTAACCATACAAGTGATTAAAATACTCTCGAGGGAAAACTTACACGCATACCCGCTTTTTATTTAATTGTTATTTCTAAAAAGTTATTAAATATTCCACCAACAACAAATTAATTTTATAACTCTAAACTTTGCACTGGAAGCTTGTAAGAAAATCTCTGATTCTTAGTTGACCAGTCCTTGGACGATCTTGGTATTTACCATTATATAACTTGTTAAGCGAACGCAGTAGTGGTGTACACTTGCACTATTATTGTGACACATTTCACGTGTGTTATTTTGCTATCAGGGGTGTTAATTGGGATCGTTTATTTAAACTGTTTATTGACTTATTCCGGTATGGTACAGGTAATAAACATCTTTTAGTGTTTGGATGGGGAAAAGATAAATGTTTATACCAGTGTCAAACCAGTAATAAGCAATTTTTAATAAGTTAAAATCTTCTGACTTATTAACTTATTATAAACAACTTATCACTTTTTGCTTATTTTACATATATAAGCAATCTTAAACATCGATAAAAACAACTTATTAGGTTATTACGTTTTGGTGCCAAACATGCAACCATTCTTTAATTGAAGTTGACAACAATATTACTCATTTGTCTTCATTGATAATATGTAAAAACAAGGACAACCTAGCTATTAATTAAGCCTAAGTGAGATCCCGTGCATTCATTCAACTTATTTTCATTAGTATATTTTTTTGGAATAAAAGGTGGCTAAACTTTGGTTGTTGCTCTTGGATGTTAGATAATACAAAGAATATCAACTAAAAAAGGGAAAAAAATCACTTGAGATTTACAAAAAAAGTCTCAAAATCAATCAAAAAAACCAGCAAAAACTCCATTAAAATCAACCAGAAAATTAAAAAAAATATCCCTAGAAGCCGTGGGATTCGGCTATAAACACCTCGAATAATTTTTCCGATCTTTGATAGAATAGCTAATATGACATTTTATTTTTAAAACGTTCTAAAACTTGTTAAAACATCAAAATCGTCTTATAAACCTATTATAATACTTTTGGATATGACATTCTTTTGGTTTGATCCTGTAACTTAAGCCCTATAAAATAATTTTATTAGGACGCTTGGAACTTTTATGCGTCTTATAAAACCAAAATACGGGTTAGAGCTATGGTTAATTAACTTTCACTACCGCTAGTTTTAAAATGTTGGTTAGTCAATAAAATACTAGAAAAGCATATTAACTTGATAGTTGATATCATATAATATCATAAAATCCTATGTTACTAACTACAAGTTTTGCTAATTCAAGTGATCAAACATCAAATGTTTCCATGGAGCCAATCCCCCGACATAGTATGATTATATTAATCAACCATTTCATTGATCTAAAAGTAACATAACTACGATTATGTATGCACAAACAATAACCAAAATCATAATCATCAATAATTAAATAACCTGATTCGAAATATTGTTAAGTTTCTCTATTTTCA
The DNA here is from genome assembly GCA_036898165.1 of Silybum marianum. NCBI lineage: Eukaryota > Viridiplantae > Streptophyta > Magnoliopsida > Asterales > Asteraceae > Silybum > Silybum marianum. Next base: position 48,492,734 of record CM072530.1, on the reverse strand, counting down.
AGAACGCCTTCGAATTCTATAATCATTTTTACCATGCTCACTTTGCAATTCAAAGTGATCCGATGGTTTGATTCAGTTAACAAATTTAATGGCCTTATTCTTTAACAAAACTTCGGTGAATGTGATGGCCTCTAAAATGCAAAATTGATAGCATAATTGCACTTTTCTACAAATTCGATTAATGTGTAAAGAAGATGACCTTTGAGTATGCAATCGACCAGGGAGGCAACGACACTTTGAGCGTATGATGGACGAGGGTATACTACAAGAAAAGTGATTTTTAGGGGTTACTAATTGTGATTGTTTATTTAAATTGCTTTCGACTTATTCCGGTATGGTACAGGTAATAAACATATTTTAGTGTTTGGATGGGGAAAAAATTAAATGTTCATACCAGTGTCAAACCGGTAATAAGCAGTTTTTAATAAGTTAAAATCTTCTGACTTTTAACTTATTATAAACAACTTATCACTTTTTGGTTATTTTACATGTATAAACAATCTCAAACACCCCTAAAAACTATTTATTAGGTTATTATGTTTTGGTGTCAAACACGCAACCATTGTTTAATTGAAGTTGACAACAACATTAATCATTTTTGTCTTCATTGATAATATGCAACTACAAACAAGGAGGACCTAGCTATTAATTAAGCCTAAGTAAGATCTCATGCATTCGTTCAACTTATTTTCGTTAGTATAATTTTTTGTTATAAAAGATGGCTAAACTTTGATTGATGTTGTTGGATGTTAGAAAATACAAGAAACATCAACTAAAAAGGGGAAAAAATCACTTGAGATTTACAAAAAAAAAGTCTCAAAATCAATAAAAAAAAAACAAGCAAAAACTCCATCAAAATCAACCATAAAATTTAAAAAAATATCCCTAGAAACCGTGGGATTCGGCTATAAACACCTCGAATAATTTTCCCGGTCTTTGAAAAAATCATTAATATAACATTTTATTTTAAAAACGTTCTAAAAAACTTGTTAAAACGTCAAAAGAGCCCTATAAACCTATTATAATACTTTTGGGTATGACATTTTTTGATTTGATTCTGTAAACTTAAGTCCTATAAAATATTTTTATACGTCTTATAAAACCAAAATACGGGGTTAAACTATGGTTAATTAACTTTCACTACCGCTACTTTTAAAGTGTTGGTTAGTCATTAAAATACTAGGAAAGCATATTAACTTGATAGTTGATATCATATAATATCATAAAATCCTATGTTACTAACTTCAAGTTTTGCTAATTCAAGTGATCAAACATCAAATGTTTCCATGGAGCCAATCCCCCAACATAGTATGATTAATATTAATCAACCATTTCATTGATCTAAAAGGAACATAATGCACAAACATAAACCAAAATCATAATCATTAAATAACCTCATTCTAAATATTGGTTGAGTTTCTCTATTTTCAAGAACCGCTTCGAATTCTGTGATCATTTTTACCATGCTCACTTTGTAATTCAAAGCAATCCGATGGTTCGATTTTTAGTTAACAAATTTAATAACCTTATTATTCTTTAACAAAGCGCTCGGTGAATGTGATGACCTCTAAAATGCAAAATTGATTGCATAGTTGTGCTTTTCTCCAAATTCGGTTAAGGTGTAAAGAAGACGACCTTTGAGTATGCAATCGACGAGGGCGGCAACGACACTTTAATCGTGCGATGGAAGAGGGCATGCTACAACAATAGCGATTTTTAGGGGGTGTGAATTGGGATTGTTTATTTAAACTGCTTATTGACTTATTCCGGTATGATACCGGTAATAAACAGTTTTTAGTGTTTGCATGGGGAAAAAGTTAAATGTTTATACCGTTGTCAAACCGGTAATAAGGAGTTTTTAATAAGTTAAAATATTTTGGCTTATTAACTTAGTTGAAACAACAAGCAATCTTAAACACCCCTAAAAACAACTTATTAGGTTGCTACGTTTTGTTGACAAACATGCAACCATTGTTTAATTGAAGTTGACAACAACATTAATCATTTTTGTCTTCATTGATAATATGTAACTACAAATAGGGCGGACCTAGCTATTAATTAAGCCCAATTGAGGTCTCGTGTATTCATTTAACTTATTTTCGTTAGTATAATTTTTTGGTATAAAAGGTGGCTAAACTTTGGTTGGTGCTCTTGGATGTTAGAAAATACAAGGAACATCAACTAAAAAGGGGAAAAATCACTCGAGATTTACAAAAAAAAGTCTCAACATCAATCAAAAAAACCCGCAAAAACTCCATCAAAATCAACCAGAAAATTAAAAATATATATATATACCTAGAAACCGTGGGATTCGGCTAAAAACACCTCGAACAATTTTGCCGGTCTTTGATCCACCTTGAAAGTGCACCCGCTCGTGGAAAATCCTAGGTCTGCCATTGACTACAGACACAACTTTATGACTTCGAGAAAAAAATACACTAAAGGGCAATTCGTCACATACACAACTTTATTTGGGAAATCCATCGCTAAAGGGCAATTCGTCACAAAAGTTGATTGTTAAATTGTTGGCGAGTAAACCAAATTAGTGACAGATTACCCAGGAAATTCTCTTGATTAGGTCAAGAGACCCAAGGCCCATCGTTTGGCCATTAAATATATATGGATCAAATTAGGAGCCCACCAAGAACACCACACATCAAAGTCAAACGATTAAATGATTCACTTAATGCTCTAATGAAGGTGTTTATTAAGTGGAAAAGATGTCTTTGGAGTTCCTATGTGGGACAAGGTTTCTCACTACCAACTCTATTAACTAAGTTCCAACATTACTAAATGAAAGATTTTCGCCAACAGACTTTTCCTAAAAAAAAAACTGTCGCTAAAGGAATTACTCACAAAACCGTCACAAAAGTTGGTGGGTAATTCAAATCAGTGATAGATTACCCAGAGATTCTCTGGGTGATTCATTGGTATTTTCCCAAAAAAACATTGAATTTTACCGAACTATTAGTATTTTTTGGATGATTTGTAGATAGTCACCTACGGAAATTTCTCTAAATGATTTTTGTAAGTAAAAGTAATTTATTTTCTTGTGTTGTGAATGCGAATTCAAAAAGAGATAAAATGACCAATATATTTAGGATCACTAGTTCATTGTTGAACTTGTTGGAGTCGGTATACAGTCAAAATTTATTTTAAGGAAACTATGATTACACACACCTTCGACTTGTTTTGTTTTAAAACTTATTGTTATTTACTCAAATAAGTGAAGCATCCGATTTTACACATTTTTATGTCAAATCTACCCCTAAATTAGTATTATTTAGACGCTTAAAATACCCATATCATTTTATGTTGGTATTTAATTGGTTAAAGTCATTTAAGTGAGAAAATAAGTAAGGGGGTGTTTGGGATTGCTTATAAAAACAACTTATTGACTTATTCCGGTACGGCACCGTTGATAAGCACTTTTGAGTGTTTGGCAAAACAGCTTATACCGGTGTCAAACCGGTGATAAAGAGTTTTTTAAGAAGTAAGGAACTCCTAACTTATTAGAAGTTAATAACCACTTTTAAGTAGAAGCTATAAGTTGTTTTAAATAAGCAATCCCAAACACCTCCTAAATAAAAATTATATTTCTTTTGCACATGGTGATAGTCTCGTTGGCAGCACTTTGAAAGAAAAAAAAAGGTTTGAAAATGCCATATTGAAAATAAGCAATCCCAAGCCCAATCTTAACTGGCAGCCCATAAAACAAAGGGAAAGCATCCAAGTCCAAGGCCTGTTCTCGAGAAATCCAACAGCTCCATTTCATCTGATCTCGAATTCAGCAATGAGTCTGTAATCCTTTAAAGGTTGGATTTGTGTTGAGACTTTCTATCTAAATATGTTTTCCTTTATGTTTCAATTATGTTACTCTTGATTGAAAATCTTCATCATTGTTTGGTTGTACAAATTGATAGGTCCCATTAGTTTGTTTAACCTTACTTTGTATTTCTAGTCGAAATTAAGAATCCGTAATTGTTCTTAGTTTTGATAAAGTAGAAATTAACACTTCAAGTGACCATCAAATTATTTGAATTGTGTTATAGTTTTCATAATCTAGCTTAAATGATTGAGCTTCTCGTCATTAGTTAGGATTGGTGTTTATCTTGTTATTAATGCAATTGGTAAAACAACTTTTATGTTCGTAACTAGATTTGTTTTAACTAATTAGGGATTTTTCATCGAGCTTCTCATGATAGTATAATCACAAGGATAAGCAGAGTGTTTGATGCGCAACGGCACTTATGGTCATTCTGAAATTGAGCGAGAATGTATTTGGAAAGTCAATGATACACAAGTCTAAACTTTAATTGAATTATAACTTATTGCTAGTCTATGATTATTTGTTATTTGTTTTAGTTTCGTATGTTTAGTTTACTATATCAATCCACCCCCGCTTTTTATATAAAGCGTAAAAATAAATAATATATCACGACCAATCCCTGTGGATTCAACCCTACTTGCCACTATTACAATTTAGGTTGTAATCCGAGGTAATTAGGAAATTATTATTTGTCGGACTCGACACCCGTCAACTAGTATTGGTAGAATCTTAAGAAGGATGGCAAGGAATATTGAAAAGACACAAAAAGACCGTAAGAACAGATTGACCAAAGAAATTCAATCATCCAAAATGTTAGAGACAGATGGAGATGGTTGATGGACGGGTCAAGAGAGTATACGGTGGCCTCAGCTAGGAAATTGATTGACTTTTTCATACTGGAGGTTGATCAGACACCCACTTCTTGGAACAGACTAGATCCTATCAAGGTTAATGTTTTCATATGGCAATTAGGTCTGAATAAGATACCAACTAGGGATAATCTGGGTAAAAGAGATATCGATGTTAATTCCTTTTTGTGCCCAATATGTGAAGAAAAAGTTGAATCAATGAATCAGCTCTTTATTGGGTGGCAGGTGGCGAAGGACATCTGGAAGAACATAGGAAGGCGGTGGAACCTAGATATCCCGGTTCTCAATTCCGTTCAAGATTGGAAAAATTGGGTGGCGTCCCTAAGGAAGAGGAAAAGAATGGTTGAATGTGTGGAAGCAGTATCGTTTACGGCGCTCTGGTCCTTATGGTATTTTCAGAACGGGACTCTATTCGGATCGACTAAACCTAAAAAGACGGCTCTTTAGGATAGCATAGTAACGAATTCGTGTAACTGAGTGTACCATAGGAGTAGTGACTTCAAAACCCTTCCCTCGCTATTTCCGTTTTGTAATTCTCTTCTAGCGTCTTGTTGATGTTTTAATAAAATGTTGTTGTTCCAAAAAAAAACGCACCACGACCATTGTGGTCGTTATCAACAAATAATAAATGTTGGTCCCTTCAATGTGTCACTGGCAACTTCATTAATTAATTTCTTGAGTGTAAAATTTGGCATACATGAAAGAAAAATTAAAGAATTAACTGATCGTGTCAGTCAATAAATATCCAATGATACACTGTAATAAGCAAAAGGTCCACAACCCATAAGAAGCAAAAAAAAAAATTAAGAACGTCATATAAAAAACGCACAAATGATTTTAAGCTGATAGAAAAAACAAAAATAATACACAAAAATGAATATGGAAGTCATTTTAATTTCATTAAAAGCATATAAATATATTTTTTCATGTATGCATAATTATAACAAAACTTTCTATAGAACAAATTTCAAGAACGTCATATAAAAAAATTAAAAAAAAAATTATTTTTTAAATCTTATTATTATTTAATTTAATAGAAATTTTAAAATTTTAATTTATAAGGATATAACTTGATAGTTTGTTAAACTGTATAGTAACAATTTATTATAATGATTTTGTGTAAGTCACAGGTACATTGTTATAATACTACAAAATCAAAAGGCACGTTAAGTAGCATATTATGATGGATATATGTGAAAATCATAGTTATAACACATGTGGGTCTTGTTGCAAACACTTCACTAACGATCATTATTGATTTTGGTTAATGAGTGTGTTAGAACCATAATTTCCATTCCTTCGTACTATTTTGGAAGGAAAAAAATCATTATTTGCTTATATTTACTCAATTTCATTTTATCCCACCATGATGATGGATGTCACCACCATCGCTGCCGTCGTCACCACCACCGCCACTGCCTGTCGCCGTCACATGGCCACCACTATTGTTGTCATCGTCACCTCCAACATTGTAATTACCATCGTTACCAATCTCTGTTTCACCAACACAACCGCAGTCATCACCACCACATCCACCATCATTACCGCCGCCACCATCACTACCACTACCGTCGTCACCGCTACCTCCAACCCTGCCATCACCATCGTTACCGTTATCTCCTTCACCCACCACCACCGTCATCACCACCCTGCCGTCGCAGCAACCGTCGCCGCCACCATCGCCATTGTCACCACCACCACCATTGCCGCCACCACTACCGACACCACCATTACTACTATTGTCATTATCGCCTCCAACATTACCATTACATCTTTATCACTGTCTCCTTCACCAATACAACCACAATTGTCACTACCCCATGTCCCCATCCACCACCACTACCGCCACCACTGTCATCACCATCGTCGCCCCACCGCCACCGCTACCGCCGCCTCCCCACCGCCACCGCTACCACTGCCGCTACCGCCACTACCGCCGCCACCACCGCCGCCGCCATTACCGCCAGCACTACCGGCGCCACCACCACTACCGCCTCCACCCTACCACTAGTATTATACCCAACGAACCAAACATGCATATTCAAAATCCTTAGACAGATTTCATTCCAATTCATGTCAACCAAATGCAAGGTCAAACGTGATTAAATTCAATTCCAATTCCTTCAGATTCCAATTCCTTTGACAGATTCCAATTCCAACATATTTCATTCTGTGAACCAAACGCCACCTTAGAGTAATCTTTGTTGTTATGCATGTCCATATGTCTGTATGTATATATATATATAGGAAAGTTCAAATGCGTATTTAAATTTGGTTGTGAATGTGAGGATATATAAGAGCGTGACACGTGTCTGAATATAGATTATTCAGACTGAATATACAAAAAAGTATTCAGATTAATATATAAGCATTATTCAGACCGAATAAATACTATATTCAGTCTGAATATTTCTTTGTATATTCAGACTGAATAAATACCATATTCGGTCTGAATATTTCTTTGAATGAGACACGTGTCACACTCTCATTTTTCCTCACGTTCACAACCAAATTTGAGTTCTCATTTGAACTCGCCCCTAGGGATCATAGAAGAACACCCTCATTTAAAGGAACAAAGGAACACATTTAGGACCACATATGATGTGGGTCCCATACAATATAAAATCATATCTGATTCAATTATAGGGGATGAATCATAAAAGAACACCCCTCATTTAAAGGAACAAAGGAACACCCTTAGGACCACATATGATGTGGGTCCCATACAATATAAAATCATATCTGATTCAATTGAATCAGATATGATTTTATATTGTCTGAGACCAATATCATATGTGGTCCTAAAGGTGTTCCTTTGTTTTCCTTTTAAAATACAAATTGAATCAGATATGATTTTATATTGTATGGGACTCACATCATATGTGGTCCTAAGAGTATTCCTTTGTTTTCCTTTTAAAATACAAAGTTCTTATTTGAACCTCCCTATATATATATATATCACTACTAAAATGGAAAGTTTTCACCTACGGACATTTCCTTAGGAAATCTGTCGCTAAAAGGTAATTCGTCACAAAAGTTCGTTGCTAAATTGTTGGTGGGTAAATTAAATCAGTGAGAGATTACCCAGGAAATTCTTGGATAATCCGTTGATATTTTCTTGAAAACATCGGATTTCTTCGGAACCATTAGTATTCCCTGGGTGATCCGTGGTAATCACCCATGGAAATTTCCCTTGGTGTTTTTTTGTGGGTGAAAGTCATTTGTTTTGTAGTGTATATATATATAGAAGCGGGTTCATACGAGGACGGTACCAATTTACGAGAATACGAGGACAATTCTCGGCCAGTCATTTTGTACATGAAAATTTTCATGTACAAAATCACATATGATTTCATGTACAAAATCATATGTGATTTTGTAAGCATCAAAAAGGACACGGGCGACTTTTCCCGTGGACAAGTCGCGGAAAAAGTTGTGGCTAATCATATATCATTTTGTATGTGTATCATATGTGATTTTGTACATGAAAAATTTCATGTATAAAAATGATTGGCTGAGGATTGTCCTCGCATTCTCGTAAATTGTTATCATCCTCGCATGAACCTTTCTCTCTCTCTCTATATATATATATATATAGGGGATGGATCAAATGAGAATCACCTCTCCTTAAAGGAACAAAGGAACAAATTGTGGACCACATATGATGTGGGCCTCACATAATATTAAATCATTTATGATTTAATATTATGTGGGACCCACATCATATGTGATCCACAAGTGTCCATTTGTTCCTTTAAAAATGCAAAGTTCTTATTTGAACCTTCCTCTTTCTCTCTCTCTCTCTCTCTTTCTCTATATATATATATATATATAGTGGGAGATTCACATGACAAAGGTAAAGAGGTTAAGGATGTGAAGAGAAATTATTCATATGTAAATTATTGATAAATTTATTTAAAGATGCATATATGAATCTATGTATTTGCTTACGTATCAATAATTCTCTGAGATCCCTATATGAACGAAAAGAAATCATTAACCAATATTCATATATGTATATTTATTCTCATATTCTCAATCTTTTTCCCTTTTTTCATTTAAACCAATATATATATATATATATATATAGGGTGGGTTCAAATGTGAATCTATCTTTGATTGTGAACATGAGGATGAATCACAACCATTCATTTTAGATCAGATCAAAAGATGAGGGACAAAATTCACGGTGGCATTTTTGTAAATAAGTGGAAAACTCAGGTCATGGCTTAAATCATAAATACAACCTGACGATTCAAATCAGAACCAGACATCATCATCTTCCCCAAATGTCTTCATCATCTTCACCATATTTGTTCAAATCAGAACCAGGGATCATCATCTTCCCCAAATTTCTTCATCATCTTCCCCATATTTCTTCATCATCTTCCCCAAAAGAAATTTCACTTCCGTCTCCAAATTTCTTCATCATCTTTCCCAATATAAATTTTTGCACAAGTTTGTTTTTGCTTTGTGTTCCTCCTTAGAATCACAAGTCTTTTCAGATCCAGATTCTTTTTCTTGATAAAGTATAAGAAGGTTATTCAAATGTTTTTTTCCCTTTAATATGATCGTTCATCATTTTATCAGAGAAAGCTTCTTTGAAACACATTTGCTTGAATTCTTGTTTTTCAAAAACTTTGGTTCCATTGTAGGTTATATTCAATCTGAATATAAGCTACAATTTTGGGTTTGTATACTTGTAGCTTATATTCAGACTTAATATATTCTATAAATAGGTGTTTGAATAATTGTAGCTTATATTCAGACTGAATATAAGCTACAATTTGGGGTTTGTAAATTGTAGCTTATATTCAGACTGAATATAAGCTACAATTTGGGGTTTGAATAATTGTAGCTTATATTCAGTCTTAATATAAGCTACAATTTGGGGTTTGAATAATTGTAGCTTATATTCAGCCTGAATATAAGCTACAATTTGGGGTTTGTATACTTGTAGTTTATATTCAGACTGAATATAAGCTACAATTTGGGGTTTGAATAATTGTAGCTTATATTCAGACTGAATATAAGCTACAATTTGGGGTTTGAAAATTGTAGCTTATATTCTGACTGAATATAAGCTACAATTTGGGGTTTGAATAATTGTAGCTTATATTCAGACTGAATATAACTACAATTTGGGGTTTGTATCCTTGTAGCTTATATTCATACTGAATATAAGCTACAATTTGGGGTTTTGATAAGCTGCCTTATAAGTTATAAGATACCTTATAAGCTACTTTTGCCAAACATAGCTTTAGTGTAGTTGTTTGGATGACGATAAGTTAACTTATAAGATACCTTATAAGATATCTTATTGATAAGTTAATAAAAGTAAGGTTTTGATAAACTATCTTATAAGTTATAAGAGCATCTCTAATAGCTATGGTAAAAAATTTCTATAATAGAATATGAAAAGTGAAAATCTCTAAAAAAAATTGCATCCGACTCCAGCAGCTATTCTATTTTAGCATTTCTAACTAAACTATATTAATAAAATATTCAATACATTTAATAAAATATTATTTTTCTCTCTTACATTTGTCATGGCAATAATTCTAATTGGTTGCATATAATTAAATTATTATTTCTCTCTTTTCTATATGGTTTTAGAGTTTTATCTAAATTTAGAGATTTTTTTCATCTCTCTCCTCAATTATCTATTTTAGCATATAGAATAGCATAGCTATTGGAACAACAAATATGCTAAAATCACTCTTTTTTCTATTATATCATAGCTGTTAGAGATGCTCTAAATTTCTTATTAGCTACTTTTGCCAAACATAGCCTTAATTATTTTTGTTATAAGCCCAAATTTACGATCAAGATTTTAGGGACAAACCTCGGCCCGCTGGCAACTTATATGGTAAGCTTTGGCCCACTTAAATGCGGTGATTGACTCCTCGTTAGAGCATCCAAAATGTAGAGGGTTTTTTTTATAAAGAAAAGTCTAAAAAATTATCTTATTTTGAATAAAATCTGTAAGGTTTTTCAAATTGGTTACATATATTTTTATAAGTTGTAAAAATAGGTTAATTTGATAAAAACTTGGAAAAAAACTCAACAAGCTAGATAATTTAAAAATAAGTAACTCCCTATTTTTTTTAACAAATTTTCATAAAGAATTTAGCAAATAAATCCGGAACTTTTTTCCTACAAAATCATGAACAAAAAATTACATGCAATCCATATCACCGGAAACAAAGTACACCAATTAAACAGAGAAAAAATTATATCATTTTTAATACCAGATGTAAAAGGTGAATTATATCCCTATCCCCTTCTCACTCACATACTTTATAATATATACCATCTCTATCACTTACCTACATCTTATAAGTTTGTGATTGGGAGGGGTACGTATAGCAACCCCCATTGTAGAATATACAAAAGATATGCTTAAAACATAAATTAAATTCATTAACTTAATTTTTTTTATGTATAAATATTTTTGTGCATATATATTTATGCTTTAGGCATAACTATTGTATCTTTCAGAATTAGTAATAAAAATGTTATAATTTTATATTTTTTAATTGGTTCATTGTCTATTGTTGTTGAAGAGATGATTTTGTTCTTAAAATGTTTCAGATTTATTTGTTCAAAATTAAGTTCATTCTTTTGTTACTTCAAAAAAAATTGAGATTTATTTGATAAAAAGAAGTTCAAAATTTATTTGGTAGAAAGATTTAGAAAAAAAATAGAATTTATTTGTTAAAAAATCAAGGGCTTAATCATTTAAAATCAGATAGTTTTTAGACTTTTTAGATCTTTTTTAAATTTTTGTTAAAATTAACTTGTTTTTACATATTACAATGAAGTATTTTAATCAGTTTTAAAAATTTAATGATTTTATTAATCAAAAATTACTTTAAAGACTTAATAATTTAAAAATAGTTTATTGGATTTTATTATACTTTTTTTTTTCACTCAATTTGTTGGCATGTTTTTTTATAAATCTCAATGTCTGTTCGTTACGATAGAAACTTCTTTTTAAGTTTTTTTAATTTTTTTAAACTTTTCAAGATTCCATTATTTTAATTTTATATTATTTATTACTAGAAGGGTACTCGTACTATGCAGCGAGATACATCTCAGTTTTAGGTTTCATTTTAATTTTTGTCTCTATCGATGTTCTAATGGTTTTATGTGGTTTTAAAAAAACAATTTTAATGTTTCATTTTAAAGTTTTTTTTATGTAATTTTTCTAATTCAAATTTTTTTATCATAATTAAATTTAGGTTTAATAACGAATATAATATTTTATATAGATAATAATTAAGTATTTTGTTAAAACTCAATAATTATCTTAATTATATTTTAGATTTTTTATATTTAAAATTTGATGTTTATCTTGTATTTGATCATACTTATCTGTAGTTAGTTACACGGATTCAGAAATGAAGCTTTAATAAGTTGTACTTATTCATAATTTATTTGTAATCTTGAAAATTAAGTAATTAACATTAAATAGCAGTACCTAAGGCTTAAAAAGTTGTTTTTAAGAATTTTTGGTCAAATGCTTTATAATATAGTATAGATATAAAGAGGGGTTCAAAAAAAAACTTAAAAATTTATATGCACAAATGCATATATATACAAGCGATTGAAGTTGTATTTTTTCCTATACATGTGTGCATGTTACAAACTATCAGTATGCATTTGTGCATGTCATCAAGATGGAAGACTATCAGAGTGTTCTTTAGTTTTTCTTTTTTTAAAGATTTTTCTTTAAACTTGACCCTATATTTTTTTTTATAAAAAATTAAGATATTAGCACTTATACATATCTAGCTTGAAAAAGTTATTTTTAATTGTAAAATTTTAATTAAGTTTCTATTTATTAATACTAAAAAATATGTCAAAAATTACTCTAGAAAATTTCTCAAACTCTATAAAATTGTATAAAAATTGGGCTATCAAAATAATCCTCTATAGAAATTGTATAAAAATTTATAAACATAAAAATAAATATAAATATAAATATAAAAATAAATGAATTCATAAAAATTGGGTTTTAAAGGATTCATAAAAATTATATAAAAATACCCTAAATTTGTTTTATTGGTTTCAATGACTACTAAACGAATAACTTTTGCTTACGGACTTTTTTCTAGAAAATCCGTCGTTAAAAGGGTGATTTCTCACAAAATGTCACAAACGTTGATGGTAACTTATTGATGTGTAATTTAAATTAATCACAGATTTACACACCAATTCTCTGGATGATTCGTTGGTATTTCCTCGAAAAACGTCAGATTTTATTATTTACATTCTAATATGTAAATGACTATTACTAAAAGTTTGTGAAATTCTTTCTTTATTTGATAAAGGTTATAGTTTTATTTTGCCCTTAATTATCTCCTATTCAGTAAAAGCATATTCTTTTTACCTCAAAAACAATTGGCAATCCATAATCAAAGGGCATCCATGACCTTGTTTCTTCTATAATCATGTTATAAACATTTTGTTCTACGCATTTCTTGCCCAAAACAAACCCATTTACAAAATAAATAAATAAAACATAATACCAAAACCGACATTACCGATTACAACAATTAGAAAACTATAATGGCGGATGAGGACAAGGCAGAGCGTGATCGAATCTTCAACAAATTTGATGCAAATGGGGACGGTAAGATAACTTCTGCTGAGCTTGGAGAATCTTTAAAGACGCTTGGCTCTGTATCCGTTGAAGAGGTGCAAACTATGATGGACGAACTCGACACTGATGGAGATGGGTACATTTCTTATGATGAGTTTACTGATTTTTATAATGCCAACAAAGGTTTGATGAAGGACGTTGCCAAAATCTTCTAATTGTTATCTCTTCTTTATTTTATGAAGATAATGTTATTTTTGATGATGCCTCTCTTAATTCATAATTTTTTGGGTTATTTAATGTCTTTATATTTGTTATTAGTTTACAATGTAAAATATAAGATAAGAGATATAAATATCAAAAGTAAATTCTTTTACATAGAAATTCTTAAATCTAAAGCTACGATGATCGATTTTATCTGTGTAAAATTGCAAACTTGATGAAGTAACGTTAAGACTTAGTTGCAATGTTATGGCGGTGTTGCGGTGATACATCGTGAGAGGCCCAACTGACCCCGCAAGATCTATAACCAAAAAAAAATCATAAATTGTTTCATGCTCTAGATCAAACTATCGACACCCATCTAAAAATGTGTTTTGACCCACAATTTCAAACTTCAAACCAAATGAAAAGTAATAAAAGCAACTCACTATCCCATTTAAAAGTCGAGCACATTTAAATCCCATTTTCCCATTCTTAGTTGATAACTCATCAATATGGCTAATAGTGACTTGCTTTTTGTTTAATTGTTAAATGTTTTATTAATTCATTAGAAAAATAAAAAGATTTTCAAAAAAATAAAAACCAACCAAAATATGAAATTATTAAATGATTCTTGTAGTATTCTTTGATGTCTAAGGAAGTTGATTAAAATGATTTTCATTTGGATCTATCTGAACGAAAAAGAATTATAGAGTATCGCCTTATTAAAGAAATGAAATAAGACCAAAATGTTCGATTAGAAATCCTTTTTATTTGACTTTTATTATAGTTTCTATTAATTATATTACTTAATTCCGACCCAATTAGCAAAAAACTTGGATCTGTGTCACTGTACGTTGTAGTCTTATGTTTTAAGAAAAATCGTCAATACAATGTTCTTTTAATTATTGTTCTTGCAAAGATTCATAAGCATCCGTATAAGCAATATTTAGTTTGATATATAACTCGGTTATATATTTGTTGTAACGCCCGAAAAAATGGAAAATAAAACGATTGTAACTTTAGTTGGATCGGAAATAATTAAAGTGGAAATTAAGGGGCGGAAATATAAAATGCAAAGACATGTTTTGCTAAGTCTTAAAAGTTTGAAATTTGGTTTTTATCGATTTCGCTGCAGCAGTTTTGGGGATGTTTTGACACCCATTTAAGCATCGTTTGAGCAATGTTTTATGCTATTTAGGGGTTATTTACTTAAACACTTACTCGGTAAGCGCTTATCGGTAAAATTTAACACTATCACTTACTTACCAAGTAATATTTTAGTCCACTAAAACGGTCTCGTATGCACAATTTACCCGATAAGCGCTAACCGTGGTAAGAGCTGTAGCCCTCACTTACCGGGGTAAGACTCTTGGTCCTTGCCTTCGCTGTTACCGGGTAAGATTTTTGGTAATTGTCGTATTCATCCGGTAAGGTAATATAACTTGGTAAGCGCTTACTCGAGTAAGTACTTGGTAAACGGCCCCTTAAGTTTCTCTATGTGTTCCGAGCAAAACCATGTTGGCGATGTGCAAAAGGATCGAGATTTGAGAGAGAACTTGATCAAGGAACAAGTTACGTTTCAGACGAGATTAATGTGACGAATTCAAGGTAAAGTCTTATCATATTTGATGACTTATATGTGGTTAGACTCCTTTTTATGGTATCTTCGAGTAATATGATCGAGTATAGAGGGCCAAGGATGATTGTACTTCAATTTTTTGGCCAAAAGTTGTTGATACAACGGGCCTGTCTCGACGGGTTTGGAAAACCCAATGTTTGAGTAAAATATTTGATCTTAATCATTGTAGATGGTGTATAACATTGATACAATTAAGTATTATGGATTTAAGGAAAATAAACGACTAAAAACAAACTTAAATCGTTTTAATTTTGGTGAAAACCAAAGAAAATGCAAAGGGTTCCTAGGTTTTAATTTGTTAGGTTGTTGGTTGGACTCGTGAGCTGGCTTTGGCCGAGAACAAGGCTGGCCCTAGGCACGTGCAGCCCGTGCGACCGTACAGGACATCAAAGCCTAAGTGGGCATCAAGTTTTCGCCTATTATTAGTTTTGAGTTTAATAATTTGGTAATTGGACAATTGCGCTTTAACTATAAAAACAAGCCCCCAAGGCCTGTTAGTGATTGATATTTAAATTCGCATCATGAATCGATGAACCCCCAACATTCCAACAACTCAAGACGATTTCTGTTGTTCTTCAAAGTTCGACTCTTTCGATTTTCAAGGCATGACATTCCTTTTCCAGCCGATTAAGGATCATAAAGTTAGATTCAAGAAATCGGAGATGGTAATCCTGAATGGTCGATTTCTATTGTTGATTGAACTTGTTGAGTTGTTGTGTAAGACATATTATGATTTATAAATCTTTAATCCTTTTCGCAACAAAAAAAAATCTAAATTTCTAATAGATTAGTATATAGTTGTACCATGTGTGGATGTGTGGGTTACTGACTTACTGGGCTAAGGTCTAAGGATTTATGTCTTTTGGATAATGAATTTTGCATAGGGTTGTAAACGAAATGAAAGTTTAACGAATCGTTCGTAAACTGTACGGCGGAAATTCGTTTATTTAATAAATGAACAGACATGAACACATTTTTTTGATAATAAGTCTTTCTTGTAAATTGAATCTTAAATTTTGAAATTTGCAATGTACATGAGCACCTCAGTGTGTCAACATAGTTGGAGCAAGTTATACAAAGATAACACCATATTGTAATATTGCCTTATTGGAAGCTTGTTCTTTGCAATACATTTTTTTGAAAGGCATTATTTATTAAACATTAAAACCAAACCAACAAAGTTATACACCACCAAACCTCCCAACATTAGGAGAACCAAAAGATAACCGGCACCGTTTGGTCTATTAAGACCTTTTACATAGACAGCATGGTTAAGTCAGATGAGATAGCCAACCCCCACACTATAGTCGTTCAGCTGAGATATCATGTGTGTTGAGTTGTATTATTTATATGCATAAATTATAATGATTTTCGGTGCAGATTAAATGTTACAATGGTCGAGGTAATATTTATGTGAATATTGTTCTATATAAAAATCATGAGCTTACTTAGCAATAACTAAAATAGTATGTATCTCAGGATTTGAGAAAATGTGCGCCGTAAGGGCGTGGTCAAGTGTGAATTTGTCACTCAATGTTGATTGTTGATGATATTAGCTATTCAATTTCAATATTTGGTATGTAATAGACTTAGTACCCGATGCTTTGGATCATTTATCTTTTGTTTAGTGTTTGATCAGATATTTACGTCTTTTTGCTACAAATATTTGTAAGATATTTATGGTTTCAGTTCTTATTCCTTGAGAATTCAGCCTTAATTTAATCACAACCATAAAATTTTAGGGTGTGACATTTGTGACAAAAATCATGCTTAAATCAAAGTTTTGTAATTATATATAGTGATGCGTAAATATGTAATTTAATAAATTAAAACAAAATCATATTTAGAGTAAATTACAAAATTTGTTCTTGTGGTCATATAAAACCTACCCATTTGGTCTGTAAACAAAATAATTACAAGAATTATTATTGTAATTTCAATTGTGTTACGGTTTGAATCTTTTAATTTAACTCTATTTAAAATTTTATCATCAATTTTTAAGGATTATTTATCAAATACTTAGCGAATAAGTTTTTGTTGTGTGTCACTAATTACTCTCTTACCTTCCGGATGAAAAAAGCAATAATATAAATTAATCTTACCCGGTAAGAGGAATAACAAAAACCAAGAATTTATCTGGTTAAAGACAGAGAAACCATTTACCTAGACATCATTTATTCGGCAAAAAAAACACTTACCAATAATCTATTTTAATGATTAAAAATCAATAAAATAAGTGACGATAATTATCTTATTGATAAGCTCATAAGTACTTACCTAACAAATGTTTGATAAACAACTTTATTATAACTCTTAGGGGCTGTTTGGTTCACGGAATCCGATGGAATTGGAAGGAATTGGAATGGCCAAATCCATTGACCGAATTCCTTAATGCTGTTTGGTTCGCGGAATGAATAGACCGGATTCCATCGGATTCCACCGAATTCCATGGTTGATGGATTTGATCATTCCTTAACATATGTGAAGGATTTTGAATTCCATTTCGTATCAAATGCAACATAATTTATAAATTTCTTTTAGAAAGACAACAATAAATTTAACCACCACCCTCTCCCCGCCCCACCCTCATCGACAACATATCCGCCACCACCGCCGACACCGCCACCGCCACTACCACCACCACCATCAATTAACATTATCATTCCACCACCGCTACCGTCACCCCCACCCCCACCCCCACCCACCACGTCACTATTTTTTGCCGGCATACTCATAGTCGCCACCCACCCCTACACCCTACCCCACCCACCTACCCACCACCACCACCACCCACCACTAATGTCCTCATTACAATTGTCACCCCCACTCCCGATAGATGCATATTTCTATTCTTTTACGAGATTCCATTCCAATTCCTATCAACCAAACGCATGGTCAAATTCCATCAAATTTCATTCCAATTCCTTCAAAGTCAAATTCCTTGATGGATTCCAATTCCATCGAATTCCATTCCGCGAACCAAACGCCTCCTTATTTTTTAACTGAACCCCAACTTTATATGGAATAGCTTTTATATATTTCATGTTACTTGTAGTTTTAAACTTACATTTTAGCCATGAATGATAATATGGCCAGCTCGAATATTTTTCAGCCCACGTGGCACGTGATCTCCACCTAAGCCGCTGGATTTTCTTTATTTCGTCGGCGCATGTGGCCACATGCATTCCCTCAATGGGGTTTTATTTCTATTTTATATCACACAACGAGCCTGCCTGCTCGGCTTAAACCTCGGCTCAAGTGCATGTTTCAGGCTACATTAGCTTAGCTATGTTCGAGCCTGCTGATTTATATTTTTTTAGAATAAACTATGATTTTCGTCCATGTAGTTTGATGTCTATAACGATTTTCATCTCTTTGGTCTTTAAAATTTGTTTTTTTCATCCCTATGGTTTTCATTTTGTTTTCCTTTTCGTCCTTTAGGCTAATACTGTTAAAATAATCCGTTAAAGTAAGACACTACAAAACAAATGATTTTTACCCATAAAAATTACCCAGGGAAATTTTCGTGTATGATTACCCATGGACCACTCATAAAATACCAATGGTTCAGTAAAATTCAATGTTTTTCGAGAAAATAGCAACGGATGACCCATACATTCCCTGAGTAATTTGTCATTGATTTAAAATACCCATCAGCAATTTACACACCAAGTTTTATGACAGTTTTGTGAGGAATCATCAATTAGCGACAGATTTCCCAGAGAAAAGTCCGTAGACAAAAGTATTTCGTTTAGTAGTGCGGCCAGTCAGAGGTGGAAGATTCTGGTTCTGAATCGCCAAAGACGATTCATACCATAGAAAGTCACGTGCAACAGATTCATATTTCTTGGTGAAGTAGCTTTCCTCCGCCTCCGACTGGTTGGTTACCGGATCTGAAAACTCCTCATCTCCATATCGTCAAATAGATTCAAAAAGAATGAGCTTAGAGTTGAACGATAACGCAATAAGGAGCTGTGATTTGAGCCATGATTCTCTTCTTCCTGTTGCTGATTATGATTATGATGATTGTAGTTGGGATAAGGATCTAAAGGAATCAACTGTTTGATCTTTGCAAACTCTCCGTCGGCTGGATGTTTGAACTAGGGGTGTTCATCAGTTGACATCCACTGGATGTGAGGGGAACCGAACCGATCCAATCATCCATTGGATGTTGGATTTTGCCAACCGAACCGAACCGATCCATTGGATCGGTTCGGTTCCATCCATTGGATACCTGTCGGATATCCAATGTGGTTGGATCCATCCAATGTGTTAATTCAATCAGATTTTTAACAATGAAAAAAATTAATTAATCATTGTTAATATGTGTTAAAACAAACACAAGTGAAGCTAAAATTGAAGACAAACTAATTGGATGATGGTTGGATGGATAATTGGATGGTCATCGGATGGTTAATTGGATGGTCATCGGATGGTTAATTGGATGGTCATCAAATGGTTAATTGGATGGCAACTGGATGTTGGTCGGTTCGGTTTGGTTGGTTTTGGTCGGTTCTGGACTGCCATCCAAGAACCGAACGATCCAAATTGGATGTTGAAATTTTCAATCCGATCCGATCCAATTACAATTGGATGTCCAATTATAGTCGATCGGTTCCAATTGGATCGGTTATTTTTTGCACACCCCTAGTTTGAACGTTGACGAAATTCATATCTCTGGAAATCGCATCCGAAGAACCACCACCACCGCCATGGCCGTACATCCCGCAAAACTTAATAAGAATTTGGATTTGAAGAACGGGAGGATGAGGCATACGCCATGGGGGAAGGAGTGGTGTTGTCGTTCGTTCACGAGAGGCATGGATGGTTCACCGACGATGGATAGAAGGGAGAAATGGAGGTGGAGGTCGGTGTTGGGGATTTGTCCGATAAGATGTTGGGTTATCTAGTAAAGAAAAATTAAAGAAAAGGCAGACCATAATACCCCTGACTTAACCTCCCTTTTTAATGTCATTAGTTCAGGGATGAAAAAAGAAATAAAATATAAATCACAGAGATGAAAAAAAAACAATTTTTAAAGACCAGTGATGAAAATCCTTATAAACATCAAACCATAGGGATGAAAATCGTAGTTTACTTTATTTTTTAAATACAGAAAATTAATATTAAAAAGAGTAATATAAATTAAAAATACAATAAGTTTAGAATGCATAAAATGTACACTTAAAAACAGACCCAATTTACAGATGAAGGAAATTAAAAAAATAACGAGAAAACAAACAAACACTAACAACTGAAAAGACGAATCGACTAGATCGTGTGTACACACAGACTTTTTGGGTCTAAGATCCAAAGTCAAGAGAGAAATTCAGTCTTATGGTTCTTCATCATCTGTACATGGCTTTTTTTTCCTAGGTGCTCATTTTATATGAGCTTTTAGTTTAATGTTTTTATTCGAGAGACGTGATTACTGATAAGAACTTATTGAATCCATCGTGCATTTGTGTAGCACGTACACTATGATATATGTTGATTTTATTATAGTTAAGAATTCAAACTTGTAATTCTAGTTTATTGTTCTATTATTTGTTTCTTTTAATATTATTTTTATGGTTTATATGGTTGAAAATGCAAATCAAAATCGAAATATATATATTTCTTAAAAGAGATAGAATACTTATTTTATCAATATAATTTTATACTAGAAGGGTACTCGCGTAATGCAGCGAGATACATATCGTTTTTAATGTTTCATTTTATTTTTTGTCTCTAACGATGTTATAATGGTTTTGAAAAATAGATTTTTAATATTTCATTTAAAAGCTCTTTTTTTATATAATTTTTTTAATTATATTTTTAGTTTAATAATATAGCTTTATATAAAAATAATAAATAATTAAGTATTCTGTTTAAACTTAATGATTATCCTAATTATATTATATATTTTTTATATTTAAAATCAAATGTTTATCCGTAGTTAATTACATGAATTCAAGAATTAAGCTTTAATAAGTTGTATTTATGCATAACTTCATTGTAATCTTGAATTCTAAGTAATATGCATAAATAAATAGTACTAAATGCTTAAAAAACGGTTTTTAAGAGTTTTTGTCAAATGCTTTATATAATAAACTCAAATGGTACTCGCGCAATGCAGCAAGATACATCTCAGTTTTAAGTTTTATTTCAATTTTTGTCTCTATTGATGTTCTAATGGTTTTATGTGATTTTAAGAAAATGATTTTAATGTTTAATTTAAAAGTTCTTTTTTTTATGTAATTTCTCTAATTCAAATTTTTTATCATAATTAAATTTAGGTTTAATAACAAATAAAACTTTTTATATTGATTATAATTAAGTATTCTGTTAGAACTTAATGATTATCTTAATTATATTTTAGATTTTTTGTATTTAAAATTAGATGTTTATCTTGTATTTGATCATATTTATCTGTAGTTAGTTATACGGATTCAGAAATGAAGTTTTAATAAGTTGTACTTACGCATAATTTATTTGTAATATTGAAAATTAAGTAATTAGCATTAAATAGCAGTATCTAAGGCTTAAAAAGTTGTTTTTAAGAGTTTTTGGCCAAATGTTTTATAATATACTAGAAGGGTACTCGCGCAATGCAGCGAGATACATCTCAGTTTTAAGTTTCGTTTTAATTTTTGTGTCTATCGATGTTCTAATTGTTTTATGTGGTTATAAGAAAATGATTTTAATGTTTCAGTCTTAAGCTAATCAGTATTGGTAAGACGGGTACGTAGACGCACAAGATTTAAAAGTTCTTTTTTTATGTAATTTCTATAATTCAAATTTTTTATCATAATTAAATTTAGGTTTAATAACGAATATAACTTTTTATATAAATGATAATTAAGTATTCTGTTATAACTCAATGATTATCTTAATTATATTTTAGATTTTTTATATTTAAAATTAAATGTTTATCTTGTATTTGATCATACTTATCTGTAGTTAGTTACACAGATTTAGAAATGAAGCTTTAATAAGTTGTACTTACGCATAATTTATTTGTAATCTTGAAAATTAAGTAATTAGCATTAAATAGCAGTACATAAGGTTTAAAAAGCTGTTTTTAAGAGTTTTTGGCCAAATGCTGTTTTTATAATATAGTATAAATATAATTTTATATAATTAACTAAATACTTATATTTTAGATAAGAGTAAATTACGGATTTGGTCCTTGAGGTTTGAAAAATGTTTTGGATTTAGTCCCCACAATTTGTTTGTTACAAGATAAGTCTCAAAGCTCGTATTTTCGTATCGAATTGATCTCTACCACTAACGGCTGTTAACTCCCATCCATTAAATGAGGGGCTTTTTCGTCTTTTTCTTCTTTTTTGTTTTTTCTCCTTTTTACAAGGACCAAATATATAATTTACTTAATTATATTTAAAATAATTATGTATATTATGTATAAAGATTATTTTCTATTATTTATATAAAGATACCAAGAACATCAAGAACACCAAGAACACATCTTCTTCACCAAAAACACCAAACCCACTTAAAAAAACCAAAATCAAACTCATATCTAAAAACCAAAACCAAAATCAAACACATCCAATAACCAAAATCAAACCCACTTAAAAAACCCAAAATCAAACTCATTAATGAAAAAAAGAGATCGAGATCTAAAAGAGAGAGATAAAGAGAGATCTGAAAGAGAGAGAGAAGATGAAGTCGCCGGAAAACTCGTCAGAGAAGACGAAGTCGCGGAAAAACTCACCGGATAAGACGAAGTCGCCGCAAAAACTCGACGGAGAAACTCTTCTTTCAGATCTCTCTCTCTCTCTCTCTCTCTCTCTCTCTCTCTCTTTCAATCTCGATCTTGATCTCGTTTAAAAACTTTGAAGATGTGTTTTTGGCGGCGGGCGACTGGAATCAATGACGAGAGGGGATGGGGTGGTCGACGGTTGTCGATGACGATGAGAGAAAGGGGAAAGAAGGGGGCTGGCGATTGGTGGTTGGATGGTGACGATGGTGGCTGTAGGAGAGAACCACGGTGGTGGAGGGTGAGTCTCCGACGAGATGGTGGTGTTCTCGTCGGCATGAGGTAGAGAGGGTCGGCGGCAGAGGTTGAAGGTGGTGGTGGCCGGCGATGGCGGCGGTTGTAGTGGTGGTGGCCGGATTATCTTGTGCAGAAGATGAAGAAGGGTAAGAAGATGAAGAAGATGATGGGTGGGTGGGTGGGTGGGGTTGAAGGTGGTGGTGGGCGACGATGGCGCCGGTTGTAGTGGTGGTGGTCGGATTATCTTGTGCAGAAGATGAAGAAGGGTAAGAAGATGAAGAAGATGATGGTTGGGTGGGTGGGTTGCATGGGTATATGTATATATGTATTAATATATATTTGATAAATATAATTAAGTAAACTACATATTTGGTCCTTGTAAAAAAGAGAAAAAAAAAAGACCAAAATGCCCCTCATTTAACGGATGGGAGTTAACAGCCGTTAGTGGTAAGGACCAATTCGATACGAAAATACGAACTTTGAGGCTTATCTTGTAATAAACAAATTGTAAGGACTAAATCCAAAACAATTTTGAAACTTCAAGGACCAAATCCGTAATTTACTCTTTAGATAATTTAATTTTTTTAAAGATAAAATTTATGAAGTTTATCAGTCAAGTTTATAGAGTTTTAAAAAGTTGTATGTAGTTTGCAATAATTTATAATATTGAACTTTAAGATTTAACATTAATAAACGGTATTTGATGTTTAATAAAGTGCTCTTAATAATTTAAACTAAATATTTTATAATCTAGGATAGATAACTTTGAGATTTGGTTTCAACCAAACCGTATACGTTCATATAAACTCATATATTTTCAGTTCCTTTAATTTCTTAGGACACAACTTTAGACCGAGATATAACTAGATTAAATGAGATAAAAATGCAATTTTTTGTCCCACCATAATTGTGAAACAAAAATCCAAAAGATATAATAAGATCAGTAAATTACTAATTAAACTAGTAATATCAAATCAAAATTCTAAAACCTTTTACAATTATAAAATTACATATAAATATTAGTCTTGTTTAAGCTTGTATATTCTTGATCATTAACCAATATACATTAACCTTGTAGGTTAGTTCAGCTAGTAATAAGACTTAGCCCTTTCATGATCTTTTTCAGAAGTTACTGGTTCGAATCCTGTAAAATCACTAAAAGTTTATTTAAATGTTTTTCAAGATACTTAAAATTAATTGAGATACATATAAGTTGACCTTATTGTTGGGTCACCGATGATTTGGTGATGAACCACCTTCCTTTGTATGAATGAACTTTTACAGGTTCTTTTGAAGGTCTGAAATATGCTTCAAGTATTGAAGAGTCAAAGACTATTCAATCAAGGGTTGTACATCAAAAATTGGAATTTTGGATGTATCAACCAACTTCAATATTCAGATCATTTTGCCAAGTCAAGATTGGGTCACCAATATAGTGGGTCACCGATGGTACACTCAAAAGTCATCAAAAGTACTAAGGACATCAAATAAGATGAGGTCATCAAGTTTGATGTCATGGTCACCGACACTATAATCTTGGTCACCGAAATTGCAGGTATATTTTCTAAGGCTGTGATATCAAGTCACAAGTTCAAGGGTGTACACTTTTGTCATTTAGTGAAAGATGAAGTTTATCAAGCAAAGTGTACACTTATCAATTCCAAATTTCATACAAGGTATCCACCGATGTGATACATAGTGTGATGTATCACTTAGCAATTTCAAAGGGATAAGTTCTTGACTCACATCAATTGCAAGACACGTGAGCCAGCAAGAACTTGGGCATCAAGTCTTAAATAAAGACATTCTCTTTTATTCTTATAAAAGGAATATTTGTCTTTTAGCTAAAAGGTTTGATGGGACTTCACAAAGCATGAAGAAAAGAAGATAAAGTTATCTGACATTACGTGCTACAAGGAATGGTTCATCCATTATTCTAGTACAAAGGAAGTGGTCTCTTCCTTTGTCCAAAATAGATAATCTTCCAACCTAATGAAACCTTGACAACCGTCCACTCGCATCCCATGTACGGGCACTATAAAAGGAGATGAAGTCCTTCCCAGAAATCTCACGCTTTCAACAAATCTTCAGAGTGATTATTTGTGTGACTGTGGCAAAGCTGTGTGCTATAACAGTATTGTTTTAACTTCCTTAGTGTATAAGTTAATTGCTGTTATCTGTGTGTTTAGTTTGATAGAATAGTGTGTCTGTTCTTTTCCGCATCAAACTATCTATGTGTAAATTTTTAATATTTATATTAAAAAATTTAAAAAGAGTATATTCTGTGTGTTTTATATTCAACCCCCCTTCTACAAAACCCTCTCTTAGTTAGCCATCTCTCATTGGGGACTAACACTTATATTAAAAAAAAAATCAACGTACATAATGTTTTTTTTATGAATGGAAGTTGGCCAAGTGCTAGTATGCTAGATGACTCCAAAATCCAATTATTTTTCAATACGACATCAAACCTAATTCTATTAATATACTATATTAAAAAGACTCGAATAATTTAATTTATAAATTAAAGATATGGTGGTTATCTAATTATAAATTATGGCGTGGAATGCACCCTTAAACAAAAAAAATTCCCACAAAATTATCGATACATCTAAAATAAAAAGAAACTTGTGTCAAATAAAAAATATATTTTTATTTATATAATTAAATGAGTATTTATTCAATCATTTTAACTTATGGCGTGGTCTTTAATGAACTTTCAAAATAGAAGATAAGAGATTACAGGCAAGAAAAATTGCTGATGACGTTTTTCTAAAATGAATGAAAAAATATGAAATATACTATCTAATTTAAAAACCTTCTTAAAAATAATTATAATAAAAGGAAAATAGTTTTTAATTTTATTTTTTACCGATATATAACTTTAAAGTTAAATGTTTAGTAGATAGAAAAAATATTTTATTAAAATATAAAATATTTTAATACTCTAACTAATGTTCTGATTTATAATAAAATAGAAAAGTTTTTGAAACTAAAGGTAATTTTTTTTTTTTGAAGGTTTTGAATTTTAATAAACTTTTAAAAATATGTTGGAAATGTTATTATATTCTAATTAGAGCATCTTCAATAGGTTCCTCAAAATGTGGAAGAAGAAAATGAAGATTTTGAGCAAGTATTTGCTCCAATGGCATGTAGCTCAGTTGGTTAAGATGTGAGAAGATGTTTGTTCCAATAGGTCGTTAGTCTTGGGTTCGATCCCATGCCCCCTTGTAATCGTCTTGCCGCTGAGTGAGTCAAGTATGCCCCTTACATTGGGAATTGGTAGCATGTATGGGCCGATTTGCGTGTCCAAGAAATACACGTTTTTGCTCCAATAGCTTCCCCATAATCATCTCCAAAATGGAGAAAGTAGGAGAGAGAGTAGATTTTTATCCAAATATATAGTTCACTCTAAAAATGACTACCAAATGAAATGTCCAATAGAAAATTTTGAAAAATAAACATTTAAAAAGAGAAATAAAATTTTAATAGATGATGTCATATTTTAATATTATTTTATAGAAATTACAAGAAATTTGTTGGAGATAAATGCAACTTTTTTTTAAAGATTTTGTCTTTTAATTTTTTATTTTAAAGAAATTATAAGAAATTTGTTGAAGATGCTCTTATGCCTATGGTTATTTTACAGTCATGTTTTATTGTTATACGATTAATCACAAGAAACTTTGGAAATGCCCATTTCTAAAATAAAAGACAGTAAAAAAAATTAAAAAAAACAATTAAATCATTCATTTTCATTTGGTGAAATCCAATACAAGAATAAAAAAATAAGATTTTAAAAAACACTTCTCTTTTTTCGGGAATCCTACAAGATCCGTTCGTTCTTTTTTCTCTGACAGATAGTCAAAACTTCATCTGGATTCGAATCCTACTGAGAGGTCCACTAAACATCAGAAATTGTTGAAGAAGATGACATGTAGGTAAAAATTATTAGATAATAAGATTCCGTTGTTAATAAACAACTTTTACAGTACATTAACCAAAACTTATTTTACTTGGTAACACTTTTTTTCCCAAAAGAAAAAAAAAGGAAAAAAAAAAACACCCCTACCATAATAAGCCTGTTAAATAAAGGCATGATTTCCTTTTTTTTTAACCGTGAATATCCGGATCAGCTTAATTAGTAATTTTATCATATTGATTCAACTGCTAGATCTATATACAAACTCTCGAAAACGCTTTTGAATCTTCAATTTCTGTACTCTTTGCTATATTCAAACAAATTTATAGCTTCAAAATGGACGTTCTTTTGTTTTTACGTTCTAAAATTTCGGTCAACGCCCATACAAATGATCGTGATCGTCTTCCAACTCCGAAACTCCGAGCATTGCCAACGCTAAATGAGACTTCATTTCGTTCTTTGTTTGTCGAATCGGAGGGTAACAATCGTTAATAACGTAATTGTTAGAAGATAAATTAGTCACGGGTTTTGGCCGGATTGATGGATTTGGTTCGGCTCCGTTCAAGATGGATATAATTACGTCAATATTTGGTCGTTTTGATTCTTGGTTGTTTATACATGCGTCTGCGGCTTGTATCATTCGTGATATTTGGTCTAAGTTTCGTTCGGTAAATTTGATCCGGGGATCGAGTAGTTTCTCTATGGATCCTTGTTGTAATAACGGTTTCGCCTGCAAAATATTTTAAAATTATTATTGGTTTTTGAAAGTGTTTTTTCGGTAACAAAAAGAATTCTTTGAGACACTATAACAACAAAATTGACTTTATAAGATGTCATATATATATATATATATCTAAATGTCATAATAGACTGTTTTATATGACCTAAGTTTACAGGACCAAGGAATTATGCATCGTATGTAAAGGTGTTACAATAATAAAATATGACATTCTGGACATCTTAACAATTTTTTAAGAATACTTTTGAAATAAAACATACTATTAGTCGTTTTATCGTATACTTTATTTGAAAAAATGTCCTACGAAAAACTAATGTATTTTGTTTCAAAAGTATCCTGAAAAAACTTGTTGGGATGTCTAAATATGTTTTAACATCCGATTGTAATACTTTTACATAGACACAATTAATTGTTTGGTTCTATAAACTTTAAGGTCATATAAAACAGTCTATTAAGACATGTTGTCCTATAAAACAGTCTATTATGATAGTCAAGATCATTGAAAAAGCAAAGCAAGTTAAGACTCACCCATAAAACCAAGTTCTCTTCTCCGGCTCCTCTTTTTGATTCAATGGGCCTGCGGCCTGTTATCAACTCCAAAAGAACCACCCCAAATGCATAAACATCGGTTTTATCGGATACTTTCCCGTGTTGGAAATATTCCGGAGCCAAATACCTGCAAAATGAAATCATCTTTTGTCATTGAAACCAACCAAATATATGCATGCTAATTATTGTCAAAAACTTTGTCTAAAATACATGGACCCCATTAGATTACTCTCCGGAAGAGTTGGGTATAGTAACGTCCCAAAATATATAAAGGTGTTGATATATATATATAGGGGAGGGATCAAATGAGAACCACTCATCCTTAAAGGAACAAAGGAACAAATTGTGGACCACATATGATGTGGGTCCCACATAATATTAAATCATATTAAATCATAAATGATTTAATATTATGTGGGTCCCACATCATATGTGATCCACAATTGTCCCTTTGTTCCTTTAAAAATGCAAAGTTCTCATTTGAACCTTCCTCTTTATATATATATATATATAGGGGAGGGTTCAAATGAGAACTCTAATTTGGTTGTGAACATGAGGACAAAGGAGAGTGCGACATGTGTCATATTCAGACTGAATAATGAAGGGAAATATTCAGACACTGAATGTAGTGTTATTCACTCTGGATGTCTTTCATCATTCAGATTGAATGGGACACGTGTCACGCTCTCCTTTGTCCTCATGTTCGCAACAAAATTTGAGTTCACATTTGAACTTTCCTCTCTCTCTCTCTCTCTATATATATATATACACACACACAGAGAGGGAGGCTCAGGGGAAAACGCTAAAAAAAACTAAAGAACACCCTGGGAGCGCTTCATTTGGACAGTATGCACAAATGCATACAAACGACTGTTTTTTTCCATGCACAAATGCATGTCAAATGACCAGTATTCATTTGTGCATACCGTCCAAATGGAGGGCTCCCAGGATGTTCTTCAGTTTTCTTTTTTTTGACGTTTTCCTTTGAACCTGACCCTCTCTCTCTCTCTCTCTCTCTCTCTCTCTCTCTCTCTATATATATATATATATACATGTTGGGGCCTTTCTTGATGGTATCATAGTCAAGATCTACCACTCTAGGATCTTCTAGCCCCCTCTTGACACATATGGACAATTTGTATCCCTCTAGCCTCCAAAAGGGGAGGGGGTGTTAAAAGAGTCCAACATCTAGCTTATACTTTATTTTATTTCTTTTCCATATACGTTGGAATCTCTCTTCAAGATCTTTTGAAAAAGTAATCTAATGGGGTTCCAGATATCCTCACAAAAACTTACCCGAATGTTCCCTTCACAGTTTTACACAAAAAAGGAACCGAAGGAGCAGAAGTCCATGTAGCCAATCCAAAGTCACATAGCTGCAAAGATCAAGTAAACTATAAATCTCAACGAACCCCTTCGAATCATTGTTACACATAAACCACCAAAAAACAAAAAAAAAAAACAGGAATCAAATAAATCAAATTCCTTTCTCACCTTAGGCGATTTTCTTGAAGAAAGAAGGATATTTGAAGGCTTAATATCTCTATGAACCACACATCTTTCGGTTCCATTATGCAAGTACCTTACAGCCTCGGCAACACCAGTGGCAACCTTATACCTTACCGACCACGGAAGTTTTGATCCGCCATTTCTACCGTTTCTTGTTTCTGCGAAAAGGGTATTTTCGTAATTCGTTAAAGATTCAAGATTCAAGATTCAAGAACGAAAAAAGACCCATAAATTCACATGTGAAGGTCGATGAATTTAGTACCACGAAGATATCTTTCTAAGCTTCCACCTGAAACGTACTTGTAAACTAAGAACAAACCCTCTTCTGGATCGATACAAAAGCCCACGAGTGGAACGATGAACGGGTTATGAAGAGAACTTGCTATCATCAATTCTCTACAAAAAGCCTTTGGAGCTTCTTTGTCTTCCTTATCTAACTTCTTGATGGCCACAGAAGTCCTCAAAATACCAACTCTGCCCTTGAACACATAGCTCAATGCACCTCTCCCCAAAACCCTCCCTACCCAGATCAAAAAGATTCAAATTAGACTCAAATTGAAAGGATTAAGAACCTAATTTAGTAATTTACTCCCTTTTTATAGTTCCATTGGGATTAAAGCTAGTGATTTCCAAATGCAAGAATTGAAATTATTTTGTATTTCTTATTATCATGAAGTCTTTCTTGAAGAATTGAAATTAAAAATGCAAAATTTATATGGGTTTTGTTGAATATGAAACACCCACATCTTATAATTGCATTTCTTATTATTATGAAGTTTTTCTTGAAGAATTGAAATTAAAAATGCAAAATTGATATGGGTTCTCTTAGAAATGAAACACCCACATTTTATAATTGTATTTCTTGTAATTATAAAGTTTTTCTTGAATAATTGAAATTAGAAATGCAAAATTGATATGGGTTCTCTTGAAAATGAAACACCCACATCTTATAATTGTATTTCTTATATTATCATTAAGTTTTTCTTGAAGAACTGAAATTAAAAATGCAAATTTGATAAGGGTTTTGTTAAATATGAAACACCCACATCTTATAATTGCATTTCTTATTATTATGAAGTCTTTCTTGAAGAACTGAAATTAAAAATGCAAAAATTTAATATGGGTTTTGTTAAACATGAAACACCCACATCTTATAATTGCATTTCTTATTATTATTATTATTATGAAGTTTTTCTTGAAGAATTGAAATTAAAAATGCAAAATTGACATGGATTCTGTCAGAAATGAAACACCCACATCAATTTCTGAGTTGAAATCAGGTCAAAAAGTCAAAGGCGTTGCATTTGGAAAGTAAAAATTAAAGATTTTTTTAAAGAAAATTACAAAGATTTATACCTTTGAAGAAATTGCGAGTTGCAGAAAGGATTTCACCATAGCTGAATCTAACTAGAGTATGTGCTACAGGAGATATACTTCTTTCTAAAGACTCAATCCTTCTCCATTTAAGTTCTTGAGACCTTGGTTCAATTAACCCATTATCCAAATTCACCATTAAAACAGTTGCAGATGAAGAATTAACACTCATGGATTCAAGCTCAACTTGTGAACAGAGACTGAATCTAAAAGACGAATGAACCGAGTGTGGTTCACCACTCCCCAATTCAGCAACACACCCACCAGATTCAGCAAGCAGCCATGCCTTATTGTTCTCCAAATTGCTCCCCATTTTCTTCTTCTTTCTCTCATCTTTCTTCTTACTACTACTAATCGTTGGGAAAAAGCAAACAAACCCTAAATCCCAAATCATTTTGTGAAGAAAGTTCTTGAATTTTAGATCAGCTTCTTCTTCATTGTAGCGATAGATTTCATCATCGTCATCCTCGAAAGAAAGGGGAAGTGGGTGTTGTGTGGAATTGATTTGGGAAACACCCATTTGCTTTTTTGAGATAATATGGATCTCAACTCAATGATAGCAAGAAAAGAAAAGAAAGAAAGAAAGCACAGAAATCAAGAAACTAGAAAGGAGGGAAAAGGGATGAAGTTGTTTGCTTGGAAGTGGAGGAGAGAATATATATTTTCATGGAATCAAAGAGAGTGGGTATGAACATGTATGTAATATTAAAATGTAGGTGGTCTGTGTAGGATTAAATTAGTGAAATTAGTTGGGAGATGACTCTCTCTCTCTCTCTCTCTCTCTCCTCTGTGTGTATATGTGTGTGTGTGTGTGTGAGAGAGAGAGAGAGAGAGATAAAAGAAGGAGAGATGGAAGGGATTATAGTTAAAGAAGGAAGAATAAATGTGTGAAGTTTTGAAAGAGAGATTCTCTCTGTTAATGGTTATCAAGACAAATAGGAACCCACACAAAGACAAAGACACTTTTTTTAGTTACTTGTTTATTAATTTATTTTTTTAATTTTTATATTTTATTTATTATGATTTTACAACGGTGAGTCCTAATGGCACCCTTTGGTATGGGTATGCATGGAAATTATTGCACTTTTATAGCTTTCGGAATTAAAAAAAAAGGTTTTAACATAGACATGTGTGAGAACAATTCACTTTTGTAGGGTACCATTAGCTTCCCCCTTTTACAATATAACATAAGGGATGGATCCAGAATTTTCGATGAACGGGTACATTTTTAAAGTGAATTTAGTGATTGTAGAGTTGCGACTTGATCTTGTGGAAAACTGAGCACAACTTGAGCGGGTTAAAATACATTTGGAGGAATAAAATCGATCTTTTGAGCAAAATGTAAGACTACGTCTTAGACTTAGACCAGAAGTGTTTTTAGCTAAATTTGTTGTTTAGAAAGATATTTTAATTTTTTTTGTTGATTTTGATGGAATTTTTTAGGTTTTTTGGTTGATTTTGAAGGATTTCCAACTTTTTGTTGATATCCATTTGAATTATATCCCAGAGCATCCCTGAAAATTCAGTGGAGACACCTTTTATATCCTAAAAAACTTCTACTCACGAAAACTAGTTGAACAGATGCACAAGACCTCATGGGTCCTTAATAAGTTACGCTCGTATAACATCTTAAACCCAACGATAATAGACTAAATTTGATGGTATCTAATTTAATATAAAATTATGATAAAATTTTATCGATAATTCATGACTTCGGATTTATAAAAGGTTTGTAAGTATCAATTACGTTATCTTTAATTAAAGTAAACTAGATTTTATTAATGACAATACTTTGAAGTCATGTAAAATGTACAAAGCAAAAAAGTTAAAGTTAATATAATATCTATATCGTACAAAGTATAGTTATTTATGTTCAAGATATTCCATAATTGTAACATTTTTCTACCAAAAATTCAAGCTAAAATCTACTCATTTTCGAGTGTCATCTACTAAATATATTTATACTTTTGATTCATAAGATTTAACTATTTAATTATTGGTTTTATAATGTATTTTTTAATATTTAACTAGGACACATATATTTGATTTACTTTAGATAATATTGACTAAAATATTTTAAGACAATGTACATATAATGTTCAAACATACATTGTCTTTATGAATTTCGATAAATAATTATTATTTTTTATCAGAAAATAACTAGTTTTTCTTTAAATTATATAATATTTATACGATAAATGAATTTACGTATTTTTGTCATCTTTAATAAAGTTTGAATTTTTAACTTCTTAAAAAACGGACTACAACCTCTATCAACGATTGAGATATTACTATATTAAAGACTTTTTAATGGTTCAAATATTTTTGAATATCAATAACAAATAAACATATATACACTTATAACCACCCATTTAAAATTCCCAACTTATTTTTTGTGTCAATAGATGTGGGGGCATTTGCACCAATTGACCCTTTGAAGAGTTTATAATTTAATTATGTGCCAATTATATATAAAGAAAAGGTAATTATGGGGGACATTAGATCATCACTAATTCATAATTGAATATTTTAATGACACAATTATGACATACCCAACCACTACTAATGCATGGGGAGGGAACATGGGGTCCATTAAATAAAAGGGGTAAAGGGCCAATTTGGAAGGTGCTTGGTTTGGAGATTTGGGTGATTATAATGAATAATGCTTATATGATTAATAACTAATTTAAAGACTTCAAATTTATTGAAATAAATGAGGTGTCATAATAAGAGAAAAGAGGAAGGCAAAGTGATTATTGGTTTCTATATTAAAAATAATTAGACAGCTGTTATAAGTTTATGATAAAAGATCAATAGTAATTATCGGGTCATTATTGTCTCATTAAGCAAAAAGTTTATGGATTTAATTCTATTGTATGCTATATATCTCTGTTTGAAGAGGGGACAAATGATGTATTATGTATGTGTGTTTAATTGTTTATATGTGCACGATGTAAAAATAGGGTGAATGTGTGTGACCTGTATATGTGGATTATGTATGCAAAGAGCACATACGATAGAGGTCCGGGGGCGTTTTTGAAAGTACGTCATAGCCAATTAAGATGATTATGACCTGTCAACAATTTTATGCCTTTATATAAAAATTTGATACTTTAATATTTTACTATATATATAGTTACAGTTATTTAAGATAAAATGAAGACTATCTTTATATTTAGAGAAGTTAAATTTTTTAATTAATTGAAACGCCACATTATTTTTCCTAAAATGTGTGATTTTTTTACTTTACATCATTCATTGGGTCATGTAGTAAGTTGGGTAACAAGACCCATTAATACACATTTATTTTTTCTCATGTTATATGATTAATAATACTATATCATTCTACTAATTCTTCTGAAGAAGATTTGACATAAATCTAAATACCAAACTTCTTACCTGCAAAAATCCAAACAACACATGATTTTGTCACATAAAAGTATTAAAATATCGAATAATCATAACAAATACATACATACACCCAATTACAAGATTCAGATAAAAATGTTTAGCAAGAACGAATAGAATCCATTTAAATCCAGAAACAATCAATATCTAATATCAAAATATAAACTCTACCAATACGTAAAATCTTTTTCTTTATTTATTAAAATATTTAAAAGAAAATAATACATGGATATCTAGTTTGGTGACCAGCCAAAGCCACCACCTTTATAACACCTAACTACCAGTCTTGACAACCCATTTGGCTCCATCCTGTTTAGTTCAAAGCCTCTAGCTACTCCCCTCATCCATTGAACTTCAATAAGAAATAGCCTCTTAAATTTAATATATATATATATATATATATACTTGTTAGTTGGCTCGGCTCAGTTTAGCTCGGCTCATGATACCTTGGCTTGGCTAGTTGGCTGAGCCTTCAAAGTTGGTCAATTTCAGTTTTGAATATTGGGCAAGGTTGGTTTCAAAATTCAAGAAAATGGGTTTGTGTTGGAGAGACCAATTTAGGGTTGATCATATTAGTTTATTGGCCACTTGATAGATAAAGACAAGTGATTCCATTGGGGGGGTACAAGTTATTTAGAAATATAAATTCAACACATGCCACGAAATTAGGGTTTATAATTTATGGAAAACAAGAAAATATTGCTTACGAATAAAGTCTGGGTTTTTCCAAATGCAAATGTGTTCTAGAAGTTAATTTATTGGGTTATAAAAAAAACAAAATGTTGGAAATAAAAATTAATTTATTCGATGTATTTGAATTTATACTTTTATTGTTATATTATTTATGTGTTGGATTTTAATTAAATTAATATAAACAGTCAATAATGGTTGAATATTGATATTTTTTTATCAAATCATGGTAGCATTTATCTTTTTTTCTCTTAATTAATTATTTATGTTAGCGAATTTGATTACAAATAAACAAAAGGGATGTAATTTTTATGACTTATGTTACGATTATTGAAGTAGTATTGGTCTTACATTGTGAGGTTGTCAAGTTCGGTATATGTATATATATATGTTTTCGGGTACCCTGCACTCCTAAGCTAGTTTTTGGTAGTGAGTTCTATCCAAACTGATTTACCAACAATTAATGAATGTAGAATTGTTTGGTTATAAAATGACAATATCTAGTCAAGATACAAGGCGAAAAAAAAATAAAAAAATGAAGTCCTAGTACACATGCATAGAGTGTCTAGGAAGCTAGGTAGCTCTAACTCGTGATAATATACGAAATGATGGATTGATGGCAGTACTACTTCTATTAATACTATTTTATGTCTGCTTAATTACATATTTTAGGCCACATCTTCTTCTTAAAGAACCATTCCTTTTAGAGTTGAGTAAGCATAGCATACATGTATGGATTCTTCTAATGATAGGTATTTTGCTAGCGCCTACATAAAATAGGAACAACTTATACGAATCTCAGACTCTCCAAGTGTAGCAATAACATTCTTTATGAGTCATGTAACATTTTTGAACCTCCATATGCATGAGAAGTGATAGATACATAAAAAAAATACTTCCAAGTGCAATACATCACAAGCTAGGATCATGACATGAGTAGCATGTTTGTTTTCCAATAAAATATCTATCATGTTGAGCTTAAGACAAATTGTTTGAAATCTATTTTTCGTTTTTAATGATACCAAGATTTATTGCTTAAATCCACTTGCGATAACAACACTGATCATAGTATCAGATTTACCATAACCATTGGTGAAGTTGATGGATTGAAACTTCAATCTTCAATTCAACGCACAAATTACTGTAAAGCAATTTTGTGCAAATCAACTAAAAATGACAATGTAGTGTTGTTAATAAGATAAAAATATATACTTTTAATTCTGTAGCAACGACTGCTAATTAAATACTCTCAACAACATATTAACGACAAACATCCTCACCAGCCAAAGTTCATTTTGTATAAAATCCCAAAAAAATCCACTTCTTCATTTGGATACTCAATTTCCCACTTGCTTCTAAGTCGTCATTGGTCCTTCCTTTAAAGGTTCGTTGGGTTAATAACATAGCCCGAATAACTCTACTGTAAATCCATCAAAGTTGATTATAAACTAGAAAAAAGAGGACATGACTACTGAAGTTCAGACATTTTGGCATGTGGCTTTTTAAAAAAATATGGTGTCCAATGGTAGTTTCAAGATCAACCCAGTAACCAGGTGTTGTTAATCCCAATTAATGTCAAAATCAAGTCAAATTATGCATTGAAAATGTAAAAAATAGGTCTTGATCATGCTATATGTGTAAGAATAAAATTAATAAATAGAAGTAAATTTAACAATATATAGAGATGCATTTAATCCAATCCTAATCCAAATTGGAGCTTAGTCAGAGCTCTAGAAATTAATCATGTTAGTTAAGCTGTCTATATTTGTGAACATAAAGATTGCACGTGTGACAAAATGTCCCTTTTACCTATATTGGTTTGATACTAATGAGGTGACATGTTGTCTTCTAGTATTATTTTTCTCCCAAATAATTGATTTTTATATTTGATTTGATAAACTATATGATTTTATTGTCTTTTTTAAATTAACTATTGTATTTAATAAATTTGAGATATTCTTTAGAAATAAAAAAATTGTGACTCATAAAATGGGTCAACTTTTATGTATGGACGATAATTAAGTAGATATTTTCTGTTTTGAAGATGATAAAAATGTTTAGAGTTATAAATGATAGAAAATTATGTAAAAAAAGTTTTTTATTCAATAACCTTAAGCCAACACACTATGCTCTCAAAGTAATATTTCATGAGTTAAATTTAAATGACTGATTAAAGAGTCCAGTATTCACAAGAAGTTTAACCTCCAAAAAGAATTATGATTGTCATACCAAATCCTTACCTCTTTGTGTAGGTATATACTCACTCGGAACCAACTGGGTTACGTCATGAAAAATTGAAAACCTAAATTTGTCTGTCATTTTTATAAATAAAAGAACTCATAAAGATAAGTGTTATAACGTAGAATCGTAATAATTAAAAAAAACTTGATTGAAAACATAAAATTTATAAAAATAAAATGATGAAATTGCCTCGTAATTTAGTGTTTGGATGTTCTTTGACAAGAACAAAACCCTAATCCATTAAATGATGTTAGAGCATCATCAAGAACAAGAATATGCAAATTGGGCAATTTTTTCTTATGACTTTTTTTTTTAATTTACCATAAATATTTTAAATGAAATTTTTGTTTATATATATTTATGATGTTCGTGTAATTGTTTTTATTGATGAAGAGGGTGAAGATAGAATTTCAACAAAAAATAATAAAAAATAAAATCAATGATAAAAGAACGAAGTGTCCTTAAGTGTGGGACACTTAGTTAATGCTGATGGAAGTAAACAAACGTTAGAACTAGGGGACGAAATGGATTCAAAACAAATTGTAAATGCCGTGGAGTTATTTATAATTTATGTATAATAATTGAATTCGGTTGACAAAATCCAAAAAACAAAAACTATTAAACGATCATGAACAGACTTTTGTAATTAACTCTATCATAAAGTATGTTTGAAAAAGATTCAAGAAATTGTTATAAAATTCGATAGCAACCTGATGATAAAAAAAACCAATCTAAAATATTAAATTAACCAGTTATATTTAAATGACAATGATTATAAGTTTATTAAAATAAAAAAACTATCTAAGTTATATTTACAACACACACACACACAGAGATTCGTATGAGAATAGTAACCAAATAAGAGAAACATGAAAACGGTTGAATCAAATGTGATTTTACACTAACATCACAAGTAAAATCACTTATGATTCACGTTGCTTTTGCCGCGACATGAGGTTGCTGGCCGAGTTGTCCAATCACCCTTATGTTGACCATCTTCTATAATATCATATAAAATTACATATGATTTTGTCGTTTTTTATTCTTTTGTTTTGACGATATTCCGGTTTGATTATTGACCATGTTTTCATTTAGAATAAATAAATGTATATGTATATATGTTTAATTTTTCAAAAGCATTTATGGTAACTATAAGACATTGTAAAAAGAATGAAATATGGGAATTTAATTAAAATGACCATTTTATAAATGACATTTAACAAAATAACCAAAATCTTTTTTATTTTACCAAAATAACCAAAATATACTCGAAATAACCATCGAAATCATTTTCCGGCCAAAACCTCCGCCCCATACC
The DNA here is from genome assembly GCA_036898165.1 of Silybum marianum. NCBI lineage: Eukaryota > Viridiplantae > Streptophyta > Magnoliopsida > Asterales > Asteraceae > Silybum > Silybum marianum. The sequence goes on along the minus strand of CM072530.1, from coordinate 48,453,839 downwards.
CCAAACCTCCGCCCCATACCCCAAAAACCTCCGCCAAGGCCATTTTTCACAATTTCTAATTTATATTTTACATTTTTTACCCTTAGCAATTTGTTAATAAATTACTTTAGGTACTTTACTTTTTAATTTTTCGTTTTACACCATTATCACATTAACACATATACTCGTATATCAATTAAAATACGTCTAAAAAATACGTTTTTATTTTAACAAGTTACACCATTATAATCGTCTCGACAATACCTTCGAAATGAGCCCAATATTGAACATTTTTCGATTTAATTATATATACTTTTAAAGCCAATTATCCTCTTGATCGGTGAATAAGAATATTTTTCATAAAATTCGGAATATTAATTAAAACACAAACTTCGTGTGGGGTGTAACACCCTGAATTTCGTCCTAGTTGAAGAAAGTGTTAATCCGAGGGATTCAATAACCGAAAGTTAATTTCAGAATTTGAGCAGTAGTACCTTATGAGAGTGACATCTGTCACAGTAGCACCGATGGTACTTAGAGGATGGTCGTCTCGACTATTGTGCCATGCGGTTATGACATCCGTCACAATAGCACCGACGGTACCAAGTAGTTGGTGGTCCCAACAATTGTGCCATGCTATAGTGATAATGGCACAATGCATCAACCGTGTCATCTTTGTATTCCACTCTAAGAATCAACAAGATAAGTATTTTTGAAGTTAATTATGTTGGGTATCATCCATAAGGCGAGTAGCGGGATCAAAACGGGTGAAAAGTGGGAAAAACTCCTCAAAACGGCCTTCGGCTATAGTGTCAGGCGATACTGACAGGGCAGCATCACATGGCAGCATCGCCCCAATTGTACTGAGACTTAGGAAATGAATCAGATTGATTTTGGACACGGGCTATAGTGCCCGGCGATACTGACATGGCACAATCGCCTGTCAGCATCGCCTACGGCCTCCAGTGGTTAAAAATCGGGATTTCTTCATTTGGCCATAACTTCTTCATCACAGCTCCGATTTGGGCGATTCAAAGTATTGTGGTTTCGTCTTTGGAAGCTCTTCAACATGGAAACAATGATATCTAGAGGTTACTTGATGATTTGGGAGCTCATAGGGTGGAAGGTAAGATCACCTCTCCGAAATCTTGAATCTAGGGTTTTGGTTTTGCACCAACAACTCTCATTCTCTCTTGGGTTTGTTTTATGTATGTTTTGGAAGTCATGTAGGTGTTCTTAGAAGGATTGCACCATGGATCTAGAGTTATAGCTCAAGGATCTAAAGTCTTCACCGAATGGAACTCGGTATTGGGGTAAAATCTAGATTTAGCCTAAATCTAGCAAGGTGAGTTCAAGATACTTTGTGAAAACTTTGTACATGCCAAAAACGTCCATTTTGAAGTATTAACATGTTTTACTTGTTATTTATCAAAGGTGTGAGTATTTGAGTAAGTTTGCATATTTGGTATAAAAGGATTTATAAATCATGAAAGAGGCTTATACTTGGGTTTTAGACATTTTGACAAATAAAGTATAAGTGTGGGTTGTTTGGGTGCAATATCTTTAAATGAAAACCATTTGGTTGTATTTGCATCTGTAGAGTATTGGAATTTATAAATCGTTGGAGAATACATGTTTTTGCATTATGGGTCATTTTGTAAATACATGAGTGTGAGTTCATTCTTACCTTTCTAAAACTTTATACATGTCAAAATGATGTATTTTACCTTCTACATGATGTTTATACAAGTATTTCTATACTTGAAGGATTTTGGTAAACTAGGTCAAAATGTGTCATTTAGGGTTTCTCTTTGAATTGATGAAATATGTATAAGAAATGGTTTTAAAGCACTCTCATGAGTTTTATGTCAAGAAATATGATGTTTGAAACTAAATGCTATTTTGACCTAATTTTGGGAATAAGGTTTTGGAAACAAGGAACTTATCATACAAAGATTTTGTATTGAATATTGACTAGTACATTGGAATGAATGTATGTAATGTCTAGACTAGTGTAATGGATCCATAGGCACAATAGTCGGTTTTATATTGGGGATGGGGCAAGTGAAAGATCCTAGTTTGGGTTGAACTTGTTCAGTTGGGTATCGAGTAATAGATCCTGGATTGGGGTTGAACTCTTTATCCGTAAGCCGGAGATTTCTATCCGTTCGAGCTTACTGATTTACTGATTTCTATCGGTACAGTTTACGGGTCGCTCCCGTATGTTTCCCTCAATTGCGTATCTTTTAGGTGTAAATCGCTCGCAAAAGAAAGAATTTAATGGCGTATCTTTTAGGTGTAAATCGCGCGCAAAAGAAAGAATTTAATGGCGTATCTTTTAGGTGTAAATCGCGGATAAAAGAAAGAATTTAATGGCGTATCTTTTAGGTGTAAATCGCGGATAAAAGAAAGGATTTAAGGGGAAAACTTTATGGTCAAATGTTTATTTACCGTTTTCAAGAGTATTGGATTTGGTGTCACGTTAAATGAGTATTTCTATTTAGAGCTTTCATTTCAAATGTCATTGGGCTAAAACTTTTATTATGGAAATAAGGAATTTGGGGTTGCTTTTATAATGAAGTCGTCTCGTTTGAGAATTATATTTTATCAAGCAAATCTTTTGGTTTCAAATCAATTAAAATTATGTTAAAAACTTTTGAGCTCACTAGGCGTTAAGCCTAACCCTTTTTCTTTGTCGGCATGTGCATCAGGTTATCGTTGGGGTTGGTACTAGCGACACGTGTGGACTTGAGTCCTAGGGAGTAGCACGTTAAAGATCTAGCCTTGGTGACGATTTCCGCATTCGGAGATAGCGACTCTTATTGGTTCAGTAACACCCAACCGTATGTAGGTCTTGTATAAGACTTGATCTATTTGTTGTAGAGGTTTATTACTAATTATGGTTTGAGGAAACTTAAATATTGATGTAATATTAGAAATTTTAAATTAGTCGCTCTTTCCAGATTTGAGGGTGTTACAAGTGGGGCTAATAGTTTTCATTTCTCATCTCATGGAAAACCCTTTTCGTTCCGCTCAACCTTATCCCTCTATAATGCTATTATTTTTGTAAGTTGATCGTCTTTTTCGGCTATTAAAATATTATATTGAGGCTGAAAAATTTACTCATGAAAGGCATTGGAGAAAGGAGAGCATGGAAATATGCTTGAAAGATTTCTGTATTTTATTTCTGTAGTCCCATCCGCACGGTGTATATATCATTGATTCAAAAATGGGTTAATTATAATATATAATGTAATAACCTTAAAAACTGATGCATTATGTGTTATTTTACGTGAGTATTAATTTATATGAGTTTTATTATAGAAATGACAATAACACAAAAGTAGTACAAATTCACTATAACTTATATCTTATTTCTTTATATATCCATAATATTATACTTTGTCGTTAAAAAATAATAGCATTATATTTTAATTAATATTCCGAATTTTATGAAAAATATTCATATTCACCGATCAAGAGGATAATTGACTTTAAAAATATATAATTAAATCAAAAAATATTCAATATTGGGCTCATTTCGAAGGTATTGTCGAGACGATTATAATGGTGTAACTTGTTAAAATAAAAACGTATTTTTTAGACGTATTTTAATTGATATACGAGTATGTGTGTTAATGTGATAAGGGTGTAAAACAAAAAATTAAAAAGTAAAGTACCTAAAGTAATTTATTAACTAACTCTAAGGGTAGAAAATATAAATATAAATTACGAATTGGGAAAATGGTCTTGGCTGAGGTTTTGGGGTATGTGGGAGGTTTTGGGGTATGTGGCGGAGGTTTTGGGGTATGGGGCGGAGGTTTTGGCCGGAAAGTTATTTCGATGGGTATGGGGCGGAGGTTTTAGGGTTTGAGGCGGAGGTTTTGGCCGGAAAGTGATTTCGAAAAATATTTCGAGTATATTTTGGTTATTTTGGTAAAATAAAAAAGATTTTGGTTATTTTGATAAATGTCATTTATAAAATGGTCATTTCAATTAAATTCCCATGAAATATTGGTTGCAATGTCATATCAAACGTCCTTGATCAATGTTCCACAATTAGCACCTTTCTTCCTCAATGCATTTTGAGGCTTATGTCATTCAAGACTTCATCTTTGGTCTATTAAAATGGGATAATGATAAGAGGGTGTGATTGAAAACAAACGGTTGCGTGTGTGTATATATATATATATATACAATGATAATTTATTTTATTACATATAATCTTTCAATAGATTTTTTGTACTACATATTGCAACAAGTCGTTCGAGTGTGTGTATATATATATACAATGATAATTTATTTTGTTACATATAATCTTTCAATAAATGTTCTGTAATTACATATTGCAACCAGAAGTCGTTCGAAGTTATGAAATTAGGATGCTTGGATAAACTAATGATAGAACCAAGTTGGAAAACATATTGAATGAGGTCTTCATGTAGGTATCGAGAGTTGTGCCAATTACAAATAATTTGTGGTGGTTTGGACACGTTTGTAGGAGATAGATGGTGACTGTAACGAAAAAGGTAGAAATGATGACAATCCAATGGGCAAGGAGGAGTAGGATGAGGACGTGTGATGGGCAATTGAGGAGAAACGTGACAACATTAGACATTTTTAAGTACATGACATCTGTTAGAAATTCTTGAAGAATGAAGACGTTGGATTAGGGTAGTTCCCTTGGGATGGGCGATTGTAGCAAGAGTAAACATGAGGATAGAAGTTTGAGAGATAGAGGATTAGGAATAAAGAGCCGTCAGGGTCCTTTGTTAGTATTGGTTTTTTAACCATTAAGCTTTCTAAATCTATTAAGTTGCATATAAATATTAATCTGTTTGAATAAATTAAAATAAATAATTGTTTAATTTTTGTCTTGAATAACAAAAATTATAATTATAACCTGACACAAGTGTTTAATGAAAATAACTTGTTTGATAAACATTTGAAATCACAAAAAGGTAAAATAGTATGAATTATTTAGTAGGACATAAATAACATGAATTCAACAAGTTCATAACATAATGTTTGACAACTTCAATATATTTAAAACAATTAAGGCTTTGTTTGTTTTAAAAAAAAGCTCTTATCAGTCTCTTACGTATGATTCCTTAAGAGATATGATCATTGAGACTCTTTATTATTTTCAAATTTTCAAAAGCACTTATGTTTTATTGGTTTCTTATCTAATAAGAGGTAAACCAACATCTTATATGCCTCTTATTATTCTCCAAACCCTCAGAAATGATGTTTCTCAATCGATTAACCTTAATCGATCATTACCAAATCGATCTTGATCACCTCTCTCAATTGATGTATTTTGATATGATTTAAATGTGTAAAATATTGTTAATAACATATTTTCGTTTAAATGAATGTTAATTATATAATTTAGATGTGAATTTCATAATAATGATGAATAAATATGGGAATTGTATAAATTTATCTATAAACTCAACACTATGATTTTCTAATGGGTAAAAATAGACAAATTTAAACAAATTCAGACATTTATCGATTTACAAAAACAAACGATCTTATTGATTCAGATTTTAAACTTCAGCACCTCTTATTAATCAGAAGTGAAATAAGACTTCAGACTTCAACAACCCTTAAAAAACAAACGCCATTTAAGTGTCATTGTTAAATTATAGTTTTTAATTTATGCATTTGTTGGTAAGTACGACGGGTGAAAAAAATTGTATGGCAAGATACTTTTGGGAAAAAAAATTAAACTTAATACATTAAGATAAGATGGTTAACTTACCATGTTTACCTCTTAATATTAAGTTAAAATCAAACATCTTAATATAATTTAATCAATTAAATTAACCATTTGATAATCTTATTAAGTTAAAATAAACACCCACTTTTCACCATTCCTTTTCACTTATATTGTTATTGTTACTTAATATCTTTAACCTAAATTTTTCGGTTCAAGATCCTCTCTTTTGAACTATGTTATTTTTCTACAAACTTTATCAACACATTTTGGAAATCAAACTTTTTTCTCACATACATTCTTTTGAAAGTCGGTGCTTTTATAATGAGATGTATCATTAGTTTTAAGATTTAAAAAAATACTAGTTAAATTTAATATATATATATATAAATGATTTTATGTTATAGATGAAAATGTAATATGTGTATTTAGGACCACCCATCAATACATAAATACATACACCCTTATTTCCAAAATCATGTGATTGTGTACACCAAAATTAATTTATTTTGTGGTAACATTTATATGCATGGAACAAAATAATACCTTGGCATGTGAGGTTCATTAATTATTAGCCATTAACCATTACTATAACCTCATCTTGGTTAGACAATTTGCAAACATCACATGTACTCTCCTCCCATTTTTCAAGAAAATAAATAGTATTTACTTTTTGAATTTTAAATACTATTTAATTTTAAATAATTCTTTAATTCATAGTCATGTAAATAATATTTGATATAATTGTTTTTATTTGATGTTGATGCACTTGTGCATTGCTTTATATATTATTGTTTTTTTCTATGGAAAAAAATTGGTCAATTTATCATTTTTGAAGTGTTGTTGTTTGTATATGTATAAAAATGACAAAGACTTTTGACTTATCAAAAGTATACAATTTGAATCGTGAGGATGAAAGTTTGAAAGAAATATATGATTATATACATTCAAAGATTTGATCCATAAATAAAGCAAGTTAAAGTGCACGACAAAATGGTTGTTTTAGGTTGGGACATTTTTTCGTCTATTGACATGTTTTATGGACCACGTGTTCTGACCTTTAAGGTGTTTCTTTACGCATAACTAACTTCTTTTTTTAGTCCTGTTGCCATTTGGTGTCGCACAACACTACTAGAAATTCAATTTTTGACTTAGGGACACTCTTTGGTATCACAAATGGCTTGTCTAAATTTTCTTTTATAATCAAACTTTGTAAGCTTCTGAAAGATTTTATATTGTTGAAGAGGGAATGGAACAATAGTAGCAATCCATTTGGCATAACAACAAGTAGGGGCGGATCCACCCTTTGACTATGGAGGTCCTATGACCCCAACTAAATCATATGGTCAAGAGTAAAAAATAAATAAATTATAGGAGTTTTTATCATTGCGCCCCCTACTTGATCACCTAGAGGGACCCCAACTAGTTTGTCAACTCCCTAATTTTAGCTTAATCCGTCAGCACTCGGCCCAATTCCACATCTCCAAACTTTCAGCAACCTACCTACTTGATTTAGTTGATTTTGATTTAGTTAGATTAGAATCTGACTTTGCCATTGTTATTGCTATTTTGCTATTTATTTGTTGATTTTGATTTAGTTAGATTAGCTACTTAGACCATCTCCATGAACCCTCTATTTTTTCTCTATCTCTATTTTACTCTCTAAATTATCTCTCTCTATTTTACTCTCTATTTTTTTTCTAAATTTTTGATAATTATAAAACGGTTCTTCAATTCTTTAGACTGTTGTATTTAGGTAAAAAAAAATTGAACATTCACAGCAAAAACAATGTTACATTCACAGTGTTTTGTTGTGAAGTTTCAAGTGTAAAAAACCGGTCTCACGAAAACATCGAATTTTTTTCACCTTCACAGTGATTTGCTGTGAAGTTTCAAGTGTAAAAATGTGGTCTCACGGGTCTCATGAAAACAGGTTGGTCTCACGTGATCTCAAGTTCCCAAGTCTTTTAATGAAAAGGGTATTTTTTTTAAGGCATAACGACATCGAACCAACGAACGATTACCACGAACTCACACACACGCACGCATACCTCCCCGGCGGTATCGGGCATCCACGGGCGGCCCACTAATTAGTTAATTGTTATTTCATTTTATATCGTGATCCCTACTATATTTTTTTCTGGATCCGCCACTGACAACAAGCTATTAGTGTATGATTTTTTGCTTTGCATATATCATAGGGCGTTATTATGCATGGTCCAATTTTTGTTAGCATATATATATATATATAGAAAACTAAGGGTTACCCCCATATATTAATAGTAGTATTTCGTTCTTCATACAACTTCTTTAGTTGTCCAAAAAAAGAATAAACATATCATCTCAGTTGGATAAACTTACTTTCTCATATTGCATATATGAAGCATCCCGATAGACTTTTGGATCACTTCCTTCATTTTATCGTATTATTCAAAGTCAACATCAATGTTTTCAAGTTTTTTTTATTGTATGCATTATATAGTGTTTTTTAATTAAGAAAATGTTGGAAAAACAAACAATGACCATAGGATTTGTGACATGGAAAGTGAAATTTCTAAAAGACATCAAGTTGCATATGTATCACATTTTCATAATAGATTCCACAGAAACATCAAATGTAGAAACCAAAAACCAATTACTGGAACCATAGAACGGTGTTTCAGTGTTTCTCATCGACAAGGTACGGATATAGTTTAGGTTCAAGTGTATAATCATCATTGATTAATGCTAGTGTAGAGAAATTTATCGTACCATAACTATAGATGTTAACAAATTGAATACATTTATTCCATATATATATATATATATATATATTCTCTACAATAAACTAATCGGATATCCACATTCGTACCCGTTTCACGACATATATTCAAATACGACATTCACATACATATCCAACAAATATTAAACGGCTTAACATACATAACATACATCTCTACCGTTTCTAGTCATTTAATAAATATGAATTTCATGTTTTGATACTATTCATATTTCTAGTTGTTCAAAGTTTTGAATTTCAATGTCCATTTAAATATTCCCTTCCGTTTATCTGAAAAACCTGTGAGCAAATTAAAATACAAAACAAATTACTTTTCCAGTTGTAAATGAAAACAAATTCAAGTATCAAGTTTGAGTGGTTAATAAATACTGAAAGTTTGATAGAGATAAATGATATACCGACATATACATCCAACTAATATTTTTTTGGAGTATTCAAATATATTATCGGATATGGTAAATATTTATTTTAAATGGATACAATAGATAATATTTACTTCAACAAATACAAAAATTAAATTTTCAAATATTTAATAAGAGCATGAAAACTATACCTATAGACGATTTAACCACTTATACCATATAATATTTGATAATAATTGCACAACATAGTAAGTATTTGGATTAAGAATGAAAGCTAAATCACATACGGATCCACAATTTTTTAATAATGACATCATTTAACCATAAAATATGTCATATTTTTTTTCTTTCACAAAATCATCATAAGAGATAGATCTATTGTTCAAGCCTTCCTACGACTCTCTCTTCCATATATTTTTTCAAAAATTAGAAGATACAGACAAAATCCAAAAAACATCATGATTGCATAGACATTATTTTAATAATTTTTTATAAAAAACATCTCCATCAAATAGACATTATTATAATATTTTATGATAAAAAAACATTTTCTCCTAAATATCTACTTTCTTATTATACCTTAATTATAAGATTTTATTTTACTTCTTTGTTATTAAAAGTAAATTGTCATCTAATGAATTAAAAATGTAAAAATTCCGGCTTCATGCAAACGAGACGAGTTGCAGCCTGCAATCCAAACTGAGGACGAGATTTTGGAGTTATCTCACCCTCGCGAGGGATCGCGACCCTTTGTCCCTGCCATTGTAGCACGTGCGGGGCCATGATAACTCGACGTCATCCTCACCTTCCTCCGACTTTTCACCGACAGTCTGTTCAAAGTTCCAAACTAAATGATGGCAACTAAACACGAGGGTTGCACTCTTTGCGGGATAACCCAATACCTTACGACATGAGTTGACGACAACCATGCACCATTTGTATCCGCGTTCCCGAAGGCACCCACCTCTTTCAAGACGATTCACGGCATCTGAAGCCATGGTAAGGTTCTTCGCTTTATATCAAATTAAACTACATGATCCACCGCTTGTGCAGCCCCCCGTCAATTCCTTTGAGTTTCATTCTTGCAAACGTACTCCCCAGGCGGGATACTTAATGTGTTAGCTACAACATTGCACAGGTTGATACACACAAGTATTTCTACGGCTAGGACTGCTGGGTATCTAATCCCATTCGCTCCCGTTGTCTCTTAGGGTCCATTTGGTTTGCATGAATGGAATGGATTTAGAGGGATTTGGATTTCAAATCCATTCCAACCCCATGTTTGGTTTGTTGGATTGTCTGGATTTGAAATCCTAGGATTTAAATGAAATCCTACAAACATAGGATTTTGAAATCCTTGTGGGAGGCTCAGGATTTCATAGGATTGTATGAAGTAAGGTTTTAAAAAATGTTAAAAACATTTTTTTTGTAATAATTGATTAATAAAAGTGTAATTTAATTATTTTTATAATTTTTTTTATAAATAATGGAATTCAATTCCATTCTAAATCTTACAAACCAAACACACCAATGATTTCAAATCCATTCCAATCCAAATCCCTCCAAAACAATACTGCAAACAAAACGGACCTTGAATGTCAGTGTCGGGCCAACAGAGTGCTTTTGCCGTTGGTGTTCTTTTCGATCTCTACGCATTTCACCGCTCCACCGGAAATTCCCTCTGCCCTACCGTATTCCAGCTTGATAGTTTCCATCGCTTGTCCAGAGTTGAGCCCTGGGATTTGACGACGGGCTTAAAAAGCCACCTACAGACGCTTTACGCATAATCATTCCGGATAACGCTTACATCCTCTGTATTACCGCGGCTACTGGCACAGAGTTATACGATACTTATTCCCTAGATACCGTCATTGCTTCTTCTCCGGGAAAAGAAGTTCACGACTGTGGGCCTTCTACCTCCACGTAGCATTGCTCCATCAAGCTTTCGCCCATTGCGGAAAATTCCCTACTGCTGCCTCCCCTAGGAGTTTAGGTTGTGTCTCAGTACCAGTGTGGTTGATCATTCTCTCGAACCAGCTACTGATCATTGTCTTGGTAAGCTATTACCTCACCAAGTATCTAATCAAACGCGAGCCCCTCCTTGTCGGATTCCTCCTTTTGCTTCTTCGCCTACGGGGTATTAGCAGCCGTTTCCGGCTATTGTTCCCCTCCTAAGGGCAGGTTCTTACATGTTACTCATCCGTCCACCACCGGAAACACCACTTCCCGTCCGACCTGCATGTGTTAAACATGCCGTCATCGTTTTTCTTGAACCATGACCGAGCTCTCCATGAGATTCATAGTTGCATTACTTATAGCTTCTTGTTCGTAGAAAAAGCGGATTCATAATTGTCTTTCATTCCAAGGCTTAACTTGTACCCATGCGCTTCATATTCTCCCGAAGTTCGCTCCTAGAAATATAGCCATCCCTGCACGCTCATATCAATCCCACGAGCGTTTCTAATATATACACATATTTCATGATGCAAAAAAGGATTTGATTGGGTTGGAAATACTCAACCATTGATTTTCGTTGTGAACCATCATAGATATTAGAGTAACTGGTTATTTGGTTGATTCTTCCATTAAGTCTTATATGGATAAAGTTGTCTTTATGAATTACTTTGTCTGTATAAATCACAATGTTTTTTGTCTAGGAAGATTTTTCATAAATGGGAGGAGAGTTTTTTTAATTACCATATACATATTTGGAAAAAAAAAATTGGTTTTCTGCATAAAGCTTCCACTAGAAGCTTGTTGAATAAGTCAATTTATATATCATTAAGCCACTAACAAACATGCATGTATAGCTGACCGACTAATCTCTTAGGTGGTGTTTGGTTCACAGAATGGAATCTGTTGGAATTGGAATCTGTCAAAGGAATTGGAATCTGAAGGAATTGGAATTGAATTTAATCATGTTTGACCATGCGTTTGGTTGACATGAATTGGAATGGAATCTGTCTAAGGATTTTGAATATGAATGTTTGGTTCGTTGGGTATAATACTAGTGGTAGGGTGGAGGCGATAGTGGTGGTGGCGCCGGTAGTGCTGGCAGTAATGGCGGCGGCGGCGGTGGCGGCCTTAGTGGTGGTAGCGACAGTGGTAGCGGTGGCGGTGGGGAGGCGGCGGTAGCGGTGGCGGTGGGGCGACGATGGTGATGACAGTGGTGGCGGTAGTGGTGGTGGATGGGGGTGGTGAAGGAGACAGTGATAACGATGTAATGGTAATGTTGGAGGCGACAATGACAATACTAGTAATGGTGGTGTCAGTAGTGGTGGCGGCAATGGTGGTGGTGACAATGGCGATGGTGGCGGCAGCGGTGTTGGTGGCGGTTGCTGCGACGACAGGGTGGTGACGACAGTGGTGGTGGGGTGAAGGAGATAACGGTAATGATGGTGATGGCAGGGTTGGAGGTAGCGGTGACGACGGTAGTGGTAGTGATGGTGGCGGCGGTAGTGGCGGCGGTAATGGTGGTGGATGTGGTGGTGATGACTGTGGTTGTGTTGGTGAAGCAGAGAGTGGTAACGATGGTAATTATAATGTTGGAGGTGACGATGACAACGATAGTGGTGGCCACGTGGCGACGACAGGCTGTGGCAGTGGTGGTGACGGCGACAGCGATGGGGGTGACATCCATCAAATTTATGATGGAATAAAATGAAATTGAGTAAATATAAGCAAATAATGATTTTTTCCTTCAAAAATGGTACGAAGGAATGGAAATTCCTTGCTAAAATCGAAGGAATTCACATTCCACCATATGTGGAATTTGAATTCCTTATCAAAACTCAAAGAATGAAGCAAACCTATGAATGGAATTCGGTCAATGGAATTGACCATTCCAATTCCTTCAGATTCCATCGGATTCCAGTGAACCAAACGCCACCTTAGTCTTACTAAGCTCATTTTGCTGCTATCAAACATGCCCTACCTAAGTTATGTTTTCGCCCCTTTAGTTTTTGAATAATTGTGATTTTCATTCTCGTGGCTTAAAAATTACGTTTTTTGTACCTATTGTAATTTTTTATTATTTTCGTCCTTATGATTTATAATTTATTTTTATTTTGGTCCTCAAGTATTTTACAATTTTTTACTGTTTTGATCATTTATACTTAAAAGGTAAGAATTAGTTCAGAAATAAAAATAACAATAAATTACAAACCATAAAAACGAAAATCTCAATTTCTAAACTGTAGAGACAAAAATCAAAATTATTAACAAACCCCAAAAACGAAAATCATAATTTACTCTATATATTAAAAGTATAGGGGTTTGAATGAAAAATATATAAAACTCCAAGGAAAGTTTATGAAAATAAAAAGAATCAGGGGAATTGGGGGAAATCACGGATACGCACCTCATTCGTTTCTGAAACCTATCTCTTTCAACTGCATCGCATCCGGAGTTCTCTGAAACCCTAGATCGGAAACCCTATCTGCTCGCACGATTCTTTCTATCAACAGCTGCACAGGCTTCTCGATTTGAGCCTTGAGGTACCGTAAGGAAACCCTAACTTTTTTTCAGTTCTCACAGCAACGGCTTTTCACTTCTCTTCTCATCTAGGTTTAACAATTTCATTGTTTGAGTTTGAAATTAAGCGTTTCATTGTGTTGACCTTTCTGTCTTGCTGCTGTAGTTATGTTTGAATTTAAGTTTTATGTTATTTTGTTTTGTATCCTCACTTATTCATCTGTTTTTTTTCCGCTGTTGTGTTGTGTTAATCTGAATTCAAGGCTTCAAGTTACACAGATACAACTCAGTTTTCTTTATATTATCGATCATGATTCTTGTTAAATGGCCCGTCCTTTTTAGGATGTTTTAATAAGTGATTAAATCGTGCATAAAGGCATAAAACGTCCCCTGCTGCAGATGACAATCTTTAGAGGCAGACGACCACAATTATGTTCGTATGAACAAACATGAAATTCCCCAACCGACTCTATATACTATTCTAAACCTCAAATTGCAACATTTCGAGATAAACACAGAGGTTTTACCTGTATTTGCTTCTTTATTGATATAGAACATATGAATGACTGATCTCAATCTAAGACCTCTCTTGATCCTAGTCCTTGCAAATTCTTTTTGGGTTTTGACATCCTACTACTTTGCCTTCGAATGTCGTATGAATTGATGGCTAACATGGCTGATTGCATAGTCAATTTAAAAGGCCGAATCATGGTGGGGGGTTTCCTAAAACTACCCCTTTATCGTTTCATACCTTAGAGAAAACGACAGATTGACCCCTTTTTTGTCAATTCAGTTACATTGCCAAGCTTGTCAAGATTGGTATATTTATATATGTGGTTTGGGCACCCTACTTCTTTGAGCTAACTTTTGGGAGTGACTTCTATCCAAAATAGTATTTGTCCCACATTACGAGCTTTTCAATATTGGTATATGTATATATGTGGTTTGGGCACCCTCTTCCTTTGAACCTGCGTCTGAGGCTGAGTTCCAGCCAAGCCCATGCATAAACGATTGATGTAGAATTATATACTTACAATGACAATATCTAGTTAAGATGTAAGGTGAAAAGGAATTCGGAAAATAAGTTATAGTAAACATGCATAGAGTGTCTAGGAAGCTAGGTAGCTCTAACCATGTTTGCCTTCATTTTCTCTAAATCTACCCTTGTCAGAAATTTTTTCATTTATATTCTCAAATTCCCATCACACGGATGAATTGATGAAGTGGACTGTCTCTTACTTTATCATGTTATCCAAGTAAACATAGATTACTTATTGGTAGTTGGATTGATTCTCGTACTCTATTTAGGTTATATGATTGTGTTTTGGTTTGTGTTTGAGTGAGTGCTTGGAATGCTGTTAGCTTTTTAACTGGTGGTTTATGATGCCGATATCTCAAGTAGGGTGTAATTGCTTAGTTGTAGCATAAGTTATTATGCATTGCAGACCGTTCAGGAATCTTTATGAACACTGTCTACTTTTTTCTTTGTTACTGTTCTTATGTTTGGTGTAGTTGCATAGATATAGCTTTGGGGTCCCTATTTTATTCATTGTCAGATCATTGCAGAGAGAAGGAAATATGAATTTTGATGTGAAGAAACATAAAAGAACCTTTCTTTATTTTCCTTTCACAACTGAAAATATGCATTGTGAAGTTTTTGATCTTTTCCGATATTTGCAGTAACACACAGACAAAACGATGACTGAAGGAAGAGGCGTACATCCAGATTGCAGAAATTCTTCAAACCCATATCATGAATGCAGTGAATATTGTTTCAAAGTTATTGCTGAGGCCATGAAATTGGCTAGTAAAAATGAACCAGGTTAGCTTAAATCTGTTCGTTTTGTTCCACAGAGTAATTTTAGCTTGAATTTGAGCATATCATCGGTTTTTTAATATTATCTTTTCTCTGTGTCTTTATTGTTTTCTGTTCCCATCCCACTTTAGTATTTGTTCATGCCTGCCCAAAATGCTTTTTGGAATTTAAAGCATCAAAATGTATGAGCTAATGTAAGAAATGCTTTGTTGTTGGTTAATCAGAAAGTATTATAATTTGTGAATTCTATGAAAGCAATGTTTTATGAAATCTCTATTTCGTTTTATATCAAGGGCTTGATCCTGTTACTACAGTCATATTTGTTTCTATCTACCATTTCACAAAATTGGAAATGATGTGCTCTTCTCGACTAAATAGTTCCAGACTTAAAGGGATATGTGCTAATCTATGGAACTAAGTGCTTTTTGAATATGATTAGATGGTCTTATCTGGAAAGCTTTGTTTTTTAATCTTCATGATGTAATACCAGGAACTTGCTTGATGAACTTTTTAAAACTTTAGGCAAGTAGTTTGTGGCAAAGAAAAGAGAGATACAAGTTGGTGAACATTGTAATGTTTGACTTATCACTAGGCTTCCATGTTAAGCCCAAGTCTCTTTTTTCTTTTTTCAAATTTCTTATTTTTGAAGATTTCAGTTGCAACTTTCAGTTTGCTCGTTTACCTTGCAACTTAGGGGCTGTTTGTTTACCTCTTAACAGTTCCATTAAGAGACAACCTCTGAATCGTTAAGAGGTGAATCCTGTTTGGCAAAAAAAGGTCTGCCTCTTAATGGTTCCAAAATCCAAACCCTCTGAATGATTTTGTATCCTGAACAATTACCAAACAATTATATTTCATTTTACACTATATCATCATAAGAGCCTCTTAATCGTTCTGCACCAAACCATTCAGCAACTGCCAAACATCCCCTTAGTTGTTACCATACAAAGTTAAGGATCCAAGCGAAGTTACATAACTTCTCTTTTAATATAAGTTTTATTCGAGTGAGTAGTGCATGCTGTTTTATCAATTTGGGAAAAATACAAAGTAAAACTTAGTATGTTTTCTTATTTGGAGTGGATTGGTTTACAATTTTGCCGACTGTATATATATATATATATTTGCTGTGATTACTGATGAATGTTTTTGGGTTCATTTGTTCTTATCATTTCTTGACTAGTTGCTATAACCTCAGCTGGCTCGCAAGCTTCAACTAGAAGTTTTCAACAGACTTCAACTGTGATACCCGTCCAAACTGAACATCCTGATGATGGACCAAGTGATCATGATGATCATTCAAGTGGTGATGATGATGACAAGAATGCCCCTGAGGATCAACCGGTAGTGGACTTCACTAAGCTTACTGGGAAGCAAAAGAAATTATTCGAAATAAGGCTGAAGATGGTATGTTTCAACTTTCAAGTTGTAAAGATGTTTTTTTTAATTATCTTTTATTACATATACAATAGTGTTGGGCTTATACTTCCTCATATGCAGAATGAGGCAAGGAAAGCCAATCAAACTGCCATGGTGGCAGAAAAGAAAAGAATGGAAGCTCCACAAGAGTCTAGAGGAATTTCTAAACAGAAATGGATCGAGGAAAGGAAGAAAAAGATTGGCAAACTTTTGGACGCTAATGGGTTGGATATGACAAAAGCATACATGTTGGATACGCAGCAAATGGCAGAGACAAAATATAAAAAGTGGGAAAAGGAACCTGCTCCGGCCGGTTGGGATGGTATACACTCTACTTTATTACTTTTAAACAATTGTGGAAGTTTTAAAGTTAAAATTTAAAAGTTACCCATTTGTTCGTTGTCACCATTATGATTAAAAATTATGGTGTTGACTTGGGTCAATGAAAATTCTTTGAGTTTGTCTTTGTCAAAGGGTATTTTAGGTATTTTGTTGTGTATATGAATCTTGATGCTATACATGTGCAATTTGATGTGTCAATAACGTTTTCATTTTATACTTTGTACGTCACAAATCTAATGTCTATAGTTTGTTTTCTTTTTAACAGTTTTTAATCAGAAAACGTTGTATGATGCATACAAGAAAAGGACGAAAAACATCGATGTTGACCTTGAAGAATACAATAAAATGAAGGAAGCGGATCCAGAATTCTACCGAGAAGCTTCAAGTCTGCAATATGGGAAAGTAAGCTATATATATATATATAGATGTTGGTTCATTTAGAAACTTTTACGAATGGTAGCAACTTTGGCAAATCAATATATATATATATATATATATATGTAGGTACCTTCTTTTACAAACCCAGTAATTCATACAAACTTACAAACCAATTTTAATGTGACACTTGTAAAAATATAATGTTTATATAATGTTGTTTCATATGTGAAACAGTTCTGAACTTTTCATATATGAAATATTATATAAACACTGTATTTTAACACTTGTTGTTTCATATGTGAAACAATACATGAAAACTGATTTTGTACGATTTATTGGGTACGAAAATGATTACGTGTCTATATACCCAACTGACGTGTTAATTTAAGTATATATATATATATTGGGGTGGAATAAGTGATTATATTTATGGTTTTAATTGCAAACACAGGCACCAAAGATATCGGATGATAAGATTGAAAAGATGGTGAAGGAGCTGAAGGACAGAGACGAAAAACGGAATACTTTTAGTAGGAGAAGAAGGTTTCATGAAGAGAAAGACATTGACTCGATCAACGATCGTAACGAGCATTTCAATAAGAAGATCGAACGTGCTTTCGGCCGTTACACATTGGAGATTAAGAACAATCTTGAAAGAGGAACTGCTTTGCCTGATTAGAAAAAGAAGAATATAAAAGGTAAAAGTTTGTTCTTTTTGAACAAGTTTGAATATATATATATATATATATATATATATATATATATTCCCCTATTTGTATGTATATATAAGGTTGGTTTGTTAGTCATATGTTGTTTTTTTTACAAGTTTTAAGAATTGGAATTTTGAAGTAATGGAAGCTGATATAAGCTTGCCTCCAGGTGGCTTTTGCTGGTGGGTTCAAGTTTTCAAGCTGATGAACCAATTACTGAACCCATGGTTGTCCACTGCTACTGCACTTTATTGGGTTGTCTATGTGCTTTGTTTTGTTGATTTTTTTCTAAAGAGAAGGTTTATATTTTATGGTTTTAAGAAACCAAAATTAGTTTTATGATTATAATTAATCTGATTTTAAGTTTGGACAACCAAAAAAAAACTTTTGGATGGGACAAGAGTGAGGTGGTGGAAGGTTTTAAGATTTAATTAATGGGTAGTTTAGTAATTTATTAGTTCAATGTTATTGATTTTTGTTTATATGCATGGAACATAATAATATCTTGGCAGATAAAGTTCATTAACTATTAGGCATTGACCATTACTTTAACCCAGATAACGTGTTTTTTTTTAATTTGGAGGGATAAGTTTGGGAAAAACTTGACTTCTGCAACAAAACTTATCCTAGAAGCTTATTGAATAAGGTTCTTTCTACTTCGTTAAGCCAATAAGTTATGAGTTCTATTAAACTCATTAAGGGGCTGTTTATTTACAACTTAATGAGCTTAATTGGGCTTCTGGCTTATTCGCACAGCCCAAATAGCATGTTTATACTGCCATCTTGAAGCCAAACCCATATAATGTGATTTCTTCTACTGCCATCTAATGTTAATTTAGCAGAAACCCAGACAGAAAGATCGATTATGAAGAAAAAACCTCACAAAGAGAAACCCAAAAAGCTATAAGACACAATCAAGGTACCATTGCCTGGATTCTAATACTCAAATGCTATTCTTAGAAAGAATCCAGAGGACCACTTTTGTTCGATGAAATTTTGGTCGTTTGATGGATGATGATATCAATGAATTTATGATTTTAAGTTTTGATGTTCAAATAATTTTTTCTGTATCAGAAATATCACATGGCTTAAGAAAACAAATAATAATGTATCAAACAACACAAAATTCATACTTGAGGGTAAATCGGTCATTTATGTCATTCAGATTGTTGATTCAGATGAAAAGGTAAACAACTATACCAAGTTATCTGGACAAAAAAATTTATCCGGACAGTCAAATTAATCTACACAGGACTTAATAAAAAATTTGGTAAACAATCCCTAAGTTGGTAACAAACATGACATGCTCTCCTCCCATCTTTCAAGAAAATAAATAGCATCTACTCTTTGAATTAATACAATTAAATTTTAAGTAATTTGTTCTTTCATAATCATGTTAGAATTCTATATTTATTTTGTTTCAAGTAGCTTGAAATTTTTGAATTTAAGGGATGTCTTAATAATTAAATGTCTGCTCGTACTATTAAATAATCTGAATTCGATAAGCTATATACTTATATTAAAAAAAGGTAGTTAGAGTTTCTTGAAGTTTTTTAGAGGTGCATATGATCATGCCAAATGCATCAAAAATCAAATCATTTTTAATTTATAAATTATATTGATACCCTTATAATTAGTTATTTAATTTACTTTATATATTTGATTTCTTCGTTTTTTATTTTACATTTTTTTTTCATATTAACATGAATAATCGTACATAGATTAATATAATATGCATTATAGATACAATCTTCTTATAAATTATATCATTATAACCGTCTCATCAATATTAACCTGCTCTTAAATTCGATTTTTTGGAGCGAAAGCCGAGAACCCAGATTATATGGGTAGGTTGGTGAAGAAAGGAAAGCTTAAACTTATAATCGACTCGGTCAAAGAGGCTTGAGCAAAGAGCGTCATTTATATATACATACATCTCTATGGTAAACTTACTTTTTTTATAACTATTTTACCGTGGTTTTGTTTTCATTTTTATAAGAGAGTTGTATATAATTAGTTCTCATTTTATATTAAAATGATGAAGTGTCAAGAAATTAAGTAATATATTAAATATCAATTAGAATCCATGATTTTTTTTATTAACCTGGGTATCTAACCCGTAATACGAGACGACTAATCTTAGGGTGGCTACCCGTTTCATGGGCAGCCCAAAGTCGTCTTATTTGAACCTCCGTGGCCACTAAAGGATTTTTATTTCTCCTTAAATTCAAACTTGAGACCTCTAGATATTTGTGATCTTTGGAGCCCAAACTCAAACCAATGAAGCATCACCCTTATGGTTTAGAATGCATGATTCTTTAGAGTATCTCCAAAATGAAATTTTTTTGAAGATTTTGAGCTAAAATTGAGTTCGAAGAGATTTCTTAAAACTATCTTAAAAATGAAGAAAGTAGGAGATAGAAAGATTTTTTACTTCAAATATGAAAATTACTCCAAAAATGATTATCATGTAAGAAAAATACTTTTTAATTAATTTCTACCAATAAAAAAACTTTAAAAATAATTATTAAGAGGAAGAAATAGTATTTTAATAGAGATTTTTTTTAAAATATTTTAACCAATATTAAATTCTTTAAAATAAAAAATTTGTTAAAAATAAATATAATATTTTATAGACATTTCAACTTTTGTTTCTTCATTCTAACTTTTTTTTTAAAAAGAAAATGCTCTTAAGTTTTATGGATAATGGGTTTCGAGTTTCGACGTTTAAGATTCTCGTATATTTACAACTAGTCTTTGGCTTCGTGCGTTGCGCGACGGTTTATAAAATGATATAAGCATTGAATAGTAATTGGAATTTATTAATTGAATATTAAATCATCATCTCCATAAAAAATATTGCCAAACTACAAAAATATTTAGAAAAACAAAATATAAGTGTTTATATATCATATCATAACACAATACAATTCGTTCTTTTATTACGAATTTTTTTATAATTCTTCATATATCGGTTTTCAATGACCATTACAAAACATATTTTACATTTTTAATACTTAATTTTCTAACTTACATAAGTTACGCCACATCTTAAAATTACAAATTCGGAACCAAAAATTTTACACGATAAACATCAATATTTAGTATTGATACAACTCAAAAATCAAAATTCTCTACAAAAGAATATTGTCTCCTCCAAAAGTTCAACTTACATTTTATGTAATAAGATCAATTGCAAAAGGGATCTATGAGGATACTTGGGTTGACAATAAAATAAGTAGTAAACCCTTGAACAACCAAAGATAACCTACAAAACTCCTTATGTAAGCAAAAAAATCAAAATATTGGAAGAAAATTGTTCTAACATATATTAGGTTAACAAACACAAAATAAATAAATAGCCTAAAACATATTTGTAACATGCAAAAGTAACCTTAGAAAAATAAACAATGACTTGGTGGGATGAAGTGCAAGCATCTTGTATCTCAATAAGTATTTAACATATTTCAATGGATGTCAACAATCATTATTTCCTTTTATATGCAAGATGGAGAAATGAAGCATTCATTTGACATCTTGAAAAATTAATGAAAACCTTTGGATTTATTCATTTAATTGCATTAGAACCAAAGAGTAAGTAAATTCAATGGTAGTTGCCATTTGAAAGGACATGGTGGTTTATACATAAATGTAGACAAATAATTAAGAAAAAGAAAAATACCATATTATTTATTATAGACTTTTCTTTAGTTAATAGAGATGGAAAGATGAAAAAACTATATAATGAATGACTCTAGGAAGTTATGTAGTTTAAAGTTAAAACTAATTAAATTGCAAGTAAAATTACCAAAGAAGCCTTTTTGTTTCATCAGTTGTAGGTTTTCCTTTTAAATAACCCATTTGAATATATTTTCACCATGTAAATACTTTTAAAAAAAACTTACAATACAAAATTTGAGCTTCGATACTGGGAGTTGATGATGCTTGGAGGAGAGATATGAAGAATCCGCTTTGAATACGGGTCTTTCTTGGCTATTTCATCATTGAAAGCCAAAAAGAAAACAAAGGGTTGTAGAATTTTTTTGATGGAGAAGATCAAAGAAGTGTAACCGTAGAAAATGAAGTGTTTTTAATTTGGACTAAATATAAAAACTAAAAAAGAATGAAAAATGCGCGATAACTAAAATTAATGTTGAAAAAAATATACAAATTATTTTAACTGATTATTTTTATAAACATGTTGTAAAGTTATATACAATATCTTTTAACAATGAAATTGAGCGTAGTTGAACATTATTATTATTCTCAATTTAGCATATAAAAACCGGCATAATTAATGGAGTTATAAACTATAAAGTATATTAGATGTATGATCCAAAAGATGTATGATGAAAATTATTAATAACAACCATAGTTTAAATACTATTGTATAACATACAATTTAATTATACTTTAATTAAACTAAATCATATCTCAACAATTTCATAAATTATGAATCTGTCTTGTTAATGAGTAAAATTTTCATTGATACATATGCCACTTGGAATCGATTACATAGAATTATTCGGCATCTTCAACCTTTTCATTCTTCATGTGTATAGGATATTTACCATCTTCATTCACTCCAACAGTTACGATTTAATTCTCTATAACATTGATGAGAGTGATATCGATCCCATTAGATTGTAGCATAACTTATATATGAGAAAATGAAAAGTTAATTAACATAAAGAAGACAAAGTGAATAGTTAACTAACACTAATTGCAATGTGCATGTAAAATTACAAAAATCTTTATACTTCTATGAAAACATAAATTACATATAGGGATATAAAAGTCTTTAATATATTAAACATTTTTAAAAATAAAATATATGAGAAAATTTAGAAACAACAATCTTGCTCCCTAAGAATGTCATGTCATCACTCATTTAATGTATATATAAATATATGTTATACATTAAAAAAAAACCATAAAATTCCTAACGAATAATCATACTCTAAAAAAGTGTCCTATCATCTTGGTGAGTTTTCCTTTTATATAGATATACAAGTAAACAAAATTAGAAAAAGTAAAAACATAAATAAAAAGAACACACATACACAACATAAATAACTTCAAAAAAATGAGAGATGAAAAACCTTTATGAATAAAATATATGAAAAAAAAGAAAATTTTGAAACGAAACTTTCATCAACAACATATAACCTACACAAATAATAATAAAAATGTAATAGTTGTTACTTGGAAAGTTTAGGAATAACATTTGGTATGGACGATCAAAAAATTCGATAAAAAAACAACACATAAATACAACATATAACACAAAGAAAAACAAATGTAACCACACAAATCATAATAAAATGCAATAATTCTTACATGGACTTTATGGAGGAAGACCAACGGTATCCAGGATAAAATAATTCTGCAAAGGAAAACACAAATCACATAAATAACAACATATAACTCATATAAAAACATAAAATAAACCATACAAACCAAATCATAAAACAAAAGAAAAAAATGTTACCAATAACATATAAACCACGCAAATCATAAAACAAAATGAAACAATTCTTACATGGATTTAACGAAAGAAGGACAACTTGTATCGGCGATAAAAAAAATCTGCAAAGAAAAACACAAAACACATCAATAACAACACATAACTCACATAAAAAATAAACCATAGAAATGTAGTTTTCATCTTAATTAGGAATTCAATCGTATAGTTTGCAATATGATGGAGGATTCGATAAAACAAGTTGCAAAGAAAAACACAAAACACATCAATAACAACACATAACTCATTTAAAAAATAAACCATAGAAATGTAGCCTCCATCTTAATTAGGAATTCAATTGTATACTTTGCAATATGAAGGAGGATTCGATAAAACAAAAGAAAAAAAATGTTAGATGAGATATAATATATAGATGGGATAAAAAACGGAATGGAAAACCGAAAAGTCTATACTTTTATGACTTAATAAAAGACAATTAATATGAGAAAATAGAAAAACGAAAGGTTTTCAACCTAAATCTATATATATATTAAATGTAAAAACTAAAAAAAATTCAAGAAAATGGGAGGAGGCGCCACGTAGACTCCCAATGTTTCTCTTTTATATATATACTAGTCTTTGGCTTCGCGCGTTGCGTGACGGTTTCTAAAATGATATAAGGATTGAATACTAATTGGAATTTAGTAATTGAACATTAAATCTTCATCTCCATGAAAAATATTGTCAAAATACAAAAATATTTAGAAAAACAAAATATAAGTGTTTATATTTCATATCATAACACAATACAATTCGTTCTTTTATTACAATTTTTTTTATAATTCTTCATATATCAATTTTCAACGGCCATTACAAACCATATTTTACATATTTAATACTTAATTTTCTAACTTACATAAGTTACGTCACATCTTAAAATTACAAATTCGAAACCAAAAATTTCACACGATAAACATCAATAGTATTAATACAACTCAAAAATCAAAATATATTTAGAAAAAATAAAATATAAGTGTTTATATATAATATGCTATAATACAATACAATTCGTTCTTTTATAACAAAAAATAAATCCTTTCATATATCAATTTTCAATGACCATTACAAAACATATTATACATTTTTAATACTTGATTTTCACACTTACATAAATTAAGAAACATCACATCTTAAAAATATAAATTGGAAACTAAAAATTTCACATGATAAAAATCAATATTGAATATTGAATATTGATACAATTAAAACATCAAAATTCTATACAAAAGAATATCGTCTCATCCAAAACTTCAACTTACATTTGATGTAAGAAAATCAATTGCAAAAGGGAATCTATGGGGATGTTTGGATTGACGATAAAATAAGTAGTAAACCCTTGAGCAGACAAAGATAACCTACAAAACTCCCGACATGATAAAAAAAATTCAAACATCGGAACAAATCAATCTAAGACATATTAGGTTAACAAACACAAAGCAAGTAATAAGGCTAAAATATATTTGTACCATGCAAAAGTAACCTTAGAAAGGTGAACAATAATTTGGTAGGATGAAGTGGAAGAATCTTATATCTCAAAAAGTATCTAACATATGCTCCAATGAATGTCAACAAACATGACTTCCTTTTATATGCAAGATGAAGAAATGAAAATTAATGTAGCACCTTGAAAATTTAGTGAAAACCTTTGAACTTACTCCATTAATATTTTCATTTAATTGCATTACAACCAAAGAAAATGAAGGGTTGTTAAATTTTTTTACAAAGAAGTGTAACCATAGAAAATGAAGAGTTTTTAATTTAGATTAATGTAAAAACTAAAAGAAAATAAAAAATAAAAAATAGGAACTAATGTTGATGGGAGGAGGCGTCACGTGGACTCCCAATGATCCTGCTTTATATATATATATATAGATATATATATATATATATATAGAATATAGATATATATATAGAATATAGATATATAGATTCAGAGGAAATATATGTGTAAATTAAAAATTTATAAAAAATAAATATTTATTTACATGAGATGTAAAAAGAAAGTCCTTATTTTTAAAAAGTAAAACAAATATTTTTTAAAATAAAGAAACGCTAGAAGGAGGGGTTGAACCTCCGACCTTGTGGTTAACAGCCACACGCTCTAACCAACTGAGCTATTCCAGCTTTTATGCTTAGCCTACCTACGTTAAACTTTTAACCGTTAATAAATATGCCTGTTCAAAATAACCCAATTTTCCATTTTTTTTGGCAAAAATAAAACAAATTTAGTTCAGATTCCTATTTAATATAACGAATTTTTTTTTTTTTTTTCTTAAATGATTGAACAAAGTTTCAAAAGTTTATATATCGTACATATTTTAACCAGTAAATACTCATTTAAGAAAGAGTTACCATGAAGTAGACAATAAACTTGACATCCACGTAATCACAAGTTACAACTTACGATATTAGAAGGTTACTGATCTAAGTTGATAAAAATAAGAAATCTTGAAACTTTATTACATGGATGATGTACCATATTTGAAAAACAAAATTATCAGTTGAGTCCTAATAAATTTACGTTACTACTCTGATTTGAAGTAACTCCCTCCTTCCAACCCCTTCAACTTACATTTTTGATATCGAACATCACTTAAAAAAACATTGGACATATAATAGCCCAAAGAAAGTAAAATATGAAAGGTTGAATCCTTTTGGGATATTCACATCTATGATGTAAATAAAAGATCAATTGACATAACACAAAAACCTCATCAAGCTTAAAGAAACCACCACCCCCCTCCCCCCCCCCAAAAAAAAAAAAAAAAAAAAAAAAAAAAAAAAACCTTTGTTTAAGAGAAAGTGACGGAGCAACAGAAGAGGAGGCAATAACTCTAGTTTCCATCGGCATTAAAGAGATGTTTATATTTATGTATAGTTTACATCGCATTTAAGAGACTTTTATGTTTATGTCTACTTTACGTTTGCATTTATGTTTAAGTCTTGAAAATGGTATATGTTTATTTATCAAGGTATTTTGAGTTGATTACTGGGTTTGGAATTGGTATTGGTAACTAGTTACAGTTGTGGTCACTAGTTTTTGGTTTCAGTAAAGATGCTTTTACTACAGTGGATTATAAATAAGTTGTGGGAATATTTTTAAGTTAAAAACTCGATACCAAATGTGATAGTCTTTGTAGGTGGTTATGTTTTGAATGAAAATAAGAAGATAACAGACTAAAATCAGTAAACATTATACCATGGAATTTGGATACTATAGAATGTTTTTTTCGTGGGAATCATAGTTCGTAGAAACCACTATGTTACTAGAGATTCATATAAGTTAACATCTTCACATATATGTTAACATATGTTATAATGTTCATTTATGTAAACCTCCAGTAACATACTAAATTATTTCCTACATTCAACTTCATACTATAAACCCATCTAAAATAGCAAATGATGTATATGTATTTAGGGCTCGGTTTAATCACTTAGTAAAAGTGTAAAACACGTGTAATATAATGGTTAAATAGATTTACAAGTATTTTAAAGAGAAATTGAATTAAAATCATTAGATTTGATTTTTTTTCATGTTAATGGTTGCTGGTTTTTTCAACTATCTAATTTTTTTAAATCTCGATTTAGTTGCTTAGTAAGACACTGAGATGGCAAAAAATGGGTCCATCAGGACGGTTCCAAATCGATCCCTTTAAAACGGGGATGTCTTGGTTCTAATTGCCACAATTAATTCTAGTAACGATCTAGGCTTGGTTACTGCTTGGTGGCATCAGTCCGATCCTGACCTAGTTTTAAAAGTATATAGTTTTTAAAAATCTTTTTACACAAAAATGCTCTAGACTTTTAATGGTCAAATGGGGCCGACCCGATTCAAGACTGGCGGAGGATTGGACCAGGACCAGCTTGGGCCCAACCTGGTGCAGGACAGATTGGGATCGGGAGCCATTGGACATTCTTAACCGGTTACGATTTTTAGGAATTTTCGAAACCCTGTCTGGTCCGGGAACGATTATACTAAGAACTGATTTATTTTTTACAAATTAAGTTTTTATAAATTATGGGTCAAGTTTTTCAATATTTTACAAGATTTTAAAGTTTTTTGTTACCAAAAACTTCAAGTTTTTTCCCCAGTATTTCAAGTTTTTTTTTTTTTGACATTTTTTAAGTTTTTCTTTTTGACATTTTTCAAGTTTTTGCAAGTGTTTCGATACTAAATTTCAAAAATTATAATTATAACAACATTTATAACATTTTTGTATAAATATGTTCAAAAAAATAACTCAATTAGAGATTTTAAAGTGTATTTTAATGATACAGTTAGGGACTTTAAAGTGTATTTTAATTATACAATCAGAGATTTTAAAGTGTATTTTCATAAGATATTGGCTAAAAAATAAATTAAATCCTCAAACACTATTTTTTTACGTTCAAAATTTGAGTTTTGAATATATTTTTTTGCTACTGGATTAATTGGGCCCATACCGTGAACGGGACCAGGATTCGTAACCTTGACTGGACCTTGAGTTTTTGGTCGGGACTGAAACCAGGACCTGTTGCCGGAAACCATTTTGGGACCGGAACTGATTTTTGACCATCTATAATTCCGAGGCCAAATAACCGATTGCAGGGCGGGCCCCGGTTCTAGACTGGGCCGCACACGTGACAACGGCATGGGCCGTGAAATGTAGGCCAAAAAAATGTAGGCAGGTGTTTGGCCTGCTGTATTTGGTTTTGGATTTGGGCCGCTACATTTTTAGGCAAATTAGTAATGATTTAATGATGGAATCTTTGGTTTTTTTTTAATATCCTAGGCTGATGATGTGGATTAAAAAATGTGATCATTTGAGTTATTTAATGAGTTTATTTGTATCCATAAGTATTCAATGAGTATACAAGTATTTGGTTGATTTTCATCATACTAATTCTCATTTATTAAGTTCAAACTGAGTTGTGAGAATTTATTACTAAACTTATAAAGTTTTAAGATTTAGTTCCAATGACAACTGAACTATTAATATGGATTAACTTTCAAGTGATGTCTAGAGGGTTAAGAATGTAACGTTAATCTGTAATTTCAAGAAACTGAATTAGTAGAAATTTAGAAGTGGTGTGAAAAATGATATTAGAGATTTCGTTTGGCATGTTTGATAGAAATAAGAGAATTTTTTTTATGTAGAATTAATTTTATGAGTAAGTTAAGCAACGGAATTGTCGATTATGGTCTCAAAACAACTTTTATATGAAAATAACCAAATTAAGCTATTTGTTAGAAGTTACGCTAATATTATAAGTCGGAAAGGCAACTAATCAACTCAATATGATGTAGGGTGCATGTTTAGTGTTGTCATGATAGAGTATCCTAAAAATGTCATTATGAATTTGTAAGGAGATCGATAATTGTGGATAGATCCACTACACTTGAAGTCGAGAACTCGAGCTGAGTTCAATGTGTTGTTTTTTATGGATTGCATAAAGTATTATACCAAAGTTATAGAAATGTTAATGTCATGATATATGATATTGCAAAAGATGTTAAGTATGCAATGACCATATATTATTACAAATTGTGTTATGTGTGGGTGTCGTTGACTCGTACATTGAAAGTATGGGTTAGGGGACTATGATGGTCCACATGATGTAGTTACAAGAACAAACAAGTGGGCTAGTTGGGTTGTGATCATAATAACAAACAAGTGGGTCGGTCAGTTTGTGAATTTAACCGTAGGAGTAGGTAAGCGGATAGGTCGGTTTGTGAACGTTAGACCTGCACCATTTTGTGTGGCCAATTGTTAAACTAATATTTATGATATGGGATTTTGAGATGTGTTTTCAAAGTATTTGATGTCTATATATATTGGATGAAAACTTTGAACTCACTATACTTTTTGCTCTTATCAGAACTCTTTTAAAAACTATGTAATCTAAGTTATTATGAGGTCGAAGGTAGCAGTAAAGGTAAAAAGGAAGTTTAAGAGGCAAGACTGGTTCGGATGTGCAAATGAGGATTTAATTTCACTATAGACATAATACTTGGTTTTATTAAACGGTATATCAAAGGAATTGATATTTGGGTTTTGTAAGAATCTTGAAACTCTTAGTTTTCTAATGCGACGTGAATAGTTGATCTTGGGATATATGGATATTTATGGAATATTGCACGTGTACTCTTCAAATTTTTTAGGATGTTACAAAACAAAATATGAACCCTTGGTAAATGAAACCCCAAGCTACATCTCCAATAACGCAAACAACCAAATTGTTATGTTGATTTACCATTGGAACTCAACTCACAAACTACATGAGACTTGCTTTCAGCTAGATAATCTTTCTTACAAGATTAATACAATGTTAACTCCTTGAATGGTTCTTGCCCTGCTTTGTTCCTTTATAAGCAGTGGCTTTTATAAAATTCCGCCGTTTCCAAAAAAAAAACTCCTTGAATGAAAAAAATTATATAGAACAAACAACTTTTAATTTAAAATCAAGACTACTTGATGATCCCAAAAATAATGAACGAAAAGTTAAAAACATAAATTCACATAAAAAGTACAATAACATTAATCCACAACTAAAGAAAATTATTAGTACCAAAAAGAACTTTTACTGACAAAAAGTTAAACATACACCAAAGTATTTGTTCAATTTGTTCAATGAGAATATTTTCAAGATTTGTTATTAGTATTAACAACTGATAAACAATCTTTTTCGACGTTAATTAAGATTTGTACTATCGTTGTACTACATCAGTTTTTCCAACAACAAAAAATACATTTACCCTTTTTTCTATGTACTATTACCACAAATGATTGTGTTTGACTATTGTATAGCTAGTAATATATCATATATATATATATATGATTATCTTATATAAACCTTTTGTAGTAGTTAATTAGGAACATATTAAAGTACATTTGGACCTATTGGATGGATTACACATTGACAGAAAGTTTTGTGGGATTAATTAGGGATTGTTTAAATAAAATGTTGAAGGATAAGGGTATCTTTTGGGAGGTAGCCTTAAATGAACATGGGGATTGTCATCACATTATGATCTGTTTGTTGATTATGATGAGGCTTTTTTTTTAATGTTTGTTAAAGAGACAAGAGCATGAAGCTTGTGAAGATTTGAAGAACAACAATGGGAATAACAATCTCCTTGAGACAAGGGAGTAAGGAACTTCCCAACTTCCAATGCAACATTAATTTGATTATATTAATTTTCTTAATTAATTACTCAGAATTTTAATTTATTTTTCCTTTCATTTCACAATAAAATAACGTTTTATTAAAGCATAATATCATTGAAGAATTTTTCAAAAACCAAAACCAAAATCAATTTAATGATGATGTTGGTAATAGATATTTACTTTTTTTTTTCTTTTCAAAAATTCAGTTTTACCCAACATTTTCTTGATTTCATTATCAAACAAAATACAACAATGTTGTTTACATCACAGAAAATGTAAATAACAAAACTTGAATTTCAACAATTGAGATCTAAATAATAAAAACTAGCTAGTTAGATGTATGAATTAAAATATATAATTTGGGATAAAATCAAACCTATTGATTATTTTGTAATTATCACTAAGAAGTCAAGAAACATGTTAGGATTGAAATTATTGCCAAAATAGTCTTATATTTTTTTTTTGAAGAAAAGTCTTTTATTTTAATTAATAAGAAACCCCAAAAGACATATATATATATATATATTGTATTTATTACCCAAAGAAGTATTATCAGTTATTATTCCACATTTATTAAGAAAATTTTAAATATGCAAATATGTTTGATAGAAGATTTTTTCCAATTTTTTCCTCAAAAAATTGTAAATTAGCTTATGCAATATTCATTCGAACTTTAAAATATTTCTTGTAAAAGGTTTTATTATTTATTTATTATTGTTATATATAAATTATAGTAGTATATATAGGTGTAATTCTATGCACAAAATCGCAAACAATAAAATAAACAATAAAAAAATAGAGGTAGCAAAGCCAACGTACATGGAATGTATCAATCTATAAAATAAGGTTCCATGCACGTGCCCAAGTATAAAACCAGCTCCAACTTCAATTAAGTGAGATTTTATGAAAGATCCATTAATTCGACTGAGATTCAAAAGGAAGCTAGCTATGAACCATCCTTTTCCTTTTTTTTAATAAGATTTTTCTAAGCCCCTTAATTTGTTATAAGATTACATATTATGCATAACAATTAAAAACAATATCAATTTTATTATTTAAAATAAACATGCATGAAATAATTCTGTTGTAAAATGGACTATTCAAATTAATTAATTTAATGGAAAGAAAATATCCAATTACATGCAATTCTATGTATAAAGTAATAGCACAATTAATTCTCTAATCTTTACAAGTAAAACGTAGAAGTAATTTATGAAAGTGAAATTATTCATGATGTTTCTTGCGGTTTCTTTTGTAAAATGAGGATCTTTTCGTTTGAACCATTGAATAGGACCCGATTTCCATTGCGAACAGGGAAACCAATAAGAACGCCACGTGTCCGGGACATTCATTATTAATGCTTTAAAATTTGCACGTCCACCATCTACTACGAATGAGGACACTTGTCGGCTCTCGATTGTCTCATGATTCGTAATAAAACTCAGGTTCAAATTGAATTTCTTATATAAAGTGAAAATTTCTTTTCATTGAGAACTATAAGCCAGTGTTGGATTCACTCCTACGAGTTTCGTGCGGTTAAACCCGTATGGGACTCGCCTATCCTTGTTTGCACAACTATTTTTTTTCTTCTCAATTTTACTCTTTATCCAATTGTTCTTTTAGTCTAATACCTTTCATAGTAATTAGTCTAAGGTTAGACTTGAATTATTTTTTAATAGTTATCTTTTAGCTAAGTATAGATTGTAAGTAGGATCATTGTTTCAATATTATTCAGAGTATCAACTTATCAATAAAAGGTTTGCTTTGAGGGTTTTCTCTTTGAGTTTATGAGTTTTACTATTTCTAATTCTCGACTATTGAGTACTTGTACGCTTGTCCAAACTTCCCGCAACTCCTACTACGTCAAAATTATATTCAACTAGTCGGCCCTCTAGGATAAGACCCGTGTCTGCCACTCTTATATTTTTTAAACAACTTTACAAATAGGTAAAAAAAAAATCAAATAAGACAGTGGCGGTGGAGGTGGAGGTGTGGAGATTCGTCGAACTATTCTCTCCTTGCAGATAAGTCAATGAAATCGATACTCAACGGGGTCAATTCAACTTTTAAAGACCGACAACTCAAGGAAGCATTAGTTGCAATCATTTTCGTCAGTTGTTACTGTTTGTGGTGTTTTCGGAACAAGTGCACATTCGATAATCTACCTTCCTATAAAGACTCTCTTATGGATCAGATTCTGGGAAAAAAACATTTTGCTGGTTACTAGTAAGTGTAGTGAGAGTGTTAAAAATCCTTTAACGTGGAGGATCCACCCAATCAATTGTATCAAAAATTTGTAATGTTTTTGTTTCTGTTTTGCTACCATAATAAAATTTGGTTTATGTTTCCAAAAAAATAAAAGATATATAATATATTCATGTTATGGAAAATACAATTCAAGAAAATCAAAGTAAGAATCGGTGCAATAAGTCTAATAACAATGGAGTTAAAGGAAATGTGGTGGTGTGGAATCTCATAGACGTGGGTTTTGCGAACAATCCGGCGACCCTTTTGCTGTTTTCTTCTCATAATTCTCTTTTTTTTTCATTTTTCATGCACTTATCTCTCTAACTCTGCCAGCAAACAATCCCTATAGAATACAATTTATTTCATGAAGCTAACCTCTCTCATTTACTTCCATTGCACATTTTCAAACCCATATAAATCCATAACCACATGCCAACCCTTTCTTCATATCTCACCTTTAATTTCAATTAATTTTTATTCATACTCTCTTAATTCTTTAAAGAGAGCTAGAAACCCTAATATGTCTGGTTTAGTCCATCAATCTAATTACACATTCTATGGTAGTACTACTACAGCCATTAATGGAGAATTCGACGAAAGTACCGAAAGCCCAGAAAAGAAAGGGAATTTCGCTGGAAGTTCGTCTAATTCGTCTTCCCTTTCTAGTCCCGGAAGTGCTACAAATTCCGGTGGGTTTCTTTATCGGACCACCACAAATCATCATCATCATCAACAACAACAGCCGGAAGAAGGTCATTCGGTTATAAGCTTCAAGCCTGGCTACTATGATAATAATTTCATGCAAGGTGGTAGTAATAATGGTTCTTGTTTCCTTAGTTTTGAAGAAATTAATGATGATCAACAACCTTATTCGGGTACTTTGAGCCCTGATCAGCTGATGAATCTAGGGTCTGGTTCTTTCGATAGTTTCCGATTGTTGGAAAATATGAATTGCATTCAAAGTGGTAGTACTACTACCATCAAAGAAAATAATCACCATGAGGAATTAGAATCATTTGCATGGCCAAATCCTTCCTCTAATGATCATCTTGCAACACAAGATCATCAATCATCTTTCCATAAGCGAAATCATTCGGTAAGTAATTAAATTCTTTTTTTTTTTGTTGTTGTTTATCTTATAATTTCTTTTCAAGATCCCATCACTAAATTTGAAACTAAAATCAATGTTTTGCAGGGAGAGAGTGAGCAAGCATTCAAGAAACAATGTAACCCCAATAGTATTAATGCAACAAAGAAGACTAAGCAAAAGTCAATTCAACCCAAGGATCCACAAAGTATTGCAGCCAAGGTAACTATATAATTTCAGTTTAATTCTGTCCCTTTGTACTATATATATATATATTATATATATATATATAATTAAAAACACTTAATAACTTGAAATTTAAGCAAGAATTAGATCAAATATAAGAATTATATTGGAATGTTTGTGTTTGTAACAGAATCGTAGAGAACGAATAAGTGAGCGGCTAAAAGTTCTTCAGGATCTCGTGCCAAACGGATCCAAGGTAATTAATATATTATCTAAGATGGCGTATTCGACAATTTTATGATCTTAATTATCATTTTAATTTTTTTTATCAATCTTTATGATGTGTATGTATGTAATTAATTATTTTCAGGTTGATTTGGTTACCATGTTAGAGAAAGCCATTAGTTATGTCAAGTTCCTGCAACTTCAAGTGAAGGTAAGAAAGCTAATAATTTATGTATAAATAAATGAATATTATATAAATTAATACCTGCAAATAATTAAATTTCTGATCAATAATTTTTAAATTTATATTTGAAGGTGTTGGCAACTGATGAGTTCTGGCCAGTGCAAGGTGGAAAACCACCTGAGCTTTCACAAGTAAAAGATGCCATTGATGCTATACTTTCATCTTCCCAAAGAGACAGAAGTTCAAGCTCTAAATGATGTTCGAAATGCAGAATAATTTCTCATTAATTAGCCGTTAAAAGACGAGCAATATTTAATTTATGACGATCGATCTTCAAGGATTAGAGAAGAGTATGATCTTGAACTTGATGGAGGAGAACAAGAACCATATGAATGCATCTGGGAAAGGAAAGATGTTATTCATCAATTTTCTTGTTCTTCTTTTAGTAATTAAGAAAAGAACTACCATCTTGTTTGTAATAACATGCATCTTTTGTATTATGTGTTTAATAGAAATATGAGGCTACACTTTTGTTATTGCTGGTATAATATTTCATTTATTAATTGGGTATAGGTGGTACATTTCACTTTAGGTCTAGATATGATATGTTATAACGACTTCAGTCTCCAAGTCCATTTCTTTTTGGAATAATCAAAGAGTTTAATTTATTCGTTTTGTTACAATATTTATAATGATCTCTTTATGAGTCTCGTAGTTATTTATGTTTGAATCGAGTAAGTTATACTTAATTTTATCTGTCTTTTCACGTCCCATAGTGAATATGATGAGAGCTTTCGATTTTGATGGTCTCGATTCTCGACTTATGGGTGTTGCTATGATAACTGGAGTCAAATCATATTTATTGAAAATATAAAAATAAACAGGGGTTTAATATTGACATACTTCTATGAGTCACTACAAAAAAAATGATTTCGTCCATAAAAATCATCCAAATAAATTTTTATGGATGATTACCGATGGATCACTCAGGAAATGTTAATGGTTCCGATAAAGTCCGATGTTTTCAAAAAATACCAATGAATTACCCAAGAATTTTCTGGGTAATCTGCCAACTTTTGTGATTGTTTTATAAAAAATTACCCTTTAACAACAAATATTCCAAAAAACATTATTCGTAGATAAAAGCTTTCTCTAGTGAGTGTCGTTAATCTCTTTAGGTCAAATCGTGATTAATTTGTGGATTAAAAATCTTTTATCTTTTATATAATAAAAAGAAGAACCACACATAATGACGGGACATTATGGTTGATTAGTAATCTTCACAAGGAATTGTTTTAAATTATCGAATTCTTAAAAGATTTAATTTGTTAAAGACAATAAACCCCCTATATGAAATCTATATCTTTGCTTATAAGTGGGTTATTTTGGTAATTCTACATATTGTCATTTATGTCTTGGATTTAACTTCAAACATTTTTATTTGTCATGTAATCCTTCCAACTTCCTCAATCTCCTTCATAAATCAAATTTCCCACAAGTTCTTCAATCACAAATCAAACATTCCATATCTCATATTTTCTTATTTTCCTTAATAATCACACAATACACCTTTATTTTTAAAGATTGGCTTAATTTAGCAGCAATGTGAAGAAGACTTCTTTCCGTAGTGGCTCTCTTCGCACCATTCACCATTTCAGCACCTTCCCCCAACGTAGGTTTGGCTATTATCCCGGTTTCTGGAGTTATCAACGGGTCGTTTATGCTTTTATATTTTTGCTCTATTCAACAACTAATTAAGTTTGTTTTTCATTCTTGAGAATTCAATAAGAGAAATATGGTAATTACCTAATGACGTGGTTTTTTTTGTATAAATTTGTTTCAATATCTCGAAATTGATGTTAAATGGTTTGTTATTGAGATCGAGATGTTGCAAATGGTTGTTTCAAGACATGATGATAGTGAAATCTATGTAGATCAATGCTATAATGATGATGTGTTGCTATCTTTGCTCCTATTTTTGTCTACCATGTGAATGAAGTTGTTGTTGTTGTTGTCGTTGTTGTTCATGTTGAGATGTTGGTTTTTAGCAAATTAACTACCTGGATCGAGGAGGCCTCAACTAATGGTGTAGACGAGTATGGTATTGAATTCTAAATATTAGGTATTGGTTTTGTTTGTTGTGTTATTGGTGTTGTTGCTTTGGATAAGATGTTGTAGAAGTTGATGTATCGGTTGTTTTGTTGTTGTCGGTGATGTGGTTTTGGTTGTTGATGTTTGTATTGCTAAAGATATACACGCTCAAGTCTTTTTGCCCCAAGATATTTTTTCACATTGTGAAGTACATACAAATAAAAAGACAACAATCCAAAGAATGTGAAATAATAAACCATATGTGATCATTTTTTTCACATTCCAAAACATAAACAAATGAAAACATGCATCATGATATAATGAATATAATCAGTAATATAATATATGATCTCTATGACCCTATTTTGAGAAATGATAAAACTATGGATTAAACCTTCATGATGGGGTGACGGTATTAGATGGTATATTAAGGTTTGATTATGAAAAGATCCGCAATAGCAATATATTATATCTATTTTTTACATTCATTGGTTACATATATGATTTTGGGGGAATTAGGTATAAAAAACATAGATGATTATAGTATTGGTTCATTGTTAATGTTTTTCCCAAAACACAAAAGTTGGGTGGGTATGTCCTTCCATTGAAAATTTTATTATGTTTTAAATAAAATTATACAATGGGGAAAATTTATTTAATAATTTGTTTTCAAAAACTTCAGGTTGAGTTCCAGATAATTTCTACCTGTGTGAATTCAATCAATAATGACCACTGAACAAAAATATATGATATTATAGAACTATCCATGTTACATTTGGCATTCTCAATGTTTAAAAAATAATTTTCATTGATTTGATGGAGCTAAATATATATATATATATATATATTTTAAATTTGTGTTCTCTTTTCTTCATGTTTTTAATTGTTGTTGCCACCACGTTTTCACAACTACCCCCATCGATGATCATGTTGCATACTTTTCCTTTGGTTTTGCACTTGGTGCGAAATATATATTCCGAAGCCAAGAACCGTCATCAATTGTTTTCAAAATCGCCACGCATAGGACACGTTGGATGACTAATGCTTCACCATGATCGGCATACACACCCTCATTTTCTTCTTCCATTGCGTCATCATGGCTTGAATCGTACACGGACGTTGTTTATTCTACTAACGTCACCAATTGCTTATTTGGCCATTCTCGTGCAACATGTCCCACTCCTTAACACTTAACGATTCTTCAACTATTTCTCAACTTTTAGTGCTAATCGACATACATCAGCATAAGTCCAATATTGTTGGAGATGCACCACATCAGAAATCTCGGATCGAAGAGCACCCAAAAACCGCGCAATTACTTGTTCCTCTTCTTCGGCCACGTCACATCTCATTTGAAACCTATCGAACTCGTTGATGAACTCTTCGACAGACGAATGAATTTCTTTGGGACAGATTACGGTAATCTATGAAGGCTACTTGCCTATGATTGATCGGTAGAAACTTTTCTGGTAACAGCTTCTTCATCTTTTCCCATGGTTCTATTTTGGATTTTCCTTCTTGCAAATGTTGTTTCTTTACATGATCCCACCAGAGTGAAGCGTATTTCCGAAGCTTGATGGCCACGAGCTTCATTTTTAAGTGATCCGAAATGTCCTTTAAATCGAAGACTCACTCAGGTACTTAACCATTCAATAAATTCATCGAGATGGGCCTTTCCAGCAAACTTGGGAATCTCGATTTTCATCCCAATGTTATGTAAAGGGTCATCACGGTTTGCACCGTAAAAA
This sequence comes from Silybum marianum, assembly GCA_036898165.1. NCBI lineage: Eukaryota > Viridiplantae > Streptophyta > Magnoliopsida > Asterales > Asteraceae > Silybum > Silybum marianum. The sequence continues at coordinate 48,415,419 of CM072530.1, read as the reverse complement.
CCCCGACGGTGATTAGCGAAAGGATTCTCCTCTTCCTCCTCACCTTCGTCATAAACGCTAGGATCAGAATCGGTTTCCTTCGCACGCATCTCCTGTTGCCGCTCGAGGTCTCTAATTCGATGTTGAAGGCGCTCGATTTCGAGGTCACGTGGGTCTCGTGGATCAGCTGCATCACTGCCTCGATCGGTGCCTCTACGATGGATAGTCCCACAGGGTCTTCCACGTCCGACCATGTGTATACCAACCTTGGCTCTGATACAAAATGATGACGGATCGATTGAATGACCGAACTCACGAACGAATTACATCGTAAGAAACCCGTTACGGAACCTTTTTAACTAACTTATATCAAAACTTCAGAATGAATAATAATCTAAACAAATCGAATTATTTGTAGGTCTAATAAGAGTTAACTTAACTAGAAAACTATTACGATAATCTTAACTAGGAAACGATTACGATTTGCAAATCAACCTTTAACATAAATATAGGAAACTAATCTAATTAGGAAGGGAATCATAATTAGAAACAAAACACATTATGCAATCTCCCCTACATCATATTGTTTTTATTATAAGATAGTGATTAGTTTCATATATAATTGGTAATTAAGTCATATCAAGCCCATTCAATATATCTCATTCAAAATTTAGTATGTAGAGTAATTATAGATTGAGAGATTGTAGGAGATGATTCGTTCAACAAGGTTATCTTCTTTATTTTTAATGTTGTAATGTAAATAAAATAAAAAACCGTATGTGATCATTGGAATGAAAACCCTTCAATTATATCATTATGATCTTCATCTATATATCATGGAATCAATCTATTTACATGCATTCACACCAGATATCATACCTTATGTTATATATCAACCATGCTTTAGTAAGAATCAATGATTTAACTATTATCTAGAGCTCCCTGCATATGCTTAAACCTAAAGTCGAACAATTAGTCGAGGTTGATAAAAATTGACCGCAAATAATATTCAACCCTAAATTTGAACAAGGCTTGACTCATCACAACTCTTTCATCGTGGGAACAAAGAGATTTAGGTCAAGGATGGTTTGGTTTATATTTGTTTTGTTTTCTCATTTTATTCTAGCTTCATTATTATTTGATGACTTTAATTCAATACAACAAAATCGACTATATATAGGACGTCAAATACGTCTAAGTATCCTAATAGGATGTTTTATATTATAGGACATTTCTAGACATCCAAACTTACTTTTTAGTCATTTGTATGACATTATTTGAAAATGTGTCTTCTAAAGCAAATGACATTAAAAAAGATGTGTTAAGTTTATTATGACATTTCAAAAGTGTTATAAAAATCACTAATAAGATTTTATTTCGATAGTGTTTAAAAGTTTGTTAAGACGTTCAAAATTTTCCTATTAATTACCATGGCACCCTTAAATAGAAAGTACAATTATTTGGTTATATAAACTTAAGTTATATAAAGAAGTCTTCTAAAAATTTTAAACATATTTTACGTCCTACAAAGTTAATTTGTTGCAAGCCTAAATCATCACAATGATAAGAAAGGAAGAGAAATATCTAGAAGAGATAGACTTCTAATCAACTTTCTAGTTTTGGACATAGCATTTAAGACTAGCTTAACCTAGAAAAACACGATAGATAGTAATTTTTAATACTCTAGGTGTTTTTATGTTGATCTCTTATAAATGTTATGAATTCTTTCACACACCCTCCTCTCTCAACACTAGTGCAAAGTATTAATATTGGTCACTAGTAACATATATATGTTGTATGCATAACCATCAAAATAATATGATTTAAGTTATAAAACGTAAAAAGTTTACGATAACTTGATGTATCCAAAAGTCTATTACATTTGATGTAGTTTAGTAGCAAAACGAGGCTTCAATTTTGTAGCTGGATGATCTCTATTTTAAGGAGCGTTAATACTTGGCCTATAATATTTCATCATTCTATACATGGTTCACATGTAATAGGACACCTTAAAACGATTGTGGGACTCAAAGGCCAAGGCAAGGAGTTGTTCAAGATCATATGATCCTATGAGCTATTAGTTGAGAGGTTAGCTCTTGAATGTTAGTAACTAGTCATGCATAAGTATAAGAGTTAAATAATTTTTGAGTCATATAAACTGACCCAAAATCAGGGAACCTTTCAGGGTCTATGACAACTACATTTGAAAAAAATACCCTTGTGTATTTTAAGTAAAAATTCCTTGGTACAACCATTGGTGTTGGTCATTTCTTGTGTTAAATTGCTAACAACTAACAAGATACAAATAGTCATTCAAAAAATATCTCACTTTCACACGCATATTTTTTGTGAAGTCACAAAAATTTATATCATATGTTTCCATTTTACATTGACATAATATGATACAACTCTTATAACCAATATTTGTGTACTCATGGTATGTGATTGTCTTATCTGATAGTTTTGCTTGTTTCTCTTGTTCTTATTATGTCATATGCTTTATCAATAGTTGTACACCCAATATTGAGACCAGGATTAATTCATAACCAAACCTTTTCATGCATTTAAACAACCTTTTTTATTTGTTTTACTCTGCAAAACACCACAAAAGTAATTAAAGGCATGTGGAATGGTAGTTCACAACTTGAAACTTATAAACTTCACACAATTTACACTATATTTATGTAGAACGTGGTTGTTACATACGTCATCATTTATATTACTGACACACTAGTCAGACCTGTCCAAGATCCTCATTGTTTTTTTTATATTTTGAAGTATATAATATTTATATACGACAAATGAAATAAGAAAACTCACACACACCTCTTCACCAAGGGCTCACATACCGCTAGGCCAAATGCCCTTTGGGAAGATCCTGTTTATGGGGAAAAAATCGCATGTCTCATTCATATCACACCAATGATATATTGAAATTAATATCGTTTAGGAAATTTTACTCAAATAGCCATTTCAGAAAAAAAAAATGTCTTCTAGCTAATTTATCTCAAAAATTACCAAAATAGTCAATAGAGTTACCAAAAATTGCGACCTCACTACCGAACAAAACACAAAGTTAATGGATAACAACAATTTTTGGCAGCCTCACTCATTTTTTATGGAATTTTACACATTTTTGGCAACCTCACTCATTTTTGATGGAATTTTTTACTCCTTTGGCGACCTCATTATGCAAATAGCCATTTTTGATATACCTCATTTGGCGACCTCACTCATTTCTTTATACCAATAAAAATAAAATAATGTAATTGACGACCTCACTCATTTTTATGGAATTTTAGTCATTTTGGCGACCTCACTTATTTCTTTATACTAATGTGTTTTGTTTGGTAGTGAAGTCGCAATTGCGACCGTATTTTTGACGATCGAAATTGCTATTTTGGTAATTTTGAACAAAAATAAACTAGAAGGCAAAAAAATTATATGAAATGACTATTTAAATAAATTCCATATCATTTAATCCATATTTATATTTTCTACCTAGTTATATATATTCACATGATTGATAAAAGCCAATAGTTTGTAACTAAGTTGGTTAAGAGACGAAGAGATGTTTATTTTGATTGATAAAAAAAGGGAAGAATTTTAGACCAAGATATTTTCATATATCGACGACATGTCGACATGAGATTCGTCTACAACCCTATATTATTGTTAATTGCTGATTATTTGTTTTTCTTTATAAGAATACGTGGGGACCGCAAAGCACGTGTTGTCTTAATTTTGAAGTCACATGGTTATCACATGCCCCAATCCCAATTCCCATATTTTGTGGTCACAAATTCATTCATCAAAGAAATAAAAACCGCTTTATATTTAAAAAAATCGACATTCTATAAATTTATAAAAAATATTTCAAATACCGATCTTAAATAATAGAATGTGATCATCCGTTTTAATAGAAGATTAAACATATGATTTATAGTTAGTTGTTATCATCTAAAACCTTGATAAAAGGTTTGTTGAAAATATTTTACGTTTTTTTAGTTTGTTTTATATTTTGATGAAATAAACATATCATGTGGTTTATGTTTAATAACAATATTGAAAAGTTATTTTTAACTTTAACTCTAAAGCAATTGGTTGTCTTAATAATTTTGAATTTAATTTAAAATAATAATGAAAATTATTGGTAGTTCACAACTTTGAGTTTATAACGAGCTTACAAATCCATTTTTCTAGACGTATGGGACATCTTATTGCATTATTTGAATTATTAAAATTTATTTGATATATTATTTTTCCTTTTTCAAAACAATAAGATTGATATATATATATATATATGTGTGTGTGTGTAGAGGAACAATCTTTTAAAAATTCTACGAAAAGTAGAAACTTTAGAAACCAACGGGAAAAGAAAAATATAAAATAAATTTTTTCATCAAAATGTTATGATTTAAGATTTTGTTTGACATATGTTGTGTTCATAGAAAAAAAATATATGTGAATAAAAAAATGATGGTTCAGTTATTTGTTTCATTGCATGAATTTTGTTTCATATGTGAAAGTAACCAACATTTTTTGTTCACATATAACTTTTTTTTCTTGTTAACACAAATATATCTGAAACAATATCTTAAATCATAACATTTGATGATTTTTATAAAAAAAAACTAATTTTATATTGGTTTTCCCATTGATTTTCAAAGTTTCTATTTTTTTTAGAGTTTCTAAATGAAGGAACTTCTGTGTCTGTGTGTGTATGTGTATATATATAGGGTCAGGTTCAAGGAAAAAAAGCCAAAAAAAAAGAAAACTGAATAAACCTTGGAAGCTTTCCATCTGTACGGTATGCACTAATGAATGCCGGTAATTTGTAACATGCAATGGTGAATATTCATCAATGCATACGTGATGATAGAAACATTGGTGCATATGAACAAAAAAACACTTGTATACATTTGTAATATCTCACATTGGTTGGGGAAGAGAACAAAAGTTGTCTTATAAGGGACTTGGAAACCTCTCCTATCAGACGCGTTTTAAAATCGTGAGTCCAGACATGCGGACAAAGCGGACAATATCTGATAACGGTCGGCCTAGGATGTTACAGATGGTACCAGAGCCGGAAACAAGACTGGTGTGCCAGCGGGGACGCTGGGCTCTCAAGGGGGTGGATTGTAATATCCCACATTGATTGGGGAGGAGAACAAAAGTTGTCTTATAAGGCATTTTTTCTCAAACATAAGGCAGCTTATAAATTGACTTATAAGCTACCTTATTTTCTGATGATATGTTTGGCAAACTAGTTTATGACTAATAAGCTAACTTATTGAAAAGCTAGTTGAAATTAACTTATGAAGTTTTTTTTCATTTTCTGCCGATTACAACCCCTGATAAATATTAATTAATATTATTTTTAATTTTATTAATAAATTTTAATATTAAATTATTCACTAGTATTAATTAATTATTATTTAGAATTATTGCTTTATAATTTTTGAAAAATTACTAATTAATTAGAATGTGGTTGACTAGTTATATATGTAATGATTACTTAAAATCGCAAACTAAAAGCATATCCAAGAGAATCCCTAAAATTTCTCTAAAATAGATAATCAAAATCTAAAATCTCCCAAAATATTAGAGCATCTCCAACAACATTGTTATAATAGAAAAAAATGATTTTTTCTTCTCTAAAATGCTCCAACAGCATTGCTATAATGTTTTCTATTTTAGAGAATTAGGGAAAAATATCAAAATATAGAGAAATCTCTAAAATCTCTAAAGGAGTAGAGATAACCAACATTCAACCAATTAAACTTTTTTGAAGTTAAATGTGTAGGAAAGAGAAACAACGTTCAACCAATCAAAATTATTAAAATTAAATGGATAAGAGAGAGAAATAATATTTTAATAATTTAATTAGTGATTGATTCTCTAAAATAGCAAAGTTGTTGTAGATGGAAGAAAATGGTTTTAGAGATTTTGATCTTTTTTTCTCTAGTTTAGAAAATTTATAGCAAATTTGTTGGAGATGCTCTTACACCCATCTCCAACAAATTCCCCATTTTGAAGAACCTATCATTGATTATAATATTAAAATATTACAATTATCTATTAAAATATTATTTTGTTTCTAAATATTTATTTTCAAGAATTTCTATTGATTGTTTTACATAGTAATCATTTTTGGAGTAATCTCCATATTTGGAGAAAAACTCACTCTTTCTCCTACTTTTTCCATATGTATGATAATTGATTTAATTTTTTTTAACAAACATATTATAATATTATTATTATTACTATTTTGGTTGAATTAATATATTATTTTATTAAATATTATTTTAATTATATTATAAGTGACTAATATTTCAATATGTCTTTTTTGATTATTTTACATGTTTGTCAGCTACTTTTTGTCAAACATGACTTGTTTATCAGTTAGCTTATCAGTCATCAGTTAGCTTATAAAAACATCTACAATGAAGGTTCTTCTAGAGGTTTTTATAAAAACCTTCACTGTTGGACACATGTTCTTGTCCAGTCACAAGTTTTTATAGGCACCCAGATGCTTGAACAAGAACTCAGATTCTTATAAACATTCTTTTTTTATTAATTATTATATATTATTTTATTGTTTTCTTAATATTTTATTTTAATGAATTTATAAAAACATATAAATAAATATCGATTAAAAAATATATAAATTAAATATTATAAAATATAATTTTTAACTTTCTAAAAAGAAATCTTTAAATTTTTATACAACTCGGCGGATTCCCTCTTGTCAAAATACTGAGAGAGTGAAGCATTTGTTTCGTTTACATTTTAATTATTTTCCCATAGTTAAGAGAGTCAAGATGATCTTTCTTTTCTTTTGTCCTAAGCCCCAGTCATCGTTTATATATAATTAACTTATAAATGTAAATTAATAATTTTAAATTGATAATTTTAAATAATTTTGTTATTTAGTGTTATTTTTTATAAATATAAATATTTATTGTAATTTTACACTTTTTTAATTATGTATAAATTTATGTTTATGTTTTATTATTATTTTTTAAATATGTTAACAAAATATATAAATTAAAAAATTAAAATTAATATAGAAAAGTGAATTAATAAATTATATTTGATTTTTTAATGATTTTATAATATATATACATTTAATTAAATATATACAATAATCTATAAATTAAATTAAATTTTATAAATTAAAAATAAGGAAAATGAAGTTTTTACAAAAACCTTTATTTTAGAGTTTTATGGAGGGTTTTTTTGTTAAGATAACAATGGTGTTGTAAAAAAAATGACAATCAAGATTTTTAAAAGTTCCACTATTATAAATGCTTTAAACTATTAACTATGTTATCAGTTAGTTTGTCAAATATAGAAAATCCCGTTATGAGTTTGCATAAGTTGACTATTTGCTATTAATTTATGTTGGTTGCATGCATAAATTCCATGCCCACATGCAAAGACCAAAGCAGCCAGCTTGCAATTAATACCGAATTAGGATTAAATCAAAATTATGCCCTTCCCCAAATTGGATAAAATCACGAATAAATGTTAACCATTCCTAATCATGATTATCAAGTTGCTAAATGCTGACTTTGAATCTGGTTTTGGTTTTTTAGGAATTTGACAAATTTCTGATTGCAATTCAATATATTCTATAATAATATAAAAGTATTTTAGAATATATTGTGTTTTACTTAGAAAATGGAATATCAATTAATGTGATACATAGTAAATAAACTTAAAACGACATGTATATACATAAATAGATTGAAAAACCATTATAATAAACGCACATTTTAATTTGAAATGATCGTGTGGGAAGAAGAGTTAAGGTAAGAAACGTAAAAGATATGAACCATTGATTACTTTTAATCTCATACGCATCCATGAATTGGGCTCTAAGAAAAAATTGATCCAGTGCATCTCGGTTAGTGGCGGGTACAAAATTTTTGCCTAGCGGGGTCACTTTAAGGTAGATTAACGGTCCCTTAAATCACTCGATGTGTTTTTAGCCTAATTCACGGTGGATTTTTAAAGTTTTTTTGTTAATTTCGAGAGACTTTTTTTGATTGTTTGGTTGATTTTAAAAGACTTTTTTAGTTTTTTGATTGATTTTGAGAGACTTTTTTGATTTTTTGGTTGTGGCGTGGGGGGCCTTTAAAAAACTTACTGTGGACCAAGGTAAAAAACTATTCTAAACCCTTTGTAATTTTTTTTAATGGGAGCCCATCCCGCAATGCTAACATACTAAGTCCGTCACTAAACTTGGTGCTCGTTAGTATTGACATTCTATTAGGATTGATCCAACGGTGAAGATCTTTTCTTACGTTTCACATAACAACTCTTCTCATCAAAACTCAACCCGAAACCGTATTGCATTTTAAATCAGTTTTTGTAGTTTAATGCCACACCCTACTTATTCCTAGGGTTGTGACGGCCAACAAAAGTTATAAATGGTGAGGCGTGATTATAATCATGTCACAAATATTCTTAGAAGACCTAAATGTACATACTTCACTTAAAGTTATTGAATTGCATATAAAAACTGAACCATTGAAAATGAATTGTATTTAAGCAAAAATAACGTTAAACTCAAACGACATAAAAACAAGATTTTATGCTTCTAGAAGATGAAACAACATCTTCTCGTTAATTTTGTTGCTTGTTGCTTGTTGCTTATTGCTTGTTGCTTTGATGAATATTGAGATATGTATTATTAGTTAGCTTTACGCAGTTACACTCAATGAATTTATAAATTTCATACTAAACATAACAAATGCATTTGGTATAAAACGTGACATTCAAAATACCACTATTCTTTCTAAATTATGTATTAGAACGTATATATAAAATCATTCAAAATTTGAACATATGATTTTGTACAAAAGAATTTAAGAACTGCTATATATGGATATATCATATTGAACCTTGCATGAATGCACCGTAAATATGAAATTTGAGACTGAAATCAGATTGGCATGATGTATCATTAACAGTAACTGTACTAACTCACCAAGTACAATGACCTCATCTAATAACACTATCAATAACCTACAACACATTTTGTTAACATAGAAGAGCATGCATATCTTCCATCACTCTTGCTCTTTTCAAATTTCATGGTTATTAACTTGCAATTTTGTTTGTAGCTTTGTTCTTGTGACAATTTCCCCTGGACCTACATTTTTTAGGGAATTACATAATTAGTCCCCATCTTTATTTGTTTGATCAACAGGTCTTTGACCTAACAGTATTCCATAACCTGACATTTTTAGAGGTTAAGGGTCCAACCTAAGTTTTATTTGTCGTATATAAATAATATATACTTTCAATTCTTTATATAAATGATATCTTCTTGATATATTATTTAATTTATATAATATAATAAATTGGTTTATTATTACTTAGACCAACAACTATTCACATAATGGGTAATATATGCGTGGAACTTTTTTTTAACAATATATATGTGTGGAATATTTTATTCAAAAGGTATAAATCAAAATTGTACATAGAGATGACAAAAAAATTGGGCTGGGCTCTCCTGCAACGTGTAGATCATATGTTAAACTCTTCTATCTACTTGTACATAGAGATGACAAAAAATTGATCGAGATCGGGCCGGCTCTAAATCGGTCCCAGGCTAAGTCAATTCTGGTCCAAAACACTATTTATCGTAACCGGGTCCCGGTCTTGCTCGTGAAGCTAAGGTCCTGTTAAGTTTGGTTTGAACCGGTCCGGGTAACCGGGCTTGGCTCAAACTGCTCCTATGTTAATTTTTTTTGACAAAATTTTAATAATACTTTAATATATATAATTGAGTCACTCAAATACATTTTAAAAATACGTTTTATTATAGTTTTTGTTGGGTCACCGATGATTTGGTGATGAACCACCTTCCTTTGTATGAATGAACTTTTACAGATTCTTTTGAAGGTCTGAAATATGCTTCAAGTATTGAAGAGTCAAAGGCTATTCAATCAAGGGTTGTACATCAAAAAGTGGAATTTTAGATGTATCAACCAACTTCAATATTCAGATCATTTTGCCAAGTCAAGATTGGGCCACCAATATAGTGGGTCACCGATGGTACACTCAAAAGTCATCAAAAGTACTAAGGACATCAAATAAGATGAGGTCATCAAGTTTGATGTCATGGTCACCGACACTATAATCTTGGTCACCGAAATTGCAGGTATATTTTCTAAGGCTGTGATATCAAGTCACAAGATCAAGGGTGCACACTTTTGGCATTTAGTGAAAGATGAAGTTTATCAAGCAAAGTGTACACTTATCAATTCCAGCCTTACAAGGTATCCACCAATGTGATACATAGTGTGATGTATCACTTAGCAATTTCAAAGAGATAAGTTCTTGACTCACATCAATTGCAAGACACGTGAGCCAAGAACTTGGGCATCAAGCCTTAAATAAAGACATTATCTTTTATTCTTATAAAAGGAATATTTGTCTTTTAGCTAAAAGGTTTGATGAGACTTCACAGAGCATGAAGAAAAGAAGATAAAGTTATCTGACATTACGTGCTACAAGGAATGGTTCATCCATTATTCTAGTACAAAGGAAGTGGTCTCTTTCTTTGTCCAGCAGATAATCTTCCAGCTAATGAAACCGATTGACCAGTCCACTTGCATCCCATGCATGGGCACTATAAAAGGAGATGAAGTCCTTCCCAGAAATCTCACGCTTTCAACAAATCTTCAGAGTGATTATTTGTGTGACTGTGGCAAAGCTGTGTGCTATAACAGTATTGTTTTAACTTCCTTAGTGTATAAGTTAATTATCGTTATCTGTGTGTTTAGTTTGATAGAATAGTGTGCCTGTTCTTTTCCGCATCAAACTATCTGTGTGTAAATTTTTAATATTTATATTAAAAAATTTAAAAAGAGTATATTCTGTGTGTTTTATATTCAACCCCCCCTTCTACAAAACCCTCTCTTAGTTAGCCATCTCTACATATACATATATTAAGTGTATAGAGAATCAGATATGGCAAAAAACGGGTCTCGAGCCTATCCTAAATCGGTACCTTCAAAAAGGGTTCGATCGGTCCTCACCGAAAATCCTATGACCATTCAATGCTCGGTTACCAATCTGGTCCTGTTGGGTGGGTCTTAGCTTCGGTTCCAAACCTGGCCCAGTTTATAAAAAATAAAAATCTTTTTTACACAAAAATGTTATGCGTGCTTTTATAATTATAATTTTTTAAATTTAGTGTTAAAATACACTTTAAATAATACTTTTAGGTAGATAAAATTTTGTAAAAATCTTGAAAAACTCGTAACTTATACTTTTTAAAAACTTAATTTTTTGAAACTCCCAAGCCAAACCATGAAATATATTTCCTAAAATGTGTAACCGGTTCCGAACTGCCAGATCATAACTGATTCCAGTCGGTCCAGGCTGGTTCGACCATAATTTGTCCATCTCTATTTGTATACATGTACAACACTGATATTTTTTTTAACTGAGAATGGAAAATAAATATAATTCTTCGTTAAAAATATTCTAAAATATACGTTTGGATGAAATTTAAATTAAAAATAGTGACTCAGTGTGAGTGCTAAATTGAAGGTCATAACATTCTCGGGTTTTTTTTGGCATGAATTGGTTAAGCGAATTTAAAATGTAATTTATAAGAACTCAATATTTACGTATATTTAAATGTCTTTATCAGATAATTTTAAGTAATTTTTTACTATTTATTAATAAGTTGCGACAATAATAATTCTAGAATCGTAACTTAATTTTTTTTAATAAAATAAATATAGGGAGAGGGAATGGTCCAAACACGATGACCAAATAAAAGAATACGAAAACGTCAAATAACATACAAAATCACATATAGTTTTACGCTACTTATCAATGCAGTGGTGAGCAGACGACAAGGCACAAGGACAGAGCCACCTTATGCCTAGGGTTGCCCCAGGCCCACCCTGAGAGGCTTAAAAAGAATTTTTTTTAGTAGTCCATAGCAGACGACATGCGTTTGTATTATGTTCTTATGAATGGTTGTATTAAATGTAGATTATGTACGTAGTGATAAGTGGTACAACGCACATCAACATGTTTGTAGATACTCGATGGTTTTAGTGCATATAAATCTAGTTGGTAATACGTTAAGATAAATAAATCTAATACTTTATCTTCAATTGACACAAAACCGTACCAACATGTACCAACCGAAAAAAGTTGGTACCAATTTTGACGCATAACGGAAACAGGGTAAAACTCAAGAATTTGATAAATTGTATTAATTCAAAGATACCTAAAACATTGAGATTATCATACTATTTATACTTAAAAAACCTTAATTAACTAGGGAACAAAATAAAACCTTAATTAACTAGAAATTAAAATAAGGAAACAAAATAATTTCATTAAGGAAATAAATAAGAAAATCAAATATTACTTTCCTTATCATTCCCCCTTTATTAAAAAGAACTCGTCCACGAGGTCTCGGGATAACCCGCATCTTAAGTTGGGTGATGTTGGTAGATATCGGCTATGTTAAAAGTTTTATTAAGACGGTGTTTGTCAGCTGTCATTTTAGACTTGACATTTGCTTGATAAATCTTTTTTCTGACTTTGGCATACGTCTTTTGCACGTCTTCAACCAATTTGAGTGCGGTATTGACAGCCTTTCCTTCCGTCTTGACCGCTACAATTGATCCGGTAAGTAAGATAGCGATTTTCTTTCTGAGCCAAGAAAAGAGATACATATTACGCCTACCCCTATAAGTAGCATCGACATCATGTTGCCACGACCTCCCTAAAAGAACATGACAGGCATCCATGTTAACGACATTGCAAGTAACGGTGTCGCTATATGTTTTACCAATAGATAACGGAAGCTTGCAAATCTCCGTACTTTCATTGCGGGCCTCTTTTTGATCCACTCGATTTGGTATGGGTTTGGCTTGAAAAATCTTGTTTCGTTGGGAGTCTTCACAAATTTTAAGCGAGCATAAAATCTTTTGTACCACACAAGTTACCGGTTCGCCATCAACTTCGGCACACTCTTCCACTCCATTTGTAAGTTCATCTAGTTTAATGTCTTTATCTATGTCATCTTCATAATCGGTCATAAACGCTTGTCGTCGTTTCAGGAATTCATTCGATTGGTGACCCGGTTCCCCGCATCGGTAGCACTGGTTCCGTCAAGTTTAGTGTATGGGTTGTTCGGAGTTTTCTGAGTTTGACCGGCATTAATAGAGCCTGCTCCGACGTTGCAGTTGGATATTTCGAGGATCCGTTGAGTGAAACCGGATTTGTTTTGGGTGACAGTTTGAACCGAACTTGATCGAAGGCCTTGATTATCATTTGAACTGAGATCGTTCAGAGTTTGTTGAGTGTTATACATGGCTTGGGACTGAAGTCTCTCGGCCTTTATAGCCATGCTTTAGGCTCGATCAACGGACCAAATAGGTTGAAGCCCCAATTAGTCTTGAATAGTAAACTTCAAACCGTTAATATATCGGGCCGCCGTTTGCTCTTCCTTTTCGGAAAGGCGACATCTTGCTTGTACTCGCAAAAATTCTCCGATGTATTTGATGACAGTACTATTTTCCTTGAGTACAGTTATGAAACTGTTGATAAAGAATTTGCTCGAAATCATGTGATAAAAATCGTCCATTTATTAACTTTTTTATTCGTGGCCACATCGTTATGGGACACCTTCCCATTCTTCGAAGTTGGTCTTGCACATTTTCCCACCAAGCGTCGACACCGCCGCGAAGTTTGTACGCAACAATCTTTACCCGTTGTTAATCGGCTATATCCATGATGCCGAAAACTTTATCGACTTCATAAAGCCAATCTAGCACCACCTCGAGATCGAGGTTTCCGTGAAAGTTTGTAATCTTGGTTTTAACGCGGTATTCTTCATGAACTCAGTTTTGACTTCTTCGATATCATGGTTCTTCAAAATATTCTTCTGTTTCTTCATCGGAAAAGACTTCGAATTGATTCGGTCTGACGTTGTTTACCGGATTACGGTGATGTATCGGACCTAACCTATGGCCACCATTGTTGCCTTGATGTTGGTGGGGTCGACCACAGAAAGCATCCTCACGATCACCGGCCACGATCGTGACATGTAGTTCTCCAATACTTGTGTCGAGTTTGGTGAGGCTCGTCGTGATGCCTTCTACTACTTCCCAAAAGTTCTCAACGCTACGGTCATCACCGTTGTGTTGATTGATTCCTCCATCGTTAGCCATCAGTATACTAACGAGCTCTGATACCAACTGACGTAGAACGAAAATAGGGTAAAACTCAAAATTGAGAAAACTCAAGAATTTGATAAATTGTATTAATTGAAAGGTACCTAAAACATTGAGAATTTTTTTTGAACGGCGAAGATTTTATAAAACTAGCAAGAAGCTAGAGAAAAAGATTACATGTTAGAAATAACAAGAGGGAAGTTTTGTAACCAACCCACCTAATTAATGTTAGACTTACTACTCCTATTTGTAACCCATAAGAACGAATGGGTCACAATACTACCCACAACAACGCGTTCTTAGGCTTAGAAATCCTAAAAAGAATCTCATTCTGTAACGACCAAATAGCCCATAAAGTCGTTAGAATTACCGCCTCTAAACAAGCCGACTCCACTTTCTTCAACCGCAAAGATATCAACAACCCAATCTAATCCGAATTGGAATTAAACTCCAGAATACCGAAACCCACCAACAACCTAAAACATTGAGATTATCAAACTATTTATATTAATAAAAACCTTAATTAAATAGGAAATAAAATAAAATCTTAATTAATTAGGAAATAAAATAAGGAAACAAAATAATTTAATTAAGAAAACAAATAAAAAAATCAAATATTTCTTTTTTTATAAAATTTAGTCGGTACCAAAGTATAGTTGGTTAGTACATGATATACAATTTATATATAAACCATAATTGATTGGTACACAATATTTATAAAAAAAATATGATACCATATCATATTCACCCGTATCTAATATAATTAGATTGTTTTCCTAATTATTTATTTAGTTATCGTTCTCGAACTTATATATATGTATGCGTTTTGTGAAAGATGTGCAAAGTGAGAAAAAGAAAGCGATTAAATTGTAAAGTACTTGAAACTCAAGGAAAGTGTTTTTAATCCACATCCAATACATATACGAAACTTGTAGTTGAAGGAATTAAGAAACCATGTGGCAACGTTGGGAAGCACAATATAAATAATAAAATCCTTTATAAACGACTATTATTTACTTTTTTCGTCTTAAAATATATTTCACGTTATTATTTTAATTTAGTTTAAAATAAATATTTATTTATTTTCAATAAATGTCTGTTTTTTAAATATACTTTTAATTATGAAATGAGAATATTCATATTTGATAATGACTACAGATGGCATCCAGAACTTATTTTTTAAACCGTTTTATTATAAAATTCCATAAAAGACTATCCATGCATATATGCAATTGAGTTTTACTTCAAATCCAATCTAAATAGATAAAAAAAAAGGAAAACAAAACTTAATATGAGCATCCAAGTTTTTTAGTTAATTATCATGAGTTCAAATTTTTATAATTTAGAGTGAATTATATTTTTTTCAATCTTGTGGTTATCAAAATTTTAGTTCTTGCCGGTCGACTTCAATGATTTCATCCTTGCCACTGTTGTTTGCATCTTGTGTTGGTTTGGATCCCCAGGTTTAACAGACCTTTAAGGGTACTATTAAGTAAAGTCACATGTATTTTTCGTAAAATGAATGTGTTCATATTTGAACCTCCACTTATGTACGTAAACACACACACACACACACACATATATATAGAGAGAGAGAGGTTTAGGAGGGAAAATGCTAAAAGAAACTGAATAACACTCTGGAAAACCTCCATCCAGACGGTATACACTAATGCATACAAACGCTTTTTTTGTTCCTATGCATCAATACTTCTATCATTACATATGCATTGATGAATATTCACAAGTTCATGTTACAAATTACCGATATGCATTAGTGCATACTGTCCAGATATAAGGCTCCGACGGTGTTCTTCAGTTTTTTTTTTTTGGCGTTTTCCCTTGAACCTGGTAGAAGGCTCCTTCTATATTTATATATATATATATAGAGAGAGAGAGAGAGAGAGGTTCAAATATAAACCAGTTAAATGTTACAAACTATACAAACTCATACAAATTCATATAAAAATAAAAAATTTCATGATTTTTTTTTCATCAAATGCTATAATTTAAGATATTATTACATATATGTTTGTTTCATACTTTCATTATATGTTTATTACAAATCAGGGATAACACTACATGTTATAATTTGAGATATTATTTCACATATGTTTGTGTTCATAGAAAAAAAAATTATATGTGAATAAAAAAAAGATGGTTCAATTATTTGTTTCATCGTATAAATTTTGTTTCATATGTGAAAGTAAACCAACGCTTTTTGTTCATATATAACATTTTTTTTCCTATAAACACAAATATATGTGAAAAAATATCTTAAATCATGACATTTGATGATTTTTTTTTATTTTTTATTGGTTTTCCGTTGGTTTACAAAGTTCCTACTATTCTATTAAGCCACGCCTTGGAAAACGGCATGGTCTCGTCATAACTCGTAAGGATTGAGCTTTGACCTCGTCGTCACGCTACACCTCGTGTCATTTAAAACCTTAGGTAGACGATTGCCCTACACCTAGAGGTGGCAAAAAGTGACCTAACCTGCTAACCCAACCCGAACCCAACCCAAAATTAGCAGGTTGGATTGAGATTTTCAACACATTTAAAGCTAAATGGGTTAACCCGCCTAACCCATTTAAATAAATGGGTTGGGTTGAGTTAAAAATTTTGACCTGTTTTCAACTCATTTAAAAAATTATATATTTAAATTTTACCTTTAATTATAATGTATAATATTATCCATGAAACATTAAATATTTGAAACTCTCACAGTTTTGTCAAGTATGAAACCCTAATAAAGTAATATTTAACCCACCTCAAAGTCTCCCTCTCGGCCCTCTCTCTTTCCGTCGTCCGTCTCCAAGACTCTAACAGAAATCAAAGTAACTTAAGTAGACACTTAGATATTTGAACAATTTGTTACATTTATGGTTGTGTTTTATTCAAACTTTGAACAATTTATTTTCATTTGTGGTTGTGGCTGTATTTTATTCATAAAATTAAATAGTCTAATTCTTTGTATTTTATTCAAAATTTTAAAATTAAATGGGTCAATCCAAATTCAACCCATTTATTTAACAGACTGGGTTGAAAAAAATCATAAACAAGTCAACCCGTTGTCAATCCATTTAAGTAGCAGGTTGGGTTGAGTTGGGTTGAGATTTTCGACATGTTTAATAGATTGACCCATTTATTTAACAGGTTAGGTTGAAAAAAATCATAAACAGGTCAACCTGTCGTCAATCCATTTAAGTAGCGGGTTGGTTTGAGATTTTCGACCTGTTTAATAGATAGGTTGAACTCGAATCCAAGCCAACCCAACCTGACTCATTACCACCCCTACGTACACCCTCCAACCTTCCTGGTGTTTCGTTATTGCTTGTTGATTAAGAGCTATTACAAATTTGTATGTAGTTTCTT
This sequence comes from Silybum marianum, assembly GCA_036898165.1. Lineage (NCBI taxonomy): Eukaryota > Viridiplantae > Streptophyta > Magnoliopsida > Asterales > Asteraceae > Silybum > Silybum marianum. Next base: position 48,397,837 of record CM072530.1, on the reverse strand, counting down.
CAAATATAGAATCAAACGTTGAAATTTAAAAAAAAAATTGAATTAAACTGCAACAAATTTTCTATTTAGTGATTTTAATATTAATTATATAATAAGATATTATATAATTCTATCTTCCCAATATATTTATTAAATATTTAATGTAAAACAATAATGATTTAATCTCATTGATGAAAATGAACTAAAACAATCATTATTTCTCCTTATACCAAGTTTTAAAGAATTATCTAAACTACAATTTTTACTGGTTTGCAGTATTTTTAATAATATAGAGAATTTGTTAAAGAAAAATAAAGAACAAGCTCCTTTTTCTTTATTATAGAGAATATATATAGAAATACACTTAGAGGTTGTTTGGTTCGCGAAAATCAAAGGAATTTGATGAAATTGGAATGACAAATTCCTTTGACCAAATTCCTTTAATGGTGTTTGGTTCGCAAAATGAATAGATTGGATTCTATCGGATTCCACTGAATTCCACAGCTGAGGATTTGATCATTCCTTAGCATATGCGAAGGATTTTGAACTCCATTTCATAACAAATGTAACATTATTTATAATTTTCTTTTGGAAAGGCAAAAATAAATTTAACCACCGTCCTCTCCCACACTACCCACTACTAGAAAATTGAGTATTTCTAACGAAAATTTTCAACGGAAAATGTCGTTGAAAATTTTCTATGAATTTTAAAGGGATTATTGACAAAACATAAATTTTCTACGAATTTTCAACGAATTTCCGTTGAAAATCTCTCACAAAATGCATTTTCAACCAAAAACTTTTTGACGAGACATTCCGTTGAAATTTTTTTGGTTGAAAATGCATATATGTTTGTGAGAGATTTTCAACGGAAATTCGTTGAAAATTCGTAGAAAATTTATGTTCTGTCAATAATTTCTAAAATTCGTAGAAAATTTTCAACGACATTTTCCGTTGAAAATACTCAATTTTCTAGTAGTGACCCTCACCGGCAACATATCCGTCGACGCCACTACCACCGTCGCAACCACCACCATCAATTAATATACCACCAATAATATTAGCATTCTACCACACCCACCCACCGCCACGCCACTATTTTTTGTCGTCATAGTCGCCACCCACCGTCACGCCACTATTTTTTTCCTGGAAATCCGGAACCGGAATTGGAACCGCTAACACCGGTTCCTTATATTTTGGAACCGGAACCGGTACCGGGTACTCAATTTCAATTTATTTTTTAATTTTTTACATTGCATACTATAAAAATGTAATTATAAACTACTAAATACCGACTTAAAGTAATAAATACAACAAATGGTTAAAACTAATCCGATAAAAACTAACTATTACATAAACAAACTAGAAAGTTTGAGTTTTTATTTGTTATTTATAAATATATAAAACATTTTTTATTTAAAAATGACGGGTACCCAGCGAGTAATGGTTCCAAAAGAAATGAGAATCGGAACCGGTCCTGATCGGTTCCGTATTTTAGGAACCGGAAACCGGAACCAATCACATCAGTTCTGGTTTCGGAACTGACAATTCCGAAGCGGTTCTGGTTCAAAAGACGGGTACCCGGTTTTGATGCCTACCCCTACACCTACCCACCACCACACCAATAATGTCATCGTCACAATTGTCACCCACCCCCTATAGATGCATATTTCTATTCTTTTACGATATTCAATTCCAATTCCTATAACCAAATGGGTGGTCAAATTACATCAAATTCTATTCCAATTCTCTCAAAGTCAAATTTTTATGATGGATTCCAATTCTCTCAAAGTCAAATTCTTATGATGGTTTCCAATTACATGGAATTCCATTATGCAAACCACACACCTCCTTAGTTATAAAATAATTACAAAATATTTATAAAAAAAAACCCATTAAAAGTAATCAATTTATCATCGACTAAAGCCAGTCTAAATTTAAAATCATCACATTAAAAAAAAGAAACATTTTTTAAACTTATTATTCTGAATTCTGATACATTATTCGATATATAATTTCGAAAAAGAAAAGGGTATTTTCGATTATGAAATTGGCAATGATTAATTATGTGACTCTTGTCAAAAGGTTTATTGGGAACGAATCCAATGCTTTCTCTAAAAATGACCACGAAAGAAGCTTGGGATCCTCCCATTTTGTATCCCAATTTTCCTTTTTAATAATTCATTATTATTTTGTCGAAAAAATAATAATTCATTATAATTATTATTTTTAATATTTATTATTACCATTTTAAGATTTGATATTATTATTGTTATTGGTCCATATGTTTTATCAAACATAACACTTTTCATCCCTATAAATTAGAAATTACAAGATGGTCATCGTGGTTTGTAAAAACATCCAGATTTTGCCCCCTTCATTTAGCGCTCGTTAAAAAAATTACGATAAATGAAGGACAATTTTGTCTTTTATCGATTTTTTCTTTTTTCCCCAATCAAAATCGATTTAATGATTTTGACCCTTATGGTTTTGATTTGGTAAAAGACCAAAAAAATCAATAAAATGGCGAAAAGACCTTTCATTTAATGGAAATTTTTAATGGCTGATAGAAAAGGAAATCAAATTCGGATGTTTTTGAAAACCATAATGGTCATCTTGTAATTTCGAAACTACAGAGACAAAAAGTGTTATCTTTGACAAACCACATGGATCAAATTTGTACTTTACTCTTCTTCTCGTTATTATTAGAGTAAACTAGATTTTCGTCCTTGTGGTTTGGTCTTTATAACGATTTTCGTCCCTATAGTTTAAAACTGCTTTTTTCATCCCTATGGTTTGCATTTTGCTACTTTTTTGTCCCTTAGACTAACTCTGTTAAAAAATCCGTTAAATAAAGGATGGTTATTTTACTATGTTTATAATGAATATTGTTATCATTTTTCATACTACAAGGACCAAATATGTAATTTACTATTAACAAACAACTTTCTTTAATTTAAAATTTCTAAGTCTGTATATAATATATAGATCTAGGATGGAACCCAGATGACCAGATCCATGACCACCAATCGCCGGCAACTCCTCCGGCCAACTCATCGGCAGCTCCTCCGACCATTCTCGCCCAAATAAGAAAATCAAAATCGATTCCTAATCCAAATCTTAGAATAAAAAACAGTTATTAAAAATCAATACCTTAACTAAAACCAACATTCTATGATTCTTAATGCAAACTCTAATTGAAGAACCCAAATTCAAACCTAAACAAAATCAAAACAAAATACAAACCTTACAAATCTGAAACAAACCCTTCAAAATCTAAAACAAATTCGATGTGAATAGAGAGAATTTGAAACAAACCCAAATCCGAATTAGGAAATTAATGATTTACACAGACATGTCTATAAGTTGAGGGTTACATATGAGGTTTTGGCACCGATGAAAGGGGAGGTGTTCAGGGGGAAAGGGGGGGGGGGAGTTGAAGGTTTTTTGGCGCGCCGACTGTGGAGAGATTGGTAGTAGGAGTAGCAGTTCCAGGTAGTGAAGGCCAAAAGGAAGACTCTTAATGCAAACCAACAATCTATGATTCTTAATGCAAACTCTAATTGAAGAACCCAAATTCCAACCTAACCAAAATCAAAACAAAATACAAACCTTACAAATCTGAAACAAACCCTTCAAAATCTAAAACAAATTCGATGTGAATAGAGAGAATTTGAAACAAACCCAAATCCGAATTAGGAAATTAATGATTTACACAGACATGTCTATAAGTTGAGGGTTACATCTGAGGTTTTGGCACCGACGAAAGAGGAGGTGTTCATGGGGAAAATGGAGGGGGGGGGGGGGTGAAGGTTTTTTGGCGCGCCGATTGTGGAGAGATGGGTAGTCGGAGTAGCAGTTCCAGGTAGTGAAGGCCAAAAGGAAGACTCGGAGCAGGGGCTTGGTCAACGTGTTCGCTGGAGAAGACGAACCTGTTACACAGGGGAGGGGGTGGTGTCGAAACATATGAAGAAAAGGAAGATCGATTTACAAAGATTAGGGGAGGCATGGTGTCAAAATAGATGAGGAACAAGATGCAGGAGTTCGTCAGAGGAGAAGGGGTGCGAGGAGTTGGATATGGTGATGGTGGTTGGGAGTACCACGGTTCGCGAGAGATGTCGAGGAAGGGCTTTGGTTCATCTTCTCACTTCTCACCGGTGGAGTCCGACAGTAATGAGGTAAGTGGGGCCGGAGGTAGGTGGTTTATGTGTTTGTGTGGTGTTTGAGATATATATATATATATATATATATTATGTGTGTATATTTATATATGTATATAAAATAAATATCATATAAGGGTTAGGTTCCGGTGAGAAGGAGAGTTAAGATGAGAAATGTAAGAAGGGATCTCCACCCTTGGATGTACATTAGAATGAGATGCACCGAATCAACATTCTTCTAAGGCGTAATTCATGGATGGGTACAATATTAAAAGCGATCAAGGGTTCAGATCTTTTTCTTACGTTTCTTATCTCGACTTTCATTCTCACACGATCTCATGCCTATCATATAAATATATGACGGATGCCGAGTCCACCAAATAATAAGTACCAATTACTAGCAAATTACAACCAAAATTGTAATAGCAGTAAGTCGGGTCGAATCCACAGAGACTCGGTTATTAACTTATTATTCCCAAATAATCCAAATACAAGAACGATTAATTAAAAATAAAGACGAAAGGGGGGTTTTGGATTTGATTAATTAAGCTAAACGTACGATCAAAATTTATAAAAAATGCAAGAAATAAAAATTCTACAATAGTCTACTTTGATAAAGATATAAACACTTATCATCGATCCCAATTATGTAACAAACGGACAAGTCTAAATTGGTTAAAATTGCCAACAAGCTCTGACAATCTGAGTTTTTCCTTAGTTATACATTGATCAAAATAAGCTCTTTGATCAAATCTTAATTACAAATAGAGTTTAAACAAGATCTTAAACTCTTAGGTGCAATTAGCTTTATCGAGTGAGAAAAACACCAATTCGGAGTTTTAAGTTCATAAGCTCGACTTAAAATGACTTCGATTGAAAGATTTCATGAACCCGTTTCGAAAACCTTATTGCAATCAAGTAGGTTCAATTGTCACTTTGTCAAAATCTCTAAACAATTACGTATTTAGATATTCGACTAACAAGCATTTACATGAACATCAAGAAATTGGCCAAATCAATCAACGTTCAAGTAAAATTGAAATTAAACATAGAAATCCAACAAATAAACTCGACCTAATAAGTTACCATGGAATCTCAAAGCAATCGTATCCAAACCAAAAGATTAACTATTGTTGAAATTGAAAGGAATTAGCCACACATGGCTAAACCTAGGTTACAATTGCAAAATATGAAATTTTACCTAAAATTGAGAAGAAATTGATGAGTTGTGTGTCCCAAAATCGTGTCTTCTTGCTTCCAAATCAGAAAATGTGTGAACTCCCCCCTCAATGGCAGTTGTAATCGACCCTTTATACGACCCAATTGAAGAAATACAGATTTGGTCCTTTTGTTTGTCGCACGAAAGCTCAAAACAGCAGCCATGGCGGGTTAGGAGGCGGGTTTAGCCGCCCACGAAGCCGCTTTAGTTCGAGAAACAGTCGCGTAGGCGGGTTTGTCCGCCCAAGAAACCGCCCCCGTCTCTTCTCTCCGTGAAACAGCCGATTAGGCGGGTTTTCCGGCGGGTTTACCCGCACACAATGCCGCCTGCCCTCTTCTTTCCCTTTCCCGTTCTCGATTTCCTTCACGTCAGGTCTGTTGTGCGTGTGCGTGAGAGTCCAAATGGGCTGAGAAAGGGCTTAATACTTGGGCTTAATACTTGGGCTTTTGGGGCTTGGCTCTTTATAAGATCACATTTGAGTTTCTATGCTTCATTTAAACATGATTTGATCTTGTATGCTTTGTTTGCACTTGAAACCATTCTTTTTGCACCTACCAAAAACCGATAAAAAACCACAATTAGGGAAGCCTACTAATTATTAAATCATCGTTAAAAGTAAGGGATTTGACATAAAAAATAAGTCCAAATATGTGTTTATCAATATAAATACAAATTTAATAATATAATTAATTTAATATATATTCATTAAGTTTAAGTTTTTTAAAGAAAAATGGTAGGTAAGTGTAAAAGTCTAAAATGTCCCTCACGTAACTGACCTTTTTAACGGCTGTTAGAGCCAGGGACTAAATCAGTCGTTTTTGCATACCATAATGGTGTAACTATAACTTTTAAACTGTAGAGACCAAAAGTATTAAAAAAAACAAACCATAGGGACCAAATTTGTAGTTTACTCTAAAATAAATGATACTGAAATGAATAATTATGGTTTAACTTTATTATAAATTCATATTCTCTAAATTAAAAATAAAAACTAATTTTTGTATTCGGTTTATTATTTGATTTGAAACCATATTTATTTAGGTTTATTAGTTTTTAGTTTCCATTAATTTTTGTTTTTGCCTTTTTGGTTTTAGTTGAGTCCAATTCGAGATACTTTCATCTTGATAAATAGCTTTATTGAAAAATAATACTTTATACGAACCCTAATAATGTAACACATACATAAAAAATATAAACACAACTGATAAATAATTTATAAACGCTTTCTTCAAGCATTTAAACTACATTACAGATTTATCTATTGTTTACTAATGTTTATTGCTTTATTTGCCGTTCAAATGTCTTCTTCTTAAAGAAACTTACCAAACACAAAAATATAAACCAAAACTTTGAAGTGGCAAAAATAAAAATAAAAACGTGTTTGAAGACTTTTTCGTCTTCTTGTTTATTATTTCTTTGATTTCAAACATGTTTCATATGCTCATATTGGTGTAATACCAAATATTCCAAAGATTTTCTCTCATTTAGATCACTTATATCTTTCATATACAATCATAATTAAAATACATACATGTGTATACATATACATATACACCTACTTACATATACAAACATTCATATGCTTTTATTTTTATATATGATCTATTTTTAAATCTTTTAAATGTATCATAAATGTACTTCCTTTAACGTTCATTTTTCTCTTACTGTATTTCTTTACACAAACGGACCTAGTAAGGGACATATGATGGCGCGTTTTTGGATCCTTTTAAAATAAAATGTGGTATTAATTATTTTATATGACACTATTTTTAAAAAAAGTGTACTATAAATACATGGGTCGTATAAAAAGATGAGTTTATATGACATTTCTCAAAAAATGTTCTATAAAATAGCTAATACGACATTGTACACTTTTAGGTATGACCATTTATAGTTCGATTATGTAAAGTTAGGTTCTATAAATTATTCTATTACGATGTTTAGAGATTTTAGGCTCTATAAACTCAATTTTGTTATAGTGTTGATATTAAACCATGACAACACAACCACAAGGGTTGTGGCTTAGTAGTTGAGGCCTTGAGGGATGTGATGAAATATCTCATTTGTCCAGGGTTCGAATCCAGACGTACACAACATTTGTGGTCATTGAGTCTATCAGGGCTAGCTGATGTCTTGTCGTCATAATTTGACGGGATTAGTCCAGTCATAGTCTGAGACACCTTTCCAAATAAACCCATGACAACATACAGTGGCGGAGCCAGAATTTTGGTCTAGGGAGAGAATCAATTATAATGTAAAGAAAGTAAATATATTTTTTTTTTAAAATGGCAAGCAAAAATAACAATCATATATTCTTGAAATATCAACCTCTACAGTTTCAACAGGGACCTCGACGGGTTTTCATTTTCTAAACTTATCTATGATGTCTTATTATCTACCTCAACAAAAACCTCTTTTTCAATATAAGAAATCAAGCAATCGTTCATCTATTGATCACCCATTCTATTGTGTAGTCTATTCTTCAGGAATCACGATGTTAATAGATGAAAATGCTCTATCTACTGTTACAGTCGCAATAGGTAACATTATTGCTAGTTTTATAAGTAAAATACATGAGAGAGAACACTTTATCCCTTCTTGTTTCGACCAATTATTTGTGCAAGATTACTGACTTTTTTTAAGTTAGAAAACTCTGTCGAAGTTTGTATATCAACAATATAAGTCTAAAGTTGATCATTAAGTGCCATAAATTCATTCTCAGAGAAATCATCCGGACATAAACGTGTAAAATGAACCATTGTTTTGTTATCAAGTTGGGAACTTGGTAAAATAAATCTTAGTTGACTCTCCTTTAGAAACAAATGCACAACCGTACACAATTTAGAAATTCATCACATGAGTTTTTAGTATTAATTTAATGGTCCAAAACCCATTTAATAAGAAATAAAGTCTGAATTAATTAGTACTAAAATTTTATTTCATTAGAAAATCTGAAATTTTAAGGGTTAGCAATTCCTAACCCTTATGATAAGCTACCTCCGTCCATGACAACATATGCATCAAGTTTGTTTATTAGTAACGTCATAAAACACTGAAGGCCTGCTCTATTGAAACGCTTGATTCACATCACTCGTTTATTTTAGTGAAATATACATCAAGACTTACATATATTTGTTTCAATCATTTTAACTTTATATATGTTTTTAACACGAATTTGAATGACCATTTTTCTTTCATTATTTTGGTATCACTTCTAGACAATAAAAACCATACGCAAAAAATCCGACATTATCAAATAAGATAATGAATTTTAAATAATCACACGATTTAAACGCATATATGGTTAATTAATTGATATTCTAACAGCAATCCAAAGCTTGGTTTATAATTTTCTCTTTGTCAAAGTCACTTTACTTTTTGTTTAAATCAAAGCATTTTATTAATATTTGTGACAAATCTTCAATCACAATCCTTCTATATAGTTTTTAATTCATAAATTGCTTTAATATTGAGGCCAAAAAAAGTTGTCTTGTGAGTGATTGAACATAAAATAATATGTTTGATTTAATGCCCATTTAGAATTTCTTTTAAGAGGTAAAAATCATTGGATTTATATACAAATATATAACTATGATCTGTTAATAGACATACAACAAAACATTTATCATCTTAAATGTGATTCTCTTGATATTTGTAAAATAAGTAAACTGCAAAAATATTTCGTCAAGTTATTCATATGTAATAAAATGTGTTTTTTAATATATTTTGTAAAGAGCAAAATATGATAAATTGAATCACCTTTATCAAAACCTTCCTCTGTATAACACATAAGTCACCATTTGATTCCGATGATCTAATTCATGTTCTTATTCCTTATCAGTCATTCTTAAACAAGGTTATTGACCGTTTACACCTTCATTGACATATAAGATATTGTGTGTGGTTCATAAAATTGATGGTTCTAACTACAAATCATTTATTCCTTCATTCACCTATGCTCTAGATTGAAGCTTAATTCTCTTGCTCTAACGTAATATTCATGCACTTTAGATATGACCATTGACCAAAGGTAGAGTTTCATTGCCCCTTTTTCATCTCATCACACGTGTACTGCAGCTTAGATAAACATAAATATTTAATCCTGAAATATTTCTTACTTTGTGGAACGTGATACATGACTACTATACTCATAATACATTAATACTATACCCCCCAACACCCCCCTCCCCCCAACCAATATTGCATTCTCATTTTCTTATCTTGTTTTAAGCAACAAATGCTCACTAACAAAAACTACTTTCATCAAATGAAATAAGTTCATGAGTAAATTACGTTTTTCATCCCTGTGGTTTGATAAAAATTGCGGATTTCATCCCTACAGTTTTGAAATTACAACTTTCATCCCTATGTTTACAATTCATTTCTATTTTGGTCTCTGAGTTCAAAATACTACTTTTAAGCATGAAGGACTAAAATAGAAATGAATTGTAAACCATAAGGACGAAAAAAGCAATAAATTTTAAATCACAAGGACGAAAAAAGTTATGAATTATAAATCATAAGGATGAAAATCGTAATTTCAAAACCATGAGGACGAAAACAGAAATTTTCAACAAACCACAGGGACTAAAACCGTAATTTACTCTAAGTTCATTAAATGACTCTTGCAATAGGGGTGATGTTCATACTTGCATAAGAAAAATGGCATATCAACTTGAACATTGTCCGACTTGATAGAACATAATATGATAAAATACATGAAAATTAAAAAGAACAATGAAAACAAGTTATCACCTGGCTACCAGTAGAAGCACAACTAATTAATTAACTTCAAATGGCAATCAAAAACTAAGAATGACTAAAAGAATTAGAAAACGAAAATCAGTTTTACAATATATCAAACACCGCAAAAATGATTATTACGATTTCAAGTCACAATAATAAAACTTGCCGCACATTCAATCACCCTGATTACTTTCTCATAGCCTTGTTCGTGTATAACTTATTGTTATAATTCAAGTCGTAATAAAAAAATTTGTTTCATACACAATAAACCATGTGAGTTACATCATTCTAGTCCAACTTCAAGCACATCATCTACCATATATTATCAACTAGGGGTAAGCAAAGATGGGTATCTGACCGAAATTCATGGAACCGGTTACACCGGTTATTTATATTTGGGAACTGGTACTGAGTAACCAATGTATGATTTTTTTTAAATTGTATTATTTCATAGTATAAAAAATAATTAATGGTCTATTACGAAACTCATCCATCACACGACCGGATGTATTAAAAGCATACTCGCTAGCAAATGTAAAAACTGGAATGGCTAGAATGTCCTTTGTCGTTGATGTCATTATGTAGTACATTAATAATAAATTTAAATTAATAATTTCAATTTTAGTTTATTAAGTGTAATGAATATAAAAAAACTTTTATCAAAAGAATAGCGGGTAGCTCTTGGTTTCGGTTTTGGATACTCTGCGAGACAACGGATACCTAGCGGTTAACGGTTCCAAAAAAATGAGAACTGGAACCAGTCCCGATCAATTACATCTTTTAAGAACCGGAAATAGGGTGAGCAAAAACTGAACCGAAATCGAAAAAACCTCGACAAAACTGAACTGAAACCAAAAACCGAAAAGCCAAATGGTTCGGTTTCGGTTTTGGTTCCCATAACGACCGAAAAAACCGAACCGAGAAAATATAATTATTTTTAATTATTATATATATATATAATACCATGAAATGTTTTTAATTTTATTATTATTATTATATATATATATATATATAAACCTAATTTTAATTTTAAACATATATGAAATGCTTGTATTTTTTTCCCAAAAACCGAACCGAAAACCGGAAACCAAAAAATTTTAAACATTCGATTTTAAAACCGAACCTAACCGAACCGTGCTCACCCCTAAACAGAAACAATGATATCAGTTCTAGTTTCGAAACCGACAGTTTAAAAGGTTTCGATTCTAAAGATAGGTACTCGGTTCTAATAGTAATCACTTTTGAAGCCGAGTTGTCTCTTTAAAATGTGAAGGCTAATGACAATTTTATAAATGTTGTTAATGACATCCCTACAAATGAATTTTTTTTTATATACATATTTATATCAAAACCCTTACTAAGTACAAAAATTTTTGTACACATCCTTATTAAGGGGTGTCATTAGCACTCCCCGTCTCAAAACACACATTAACTTAAAACTGAACATGAAGAATCTTAATTAATACAAGAACAAATATTTATATCAACAAAATCAAACAAGTTAACACCTGTCTGTTAGTAGTTAAGACATGATTGTTTGATAATAACTTAAATAGAAAAAAAAAACCCAATTAAACAACTTCTTACCAACAAAAAATTATTTACTTATGTTAAAACGTTATACCATTCCAAATTAATTTTTAAAATGTTATTTTAATCAACACCAGATTAACATGTTAATTAAAAATAAAAAACTTTTTTAATAAAATCAATTGAAAATTAAAATTAAAATTGAGGTTGAAAAAATAAAACGACTTCCATTGTAACTGTTGCTTAACGCGACGGCACGCTTCTCACGTTTTCTTCTCCACCTTACGTTTTGTTTTCAATTTCTATATCTTTTATAAAATCCCCCAATTTCCATTTATTGTTTAGATAGATATTTTCTCTCTCTACCACTTGGTATCCATTGTTCGTCGGTGGCACCTCCATGGATTCCTTCTATCCCTGCCACCTCACCACCCTTCTTTCCCTCATCCAAGGTGATCCATCTTCCAAAATCGAAGCTGCTACCGAGATCCGCCGACTCACCAAGACTTCTCACCGGTGGCGCCGTCAGTTCTCCGCCGCTATCAACCCTCTTGTTTCCATGCTCCGATATCACTCGCCAGAAGCCAACCAGGCTGCCCTTCTTGCTCTTCTTAATCTCGCTGTTAAAGATGAAAGGTATGTTTAATTATTCATTCATTCATTAATTTTCATATGGGAATCGTTAATTATATATATATACACACATATATCTATATATGTGTGTTTTTGGACTCAATTTCTATGCTTATTATCATCTGAATCATCCATATTAGCAAAAGACCCCTCGGATTCCGTCAGTGGCTGAGGGTCTGTTTATTTACCTCTTCTTGACAGTTTCATTAACGGTCGGTCTCTGAATCGATAATAATAATAAAAAATAATCATGTTTGGTAAAAAATAAGTTTATTTGTAATTATTTCAAAATCGTCGGACTCATTTTGTACCCTGAACCTTCCCTGAACCATTAAGAGCTGTGATTACGTCCTATATAATTACCAAACAGTTCTATTTTATTTTGCACTAACATGAACACTTAATTATTCAGCACCAAACCATCCAGCAACTCTTAAATTTCCCGTTAAACGCCTCCTTACATATGGTAATATATGAAGAGTCGGTTTCGGTTAATATTATGTGTAACTTTTGCTCAAAATATTAAGAAAAAGGGAAAAAAGATGGCAAAATCTTTTTTGAAGTTTGTGTTTTGTGGTCTCTGCTTTTTCGTTAAATCTTTCTTTTGATTGGTTTACTGAAAAAAAAGAAAAGCAATAATCTCACCCAATTGAAGAAAGTAATATGTGGATTAGAATCATGGCTAATTTGCTCTTATTCATCCCAATATTTTTTTATTTTTTTTATATATTGCAATTTCTTCCTGAAAATAAACCCTAAAACCTTGATTTTAAATTAATTTTCAAGAAATTAGTGTTATCAGAAATTCATTCATAACAACTATGGTTCATGTTTAAAGATTCTTAATTTGAGCAAAAACGTAATTCTCAACGGACCCACACAGAACCTGTCCCAAGAACCATATGTAAAAAGACATTTTCGAGCTGCGGCTAGCAGAGGGGTTCGGAATTCGAACTTGAACCTGTTGTGTAACCGAGAACATTCAAAGATCCTTATATTGAGATGTTTTTGGGACGTTTGGATTTATGGGTAGAATTCATAATGAATGAGAATTAAAAAAGTTAATTAAATTGTTTTAGAAATTAAAATCTTGACTGATTGATGAATTAATCTTGAAGTAAATTGTGGTTGGTATTGTGGCTTGTCACTTTCTAGAGGGGTATACGTGTGCACCTTCTTTTGGTTTCATACATTTAATAATGAAGAAAACTTTTAAACAACTTTGTCTGTGGTCTCCTACCATTCTTAATATTTTCAAATTTCAAAATTTAAATATGTATATTCACATAAATATCTGTAGAAGAAAAAAAAGTATTCATTATGAATATAATGGCTACATCCCCCTTAAAATTATGGGGAAGTTCTTCTTGTTTTAAATTTTCAATTGGGATTATTTGTGACTTCAAATGAGAAACTTTTGGGGAATATATCCAAATCAGCCGTTTTTACCACCTCAACTTCACTTTATAGTTATTTTGCTACATAATTGACTGAAACCCACAAGTAATATTTTAACAACTTGCAAAATCCACTTTTTATGGATAATAATGTTCATAAGGTAGCAATTTTCCAACCTGCTAAAGTGGTACTTGTAAAATAGTGACGTGCAAGTGCCACTAGTCGTGTAAGAATTTCACAAATAGCATTTTTAACAACTTGCTAAAGTGTTACTTTATAAACATTAAATTGCTATTTGGAAATCTTGGTTATTTCGGTCAATGGAGTAGAAAAAACGACTATAATATAAAGGGGTATTTTAGACAATTTCAATCACTAGATTTGGTTGTATCTTCTTTTGGAAAGTTATTTTATGGTGGTGGATGGAAATATTCTTGCGTTAGATGCTTCTTAATTTGGCATAGCATCTACTACTTTTGTTATTTAAATAATATTTGATATTGGAGGTCTACGGTTGTGGGGTTTATTCATTTATGCTTCTAGCTTTATGGCTTCCATCTTCATTATGAATCACATGTTACAGAATCTGTTAAAACAGATGAATGAAGTTTTCACCTTTTACTTTTTCGGAGGCAAAATATGTCTAAATATCTTAACTGTTATATATAAAACTTAACATAGAGTGCTTTATAAAACTTAACTGTTATATATAAAAGTGTTACAATAAGTTTATTAGATACTTTTGGACATCTTAATAAGTTTTTAAAACCCTTTAAAATAAAACAACCTATTATTATTTTTATGACATTATGTGAAAAAATGTCTTTTAAACACAAATATCTAACAAAAAGATGTCTTCATTGGACATTTATGAAGAGTATCATTTTAAACAAAAAGCTAATAGGAAAGCTTAAATTTAAAAGTGTTCCAAAAACGTACACCCAAAAACGTTTTTATCAACTTACTGTAACATTTTTATATAAGATGTACAATTATTTGGTCCTATAAACCTAAATCCTATAAAGCAGTCTATATTTGATGTTCTATAAAGCTGATTTTGATATAATTTACTGAATCTTGTTTGCTATAATTGTTATCTACAGCAACAAGATCAGTATCGTAAATGCCGGTGCCTTAGAACCAATCGTCGGTTTTCTTCAATCCGGAAACGTAACCATGCAAGAACACGCAGTGGCGGCATTAGTCACTCTATCTGCATCACCGGTCAAGAAATCCGCCATCGGTTCATCCGGGTCCATCCCGTTTCTAGTCAAATTCCTAACCCACGGTTCACCACAAACCAAAATGGATGCAGTCGTGGCTCTTTCCAATCTCTCAACCGAACCCACCAATCTTTCATCAATCCTCCAATCCCACCCGATCCCTTCCTTAATAAACATCCTTAAAACCTCCAAAAAATCCTCAAAAATCTCGGAAAGATGCATTTCGCTTCTCGAATCCTTAATCGGTTTCGAGGAGGGCCGAAATGCATTGACTTCCGAAGAAGGCGGAGTGCTGGCGGTTGTGGAGGTTCTCGAGAGCGGTTCACCGCAGAGCCGTGAACACGCAGTGGGCACACTTTTAACTATGTGTCAAACCGACCGTTGTAAATACCGTGAACCGATACTTAAAGAAGGCGTGATTCCGGGGCTTTTAGAGCTAACGGTTCAAGGGACTCCGAAATCGAGAACGAAGGCCCACACGTTGCTCCGGTTGCTACGTGAATCGCCGTACCCGAGGACGGAACTCGAGGCCGACACACTCGAGAACATTTTGACGAATATAATATCGCAGATCGAGGGAGAGGAACATTCCGGAAACGCGAAACAGATGTTGGCGGATATGGTGCAAGTTAGCATGGAGCAGAGTTTGAGACATTTGCAGCAACGGGCTCTCGTGTGCACTCCACCGTCTGATTTATCGATCACGACTGTTTGTGGTTCCAAGGTTTCGTTGAAGTAATTTGTGTCGGTTTTTTCGGGGTTTTTTTTCGGGTTTTTGGATGTTTAATTTTGGTGGTTTTTTTGTTGATTATAAAAGATGTTTATGGGGGTAATTTGTGGGATTAAGATTTAGGTAAATATGGTAAAAGCCAATCCAGGACTTTATATATATATATATAAGGTATCATGAGATTGGTGGGTGTTTGGATGTTTGTTTTCTTTTTTCCAGAGATGGATTGGCTAAATTCATGGTAGTCATGTTGTAGGGATTTGTAATGATCGCATAGGATATTGTACACTGCATTGTATTTATCAATTTCTGTTCTGGAAAAATGACTTTCCTTTTGTTGAATCTTCTTCTCCTGCATCCCTCCTATTCAAATTAACCATCTACATTTCTTATTTTTTTGCTAAATAACAAGTGTGTATTTTTAAAAATAACTAATTAAAATTTTAAATCTAATCGTTAATTAATACACAAATATTTAATAGCGGATAAAAGATAGATAAATTAGTTAGGATAAAATTATCATTTTATTAACCGAAAAATATGATAGTTACTGATGTCTAAAATTTAATTTTTATTGTGTATATTTATTTTGAGAAAGTAATTTGTTAAAATTTGAAAGTTAGGGATGATGAGACAATGGTCAGATATGAGTCGATATATGAGCTTGATTGTCTGCTATGTGTTGCTTGAAGCCAAACGTCTAACACGACATACTGGTGAGCGTTCTTGTTATTTCTGAATTGATAAAATCCTAAATATTAGCTGATACTGAAGTAGTGTTACTTCTAAATTGATTTTTTTAGTCAAATAAGGTATAAAACCATTTTAAAATAATCTTCTTTTACTTGTGTTGCAAAGTCAAAGAAGATGTCATGACGCTCGAACTTTGTTACAAATTCTTTCGAGTCTATGCTTATCGTGTCAAACGATGCAACTGCCTTTGATCGATGTTGAAAATATTGGTAATGAGCTAATGTCTCTTACTTTGTAGCGTTAAGACGAACTGTGACTCATTAGAATATATGAGAATGTTCAAGCTCATGACATCTTTTTTGACTTCTTAATACGAAAAAAATAGTTGTCATATGGGAAATATGTGGGAATGTTCAAGGGTCGTTAGTGTTCTTGGTGTCTCTTTTGCCGATCAAAATAATCCAGCTTGCTTTGAATATCGTTTGATTCGTGTTTAAATCATATGATCCTTATAGATTGTTTTTGTTCATGTTCATTTTAACTTATTACTTGATATGGATGATCGATTCATTTAAATATCTTTAATAGACGTGTGTACTCGAATCACTATCAGTCTGTTAGTAATAATGTTAATTAGTAGTCATGAACCTGTATCATAACTCTATGACTCTACAATCTACATCAACGACTTTTATTTTTTATTCATCTTAAAAACCTATAAACCAAATTATTTGACACTCATAATCTTTTTAATGGGTTTCACAATTTTTAGAAATTCATTAATACCAGTGTTTTAAAACCCGGATTGACCTGGCCGGTCGAATCGGTTGAACCGGGACCCGGGGAACAAAACGGGTGAACTGCCGGGTTTTTGGCTATATGTGACCCGTTTTGACCCAGCCGGGTTTCACAAAAAACCGGTAGTTGAACCGGTTTTCATCAAAAAATATATTTGAATTGATGAAAAACTTATGGTCATATGTGTTTTCTAATATATTTGGATTGATGTAAAACTTATTATGTTTATTTTAATATTGGAATTTGTGAACATCAAATTATTGGTTTTATATATATGTATGTACGTAGTAAAATGAAAAAATACATGTTAATTATTGAAACCGGTTGACCCGGTGGTTGACCCGATTGAATCAGTTAACTTGACGACCGGGCCAATTTAAAACCCGGGTTTTAAAACATTGATTATTACTTTTTAAAAAATGTGGTATAAGTAAAGAGAACCATAATTAAGAGCATCTCCAACAGTTATTATAAAATAGAAAAATAGAGGATTTTAGCAATTTAAGTGTTCCAACAGCTATGGTATATCAATTGTTAAAATAGAAAAATGAGAAAAAAGAGAAGAAATATCTCTAAATTTAGATAATCTCTAAAAATATATAGAAGAGAGAGAAACAATATTCTGATTATATTCAACCAATCAAAATAATTGAAGTTATGTGTGTAGGAGAGAGAAATAATATTTTATTAAATGATGAAATATTTTCTTAATATTGTTAATGATAAAATTGCTAAAATAGAGTAGTTGTTGGAGTTGGATGCAAATTATTATAGAGATTTTGACTTTTAATATTATATTTAAAAAAAATTACAATAGCTGCTGGAGATGTTCTAAAATACACTATAATAATAAAAAAATATCTAACAATAAATGAGAAAAGTCATCGATAAAACTGTGTATATGACAAATAATTCGGTCAAAATTAGTTTAGTTTACGATTAATATATATTAAAAAGAAATACGTCCCTCTCAACAAAAAAAACGCATTATTATTTTCCAGAAAAAAACACTCAATTAATTTTCACATTTATCATTTAATTGTATAATTAAAAAGAGATGGGACCCACCAAACGAGCAAGAAACCGTCCTCGTTTACCGACCTTTCTCCTCCTCCCACGTGGAGGAGGATCGCTCCCTCAAAAAACAGCCCCCACATCTCGAATAAATTCTTAAAAAAGTAAATATTTTATTCATTCTTTTGTTGTTCGTTACAATAAAATTTTCATAAGTGAATATATTATGGATAATGTCAACTTAGTCTCGTATGAAATCCGTCTTAACATCTATTAAGGGGATATTTGGTTTTTAGGATTTCGACAGAATTGAAAGAAATTTGAATGATAAATTTTATTGATCAAATTCTATTCAATCGTTTGGTTATCTATGAAATGGAATTGAATTCAACACATTCCACCATCCATTGATTTGGTCATTCATTCACAATTGAGAAGAAATTCAATTCTATTTCATCCCATATTCTCAAAAAAGACAAAATTATCCTCATCTTCCCTCCTTGATCTAAACCACCACCGGTCTGAACCATTGTCGACCACTATCGGTGTGAACCACCAATTGGTAACCGTCGACCACCGTCGCCGATCACCACCGGTCTGAACCACCGTCGACCACCACGGTCTAAACCATCGTTGACGACAGTCGACCAGCACGGTCTAAACCATCGTTGACGACAGTCGACCACCACCGCCAACTACCCATTTGAACCGTTGCCGACCACCACCAATCTGAACCACTGCCAACCATCACCAATCTGAACCACCGTCAACCACCGTCCACCTGAACCACCGCCAACCATCACCAATCTGAACCACCGTCAACCACCGTCCACCTGAACCACCGCCAACCATCACCAATCTGAACCACCGTCAACCACCGTCCACCTGAACCACCGCCAACCATCACCAATCTGAACCACCGTCAACCACCGTCCACCTGAACCACCGCCAACCATCACCAATCTGAACCACCGTCAACCACCGTCCACCTGAACCACCGCCAACCATCACCAATATGAACCACCGTCAACCACCGTCCATCTGAACCACCGCCAACCATCACCAATCTGAACCACCGTCAACCACCGTCCATCTGAACCACCGCCAACCATCACCAATCTGAACCACCGTCAACCACCGCCAACCATCACCAATCTGAACCACCGTCAACCACCGCCAACCATCACCAATCTGAACCACCGTCAACCACCGCCAACCATCACCAATCTGAACCACCGTCAACCACCGCCAACCATCACCAATCTGAACCACCGTCAACCACCGTCCATCGGAACCACCGTCAACCACCGTCCATCGGAACCACCGCCAACCATCACCAATCTGAACCACCGTCAACCACCGTCCATCGGAACCACCGCCAACCATCACCAATCTGAACCACCACTGACCGGAACCACCGGCAATCTGAACCACCGCCGACCATTACCGACCAACGATCTGAACCACCACCAACCGCCACTAATCTGAATCACCGCTGATCACCGTGGATCTGAATCACCGTCGATCTGAACCATCGTTAACCACCGCCGATCTGAACCACCACCGACCGGAACCACCACCGATCAGAACCACCGCCAACCATTACCGACCAACGATCTGAACCACCACCAACCGCCACCGATCTGAATCACCGTCGACCACCGTCGATCTGAACCGTCGTCGACCACCGCCGACCGGAACCACCACCAATCGGAACCACCGCCGACCATTGCCGACCAACGATCTGAACCACCACCAACCACCACCGATCCGAATCACCGCCGACCACCGTCGATCTGAACCACCGCCGATCTGAACCATCGTCGACCACCGCCGATCTGAACTACCACCAACCACCACCGATTTGAAACACCGTCGACTACCACCGATCTAAACCACCACTGACCACTGCCGATCTGAACCACCATCGACCACCGACAAACACTACCGCCTACCATCGATCTGAACCATAGTTGTTTGGTTTTGGTTTCAAAATAATCAAAAAGAATATGTTGGTCGTTTACAAATATTACATTCTAATTCCAAAACTACATTATGTGAACTAAATAGACAAATTCTAATTTCTTTAACAAATTCCATTCCAATGTCTGTTAACCAAACATGTGATCAAACATGATAACATTTCATTCTAATTTCTTCAAAGTCAAATTCCTTTGACAGATTCCTATCCATCCAAAAACATTTTACGAACCAAACTCCCCCTAACATAAGGGGATAGTTTTTTGGGTTTTCTTGACAACTGAAACTAACGAAGTATTTAAAAAACGAACCCCAGACATGTCTTGTATTTAAACAAAATTCATCCCACTGTTTTGACAATTAAGCTACATACATTAAACAACATTTTTTTAATATTGTTTTTTAAAAGAGGAAGTCCAAAAATAAACCAACTTTTCCATTTTGATGGTTTTACTCCCTAAAGTATTATTTTTTTGAATAAAATATTTTAAAACTTTTTTTATTTCGAGTGGTTTAATCTCTAAACTTATATTGTAAATGAAAAAATCACAACTTTTTCATTTTTAAATAATTAAATTCCTAAATTTATTTAAAATAAATAAATCAACAAACTTTTTAAAATTACATGGAACTTATGTTGTATTTTCAAATGTGTAAAGAAATGGAAAGGAAGAAAAGGGAAAGATTTTTTTTAATGTTTTTTAACAAGAAAAAGATGAAAGAAAATATATATATTTTTATAAATATACCTTTAAGATGTAATTGATGAATAGATTCATAGTTAAATAAATATCTTAAATTGTTATTAATGTCATGTATATTTGGAGACAAAGTATTGGTAGAAAAATCACTGTTATATTATTTCTTTTTCTTTTAGTTTCCCTCCTTAAAAAAACCCAATACACATGATTTTTTTTTTCTTTCCCATCTACTTTCATTCCATTTCCATCATTTTGTTTTGTAGAAAAAGGCTCGAGAAAACAAGATGATCCCATCTACATAGAAAAATGGGTTCGTTGTTATATATACATTATGGGCTTGGGCTATGTTTATATACACATTTAGTTGATCTATTATTTTTTGAATATTACAAAACCATAAAAATAACGGTTGGAAAAACTGTATAGAGAGTTTAAAAAAAATGGTTAGAGGGTTGTTTGTCAGTTCCTGAATGGTTTGATGCAAAATGATTAAGTGGTTATAATGATTAATGGACTTTTATGATATAGTGTAAAATAAAATATAACTGTTTGGTAATTGTTCAAGTTGGAATTAGAGCTCTGAATGGTTAAGGGAGGTCCATGATACAAACTTATTTTTTGGCAAACAGAATGTTAACGATTCAGAAACTACCCACTACAAAACAAATGACTTTTACTCACAAAAATTACCCAGAGAAATTTATGTCTGTGATTACCCACGATCACCCAAAAAACACCAATGTTCAGTAAAATCCAATGTTTTTTGAGAAAATATCAACGGATTACCCAGAGAATCGCAGGATAATCTGTCACTGATTTGAATTACCCACCAGCAATTTACCCACAAACTTTTGTGACGGTTTTTGAGGAATCATTTTTTAGTGACAAATTTCTCAGGGAAAAGTCCGTGGACAAAAGTTTTTCGTTTAGTAGTGACCTCTTAACGAAATTGATAAGAGATAAACAAACAACCCTTACTATATAAAAGATTTGTAAGATCCATTGTTTTCCCTTCATTTGTTCACTTTTTACATCCATTAAACATACAACAATTCGCCATATTTGAATTGACGTGTTCCAACTTCCAATTTAGTAAAATAATGGTTATCCTACTGGCGATGTCCAAAAAAGTGAAAAACATAGCACAAATCAGGGCCGGAACACAAGCCTTTTAATTAAGGGCGCCGAACCTAACAAATGCATCTTAAAAATATATAATAATTTTTTTCCAACCTAATCACTAATGTGTCACCATATATACAGGGGACATATATACAGAACCACCTGAGCTAAACGCAATTCATTGATAATATTTCTAATATCTAGTATTTTAAGAGATAAAGAGCAGGAGCCATGACCCCCCTAGACCCCTATTATGTTCCGCCTCTTGCACAAATGCAGACCAATTTCATCTAATCTCAGGATATTATAGAAAGACGGCCCTCAATCTATATGCATATCTTTGTTTATAACCTATTCAACAACATGTTAGTGACTTACTGATATTATTTGTATTGGATTTTATTTACACTATATAGAATTGTAGTTTAATATAGATTAATCATAATAAAACAAATAATTTAACAAAAATGATAACATGGAAAAACTTAAAATCATTTGGTAAAAATACCGAACTTACTCTACCAACGTACCTAGGCATGTTTTATCAGGTTCGACCCGATTGAACTCACATAATCTAAAACCATTCAAAATATTTAATCCATACACATCTCTTTTTATTCTCATATAATAATATTACGACATAAAACTTTTGAAGCAAACAAAATTACTTATGGAAGTATTAAAAAAATATATTATTTCATTATCAATCAATGATTTGAGAATTCATCAAAATAGAAAATAAACAAGTAACCAAATAATAAAAAACAATAAAACTAGTGATACCTCAAACTAACAACCATTCTAAAACAACACAGCCGACCACCACCGTCCAACCACCAAAGCGGGGGCGGCCACCACCACCGGAATATACTCGTAAGGTGAAAGGATGATACACACTCGCAGGTGGGTTGGTGACGTAAATGAACCTCGGTGGAGGTGGTGGTGGTGGTTTTACTACCACAACAACCGGAGGACAATAAATGACTGGCGGTGGAGGTGGCGGTGATGGCACTGGCGGAGGTGGCGGCGGCGGTGGTGATGGTGATGGTAATGGTGGCGGCGGTGATGGTGGTGGAAGCATTTGGCCGCAAGGGTTTATGCAGGGGCATGATCCACATTTAATCGATGGGTCGGGAATTGGAGGCACCATATTCGTTAATTCTTCATGATTAATGTCGCCATTGATGGATGGTAAACCTGTTAGTATATGGGAGATAATGATGATGAACAAAGCTAGAGCTTGGATTGATGACTTCATTCTTCACAGGTTCACCGTCAGGTAACGAGAGCCGGAAATGTGTATATATATATACATATATATATATATGTAACTTGTAATATGTAATATGTAATATGTTATATGCTGTAAGCCTGTAACTGTGTGTCTGTATGATACGACAGAATATAGAATATAGTTATAGAATGAGGACGGAAAATTGATGAAAGTTCTTTGTTAAAAGATTCTGAAATTTATGTTTAAATTAAGGCTATGTTTGGGCAAACTAAATTTGATAAACAGATGACTTATAAGGTACGATGACTTATAAAATGAATAAGTTTATGTTTGGCAAAAACTAGCTTATGAGCGTGTGAAATGACCAAAAAGCGTGTTGAAAATAAATAAATAATATTAGTTAGGGGTATACTTGGAAAAAGTGTCAAAAGCTTCTCATGTTTACTCCAAGTAGCTTATCGATAAGCTAGCTGACTTATAAGCTAGCTTATGTGCATCCAAACGATTACTCAGAAAATAAGCTAGCTTATAAGTCAGCTTATAAGCTAGCTTATTTTTGCCAAACAATGCCTAAATGTAAATTACAAGTAATGATTGGAGATGTTTTTTTATAATTTGATCAATTAGTAAAAAAGTTCAATTTTCTTTTTATTAACATGGACCTCAAATTAAGTATTATAATTATTTTTTTGATTCAAAATTTTATCATAATCACTACTATATCTAAGAATTTTTCCCTAAGAAATATGTAGTTAAAAAGTAATTCATTAGAAAAAACGTCATAAAAATTCGGTGCTAAATCATTGGACGATCCATTGAAAATTTCTTGAAAATATCAAATTCTATTGAAACATTGATATTTTTTAGGGTGATCCGTGGGTAGTCATTTATTTTGTATTTAAGAATAAAGATGCAATTCATTTTAGTTTTAGTGATGTAGTAATCATTTTTTGGATAAAGATAATAAAGAAGAATATTATTTTTATATGAATTTATTTATCTATTGATTATTAGTTAGTTTTGTAAAAAGTTATACAAATAAATACAACCATAAAACATAATATGACTGAAAGCCCGTTTAAGGTAGTGTTCAAAAAACACGTAATGGCATAAGACATACATCCGTCTTTACAAGAAAGCTCATAGTGTTTGTTTAAGGTGTGATGCGTCCGTTTTTTATTACCGTGACTTTTTTTTATAAAAAAAATCAAGTTCCCTTACCTTTTTAAGGTTAATATTTTTAAACTTTTGTATTTTTACAATTTTTTAACTTTAGTTTTTTTTATATACAAATTTAGCTTATCACATCATTCATTATGTCTTGGATTCAAATATGTCACAAATTTACGATTAAAATGAAATCGAAAAACTCTTCTACGTTCTATTTTGAATATTTAATCACAAACTTTTTATCTAATACTAGTTAATTTATATGAATGTAAAATCTTTTTCTAGAAAGACAAATGTAATTTTTTAATATCGTTATGTTATTGAATAATAAATAGAAAACATATATATGCATATATATATATATAGGAATATGTTCAAATGAGAATTTTGTAAATTTAAAGGAACAAAGTGAGGACCACATATGATGTGGGTCCACCAATAAAAAATCATATCTGATTTTCAATGATAGGCCCCATTGAATCAGATATGATTTTTTGTTGTTGGGAACCACATCATATGTGGTCTTAAATGAGTCACTTTGCTCTTTTAAATTGGGGTGTTCTCGTTTGAACCTTCTTCTATATATATATATATATATATATAACATACAAATTTGTTGCCTTATGTCACGTCTTAGAAATCGCTACATCTTCACCGTGACAGGTAAAGCTTCATGTTTGAGGTCGTCGTTGCGTCTCACACCGTTTTAAATCTTGGGTTTAAACAACCGAAATATAGTAAATACCATTTATCAAATAAATAATTTTTTGTTGTATCAATAAATGGAAATGCAAATATAAAATGACATTATTGCCCCCTACAAGTAAAAACTCAATCTCCAAAGTGAAGCCCTAGAAAAGTGAAGTTACAAGAAGGTAATGGTTGAGAGAGAAGCAATTGAAAGGGGAATCATATACCCTTTGTAAAGAAGTGATGTACAAAGGCTAACATCACTTTCCTATATGCTCATCATACCCAAAAGAACTTTCTTTTTCCTTTGCATTATTGTTATTCTATTCCGCTATTCCTTATGTGTTGCTTGTGAATCATGGTTATCTTCTTCTTCTTCTTCAAATGGAGGTTTTGTTTGAAATGTTTTTCGTTTTACAGTTGTGTAAGTAAAGAGAGATTGACGTTAGATTCACGCTTACATTCCTTTTCCAAAATATTCCAAGAAAAAGTGCAGTCCAATTTGTGATTCTTTTCGATTTCAGGATCGTATATTTAATGCTTATTATCTTTTCTCACATATTTTATTTCAGTTTTATATCTTCATTTTGCTGAAATTTAAATGAGGAAAGCATTTTTGTCTGTTTTGTTCTTTTCAAATAGCTTTCGAAAGGTGTCAATCAAGATGAAAGTCTTAACCCTTAATGAGGTACAATTAGGAGCGTAGAGCTGAAGACAACAGGGATCCATGCCCTCTTGTTTTTTATTTTAGAGTACATAATAATAAAGGCGCATAATTGTGTAAAAAGTTGAGTTAAGGTGAAAAGCGTTAGAAGGGATCTCAACCCGTGACATTAATTGTGTTTCATACGGGGATCGATCTGGTACATCTTGGTGCATCTCATCTCGGTGCATCCAAGAGTGGATATCTCTTCTTACTTCTTACGCTTCTTACCATAATTTTCCTTTTCATCGGATTCCAACCCGAATAATAAAAGTGTTATAATCTTTGTCTATTATATGAGTTAGAGTATCTAATTATTAGGAGGGTTACACATTCAAAAATTTATGCTAATTTCATAATATTTATGAAATAGATGTTTCCATGTGACATTTATAAGGCCACCCCCATGCCCACACACCACCACCACACAAATTTTATAATGCTATTTTTCTGGAACCTAGGTTATGACAAGTTGGGCATCAACCTTTGCCCTTGGATACAACATTCATTTATCGGGGTGTAAAATAAATATAAAAATATTAGGGAATTATAATTTAATAAAATGACTATACATGAACTTATTAGTCTTTAATGGTCTCATGCTATTATTTTATCATAGTTAATTTACAAAAAAAATTATTTCTTCTGCTTATAACAATAAGTTAATTAATAAAAATTAAAAGACAAATACATAACATAATACATATCCAATTTATCGTCGTCTCCATACAGTTGAACACCTGTATGGTTACATTTTCTTTATAACCACACTCCTTTTACAAATAAAGTTGATAACACAAGTGTTTGTCATATATTTATTTAGTGTCATTTTGTTGTTATAGTTGGTGTATAGGCTAATTTGCGCGTACTACAACTAATCCATTTTCTGGGACCCTAAAGAACAACCAGAAAAATTTTCAATAAATTTACGGAACTTAAATTGCTGATTTATGAAGAGGTGCTCCAAAAACTCAAACCTTATTGCTCATTAAGCTTGCTGCTACAAGTTTGGGCCATTGAACTATTAATCCAATTTATAAGGTTTGATTAGTCCAATATCATAAGTGGATTAGTTACACCCAATATTACAAGTCGATCAAATACTATAGTTGCAACTTGCAAAAATATAGGATGTCGATGAGTTTTGAAATCATACTTTGTTTTTCTATATCTATTTCTATAAAATGAATCATTTTTTTGTCGTGTATTCTTTTGTCTTTGAGACTTTTAACTCTTTCATGACATTTGCCATTGTTTGTGGGTAAATAGGACATATTAAACAATAAGTTAAAATGGATTCACACTAGAATGGAATGATTTTTAAGATTGTCAAAACATTTTAGATTGTGTTCATCTACTAATTAATATTCTTATTTTTTTTTTTAGAAGTATTAAATCATATATAATTTTTTTTGAAAGACAACATACAATTAGAACACTAATACATTGCAGAGTAGAAACAAATTAAACCCTCAACAACAACTGCTAGATGCAATTAAAAAAGGGACCACCATCACTAAAAACAACCGAGCATCCAGAAAACGACGAAACAACACAGACAAGCCAGAAAGACAATGGAACTGCGTAAAATCTAAAGCTCAAGAGTTAGACCTTAAATGAAAAAACAGCCCTCGAAGCAATTGCATTAAAGAGAATAGGTTTGTTGTTTGCATTACGACCCGTGATCCTTACTATATGTATCCCTTTTGCAATCTCCTATAAACCCAATCAAAGACACAAACATGTATCCAAGGAAAAAAGACTTATAGTTTGAAGTTGATTTCTCTTATAAACACTAAGGCTATATTTGACAAAAGTAGCTAATAAACTATCTTATGACTTATAAAGTAACTTATCAAAACTTTACTTTTATTAACTTACCAATAAGGTACTTTATAACTTAACTTATGGTCATCCAAACAACTATACTAAAAATAAGGTACATTATAAGGTGACCTATAAGTCACCTTATTTTTGTCAAACAATGCCTAAATTGTTGTTGATAACCCATTAGATTTTGGTTAGATTTTTCAGTTTTATATATTTGACCATTCTAAACACAAAATATTACTAAAATAAATAATTAAAATTTGGTAACTAAATTGCAAACCACATAAATATCATACATATTTAAATCGTATAGTAGCAAACAATTAATTCACATAAAATTCCTAAATTTTTATTTACATTTCCAAAAATAGAAACTTTAACACCCCCAACCCCAAGAAACCCTTTATCCAACCGTCATCTCCTTGCTACCCAACCGCCGGCCACCGTCACCGGACTTCTTCTGCACATAAAGATCAACAATCCTCTCCGCCACCTCCACCTCATCCTTACTTTCTCCGATCAACTTATCCACCTCCGCCTTCGGCAACCTCACCTTAACCCTAACAGAACCACCACCACCACCGCTGTCCGCCCTAACCAACGCAACCTCCGACGAAGATCTCCGAGACATCATCAAACAATCCAACCGCTCCTTTGCCGTTAAATTCACTCCAGACTGCACCCTTCTAGTCACCGGCACCACCACCTTCTTCTCCACCGGCGCCGGTGGGTTTGGAAACTCCACCAGAAAATAAGTCTTTCCGGCTTCCAAAAACTCATCAGGATCTAACGGATTAGCTCTGATCCCATATCTTTTAACTGCTTTTGATTCCAGAAGAACATGGCCGCCGGCGTAATCCTTGATGACTTCAAAAACTTTTATGGGTGTTTTCAGTTTAAAGACTTCACCGTCAATCTTCATCACTTTGGCTTTCTTCTTCTTTCCTCCTCCACCAATACCACCTGTAAAACTGTTCCCCATTGCATAGAATTTTAGAGGATTTGTTGGTTGGTTTTTGTTTTATAAATTATAATTAATGGTGGGGTATAATGAGATAGATTTTCAAAGTGGATTGAATACTCAATTGGAGGAATAATTAAAATTTTATATTATAGAAGTGGATTATATGATGATGGAAGTTATAAATGGGAACTTGATCTTTGATGAAGACGGCAGGATTGTGGTTGGATGAGATTGATTTGAGCAAGGAAGTGGGGTAGGCCAATTGCTTCTATCGAATTCAAGTGGAACCGGTTCTAATTCAAATTTAATTAACAGTTGGATTTGAAATTAATTTCAGTTATACGTATCGATTAATCTAACAAGCGATCATAAATGGTTAATTTGAAGTTGATCCAGTATACCTCAATAGGACAAGGTTTTGGTAGTGTGTTAGGGACCACGAGGATATTATTGAGATTTCCACTACACCTTCGAGTCTTAACCAGTGCGTTACCACCCAAAATGCTTAATTACTTATTATAAATTTATTCATTTCTGTTATCATTTTTTTTAAGATTTAAAAATGAGTAAAGTTCAATTTTGGACCTTAATGTTTGCAATTTTCAATATATCAAATTGTCAATATTCAATGGTTTAGGCTCATCTGTGTGACGTTCGTCAACTTTTTCTGTTATGTCTAGTTAATTCCGGTCACTTTGAATGATCGCGACATAGATTTACACTCTGTTTTATGTCCAATCTGTAACGAGAGGAAGAAAACATTAGACCATTGTCTCGTGAGATGCAAGTTCACGTCAAAAATATGGGATCTATTTTGGAAATGGTGGGATCTTGAAAGCAACTTGGGTAATACGATTCCTGATATTATGAACCATCCAGATGCCCGCTTGCTCTCTCCTTGGCTTTAAAGGTTCTGGCAAGCATCCGTTTGGACTACTCTTTGTATAGTTTGGGGTCATCGAAAATAATGCAATTTTTCAAGGTAGGGTGCTTTCTAAGGAGTCCTTATTTACAAAAATAAGAGTTCGAGTCTTTGAATGAATTTTGAGACGATCTCGTATGGAGTCTCTGAAGTCCTTAGTCCCTTTAGGCCCTTAGGAAACGAGCGTCAATGGATCACGGTTTATATTTTTTCTAAACAAACTAAATACCAAATAATAATGATAATAAGTGATTATTTATTCTATGGTTGATGGTTTATTTATATAGTGTTTTTTAATCTTGTGTTTTGTTTTAAAGTTTCGATGTGGGATGGAGATGGACTTGGCTGACTGATGGTTTTTTAGAGTAGCTTCTCTCTTGTTGAAGATTTTCATCTCACATCGGTGGGATTTACTATCCAAAACCCTTGCCCTCTAGTATAAACAGGCGTCTCATCCTTCCATTTCTCTTGCCATTTCATAGCTTTCTGCCTACACCTTTCTATTAAGCTCTTTGCTATAAGCCAGATGATTTGAGTTTAGGCCATCAGTTTAATGGGAGCACCCCAAGATGGTTGGTGCACATGTAGTTTGTTTTTAAGTATTTTTTTTTGCGTTCGTTTAACGTGTTAACAAACAAACATAAATGTGTTAGCTGTAACATTTAGGTTAGGCAGGGTAAATCAGGTCGTGTTCAAGTTGAGATTTCTTTGACCTGTTTTTTAAATGGGTCGTGTTCGGTTTAGAAAATATCAATCCATTTAATTTTGAACCCGACATGAACCCGACCCGACACGACACGTTTGCCAGGTCTACCGTTGTGATTTTCACAATCGTACTAGATTTGGTCGTTTCCTCTAACGACTATTTAAAAAATTTGTAAAATAAGAGACATTTTCGTCCTTTTATCGATTTTTTTGTCTTTTACCAGCCAAAAACCTCAGGGACCAAAATCATAAAATCCAATTAAATCAGGTAAAAGACATAAAAAAGAATACACATAAAATGCTCCTCGTTTAATGGAATTCCTTTACGGCCGTTAGAGAGAAAGAGCCAAGTCCCAACGTTTTTGTCATTTTGTAATTTCGAAACTACAAGGATGAAAAATGTTATTTTAAAAAACCACAGGGACCAAATATCGGGTCCGGGTAGCAATCCGGAAACAACAACAAAGTTTGAGAAAGACAAAATTTGAGAAAGCGCGATCTGGGTAGCAATCCGGGTCAAATATCGGGTCTTGATACGGGGCAAAAATGACCCGCATATCCAGTAATGCAATTTGCTTCTAATGGGCTAACTATATACTCCTAATGGCCCATTTTAGTTGTTTAATTGGGCTACTATTATTCATGAACTATTTGTCTTTATTTAAATGTTTTTGGTGCCCTTCCCTCAATTCTTGAGTGCAAGATATCCATGGTTATTTTCTTTGATTATTGGGTCTAAATCCATATAATTTTGTGCCTAGCCCATTCCCATTTATCAAAAAAACTCTAGGTGGACAAATTGATTTTGAATCTAACATCATTTCAAATGATTTTATTTCAAATGTAGTATGATTTATCGCTATTTAACTTTCAGTAAGATGGGTTGGGTTTACGTGAGACAGGTTTGTTTCCGTGAGACTGTGAGACAACTTTTTTTACTCTTGAAACTTCACAGCAAAAACATTGTAAAGGTAAAAAAAATATGATGGGTTCACGTGAGACCAGCCTGTTTCCGTGAGACCCGTCGGAGACCCATGAAACCACCTTTTTGTTCTTGAAATTTCACAGCAAAAACACTGTGAAGGTAAAAAAAAATCTGAACCTTCACAGCAAAAATACCATGAAGGTTACCTTCACAGCAAAAACACTATGTAGGTTACCATCATAGCAAAAACACTATAAAGATTCATTTTTTTTATCTTCATAGTGTTTTTGCTGTGAAGTTTCAAGTGTAAAAAGATTGTTTCACGTGTCTCACGGAAACAGGCTGGTCTCACGTGATCCCAAGTTCAGTAAGATTTTATTTTGATAAGTATATAGTTATATAACGATGAGTCATGGGTGTAGACAGTTTTTTCTTTTGTTAAAGCAATGGGTTGTCGATGTTCGGATTGGATGCACAATTTGACACATCTATAACTAATATAACATATAGAAACCAAGAAAGAAAGCATGTTGGTATTTTATATCTATCTTTTGATAATAATCTATGACATACAAATTCAGTATTTTTACAAGAATGGAGTATCGTTATCTATTTAACACTTTTAAATACCTTCATACTATGTATCAATCTTCTTAAAAACATGTCACCATGGCATCAAGGTGCAACACTCACGCGCCATCCAAAAATCGTGTCACCATGGTTTCTTAAGACGACACGGCATAAATCAACACGACTTACGTTTTTTTAATTCTTGAAGTATTTGTGGAATTCTTTTAGCTTCTTTTTCACCAATTTATCTCAGTTTGACCATGTTTCTTGATCACATATAATTTGATCCTAAAAATACATATAATATAGTTGTCTTCTATTTTCTTACTTTGACATTATTTCATTTGAATCAAACCATATATTATATATATCTGCCTAATCAAACCAGTTTAATCCCATATCCATCCCCACCCCTCCTATCTTTAATTCTAATATTTACAATATATTCAAATGCTTTTCGCAACATTTGAAAAATAATTGTATTTACTTATATATTACGATAAGTTAATAAATAAGTGTATTTGTTTGATGTTATAAATAAAATAATTTAGGTTTGTTTGGGTTGCCATGAGCATGATCACGGCCACCTTTTGGAGTGAGGTGAGGGGCCGAAGGGAAGCAACTTTCGGTCCTCATTTTGTTCTTTTTCATTGCCTTTAGTAATTAAATAAAAAAAAGCCAACTTTAATTACCTTCCATTTTTTAATCCTTTAATTCAAAAAACACATTTTATTCCCTTTCAGGACGCGACTTCTTGATCAAGTACTAGCTTTTAGATTGGTTATTACATTATATTTATAAAATTATATATATAGATATATACATTATATTTATAAAATTACATATATATATATACATATATATATATGGGGAAGGTTCGAGGAAAATTCTAAATAAATGAAAAATTAAAAACACTTTATCAATAGTTAGATTAAATGATCTAATGAATATTATTAAATGAGCGGTTATCAGTGTCGTTTCTGGGGGAGGGCGGGCCGGGCGTACGCCCAGGGCCCAAAAGAAATAGGTGGCCCGATTTTTTCATGTATACTATATAATATATATTGGTAGTTCAAAAAAATTAATAAATAAAAGAGAAACCATGTCTTTTACTATCTAAATTATTAGTAATTTTTGAATTCTATGTTATTTATGATGATAAAGACAATATATTGAAAAAAGATCGTACTTAACAAGGTCCCATTTTTACATCTCACCCAGGGCCCATAAAATGTCAGAAACGGGTCTGGCGGTTATAACAATATTTTTTAAATTAAAAAGCCTCAACCTCCATTTTTAATTCAAAAAAAGATAAAAAAAAATAAACAATTTTTTAGCGAAATAAATTACACCAAAGAAACTATCATAATTTTTCTTGTTACTTTGACACACACACACAACACACACACATATATATATATATAATGCAGTTTTTTCATTGTTTTTCGGTTTTACACTTATTTAGCGTTTTTTTCCTGAACCTGACAATATGTGTGTGTGTGTGTGCGTGCGCGCAACACGCTATACATGTTAGGTTCAAGGAAAACCGAAAAAAATGAAGATTGCTCTAATAACCATCCATCTGTACGATGTATACATATATGCATAGAATCCAGGAAATATATTCAATTACTTGTATGTATACGTACATACGACACATACTGTAAAGATGAATAATTATTAAAGTGTTCTTTAATTTTTCATTAAATTGCTTGTCTTAGAAGACAACCAATATAAGAACCATTTTAAATTGTAATCCTAAAAAAATCTGTATGAGTAAGTGCCAATCAAGAAGTTAAAGACAACCTTACGAGACTTGATTGTCGACCTTGTGGGGTTAGCTCAACTGTCAATAAAGTTTGGGTCTTTGACATTGCTTCTAATAGGTCATCAATTCGAGTACCACAATGACATTGGGGATCTTTTAGGTTGTTTTGTAAGACCTCTGGAATTAGTCGAGGTGTGTACAAATTGACCCGAATGACCATGAGTAATAAAAAAACATCACGTCGTATTTTTAAAACATAGTGTACAACATATATAAACTTAAACTTAACAGTAAGAAATCAACTTTATATATTCGTTAATT
Source organism: Silybum marianum (assembly GCA_036898165.1). Classification (NCBI taxonomy): domain Eukaryota; kingdom Viridiplantae; phylum Streptophyta; class Magnoliopsida; order Asterales; family Asteraceae; genus Silybum; species Silybum marianum. The sequence goes on along the minus strand of CM072530.1, from coordinate 48,364,109 downwards.
TCAATTATATTAATTTTTTAAAAACGTCACTGATAACAAAATCAGGTTTATAGGATACTAAAAGATTCAGATGTCATAGTAGCCTACTTTAAATGACTTAAGTTTATATGACTAAAAACTATTGTGTTTTGTCTAAAAGTGTTGTAATAAGTCTATTGAACTTTTTGGATGTCTTAATAGTTTTTTAAGACAACACTCTTGAAACAAAATATGCTAGTATTCCTTCTATAAGACACTATCTGAAAAAGTCTCATAAAATAAGCGTCCTGTAAAAACGTGTAAAAAACTAGTTTGATACTTTATTTGATAGTATCATAAAAAATCCATTAAGGCATCAAAAAACGTCTTATAAACCTATTACATCAACAACGAAATCTATTAAAACACATAAACAATTTTTTGTGTCTTATAAACTGATTTTGTTTTTTGTTTTTTTAGATTAACCTAGATATCCAACCTGCTATGCGAGCCGACTAATCCCAGAACGACTACCCATTTAACGGGTAGCTTGAATTCACCGTATTTGAACCTTCGTGGCCACAAGGGGATTTTTATTTCTCCTTGGATTCGTACCTGGGACCTCTAGGTACTTTTGACCATTGGAGTCCAAGCTCAAACCATTAAAATACAACCCTTATGATTTAGACTGATTTTGTTGTAATGATGGTCCGGATTTGTCACGAGGACCGAAACTTTCTTTTAACAAAATAATTTAAATCTATAAGTGATTGCAAATCCATTTTAATATGCTTTTTATGCAAAGTTATTTGAAAATATTGGGTGTTTCTACCAAAATTAAAGTAAATAAATGAAATATAAAGTTAGTTTAAATGGGATCATGAATAATTACCAAATGAAAAAGAAAGCAAATGGTTAATAAAATGATTGCGTTTAAAGTGAACTTTTGCTTGGATAACAACCAAACCATGTTTTGGTGCTTCTAATAATCATTTCATATCCATTTGTTTATGTGTTCTCTTTTCGGTTTTCAACTTTATCCCTACTTTATTTTATTATCTTAATTTCTAACGTTTATGATTGTTTTTTATATGTTAAATCTTGATTTTTAAATAAGATTTTAAAATTTTAGAGTTTAATTTTACTTGTGAATTCATACCCGGATTTATAAACCTTAACATGTGAACCCATCTCAATGAATACCTGTTTCTTTCAAAATAAAAAATGGCCATTTAATTTCAGAATTTGTCAATAAAAAACAAAAACGACTTTTTGATATTCTTTTCACTTTGTCGTTTTATACCTTTTTATAGTTTTAAATTGTAAGATTTTTAATAAGATAAGAAATTTTATATTTTAGCTTGTTTATTATTCATTTCAGACGATCTATAATAACCGTTGTAATAGAGCCACCAAAAAAATAATGATGACCCTGCTAGAAAATAAATTAAAGGAATAGTTGATTTTCGTCTATTGTTATGTTGTATATGAATATATGATACTGTAGAAATTAAATCCAGGTAGTGGTTTTGGTCTTGGGGGATGTGATGGAATATCCTATTTGCACATGGTTTTATTTCAGATGTACACAAAAATTATGGTCACTAAGTTTATCAGGCTGATGTCTTGTAGTCACAGTTTGTCGGGATTAGTCCAGACATAGTCTGGGATCACCTTTCAAAAAATAACATTATTAAATGTAATTAAAAGAATAACGATTTGTTCGATGAACTTTTACATAATGCAATGAATTTTTGTTTAAAGTTAGGTTTTTGGGTATTTTGAGTTATGTTTTTAACTTTTTTTTTCCTTTCAATTATTTTCTAGCATGTTTCTCGAATAGTCAACATGGTAATTTCAACTTCCATCAATATATGTTGTTTTTCTAAGTTGAGTAAATTAGGTTTAAATCATGTCGAAGATGTCACTGTATATTTCAGGTCAAGTGTTTCAGTTCTGTAACGACTGAGGTCACGTGGTTCAAGCTTCTTATAAGTGTTGCATTCTTGGCTCTCACTTGTGGTCATTGGTTGTGACATTTTCCCTCGATAACCATCCCTCTCTCGTGCTTCGAAATCGTACATGGATTTCATCATTTTGTAGTTCTATTGTATTAGTAGTTTCTTCACTTAAGTTTCTTTTTAAAATTGTGGCAGAGATAGTTTCCGTCATGGTTTGAGTCTCATGATTAGGCTTTGTTGGCAATCAGGTGGTGGTGACGACGAATCGACACTTAGTAAGGAGATCTTTAGCTAGGGTTCTACCTACAGTTTTTAATTTCATCAAATCATTTTATTTTGTTTGCACCTTTTTTTATTTTGATTAATTAAATAAGAATGGTGAAATAATAAATATTAAACTCATAAAAGAACCTTTAAGTGTGTATACCTATTTTCTTGGATGTCCTTTTCATCGAGACCATGTGGCTAATGGGGTCATATAGGTTGATCAAAAGTCACCACTAATTACGTTTTTAAGGGAAATAATTCATTAGGGGTTAAAACAGTAATTTAAACTTGGTTTTAATTTTGTATCATAAAGTAAAATAAGTTGTAAATTTTGTATTATAGAAGTTATTTATTTTTAACTTATCTTATGGTATTGTTTAGCAAAAATAAGCTAGCTTATTTTCAGTGTACATGTTTGGATGTAAATAAGCTGACTTATAAGCTAACTTATTGATAAGTTACTTTGAGTAGCTTATTAGGAGCTTTTTGTCATCTTTTCCGATTATACCATCATTAATATTAATTATTATTTTTTTAAGATGTTCTTTTTAGTCATTTAAATGATTATCAGCTACTTTTTGCCAAACATAGTTTGTTCATCAGCTAGCTTATCAGCTACCAGCTAGCTTATAAGTCATCCGCTAGCTTATAAGCTATCAACTAGCTTATCAGTATGTTTTGATCATTCTTAATTTACTCGTCTTATAATTTTTCTGTTAAAAAATAAATATCAAAGAGATTAGAAAAGGAAATAAAAAGTTACTGATGGCCTTTGATATGGTCACACTAGTACCTATCAAGTGTTTTGAATCAAGTTATTATGGACCTCATATTCATTAATATTTAATAGTAATTAGCATGCTTTTATTTATTTATTTGCATTTGCTTAATTATGTTGTAGGAGGGAAACAAGTGGATTTGATTTGATGTGTCATAAAGAAACATATACCTTGAAATGAAAATGTTAACAGATAGACGATCAAAGATGGTAGAATTGTTCCATTAATTTGGCATGTTTGAAATATCGTAAAAACAATATTGAAATTGTCCATTAAACATAACACGAAAACGAAGAAAAGTGTAGATTTTGCGTTATTTATAATAAGAAACAAATAAAAATTGTTAAAATCTAGTAAAATAAGCTAATTTGAAATAAAGGCTTAATTTGAACCAATGGTCAAATTGTTTTTCCCACCTAACACATTGTACAAGATTTTTTTTTTCTCAATAATAATGGTTTTTTAGTTCAAAAAGTTATATAAGAGCATCTCCAACAGCTATTGTAAAATAAAATAAAAAAAAGATTTGTAGCATTTTAATGCTCCAACAGCTATGGTATCGCTAATGTTAAAATAGATAAATGCTAAAAAAGGGTCAAAAAATCTCTACATTTAGAGAATCTCTAAATGGAGAGAGAAAGTATTATTTTAATAGTTCCACCAATTATTTGAAAGTTTGTTCAAAAAAGTTGTAGGAATATTAAATATATTAAATATTTTAATAATATAATTATAACAGATTTGCTAAAATAGAGTAGCTATTGGAGTTGAATGCAAAAAAATTTAGAGACTTAAACTTTTGTTATGTTATTTTAAAGAAGTTTTAGCATAGCTGTTGGAGATGATCTAACCGTTTAAAGTTGACATTTTTTTTTTATAGATATTGTTTTGTGTTTTCATTGCGAATTAACCAACTCAACTATTTGATGTAAATAAAATAAAAACCAAACAAAGTTTAAAATAACATCCAAAGTCCCAACTCAATCTATCAAAATCAGTTTAAATCATTTTTAATTTTTTACTGATCCATTTAATAAATAATTTTTGGTATTAGTGCACGCATTTTTATTTTAAGTTTAACTTGTATCATTTTAATCCCTTAATTAAATTGTATAATTAATTAAAGGCTAAAAACTATGGTTATATAATTAATTTAATTTAATCCAATGTAATTATGACAAAACCTTTTGCCGGGAAACCATTATGGGTTAATCATACTAAAACAATAAGGTGATTTGTTTCTTCTCTCTTTAACACCATTGCAATAACTAAAAGCAAAATATTGATGAGTCAACTTATGCTTTAATTCATTTTCAACGCCATTTTATTTTAAACTCGAAGTTTCAATATATAACCATATTTTAATTAAAAAACTAATTTAAGATAATTAATAAAATTGTCATTATTTATTAAATAAAACTTAATGTATTTTTTAACATACATATCTTTACTCTTTATTCTCTCCTATTTCTTTCTCTTCTTTATACTTTCTCTGTAACATACACACATGTATAATTAAACGTGCAGATAAAATGAACACATTGTAAATATGTAAACAAGTTTAAGAATTTTTTAACTAGTGTGTTCACAATGTGTGATAGATTTAGATTTAGTTATATTAATTTAATCAATGTTCATAATATGTTCACAAGTTATATCATACATCATAGATTTAAAACATGTTTATAATTACTCATTAACATCATAGATTTAAAATGCATATTTATTTGTGTATGTAATACAGAGAAGAGAGAAAATATATTTTCATTTTAGTCTAGTTTATTACTTTTACACATCTTAATTAAATAATGCAAGAATGTGTTTGGTGAAAATTTGAGTATATCCCAAATGATAATGGAGTGGAACGTACCACCATCTATGAGAGTTATACTATTTAAAAAACTTAAAGGTTTTTAAAACCGTAACACCCTAAAGCCCAAACGTAAAGGATTGGTTCAATAACTTTGAACCTAACTTAAAATCATGATAGAAGTTATTGGTAGTCCATAACTTAAGACTTATAAGGAGCTAACAAATCTTACTTTCTATTCACGTGGGATAAGTTGTTGCAAACTCCCCCACTTAAACTTCTGACGTCCTCGTCAGGCTTGCCCAAAATTTGTCTCCTTGTCCTCGTCAGGCTTGCCCAAAACCTTCTATTGTTCCAAATTTTACGTTATTTTGAAAGTGTGTTCATTAAATTTCTTATTAGTTATTATTTATTTTTTACTGTTTTAGTTTTGATTCTTTTACGTATTTTGATATAACTATATTTACATTTCTTGAGAAATTAAATATATTTTCATTAATTTTGGAACCAAATTTTTTTTTATATATAACATTCAAGTAAACTTTGGTTCTTCTTTTTTATCTACAATACTTACATACCATAAAAGATTGTAAGATCTTATATAGGTTAAGAAAGAAAAAAAAAGCTTATATTATAAATTATAAGGGACTGAATTCCTCATCTATCATACGTATTTTAAAACCATGAGTGCAGGTGTAGTGTAGACAAACACTACAAGAAATAGTGGAAATAGGGACGACACCATTAGGGGCGACTTTGGGCATTAGGTGCGACATCCAGGTACGTCGCCCCTAATGACTAAAGTCGCCCCTAATGGTGTCGCCCCTATTTCCCCTTAAAAAAACCCGGGATAAACTTCCGTCTAAAAATTTCATTATGTCGCCCCTATTTCCCCTAAAAAAACCCGGGAAATAGACAATATATATTTAGATATTTCTTAGAAGACAAAATATATTCTTACCGATTTAATAAAAAAAACTTAATTCAAAATTGAAACTAAAACAAGATAATAAATAAAGTTTGAGAATGTTTAGATCCCGAGATACAAGGGACGTGAAAAGTTATACGAAACGTAACACCAACGATTCTACAACAATTTAAGACCCAAAATCCGTGTTTTTATTTGATGATTAGACCTTATATTTAAATCAAAGCCAAAATTCACGGATAACTTGCAAAAGTAAGCCTTAATTATTTTTATATCTCTTGAGGCCAAAATGATATTGTTGGCGGAAAGCATGATTGTTTAATAATCCCATTGAGAATTATTTCATTTGTTTATATATACTTACGCTCTGTTCTCGAGTTTTTAAAGAAAAAAAAAGAAAAAAAAGGAGAGGAAAAGAAGAAAAAAGAAAGGGAAGGAAAAGAAAGTAATTTTTTTATTTGTGTTTTTGAGATTGTAGAGAGTGGAAGGAAAGGGAAAGAAATAAAATAAAGAGTAAACTACATACTTGGTCCCTAGGGTTTATTGGTTTTAACAGTCTGGGTCCCTAAAATGAAATATCTATGGCTTTCATCCTCGTGGTTTCCATTTCATAACGTATTAGGTCCCTAAAACTAACTTTGTTAGACTTTTCCTGTTAAGTAGGTTAAGTAAGAGGGGCATTTTGGTCATTTTAAGTATAGGGACCAAACACGTAATAAGAATCACAAGTGACCAAACATGTAATAAGAACCACAGGGACCAAACATGTAATTTACTCTCTATATAATTTATATATACTTAATAATTAATAATTCATAACATATATATTGTGGGTGTATATATATATATATATATTATATTTTATCAAATACGTTCACAATTTTTCTTATTATAACATTTTCTTCGTTTTTTTCTTATTAAAATAATATATTTTTAAATTGTATTTTTGTTATGGTATTATAGTTACATTTTTTTATCTTAGTAATATACTATCATTTCTTTTTTTACACATTGTATTTTTAATTTTTCTTATTAAATTGTATGAAAATTAAATATTTTAATGTAACATATTTTTTAAACAGACACATTTTTTTTCCTTCAAAAAAACACATACTTTTTAACATTTTTTAAACGTTAGCAATGGAAAATGTGTTTTACAAATTTTCTAAATATTGTTATATTAATGAATAATTTTGTTTTATTTTTGAATAACTTCATCGTTTTCTCTCCCGATTATTCATATACCACCTATATTATGTTTTTCATCTATTTTTTAAGAATTCCTTTAAAATGTATGAATAATCGGAAGGTAAAGTGAGGAAACTATCTAAAAATTTGATGTTTCATTTTATCTATGCCACGTAATTTATTTAAAAAAATATATGTTTTTTAAGGAAAAAACATTCATATATGTTACATTAAAATATATAATTTTCATATAATTTAATAAAAAAGTTTAAAAGTACAATGCCTAAATACAAAACAATTTGAAAGTATATTGTTATAATAAAGAAAAATATGTAAATATAATGACATAATAAAAAAATAGTTTGAATATATATTGCTATAATTAAAAAAATGTAACTATAATACCATAATAAAAAAATAATTTAAAAATATGTTTCTATAATAAATAAAAATGTAATTATAATGCCATAATAAAAAAATAATTTAAATATATATTGCTATAATAAAGAAAAATTTAACTATCATGCCATAATAAAAATACAAAATTAAAAATATATTGTTGTAATAAAAAAAACAATGTTATAAAAAATTGTGAAAATTATGGTGATAAATTATATACAATATATATATTATTAATTATTAATTATTAAGTAATATATAAAATATATAGAGAGTAAGTTACATGTTTGGTCCCTGTGGTTTTTATAACATGTTTGGTCCCTAAACTTAAAATGACCAAAATGACCCTCTTACTTAACTTATTTAACAGAAAAAGTCTAACAAAGTTAGTTTTAGGGACCCAATACGTTATGAAATGGAAACCACGAGGATGCAAGTCATAGATATTTCATTTTAGGGACCCAAACTGTTAAAACCAATAAACCCTAGGGACCAAGTATGTAGTTTACTCTAAAATAAATTTTCATTTTCTTGAGTAGGAGAGAAAAGAAAGGAAAGATGTCAGTTTTATTAATATATCCTTATTTATTTTATAGGAGAATGTAATTGGTGAGTAAATAGATAATTTTATAAATATTTCTAGTTATTATTAAAAAAAATTCTTTCTTTCCACATTTGGGAGGAAAGTTTTGAGAGGAAAATTAAAAAGATTTTCCTTCCTTTTTCCTTCCCCTTCTCTCCTTAAAAAAACTCGAGAACACAAGATTTTTTTTCTTTTCTTCTTGCTTTCCTTCCCTTTCCTTTCCTTTTTTAGAAAAAAAAACTCGAGAACACAGCGTTAGAGTTTTACTTTATTGTTTTTCTATTATATATTATCGACTTATGTTAGATTTTGGTGAGATTATGTGTGATATTTTTCTAGAATATCTTCTTTTTTACTAATGAACAAAACATCCTTCTTTTGATATGGTTTTAACTTTTATATCATGTGAGTTAAAGTGAGAAGTGTAAAAAAAGGTTTGAGCTCTTGATCACTTTTAATCTCAAAATAAGCCATTCATGAACTCTTCTTTAGAAGGAAATTGATCGAGTATATCTTATTAGTGTTGATCTAGTGGTTCTTTTCAATTAAAACTTATCTACAGGTGGAGATCTCTTCTTACCCTTCTTAAAATAACTTTTTTTGGAGGGCGTCACAGAGACACAGACTATATCTGAACTAATTCCGGCAAATTATAACTGCAAGAAATCAGCCCTGATAAACCTAGTGACCATAATTAATGTTATGTATGTCTAAAATTGAACATGCACAGATGAGATATTCCACCACATCCCTCATGACTTCAACCACTACATCACAACCCTTGTAGTTTCTTAACACAACTTTCATCCTCACCTGAGCCAAACTCTTCATCAAAAAAAAAAATATATATATATATATATTGATGAATTAATTTTTAATTCTAGTCATAGCCCAAAAGTAGATTGTTGCAATTTTCATTACAGAAAAGAAGCATAAGGTTTTTGCGTTATTCAAATAATAATGAATAATTGTAGAATTGTTATGGTGCCTTGTGCATACTTCTATTATTAGAAACAAGATAGTAACCACATTTTTATAACAATTAACAACTATGATAAAACAGAGGTTTTATAGATTGAATAGATAGTTTTTACTCCAGGATTATGTTACAATGTATGATAAAATAGAAAAAATAAGATAGATTAGATGAAAATTTTCAAATTCGGAAAATCTCTACAACTCACTATTAAGAGAGAGTAATACTATTTAACTTTTTTTCCCTAATAATGTTAGACATTCAAATTATATGTTTAGGAAAAAAATACAGTTTATTAAATATATTGAATATTTTAATAATGCAATTAATGTTGAAATCTCTTTAAGATGAAGTATAACATAACTAAACCACAAAGGTTGTGGCGTAACATTTGTCCATGGTTTGAATTCAGGCGTACACAACAATTGTGGCCACTGAGTTTATTATGGTTGATGTCTTACATTCATAATTTGTTGGAATTAGTCCAAACACATCCTAGGACACCCTTCCAAAAAAAAATATAACGGACTAGTTAGATATAATTCTTTTACATATTTTGATTTTAGATACTCTATTTTAGGATTGGGTTTTTCCGTAGATAGCTAATTGTTAGCTAAAGTTAAAACGACTAGTTGATTGATAAGTTAGCGATTAATAATGATTCACGTTTGTTAAAAACTTGTTGATAAATTGAATGACATTATAAAATGATTTAAAAGAAAAATATAAAGTATATAATTATGTCAAAAGGGACATAATTAGAAAAAATATATATGAAGACATGAACTTCAATAATCCATCCGAAGTAGTTTACAAAAAAATTAACGCCAAAACATAAACTCATTTATGGTTGCTAAACGTGAGGTGGATATTTTAAAAGATATATCAATTCAAAGTTAAATTGGGAGTCTCTCTTTGTATCATTTCTATGTTTTTGTAGGGCTCATTAGTAAACCTAAGTACTCAATCTTGGTATCAACTTTTTATATATATATTTTTTTTGAAACAGAGGCGTAGCCAGAAATTTAATTTAGGGGGGGGCTTGAAGTTCGAAAACTAAACTTGTCGATCACACTTATTCAAATAAAAGGTTAGAGGTAGGTTCATTTAAAAACATTAAATATTTTAGGAACACATGGACCCAGGGGCGGAACACAATAAGGGCCTATAGGGGCCATGACTACCCCGCTTTTTGAGCTAAATACCATATTTGAACTTTTTCAACACATATGAAGTCTAGCTCAATATTGGTTATCATTCATGGCCCCTGTCCTTGAGGTCATGCTTTCGAATTACCTCAGCTTTAGTTTTTATTTCCCTTCTACTACATTTTGATTTATTAATATCATTGTATATAAAACTAAATAATATTTAAGTTGCTAATCCAAATGTTTTCTTTTTTTTAGTTTAAAAATATAACAAATTTATATTACTATTTTCCGGTTTACGGTTTGAAAGTTATGAGTCTTAGTCTTACATTAACCAATCTTTTTCCTAAAATTTTATAATAGATCATAGAAAAAATATATACAACTTACACATGTATTGGGGTTTTGCGATTTTGTATCAACCTAAACCAACCAACATGTGTATCAACTGTACTAATTAAATAGGTACCAACTTAACGCAACCAATTACAATCGGTTGGTAGAACTTTGAACATAATGACAAATTTTTATATATGTAAACTTAAAGTTCGTAAAAAACCAATACCAACCGATTTTTTTTGTATCACAGTTGGTTGATACACGGTATAAGTTTTTACATATCAATAATAAATGGTTGGTACATTGGTATTAGAGAATTTTTTTTCTTGGTACTATACTAAGTCCATCCTAGTATGTATTATTTGTATCTCTGAATGTTTATGATATTATATTTCGGCCCCCGAGACTACAGTGGTCGTGTTCCGCCCCTGCATGGACCACTACTTTTTGCAGTATTCATAATGAATATGAGTATCTATTTCGACATTTATCATGAATACTCACAAAAAGGTGGTTTCTGCATTCTTAAAATATTTAAGGTTTTAAATGAAGTCCCTTTTGGAGGTTAATATGAGATATGTAGTTAATGTTAGTTCTAGTGAGCCTTGTGAATTTTGAGAGAAAATTTAGAGTTTTTATTTGAGCATATAAACAAACAAAAAGAAAAAGTACCATGAATATTATAACTATTGTTTGTGAAATGTTAGAAGAAAGATAAATGTTTTATATCTCCAATCCATCATTAAAACATATTTTTATCATTAAGCGAATCATTATTTTCATTAATTTATGAATATATCATGAATGACATCGATATAAATAACTAAGTAACATATTATGGGAGAAAAACAAACTTCATAACTAAGAGGAAACAAAAAATAACATTATAAAAATCTATGGTATAAAAAGTAATATTATAAAAAAAATCATTTATATATATATATAAGTACATATATATTTATTGAAATTTATATTGATCTAATTGATTTTGATTTTTGATGTAATAATATTTTTTGTAAACAGAAAAACAAAAAGAATTTGTTATTTTATAGTATAAATGATAAGTATAAAAAAAAGGGAATGGAGATTCGAACCCTGCATTAAATGTGTGCCAAGTTGTTGCCTTAACCACCTGACCTACACCACCTTATCTAACTATATTTCTATAATATACATTAAGCTGAAACAGTTGGCAGGGGCTTGGCACCAGCCTGCCCCCTGCTGGCTCCGCCTCTATTTTGAAAGACAGACTAACATACACACTTTTTCGGGGTATCCGAGCTCCCACTTAAGGGTGTCACCCGACTAATCCCCTTCGATCACGGTCCAGCCCAATTAAAGGTACCACAAAGTGATAGTTCCAAGATCTGGATATTTTCACATGCGCACTGCGGGGTTCGAACCCGAATAATCAGAGATACTGACCCCCAGGATATTACCGTACCACTGGGCTAGACATGTTTTGATATCAACTTTATGTTATATATTACCTCAAACTATTTAAGTTTCAAGGGTAAAGACAATGAGACAATGGAACATTAATCTTGCTTTAGGGTTCGACCAACATGGGGTTAAAGTGGCAACCAAGAATCTTGTTCTTCCTAACAAAAATTAAGCTTTACAAAATCTTGTTTCGCCTTTCGAACGCTTATATGCCGATTTGACCTTTTACCAACCCTCCCTTCTTCCTCTCCTTTCTATTTTGCAGAATCATTATGAGTTTTGGTGTCACGTAAGCGTAGATTTGAGCACTCAAAGATTTGTTGAAAAGAATATTCAGTAACCATTACGTGATGCTTTTCACCTACATCGATGAACACATATTTTTGTCATTTCATGAGATCGAACATAACATTATGATCAAATATATTGTGATACTAATATCGAATGGTACGTTTGATGATTTTATGGACAAACCCTAGTGTGATGGTGAAAGAAAGTAGAATAGAATGTTTGGAAGAATCATAAAAGTTTTTTTTGACAAGAATAGTAGTAAGACCAGAAAATTGATGTTTACATGGAAAAAAAAGAATGGGTATGGACGAATAACAAGGATACATCATGTAAAATTCCCACCATTCACAAAAAAGTTTTGCCTTTTGACTTATAAAGATTCAAATTATTACTTATTTATTCTGTAAAAATGTTCACCTCCTTATCTCTTGGTTTAAGTCGCAGTGACACTTGCTATAAACTTAAACATTATTGTAATCTTTTGACATAAAAGAAACTTTGATATCAAAAGATAACTCATTAGATTCTAAAAAGTCAATTTTGATAATTTTTTTACCTAAAATATTTATATTGGATTAGGTTGGATGTACATGGTGGTGATATGTTACATATACAAAACCCAAGAATAAGGAGATGGAAACATTAATATATATTTTTTGATAGAAAAATAGAATATTGCAACGTAGATGCTTTAGGCTTTCTTTGCATACATGATCAAGAAGTAGGATAGAAAGTTCTCTGCCCATCTGTATATATGTCCTTTACTTTTTTAGGAATCTGGGCTTGCGTTATCTGCGAATTTCGTACTCTTTTTATTTATATATCGTTGATTTATATGAGACTTTAAATTTTTTATCATCTTAGTTGTTGAACAAAGTTAAGAACAATCAAGTAATATTTCTTTAAACACCCTTAATCTTGTTTTATTTAACTAGAAAGTGCAAAGATTGCATGATTTAGAATTGTAAAAATAGAATATCGTTGTATATATCAAAGATTGTTTTATATCTTCAAATGTTTTAAGTCTTAATATTAAGCTTATTATCTCCACTTTAGGTATGGATATATATATCCATCGCAAATTTTATCTTTGGAAGATGTTGATTTTTGAATTGGAATCAATATATCTTTGTTAAGAGATCAAGATATTCAATACAACTAGAAATAGTAGGCTTTCTTGAAGAAAATACAAATCCAATCATGTGATATTAATGTATTTTGACAACGTAAAAGTCGTGTAATTTTATTCTAATCGACATAAATATATCGTATGAGAGGAAGTTACAAAATACGCCATCATATATATTATTGGTAATTTCAATTACATACGCCTCGATCTCAGATACACGCACAAAAACTTTATCTCCGAGGCATGACACAAAGCGTATCTAAACGTACAATTCATCATCACATCATATATATATAGTGGTACTAATTAATATAATACCAAAAGCAAATAAACAAGTGAAAAATTAAGCATCAAACATGATTACTAAATATAGTTATATATATATATATATATAATATGTCACATGATTGAACAAGCATTAGGATTATCGTCACTAAAGAGATATGTGATCCGCTCATCGGTTGCATTTGGGGCTGAAACGGCTTGAACAACGTTTTTGACATAACCAGCAGGAGCCCGTTTGTCGTAGGCTTGAGTCACGTACGGATAACTAACCAAATTGTACGGTATATATGGCCAGAATTCCGCTCTTTTGCCTGTACTCTTTACTTTCTTTAACACTTTGTTCGGATCCACATATCCGCTAACCGTTACTCGACTTTGCTTTCTAATAACCTCCACAGTCTTTACACCTTTATAAACATAATAACACAACCAAAAACTATTGTTAGATCACCAAACCATCTATATATATATATAGAGAGAGAGAGAGAGAGAGAGAGAAATAATTATATATATATATATGTATAGATATAGATATAGATATACCTTTCATGGACTTAACAGAATTTCTGACTCTTCTTTCACATCCATCACAGTCCATTTTGACTTTGATTTCAACTGTCTGAGAAAGAAACCACAATTGGTCTTAATTGATTAGGTTGTCAGCTGATTGAAATCTAAGGGAAAGAATGTGTACCTGCATTGGTTTTCTTCTGCTTCTGGTGCTGGTGCTTGTGACTGTGCAAAAGTTGGAGAGATAATCAAGTGCACCCATATATGCTTTTGCTAATTTGCTTCACTTTGCAGAAAGAAAAATGTTCAAAGAGAAAGAGAGAGAGAGATAGAGAGAGAATTGTGGGTGGGTCTATATTGGCAGGGGTTTGTTTATAGGAGTTGGTATTTATACAAAAGCTAATTAACCAGAAGATGAATTTGGACCCCAAAATATATTGTAATTAATGTGATACTATATATCATAAAGGTATAATATATTATGACTATCTTTTTTGTTTCCTTTTTAAGAATATATACAATACATGTATATATATATATATATAAGAATCTACACAATTCCAAATTTCCAATTAATACAACCATATCTTTTTGCCACCCTCTACTTGATACACCTCTAGTAATTGCATGATCATATCACATGCTAAACCTAGCTCTGCCTTTTTCTAGTGTTTTACGTGTCTGATACTGTGATATATATATATATATATATATATATATAACTCACAATTATGGTAAGTTTTCTTAGCTTTGGATGACATGTTGAAGTGAAATTACCGTCATCATTGATCCTTTGTGGTAAAAGTAAAACTATGTCCACCCTTTCAAAATCTAGTGACATAACCTAAATCAATTGTTAGAGAGGCATATATATACATATATTTACATATATATATATATATTGGAATGTTCAAATAATGAGAATGTTAAATATGACGAGAAGGTGATCAGAAAGAATGTTCATATATGAATAATTGAACAAATCTATTTGAATATGCATGTCTATACCCATATGAATAATTATAACGTGAGTTTACACATACATCTTCAAATGAACTTTTTTCGATTGTGATTTAATCTTTTCATATGAACCTCCCAATATATATATATATATGTGTGTATATATACCCCTATATGTATATATATATATATGTGTGTGTAGAGGAAAGTTCAAATGAGAACTCAAATTTAGTTGTGAACGTGAGGACAAATGAGAGCACGAGATATATCTGCATGTAGATTATTCAGACTGAATAATCAAAAAAATATTCAGACTGAATATAGTATTTATTCAGTCTGAATAATGTTGTAGCATTATTCAAACTGAATAAATACTATCCTCGGTCCGAATATTTCTTTGATTATTCAGTCTGAATATGACACGTGTCGCGCTCTCATTTGTCCTCACATTCACAACCAAATTTGAGTTCTCATTTGAACCCGCCCCTATGTGTGTGTATATATATATAGGATTAGGTTCAAATGTGAACTCAATTTTGGCTGTGAACGTGAGGACGAATCTCAGCCACTTATCCGGTCAATAAAGGCGGCTTTGACCTGGTTTCCCTCCTTTAATAATCTCCACCCTCCCATGAATCGCGTCAATCATCCGTGATCGCGTCCACCATAACCGAAGATGTGTGGCTGAGATTCGTCCTCACGTTCACAGCCAAAATTGAGTTCACATTTGAATCTAACCCTATATATATATATATATGTATATATTGTACCGGTGGCCTTATGCTGGTATACATGTGTGTAGTTGTGGGGTTATGCATCATAATTACAATGAGAGATATGATGAAGCCAATTAAGTCTTGATCAAGAATTAATTTGAAAGGGGGCGCAGCTATTAGCTATATATATGTTGAAGTCAGAGGTGGCATAAAATCATGAGTATTAATTGAAGAATGCTTTATGTGGTTTTCTTTACTTGTTTAATAAGAAGAAGAATGTTGTAAAGTGCTTTTCTGTTTCCTTTCATTTTCACTCATTAATTGGATGTTTCCTTTTAATTTCTCAATTATTTTCAAAATCAATTTTATATTCTATTAATTATCTGTATTAATTGTCGTCTATAAAAATCAAGATTTAAAGAGAATACAAAAACTACAAATATTTTGTATAATGTTAATTACATCAAGTTTATTCAAAATATGATTTAAAATGTACCCCAAAAGAACATTTATATATAAAGCATCTGCAAATTAATAAAGGCCTGTTTGACACATAATTGTGTTCAGTTTTTTTGAATCCACTATTGGGCCTTCACATGCATGTGTCATAGTATATAACACTGTACCTTGCTTATCATAATTCATAAATTAGTAATGAACTGCAATTGAATCCAAAATTTATGTTATTGTTACGTGTACTCTTCATCCAAACAAGATCGATGATAAAGCTGCTTTCAGAAGTGAAGCTATTAATTAAGGGTTCAGATGCTCTTGTTGTTGCTTAATTATCTTCTAAGGACTGCCAACGTAATGTTCGATTTTCAATCACAGAAACCCGATCATAGTTTCTGTATTTGACAACCTTCTTACAAGTATTTTGATCACATGAAACCATTATGGAATTGCAAAGTATATATGCGTGTATGGATGTGTATATAAGGACAAGAATTTCAGTAAATATTCATATATGTATTTATTTAAGAAGATGATGGTTTCATACAATGCACAAATACATAAATATATATATATATATATATATGTGAGATGAATCGACGCCACCAACCATTGTGATGGTTCACCCCATAACTAACTTTTACCTGCTAATCTGATGTGTCCTATGACACATTTAGGGGCGGAACACAAGCCTTCTAATTAAGGGAGCCGAACTCAACAAAACATCTTCATTGATAAGCTCAATTCATTATAAAAAAACCGTGTGACAAGATAATAGAACCTATAACCACATATACAGGGGCCATATACACATAACCACCTGAGCTAACCGCAATTTATTGATAATATTTCTAATATCTAGTATTTAAGGGATAAAACGCAGGGACCATGGCCCCCCTAGGCCCCTATTGTGTTCCCCCTCTGGACACACTTATTTAATTACATAATAATTAAAATAATATAAGTATTTATAACAATACTAACAAATGACTAATGATATTTAATATTTCCAACACATAATCGATAACCATATATATATATATATAAAGAGAGAGAGAGAGAGTGAAAGAGAGAGAGAGAGAAATAGGAAAGTTCAAATGAGAACTCAAATTTGGTTGTGAATATGAGAACAAATGAGAGCGCCACACGTGTCATATTCAAACTGAATAATCAAAGAAATATTCAGACCGAATAAAACTGAATATAGCGCTTATTGAGTCTGAATAATGTTTATTTAGTCTAAATAAGCATTATTCAGACTGATAAAACACTATATTGGGTTTTATTTGGTCTGATATTTCTTTGATTATTCAGTCTGAATAATCTACATTCAGACACGTGTCGTGCGCGCTCTCATTTGTTATCACTTTCACAACCAGATTTGAGTTCTCATTTGAACTTTCCCCTCTCTCTATATATATATATTTCCTCTCTCTCCCTATATATATATATATCAAATACAAACCAGTCAAACGTTACAAACTATACAAACTCATACAAATCAATATAAAAAATAATTTTTTTCATGATTTTTTTTCATCAAATGTTATAATTTAATATATTATTTCACATATATTTGTTTCACCTTGTAAAAGTTTCACATGTATTTGTTTTCATAAGTTGAAAGTTTCTGATAATTTTTTTTATGAAAAAGTTTCATATGTATTTGTTTCATAATGTAAAAGTTTCACATGTATTCTTTGCACAAAGTGAAACAAACGTATGTGAAATAATATCTTAAATCATAGCATTGATGAAAAAAATCATGAAAAAAATTATTTTTTATATTGATTTGTACGAGTTTGTATATTTTCTAACTTTTAACTGGTTTCTATTTGAAGATGTCTCTCTCTCTCTCTCTGTCTCTCTATATATACACACACACACACACACATATATATACACATATATATACACACATATATATACAGTGGCGGATCCAGAATTTTTGTCCACTGGGTCCCATTAAGATAAACTAAAGGCGCGTAAAGTCACCCAATGTGTTTCGGGAACTTTTTTAAGTTTTTAGTTGATTTCAAGGGATTATCTTAGTGTTTTTGTCGATTTTGATGGATTTTTTTAGTGTTTTTTTCGATTCTGAGGAATTTCTTAGTGTTTTTGTCGATTTCAAATGATTTTTTCAGTTTTCTTTTATTGATTTCAGGAAACTTTTTTAGTGTTTTTGTCAATCGCAGGCAAGATTGGGTCCCTTGAAATTTTTTACTGGAGGAACTAAGGCTAAATTTAGTATTTTTGATATCTTTTAGCTTGTATATTTCTTTTTTACAATTCACTGGGGTTCTTGGACCACCCCTTTTAAATGTTACATCCGCCATTGCATCTCTGGTTTTCCCTCTTCCTCCCCCATTCTCACAGTGACCGATCACCCCCTTCTCCGACTATCCCATCATCGACAACTAGTACCTTCTCTCTTCTTCCTCTCCCTCCTAACCCACCAAATATAAAAATACTAATCAGTGTGACGTCTTGAGTATTCTTTTTACCTTGGGTTTTCTCTATTTGTGGTTTATTTGAACCGACCTATTGGCTATCGGCCAAAATCATGATCACCGGAGATAGTGTCGTCGGTAGCGTGTCATCAATGGCGAACAATGAAAATAGTTATAGATTTACTCTTGAACTTGATATAAAATCAAATCATAATCAGATACCCGCAACAACATAATTCAACTACAAGTAGCATTACATAAAATCATATCATAGTCAAGACTCAAGTGAAGAAAGAAAATAGTTCTAAATTTCTTTTGGGAAATGATAATTAGAGATGGTGTCGCGGGTTGCATTGTCATCGCTGGCAACCAGAGATGGAGATGGTTGTTCTCGACCGTGCAAGCATCATCGGAGGGTCACGGTACAGTGGTGGTTGGTGCAACCACAAGAAGATGGGGGGTTTTGAGCTTGGTTTTTGCAAACAATTATAAAGAGAAAAAGAAGAAACAATTTTATTTTTTGTGGGTCTTTAGTCTTGAGCCTTTTGATGGCAGCAACAAAGCCCACATCACAAGCCCATATGTTGATTTTTGCAGCCCAGTTCAGAAAAAAAATGAAATTCGGCAGCAAACTTTGACTATGACACACCTTTTCGAAGAGTTTAAAAATATTAGACATTTTTAAGGTATAACCTTAAATGAGATTTTAATTAAATTCATGACCTTTTAAGTATAAATCCATTTTTTCTTATATAGGTCAGGAGGTCATGAATTTAATAAAAATCTCATTTAAGGTCATTTCCGTAAATAACCATATCATTACGATTGGCGGCTTTAAAAGGCCGATTGAAACCGTCGATTGGGGAAAATCGAACAAGAAAATTGAAAGTGGAGAAGAGAGACTTTGGTTAAGCAATCGTTGTATTTTCTTCATCAATTAGGTATCTTGGATTAGGTTTAATATTTTCTTTTCGTAGTTAATATATTCTTTTCTAACAATGAGTTTGTGAACATTTAATTTGGATTATGTTGAGACTTGTAGAACATTTTCATATCATTCGATTTTTCATTTATGCAAAACTTGATTTAATTGTTCATCATATTGGGATAATCAGTTTAAGCTTGATATCGTGAATTGTTAGATAGAGTTGTGAATCCGTAATTGTTCTCAATTCAATTGATTGGGAGTCCGATTAGTATTGTGGTTTTGCTTAATCTAGTATAAATGGTCGGCGTCCGATCTTGAGTCTATGTTCGTAATTAGACTTAATTAGTTGATTTGGAACTAGTTTATTGAGTATCTCATGCTAGTTTAATCTTGCGGACAAGCACGAGTGTTGGTGCATAATTGTTTTCCCCTTTAATTTCATAGGTTTAGTATAATATTCAATCCAACCCTCCACCCCATCTATCTATACTATATTATAAAGCATTTGGCCAAAAACTATTAAAAACATATTATTATGCAATAGGTACAATTGATTAAAGCATAATTACTTAAATTTTAAGAATACAAGTTATACATGCATTGGTACAACTTATTAAAGCTTCATGTTTGAATTCGTGTAACTAACTATATAGATAAACATCTAATTTTGAATATAAAAAATCTAACATATAATAAGGATAATCATTCAACTCTAACAAAATGCTTAATTTATTATATTTATAAAAAAATTATATTATTAACCAAAATATATTATTTCATTATTAAACCTAAATTATAATTAAAAAAACGGAATTAAAAAAAGTACACAAAAATAAAATCTTATTATAACATCGGTAGAGACAAAAAAATAAAATAAAACATTAAACTTAAGACGGATCTCGCTGCATTGCGCGAGTACCCTTCTAGTACTATTATAAAGCATTTGACAAAAACTCTTAAAAACCATTTTTTATGCATATAATACTGTTTATCGATACACATTACTTAAAATAAGTACAACTTATTAAAACTTCATTTTTTATAAAAATAATTAGGACAATCATTGACTTCTAATAGGATACGTAATTATTAATTTTATATAAAATTATATTATTAAACCAAAAATAAAATAACTAAATTAAAGAATTTACATTAAAAAGGAAAACTTTTAAATTAAACAATAAAAATCAATTTTTGAAAACCACATAAAACCATTAAAACATGGATAGAGACAAAAAATAAAATTAAATATTAAAATTGAGATGTATCTCGCTGCATTTGACGAGTAACCTTCTAGTTTTACATAAAGTATAAAAGTCAATAATCTTTCACGACTAATTCCTGTAAAATCGACTCTACTTACCATTATTGCAATTTAGATTATATTAGGACTTTAATATGTTTTGTTGAGCTTGACACCCCCTCAATAGATTTGCCACATCTAAACTGGTTAATGAGACCTTCAAATAAATGAAAATTTACCTTAAGCTTTAAACTTATGATTTTACAAATTAGCCCCCCAAAAAAATCAGACCAAAACTGATTCCATTTTAATGCAATTAGATCTAGGTTTCAAGAACCCTCCACGAGTTAACAAGAGTCAAACTAGCTACTATGGAATCAAACAACGTTAGGGACCAGTTTTCTTTTCTCTATAATTCAATACTATGAAGTATGAAGTCATAGTGATCAGATGGTGAAATATTTTTTCTGTATTAACCCAATAGCATCTCTATAATGAAGAAAATGAAAAAAATAAAGGTTTTAAATGAAAATTATGCTCCAACAGCATCTCCATAAGTTTCTCCAAAATGGAGAAAGTATGAAATATGATGTTCTTTTCTCCATATTTGGAGATTTCCCCAAAAATGATTACCAAAAGAGATAAATTAATATTTTATTTATGATTTCATTTTCCCACCTAAAAAATCAGTTAAAAGTTATCACTCTATAAAAAGTTTATTGAAAATTATCATTTTATAAAAATATGTTAAAAATCACAATTTTATATAAAGTCTTGTGAACCTTATTATTTTATGAAAAAAATCATTGAAAATTATCATTTATAAAAAAATATGTTTAAAATTATCATTTATAAAAAAATATGAAAAAAGTTTGTTGAAAATAATATAAATATTTTTCAAAGTTAGTTAATATATTGAATATTTAAATAATATAACAAATATTAATTTTTTCAAAATAAAGATGCTATCGAAGGTCAGTGCAGGTTTTTTCAGAGATTTTGATTTTTTAAGTCTCTATTTAAAAAAAAAAATTAGAGATGTTGTCAGGTTAACATGCATTTGTATAATTTAATTAATTTCTAAATCAATCATCATCTGCGTACGCAGCTTTCTCGATATTATAACAAATTGAATACCAATTTGGAATTAAAGAACAATATAGGGAGGGCACAGACAAAGGAAAAAGACAAGGCAAAATGGTGTGGTATCATGTGATTAAGCTATTATCGGAATCTTTACCATTCAAGTTGATCCATTAATTATTTTAAGTTCAGTTTTATCAATATACACATATATATATATCCTATATATATACTACTCGTAATTGCTTCAATCTCATGGAGAAAATGGCAGTGAAGATGGTGATAACCTCCAAAGAAATCATCAAACCTTCATCTCCAACCCCTAATCACCTCAAAAGTTTTAAACTCTCATTGCTTGATCAACTCACTTTGCACTCATATACACCCATTTTGCTTTTATACGAATCTGAAACTTCAATCACTATTGATGTTTTCAAGAAATCTTTATCTGAAACCCTAAATTCATACTACCCTTTTGCTGGTAGACTTCTAGAAGATGGTGTCACTGTTGATTGTAGTGATCAAGGGGTTGTTTTCATGGAAACAAACCTTTTGGGTTGTAAACTATCTAATTTCCTTCTATATCCCAAATTCGAAACTCAAAGTTTACTGTTTCCTGAAGGTTTCTTGTGGAAGGGGTCATGTATAGATCAGAGTTTCCTTGCAGCTCAAGTAACATCGTTCGAAGGCGGCGGAATGGCTGTTACTGTTTCCGTATCCCACAAGGTAGCAGACGGATCCACCATCGCTTCTTTTCTAAACGATTGGGCCGCAATAGCTCGAGGTGAATTAAGATCAAAACCGATGATTCTTGCTACATCCATTCCATCTTTCGATCCTACTTTCACACTACCCGAAATTGTAATGGATAAAAGCACAACTTGTGTTACAAAAAGATACGTTTTCGATGCTAAAAAAATAATCAAATTAAAAGATTCAATAACGGGTTTATCGGAAAAACCTACGAGAGTCGAGATCGTGACCGCCGAGCTTTACAAATGTGCGATTTTTGCTTCAATGGCAAAATCCGGTTACGTTAGAAACTCGACATGGATTCAGCTCGTGAACATGAGGTCACGAACGAGACCACCGTTACCGGAAAGTTCCGTCGGAAACTTCAGTTGGTATTTCACGGTATCAAATGATCGGAACCGAACAAGTGATCTGAGCAATAATCTGGTGATGGAATTGAAGAAAGGGATCAAAGAAGTGTGCAATTTGGATTTGGGTAAGTGGTTGATGGATGTTAAAGAGTTTGCAGGCAGTGTAAAGGAGTTGTTTGATGATCTTGATGTTTATAGATGCAGTAGTTTATGTAGAAGACCTTTTTATGAGATAGATTTTGGATGTGGAGGTCCGCAATGGGTGACAATGGCGGATGTGTTTGTGAAGAATACGTTTGTCTTATTTGATACATCAGATGGAGATGGAATTGAAGCTATGGTTAGTCTTGAAGAAGATGATATGAGACTATTTTCGAAAGTAATCAACATGTAATTCGATCAAGATCTCTGAATAATATGATCTGAGTCATCTAATTATTATACATATATATATATATATATGTATGTGTGTGTGTATTCTAGAATTAATGTTGGTTTTTGTAAACTGTTGTGATTTTGATTTATTATTGTTTTTAATTTCCTATTCACTTGTGTAATCAGGAATAGTTCGTATTTTTATCTTATCATTAAGTTTATGATTAAAATAGAATCGCCGACTTTTCTTTCGTATATATTCTTTAATAAAATGTTTCATAATTCTAATACAATATTGGGGTATTTCTCTTACCTAAACATTTAATTTTAATATTTTTTATTGGTAGATAATAATAAAAAAAAAGTTTTTCTCCTAGTGATCATTTTATTGGATTTTCTCCAAATTTTGAGATTTTTGTATTTTCTCTCCTATTTTTTCTATTTTAGAGAATTTTTAAAGAAACTGTTGGAATAAAAATCTGTTCAAAATCCTTATTTTCTTTATTTTAGAGAAGCTGTTGGAGATACTATAATTCATATGTCGTTTATATTTAAACTAATCAAAGTTTTTTTAAACATGGGTGTTCAGACCAGTTTGCATGCAACTCGATTAATCCCAAAAGGTTTTAAAGAACAACCAAGAAATCCCCAATAGCATTGCAAAACTCGAACTGATGACCTCTAAGGAAAAAACTGATCAAAGTTCTATCATAGGAAAATCGATATGAGTCTCAATTATAATTAATGATATAGTATACCATAAAGACAAACCTGAAATTTGATCATTATATATATCTTCGATAACCAATAGAAACTTGATGATTTTTGTTGTACAAACAACTAGGGTACGGTATCTTGTAACACAAGTAAGTTAAGGTTAAATTGACTGATAATTAAGTGATTATTCGATGGAATGCAATGACTGCATGTATTAGTTTAATTGGGAATGTTTTGGATGTAAATTATTCTCACTTTGTTAGTTAATAAATATGACATTTTTAAGAGTCATAATGATCACAAGACATTTTACAAAGTAACACTTCTGAAATCAAATCTCTATATCATATATATATATAATATATATTATATTGTAATATAAAATCATATGTTTCTACTATTATTATCACTTAAATAATGATATTAAACAATTTAAATTAGGCTATAAACTAATTAATTAAAAATTAATAACACATTAAAAAGATTAAAAAAATCAAATATCAGGTGTGTGCTTGTGCGGTGTGCCATCTAGAGGTGGCCAAAAATTGGTCTCAGGTCCAAATAGTGTTCTCCAATCTCCGGTCCCGGTCGCGTCCAAGCCGGTCGTAAGTAAAAAAAATAATCAAAAATTCGATTTACGTAAAAAAAATTAAAAAGTGTTATTCTAATACACTTGAAAATATGTAATTGGGTCAATTAAATACACTTAAAAATATGTTTTTTTCGAGAATACGAATTATAAAAAGGATTATGAACGTTTGTGAGTTGGTACTTTCTCCCATACAACATATCTTATATAGAAGGAAGTTTATGCGAGCACGGTAACAATTTACGAGAATGCGAGTATAATCCGCAGCCAATCATTTTTGTACATTAAAATTTTCATGTACAAAATCATAAATGATACGGGCGACTTTCCATACGACTTAAGTGGCCCCAAAAGTCTCCTGCTACAGTTAGTGCAAAATCACATGTGATCTTGTACATGAAAAAAACTCATCGCGTTCTCGTAAATTATTACCGTACTCGTATGAACCCTCCCCATTTTATATATAGTAAATACAGGGTAAATGGAACAATTAAATAGACTTAAAAGGTTAAAAATACATTTAAAATATATATTTTTTGGAAAAATCGACCCGTACCGGGCCTTTAAGTCCTAGATTTTGATCCTATAACCGGTTTTCACCGACCTCAAACCGGACCGGACCCAAATGGTCACCTCTAACTGCCACCAAGCTTTTCTATACGGCCCAACTTCATCGTACCAATAGAAGCCCTAACCCAATAAGACCTTTAAATACTCTGAATATGTGGTCTGTTCTGTTGTATTGTAGGCCCAATAAAATCTATTAATTTCTGCCCATTTCTATATAGCGACATAAGAAAACACGACCCAAGTTAACTGTATGGATTAATATATTTGTATGGATCGAGAGTACTTTTGTTTGAAAGAGTTTTTTTATAGTTAGATGGAGCGTGTTTTTTAATTTGAAAAGAATTTGATAAAAACTTGACTTTATAGATGTGTATAGTTAATTGAATAAGTTGTGAGTCTTGTTAAACTGTTAACAAACAAACCCTAAGACTCGTTTGATTTACGAGATTCAGTAGAATTCGGATTTTTAATTCTTCATTTGTTTTTTAAGTCGTGAATTGAAATATTCTCGGGATTTCAATTAAAACCCAAAAATATCGGGTTTAAAATTTTTATGGAATAGTTGGTATTTCACGAAATTTCATTATATTCGTTTGTAATAATATTTTAAAATATGTTAAAAACATCGGATTTAGAAATCCTGATTTCCCATAAACAAAACTCAAAATATGTTTGGTCTTGTAAAAATCCTCCACTATAATGGTGTCTTACAAGAACAAGTCTAATATCTGAAAAGGACTTATTAAATGGTTTTTTTTCGAGAGTAAAATGATGAGATCATACATCTTTGCATAGTATTAGACGCAAGTTTAATATCTGAAAAGGACAACATTTCTGTTCGTCTATACCCATCAGTTAAAAATAGACCCTTCTTTTTATATCTATATTGAAATCTCTCTTCTTTTCTCAAATGGTTTGTGTAAAGAGTAATTTGATAAGGTTCTATATGAGTCAATATTATATGGGAATACACGTTAAGAGTTGTCGTACAAAGTATCAAAAGATAGAATGCCAAAAAAACAACATTGTTTTCTCCATCAATGGTCGTTAATACGGTCAAGATAACATAAAACAGTCGAAAAGTAAAAAGGATGTTGAGAGTAGACGATATAAATACAAAGCAAAAACGAATAAAGGGAGACAAGATGGTGAATGGTTCAAGGTCATGCATTATTCTTTGTTCATATTTATTGTTTAAAAACCACCACCCTTCGTCGTGAGAAGATGAGTTTATTTTTTGACTTAATAAGTAAAAAAATACAGACCTTCAACTACTTTTATCTTATCTGATGTTTAACAAAAATTGCATATCTTCATCTTCACCCTGAAGAAAATTCTTATGTATATTCAACAATTTAACATGATTGAATTTGTTAAACCTTTTTATTCATGGAAATAGAGATAGGTAAAAAAAAAGATTTGTGAAATGCATGTGGCTGAAGGGCAGATTAATGTTTATGTTCTCACGGTTCTTACAAAAAAAATAGAATCTCACAACATCCCAACCTTATACAAGGTGAGATCCGGGAAGAACCCAAAAAACATAAAAAGAACTACAAAAAAAATTGAAATGTATATCAAAATGGATGTCAAGTTAAATAGAATAAATTGATCGTTTCTTGACGGAATTTGTTTCTTGTCAATTTTCAATTAAAAATGGGGTGGGGTATTTTTTGTTTCATTATAAACTAGTTATAAGTTGTAACCACTTTTTTTAATCACATCAATCATATCTTCTCAATTTATCAATTATGATAATCTCTTAGGTTTTGTTTTCTTTTTTTTCTCGTTCGATCTTTCCTATGTATATATAATGCATGTATATATAGGGGTGAGATAGTAAAATAACCCTAAACAAAAGGAACCATGGAACCAATCCAAACTCCGTTATATTGAGATGATCCAATGAATGATGATCCAACGAATGTGAATAGTTATAACCACCATTTTTAAATTTCAACATATTTTCTTCTAATTTTTAAATGTAAAATCAGCGAAATATAACAACAGTTGGAGTGAAATAAAATATACCAAAAAAACAAGATCAATTTATTATCTTTAATTTAACATCTATTTTGATATATTTTTTCATTCTTATTTTTGTGGTTCCCAGATTCTTTTTTCTCCCTCTTTCCATTAATCAACAACCAACAAAAGTTATCGTTTAGTTCTTCACTACTCGTATAGAAAGGCCTCAAGAGGGTAAATTCACTTATTTCACACAATTCTTTTGATCATGCATTTGAGGATTTCCATTGATCTTTTCCCTATAGATATATGTATCTATCTATCTATATATATATATATATAGAGAGAGAGAACGAGATGATAATCACACAAGAACATGTTCAAAATAAGAAAACACGAAAACGGCCAAGTCATACGTGATTTTACATGTGGTTACACAGTCAGCTTGTCGCGTGAATCACATGTGATTTTTATACGTGATTTTGATGTAAAAACACATATGAGTTCTACCATTTTCGTGTTTTCTTATTTTTAAACCTCACTCTCTCTGTCTCTCTATATCTCTCTGTCTCTCTCTCTGTCTCTCTCTCTGTCTCTCTCTCTCTCTCTATATATATATATATATCTATATATATGGATACATGATCTTTATTGTAGAAAGATTAACCATTAGAAATGGAGATCATCTCAAAAGAAATCATCAAGCCTTCATCTCCAACCTCTCATCACCTCCAAACTTTCAAACTCTCATTACTTGACCAACTCACCTTACATACCTACGCTCCCATAATTCTCTTATACGAATCCACAATCAACTCCATTGATGTTTTCAAGAAATCTTTATCTCAAACCCTAACTAAATACTACCCTTTTGCAGGTAGACTCAGAGACGATGGCATCACCCTCGATTGCAACGATCAAGGCGTCGTTTTCATCGAAGCAAAACTCGTTCATCATAAACTCTCCGATTTCCTTCAAAATCCAAACTACGAAACCCAAAAGTTACTCTTTCCTGAAGGTTTCTTGTGGAAGGGGTCATGCATCGGTTACCCCTTCCTTGCGGCACAAGTAACGTATTTCAACGGCGGAGGAACAGCGGTGACGGTGTCCCTCTCTCACAAGGTGGCCGACGCACCATCTCTCGGGATTTTCCTTAGCGACTGGGCGGCAATGGCCCGTGGCGAAGCAAGACCGCCGCCATTGATTCTAGCGACATCCATCCCTTCGTTCGATCTCGCATACACGATGATGCCGGAGATCGTAATCGAGATGAGCGAAAAAACTTGTGTAACGAAACGGTTTGTATTTGATTCGGTTACGATATCGAGATTGAAACGTTCGGTTATCGGGTTAGTCGAAAACCCGACGAAAACCGGGCTCGTGACCGCTCTACTTTACCGATGTGCGATTGCAGCTTCGACGGCTAAAACGGGCGGTTTCAGAAACTCGACTTTGATCCAGCTAGTGAACATGCGGAAACTTCCGGAAAAATCCGTCGGAAACTTCACTTGGTACTTCACGATATCAAACGATCGTGAGAGTGAAACCGATTTAGGAAATTTAGTGGTTCAGTTAAAGAAAGGGATCAAAGAATTAAGGGATAATTTTCGTTTAGAAGATTGGTTGATTGGGGTTCGGGAATCTGCAAATAATGTTAAAGAGTTATTCGATAATCTTGATGTTTATCGGTTCAGCCATGTTCGTGGAGGATCGTTTTACGAGATGGATTTTGGGTTCGGAAATCCGAAGTGGGGTACGATTGCGGACGTTTTGGTGAAGAACGCGTTTGTGTTGTACGATACACCAGACGGAAATGGAGTTGAAGCGGTGGTTAGTCTTGAAGAAGAACATATGAGATTATTCGAAAGTAATGAAGAACTCGTGAAGTTTATTTCGATCGGTCGGTCTCGGATTTGATATTGGAAAGAATATATGTTGTAACTTGCTTTTATTATAACAAAACTGGCTTTATAGAACACCAAAGATATTTATATGTCTTAATAGACTGTTTTATAGGACCAAACAATTGAGTGTTCT
Organism: Silybum marianum; assembly: GCA_036898165.1. NCBI lineage: Eukaryota > Viridiplantae > Streptophyta > Magnoliopsida > Asterales > Asteraceae > Silybum > Silybum marianum. The sequence goes on along the minus strand of CM072530.1, from coordinate 48,334,923 downwards.
ATGTAAAGGTGCTACAGCATAATGACGTTTATAAGAACACTTTTGAAATAAAATGTCGTATTTGTTTTTTTTTTAATCAAAATATATTTTTACATATAACTTATTCAAAGAGTAAAGCTTAATTTTGGTTCCTAAACTTTAAAAATTCGGATTCGGTGCCTCACGTTTGTCAATTGCTAAACAGTTTTGGTCTCTCTGTTTAATGGTTATTAACTTTTTCTGGTAAGTCCAGTTAAATGAGAGGTATTTTAGTCATTTTTATTATTTTTTAAATTTTATATTAAAATTTAAAAAAGTATTATAATTTAAATTTTAAATTGTAAAAAAAATGATAACAGCTACCTTTCGTTTTCTTTTTACAATTTAACATTAGAAATATAATATGTCCTTTTGATATTAATATAATGAAAATAGTGAAAATGACTAAAATACCTCTTAGTTAATTGATATTAATGAAAAAAGTTAACATAATTGACAAACATGCTCCAAGGACGTCCAAAATCATCCTACTTATTGTAACAGTTTTAGATATGGCGCACTACTGTATGTTCCTATAAACTTAAGTCTATAAAGCAATTTATTACAACATTCAGACATATTTGACATCATATAAAACAGATTTTGTTGCAATAGTTCTTATATTTTAATCATGTTTCTGCCTTTTGATACATATAGATAAATTGTAATAGAAAAAGTTGCAAACATCAAAAGATTACTTTTAAATTGTTTTGGGTCACTATGTAGCTACCTACTATTATCAGTAATTAAAGTTACATGAACTAAAAACTTTTAAACTTACTTAGGTAGAGCTGACAGAGTCAGCATCGCTGCTATCAGCACTGCTGCTGCTGCTACTGCTGCTCCCACTTCCGCTACCGCTGCTCCCACTTCCGCTACTATCACTCGAGCTCGAAGACCCTTCTTTTCGTTCTTCAGCATTCACCTGTGCTCTGAGGGCTTCAGCAGCATTCGGACCCTTATTCCCTTCATCATCGCTCACATCAACTTCTGCAATCTCGTCATCGGTTTCATTTTGGTGCGGGATATTGATATCGATCCCGGTGAACGGTTGTCTTTCTGGTGGTGCTGAATCGGTATTATCAGCTCGGCCAATGTCGATTTCATCATCATCATCGTCATCGTTGAGTATGTCGAGTTGTTCGTCTAGATCATCGTCGTTTTTGGGATCTGGTGATGTGTAGAATGAATTTGAAGAAGGTGGGATAGATGGATTATCGATAACTTTCTCTTCTCTGGCTTTCCCATCTAGGAAAAAGGAAAAATATTTGTTAAGATTGTGTTCAACTTAATCAATCAGACAGTCGCATAGACAGTAAAACTATGCATTCTTGCACTAAATGTTCTTTCAAGCAACAAAAATCCATTCTTCCTAACAACAATCTCTGTTTGGATGATGATTTTTCGTCAAATAAAAAGAAAGGAACTTCTAACATGTATTTTGCTTCATATATCAAGATGCGGATAACCCATCTATCAACCATCACTACAACAAAATCGGCTTCATAAGACTCCAAATATATCTAAATGTCCTAATAGACGGCTTTACAGAACTTAACGGGCTGTTTGGTTTGTTTTCCATTAAGCCCTGTATAGATACAGATGTCTGTGTGCATCAATCTGTCTGTATAAATTGAAAAGGTTTTTGTTTGGGAGGACCTTTTTTTATTAATGGAATGAGCATGTTTTTTAATTGGGAGGGACAGGTTTGGAAAAAACTTAGCTTTCTACATAAAGCTCCCCCCTAGAAGCTTACTGAATAAGCCACTTTCAGTATCATTAAGCCACTACCAAACAGTCATGTATAGCTGAGCAAATAAGCTGTGAGCCCATTAAGCTCATTAAGCTGCTAACAAACAGGCCCTTATATGTTTATAGGACCAAGCATCCTATTGTAACACCTTTATATAGATCACAGAATTGTTTGGTATTATAAACTTTAGTTTATAAAGGAGTCTATAAAGACATTGACATATTTGGAGTCCTATAAAGCCAATTTGGATGCAGTGCCTCAAAAAGAGTCTACACCCCATGCAGCCCAACAGGAATTTTAAGCTACATTGTTAAGACTTGTTTAACTCAAGAAGACTTTCAAATTCACTAAGACCTAACTTCTGCTAGTTCCCAGAACCACATGTTGCATTTCTAAACGAGATAATATATATTGCATTAGTATAGAACATACCGTAGCGTTTGAAGTTGCCGATTTCAATCTGTTCAACTTCTACCTGTAAAAGAATAAAAAAGTGGTTCATGTTATGTATCAACCTCAATTCTAATTTCTAAATAGTAAACAATAGCAATAAAACTATAAAGATATAAAGACAAATAGGCTAAGTTTTGATAAACTAGATATGAGTAAGAAAAGCCTGTTTTTGGTTATATTTGTGATTTTAGATCATAGGAAGTTTCGAATTTGCATAATAACTTACAGATGGAGGAAGTAAGCTCTTATTCGATGACTGAAGTTTAGATCCTTTCCCAAGTGGTGGCGAACTAGGCTCGGGTCCGGTTAAAGCGGCTGCAGACTCGCCAGGTTGCCGAACATGCCTCAAACGCTTCACCGATCTATGCAGTCGTTCCAACCTAAAACTCGATCCATCAAAGAACAAAACTGCATCATTGTCTTTGTAATCCTCACTGCTACCTTCAAAACTCACTTTAGGTTTCCCTGGTTGGTTGTTTTGAAATTCGACCGACACTTTATTATCTTTGCTCTTATGCAATTTCCCAGGTTGGTTCTCATCGATGGATGCAGGCTTAAATTCATCTGAAATATATCCAAATGGAATACTCAAACTCTCTTTTTCGATTTCAGAGAAACAAAAGATTTGATCTTGATATTAATCCGTTAGTCCCAATTCCCAAATTAACTGAGCTAAATGAGATTCAACATTCATCTAAAACAAAAATTAACCAATGATTTCACAATTTACATCCTAAATTCATAGAATGTTAATCGAATCTCAATAACAATTTAGGGCTATTTTCATGATGTAATTCTCAGAACCGAATATGAGACTTCCAAAGTTTTTGAATCAAATTCCACAAAAAGATACATCGCGATTCTAAGAAAACTATTAGTATGGTCTTACAAACATATTTTACTGTATACATCTACGAATCTGCATAAGAAAAAAAAGCGTATACCTACACACACACTTACAGCGAAGAGTGCAGAATTTGGAAGAAGGATTGTCTTGAAAAGAGGAACCTAGGGATAGATCAAACCATCGATCGACCGGTGGAGCTGTTAATGGTTCATCTCTCTTGTTGCTATTTGCCATTAATTGAATATATTCAGCCAATTACACTGTTGAATTGAAGTCGTATGATCCCAAATATTGGAGCCCTAGAAAAATCTATTTGGGACTGAAAACCGATGGATCCGCGTTTGAATCACTATTTGCTATTCGTTTTATGGCTAATTGCAACAATCGTCCCTTGGGTTTCACAAACTTGCACGGAACTCCATGTTTGGTTTTTTTATTTACACTTTGCACCTTTTATATCAGAGACCGTTAACAATAAGATTATCGGGTAAGCGTTTATTGACAGTAGAAATTTTTGTTTTCATTTATATTATCATGTAACATTTCTGGGCATCAAAATGAATTGTTGGTATGTATCTTAAAATTTTACAAGGTAAGAGTTTGTTTCCTCATTTATCGAATAAGATTATCAGTCTTGGTAATGTCTTTTATTGGATAAAAATTATGGTCCTTGTTATATTCAGTCAGTAAACTAAGTGATAGCGATAAGCAGTGGCAGAGCACCTTTATGACAGTGGCCAATGGCCCTCCCTGATTTCTTATATCCTATTATACACCATGATAAAAATAAAAATAAAAATTGTTTAATAGATGCTTGGCCACTCCACTACAACAATCTATTTTCAAATTTGATTTCCAAACGTTCTAATATAATTTAAATAGTTTGTACTTATTAATTAAAGTATAATTAAATATAACATTACAATAAATTCATTTAATAAACCAAAGTAACAAAATAATCTAGTAATATAATCAAAGAAATAAACAAAATATAATTTTGTTATCTTATTTAATGTAATTCTTGTTTTGTTGACATATTTGTATTGAGTGTATTGATGAAAGAAACTATTGTACAAATTTGATGAAAGAATTTACCTTGTTGGGTAACTGGATCTTATTCTTGAAATACATTAAGACATATTATCATACTTGATATTTTTAAGTCCTGGGATTTTACGATATTTTAGCATAAAAAACATTGAATTATTTGATTAAATTGGTTTATTTATTGTTCTGCTGACATTGTACAACACTTTATTCATCACAAATAAATTATACATTGAATTATTCATATTGTTTGTTAAAATTTGATAAGTAGATCCATATAAATTTCAATCTACTGTTTATGTTTTTTTTAAATATAAATTCTTCTCAAGATTCTAAACAGATACAAAAATTGAAATACTACTAAATTTAGCGTTCCGACAATTGAGAACCCATGTAAAAAACTCAAAAGGAAAACAATGAGTTGGTTCGCCCCTTGGATTCTAAGGCCTTTCTTCCGCTCCTGTCGATAAGCACTTACCTGGAGAAAGATCCCTAATCTGTGTATAGCATGAGAAGTACCTAGAGAAAGATCCAAAATAATCAAAGTTCACAACAAAGCATATTGTTGATTCGTTAATAATCGTAAGAAATAATACTATGTCCAAACTATTTTGTGGTTAGCAGGCTTATAAAATATGACCTTCGATGTAGATACATTTTCATCTCACAAAAACACCCGTAATGTCTATCATGACATCGATTTTAAGTATCTTCTATTTGTTTAAAATATTAAAGTAATTTTTCAACGTCAGCATGCACTAGACAACTATTGTTTGTACCCACTCAGAAATCTCACAGTAGAACATGTGGTCGTCACCTAAGGTACATCAAAATTCCCCACTAATTGTATCGAGATAAAAAGATCCCGAGACTATGACATATATCTTGCAACGTCTTTAATAGCATGCTCTTACTCCGTCTTTCCTTAATAAGTCATCAAATGTGGTACTTCTTTACCCCCAGTGTTTGTTTAAAAATTGCAGGAAAATTTGAAATAAAACTTATTGTCTAATGCACATTAATGGTTAGAATTGAATAAATAAAACTTACGGGTCATTTACCAAACGCTTACCAGATTTTACTTGCCTTCCCAGGTGAGTATGACAACGAACAAAAATCTTACTCTGTAAGAAGCATAACAAGAACCGGGAATCTTACACGTAAATGCAGGAGAAGACTTTATAGGTGCGAGACGTCTACCAACAATCCTTTTTTAATAACCAAGAATGGTACTCGATAAGGTAAGCCATGATGGTGACCCTTGTTGGTCAGCACCTACCAATAAGTGTTCGATAAACAACCCCTAGAGTGTCGGTATTATTGATAGATAAAAAAATTCAACTATGTGGATATGAAATTAAATACTATTACTAATAAGGACTCCAAAAGTGAAAATGGTAAAATACATGGGTATTATTTTGAAAATTAAATTTTAGGAGGGTTCATTTTGACAGGCCACAAGAATTCGATCTTTTGGCGCAGTCTCTGTTCTCATGTTATAATTTTCCCCCAAATTAATATGGACAGCGAAACCCTAGCCTATCATTAGTACACGTAATTGATCATGGCGATGCAAATCTGTTCAACGAATTCTTCAATCTCGCGAATCCATGTTTCTCGCATTAATTGGAATCCTATAAAGCTTCCTCTCTTTGATCCGTTAGTTGGATTATCAACGCGAAATTCGCGTATCCAAATTCATCGTAGTATCAGAAAGCACTCGATTCAATGCTCAGTAGAAGAAACGAAGAAGACCAATTTGAGAACTTGCAAGCTATGTAAAACTCAGTTCGATCCTTCTCTTAATCATCCCCAAGCTTGTCGTTTCCACACTGCGCATTTTGGCGGTAATCGATATGTTTCTTTGTTTGTTTATTATTCGAAGCGATTAGATTGAATTCTGAAAAGAATAGCCTACGTGATCTGGATATATCTATGTATAACTTAACTATATGTATACATAATTTGCGTTCACCTGTTTCAAAGATTTTACATTTGGAAGTTGGAACAGTTCTTTTCCAAATATGAAAACCAATATGAATTCCAAACTTTTGTGAATTCAACACTTTTCAGAGCGTTGTAATATATTAGAAGTTACTTTATTCCAGCAATCATTTCCATTATTATTCTGAGAAATTGATATCCAAACTATGTGCATCTGCAAGTTCATGATGTGTTGTGGCAAAAAAAAGGTTTAAAATTGTTATTGTTGGTTCCATGGATTGTTTTTTATGATGTTTTGACTGTTAATATTGTCTCTGACTCTATAGGAGAAACTAAGAGGAAGTTCGAGAGTGTCTATAGTGGAGGCACCATGAATACGTCTGAATCTGGTAAGGTGTTTCAGTATTGGCATTGCTGTGGATCTGAAGATCCTTTTGACCCTGGCTGCACTGCTTCCCCTCATTCGTCCTATGATGATTGATCCAGGTTCATCTCGACCCAAATTTCTTTAATTTTTTTGTAATAGAAATTGTTGTCTTTCTTGTTCCTGAAATGTGTAGTAGTATAAGTCTTCATTGCTTCAAATGTAGGATAAGGCTATGGTCTTATTGTTTTCTTATACAAGCACATTTAATTTGCATACTCATGGCATGTGTCTAGGAGCTTGTTTGTTAACAGCTTAATGAGCTTAAAGTGATTCACAACTTATTTGATCAGCTATATATGACTGTTTGGTAGTAGCTTAATGGTATAGAATGTAGCTTATTCAGTAAGCTTTAAGGGGGGGAGCTTTATGCAAAATGACAAGTTTTTTCCCAAACTTGCCGTTCCTAATTAAAGAACATACTCTTTCCATCTATGAAAAAAAGTCTTCTAAACAAAAACCTTCTCAATCTATACCGGTAGATTAATCCACACAGATAGCTTTATTCATATAGGATTTACTGGAAACTCAACCAAACAACCCCTAGGACTTGCATCATTCAGAAACATGTTCTTAGACATCTTACCAAACCAAACGAGCCAGTGTATCCCACCCGGAGTATGCAATGTGTTTCTTGAATTTTTCATGTTTTTGAATATGAGGGAAATGAAAAGAAATATGTCATTTTTACAAATGTACCCTTTAAAAATATGTGTTTAAAAATGAAAGGTTGGGTAGTTTTGTAATTTTAGTAATCTTTTTAAGGGGTTTTAAATTCTTTTCTTTCCTTCTCTGTCCTCCCACGTTTGGGAGGAAACTTTATCATTATTTTCTTTCCGTTTTCTTTTCTTTCTCTCTTAAAAAAGTTTTGACAACATGAATTTATTTTTCCTTTCCTTCGTATTAATGGTTTCGAGAACATAACGTCAACCTCTACCCCAAAGAGGAGAGCGATTATAGAACCTTGCTCTTCTTAGTGCCAAATATGAATATTTCACGGAAAAGATTTATAATGTAGTTCTTGATTACTGTTTGCAACTCTAATTAAAGAACTAGATATTTTTTTGCAAATGCAACCCAAAGATTAAAAAAAAATCATAAGCTTGTTGACATCATAACCTTAGTATTTGTAACCCTATGCCCTCTCTAAAATTGTAAACTTGTTTTTTTTTCTGCTGCATGATTTCCAATGTAGGATACAATCATTAGAGTCTCCCATCAGCTGCACTTGAACAATCTCTTCTTAATTTTTGGCGGAACCTCCTTTTTAAAAAAAAAAAATTCTTCTGGAAAGTAATTTGTTTTGGTTTTATGTATTCTCACATGGTATCAGAGCAATATCTACCACTGGAATTGACGTTTTTAACCCTCTCTCAACACTTTCAACCCATCTAGGCTACATTTGGTGAGTTGTCAGAGTCCCACATAGGCTACAGTAAAGTTAAAAAAAACCCATTAATGAAGTGTCAAGGATGAACATATCAAATTTGGTGTAATATTAATTGCATCATTATTTTAAAGTTTTTTTTTTCTAATTACAATTTATAAAAATTGATATTTTGATGGCCTACAAAATGATACAAATTCGAGGATGCCCGATACGCAACTGGTGACTCGTGTAGTCATGTTGCAAATCAACGGAATCGCCATGCAGCATTACCAACAACTTTTGTGATGGTTATAAAAAATTTCCCTATTTGAAATGTATCCAAAGGATGGTGTGAGAATAGGGTTAAGATGATTAGGGTTGTAAATTTTAAACATATTAGCTGAAAATTTTGATTTTTTTTCCTGATCTGTCATAGTAATAAAATATAGTTAAAAGTAGGGAATTTAATTATTTTGACCCATTTATAAAACGGGTTTACCAAAATAACCAAAATCTTTTTTAGTTTACCAAAATGACCAGAATCCCTTCGAAATACATATCGATACACACATCAGATTGAGTGGAAGTGAAAAAGGGCCAAAACGACGTCGTTTTGGCCAAAAGGCCTCCGCCAAATACTGAATACCTCCATCACATGGCGGAGGGGCCCAAAACGACGTCGTTTTGGGCCGTTTTTCGCGTATCCTGGACCGTATACGAATACCTCCGTCACATGGCGGAGGGGACCCAAAAGGACGTCGTTTTGGGTCCTTTTTTTGCCTGGAAGCTTTTTATTGATAGAAAAAATTAAAATATTATTTAACTTTTTGAGCAAATAGCCTCTCGTCCGTTAGACCATCTCCAATCCACCACTAAAAACACAAAAATCACAAAAAACCTTCCAGCTTTTTCAAAAAAACCTTCCAGGTTTAAGTTAAATAAATTAAATGGACTATTTTTTCAAAAAAGCTTCCAGGCAAAAAAGGGCCCAAAACGACGTCGTTTTAGGTCCCCTCCGCCATGTGGCGGAGGTATTCATACGGTGTGGCGGAGGTATTCGTATACGGTCCAGGGATACGCGAAAAATGGCCCAAAACGACGTCGTTTTGGGTGCTTTTGACTTCCACTCGATCTGATGTGTGTATCAATATGTATTTCGTAGAGATTTTGGTCATTTTGGTCAAATCAGAAAGTATTTGGTCATTTTGGTAAACGTATTTTGAGGAATGGTCAAAATAATTAAATTCCCTTAAAAGTAACATATTTTTACATTAAATATAAAAAATGGCTTATACAAAAGAGTTTGGATCCCAAATATTTATGGGTTGTTTGTTTACCTCTTAAGAGATTCATTAAGAATCAACCTCTAAATCACTAAGGGCATTTCCAACCCAATCATACACTAAAAACACTAAAAATGGTGGGGCCCTTAAACACTAAAAAAAATTCATCTCCAATCACACACTAAAAAAAACACTAAAAACACTTTTAACAATAAAATAATATATATTTATTATTATACTATTTACATAATACCTATTAATCTATCTATGTATATATATAATTAGAAAAATCAGATAAAATATTAATAAATTTTTTAGTGGCCTACTTTTTTGACCTCCAAATACGGAGGTCAATATTTTGCCCCTCCATTTATTTTTGTGTTTTAGTGGTGGGTTGGAGGTGAAATTATGGGTTGAAGATGGTCTGAGAGCATCTACAATGCTTAACCTATTCCAAGAATTTTTACTTTTGCCACGTCAGCTATTCACTAATATTTTTTAACCAAAACCTATTTTTGTCGTTAAAGATTGTTTTGTCGATTTGCCACTTATCTTAATGGAAATGGAAATGAAAATGAAATATCCCAACTTTTTAGCATCTAAATCAAGTCAGAATTTTTCCTATATCTTGGAGTAAACACCACTCATGGGTTCTCATTTGGAAACACTAATTTTGTTAGAGAAATACCCTAATTTTAATGAGAGTTATTCTTGAGCGATTAATCACAAATTTGTGATTTCATTTTGTAACTTTATTTCGACTTTCAATCAATAAAGTTTCTTCCTTTCCTGTGTGAACGTACACCGTCATACCATTTATGGAACCATGTTAACTGTGAGCAGTATTGATTTGTCTTTTTTAATTGTTTATTATGCTTTATTATTTATTTGATTTTGGTATTGTTATGATACCTAAATTCCAATAGTAACAAGAGTTCATCATCGTCAAATGCATATTCAAAATATTAAACATCAACTTATCCACGTATAAACCAAGCACAAGTGATCATCTAAAAACTTGTCATTATATGTATATATTTTACGACATGAATCACATAAATAATTATATATAATGTATTTTAAACATGAATTCGTATACAACTTGAATCTAAACATCAAGATCTCCAGAAACATTATGATAGAGATCTTAACTTAAAGCATCTCCAATGCATGTTTGAAGATGAGTTGAACATAGGTGGAAGATAACTGGAGTATTGGAGTGAAAATGTTGAAACTTTTTTGATCTACTAAAGTCTTGAGGTTTGTCAAGTCTTTAAAAAAAATGATACGAGAGACAAAAAAAAAAATATATAATAGGACCATAATTTACTTTTATATATTTTTAATATTTTCAAATCTCTCTCATATTTTTACCATTAAGATTCTCTTGTCCAACCATTAATGAGTTAAAGTCAAAGTCAAAGGTACCATCTATATCTAAAAAACACCTTTTCTTTTTTTATTAAAGAGTAAACTACATACTTGGTCCCTAGGGTTTATTGGTTTTAACAGTCCGGGTCCCTAAAATGAAATATCTATGACTTGCATCCTTGTGGTTTCCATTTCATAACGTATTGGGTCCCTAAAACTAACTTTGTTAGACTTTTTCTGTTAAGTAGGTTAAGTAAGAGGGTCATTTTGGTCATTTTAAGTTTAGGGACCAAACATGTAATAAAAACCACAGGGACCAAACATGTAACTTACTCTATATATTATATATATATATATATATATAATTATTAATTAATAATATATATATTTATATATTATATATAATTTATCACCATAATTTTCACAATTTTTTTTATAACATTGTTTTTTTTATTACAACAATATATTTTTAATTTTGTATTTTTATTATGGCATGATAGTTATATTTTTCTTTATTATAGCAACGTATATTCAAATTATTTTTTTATTATGGCATTATAGTTACATTTTTCTTTATTATAACAATATATTTTTAAATTATTTTTTTATTATAGTATTATAGTTACATTTTTCTTAATTATAGAAATATGTATTCAAACTATTTTTTTTATTATGTCGTTATAGTTACATATTTTTCTTTATTATACCAATATACTTTCAAATTGTTTTGTATTTAGCCATTGTACTTTTAATTTTTTAATTAAATTGTAAGAAAATTATATATTTTAATGTAACATATATTTTAAACATATATGATTGTTTTTTTTCCTTTAAAACATATATTTTTTTAAATAAATTACGTGGCATAGATAAAATGGACCATCAATTTTTTAGATAGTTTCCTCACTTTATCTTCCGATTATTCATACATTTTTAAAGGAATTCTTAAAAAATAGATGAAAAACATAATATAGGTGGTATATGAATAATCGGGAGAGAAAGCGATGAATTTATTTAAAACGTGTTTTACATTTTTTGAATAACTTCATCGCTTTCTCTCCCGATTATTTATATACCACCTATATTATGTTTTTCATCTATTTTTTAAGAATTCCTTTAAAAATGTATGAATTATCGGAAGGTAAAGCGAGGAAACTATCTAAAAAATTGATGGTTCATTTTATCTATGCCACGTAATTTATTTAAAAATATATATATGTTTTTTAAGAAAAAAAAACAATTGTATATGTTTAAAATATATGTTTCATTAAAATATGTAACTTTCATACAATTTAATAAAAAAATTAAAAGTACAATGGCTAAATACAAAACAATTTGAAAGTATATTGATATAATAAAGAAAAATATGTAACTATAATGACATAATAAAAAAATAGTTTGAATACATATTGCTATAGTTAAGAAAAATATAACTATAATACCATAATTAAAAAATAATTTAAAAATATATAGCTATAATAAACAAAAATGTAACTATAATGCCATAATAAAAATAATAAAAATAATAATTTGAATATATTTTGCTATAATAAAGAAAAATGTAACTATCATGCCATAATAAAAATACAGAATTAAAAATATATTGTTGTAATAAAAAAAACAATGTTATAAAAAATTGTGAAAATTATGGTGATAAATTATATACAATATATATGTTATTAATTATTAATTATTAAGTATTAAGTATATATAAAATATATAGAGAGTAAGTTACATGTTTGGTCCCTATGGTTTTTATTACATGTTTGGTCCCTAAACTTAAAATGACCAAAATGTCCTTCTTACTTAACATACTTAACAGAAAAAGTCTAACAAAGTTAGTTTTAGGGACCCAATACGTTATAAAATGGAAACCACGAAGATGCAAGCCATAGATATTTCATTTTAGGGACCTAGACTGTTAAAACCAATAAACCTTAGGGACCAAGTATGTAGTTTACTCTTTATTAAATTATGAAATATTTGAACAATTGTTTTGAAAAAGGAATTAGTCCCCCACAAATACGGGTTGACTTGAATTACAATCGTACCCTATACCCAAAATAACTAAATAAATAAGTCAACCCCAAATCTGGTTCGTTGACTTTTAATTATCTTGATATTTTTCGATTTATATAATTGCTTGACTTTTGGTTTATCAAATATATAAAATATAAGTGAAAATAATAGTTATGGAGAATTCACCACAGTCGCTGAGTTTATTAGTTTTGCAGCTGCTTGGGGAAATTATCTTAGGAAACGGAAAATCCTTATCGCCATTGCCTATGGGTTTCTTTGGTGTGTGTGGGGTTTTCATTAATTTTAACTGGGTTGCTTGGAGATGCTCTCCTTTTAATTGTATGTAACTGTTTGCGTTTTGGTTTTGCCCGGCTTTGCCTCTCTTGAAGCTATGGCCTATTAAATTTCTGCCGTTTCAAAAAAAAAAAAAATCATGATAAGACTTTTAAACCTTTAAATGAATTGACTTTTTAATCTAACTTATTTACCTTCAACTACATGCATTTACCTTTAATTACGTTCAACTACATTTACTTACCTCCAATTACCTTCAACTACACTTATTTACCTTCAAATATAGGTGCTAATGGGTTGGGTTGATGGCTTTTGAACATCTCAATTCAATGTTTACGGTTTGAAAAATCTCAATCCAACCCAACCGAAACCATATGGGTTGGTCGGGTTGATACTTTGATACATCAAAAGATTATGTTAATCTTGAATATGTTGCTTTTCTCTAGTTACTCATGATTTCTTTTTCATCATCAACCATTCAATACAACTTACTCATATTTACTAAATCTTAAATATATCATATTCTATTAATTTTTTCAATTTGCATATATATATATATATATATAGAGAGAGAGAGAGAGAGAGGGAGAGATACTCGTTCATTTAAAAACTTTTTAAAAAGTAGAAACTTTGGAAACTAAGGGAAAAACCAATATAAAATAAAAAAAAATCATATTTTTTTATCAAATGTTATAATTTAAGATATTGTTTCACATATGTTTGTGTAAACAGAAAAAAAAACATTATATGCGAACAAAAAACGTTGGTTTACTTTCACATATGAAACAAAATTCATATGGTGAAACAAATAACTGAGTCATCGAGTTTTTTTAATGTAATATTTCTTTTTCTTACGAACACAAACATATGTGAAACAAAATCTAAAATCATAACATTTGATGTAGAAAAATTATGAAAAAAATTATTCATGTTGGTTTTCCCTTTGGTTTCCAAAGTTTCTACTTTTAAAAAAGTTTCTAAAATATTATCTCTCTATATATTTATGTATATATATATATATGTTTACAATTTCTGAACATATATACAAATGAGTTATATAGAGATGAATAATAGATTGAAAATATACGTATATGAAGAGGATTATGATGGTGTAATTGTCTAATGTACATATTAATAAAGACTCAACAATCATATTAAATCCAATAAATAAAAAGATATCAGGTTCATCGAGTTGGGTTGGATTCAAATAAAAATAATTCAACATCAACCCAATACCTACTGTTTGAAGATTTTATAACTCGTTTAGACATCAGGTTGATTCGAGTTTAGTTATTTCGCGTTGGGTTGATCGGGTTGGTGAGCACCCCTACCTTCAACTCTACCTTTATATTCAGATGTATCTTCACTTCTAAGTCACTTTCACAAACGTGTACATATATATAATCACTTTCTCATGCTTGAATTTGTTAAAATCTAGGTCACGATGATAAAATTTGATAAATAAAGGTAATTGAATGTACATGAAGGTAGTTGAATGTGTGAAGATTTTGTTCTCACCATCTTAATGTAACTCTTATTGTCACACAAGCCTACCTAATAAAATACTTTATATGACTTGGGTTTTTAGGACTAAATATAAAAACGTCATATCAAAGTGTTACAATATGTTTATGAGACACTTTTAGATGTTATAACAAATTTTTATGACACTTTTAAAATAAAGTGTCGTATTAGCCACTTTATTCGACATTATTTGAAAATATGTCTTATAAAAAGATGGGGTTTAAGACCTTTCTAAAAAGTATCATATTAGTTATTTTATATGACTCACTATCTTAAAAGCATCCCAAACTTGTTAAAACGTTCAAAAACGTCTTATAAACCTATGATAACGTTTTAGATATGACACTTTATAGTTTGGTTCTATAAATTTAAGTTTTATAAAATTCCGTATTATACATTCTAGATGTCTTATAGAATCAATATTATTGTAGTATAAGTGTGTAACCATTAGATTATGATGGTGATACATATTCTATTTAAATAAAGTATTCACATTATTATTTATTAAATATTTTAAATCATGTATGAATCAAAACGTTAATTTAAAATTACTTATCTATAATAAATACCATTGAAATTTTTTAATGGTTAATAATTTCATCGATAAAAACCAAATAGTTGTTACTTTATTATCGTTTAAACAACCAAATATTGAAAATGTATATTTTAAAAGTTTTAAATTGCATAAAAGCAAAAAAAAAACTTATATTTCGACATAATTCAAACTAAAAACAATATTGTACGAAAAAATTAGAGGGAAAAAATGATTCACAAGTCTATGAACCGATCATCTGGAGCAAACTTGCTCTTCAACAATGGTATCTAACAATGGCTTCTTTGATCTACACATCGATATCCGACGTTTAAACTCTGGTGACGACATTTCCTCGATATCCTCCAGTTTCAGCTTCGGTGGTGTCGGCACATTTTCCATGCAAATCCTTCTGACATCGATCTTTTTAGCGGTTATAAAAAGAGAACCCAAGTCAGCAGTAGTGATAACAGCATTAACCTTGTTCATTGGAAACATAACATAAACAGATGCAAATTCGAGATCTTCATCTGCGTTAAGGGCAGAGAATCGTGCTCCAACGCGAAGCGACTTTGAGTTGACAACGAACGAGTTTGGTGATTCCATCATGACTTCCGCTGCTTTAACTGGTTCTTGAAATCTTCGAATTTCGTTATTGGGAAAAATTACTTCTGTAGCCCTCGAGAACTTCCCATCATGGTGTATTAGTGTACACGAGGCGTAGTTACCCATTTGATTTGATTGTATAACGCTAACAAAATGACCCGATATTTTTTTCAAGTGAAGATGGGTGGGGGTTATATAAGAGATTTGAAAATGGTTTATTAAAAAAAATAAAAAATAAAAAAGAAAAAATAAAAAAGAAAGAAAATATGACAGTTGGGAAGTAGAATGAGTTGACAAATAATTGGGTTTGAATCCGCGTTGCGATTTTATTATTAAAAAGGAAAAGAGGTTTTTATTTTTATTTTATAAAATACATTTTAAAAATCGAAATTAAATAACTAGTTGTGATGAAATTAGATATAAAAATGTTTGTATCTATTTTTAGGGAAATCTTTAAAAAACCTGATTTGTATTTTTACATTTTGAGAGATTACTGTTTTTTAAAGAAAAAAAAATTCTTTTCACTTATTGAAAATAAATAAATAAATCTTTAAACTTATTAAATCTAAAACATTCAATAAACTTTCATATTTTGGACCATTAAGTTGTTAGGCATTTGTTTTTGAAGGAATAAGTCCTTACACTTGTAAAACAAAAGGCATATACAATTTTTTCTATTGATATATTGATATATTAATATATCAGTAATAAAATATGATAACGCAACAAAAGAAAATGATTATATATCATTTCGATAATCCATTATTTAATTTTTTGGACTCAACTAAGAATCAAGAGAGAAATTAATAATTATTTATATTTCTGATTTAAATGAAAATTACGGGATACATCAAACATTTGTGATTGTCATTTGACTCTAAACAATTAATAATGATTAAAAAATGGTGTATTTTTTGTTTAATTGGTTCATTTTACTTTACTACTAATTTATTGATACATGGAAAGAAAGATAGTGTATTTTCTTTCATTTTACAAAAGTAAGGATTTATTTGTTCATAAAAATATTTAACTTCTTAATTATTCAAATTATGCAAGTTCGTTTAGTTTCATCGATTACAAGTTTAAAATTTTATTTGTCATATTTCAGTAAGTTCAAAAACTAAATCAATCAAATTATAAAAGGTTGGGTTTTTTTGGACTTGTTTCTCCTTTATTTGAAATTGTATTAATTATTTTTAAGTTATCAAATATTTTATGAATTTAATTATTTAAAGAAGTAGCTAATAAACAATTTTTTGAAAGAACTAATAAACAATTTAAATAGGGCAAATAAGTAGTTTTAGTGGATATTTCAAAAAAATAGTAATTTTAGTGGATCACTCTTTTGTGTTACTATCCTTCTTGCCAATCAGCTAGAATCGAATCTTTTTATTTTTTATATTAAATATAATTAATAGATATTCCATTGGTCGCAAGAAGATATAATCTTTACAGTTCAATTTGTTATCATTTTTTTTAAGATATAGTTCTTCGGTCTTTTGATACTCTTAACGTTAAATAAAGACATCGTATTTTTAAACCACAATTACAACAATGACCAAGAAAAAGCGTACATGCTTCTGTCTTCTCTTTTTTTATCATCGTGATATCTCTTGTTTTGGTCGAACAAAATAGTGAATTCGTGATCTGATTTGTCTTCATTTTAACATAAACAAATGTCTAATTGAACTCCAAAGATGTTATGAGGCTTCTCTCATACATTTTATCAAGCAATTGCTTAGTATAACAGTAACACTAATTTATACTAAAGCTTGTTAAGGTCGAAATAGAATGAATAAGGGGAAAACCTACAAAGCCCCAACAGCCCTGCTTAGCTGATTTTTCGTAATATATTTTTTCTTGGAGTATGAAAAATGCAAATGGTGACTTTGAGGCATGCTCCCAAGAGATTTGCAAGATCTCAAGGTACACACACTATCCTATGAACATGTCCAATTCATCTAGGAATATCGCGATATCTAGGTCAATTCGACAATTATCATTTATATAAATTGAAGAAAATATAAATCATTTAGCATGCTTCCAATTTAAATACCATGATCAGTTTCCCAAATCAATTTTACCAAGAATTGTAGTTTAAGTCAAGGGAACTCACCTGACGATGCCACACCTAGTCCAAGTCCAAACGATAAAACTCTTCCAAACTCGAACGCCTAAATTTACCAAAGCAATATAAGTGTTAACCTCTCAAAGTATCCTCAAAAGTCTTCTAATATAGTCCTAGAATAAATCCCTAGCCCAAAGGTCCAATCTCCGACTCGATGCGCGAAACGAAACGGAAGAATGTGTGCAAGACGGTGCCTGGCGTGGGTTGTTACGTGGGTTATAACTGGCGTTAGCTCGACGTAGGTTGTAACATGGGTTATAACTGGCGTTAGCCCGACGTGGGTTATAACTGGCGTGGTAACTCACTTAAGCCAAACAGAGTCTGACGTGGGTTGTAACGTGGGTTATAACTAGCGTCAGCCCGACGTGGGTTATAACTGGCGTTACAACTGGCCTAAGCCACTGCCAAGCTTTCTTCATCTCAGATTCACAAATTAACCTCCAAAACTCCACTTTACTCCAAAACAAAGATTCTTATGACTTCAAAACCATATATTAATGATGAGGAGTAAACCCAAAACATACCCATTACCTTCCTAAACATAAATAGAAAATATAATCATCCAATTTCATCATATTTGAATCCATGGATTCAATCCTCATGAAGAGCTCATGGTCATCCATGGGGGGTTTTTCTTGAAATCAACCCAAATGCAAAGAATCAATACAAGAAATGAAGATAGCCATTAAAATCATATTTTCATCTCATATCCATTGATTTGAGAACTTTCATTAACATTTTCCCCCAACTAAAACATAAACCCAAGGTTTCTAATCATTCAAATAACCCAATAATACAAGAAGATGAAGAAGATCAAGTTCCATACTTCAACAACTTGAAGAACACTTGCTCCTTCTTGAATTTCTTCTCTTCTCCCTTTTTCTTCTCCCAAATATCAACTATTCTCTTCTCCTTCTTTGCTCTCTACACGATCACACACACACACACACACACCTTAGTGATATTGTGAAAATGAGGGATTCTGAATAAACTTCTTCTCTTCAATTCTATATATACAATGGGCTAGATGACCAACTAAACCCTAGCCCACACAAACACAATGAAGTCCAAAAATATTAATTAGGGCCCAATTCCAATATTAGCCTAATACAAATTTTAGGTTATTACAACACCTCCCCCTTAACAGAATTCCGTCCCCGGAATTCCTTCATCAATGAAATACAGATACAAATCTCTCATCTTGGTCTCCAACTCCCATGTAGCTTCTTGTCCTTTGTGAGATCTCAATTGCATCATCACAAGCATGATCTTTTTGAGCAACCAAACTCAAAACTTTCTACTCTACTTCTTACCTTTTAGGGAATTACCAACGGACCAACACAATACCAACCTCCTTGTTCCCGATATAACTCCTTTGCTCCCTCTTGGAACAATTTCTCAAGCAACAACACTTTTACCAACAAGTTGTCACCCTTTCGCTGGGTACTACTATTAAATGTAAAGACACTCGGTATCCCACACAATCACACCTCGATTAGTTATCTCTTTCATTCACTGGGGTATTTCTCAACAATTCACATCATTTCCAAGCCTCCATTTCAACATCCTCCACTAAAAAATTATACCACGAAACAAAACTGTCATTGACTGGTATGTTTTCTATTCTAATCCAGGTCAACCATACCTGTCATTGTTTGATTGGTCCACACACCGGACCCATGGCTTTCATAATGAACTTCAATTCTCCCAAAGGAAGTACCATTAATGGAGTTTACCACGCAACAAACACAAACCCCTACTAATTATTACATCCACCCAATTGGTCAACTCAATCAACAAGTCATTCTTGCACCTCCCACTTAGCCTTTCTAAGAGTTGCTTAACAAGCAACATGCATTTACCACAACACCTGACACCACAATCTAAATCCAACCGGATTAATATTGTACCTCTACTACAGTGTTGACCGTCAACTCATCAACACTACTCCTTTCTTCCGAAAATTAGCACACTTTACTCGCAACTTAATTAACACATTTACCTACATAAGTAAATGTCCTTATATAAACTTTCATCGTGTAACGTACGGATAGCCTACCAATCAGGATTGAACCAATCCCATAAACACCTTTCCGAATTTCCACCGAGCAAACCAATAACCCAGGGATTTCTCTAAAATAATTTAGAGTTCATTTCTCCCACCGAAGGAGCAACCACTCACTAAAACTCATGCTATCCGGTCCGATATCAACCACAAGGTTTACGCAGAGTGCAAACCACTCCCAAAATCAATTAACCTCGACAGTATGTCTCTCAAAACACTACTTCCAACCGCCTTTACTTGTCTTCTTGAAATTAGAAAGGCACACACTTCCATTATAAGACTTGCTAGCAAAGCAAGCTTCAACCAATCTCCAGACTTATCTTACCAAAAAATCTTAGTTAGATCTATCATCACTACCTTTACCCTATTGAAGGGTTTTCATAAATATATTCAACAAAATGTCATGCTTGCCACAACTCCATTCTTTTACATCATTCGGCCAATTCCTTACTTTCATCAGGATCACATAATCCACATGTCATTTCCTCCTCCTCAAACTAATCTGAATTATTGGTGGCTAACCAATACCATTCGTCAAATATTCACCGAAATCCCTTACCAAAACCGCACATTCATCAATGAGAGACTAGGTTTAGATAAACGATCTCATCAGAATTTCCATTCAGGATAACTTACTATGCCACCACACTTGGCTCCCATGAAACCCAAAGGGAGATAACCGAACCACTAATATTCCTTTACACACAAGGAAGGCTTTTCCACTTTAATCAATTCAATAAACTCACTATCAAGCCCCATTCACCAATCGAATTTGACATTTCGCCAATGTCCTAACGGAAATAAATCAACTCCTCCAAATCACGGCGTATCCGAATAAATATGTGAATCCATTACCATTTACCACTCGAGTCTTTTCTCCTCAAAATAAGAATATTATAATGCCATTAAGAATTTTCTGTACCTCAAGCAATCATCATTAACACTCTTGAATACCTCTACATTAGATACTCCAACAATTTCTCTTATTGGCCTTGCATACTCAACAAGAACATTCTATCTGCCATTCGTATAACATCACACATTATAGTCGTAAAAGAGTTCATTTCCTCTCGGGTAACATTAAGAGACATCCATCTATCTCTAGTCACGCACCCTTGTGACTGCACGCACCGGCTACACACATGCCAATCCTTTGAGTCATGCAACCCGTAGAAGGACCACAATCCCACTCCACTAACTAAACACACACTTCCCATCATCTCACGCCATAACATCAAGGCAACTAGCATTCCACTCTAGTTCATTGCCAACTATCAAATACACGTTCAACTAGATCAAAGAGGAGCACCCTCTTACGCGGACCATTAGTCCCACGTACACCCACTCCCTCTCTTGGTGGTTACTTTATTCTCATATTAAGCCACCAATCCAAATTAATGACCTCTAGTCTTCATAACAATCACACTTGAAGATTAGCTTAAAACCAAGAATGCCTCTTGCTCACACTATCACTCACGTTATAATCCTTTCACAACCAATTAACCACATTACAGTCAATTTCCACACCCATAACTTAGTCGCACCACAACGATTAACCACTATTCACAATCCACCCTTGATAATAAGGCACGACCTCTTCACCTCATAACCCAGCTACATGTCTACCTTAACACTCTATGAACACTCTAGTTCATAATTCTCTTTTATTCCCTTACAGGTGGTATTTATTTAAAAATCGCGCACCATTACTTTTTAGCACGCTTTCCGAATATCAATATTCATTGCCAACCACCTTATCAACCACACCAAGACAAGAATTTAAACTCCTACCACATGAATCAATACTTACTTTACCTTCTTGCATTATTATAATACGCCGACCATCCTCATACTAGCATCACACGATCAATAATTAACCTCACTTGACCAAGCCACATATTCTGACAACATCTCTTTTCCTTTACTCTCATCATCCTTCGCAAAGGAGAAGTTAAACCCAACCGCCCTACGAGTTCATAGCATCAAACATGCCGACACCCGCGCGCCTGCTTGCTTGCTCCCACGTGACCAAGTATATAACTCAGATCTATCAATACTAATCGATGCCAACAATAATTATAATTCTTGTAATGAACTTGTTTCTTCATTTGGATTACTAACGATCTCACACTTTTACTACACCGAAGTATCAACAAGTTCTTGTTCCAACCATTGCCATACTACGACATCCTGAGAACGTTAAGGATAAACTCAATAGTTCACACAAACTCATAAACCCACTTTAAAACATAACGACGTAATGTGTGCAACTCGTCTTAGAATTTATGGCAACTAACTCCAACCGCCTCCCAACCTGGCAACAACTTCTCAATCGTTTACATTCATTGGTCGAAGAACGAGTCTTCTATACTCGTAGCAAATTCCTCAAACAAACTTTCTCCACATACTCAATTTTTCGGACCACACCATGTCCAACTCATCACTATTTATCAAGTACCTAATTTCAGCCACTTCGGCTTTCTTAGGTCATCCGTTGATTCTTTCATTTCTCACAACTCGCCTTCCTTTCACGAGTACCCAACTCTATCTTTCAACAATCTTGTCCCATACTGTAACACCTGGAAATTTAGCGAAAGGTTATGTAATTTAGCATTGTAATATTATTATTTTTGGGCAAATGGAAGGATTCAAGTGTATAATGTTGGGTTACATTGATCTGGAAGAAAGGAGCAAAAACCGGAACCGAATTGAGTTTCGGTACCTAGTTTGCGATCATGACATGCTATCTTGACATTGTCATGATCGCGAGGCAAGATCGCGAGAAAACCAGATATCCAAAAAAATCAATTTTTAAGCACGAAATTCGCGGTACGGGTTGTGCGATCACGACAGGCGATCATGCCTTGTCATGATCGCAAGGCAAGATCGCCCGGGTGGTCCTGGCCCACTTTTAAGTGCGATTTTTCAGCTCCATTTCTCATTTATCAGATACCAAAACTCAGTAACGGGAGAAAAGCATTGAAGGCGATTTTAGGGTTTCATTTTCTTCCACCTACCTCATCCAAGCTCATTAATTTCTCCTTTCATGTTGAAGATTTAAGAGTGGTTCAAGCATTTAAAGCTTCAAGTAGTGGTGTTCTTGCTTCCTTTCAGATTTCTTGATCACCTCCATCCTCTTAAGAGATTTTCTAGGGTTTTGTCAAACTCTAGCTTGTGAGTTCATTCTTACCTTTAAAACTTTATACATGTCAAAATGAAGTATTTTACCTTAATATGATACTTAAAATGAGTATTTCTATACTTGGAAAATTTTGGTAAAACTAGGTCAAAATGTATCATTTAGGGTTTTTCTTTGAAATGATGAAATGGAAGTCAAGAACGATTTTGGAATACTCATATGAGTTTTAAATGCAAGAAAAACGATGTATAAACCTAAATGATTATTTGACCTAATTTTGGAAGGGGAGTCCTAGAAGCATGATGTTATACTTCACAAAGATTTGTGGAGAGAGGCTAATACATTGGTAACAATTGTATTAAGATGTTAGACTAGTGTAATGGATCCATAGGCACATATAGTCAGAAGTACTTGGGGAGGGCACTTGTAATAGATCCCGGTTTGGGGTTGAACTCGTGAGGATTAATGTGATGACGGGTCATTCCCGTAAAAGTTTTCCCCCAAGAGAAGTAAAGCGTAACTTTCAGGTGTAAATCGCAGAAGTAAAGAAAAAGAGATGTTTTGAGAAAAGCTTTCGGTTATATGTTTATTTACCGCTTTCGAAGTTTAAATGGCCTTTCTATATTTTGAACTGTTTGTTCTCACTAGGCTTTAAGCCTAACACTTTTTCTTAAAATGACATGTATATCAGGTGATCAAGCGGATGGGGCTTGATGGGATGAGATAATCTAGATGCCGGTAGTGGCATCCTTTTTGGAGTACACCTCGTGTGTATAGATGGAGTTGCATAGAAGATTATTTTGAGGATTTTAGTGACACCCGAACTTAATCTGTATTTGGATTGTATAGGTTATTAGGTTGTCATTTAATATTCCTATAGATGTTGTAAACTCACTTTAACTTTCTCCCCATCTTTATGGGTGATGTTTTATGAAGTAGAAGTTATTCCGCATTTTATTGGTTTAAATTAACTCCCATTTTTAGGGGTGTTACACATACACCGATGACTATAAGTCAAGGGTTTCATTAATATTACTCGCTTTCCTACGAAAGTCGTCACTTCAAAACACACTTGCCCAATCTATAACATTCAACCGATGTGATCAACCCTACAATTGGGAACTTACCCAATACTAAAAAATACACACTTAGACAATATCATTCTCATTCAACTCTCAAGAATTCTTTCTTGAAGAATCACCAACACTCTCGGACGAACTTCATCTTGAAGGTCCAAACACTATTCTCTATACATCCTCATATAACACACTAAGACTCCCGATCAACCCTTGTAAGATGACTAGTCTCTATCCAGATTACCACATACATCGGCTGCCTCAACAATAGCAATCAAAACACTCATATACCAGAAAATTCATATATTACCTTCTCAACCTCTTACCAACATTAAGCTCTCAACTCATGAGCCCCAACTGACATCACAGTCCCACAAAATTCACTACCCTTCCACTTCCTCGATCACGGGGGTTAGCAACGCCCCCAATTTCTACTCTTTCCGTTGGTACAACTCCAACAAAAGGATTTTCTCTTTCAATCCTCACGGATACAATCCTCATGATCCACAAGACCAATTTCTACATTTCTGAAATTACACGAACCACCAAACGACAACCAACTAGATCATAACAAGGTATACAAGCACCTTCATGTACTTGTAAATTCACGATGACATTGGCCAGATGTAATTTTGAATTTACCTTACATGTTAGTCCTTACCACCTTATTAGAAATGTTCCTGTCAAGGTCTTTATCCCATGGTCCCTAAATTCTCAGCCATGTTTCCTAACTCACAGTTTAAGACTAGGCACCCCTAGATTGCCTAATTCACTTAAACTAGGGCTCTGATACCACTTGTAACGACCCAATTTCCATAAATCAAAATCCAACATAAATGGACAATTAAAATACCAAAGAAGTCTAATATCTAATACATCCCAATATTTAGCAGCGAAAATAAAACTATCCACAGCTGAGAATTATAATAAACTAATTAAGTCTCTATGTCATCCGATCTCCTCAACGACCGGCTCACATCCTACCCTTTGCCTTGGACGAACTCTCGACCAAGCTTTTACCTGAAAATGGTTTTAGTTTTCGAAAAGCGAGGGTTAGACCACAAGGTCTAGTGAATTCCCAAATAAACGGCAATTATATAAAACATTTAAGTCCTAAGAGATAAATCGTTAGAAAAAGGAAGCAACAATTTAAATACAGGACCATGAACAAGGATAGTAGAAAAACTCCAGTTAGTCATAAACTTGCCACATATGACTTAATAATTATTGCCCGTAAACTTGCCACAAACGGGTATGTCATACACCTCAAACGAGTTCGAGATGTACGAATTAAACTCCCAAGAGATTTGCAAGATCTCAAGGTACACACACTATCCTATGAACATGTCCAATTCATCTAGGAATATCGCGATATCTAGGTCAATTCGACAATTATCATTTATATAAATTGAAGAAAATATAAATCATTTAGCATGCTTCCAATTTAAATACCATGATCAGTTTCCTAAATCAATTTTACCAAGAATTGTAGTTTAAGTCAAGGGAACTCACCTGACGATGCCACACCTAGTCCAAGTCCAAACGATAAAACTCTTCCAAACTCGAACGCCTAAATTTACCAAAGCAATATAAGTGTTAACCTCTCAAAGTATCCTCAAAAGTCTTCTAATATAGTCCTAGAATAAATCCCTAGCCCAAAGGTCCAATCTCCGACTCGATGCGCGAAACGAAACGGAAGAATGTGTGCAAGACGGTGCCTGGCGTGGGTTGTTACGTGGGTTATAACTGGCGTTAGCTCGACGTGGGTTGTAACATGGGTTATAACTGGCGTTAGCCCGACGTGGGTTATAACTGGCGTGGTAACTCACTTAAGCCAAACAGAGTCTGACGTGGGTTGTAACGTGGGTTATAACTAGCGTCAGCCCGACGTGGGTTATAACTGGCGTTACAACTGGCCTAAGCCACTGCCAAGCTTTCTTCATCTCAGATTCACAAATTAACCTCCAAAACTCCACTTTACTCCAAAACAAAGATTCTTATGACTTCAAAACCATATATTAATGATGAGGAGTAAACCCAAAACATACCCATTACCTTCCTAAACATAAATAGAAAATATAATCATCCAATTTCATCATATTTGAATCCATGGATTCAATCCTCATGAAGAGCTCATGGTCATCCATGGGGGGTTTTTCTTGAAATCAACCCAAATGCAAAGAATCAATACAAGAAATGAAGATAGCCATTAAAATCATATTTTCATCTCATATCCATTGATTTGAGAACTTTCATTAACATTTTCCCCCAACTAAAACATAAACCCAAGGTTTCTAATCATTCAAATAACCCAATAATACAAGAAGATGAAGAAGATCAAGTTCCATACTTCAACAACTTGAAGAACACTTGCTCCTTCTTGAATTTCTTCTCTTCTCCCTTTTTCTTCTCCCAAATATCAACTATTCTCTTCTCCTTCTTTGCTCTCTACACGATCACACACACACACACACACACACACCTTAGTGATATTGTGAAAATGAGGGATTCTGAATAAACTTCTTCTCTTCAATTCTATATATACAATGGGCTAGATGACCAACTAAACCCTAGCCCACACAAACACAATGAAGTCCAAAAATATTAATTAGGGCCCAATTCCAATATTAGCCTAATACAAATTTTAGGTTATTACAATATTCGAAGTAAACAAAAACCTATTATTTATATAAATATACATACTCTGACGATCATATTAATTACATCATGCTTGTCTTCTTTTAGATGCTTAATGAGTAGGGATGGATGTATATTGGGTTGGATACGAAGTGAACTCCAACCGAAAAATAAAAATAATTAAACCAAAGTGAACCGAACCGAAAAACAAAAATAATTAAACATAAAATCAAATTCATCTAAACCAATTTAATTTCTACTGATATTGATATTGACCAAACTTAGTTCGAAAATATCAATTTCAGACGAAATCATTTCAACTTCGAAAAGAAAAAAAAGCGATTTGATTTACGATTTTGAACTGAATCATACCAATTCAAGAACTCATAAAATTATTACGATTTTTAAGAGGAAAGTACAAGAAAGCCCAAGCACTTTTTACATTTTGAATGATTAAGTTTTTGAACAAATAAATTATTGAACATTTTAAAACTTATTAATTAGATTCTTATTACCAAAAAAAAAAAAGACCGGTAACCTAGATAGTAGGTAAAAATTGAAAAAAAAAACCCCACCTAAATTAAATGCAAATAGAGATTAATAAGTTAAAAAAGAATTAAAACCCAAAACCCTTTCCATGGACATCATTTGAATCTGTAGCCTCCCCATTCTACACGTTTTTTGGATCTGGTTTGGAATTCGAGAAGTCAAGGGCGGAGCCAGGAATTTATACGAAAGGGGGCATCATATAGAATAAAAATGGCAAAAGTATCGATATTATATTGATGATATTCGACCTTTACATGTTAATAATAACGGTTTTGTGGACTCTAAAACATAAGGATCAATGTAAGAAAAGTGATCATAATGCAAAAAAGAACAATCTAAATTGATAAATTCTAACACAATGTAAGAAAAGTTCTAACATAATAAACATTAATGGGCCGTTTACCAAACATTTACCCGGCTAAGTGCTTACCGGAAAAATTCTACACTATCACTTGTCATACATATTCATCCGGTAAGGTAATGTGACTTGGTAATTGCTTACACGAGTAAACGTTTGTAAACGTCCCCTAAATATTTCTCATAAATCATAATGAAAAAAGATTAAAAACAAAGGGGAACGGAAGTTATTAGGGACATTTAAGGGAGAAAGAGCCCAAATCGTAATTACACTTCAAAAACTAAAACGTTTATTAATTAATACATAAAAAAAATTAAATGGTAAGGGGGTGAGGAGGAGCCACTGCACCTTCTCGTGCTAAGGTGGCTCCGTCCCTGGACACAGTCCCCTTTTTACATCTTTCAAGAGTTGAAGGATGATGATGATGATGATGATGATGATGATGATGATGATGATGATGATGATGATGATGATGATGATGATGATGATGATGATGGGGTGAGTCGGATTCATGGGGAAATACCACTGATGTGAAAAGGTGAAATTTACTGTCGAATTACGTGTTTCAAGGAGCCTCTGACAAGTGCCATTTGGCCGGGATGACGAGGGCTTTGGATTTTCATTTTTTTTTTCTTTTCTTTAACCCCTATTTGCACTTGGTTTAGGTTTTATTATTATTAATATTCTTAATTTTTATTTTTACCCGTTAGGTAGGTTATTGGTCAATATTTTTTGGTAACAACTAATGACTTATGTAATAGGTTTGAGAATGTGTAAGGATTTATTTACATAAAAAAATTGTCCGACAATTTAATCATAAAAATATAAAACTCCATTGGATTTTTATTTATTATTTTTTTAAAAATTAGAAATTAATTAAATATGATTAGAGGAATATTTGGAGTAAAGATTACGGGAATCTATGTTATTGTGTCTAACGACCACTCTTTGGCTTTTTGGTTAGTAACCTCGACATCACATGTATAACTACTCCGACAGCATCGTAAAGCATCTTCACTATATCTATATCAACGTTTATCATTACCATATTATAAGATTAAGAGAGGCCCTTTATTTTTAAGAATACAAAATATATTAATAACCTTGAAAATTGATAGATCATATGTTATTGTATGTGATTTTTTTCATTTATGTTTTGTATTTAATGTATTAATTAATGTATTTTGTTTTTTACAAGATATGACATTTTTTATGTGTTTTTGAAACAAAAAATACAACTAAAAAGTTTTACATTGTAAACTAATAATATATATGAAACAAATCCATTTTAAAACAAATATATATATATATATATAGAGAGAGAGAGGGGGGGAGGAATTCAAATGAGAATTCAAATTTGGTTGTGAACGTGAGGACAAATGAGAGCGCAACACGTGTCATATACAGTCTGAATGTAATATTATTGAGACTGAATAATACTATTATTTAGTCTGAATATGACACGTGTCGGGCTCTCATTTGTTCTCACGTTCACAACCAAATTTGAGTTCTCATTTGAACTCGCCCCTATATGTGTGTGTGTGTGTATTAATACACTAAATACACGTCGTAGATACAAAAAATCACGTGAAACAATACCTTACAATAATAGTTCTCATAATTATCATAATTTTTAGGTTTTTAAATGATTAAACACCTTATTAAGTATTTATATTCTATTTTAAAAACTCAAAATATTTTAAAAATACAATTGTTAAAATTTACAAAATTTTCAATTTTTATAATATCCTTATTTTTTATAAACAATAAGAATAGAAGTTTGAAGTGTTTTGAAAACTCGTATTACGTTTAGAATATGATCGAATGAAGTCTTGAAAATCCACAAAATTATCTTAATTTAAAAAAAATTCTAAAATGATTTTAAATATAATTAATTGTTTAATAAATTAAATTATGTAAAGATTACAAGTATCTTATTATCTTTAATTTAATACTAAGAATCTATTTTTTAGCGACCCTAATAAATTCTTTAAAATGGAGATAATGAGGAATGAAGATTTTAAAATTGAGCTCTAAAAGATTAACAAAATATCTTCAAAATGGAGAAAATAGTAAAATGAAAGTTTTTTCTTTCAAATATGAAGATCACCAAAAAATGATTACCATGTGAGAGAATATTTTTTAATATATTTCTATCAATAAAAAACTTTGAAAATAATTATTTAGAGAGATATATTTTAATAGATGAAATAAATACTTTAATATTATAATCAATGTTGGACTCTATAAAACGAGAAATTTGTTGAAGATGAATATAATTTTTTAAAATTTTCAACTTTTGATTCTTCGTTTTAAAGAAAATTTTGGGAAATATGTTAGAGGTGCTCTTAATGAGCTTATTTGGACTTACAACTTATTTCACATCATAAACATTGTAATTATTTATGTTAACATTTATTATTGGCCACCTCGACTTGGTACATTGGAATGTTCAATAATCGAGTTTGTTGATGTTTCAACAAGCCCATTTCAAAACACCTGAAACATAAAACTAAGTAACTTTTTTCTGAAGAAGTATAATATATTCGGAAACAGTATTCATGTTTGCTTCATTGAGAATGGACGACACCATTATTTTCTTTCGTAGCAAACGGAACACCTGATTTGTGATTTCTCTTCCGAAATGGTTTTCAATCATCCCCTTCCACGATGTTTGTAGAAACAACATGAACATATGAATGCTTGGAGCCTTATCTGTAGAGGTCGGAGGTTCCAACTGTTGTAACTTCTCAATTTTAAATCGACCGTTGCGATCAATGATGTCCTTTACCTCGTTCGTATTTGCATTATATCTTGGAAAGTTAAATGAGTCAACTTTATCTTCACTTACGAATCCCTATGAAAACACCATTTCTCGTTGTTAATTAGAAACTCGAAACGTAAACGCTTTCAAACGGAATCGAGATTTGTATCCATTATAAGAAAATCATTTATAGGACTCCAAATATCTAATGTCTTAATATATTGTTTTGTAAGATTTTAAGTTTATAGTACTAAACAATTTTGTGTCCTAGATAAGCGTGTTACTGACGCAACGGAAAATTGCGTAATGGTCGACAAACATCTAAACCGTAAAAGATAACGACCCTACAAGTAACAAGCATAACACTCGAAAATTAAGAGAAACTCTTAAAACTAGAGACAAAACTATAAAGAATAGTTTTATTGACCAATAATAAAAGGTGAATATTAATGAAAATAAACCACAAGGCTTGTGGCGTACTGGTTAAGACTTGCGGGGGATGAGGCTAGATAACCCATCTACCACATGTTCGAATCCAGACGCAAACAACTTGTGGCCACTGGGGAATTATCTATGGGCTGCATGCTTTAACAATTTTAAAATTGTCAGGGATTAGTCCAGGCAAATGCCTAGGATACCCTTTCCAAAAAAAATATTAATGAAAATACTAAACCCTATTTATAGAATAAATTAAGACATAACTATGAAACCAAAACTTATATTTATTAATAAAATTAAACCAATAATAATACTCATAATCTAATTATGAACCAAATAATTAATAACTAAAATAAATAAATAATAATCCTAAGTTAATCAGGATACAAAATAATCAAATAAACAAATAAAAGAAATATACATACGGCTTGTCAGGACGCACTTGCGTCCTGGCACACGACCCAAGTCGTGTAAGCGGCTATGTTCAACTTTTGATTTTGGTTATTGAGTTTCTTTCGAGATCGTTTTCTTACTTTTTGAAGATAGGTGAAAAAACCCTCCATTGACTCTCTAATCCTACCTACATAAGTTACATATGATGTTAGGACATATTTGAACATCTAAATAAGTTTTTTTTAGGACACTTTTGAAATAAAACGTCATCCCATTAATTTCCTATATGATACTTTTAATAAATCTCTTATGAATACATCTTCTTATAAGCCATGTTTCAAATAAAAGTCGAATAAAAAACTTATATAATAAGTCTTAAAAGACTTGTTAAGACTTAAGACATCTAAAAACATTTGTAACTTCCTGTATCAAGAAGCATGTTTCATATTATAAAATAAAGCCATATCAAACAATCTATTATGACACTTAGATATAATATAACGTCTTATAAAACTGATGTTTTGTAGTGATCCATACGCATTAGTCAGCTCGCATAACGGGTTGGATATCCAGGTTAATCAAAATAAACTTGTTAATTACCATGTTCGTCATTTCCGAGAGACAATCGCCTAAAAGATCGACGACTTCAACAAGAGGACATCTATCGACTTCGAAACACGGAAGGAGAAGAGTCATGAGACCTCCCGATACGAGCTCTTCGGCTCTTGCGTTCAAGAACGCCTCCATATCTCGAGTGAATTGCGCTGCATAAGCTTCCACTACTTTGCTACTAGAATTCGTATAGAAAATATTCCCTTTGTTAAATGATGGCGATTCCTTATCGATCAACTCATCCGGAATCTTCGATAGCCAATAAAGAGCATAAGACGAGTTCACAAAATGGAGCATGCCCTTTGGAAATAATCGGCCATGGATGGAACCAGGGACGGCTGCGGCAAAATATTGCCGATTGGATGGTAGGGACCGCAAAAGTGTGTCGAATCGGTCAAACACATGGTCATTGAAGAACACTAGAAACTGAATCTCTTCCCTTTTGTCTTCGGGAGTTTTACGTTTCACAGACTCGACAATATTTTTAACGGCAACAAATGCCAACGAACACCCGAGGTCTGCAATGTTGATCAAGTTTGAAGAAGAGAGAAAGCGATTCACGTTTAGTTTATCCTCAATTGCTTCACTGATCAATGACATAGACGTTTGCGAACCTCCTGCCTGTAGACGTAACGATTTTCGGTCAATGAAATTTGTTTTATATCAAAAGCACTATCATGAAATAGGCTTCTATAGAAAGTTAAGTATGTCTAAATGTCATAATATACTGTTCTATATGACTAAACAATTGTGCGTCATATGTAAACGAGTACACTAAGCTAAGAGGACGTTTTCAGACGCCCTAATAAGTTTTTAGGACAATTTAGAAATAAAACATCCTATTTGTCTTTTTATATAATATGATATTATTTAAGAACATGTCTTACAATTACAAATGTGCTATAAAAATGTGTTCTCAAACAAATATTTTTTTAGTGTCTTAAGAAACTTTGTAAGATGTTCAAATGTTACGTCATAAGTCATGAGATCCTCTTGTGACATACATACGGAGAGTTGGGTTTCAGTGAAAATAAATATTATGGTAAGAATAGTAAGAATAGATCTTCACTCCTGTATCAATCATAATTGAAGATAAACACTAATGAGACGTACCATATCAATTCTCATATCAAGTGCAATTTATGGGCTGAGGGTGAGATTAAAAATGATTAAGGGTCCAAATATTTTCTTACATTTCTCACTTAACTCCTATTAGTATTTTCACACGATCCTTCGTCTTCATATACAACACACAATTATTTGCATGGTTCTATATACTTAACTCCTGTATAGCTATCTATTGGAACATTTAGGCTATCTTTGATAAACTAACTGATAAACTAACTTGTAGTTGATGAACTAATTACGTTTGACAAAACCTAGCTTATAAGCTATATAAAAAATGATCAAAAAATATATCTTAAAAAAAATTAGTCAATTACAACATTTCATAATTAAAACAAATATCTAATAATATAATATAGTTAACATAAACAAGAATAGTAAAGAAAAATTAAATAATATAATATGTTAATTAAAAGATATGTATAAACATATATTATATAAATTTTGGATTGTTAAACCAAATTTCAAGAAAAATATTATATTGCTTGATGATTTTAAATAATCGTTACAGAATAAAAATAAGTATTTTATTAAAGGCATTTATCACATTTTTATTATTTATGAAACAAAATAAGTATAATATTAATATTTATATATCTTATGTAAATATTTTCGATTTGTTATATTTATTTTTTGATAACTAAATATATTGAATAATAAATAAAAAACAACAATATAAAAATAATTGATATGATAAAATAATAATTCTAGATAATTAATATAATTACTTTCTATTAATATTAGTTACTACTAATTAATATTTAGTAGTAATTAATATTTATCTATAATTGGTGGTAATAAATAATATTAATCAGTCTTATAATTAGGAAAAGTATCAAAAAATATAAACGTTATTGAAAATAAGGTTTCAATAATTAAACTAACTTATAAGCTAATTTTTGAACATCTAAACATGGCTTTTGAAATAATCTAAAAAAATAAGTTAACTTATCTTTGTCAAATATAGCCTTAGATATCTTTTTGATGTCACATAAAGCCGATTTTGTTTTGATGAATAAGCTCAAGTTATAAAAACAAGGGTTCATACCCGAATCGATAAACTGCACCCATCATTTGCAGGAATTCGCTTCGTGTCCATCCCTTCTTCCGGTTTCGTTCTAACGTAGATACGTATGTAGTAATCACGTTGTTACAAATATGGCGTTAAGGTTGGTCTTTATTCGACTATATATATGTATATATTATATATTATTTAAATATATATATATATATATCTTAGAGATGGGAAAAAACAAAGAAGAGAAGTGGTAATAAAGAGGTAGAATGCCACAAAGCTTCATCGATGAAAACTAGGTACATAAAATGCTATATGTTTGTAATGGTTTTTCCATCAAGAATAACTTGGACGAATGTAGCCAGAAACAAGGCTAGCTACAATTTTCGGTATTTATCGGTTCAAGATAAGGGTGTAAAAAACAATTAATATTGAACAATTAATCTAAACAGAATGAGATTTGAGTTAAATGGTTGTCATTCATTTTTCGGGTTAAAAGTTTGATTAACCAAATAAAGATATCTTACTTAATTTTGGTCTTCGGTTAATTTTTTAATTAAGACATTCTATTGATATTTTATATATTTTATTTTTGTAAACATAAAATAATCACCGTCTAGTAATATTATTTTACATTTTTTAGTTTTATATAATATTTTTCATTATATTATGTTTTCTTCTTGATGCACAACATATGAAGTTTTGGAAGCAATGTGCATTGATTTTTGGGGAAATTTATAGCCAAAAATGTTTAACCATAAATAAATGACTAAAGCAAAAACTAATTTAACCAACCAAATAACATTCGCAATTCAGAAGAAAAAAGTCAAATGTGGCTAAATGAACCTCTTTTACGAGTTAATTTGATCTTCTACCAATTTTATATGATGGTATTATATATTTGAACGTCTTTTGGGTTAAATCAGAACATTACAGATATAAAACAGAAGATTTAATTTTGATTTATATTTAGCAAAAGAGACGTTTTATTTTATCTTTTCTTGTAATTTTTTTACAAGTCTTTGTATTTTATTTTAATAAGTTTAATTATCCTCCTTAGATTATTATGCTTATATTGTTTTCCGAATACTTTTTATATATTTATATAAATATACATTAAAATTAATTTATAAATCATATATTAATTATTGTACAACATTTTTTCTATTTTAATTTTTTATTAAATTGCTTATATATATATATATATATATATATAGAAGAAGGTTCAAATGAGAACTTTGCATTTTTAAAGGAACAAAGGGACTATTGTGGATCACATATGATGTGGGTCCCACATAATATTAAATCATTTATGATTTAATATGATTTAATATTATGTGGGACCCACATCATATGTGGTCCCAAATGAGTTCCTTTGTTCCTTTAAATTGGTAGTGTTCTCATATGATCTCTCCCCTATATATATATATGTATATATATAAATGACATGATATGACTCATTCCTCAAAAATCCTCAAAAAAAATGGAAAAAAAAACATTTGGAATAGGGAAAGCTCTCAAATATAGTCAAATTCTTTATATCTTCGACCATTTCTAAGGTCAACAAATTTTCCAAAAATTTTCTATATTCCATAATATCTTCAATTTTTTCTAAATGTTGTTCAATCTTCGATTTTAATCCTCCTTCTTGGTATTAATAAATTAAAATAATATAAAAAAATGAAAATTAATAAATTATATTTGAATTATTTAATAATTTTATAACATATATAATAATCTATAAAGTATTAAATTTACATTTTTATTTAAAATAATTTTTATAAAATCCTTCATTTGAGTTTCATTAGTGTTCTTATTTTATTTTTATTTAAAATAATTTTTATAAAATCCTTCATCATGAGTTTCATCAGTGTTCTTATTTTATTGATGTAACATTAATATAGGATGAAAAATATATAAAAAAAAATAAGGTTATTAAATGTTACAACTTACACCAACGTGAATGATAGGAGTAAAAATTCCAAACTCCATGGCTTCTAGAAGTGCCAATGTGATGAGAATAATCGAGTTGATTTTGCTTGATTTATATCTTCTTTTTACCTATATTTTGTTTTTCACCTAGGTCTCACCGTTCATGAATGAGGGTATCTATTTTTGTTGTATGTTAGTTAGTTGGCTTATTAAGAATTGTTTTTCGATACAAATTGAGTATGTATTGACTAATCTGGATTAGCGCCGATTGAAAATAATTGTTTATCGAATATTTTGTAGCAAGTCTTTATCAGTGAAAACAACTTGGATCGAAGGGTCTTTGGCCTAGTGGTATTTGTTAACCCAACCTTCGAAGAGATCATTCCAACCTTCCAAGAGATCTCTAGTTCCAATCTCACCAAAGGTGGAGAGAGTGTGTGTAAATTTTATTTGTCGTATATAAATATCATATGCTTAAAAAAATAATTTGGATAAGCACTGTCTGACTCAGCCAGTAAAATATTGGTGGCTGACTCAATTAACACCTTGATTAATCAACATCTTTTTATATATACCTGCACACTGAATGTTTAACTCGACCACATTTTCTTTTTTGTGGTGAACAATCAAAGGGTTTCTAAGGCAAAATGTAAGAGAGTAAGGCAAACATACAAAGGATTCTGTAAAAAGGGTTTTGACTTGGTGGAAGATATTTTTATAATTGTTCCATTGAAGATTTTATGCATTAGGGTGTTATGCTCTCATTTAGTTATGGATTAAAGTTAACCTCCTTCTTATTAAAAGAAAAATATTGTATTTTTAAACTCAACATTTTAGAGTCCAAACTTATAGTTGCAACATTGTAGGATCTATGTCATGTATGATTTTGTGAAATCTCAAGAACAAAAGATAGGGGTGGTGATCATCCAACTCCATTTAAAAATCCGCCCAATCCATTTGATATTTGAGTTATTTTGGTTTGGTTATATGATAACAGTTCAGGTTTAGGATGAAGTTGAATCAAATTTTGGTTGAACAGTAAGGTCTCGGGTTATGATGTCTATAATTAGGCTTGCCTAAATCCGAATATGCCATTGATTCCCACCTGTATTTTATTACTTGACATCGTTTAGGCCCATATAACTATATTCTTATAATGACACAAACCTAAAGTTCTATGTTATTAAACTCAAGCTTTGCACAATTAAAATCTTGAATATAGATTAAAAAACTAATGGATAAATTGCTTAAACCAGTATAACCATAAACCAAGCCAAATCAAGCCGACGAAGTAAATCCCACAAAAATAAGGCCCATAACCATATGTTTCATAACGGCCCATATTTTAGTTCAAGTAACTCAGAGTTATTGGCCCAATATTTAGTTTGATCTTGTGTGAATTTGTGATATGTCAAAATCTGACTAACCCGATTAACTTGAACTCACGCAAGTAATACCCTAAAGTCTTAACCCAATATCCCCATAAGCTCAAAAATGATAATATAAAGAAAGGATTTCTCGATCCAATTCATCACCAATAAGGTGCGAGAAGGTCTTTTAAGGTTTCATATATAGACACAGAATAAATCAAAAACATGTGAGAGATGACATCTATGGTTTATGTTGGTTGCGAAAAACTTCATTTGTGATATAATGAGGATCATTTACGACTTATCTATTACAGTTGTATAAAGTACCACTATACAACTTGTTATTTACGTATAATTGACAATAGTAAATTTAAAATTTCATATTTACTTTTTTAAAAATCATTCGTTCTTTTATATTTTATGGTTTATTTAAAAAAAAAATACAATTCGACTCACAGATTTCCTTTGCACGTGCTTGTCACGAGAGTTCCTTCCCGCCATCGAGAGACTCAAAAACACCAAAAAGGTTGACCCCCTAAGCCGTTACTCCACCGGCTCTTCCCGGTAAACAAGGTCAATAGCCGGTCAACACTATAAATAAATCGCAGAACACGAAAATCATACGCCATTCTTTTCCGACCGGCAGATACTCGTTTTTTTTTTCTTCTTTTCAAGTTCTCCCCCATTTTCACTCTCATCATCGTCTCCGATTTCTCTCGCGACCTAGGGTTTTTCTAAACTCCGATGAAGGATTCCATAGCTAGGGTTTCTGATCGATCGATATCTCGTTAACTTGCTTTCTCTCTCACTTGCTTTCTTATTAGTTCTCACAATGAGCGCAGTAAACATTACGAACGTGACGGTGTTGGACAATCCGGCGTCCTTCCTCACGCCTTTCCAGTTTGAAATATCGTACGAGTGCGTTTCGCCTCTCAAAGAAGGTAATATTTATCAACTTCTTCAAGTTTAGTAATCCGGCATGCTCATTTTCTTGAATTAGGTTCTTGTTTTTGTTGTTTTTTCAGTTAGGGTTTCATGACGTAATTAAATGGTTTATATTGATATTTAGGGCTTGTCGAGTCGCATATTATCGATACAATTTTCCCTAATGTGTTAGTAAGAGAGAATTGGTAGGATTATCCTTTAATTAGCAACTTATAGCAAATCATATGAGAAAAGTAGGTTAAAATGGGGATGTATTTGGGAAGAATTGATTATCCATTTGAAATTGAAGGCACGGGTAGCTTAATAATACTGGATATTAAGCAAAACATGGAGACTTAGCTTTGGGGCATCTTTTGGTTATCACGTAATGTGGAAATATAGACTAGCGAAGTGGGCTTGTTCATTTCGTTAAAAGATTTGGTGTTGAAATTGTTAAAGAAACCAATTCCTCTGGGTAATTTTCTTCGCACCAGCATTATGCTTATGGTATTGTACACTTGTAATGGATAAGAAGCCATGTTTATGGGTTCTTTTCTGAGATGGCAGGGTACAGTTGTTCAGAGTGTGGTCAGTTTTGAGTTGAATATCATCTTTAATTATGATTCTGTGACTCCTTAAACCATGAGCTTTATGTATATCTATTTCTAGCCAAATATTGGAATGCTAGGTAGTCTTCCTTCAGTTTTATACTTGGTTCTTCCTCAGTTGTTTGCATAAATGCATCCTACTTTATAATTGGGGATTATCTTCATGGCTGGCACTGATTTTGTAGTGTTTAACAATCTGTTACTACTGTTTGTTTATATTAAATAACAAGAGATATAGAATTTTTAGCATTTGCTACATTGAGCTACCTGAATATGGATCTCATTTCAACCATAGGATTGGAAGTTCCCCTTTGTATTTCCATATGGAAGCTCCTTGTGGGAGCCTTCAAATCAGCACAACTGCACAAGCTCAGGGGCTTAGTATTTTTTATCATCTTGGTGTTAAATATACACATAGTTTGAACATTTCTCATGAAGATTGACTCTCTTATCGTATAACATTTTTCATAATCTATGTTTGGTTATTCCACTCTCTTATCTGAGGTGTGTTTCTGCAAACCAACTAGACAAATTTGGTGAATCCAAGAGCAACTAGTGCATATCTAAATCACGAGATGCGTATAAATGAGCGGATCTGAAAACCATTAGAAGAATAGAACTAACAAATATATTTAGTGACTTACTTCTTCATTGTCGTTGTCACTTCGTTCAATTATCTTATTTTTAACAAATTATTAAGGTTCTACATTGGGAGTTTAAAAGCATACATAGTTGTTGAGAGAGAGAGAGAGAGACAGAGAGGAAAATTTGTGAGGAGGTGGGCATGTAACACCGACACATTCTTTCCATTATTTTCTTACGATTTCCTACACCAATTTTTAGTCGATAAGATGAATCTGTACTCCATTGTTTATGGAAATAGAATCAGAACAGTTCCACTAAAATGTACTCAGCTAATTGGTAAGTATCAGAAGGCTATCAGAACTTATATCTTATATAAATATATATATATATATATCTTAAGTGTCGTCTTTTTTTCTTTCCCTTCTGTTTGTTAGAGAACTCTTGAACATAAGCACTGGAAGACCCTCATAGAGTAGAATAGCTGTTTCGGGAAGACCCCCAACTTGTTTAAACAATTAACCATTTCATGTAATATTTCTGAAAACATCTCCATTTTTGTGTTGATGTTCAACGTTTAATGAAATAGCATGAACTGATGGAAACTTTTTTATTTGCAGATCTGGAATGGAAACTGATTTACGTTGGATCTGCTGAGGATGAAACTTACGACCAACTGTTAGAAAGCGTGCTTGTTGGTCCAGTCAATGTTGGAAACTATCGTTTCGTTTTTCAGGTGAACATTAAAACCCGTTTTAGCAAAGTTACTAATAAATGGTATCATATATATATATATATATATATTGGTTATTATCGA
This sequence comes from Silybum marianum, assembly GCA_036898165.1. Lineage (NCBI taxonomy): Eukaryota > Viridiplantae > Streptophyta > Magnoliopsida > Asterales > Asteraceae > Silybum > Silybum marianum. The sequence continues at coordinate 48,294,907 of CM072530.1, read as the reverse complement.
GAAGCCACATTAAGCCCTTTTGTATGACATTGTTAGGCGGATCCTCCAGACCCATCAAAGATTCGTGAAGAAGATATAATCGGAGTGACTGTACTTTTGCTAACCTGTTCTTACGTGGGTCAGGAATTTGTACGTGTGGGTTATTATGTAAACAATGATTACGATGATGAGAAGCTTAGAGAAGAACCTCCTCAAAAAGTTATGATCGATAAGGTTCAAAGAAACATCTTAACAGATAAGCCAAGGGTCACTAAATTTCCAATTAACTTTCACCCTGAAAACAATCAAAGTGGAGAGCAAGCCCAAGCCCAAGACCCTCCTCCACCGGAAGCCGAAACAAGTGAACAACAACAACAACAACCACCACCTAATTCACCTGGCGGCAATCAGGCGGAACCCTAATTCTGATGTTTTTGTTAAAAATGGAACCTTAGTTTTTGGGTTTGTTGGTTTGGTAAGTAAAAACTGTGGAGGTGATGCTTATGGTGGTGATATTTTAGAAATGTCTTTTAACTCTAGTGGGTTCAACTTCAATTGAGGGCAAGAAATCCTTTTCACACATTTTTTTTTCGTGGATGATTTTTTAACAGTTTCATTCTAACCCAACTAGAAAACTATGCCGAATAACCCAAACGGCCTAACCCTTGGTTTTATTAGTTTAAAAGATATACATAATTACATACAAATGATTCCAAACAGAATCAATCCGTGAAAAGTGAAAATTTCTTAGGGAATGTTTGATTTGATAGAATGATTTGAATGGATTTGGAATCAGATTGATTTGGATTTTGAATATTGTGCATTCGGTTATATTAGAATTTGAAATGGAATTAAATTCTATTATCTATAAAACCGAATATAAATAAATATTTTTTTATTAATTAATTATAACAAAACAAACGTTTTAAACACATTAACATTATTATATAAAAATCTTACGAAATCCTGTGAAATAACACCTACTCATGTGAGATTTCAAAATTCTATTTTTATGGGATTTCAATGAAATATTGTGTATTCCTACATTTTCAAAATGATTGATCTCATTGAATTCAGTTTCATTCCTTTTGAACGTATTATGTATTTTGGTAAATATGTTTAGAAGATTGTAATATTTTTGGTGGATTAAATATCAACTACCTAATGCTAGATTTTTTGGTCTGATATTTACTATATCTTTTTATATGTTTTACACGACGAATCTAATCCAATCAATTAACAATTATATAATTGATTACCATTTTTTAAACGTAAGTCAATGTGCACTTCTAATTGTTTATAGTTGAGGTTTTTATGGAGATAGTTTGACTATAAGACCAACGTATTAATCAAGGACAAAAATATAATTGAGTTATTTATTTATTATTTTAATGGTCGATTTGCAATTTTGCATCAATCTCATCCTGATTATATCCCAAATTCCCATTTGTGGTCATTTAACAAGAAGAAAATGGCAGCGTGATCCACCCTCTACTCTCCTTTCCTTTAAGTAATGTTGATAAATAAAAACAAATTATCTATTGTCATACACAATTAGTTAGAAAAAGGTTTATGCGAGGACGGTAACAATTTAAAAAAATACGAGGATAATTAGTAGCTGCATGAATCAAAGTGGATACTGAAGTGGGACCCTCCATAGCATCGGGTGACCAAGTATGCGATCCTATCTGTGCAGATTTCCTAGCAACACCAATAGGAAGTTAAATACAAATACCAACCCAGCTGGCTGGTCAATCTCGATAGGCCGATTTCTTTTTCTGCAACATTGCTTCTATGATCTTAGGAGCGTTGGCCGCCATGGCCCAAATGGAAGTCAAAAGGCTTCTAGCTCATAGTTCAATTGGACATGCTTACTAGATAGGGGGGGTCTGTTAGAGGGTCAAGTAAACTTCCTGATGAGCTTTTAAGCTGAAATTCATCGTCCTACGTAATTGTCCTCAGTCAATTATTTGGATAATTAAATTTAAGGGAAAAAATTTCATTTACAAAATCATATATGATTAGCCTCGACTTTTCCTGCGACTTAGCCCACGACAAAAGTCGTCCGTGTCCATTTTTTATGTTAGTACAAAATCACATGTAATTTTGTACATGAAAACAATTTTTCTTGTTTTCTTAAATTGTTATGCTACTCGCATGAACCTTCCTCTAATTAGCTATTGTCATACATAATTAAGGCTTTTATGAACAGAGGGTATTTATGCTCGTCGTGTCCTTTATATGGATATCAGAGGCCATGGAGCCATTCATTGACTCGTACTGATGAGAATTTTACTCAACAAAAAGCTGTTGAATTGGCCTATTTCTTGCGTGTACCAATTGAAGTATTTTAAGAAATGAGCCGAGACAATGCTTTCTCAGCAGGAGGGTAAAAACGCAAGAATCATCTTTTTCTATAACATAACTTAATTGAGGTTTCTTTAGAACATTCATTCAGACCAAAATATATTAAAAGAATCCAAAAATTCTTTGATCTAGCGGTATGTGAGTCTCTTGTCTTCTAGGAGGTCGGGGGTTCAAACCTCACTAAAGGTGGAGAGTGTATGAGAGTTTATTTGTTCCATTTGTCGTATATAAATATTATATACACTTCAAAAAAAAATTGTTGATAAATAAAACAACTAAATTTAAAATACGCAAATTTATTAAGAATAAAATGTAATACAAAAATATTTATAGTTTCATAGATATTCATTTTATCTTTTTGTCATGTTACTATAATATTTTATAAACTTAAGCATTTGAGTACCCTATATTGTCATAACCTTTAGAACTATTATCGTAAGGTGTTTATTTTATATGATATTTTTCATTTAAAACTAGAATTTAATATATTGATTAACATATAATTTTTCATAATGTGTTTGTTTTATATGTATTCTATTTACAAGATGAACTTTTTTGGTTGTATTTTTTGTTTCACAAACATATAAAAATGTTCACAATGTGAAACAAATACGTTATATATATAACAAAGATATATTAATCCATTAATACACTAAATCCAAACTGTAGAAGGAAGATAATTATGTAAAATAAACAAATAGTACATAATATACCGGTCCTTGAAATTATCATAATTTATGGGTTAAAAAAAAATACACTCGTATATGATATATATATAATCTATTTATATTTTTAATATATACAAATTTATGATTATTGAAATAACAATTTTGCGAATATAAAAATAAAATCAATTAAAATACAACAATTCTAAACAAAAATCACAAAAAATGTAGTTCTTCTAATATTAAAAAAAAGAGCTGGTAATGAATGGCATGAAATGAGTCCAATGTATTGATTTTGAGCCGGTTTGTCCCCACCATCTGGCATGGAACGAAACATAATGCAGACAGATGCTTACTAACTTAATATATATAAGTTATATTTGATGATATTTTATTTTTAAAATAAATGTTTATAAGTATTATACCTTTTAATTAACAAAAGGATAATTTTAATTTATAGACAAACAAACTTCATCAATCTCATAATTAAGGGTAGAATGAGAATTGAGAAAGTAGATATCCGCTTTTGGAGACTTAGGAGATGTTTGTTTACCTCTTAACAGGTCCATTAAGAGGCGGTCTCTGAGTTGCTAAGAGGTGAATTATGTTTAGCAAAAAATAAATATGTCTCTTAACGGTTTCAAAACCCTCTGAATCATTTTGTATCATGGATCTCCCTTAACCATTATGAGTCATAATTACATCCTGAACAATTAACAAACAATTATATTTTATTTTGTACTATATCATAAGAGTCTCTTAATCATAGTACAAAACCGGCTTTTATACACGGTTATTTTGGGCTTTATACACGGTTTTGGAACCGTGTATATGGCCAGTGCTTGTGAAAGTTTCGGAATTTTGTACACGGTTTCACAACCGTGTATGAAACTCAACTTTTATACACGGTTCCTAAACCGTGTATAAAGACCAAAATAACCGTGTATAAAAGTCATTATCATACACGGTTTTTAGATGAAACCGTTTATAAAAGATTAATAACTGTGTATAAAAGTCCCTATTTTACACGGTTTTTACAAGAAACCGTTTATAAAAGGATTAATAACCGTGTATAAAAGCAACCATCTTACACGGTTTTCATAACAAAACCGTGTATAATGGTGACCATATATAACAAAAATGCATACTTTTGTACGCGGTTTTTTACTAGAACCGTGTATAATGAGTTATATTTATATTTTTAATATTTTCCTCGATTCTTTTACCATTCATTATTCAGTAAGCTACATTTCCAAATACGATTACAATTAGAGTGATGGAAGATTTCAAATACAATAATAAATACAAAATCAACAAGACACGTAAATGTAACATCTCAAAGTAACGTACCATTAACCCTTACATTTTAAAAATCATCAATGTAAATGTAACATCTCAAACTAACCGAACAATCTAATACCTTTACCGTGTAATCCAATCTAATAATTTATAAGATAATCACCCCCATTGATTACTACATTTTGCCATCCATCATGCGCTTCAAAGTAATTGTTCTCGCGATATTGCAAGCTATCTCCTCTATTTTGTGTAATTGTGAAAGGAGATGTGGCCGTCCATATGTCCTGTATATATAAATTTGAAAGTAGGAGTAATTATAAACAAAATAAAGTGTTTTGTATAATATATAAATAAAATGAAATAAATTTAAAAAATACATACGTTGAGAGAGGAAGCATATTGGTAATCCGTCACAAAATGAAAGATTTGTTTCACAACATAGTAACCACACTCCCAACCCTCTTTTTGTTGATTACACTACAATGTAATCTCCATGTAATCGGAGTGATGGCTTCAGAAGATCCTATGGCAAAATTGTATTTTGTAATGGCCCTAAATGAAAAATAACAAAAAATTTGTGTTAATTGCCTATTAACTATATAAGTAAACATATATATAGAGAGAAAGAGAGAGCATATATACTCGATTAACTGAAAAAGAGTAAAGATTAAATAATATTTGAATGGACGTGGGATGGTCCCTACTTGTTTGATGGTTCAAAACCTCCACGGCATATTTGCCGTTCAAAATCTCTAGCCCGAAAAAAAAAATTAAATTGCCGGACGACTGAAGATGCTCTTATATGATTAGGGAACATGTTTTAACTTCTTCTACCATAAACACATATGTGAACTTCTTCCAACCATACAAATATTTGGTATTTAACATCTTATTTTTTTTATGGATGGTAGGACACGTGAGCCACCAATATTGCATACAATTTCATTATGATTTAACAAGATCATCAAACTTAAATACCTAATTAATTAAAGGTCACCGAAAGTTAAAGGTCATTATTAGGAAAGCTTGGCTCGTTGATATGAACGAGTTTTATTTTGTGTTCGAGATTGACATCTATACGAATAAAAAACTTGATGTTAATGAATATAGAATTAGTGATTAATGAACAATTTGTTTAAAACGATGATCATACCTTACTTTTTGCGAAGAATAATGCCAAAAACGATCAAAAAACTCCAAAGAAGAGCAAAATATCGCAAAATTCGAGAATGAGCCATATTGGTACAAAAAAACGGCACATATATCTTTATATAATATGGAAACCCTAGGTTAAGCCTTTTATACACGGTTATGTATAAAAAACCGTGTATAAAAGTCACCTTTTATACACGGTTGTAGGTAAAAAACCGTGTATAAAAGTGACCTTTATACACGGTTGTGGGTAAAAAACCGTGTATAAAAGTTACCTTTCATACACGGTTCTCTTATACACAACCGTGTATAAAGGTCACTTTTATACACGGTTTTTATACACAACCGTGTATAAAAGCAAGATACCTTTCTACACGGTTTTTTATACACAACCGTGTATAAAAGGTGACTTTTGTACACGGTGTTTTTGCTGCTACCGTTTGTGATTGTCAATTATCCTTTTTACACGATTTGTTTACCAGAACCGTGTATAAAACCTAATTTTTAGCAACGGTTCTATTTCAACCGTGTAAAAATCCATCTTTTATACACGGTTTTAGTAAAAACAACAAAAAGCGTGTATAATTAGGCGCGTATAAAAGTTATATTTGTAGTAGTGATTCTGCACCAAACCATTTAGCAACTGTCAAGTAATCCCTTATTTAGAACAAACTAAAATAGTAATATAAACATTTATTTTAGGTTGGAGAAAATATATATTTAATACTTAAAAATCAAACAATAACTTAATATTCAACTTTTATTTTTATGTTTCTAATAAAAATATATTTTCAAGATGGTAAAATTCTAACTAAGAATTACATGGTACAACAAAATTTGAGTTTTGTTTATTTTTGAGTAAATTACAAAATCTTCTATGTAGTTTAAGGAAACTTTGGCTTTTGTTGCTTAAGAAATTAAACCAAATATCATGTCGTTTCTGTTTCATTATAAATTCTGTTGCCAACCCTAATGGTTGTTTCAATATTCTTGTTGGTGATCTTGGGATTTCAACAACATTTAGGCCTTGTCTAATTTTTTCATTTTAAGCTCTTAATCATCACTTATGTCTGATTCGTTTAGTCGTTTTGTAACTATTTCAGAACTGAAATCAGACTTCAGCACCATTGAAAAAACAAACAACACCTTAGCTTCTAATAATAAGCACCATGATTCGTACCACATGCCCGTCTTCAACTTGGGAGGGATTTAGGGCTGGTGTCACTGGTCGTTTTCAGGTAGCTTGATCAACCTCCTTTTGAGCAACTACTTACTTTCTTGTAATGAACTTCAAAGAAAGCTTTCTTTTGGGTATGGATCCAGACAATACATAATTAGCTATTGCCATACATAATTAACTTTTATGAACTTATCCCATTTTTAAAACAGGTCACAATAGTAGTCCATAACCATTTAACTAGGATCCAAAACAATTCTTGAATGGGGTATTCAACTCCAGGTATGAATGGACCTATCAACTTGTTCCGACCTGAGATAATAAGCTCATGAGCTTGGTCTTACTTCACTGTCGAGAAACGAAAGAAGACTTCCATCTCCAAGTTGATGAATTTACAAAAAGAATTTAATTCTGTAAATAGTTGTAGGGTTTAATTTATGTTTTCGTATGACAAATTATTGAGATGAAGCCATATTGTTCTTTATGTTTACTGTAAATGATATTGTAAATGATATTGTTCTTTATGTTTATTGTAAATTATTGAGATGAAGCCACATGTTCTTTATGTTTATTGTAAATGATATTGTAGCATAAAATCTTGAAAGTTTGGTTATTATTTTTAAATTTTTTTAATTTTTATTGGTTTGAAGAAGTATCTATGTTGAAGAAGAAAGATACATTACAAACATCGTTTATAAGAAAAATGACCCAAATGCCCTTATGTGACCGGCATATGAGGATCACTTAATGGAAGCCACTACGATCGTTGAGGCATGAACAAAATCTATAATAAAATGTAAACGAGTGTTTGATGTACTTTCAAGAACTTGAATAACAAAAACCAAAGTTTCATTAGAAGTCATAAAACTTGAATAGCAAAAACCAAAGTTTCATTAAAAGTCATAACACTTGAATAGCAAAAACCAACGTTTCATTAGTAACCCATGTACAAATTTGAATTTACTATTTGTTTTTTCTTTTGAGAAAAGAAAACAAAGAGAATAATGTGATTCTCTTAGATCTTGTTATTCAGACAAAAATATATAGTTTCACATGCAACCAAATCTTCCTTTATACTTGTTCATTAATTATTTATTTAGATTAGACAAAAACATTATATATATATATATACACATTTTTGAGAACCGTAAAATTTGTAAGATCCGTAAGATTAAATATAAACCACAAATTATATTAAAGTAATAGTTAAATTAGGAAATTGGTAATTTTGATAATTTTAAATTAAATTTAAGAAAAAAAATTATTATGAATATTTTTCTCTCTCTCCTCGTTAACAACGTAATCTTAAAAAATGGAGTTAAACCTTACAAGTAATCTAACACATTGTAAACACCCGGTAACCTAACAAATATCACCGAATAACCCATTGTAATCACAAGTGAATACATTGTACACACAATGTGAACACAAAAACACCAAAACCCAAAAAAAAACATATGACTAAAAACATTTTGTAATTAAGGACTTGGATACACATTGTGAACAGAATCAATAATGAAGTTTGAACACCCGTCAAACATCTCCGCTAAACCCCAAACCAAAATTTTGTAGTATCACGATGTGAACCACTATTAAATATATTGTTTCAATTAAATATACAGAGAGAATCAAATCCCAACTTCTGTTTAGCCATAGTAGGTTACTCTTGGACCTAAAAAATAAAACGATCGTTAATAAGTTTATTGGCTAATCATTAAGGCCTAAATCAGTAAAATCAATCTGTTATTGCCTCTCATTACTCTCTCAATCAAACTTGCATCTGTCCTAAATCGATCTGCATGACTGCAACCAGTGATTAAATCGATCTGCCCTCTTGAGTTACACACATTCTAGTCCCTAAATCAATCTGCTTAGTTGCATCTAATTCCTAATGCATCTAATTCCTAATGCATCTGATTCCCTTTTGTGTCTCAACTAAAGGCGGTCAATCGATTGTTCCTAATTCCTAAATCGATATGCTTGGCTTGCTGTCAATCTGTTCTAAGAATTGAAGTGACTAAGTCGCTAATTGTACTCATTCGTGAAGTCACCGAGTAAGGAGTGGAGGCCGTGGACCTTGGTCTTGTGGAGTGTGGAGACCGAGACTTTCAGTCTTCTCATCTTCAATTCATCTATGAAATCTTATGATCTGCATATTTATTTTCTGGTAGAATCAGGTATTCAATTTCTTTATTCCTTAATAGAAAAAGTTAGATGTATCAAATATCTTGCATTCTTTCTTGTTAGTTTACTTGTTTAGATGATAAAAAGAAGTAGAAATATTGTAATTACGAACTATTATATAATTTAGAAATAACTCAAATAAGAGCACACAATAGCCATTATTGTTGGAAATATTTGTTGTATTCTTATCATCATTTAGAGTTTGGACATTTAGTTTGGCAACCATTATTCAAGGATATTATCTTAGAAACTAGGTTAAAAGTAGAGTTTTTCTTTCTTGATAACATTTTGATCTTATTAATTAATTTGTGTAATTCTTTTTCAAGGCATTGTTTTAAGTGATGGATTATATGTTTTGTTATATGGGATTTTGATTTATGTCTCCTAATATTGTATATCATTTTAGTTATATTTAAATAAAAAATCGATGTAGGGATGAGTAACCTAGCCTGATTAGGTTTTAACCCTCTTCAAATAGTTTATTTTGTTCTTTTATATACATATATTAGGGAAATTTTTTTGGCTCTTCACTATGGGCATCCGAAACCTTAGGATTAAGCCTGTTCTTGCTTATATCTATTCAAAATTTACACTCAACTATATTGCATGGGTATACAACAAACATCGAGATGGACAAAAAAGAGACACAAATGAAACATGATCGCCACTTTAAGTTTTTGGATTTAAATTGAGATGCACATTGCAGAATCATCTGGATACCTTACTAGTATATATAAAGGAGGTTCAAATGAATAACCAAATAACGTACAAAATCACATGTGAGACCATGTTATTTTCATGAGACATGTGAGACCACTTTTTTTACAGTTGACACTTTGCAGCAAAACACCGAGAAAATAACCTTTATCATGTTTTTGCTGTGAAGGTTCAATATTTTTTTACATTCACAACGTTTTGCTGTGAAGTTTCAAGTGTAAAAATATGGTCCTACGGGTCTCATGAAAACATGTTAATCTCATATGAACCCAACCCTATATATACATATATGCATATATAGTCATGTAGTCATAGGTTATTTTGAGAAGTGATAAATAATTAAATATTTGAGAAGTAAAGAACCGATCTTAGCCCTTCATACGTTCAAGATCCAATTTGACTAGTCAAGAATTGTAACTTTGACTGGTCAAAATTTGTGGCTATGTGAAAAATAGAGAGTATAGTTTCATGACTTTTACAAATAGGCGTCAAAGGGGTTCATATATGAATCGTGTGATTTACATCTGAGCTATATATTCATATGTGAACTCGTGTAATTCACATATGAACTAATTTAACTGATTCACATATGAACTCATGTAATTCACATATGAACTAATTAATTGATTCACATATGAACTCGTAGGTTCATATGTGCCTCACACGGGTTCATATATGAACCCGTTTGCCGCCTATTTGTAAACGTTACGAAACTACTCCTCTATCTTCCGCACACCCATGTGAGGAATTATCCGATTCTTTAAGGTCAAAGCCGCAAATGTTGACCAAATGAAACCACAAGGCTTGTAGCTTACTGGTTAAGGCTTGTAGGGATAAGACAATATAACCCATCTACCCCGGGTTCGAATCCAGGCGCAAACAACTTGTGTCCACTGAAGAATTATCACAGGGCTGCATGCTTTAGCAGTCTTAAAATTTCCAAGGATTAGTCTAGGCAAATGCCTAGAATAGCGTTTCCAAAAAAAAGTTGACGAAATGAAGAGTTAGGATCACTGTTTTAATTCTCAAATGAACATTTCCTTAGTCAGGTATATATAAACATGTTTAGGGGAAAACAGTGAACTAAAAAGAAAACAACAAAAAAAACGATTGAAAAAATATATCAATATGAATATCAAATTAATTTGAGAAAATATGAATGTTTGTTGGTGTGATTTATTTATCTCGCATTTTGTTTTTTTTTTGTCTTTGTTCGAACATTTAATCACAAACATTAGACCATCAAATCAAACAGTTAAAAAGGTATTATCTAGTTTTTATTTGGGGGTTGTTATTCATATCCCGTTCCACACACAACTTATTTGTTTTCTATCCCCTACCTTACTCATATACCCTATACTACTCTAGACTATACTTTATACTCCCTCTACTCACTCACATACCCTATACTACTCTAGACTATACTTTATACCCCATCTACCCACTCACATACATTTTATAGGAGGGGGTATGAATATAATTTTCTTTTTATTTATATAGAGTTTTCTCCGGAATCTCAGAGTATATATTTATATATATATATATAGGGGCCTAATCAAATAAGATTTGTAGAAACTGTAAGAACTAATGTGGAACAACAATTTTAAATAACATAAATGATAAATTGGTAAAATTGGGTATCACAATGGGTACCACAATGAGTATCATTGTGGTTATCACAATGCATCTTATATGTATTTGTGTATCACATTAAGGGTATCATAATGGTATCACAGTGTGATCACATAATTGTATCACGGTGGATTGTGGACGGAGAGAGGAGAGAAGGGAGTTTAAAATACCGAAAAAGCCCTTTCATTAAAAATTTAATCAAAATTATCATTATAAGTTTCCTAATTTAACCATTGATTTGTGGTTAAGCTTGGTTCTTACAGTTTTCACAAACTAATCAGTTCTTCCTTGATTTGCCCTATATATATATATATATATATAAAGGGAGGTTCAAATGAAAATTTTGTAAATTTAAAGGGACAAATGAATACCTTGTGGAACACATATGATGTGGGTCTCACATATTAAAAAAATCATATATGATTCAATGGTAGGCCCCATTGAATCATATATGATTTTTTTAATATGTAGACCTACATCATATGTGGTCCACAAAGTGTTCCTTTACTCCTTTAAATAAATGGTGTTCTCATATGATCCCTCCCCTATATATATATATATATATTTTCATTAATTTAAAAAATATATAATATATATAGTACATACATATACAAACATCTTATTAATCTTCAAATCAGATTTAATCCACCTCCACTGTTTCCTTTATTTTGTCTCTTCTCTTCTCTTCTTTCTTTTATATATATAATGGCCTGTTTTCTATTCAAGAGAGAGAGAGAGAGAGATCTAGGGAGAAATGGAAGAGTCGCCGGAGAGAAGCGGAGAGAGAGAAAGATGGGCGGATTACGGTGGTGAAGTGAAGAAGATGAGTGCAATCGCAGCACCGATGGTGGTGGTGGCGGTGTTACAGTATCTGATGCAACTGGTGGCGGTGGTGATGGTGGGCCATGTTGATGAAATAGCTCTCTCTAGCGTCGCCATTGCTACCTCCCTCACCAATGTTACTGGCTTCAGCCTTCTTGTAAGTTCTCTTCAATATTATCATATTTTATTTTATATTCATCACTTATACAGACGGCCGGTCCATAGCTTTTTGATGCCCTAAAAAAACACAAAATATTTTAGAGGTTTATAACAATGTAGAAATGATGTTAAATCACCTTTAATCGTTAGCATAATTCTTGTACTAAAATGACGTAAATATTTATTATATATTAATTTATTTCAACCCGTTACACCATTTTTAACGTCAAATAAAATATTTCAATTATTATTCCTTATTCTCAACTTATATACATTTTTATTACATTTTTATATTTATTAGCTTTTTACAAATTCGACCCATAAATTTTTGTTACAATATTAAAATACAAGTGTAACCAAAGTAAATTATTCATCATAATATAAATTTGAATTTGTTATATATTATTATATTAAAAAAGTTATATTATAACACATATTAAAACAAATAATACAAATGCATTTTTACTTATACTATACTCTAATAGATTTGTACCTCTCCGTACAGGTTAACCGTAGGTTGGGTTGGGTTGGGTTAGGTCGGGTTGCACTTTAGTTTGAATTGGGTTGGGTTTGGGTTTAGATTTTTCAAACGACAAACATCGAGTTAAATCGTTAAAATGTCTTCAAGCTATTCAGTCCAACCCATAAATACCCCTACCTATGACATGCGTTTTGCTCTAAAAATTAGTCCCCATTCACCAGTGTTTTAAAACCCGGGTCAACTCGACCGATTGAACCGGTTGGACCGGAACCCGGTCTAGTCACCGGGTTGATAATTTCAATGTGAATGGCATTCACTAATTTCGTTACAGAACTTAGAGGTTAACAAGGGGTGTTTTTGGTGTTTTTCTCTTTTTATTGGATTTTCTATTCAAATTATAAATATCTTATTATTATATTATATTATTTTTATATTGAATATTATTTTTATTAATATACCAAATCACATTGAAAAAAATATTCTTTCTGATTCGTTTTCGCATCTCGGCTCTCTCAACCCTTTTTCTCAACTCTCTCTCCCTCCCTCCGAAGTCCGACCTCCACCTCATCGGCGGTGGTACCACCGCCACCACCGCCACCACCGCCGACAAAATCTTTCTCTCTCATCTCCTTTTTTATGGTTTCCTGCGTGAACCACCGGCACAATCTTCTTGGTGGTTGTTGAAAAATGGTGTGTGACTCATGAGACCAAAAGCCTTCAATCATTTTGGGCATTTGTGGGTTTTGTTTCTAAATTCTAATTCATATTTAATCGGAAGAGTACACCTATTTTGCTAGGGGTATTCTAAATACACCCCCCCCCCCTCCTATAACATATAAGCGTGTGAGTAGGGGGTTTAAAATGTAGGGTATGTATGTGAGGTAGGGGCCAGGGAGTAAGATGTGGTTACTTAATTACACATGTTTTTGTTCGAACCATTCCCTATTTATAAAATAGATGTATATTATCTATGGCCAAGGATCGTGTGAGAACGAAGTTAAGGAAGTAACGTGAGAAAAGATCAGATCTGAACCCTTGATCACCTTTAATCTCAAACTCATGAATGAATCATGCATGATATAGGGATTGGTACGGTACATCTCATCCATCCAAAACTGGAGATCTCTTCTTATACTTCTTACATTATATAAATATATTATTTATGATGAAAGATCATGTTGGAAGATAAGCTAACCTGAGAAGTGATTCTCATCGGAATTGATTTGTTGCTTCTTATTTGCGTTCATCTTTAATTAGGATGGATCTAAAAATGAAGATCCCTCGTTACCTTTTTCACCGTAACTTAATATTTTTACCGGAATCCAACCCTATTATCTATTATAAAAAAAGTTAATTACATTGATTTTTTATTCAAAGAAAATAATGAATAGAGAGAAAAACACCAAAACGCCCTTTTCAACAATTTTTTTTTAACGGAGTTGGTGGTTAGAACCATTTTTAGGTTAAATTGTATATTATAAGGATATTTTCTGGACTTATCAAAATTTAGGTCCATTTTCAGACTTTCACTAAACCTTAAAGAACCAAAATTAAACTTTACTCTAAAAAAATTAATATAACATTTTAGTTTAAATTTTTTAAAAAACTTGCAAAAACCGCACAAATCATATTATAAATTTACTTAAAACACTTTCACATGAAACTCACAATTATTTATTCTTATAAACTTAAATCTTGTAAACCAATCTATCATCATATTTAGACATTTTAACATTTTAGACATCCTATTAACAAGATTTTGTTATAATTATAAACAACTCTTTTAAAATACAATCTAATACAATTCCAAATTATCTTATAATCTCTAGTATGTAGTTGTTTATGTAACATCTTGCTAGTCTTAATAAAACTCTCTGTTGTTCAAACAAAAAATATTATGATTATCAAATAATAATTCTATGAATCAAAATTTATGTTTTTTTTCAATAGTCAGGATTGGTGGGAGGCCTAGAAACCCTTTGTGGCCAAGCTTTTGGAGCCAAACAATACAACAAAATTGGTGTCTACACTTGCAGTGCCATCATCTCATTACTATTAGTATGCATCCCAGTTTCGATCTCCTGGATCTTTCTCGATAAATTCCTAATAGTAATCGGTCAAGACCCTTTGATCTCGATCCAAGCCCGCAAATTCTCGATTTACCTAATTCCGGCCCTATTTGCTGGTGCAATTATTAAGCCGCTCGTGAGATCGCTTCAGACCCAGAGCTTAACTAGACCGTTGCTTGTTAGCTCTGGGCTCGCTTTATGTATCAATGTCCCTCTTTGTTGGGCTTTTGTGTTCAAGTTTAAAATGGGAAGCGTTGGTGCGGCCATCGCGTTTAGTGTATCGAATTGGCTTTATTTGATGTTGATCGTTTTTTATATCAAATTCTCAATATTGTGTGAGAATACCCGTGTGACGTTATCCATGGATGCGATTGTTGGTATCAAGGAATTCTTTCGGTTTGGGATCCCATCGGCCGTAATGATTTGGTAAACTCATGGATCTGGTTTAGGTTCTCGTTAAACATTCTATTATGACTTTAAACATATTTAATGTATCATATAGCCGGTTTTGTTGTAGTGTTTCCTTAAATTCACTGCAACAAAATCAGCTAACGGCAGGCATATGGGTCTTTGGCCTCCCTTGAGGCCAAACCTCATCAAAGGTGAGGAGGATGTGTGAGTTTATTTATTGCATTTGTCATATATAAATATTATATATATATATATATATAAATCAACTTTATAGGATATCAAATATGTCTAAATGTCTAAATATCTAAATATCTAAATAGACTGTTTTATATGACTTAAATTTATAGAATATTTTTGGGCGTTTAAAACACTTTTAAAATAAAGTATCATATTAGATTTTTTATGACACTTTTGAACTCTTGAAAGGGTGGCTTTACCGGTAACTCAAATATCACTATACACAGATCTTTTCATAGGACACTTGTTTTATAAGTTTGTTTTTAATAATGTCGTATAAACATTTGATAGAATACTCAAAAACGTACTATCAACTTATTGTAACACTTTTATATATACTCATATTCAGTATCCTATAAACCCGATTTTTATTATAGTGATAATGATCGATAATGCATATGTTTTCAGCCTCAAATGGTGGTCGCTCGAAGTGCTTGTCTTGATCTCCGGATTGTTACCAAATCCAAAGCTCGAAACCTCAGTTCTTTCGATATGGTATACTTTCGTTAATTACGGTTTTTCTTTGCTAATTAACTAACTTCCGTTAATTAATGATAAACTTCTTATCACACCTTTTCTTTTCCTATATTTATTTCGATCAGCCTAACGATCTCAACATTACACTTCACCATACCGTATGGATTTGGGGCAGCTGCAAGGTATTTTTTATTTCCTGTTATAAGAGCATCTCCAACAGCTTCTCCAAAATGGAGAAAGTGAAGAAAATGGGAATTTTGGACCAGTATTTTGCTCCAAAAGCTTCTCTATAATCATCTACAAAATGAAGAAAATAGGAGAAAGAGTGGTTTTTTCTCCAAATATGGAATTCACTCCAAAAATGATTACCAAATGAGACGACCAATAGAAAACTTTGAAAAATAAATATATAGAGATAAATAATATTTCAATATTATAATAAATGTTGGGTTCTCTAAAATGAGAAATTTGTTGAAGATGAACGTAATTTTTTTTTTTAGTTTTGTTTCTCCATTTTGGAGAAATTTTAAGGGAATTTGTTGGATATGACATAAGAATGGTTGGATGTCCTAAAAGACCAGTTTTGTTATAATGATTATTAACCAAATCATATTATGATATCCGATTAAATAGCACTCGGGTTTCAAACGAGCTAGGGGCTGGAAACCCACGAGCAGCACGACTAGCCGTACGCGTTGTGATGTTTGTAATAATAACCGAAGCCATAATAGTAAGCGCAGCGGTTTTCGGTTGCCGCCATTTTATTGGAAAAGCTTACAGCAACGACAAACCCGTTGTGAGCTATGTGGCATCGATGGCTCCGTTTATATCCATCTCAATCATCACCGATAGCCTACAAGCCGTGATTTCTGGTCAGTGATCGATCATCACTTCTTTTTAAAGTATATAATATTTATATATATATATATATACACAGTAAATACTTATTTACACACTGCTCACATTTTGTGAGTTTTGAACCCTTGATTTCCAAGGAGGCTAGAACTTATCTGTAACCCAGATACTGCTGGCCAGTGATCATATGGTCGGTCATCAACAACAGTTTGTCAGCAGAATGTCACTACAACAAAATTGATTTTATAGGACGCCTAAAAATGAAAAAGTGTCATAAAATAATATTTTAAAGGACACAAGTTTATTGGACCAAACCAAAAACCGTCCTACCTAAAACTATTACAAAAGTAATTCTCTTCTAGCATCTCGCTAGTATTTTAATAAATTGCCGTTGTTCCAAAGAAAAGGTTTATAGGACATTTTAAGGCGTTTTAACAAGCGTTTTACAATAAAGTATCATATTAACTATTTTATACGACATTATTTGAAAAAGTGTCCTATAAAAAGATGGGTTTATAGGACATTTCTCAAAAGTGTCCTATAAAATAGCTAATTAGACACTTTATTTTAAAAGTGTCGTAAAAAACTTGTTAAAACGCTCCTATAAACCTATTGTAACGCTTTTAGATAACACGTTTTATGGTTTGGTCATATAAACCTAAGTTCTATAAAGTATTCTATTAGGACACTTAGTGGTCGTTTGTTTTTTAAGAGGTGCTGAAGTCTTAAGTCTGATTTCAGTTCTGAAATAGTTATGAAACGTCTAAAGGAATCAGACATAAGTGCTGATTAAGAGCTTAAAATGAAAATACAAATAAGGCTTAGAAAATCTAAACGTCCTATAAAGCCAATTTTGTTGTACTGTGTGATGCTACCAAATATTGGCTAAAAGTTTCGCGATTGTTTTAGGAATCGCACGGGGAAGTGGGTGGCAACATATAGGAGCTTACGTGAATCTTGGAGCATTTTATTTGTTTGGGATCCCAGCAGCGATCGGGTTGGGGTTCCCTTTACATTTGAAAGCCAAGGGACTTTGGATCGGGATTGTGATAGGATCAGTCATACAATCGACGAGCCTTTCACTGATAACTGGACTCACCGATTGGGGAAAGCAGGTTCGGTTTCGGTCCTATTCCTTTGTATTTGTTCCTTAATCTTAATGTTAGTTTAGAAAACTGTCGTTGTTAGAATAGGTGGAACCCCATTAAATTTATTTTCTAATAGAGTTCTTGAGAAAAGAAAGAGGTTCCAAAAGATACTGAAGGGACAGTGTATAAGTCTAGCTGATGTGACACTCTAACAACTATGCTTACAGGCAACGAAGGCGAAGGAACGGATGTCGAAAGAGGAATTAGAGAATGAGTCCGCATAGAAATGCGTGAAAAAGTTTCTCAAGCATGGTCGGTTTAATAACCATCTTTAGAGTGCTCGACCATAGAATCTATCGTATATTACTACTGAAGAAAGGACTCGTGTGGTGGACACTCTAAAAATCATCTGTCACTAAACTGTATGTCTCCTCACGGTCGACCATTAATGTGAAGAGAGAGAATATAAAAATAACATTAAGTAAAGAGGTTATTGAGTTTAGGGACAAATGATTTTTCGAAAAGATGAATAAAAATCATTTGTCCGCATTCCTCCATGAGTATCAATACAATACTGTAAAGAGAGAATAGAAAAAGAATAAATAATTTATATTAATTATAATATGATCCCTGTTCAAATGATTGGTGAGACAATAATGAAACGTTTACTGAGGACAAATATGAGTATTATCATTGTTTGTAATGTATTGATTGAAATCAAAGTAGGATATCCCGGATGTTCAACAATTTCATATGACCATCGGTCTTTTATTACCCATTAACCCCCTTTCGTTATATGTATTTTTTTTTGTTCGTATAAGGACATTTTTAAATAACTGAAACAAATGATCATATCGATTAATACTAGGGCTTTCATGGCTCCTTTTCATATGTCATCAGTATGTCATCAGTTCAAGTTTAAGTCCCTCTAAGAATACTGGGATTAATTTCTTGATGGAAACTTTGTGACTTCATGCTTGTCCATTAATATTTTTTTATGGACCTTATCAATCATCACCTTTTGTGGAGGTTCCTCTTTCAGCTTGCCATCGTCATAGTCATTGTTCACATAATAACCCACACGCACAAATTCCCGATTCACATAAGAGTGGGTTAGCAAAAGTACAGTCGCACCGATTATATCTTCTTCACGAATCTTTGATGGGTCTGGAGGGCCCACTTAACAATATCATACACGGGTTTAATATGACTTGTAAATAACCAATATAGTTATTTTTGTAACGTTAATTTACATAAACTTTAAAATCGTGAACTATATGATTGTCATAAGCATAATATTTAATCTTGCATTAAGTAAGCAATACCTTTAGACATCATTTTTAATTTGTTGAAGAGATCTGGTTGCAAAAAGAATGATTCAATTTCTCCCTCGTTGTCTTATAACCTTTAAGTGTGTTGTATATCATGAAAGGTAGAGTGACTTTCATGGAAATGTGCCTTTTTTCATGATATACAATATACATTAATTAGAGGTTACAGATAAGGAGAGAGGAAATGAAATGGTCTTCCTTTTGCAATTGGATCACACAAACAGATAAACCAATATTAAAATATTTGAAGATAATGCTAAATTAATACAAGATCAATCTTATGCTTATGCTAACCATGTATATAGTTCACGACCTTAGGGTTAATGCAAATTAGACTTGTAGAATATTGTATCTATATTGGCTATTATCGACAAGCCACATTAAGCCCTTTTACGATATTATTAAGCAGACCCTCTAGACCCATCCAAGCTTCATGAAGAAGATATAATCGGAGTGACTGTACTTTTGCTAACCCGCTCTAATGCGGGTCGGGAATTTGTGCTTGTGGGTTATTATGTGAACAACGACTATGATGATGAGAAGCTAAAAGAGAAACCTCCACAAAAGGTGATGATCAATAAAGCCCAAAAAACATATTAACAGATAAGGCCAGGGTCACAAAGTTTCCTATCAATCTTCATCCTAATTCTTGATGTCGGACTTTCTCTCTATGCCAAGCAAAACTTTACTTTACTGGGTTAAATTCTTGGTCATATTGTAAGGGTCTCTTACCTATTAACGCTAATCAGTTAAGATTCTTAATTAGCAAAATAACATAATAAAATTGTTGTTAAGACCATCAACTTTTACCAGGTAAATGTTAGTTTCCAGTAGGTGCTTAGTTAAAATCCCTTCAATTTTAGGTTTGTTGGTAGTAAATTGTGGGATGATTCTTGTGGTGGTAACATTTTAGAAATGTTTTTTGGTTCGTTAATTTACTAGAAACATGGTGCGGAGGTGTGTAAGACAGATCAAAAACGTGCTGATACCTAACATAGTGAACCAGATACCTACTACAGGCCAAGCAGCTAGGAAGAAATGTAAAGGTACTGTAGCTGGTATTCTTGTGATCGGTTTAGTAGGCGTTTTCTTTTATGGTTCATATTCCGGATATCATCGTATGCCCCGGAAGATAGATTGTTACGAACCATAATTTTTATGTCCATTTCGTCTTTTTGGTCTCATTTAACATATAATAATAGTAAAATAGAATTAGGCCAAAAATTAGGATACATTCTGGGAAAATCAAACTTCCATCAAAGAGTAAGACCAAACCCGACAATTAGGTTTAAACTAGTTACAAAAGGACCGGTCAAAGAAAAACTGGTTAGGGACCAATGAAACTGTGCCATCCTTACCAGTTACAAAGATTTGGCAATAAATCAGTTATAGCGCACAAGAATGGTTAGATTTTATTTGAACTGAATTGTTCAACAAAATTATTATTTTTATATCTTTATTTTTTACTTGTGTTTATTTATAAGTTTGCATTATACCTTTTTTACATCTTTTCCATTATACTTATTTACCATCTTTTTATGCACCATAAGTGGTTTTGGAAACGTAACTTATGAGACTTGTCTCACAGGATGGAAACAAAATTAAAATTTAAAAATGACTCATGTAATAAAGCCAACTCAATGGGCTCTCAAAATGAATGATAACATAATATGGGCTTGTTGAGTCCAGTGATCAACGTCAAATTGGGGCTCTTGAGGTCTCTTTAATCCCTACATAAATATTTGTATGGTGTTATTTCAATTTTAAATACATTTGAATGAATAACTTTTGGATTTATTGAATCCTTAGCAATTCATGTGAGGATTGGTCGTTGGGGTTCTCTAGAAAGTCTGTTTAATAAAACTTCTGAGAGATCAAAAGAGGTTCGGATGCTTTATTTATCACCGGGTAGAGATGAATACTATATGGTAGTCGTAGGAAATTCTTTGGCCTTAAATTACGGTATTAAGGAAAAATAGGTTGTTCCAGCTCGATATCATCAATAATTCTTGACTATTGCATGGGAACACACTGGTTTCTCGGCCAAAAAAAGGTTGGATAATTTGGATTTTCATCCATTTTTTCACGAATTCCATCACCGAAACACAGATTGATTTGCGATGTTTAAGTTTAATTTGAATAGGTGGTTATATCCTTTGATGGACGTCGAAAGTATACAGACGAAAATTTGTTCTAGAACAATGCGATTATGTAGGTCTCAATCTGATCTTGTTTTTACACAAATTTGCAATTCAAGTAAGCTTTATGGATATTTGACAATTAATTTCAAATACATATATAGGGGTAGTATCCATTAAAACTATTGGAATTTTGCAAACTTTGCAAACCAATAATAACCAATAGGAGCGCGCCATGTGGATATTGATGTATTAATAGTTTATTAATTCATTGAAAATATTATCGTTATTTTATAATTTAATCAACTTTCATTATTATTTAATTAAATCATTATATATAGTAAGTAGCAATTGATATGAAATTAATATTTAATTAAATCGCCAAAGGGCCTTTGGCCTAGCAGTATGTGAGCCCCTTATCTTCTAGGAGGTCGGGGGTTCAAACCTCACTTAGGTGAGGAGGGTTTGTGAGTTTGTTTGATTATTTCAATTGTCGTATATAAATATGAATACTTCAAAAAAAATATTTAATTAAATCATTATCAATAGTAAGTATCAATTTTAATAATTATTTAATCATTTCCTGCCCATTTTTTTTAGTCATGCACACTATTACATCCATTCATGAACATGTTGTAACAATTCATGAATAAACTTTCACCATTAGTGAACATGTTGTACCAATTAAAATACACTTTCACCATTTGTGAACATGTAACAATTCATGAATACACTTTCACGATTCTTGAATACAGTTTCATGGCTGCCGTTGGTTCCAACAACTCATGACTCAGTTGTTCTGAATATGTATTGATCTAACCTCTTCGAAGGGGTTGTGTTAAAGTCGTAAACCAAACGCCAAACAACCACCACCGGTGGCGGTGAATATGGCTGATAAAGATGAAGCTCCGGCAGCGGCGACGGTAGCTGTGGTTGAGAAAGATGAAGCTCCGGCGGCGGCGGTGGCGATGTTGTCACCGGTTTTTTTAACGGCATCATATTATTACCACCCAAAATAAAAGAGCAAAATGCTCACTTACAATGTCAAAACATCCAGAAATGCAGGTTGCATTAAAGCAAGAAACATGGCTCCGGCGGAATTGATTGATGATCGGTGAATGTGTCTGAGAATGATGAGGCTCCGGTGGCGGGTATGGTTGAGAAAGATGAAGCTTCGGCTGCGGCTGTGGTGATGTTGTCGTCGAAATTGATTGATGATGGAAGGAAGATGAAGCTCCGACGACGGCAGTGGCGGTGGTGATGTTGTCGCCGAAATTGATTGATGATGGAAGGAAGATGAAGCTCGGTCAAAACAATTTTCAGAAACCGAATAAAATCAGTTTCAAAATCGCAGACGAAAAACAATTTTGAGAAACTGAATAAAATCAGTTCCAAAATCACCATAAAACCGGCAGTTACTATTGATAATCTACAACTTAAAAAATCATTAAATCTAATATAATTATTAACCGACATTTCTGCCCTTGTTTATTATCTAAACTAATAATATACTAATATCTACATGGTGTGGTGACTATCTATTGGTTATTATTGGTTTGCAAAGTTTGCAAAATTACAATAGTTTGCAACGAAAATTCTGCGTATATATATGTTGATTGATTGATTGATGTGAATATGATTTGAGCATTTGTATATAGTTATTGGTTTTTGTAAAATATATATCCATAAATATTGTAGTTTGTTGACTTAGTCCTAACATCTGAAACAAGATTTTTTTTTCAAACTAGCCAAACATCCTCAAAGACTAAACATACATGAAACATTATTGAAAAAACATCCATGACAATGCCAACAAAAACAATTGTTAGTGTTGATCCCATGAACAAGCTTAACATGTTTAATTGTGCTTCTTTTATCGTTATATGGCATGTAATACTGTGGATGTATGTGAAATTCCATTAAATTATTCTGCAAAAGAGCCTTTGAAGGAAGAATGGAGATTCCAACATATATAAAAAAGAGATGGTCCAAGTCTAATTACTACCATGTTCCTGCAAAAAAAACAGGCTTCAAAACAAGCAACGCGATGATCGTAAGTTCAAGGGTGTATATATAAAAAAAACTAATTCGTTAATATATAAGTAAAAAGATCTAGAAGACTAAAAGAAGAAACATAGTTGAGGGAGTTTGTACGGTTTGTATAAATTACTTGATTTGTATTTGAAATCTCCCCTATATACACACACACACACATATATATATATATATATATATATGAACTTTGTACTTTTGGAGTTAGAGAATTGGATGTAAGTAATATAACTGAAACCTATATAATGGAGGAGATAGATAAGGGTAATGACAGAAGCATAGAAAGCACGAAGGAGTGAGATGCAAAATGATGCAATTCAGTCTTCTTTGTGCTCTCTATCTTCTGTCAACATCCATCATTCTCTCCTCCTCTTGAAAACTTAACCTCATGCACAAGGATGAAGACATAAAAGAAAAATCAGAGTTATAGCCAACGATACATATGTTTATACTAGATATGTAAAAACTTTATACTAACCAAATTGTAGTAGCACGAGAAATTAATATGCAGTGATGATTAAAAATTCAATCAATTAAAGTTCAACAACGAACTCAACCTATCAAGAGATATGTATATCCAGTCTATATGGAGATATATATTTAAGCATTTAAAACTGTGTATGTGTATGTGTATGTGTATGTGTATGTGTGTGTGTTTATTCGAATATTTAAATTGATAGTATTTGAAAAATAGAGACAATAAAGGAAGAAATAATTAAAATAGGAAAGAGAGTAGCACAATCTCCACATCATTGCAACCTCCTTTTTCCTATCCACAACTAGCTAGAGAACTAAAAGAAGGAAGTAAGAAGTGTAGTTTCCTTTTAATGAATAGAAAGATCACATTTTTCCTCTATTTATAGGAGAAACATCAATCTCTTAGTGTGAACTGGCTAGGGCTATTAGTGTCAATATCACATTCAATAGTTATAATTGTTAGAAGACTTTAAGTTAATGATAATTTGGAATAGAATACAGAATCTTATAGTAATAGAATTAGTTCTATTGTAGCATGCACCTAGCCATTGAAGTTGTAAATACGATCATCAATCATATCATATATATATATATATATATTCGTTTGAACAACAATGATGTATATTTGAGCAAAACGTGTATTTTCCGGACATGTAAACCGGCCCACACAGGCTGCCAATTCCAAATGTGAGGGGCATACCTGACTCACTCAGCGGCAAGACGATTGTGAGGGGTCCTAGGACCGAACCCAATCCAGGATATATATTATCTACAATCTGAACTCTACAGGATATACTTCTGGTAAATGATCAACTTCAAGATGAATCTCTCATGTATAATGTTAGAATATATAAAACCCTATTAAATTGCCCTTCAAAAAATCCTTTGAAGAAAGAATTGAGGTACAACTCTATTTCTTATTTTTTGACTCAGTCAATTTTTTCTTTTAAACAGTTGAGTTGCATATATTTTTTAAATGATCTTATAAAGAGGTACTTTCTCCCCATATTCTCTTTGTTGTATGTATAAATAATGTGTTACATGCAATGTTCTAAATAACTTGTTATGGCCTCGTGATGGTGCATTATGGCGTCAAGGCTTATGACTCCACTTCAAGGCTTAGATTGCATTATAACCCGTTATGGTGCGTTATGACATGTTACGACGTGATATTTTATAAGTTGTGGGGTTACTTTAATATAT
The DNA here is from genome assembly GCA_036898165.1 of Silybum marianum. Taxonomy (NCBI): domain Eukaryota; kingdom Viridiplantae; phylum Streptophyta; class Magnoliopsida; order Asterales; family Asteraceae; genus Silybum; species Silybum marianum. The sequence continues at coordinate 48,269,935 of CM072530.1, read as the reverse complement.
AACGTGCGCGATAAATGATAATTATGTACAAGAGCTAGAACTTAAATAAACATAAAAAGGAAACTTACAAACTAAAACCTTAAATAGGTAAATGCTTACTGACATTCCCGTACAAGAAAAGTCGAACACAAAGTCTTTGAAAGTTGAAAAAAGTAGTGAATAGAGATTCAAGAGATTTATCCTGATTTGGCACTCTTGATATCATTTTCTGTAAGCTCTATATGTTTGGTATCAATGACTTTTCTTTCATTTTTAATTTTATCACTTTATACGAATTTAATTTGTGTAAAAGTATCATTCAAAATATGAGTGTGGATGAATGTCTCTCTCTCTATATATATATATATGTGTGTGTGTGTGTGTGTATGCCGCCTTAGGCACGCCTTGAAAAACGTCGTGGCCTTGCCGTAACTCTTAAGGCTTGAGGCTTCACCTTGCCGTCACGCCACGCTTCACGCCATTTAGAACCTTTGTCACATGTATGTATGTAAGTACGGAATAAAATCTTGATATAAAGCGAAATCTTATAGATTGCAACATATTCATGTATAATAATGCGTACATGCGACTAGTTCTTGATAATGATTAAATTCCCCAAGAAAATGTATTTTGTTAATCTACATGAAATGATGACCATAAGAACGAATGAACAATTGCCAACGAAGGGAAATTTGTGGAATTTAACATTGGCGTCTCTTTTGTTTTTTGAGAGTTCTTTTATCTTTTGGTCATTTTAAATAAAGTTTATACGTCCACCATACATGTAAAAAGTGAAAACAAGAACCAATTAATGTGGCACAAGTGGCGAAACAAGTATGGTTGTAAAGACGAAGAAACCCTAATCACAAACACGTTACCATTATCGAAAATATTCCAATCTCATCATGATCATTCCACCCGTCAATCCCCCATGTTTTCACCCTCTTCATATCCTTCGCCTTTCTATCATCTTCTACGAATCTTTGAATTCCCATCAAAATAATTAAACGAATCCGACTTCATAAATAAACGACAAAATGTTTAAAGAACCGACCTCATCGGTCATCACCATTAATTCCACACACCAATTTCCCATGTTTTAACATCCTTCGCCTTTCTACCCTTTACTACGAATCTTGTTCATCAAAATAATTAAACGAATCTGACTTCCGAAAAGACAGCAAAAATGTTTAAAGAACCGAATTGAAAGCAAATGATTAGATTCCTTTGAGGGAAAAAAGTTGATATTAATTTCACAACTAAATATTTTACGTGATCAACGAGCACTATTACTTACAGTACTGTAAGGAAGCCGTGTTTTTATTCTGATTGAAGTGATGAAGAACTTTCTTTTTTGCAAAACCATTGTTTCATAGCTAATCTTAAATAAAATTTGTTCTTCCCTTAAAAAAAGTGATTATATTATGTTGGATTATCTTTTACATATTAAAACTCAAAATTTATTATGATCTTAATAAAAAAAATGAATATTGAAATATTAAATTTGGTAATGACTCTTTTGGGCATGAATTAAGTAGGGCAAAGAGGGAATAAAAGTTATGGCCAGAAAGAGGCAAGGATCTATTAAGGGTCAATAGTGGGGATAAGGGACATTTATGGAACTTTTTATCTGTTCCCATTGCAGCCTTTTGAGTGGTAGAATATGAAACTTTCCCTTTCTGGATGTCTACTATCCCTTCTCTCTTTCATAAAGGTAGACCACCTAGTTTTTTTAGAATTTTTTTTAAAGGATATCCTATGCATTTGTCTATACTAATCCCTATAATTTTAATACTACTAAAGCATGCAGTTCTGAGATAATTTTCCAGCGGTCACAAGTTATTTATGCCTGGATTTAAACCTGAGGTAGATAAGTTACCTAGCCTCTAGAAATTATTTATTGGAGTTGGATATAAGCATTGGGTCAACCCGATTCACGTTTAGTTTAAAATAGTTTGGTTTTATAAATGTCTGGTTAATGTCGTTTGGAAAATGTATGGATTGATCAGAATCGGACAAGTCATATATCTAATTTAGTTAAGACGGTTTGGCTTGGTTGGAGACTAATCAGATACAAAAAGGTCCAATTTTAACTTATTCAATATAGAAAAAGTCTGACATTGTATGTTTAGTCTGGTCCATTAAAAAGGTAAAAAAAATCGATTTAGAGCAAGGAAAAATCAAAACACCAGACTGATCCATACTTTATCTGGTACAGAAAAAAATCGATATTTATTCAATCTAACAAAAAAATATCTTCAACGAAAAAAAAGGAAAATAAAAATATGTAGAATAGTTTTTTTTGAAATAACAAAATTTTATTGAAACTAGCAATACGCTAAAAAGGCATTACATAAAAAATATATAAAATAGTAAACATGGAAACAAAGAAACATGCAATTTACTCATGTAGATTGGTTTTATCAATTAAAATATAACATCATTTAACATTCAAACTTTTAAGAAAGAGTCTAGACTTCATGTTGATTAGCTTTTGCGGTAAAACTTCTCTCTTTTTATTGGGTTTTTAAAACACGATAAAAACATTTAACATCTTGTAGGTTAATTGGTGTGGGGGACAACGTCTTGATGGTTAGCTCCTTCTTGTTATTGTAGTTTTCTCTTTGCTTTGTTGTATTTTTTTTAGATGATAGTGGTTTTTTTTTGTAGAATCTGTAACCAACTCTTCTTCTGTTACTACACTTTTGTTAATATATTATTTGGGTGATAATCAAATAAAAACCATTAAAAAGATTAAAAACTCGTGAAAAACAATGCAAATTTATTTTTTACATGATTTTTTTCATTAAAACATATAATTTAAGATATTTTTTTCATATACGTTTGTGTTCACCATATAAACTAATTTCACGTAATAAAATTTTTGATTCATCTACAGAAATAAAAATATCACGTAAAAAATATTCATATGGTGAAACAAATATATGTGACATTTTCATCTTTTAAAACAAATATATGTGATATAATATCATAAATCCTTGCATTTTATGAAAATAAAATCATGTAAAAATTATTTTTATATCGATTTTTACAAGTTTATAACATTTTATGGTTTTTATTTGGTTTAACCGTTATATTACTTTGTTTTTAGAAAATGATTATATATAATGTATATTATATAGGGACGGGTTCAAATGAGAAATCAAATTTGATTGTGAACGTGAGGACAACTGAGAGCGCGACATGTGTCATATTCAGACTGAATAAATACTATATTCAGTCTGAATATTTCTTTGATTATTCAATCTGAATAATCTATATTCAGACACGTATCACGATCTCATTTGTCATCATGTTCACAATTAAATTTAAATTCACATTTAAACTTTCCTCCTATTATATAACCGTCACAAAAATAAATAGAGCTATATGATAATTTTTTCAATTTTTAAAACCAATATACAACGTGGTTTATAAATATTTATATATGTACTTTTTCGCGTCACTTCATTTCAATTAATGTTATTATCGCTCTTACTTTAAATTGGTTTATAAATGTGTTACACGAGATTTGTTGATAACGGAATATCTTATCAAATATAATATTCTTCTTGTCCCGTAAGTAACAGTGTTTGATTTTGACTCGATAGTTCATTAATTATTTTTAATAAATGATTTAAAACAGAGAAAAAAATAGTTTTTTTAAGTATATAATATATATATATATATATATATATAACAATGTAACAAATAAACTCACACACTTTCTTAACCTTTGGTAATGTTTGAACATCTGACCTCTTAAGAGGTCAAAAATTAAGATACCGCTAGGCCAAAGGCCTTTGACTTATATTTTGCTCCAATAAATTCTTTATATTATTATCTTAAAAGCATCTTAAATAGATTATTTATAATTTATCAAAAATATTAAACAAAAATACAAAATCTCTAAAAAAATTAAATTTAACTCCTACAAATTTTGTATTTTAGAAATTTCAACATCCATTATATTATTAAAGTATTCTATAAATTTAACATCCAATACATTTTTATAAAAATTATATAAAATAATAATAATTCAATCTCAATATCAGATATGAATAAAAAGCTAATTCCTAGCTTTTTTTCATACATTAAGTTTTAGAGAATTTTATAAACTTATTGTTTTCTCTATTTTTAGAGAACATTATAGAGAATATATTGAAACATAATAAAAAAAACAAAAACTGTGGTTTTTCTATTTTAGATGATCCGTTAGAGATGTACATGAATTTTTAAAACTTGAACGGAAATGAGATAAATGATATTTATTAATTCAACCTTATCAATGAAATTAAATTATTATCATTATTTTATATAAAGTTTTTTAAAAATTTATTTAAGATGATAAAGATATAGAATATATTAATATAAATTTAATAATGAAATCTGTAAAGTCAAAAATTTAGTTGGAATTAAACTTAATTTTATTTAAATATTTTGTATTTTAAAATAATGAAAAAGAATCCAAATGCTCATACCTTAATTTATTCAACTAGGCATAAATGTCTAATTATTATTTGACTAGAAGGGTACTGGCGCAATGCAGCGAGATACATATCGCTTTTAATGTTTCATTTTATTTTTTATCTCTAACGATGTTATAATGGTTTTGAAAAAGAGATTTTTAATGTTTCATTTAAAAAGCTCTTTTTTTATATAATTTTTTAATTATATTTTTAGTTTAATAATATAGTTTTTTATAAAAATAATAAATAATTAAGTATTTTCTTTAAACTTAATGATTATCCTAATTATATTATATATTTTTTATATTTAAAATGAAATGTTTATCCTGTATTTGATAATGTTTATCCGTAGTTAGTTACATGAATTCAAGAATTAAGCTTTAATAAGTTGTATTTATGCATAACTTCATTGTAATCTTGAATTCTAAGTAATATACATAAATAAATAGTACTAAATGCATAAAAAACGGTTTTTAAAAGTTTTTGTCAAATGCTTTATATAATAAACTCAAAGGGTACTCGCATAATGCAGCAAGATACATCTTAGTTTTAAGTTTCATTTCAATTTTTGTCTCTATCGTTGTTCTAAAACCAGAAAATGATTTTAATGTTTAATTTAAAAGTTCTTTTTTTTAATGTAATTTCTCTAATTCAAAATTTTTATCATAATTAAATTTAGATTTAATAACAAATATAATTTTTTATATTGATGAAAATTAAGTGTTATGTTAGAACTTAATGATTATCTTAATTATATTTTAGATTTTTTTGTATTTAAAATTAGATGTTTATATTGTATTTTATCATATTTATCTGTAGTTAGATATACGGATTCAGAAATGAAGTTTTAATAAGTTGTACTTACACATAATTTATTTGTAATCTTAAAAATTAAGTAATTAGTATTAAATAGCAGTACCTAAAGCTTAAAAAGTTATTTTTAAAAGTTTTTGACCAAATGCTTTATAATATAATATAGATATTAAAACACATAACATTCGGCCAACCCATATTAGACCAATCCTTTTTAAAATGTACTATATTTTCCCCATCTTTTGTTTCTTCTTGTTTGGAAACCTTTTATTTTCTCCCATCTTTTCCTAGTTTTCTTTGGCCATATTTCTTCAATTTTCAATTTTTGGGTTTATGTTTTTTTCTGTTAAAAAAATAGTTAAGAATTGATTTATTAAAGATGGAATCTGATTTTCATTTTAATGCTACGATTGAAATATTTTTTTATTTTTTTTATATCTTATCCTTATTTTTTAAATATGATTATGTGTTGTTTAATTTTACTTAAAATAGATTATTAATGTATTTGTGTGGGTTAAAATAGGCATGGGAATGAGGCGGGGATCTTGATCCATATCCCTGATCCCGATTCCTTAACTTCGTCCCCGTCCTCATTCCCATCGGGGAAACGGGAATCTTTTCCCCGATTATGTAAGTCATTTTAAAATCGAATATGCGAGAGACCACACACGTTAAAAATGTATCATATTTTCAATAAACCTAAAATCAAAAGAAATTTAATTTAATTTTAAAAAAAATCACATCATCATATAATATTAATAACCTAAAACTAAAAGAAATACAACGTAATCCAAAAAATATTTAACGGTCACGTGTACAAAAACATAACGAGTAATATAAACCCATATCGAGTAACATCCAAAACATATATGTTATTGTATTTTGATTTGACATCAACAATATTACACATTAACATCCAAAATAAATAACATTTTTAGATTCTAAACCTAATTAGAAAATATGAAATCATTAATTACCAAGTTAGTTGAAATAAATAATATATAAAATTTATTAATCTATTAATATATATATATATATATATATATATCATGTACGGGGCAGGGCGGGGAGTGTGATACCCGTCCCCGTCCCCAACTTGAGACAAACGGGGATCCCCGTCACCATCTCCGATTTATCGAGGAATCCCCGTCCCCAAACGGCACGGGTGGACCGGGTTCCCCGACGGGTGGGGGTCGATTCCCATGCCCAGGTTAAAACTATAATTTATGTCAATCAAATCGTTTATTTATGTCATGTTAGTTAATTATAACATCATATAATATAATCAAAACAAAGTGCTAATAATATAGTATGTTAATTATACAAACCAATTAGTTAAAAAAAATTGCCTCAAAGGCTTGCCTGAGGTTTGTAGGCTGAAGTGGATTGACATTGGCTATGTGGACCTGCTCGATGGTGCTGGCAGAGTTGGGTCAATGTCGATTGTTAGGCCTATTTGTGCGTCACGGTTACGGTGGCTAAGGCGATGCCCATCCCGGTTGAGACAGGTAAGGACAAGGTGGAGGAACCCACTTGAAGGCCAAGGTGCTATAGGAGGCCATTGTTGGTATCAGTACTAAGAACCAAGAAAATGATTACATGTCAGCGGTTGATCACGACATGGCGAACGACTGCGAGTTAGAGGTCGACGTGAAGAGGTGCCATGGTGGGGGCTATAGTGCTGTTGTGGGTGCTGGCTGCAACTGGGATCGATTGTCGCCTTATTCCAACCGGTAGAGTTAGATTGACCAGGGAAACTAACACAGCTGAAGAACTCGAGGATTCATCACAACCAGACTTTCGATGTTGCTCGAGTTCGAGCATGGTTTAGGAGGGTAGCGTCTGATGGATATAAGACGCGACAATATCATAGTCGGTAGGTAGACTGTAACGAAATTAATACAAAATATATGCACACCATTTTTACTAAAAATAAATATATTATGTTAATTAATAGAACTTGAATTTCCTTATTAATTTATATGAAATTATAGAAGTGGATTTGTGTTAATAAATACAAATTTTAGAGAGAAAAATCTATATTAATTGTCAAATAATCCTTTATAAACATGATATGAATAATAGAATAGTCTCAATCTTTTTATAGGCCATATTAATTTGTTAGTTGTTACACTTATACTAGAATTATAGATTGTCTTAACATAATAATAAACAAAATATAAAACTTCGTATCATATAAAAATCTTATAAATGAAAATAACAAAGACAAAGTCATAAAAAATAGCAAAAAGTCGTTTTTGTTTTTTATCGGCAAATTCTAGAATTAAATAGTTGTTTTTTTATTTTGAAAGGAATTATACACGTCTTCAATGAGATGGATTCATAGGTTGAGCTATATAAATTCAGGTCTCATACGCAAGTAAATTGGAACCTGAAATTTTGAGGTCCTGTTAAAAAATCAAGATTTAATATTCTAATCGACGACCCCGATGAATAAAAAGCAAAGATCATATACAACTTAATTAATTAATGATTTTAAAAACTATTTTTAATAAAATAAATATAATTTTAATCTTTATATAAGTTATAAAACATATTCGTAATGGTTATATTTGAATAATAATAATTAATATATAATAAGTTAAATTAATTAATATTAAAAACTAATAATTTGAAATTAGTTAATAATTAGAATTTAATATTATTTAATTATTATTATTAATAATTCACGATTATATTGTTATAAACTTCTAGCAATTAATTGAAATAATTGGAACTAACAAAAATCGTAGAATTAGATTCAAGTTCTGGATTTTAGATTGAGAGAGATCCAACGAAGTAACGAACTATGAATTAGTTATTCCCTTGATATCAAAAGACCTTCGTGGAAGTTAATTAAAGTAATTTTAATTTATAATTATAAACTAATATTAGTTAAATTAATATCAGTTAATTATATTTAATAATAAGGGGTGAGAAAATGACCAAAAATATTGTAACATTTTTAATAAGTTAACTTATCGTTGTCAAACATGACTTTGATAAAAATAAATAACAAGTTAACTTAATTTATATAGACAACTTAATTGATATAGAAGACATAATTCATACAAAACTTAGAGCATTTCAAACAAATATTTTATATTTTCTTTTCTTTTTTCCAAATTTAAAGATATCTTAATTCTCTTTTTCTTTATTATGATGAAGAGTTTAACATAACTATTGTAATAAACTTATCCCAATTCTCTATAATTTCTAAAAAAGTATAGCTAGTGGAGATATTTAATAAAAATTAAAATAAATAAACAACCCCTTCTAAAACTTTCTCACTTGGTTTATTTATATGCAATAATAATATGATATTTGAAGTAAATGTATCTTACTTATAATTGTATACCTTTAGATTTTCAGGTTCTATGTAATAAGATTATGGAATACCATGGAACATATTAAAATCTTGTAACATATTAAACAATCACATATTAACTCATAACAGAAATGAGAATAAATAGAAATCGAGAAAAAAATTACAATATTATTTGATGATCTCGAACACTATATTGAAGTCTTTTCAAAGGTGCATTCTTATTCTGGCAGGTCGGCCAAAATTCCAAAATTATGAAATCCAAGGATAGAATGAGATCGATTCTTTCCTGAATAGAGACGTGAAAATCAAAAATTGTTGATTTCATACTATCTAGTATCCACATATTAAAACATAATAAAATAAAAAAACCAAAGATAACAACTATAATCTTTATGTGGTGCCTCAGTCCTCAGATGAAAACAATTGAGTCAGAACGTGATGAAATAAAAACAGGTGAAACTCCATGATCACAAGCGATTTGACATCGCTTAAATTCGAACCTAGGACTAGATATGGCAAAATGGGTTCGGCCCCGGCCGGTTCCAGGCCTGGTTATGGCCCGATTTTTGGCCCGGCCCGATTTCAATTGAAAAAAAGAGTTGTTAGTTACTGCTATGTTACCCTTTTTTTTAAATTTTTGACTTTTTTTTTGTTTTTTTACCCTCCAAAACACTATAAATAATTTTTGTATTGTATGGGTTTAGACATCAAACTCACAAAGTAAAAAGCGTTCACAAATCTCTCTATAATTCATGTTTTTGACTAGTTTTTGATTTCGCTTTGTAATAAAATGTATTTTTAAAGTGTATTTGAGTGACCCAATAACATATCTTCAAAATAGAAAATTGTAATTAAAAAAAGTGTTTTTTTTACGATCAAGCTTCCTGGCGATACTGGATAATTAGGAACTGCATATCGCCTAGCATCTTTTGGGCCCGGTTTGGGACTGGTTTCAGGCCCGGTTACCCGAACCGGTTAGGAGTCAAGCCTAATTGGGCCATCATTTTACCTCCGGGATTGGTTAACGTGAACCGCGGGACCGGTATTTTGCCACCTCTACCTAGGACAATGAAATAAATATTCGTTAAAACCAAGATTAAATCATTCATAAGTATTTGTTAAACAGTCATTTTTTATTTTAAAATTAATTCTTACATAACCTACGAATCATTTCGTCCTCTTAATCATTCTAAATCCCATCTGGTTCTTGTTCAAATATCTGGATCATGATCTTGGAGACGAATTAATACGAAACATCTATGAAATCAAGTAAAATAAGTAGAAAAAAACAACTGAAATCGATTATGCGGTTGCTAATTCACGAGAAGCAAAAAAGTTCTTGGAGATCTCGTAGATCAATCTGGTCTGAAATTCTTCCATCGAATAACCATCGGAAATCTGCACAGTCCTACGAGATCTCGTAGATCCAAAAACATCTTCAGTTCCGCCCAATCTAACCATCATTTTAACGTAAGCGTTCTTCAACTTTATCCAGAGCCAGATCGGTGAAACTTTCTTTAATTGCAACCGTACTCGAATGGATTTAATTTTCCAAAACCGGCGGTCTCCATTTCTCTGTAACCGCCGGTATCTTTTCCGCCTCCATGGTCTGTTCAAGGTACCATTAAAAGTACTTGAAATTATTTCCATTTTTGTATAATTTTTGGATCTGCTTGAAATATTATGGTTATTGCATTGTGTGGCTATTTTGATGCTTTTGAGTGTATAGTCTATATAGAAAGAGAGATATGTGTTTGTTGAATTTAATTTTTGAATTAAAATTTTATATTCAGTTCATGTTCGTCTTTATTGACTAATATATATATATATATATATCCATGGATGATGTGATTTCTTGCTTGCAAAACATCCTTTTGCTTCTCAGTTTCAACTTCTGATTGAATGATTTGGTATCATCTCCTTAATTAAGTTTTTTAAGATTTCTTTAAATCTATAGAATTTTAGAGGATGTTTGGTTCATTAAATTCAAAGAACTTCAAGGGAATTGGAATGATCGTTCCTTTGACCAAATTCCAATTCATTTATTTGATTCACACATGTTGAAAAAGTAGGAATCTTTTTTTTTTGGAAAGGGTATATTAGATATTTGCCAAAACTAATCCCTGACATTTTAAGACTGCTAAAGCATGCATACTGAAATAATTTCCCAGTGGCCACAGGTTATTTGCGCCTGGATTCGAACCTGGGGTAGATGGGTTATCTAGCCTTAACCAGTATGCCACAAACCTTGTGGTTAAGTAGGAATCTTTTGAATTCCATACAGTAAAGATTTCATCATTCCACATGATATTAGCGGTGTAACTGATATGAGACAACTCGCGAGCTACTCGAGATCGACACGGTCAACACTCGACTCGAATGGTCTCGACTCGAACTTGACTGGTCATGTTAACGAGTCGAGTCGAGCTACCCAATACTTGACTCGAAAAGCTCATGAGATACTCGATTTTTTTATATATAATGGTTTTAAAATATAACTAGTTTTATAATGTAATTTGAAAAATATAATATAATATGTCTTATATTTTTAGATATATGAACAAAATTATGCATTTTTAACTATAAAAATAATCACTTATTTTTTTATATTAAAATCATAGCAAAACACTAAAGAGGTGTTGGTGAAGTTGTCCTACATTATAACAGAGATAGTGAAAGACCTCCTTATGGTTTGTAATTAATTGCTATTTTCGTCCTTATGGTTTGTAATTAAATTGCTAGAGTTAAATACAAATTTGGTCACTGTGGTTTACAAATATTAACACATAAGGTCCTTCAAAGATTTTTTTAACATCTAACATCCCTGTGGTTTTTATTTTATAACACTGAAGGTCCTCCATCCAACTTTTTTGTTAAATATTAACCTTTTAGCATATTTTCTTTATTTTTCAAACCACATGGACTAAATCTGTAATTTACTTTAAACTATATAATTATATTAATATTTTATAAATTATATAATTTTTGTATTTTATAAATTATATAACATATTTATATGCACCTAATATTTTTATTTAGAAATTATTTATATATTTATTTTTTATAAAATATATTTTGTATTTATATTTATATAAAAGATATAAATAATTTTATAAAATATATGGAATGTTCAATTTATATTAGAAGCAATTAATTTATTTTAATTGAATATATGGAAACTTCAAAATTCAAATACATAAAATATATAAAATATAAATACAAAATAATTTTTTTAAATATAAATATAATAAAATCTTAAATATATAAAAAACTAATAATTTGTAGATATACATATATACGATGAATAGAGATGGTGACGAATGTGAGACGGTAAATTTTTATGAGGATCATTTTGATGACAACGAAATTGTGCATGCTTGAATTTAACTTTTATATTTATATTTACCATATATATTTATATCTACATATTATTATTAATGTTTTGTATATTTAAGATTATATTTTATAAAATTTTTATTTTGTATTTTTATATATTTTATGTATTTAAACCTTCCATCTATACATATTTTATATAGATGTATATCTACAAATTATTGATTCTTGTATATTTAAGATTATATTATATAAAATTTATTTTGTACTTGTATTTATATTTATATTTTTATATATTTTATGTATCTGAATCTTGAACCTTTTGTTTATGTAATTTATATAGTGGTCTTATTTACTGTTTATGTATTTGAATTTTGAAGTTTTATATATGCAATTTGTATAATCATTTGTTTCTAATATAAATTGAATCTTCCATATATTTTATAAAATTATTTATATTATAAAATACATTTTATAAAAGATAAATATACAAATAATTTTTAAAATAAAAATATTAGATGCATATAAATATGTAATATAATTCATGAAATATAAAAATTATATAATTAATAAGATATTGATATAATTTACAGATTTGGTCCATGTGGTTTGGAAAATAAAGAAAATATGCTAAAAGGTTAGTATTTAACGGAAAAGTTGGATGGGGGATCTTCAGTGTTATAAAATGAAAACCACAGGGACGTTGGATGTTAAAAAAATCTCTGAAGAACCTTATGTGTTAATATTTGTAAACCATAGTGACCAAATATGTATTTAACTCTAATTGCAATTTTCATTCCTATGGTTTCTAATCATTTCTATTTTCGTCCCTGATACTAAATCTATTAAAAAATCTGTCCATTTAATCTAGGGGTAGTTTATTCTTTTTGATTATTCTTTTTCTTTTTGATTTATTAAGTAATTTTCGTTTTGCTATTTTCCCTTTTAATTTAATAAAACTATATATTTTTTGATAAAAGAACAAATACATAAAGTGTCCAATTAAAAAAAATTTATTTCATATTTTTGAAGAATGACGCGTCTTTTTGGATTTGTATTTTTAAAACATCTGCATTTATATGATATTTAAAAAAATGTTACAAAAGTTTGTTATATGACATTTGTGAAAAATTTACCTTTTTGTATGATATCTTCTTAGATTTATATTTAAAAAGATGTCATAAAAAATTTAACTGAATATTTTATTTTAAAATTGTTCTAAAAGCGTCGAAAAATATTTTATAAACTTGTTGTAACATATTTATATAACACATACATTTGTTTGTTATAACTGAATCACTTATGAGACCAAAAAATTATATATCTTATTAATAAAATTACATATATTTGTTTGGTAAAAATAGTCTAAAAATAATTAATTATTTGTACATATGAAAAATATAATCCTTTTGTTTGTAATGAGAATAAAAATTAAAATACTTTTATGTACAGTATACTCAACAGTTTGCATTTGAACGATGTTATTGATAGAAATCGCATTCATAAGAAACTAAAATTATAATCATAAAAAAATTTACATAAAAAACTAATTTTTTTAATTTTTTTAATTATTTTGTCATAATTAATAACAAAATAATATAATTCTATTAGAAAATATATAGTCTTATCATATTAAAAATATTAAAATCCCAAAAAACAAAGAAAAAATATATTTAATAAATCAAAAGAGAAAAATTAATCAAAATGACTAAATACCCCTAAGCTAGTTGGTGGTTTTTAACATATTTGGTCTTAAGGACGAAAACAGAAATAGATTATAAATCATAGATATGAAAATAGTAATTTCAAAACCACATGGACCAAAATCGCAATCAACCACAGGGACCAAAATCGTAGTTTACTTTAAAAAGAGAGAGTGAATAAAGTTTGTAACTTTGTTTTTTTGATGATAAAAATTGAGGTACATCTCTTTAGTTTTATAAAACTTGAAGGATACCTTTAAAATTTATAATAGAAAACCTTGAAATTTCATAAATTTCAATGGGTGAGTTTGGTTTGAGTTTGAGTTTGAGTTCGAGCTTAAAACAAGTTTGAGCTTGAGTTTGAGTTCAAAAAATTGCAATCGAGTTTAGTCTTTAATTACTCGCGAGCTTTCGAGTCGAGTTCAAGCTTGAAAATGGCTATCGAGTTCGAGTGAGCATCATTTACACCCCTACATGATATCACAAAGATTCCAATTCCTTTAACAATTATCTTCCAATTCCATCCAACCAAACACGTGGTCAAATTCAATTCAAATTGTTTCAGAGTCAAATTCTTTTAACGGATTCCAACTCCACCAAATTCTATTTTGGCGAACTAAACACCCTGTACATTCTTTTTCTTCTTTTACATGTATGCTATACTTCTTTTTTCGTCTTCCAGATTTAGAGATTTATCCATGATCTCTAGTTTTTTTCTATATTTTAGATAAGAGTTTAGCATAAGTGTTCGAGCAAACTGTTTTTTTTTAAACAACTGTTTTTAACATAGGTGTCAGAGCAAACTGTCTTTTCGTTCGTAAAAACTGTTTTAGCATAGGTGTTGGAGCAAACTGTTTTTTCCAAATCTCTAAAATTTCTAAAATAACATAGTTATTGAAGATATTCTTAAATATCTATTATAACAAAATTCTTGGAGATGCACATGTTACTCCTGTCATTGTCCCATCAAATAATTAATCTCCTTTTGGGGCGGCAAACTATATATGTTGGATGTAACCCAATCATGTAAAATTATATGGTGGTCGAATGTTACGATTTGAATTTTAAAAATAAATATGGACTTATAATATCTAGCAGCCATATAATAATTATATTATAATAATATCCACGTAATAATTGATATAGAAGTTTCTCTGCAATTATTGGATTATTGTCGAATGCTTGAAGTTTGACCAAACATATCGTGCCATAGATTGGGGTTTGACCAAAAACATCTCACTGCACGAAAGTTGTCTGTTACTAACTATATTCCGAGTAAAAATATGATTGTCGTGTAATGTTGTAGATAAGTGTCTTTGTAAATTGTTTGATGAAAATGACATCAGTGTTGCTAATGACCTAATGTTAAGGCAACGTAAAAGTTTCTTGTAGTCTTGAATGACATCCTTGATCCCTTACCTACGTCATGTGACTATATTTCCATCAATATTCTACAATTTCTACGCTGGAAATTTTTTTACATCTATCTTATCAGTTGACATATATTGGTGTTTAATTTCATTGTTAAAATTCAACCACAATTATTAACATATGGGTTTGACCTCTAGAGTTAAATTACTTTTTGGCCCATTTGCTCATGGCCAAATCCGTCCCATTAACAAGTTGGATTAACTTTTTAAGATGGTAAAAAATTGTTTGTGTTTACAATGTTAGGAAAAAAAAGATTGTTCCAACCTCATGCCTAATTGCTATCGAAGCCCACAAATGATCACATCTAAAATTTTAAGCTGACCAAAATATTCAAATGGAGGATAGAAATTTTGAATTTTTTTGGATAAAAATTTCTCCAAATAATTACAAATCATTTTCAAAAATAAGAAAAAATAGAGAATAAAGATTTTCTCAAATTCGGAGAAAAACTTTAAAATTTATTTTAGATGATAGAGAAAGATTATATGTATTAAATATTTTTACTTAATATAAATTTTAGATGAATTTTTTTTGAATTATATATAAGTTTTCTTAAACTTTCAATAGCTTTTACTTTATCTATAGAATTTCTGAAAAAATGGTTAAAATATTTCGTGCATATGAGTTCTAAAACACCTTTATTAACACATCTTCAATATATATATGCCTCTATGTATATATAGAGAGATAGTAAAGTATACTTTTGGTCCCTAAAGTTTCTTAAAAAAATATCGATTTGATCTCTTAACTTTATTTATTATAAAAGAAACCTTTTGGTATGCATTTTCTTATGGATTTGGTCCCTGATGCTAACGGTCGTCAATTGTCTCCGTTAAGAACGAGGGTAATTTAGTATCTTTTTTTTCCTTTTTTTAAACATTTTTTCAGACCATGAGGACCAAACCTGTAATTAATGAGACCTCTTAAAGTTGGTTTCCAAATCTGTTAATCGTGAATCGTCGGCATCGCAACCACCGGCCACCTCCATCGCCACTAGTTCCACCATCTCCACCACCTCCCACATCCTTGTAACCACCACTGCACTGGATCTGAGTCATGGGAACATTGGTATGAACGATGGTTGGCGAATGGAATCTGGTTATTATGGTCGACAAACGAGGTTATGAACGATGAATGGGATCTAGTATGAACGATGAACGGGCTCAGGTATGAACGATAGCTTGCGGCGAAAGGTGGCTGGAGTTGAAGGGGTTTCATCAGATACACACACACACACACACACACATATATATATATATATATATAATATGGGGCGAGTTCAAATGGAACTCAAATTTGATTGTGAACGTGAGAACAAATGAGAGCGCGACACGTGTCGAATAATCAAAGAAAAATTCAGACTGAATAAAACTGAATATAGTGTTTATTCGGTCTGAATAATCTACATTTCGACACGTGTTGCGCTCTCATTTGTCCTCATGTTTACAACCAAATTTGAGTTCGCATTTGAACTTTCCTCTAATATATATATATATATATAGGGGAGGGATCAAATGAGAACCACCCTTCCTCAAAGGAACAAATGAACAATTTATGGACCATATATGATGTGGGTACCACATAATATTAAATCATTTATGATTTAACATTAAATCATAAATTATTTAATATTATGTGGGACACATATCATATGTGATCCACAAGTGTCCCTTTGTTCCTTTAAAAATGCAAAGTTCTCATTTGAAACTCCCCCCCCCCCTCTCTCTCTCTCTCTCTATATATATATATAGACTTGGGATCACGTGAGACCAGATTGTTTCCGTGAGACACGTGAGACAACTCTTTTACGCTTGAAACTTCACAGCAAAAACACTATGAAGGTAAAAAAATTATGAATCTTGAAAGTACTTTTGATATGAAAGTAACCTATATAGTGTTTTTGCTGTGAAGGTAACATTCACAGTGTTTTTGCTGTGAAGGTTCACATTTTTTTTTACTTTTACAGTGTTTTTGCTGTGAAGTTTCAAGTGTAAACGGATGGTCTCACGGTCTCACGAAAACAGACTTGTCTCACGTGAACCCAGCCCTATGTATATATACACATATAGGGACGGTTTCAAATGAAAACTCAAATTTGGTTGTGAACGTGAGGACAAATGAGAGTGCGACACGTGTCTCATTCAAAGAAATATTATAGTATATAGTCAATTTGAATATACAAAGGAATATGCAGTCTGAATATTCCTTTGTATATTCAGACCGAATATATACTATATTCAGTCTATATTCAGTCTGAATATTTCTTTGTATATTCAGTAATATTGCTTATTTTGACACGTGTCATGCTCTCATTTGTTCTCACGTTCACAACCAAATTTGAGTTCGCATTTGAACTTTCCTCTCTCTCTCTCTCTCTCTCTCTCTCTCTCTCTCTCTCTCTCTCTCTCTCTCTCTATATATATATATATATATATATAATCGAGTATCAAGAACTAAAAAAATTAAAACAAAATTATATCCAATTCAACATATACTCTATTTTAATAATTTTTATATTAATTATATTATTAAAATATTTTATAAATTTGTCATTTCTATACAATTAGAAAAACCTTTATAAAAAGTTGTAGCATATTCAATTTCATTAGTATATAAACAATTAAAATAATACATAGAGTAAATTACACTTTTGGTCCTTTATCTATGCTCGATTTTTGGTTTTGGTCCCTCCAAAGGTAAAAGTATATTCATGGTCCCTCAAACGAGTTTTTGATAACACTCTTGGTTCGTCCGGCTAACGCCGTCCATATGGCTGCCGTTAGGCGTCCCATGTGCCACTCACGTGAGGGGCATTTTGGTCTTTTTACTTTTCCCTCTCTTTCCCTTTTATATTAACATTATAAAACCCTTCGATTTCTTCTCTAATCTCATTAAACTCAACTCAGTACTTATCTATTTGTCATCCTCATCCTCTTCCTCACCAAACAAATCGATCATCATCTTGACCTCCTGAAATACGAGCTGCAATCAAGGTTTCCATGGGGTGGGAAATAAGGGCTGGGTGCGATACTACAGATTATATTGAAATATACGGTATGTACACTATGCAACAATTTTGGTTTCTTGATCAAAACATGCAACCACCATTGAGGTTAGGTTAATGATTACTTTGAATGTAAAATTGCAGGTATTTATAAGACACTAATCTCGTTGAGGATACATCATGGAGGAGTGTTCACAAAGAAACCTGGAAGACAATACGTAAGTGATAAAACTCAATATGTAGATTTAGTGGACATTGATGTCTTTTCTGTCCATGAGTTAAATGCAATGCTTGATGAAATAGGCTACCATGACCCTGTACCCATGTATTATCACTTTCTGGTGCCTGACCAAGATTTGGATTATGGTTTGATGCCTCTAGGCAATGACCAAGATGTGATTGAGTTTTTCAAATATTTTCCTCAATGCAAAATTGCTGATGTATATATTGAGCATTGGAGGACAAACCTTAACACATATTTTAGGTCACCTAACTCTGGGAAAGTTGTAATAGAGGAGATTCCTGAAGATCAGTCACATGAAGTAAATAGATGTAAGAATAAATCTTTATCATGCAAGAAAAAACTTTATCTTGAATGGATTAATGAAACCCCTGGATTAGGAAGTAATGTGGATACAAGTCAGAAGGTTGGTGAACCTAGCTTAGATGACAACAATGGGATGGGTAGTAATGTGGATGCAAATCAGAAGGTTGGTGAACCTGAGTTAGATGACAACAATGGGATGGGAAGTAATGAGGATGCAAATCAAAAGGTTGGTGAACCTGAGTTAGATGACAACAATAGGATGGGAAGTAATGTGGCTGTAAATCAAAAGGTTGGTGAACTTGAGTTAGATGATGACAATGGGATGGAAAGCCATGTAGATGAACCTTACATAGTAGGTGAACCTGAGTTAGATGATGACAATGGGATGGAAAACAATACTAATGAAGAGAACATAGACCTGAATTGTTTGGACATGGATGATTTTGAACCTTTTGAAGATGACAACTATATTGAACATGGATTAGATGACAACAGTGACATGGATTATGAGGATGAATTAGATGGATTAGATGACAGCAGTGACATGGATTATGAGGATGAATTAGATGGATTAGATGATCACACCAATGATGATATAGAGGTTGACATGACAGGATTTACCAACAATGTTGACATGGAATTAGAAGAGAACAATGGGTTGAATGATAATCAAATAAGGGCTGATGACCAGTCTCTTGCAGCTGATCTTGAAGCCTTTGATAGTCCAATAAGGGATGATGATCCTGTGGCTGAGAGGAAAAAGGGACTGAAAAAGTTAAGGGAAAAGGCACCAAAAGATGGAAGTCAAGGTAAATGTGGGTTTTATATTGGACAGGTGTTTGGAACAAAGAAAGGGATTAAAAAAGCAATCCAATATCATGCTATTGAGAGTAGAAGACAAATTAAAATAGTGAAGAATGACCAAAGGAGGGTTAGGGCTAAATGCTTGGGAAAATTACCATCACTACATAAAGACAAAGGGGAGAGTAGTAAAGGCAAAAGTGTCAGGGCAAGTGGGAAACCCTGTCCATGGGTCCTACTCATATCCAAGGGCAAGGATGATGACACGTGGATGGTGAAGACATATAGGCCTGAACATAAATGCCTTCATTCTAGGGAAATAAATGCTTGTACAGCCACCTTTCTTTCCCAACAGATCATTGACCAACTAGTGCATAACCCAGAAATTCCAACCCAAGCCCTTAAACAGAGCTTGGAGAAAAAATATTCAATTAAGGTCTCCCATATGAAGAATTTTAGGGCTAAATCAATGGCTCTCAAGCAACTGAGAGGAGACTATGTTGGTCAATACAGTGTTCTAAGAGACTATTTGTGTGAGATTCAAAGAACCAACCTTGATATCACTGTGAAGTTGGAGGTAGAAACAGAGCCTAATCCTGCTAGACAAGATAGTTTAAGAGGATCTACATCTGTCTTGGGGCCTTAAAGAAAGGGTTCCAGGCTGGGTTGAGAGAATTATTAGGGTTAGATGGCACATTCATGAAAGGTCCATTTACTGGGCAATTACTAACTGCAGTTGGCTTAAATGGTAACAATGGAATATATCCAGTGGCATATGCCATTGTTGAGGCTGAAACAACAAGTTCATGGAGCTGGTTCCTAGAATACCTTCGAGATGACTTGGATTTGGCCCCAAATTCTAACTTCACATTTATATCAGACAGACAGAAGGTATGTATCCAAGTTTCTTTTTTAAGTTTCTGTTTAAATTTTCTATTTAAATTCTATATTTAAAGTTATGGATTTCATTTACAGGGAATCCTACCAGCAATAGAAAGGGTTTTCCCTTCTGCTGAGCATAGGTATTGTGTTAGACATATAAGTGAAAATATGAAACTTCAATGGAAGGGAAAGGTATTCAAAGACCAACTTTGGAAATGTGCCACAGCTACAACCGTACCACTTTTTGAGCATGCCATGGAAGAAATGAGGTTGTTGAGAACAGAGGTAGCTCAATGGTTAAGGCAAATTCCCTCTCAACATTGGACACGATCACATTTCACAGGTACTTAATTGTAATTGGTATGAAGTTAATTTATATTTTACAATATACTAATGTTATCAACCCTTGATTTCACAGGCAGGTGTCACAGTGATGTTCTTTTAAACAACCTTTGTGAAGTCTTTAATAGGCAGTTGGTGGATGGAAGGGACAAACCCATCATAACAGCCTTAGAATACATTAGACAATATCTAATGAAAAGAATGGCTAAAGTTCAGAGGTTGATAAATCCTGCTAATCGGCCCCTTACACCAATAGCCACAAAGATATTGGATTCAATAAAGGAGGAAACAACAAAGTATAGTGTTATATGGAATGGGGGTGAGATGTATGAGGTGAGTGGACCCAATATGGACCAGTGCATTGTTGATTACCAAAATAAGCATTGTTCTTGCAGGAGATGGGAACTGAATGGAATTCCATGCAAGCATGTTGTGGCTGTTATCTGGGATATGGAAAGCAATGGTCTTGCTGCTGAAGAACCTGAAAGATTGGTCCATGCTTCATACTGGATGGAAACATGGAAGAATGTGTATAAGTTCAAGCTGGAACCAATTAATGGTAGATTGATGTGGCCTAAACCACAGTGTCCCACCACACTTACTCCACTAAAGCATCATACTCAGATAGGCAGGCCAAAGAAAAAGAGAAACAAGACTGTGGAAAAGATAAGTCAAGCAAGCAACAAGGTACCAAGGGCTGGGATGAGAGGAAAATGTACCAGATGCAAGCATGTTGGACACAATGCAAGGACATGTAAAGGGCAGGCTAGTGGAAGTCAAGCTTAGCTGATTGGCACAATATTTGGACCCAAAAACTTTATGCTCATGTTATTTTGGCTGTTGTACTTTCTTTTGTAAATTGTGGTTTGAACTTAGTCTTTTGTAAACTTTGTGGTTGGAACTTAATCTTTTGGAAACTTGATGCAATGCAATGTGCTTATTATGGTATTAACTTATTTGTTTATTATGGTTTAGATTTGGGCATGAAATGCTTGGATTTCTTTTGAACATGATTGGATTTCCATATGTTTTGGTCTACACAGGTACTGGATTCCTTATGAAATGGTTGGGATTTCTTTTGAGCATGATTGGATTTCCCTCTGTTTTGGTGTATGCAGGTCTTAATTAAGGTCACATGTACTAGATACCCTATTGAACACAGATTTCCATCTGTTTTGGCATGAAATGTCATTTTTATTAAGGTCACATGTACTGGATACCCTTTGAGCATGTATTGAACACATATTTCCATCATTTAGTGCAAAAAAGTCTCATTTCATTAACTTTCCAGACTTTTACATAACTTAACCAACATAACCTTACAAAAGAGTCTAATACATATCTTGACCATCAACTAAGAAAGTAGAAAGAAACTATCAACATCCAAGTGATAAAACATAAAATCTTCCATCTTGTTTTTCTTTTCTAATTTCTGCTACAGAGCCTTCAAGCTTGTTCTTTGCCTTCAAAAGTCCATTTATAATAGTCATATCTCGAGTAGAAATGGGTGGGTCAACCCAACTAAAGAAACCACAATTCCAATCCTGTCACAAAAATACACAAAATGATACAAAAATCTTCTAGCTTGAATGTTTAAATAAGTGAAATCCTTACCTTTCCCGAACAACATTTAAATCGCCGACCTGGATTTGTTTCTGTCCACGATGTTCGAGTGACGGCAGGTAGACCACAGTTGCAGTAAATAGAATTTGGAACCATATGAGGAACCATCGTTGATCGGAGAGAAATCGTGAAGAAGCATATTGAGTTTGAAGCAAATGAGAAATGAAATTGAAGAAGAAGCAGATTAGGTCTGAAAGAGAAGAATGTTGGAGGGTTTTTATCGGATAAAAGGGAAAGTGAGGGAAAAGTAAAAAGACCAAAATGCCCCTCACGTGAGGGGCACATGGGACGCCTAACGGCCGCCATATGGACGGCGTTAGCCGGAGGGACCAAGAGTGTTATCCAAAACTCGTTTGAGGGACCATGAATGTACTTTTACCTTTGAAGGGACCAAAACCAAAAAGCGAACACAGATAAAGGACCAAAAGTGTAATTTACTCTAATATATATCTCTCCTCAATAATAAGTTTTAGAGACTTCTTTTAAATTTGAAATTTCTATATTAACATACACTTTAATATATTTGGTAAAGCAAAAATAAAACATCAATATCTTTACTTTAGCATAGTTATTAAAATTGCTTTTAAATCTTAATTCAAGGTTTTCTTCTAATAAAAATATATAAAAGGTGTAAAAGTAATAAATAATAAAAATACTAGACATAAATGTGTGGATGGCCAAAGAGATCGACAAGCTGACTTTCTAGAACGAAGAAACTTCTTTTCGGTCATCGCTCACTTATTTTTCGTTGGTCAATACAAAACCAAAATTAAAATTGTAGTCCTACCAATAATACATAAATTACATATTTGATCCATGTGTTTAGAGAAATTAACAACTAATCCCTACCGTTTATTTATTATAACGACAATCATCGAGGTTTGCAATTCGTTACAGACTGGAATCCCGACTTCTAACTTTGATAAAACAAACTCCATGAAGTGACGGACGTTTTGGAAATGTTGTGGATGTTCGATTATCCAACGACTTCAAAATGTTCTTATTCAGCAGAATCTCTATAACGGAGATAGGAGGAGGAACCAATTTGTAACGAATTACAAAATATGGTTATTGTTAGCATAATAAATGAAATGCAGGGACATCAACCATTATTTTTACTATAACAATAGGGCCAAATATGTAATTTACTAAATTTTATTATAACCCATCAAGCAATATTGTTTTTCAATCACCAATTTTGCGTGATTCTGTGGTTTAACTAAAATTAAATAACATGATATGTTACAGATAATTAAAATCCATCGTTAAACGAATTTGCTTGGCTTCCAAGAATGTGACCAACACTGTTTTGTTTTGGTTGGCAACATGATCAATTTTGAATTTTGATTTTGTTAAATTCGACTTTGTTGACTATATGCCACTTTTATGGTCAACAAAAGTTTAAATCACACATGGGTTTTGGATCTCAAGAAATCATTAAATGGGGTCTCACTTCATATCTACATATGTATAAATAACCATCAAAAGCATTTCTTCCAACATAACGATTATAACTCCAAAAGAAACACAGATACAAAATAATTCTTAAAACCAAAGAAATGGAAAATATTTCAAGAAGTCTTTCGAGAAACCTTTCAAGAAGTATTTCAAGTTTTGCTGATGCAAATAAGGTTTGGAGGAGAACAACAAATGGAGGATTTGACGGCGGGAGGAGCATGAAGACTGTTCATCTTGGAGAGGATAACCATGGCGTATTTTGGAAGATCAAAAAGATGTTTAACTTCACCAAATCCAAGAAACATACTTCAAAGAGTACTGGATCTTCAAAGATTGCAAGTTCTGAGGACGAGTTTCAGAGCAGACTACTTTTCGAAATTTACAAGAACATGTCGTCTACTCGTGAACTCGGTTCATTCTAGAAGCTAGACTCCAATATTTTTATTTTTTTCCGATTTGTTTTAAAATTCTTTGAGGTTTAAAAAATTGTTTATAAATTGAATTATACTTATTAAATACTTTTTAAATCTCTCAATGTAAGTGGTACAATACACAAGATGTAAACCAATTATAGACGTAATATGCATGTATGTCTGGTGTTCAAAAACAATATTCTTTTTCTTAATAAAATATGTAAATTATAATAATAGATCTTTTGTTGAAATAAATCTCTTTTTATTTTATTAGTTGTATAAACAAATAAATATTGGAAATGATTTTGCACATGCAAACGTATTTTGTCTTGTTGGTATTTTATGCTTTGAGGCTTATTTTTATCACTATAAATTGTATCATCAATTTATGTTATTGGCGAAACACATTCATCCAATAAAAAATATTGATTATAAGAATCTGGAGAATCAAAAAATAACAATATAATAACTTTTATATAATGTAAATAAAATCATGCAGATTGATTTTATGATTATACATCATCTTTAATTAAGTACATCAATTTTGCCTTTGTTTTCCTTTTTCTTAATCCAATAACCCAATATTATCTGAATTGGCATCAAAGGACTTCTTCGTTTAAAAACGTATCAGTCGAGGGGGAGAGAAGGAGAGGCAACTAAGGATAGACTTGATGGTCTTAGCATTACGAGGATATTACCTCTGATAATGTTTGGAGGCCACGTATTAAGGATAGCAGATTTTTCTTAGAGTTTATTAGTTAATGCATGTGGGATCGAGGTTGTAGAGGTAGAGGCTGTGTTGGGAGATGCGACTCTTTTGTTGGTACATAGAAGGATCTCTTATGCTTTAGAACGAACTAGGCATAGATAAGGGTTCCCTGCCCAGTTTCTACGGATGTCTTTATGCTTAGTTTTTAATTATTATTTTGGAAAGGTGTCACAGGCTATGCTTGAACTAATCATGACAAATTATGACTACAAGACATCAGCCTTAATAAACTTAGTGGCCACAATTGTTGTGTACGTCTGGATTCAAACCTTGGGCATATGTGATATTTCACCACATCCTCCAGGACCTTAACCACCACGCCACGTCGCTTGTGGTTAATTTTATCTCTTCTTTTGTAGTTCAACATTTACTTTCACAGTCGTGGTTTTTTTTATCTTTGTTATGTGTCTACCTTCTTCCTATTACTCTTTGCACACTTTAATGGTAATCACTACATTTACTCAATATCAAGATCCTGCCAACCTTCTTTTCGGTATTTTCGAAGCTCCCAAAATTTCCATCGAGTCTTCTTATTCTCTCTTAATTAAAAAAATTGTAAGTTGGGTATCTCGCCCGATAGTTAGGAGCATCCATATGCCTTAGGATGGCTCGACAAGTAGGACTCCTTGCCTAAAAGTTAGGAGTGTCTATATGCATATTTTTAGGTTATGTTTTTTCTTTTAAAGTTTGACTTATGTATTTTATTTTTTGGCTTTTATCTTTTATGTTGCTTTTTGTCTTTTTTATGTTAATCGCTATTTTTTCTTTATCTTGAGATTCTTTCAATCTTTTTATGCTCTTCAAACCTCCCAAAATTTTCCATTAGACTTTTTGTTTCTCTAACTTTTTTTTACAAGTCGGGTGTTTTCAGGATAAAAATTTGTGTACTTTAATTGACATAACATATCATTATGCCATATTTTTAAGTGAGATACGTAATATATATTTTCTTTTCTTCGATTATTTAGGTTTACTTCGAATATATTTAAAAAGAAATATATGAAAATATTCGACAAGCCTCAAAAATGGCTAGAAATATTTTTTGTTTGACTCCTCGAAAAGGTGAATGAGTAAACCGGTATCATTCTAGTTGAAAAGTACGAGAATTAATAAACAAACATTAAATATCAGTTGAAGATTATTTTGCAAATAAAAATCATAACTTGGAATTTCATAGTCGTGATAGTTATGAATTTATTTTTCCTTTTGAAAAACAATAAAATATTCTTCATCAATAAAATCGTACATAAATCATGATTAAATTTTTTAAAGGAGAGTATGAGAAAGTCTTTTGTCGTAAAAATATTTAAATAATAATTTCATATTTGTTTACATTAAATATTATAGTTTTGAGTTATTAAATGGGAAAAATCTAAAAAAACTCAACGAACTATCTGATTTTGATTGATTAAGTCCTTAAACTATTTTTTTGAATAAAAAAACCCTTAAACTTTCTGAAACCGGTTAAATACATTCTTGTAACCTGTAATAACAGGTTAATGTGATAACAACTTGAAAAAAGTCTAAAAAAATCCAACGAACTATCTGATTTTGAATGATTAAGTCCTTGATTTTTTTTAATGAATAAATTCCAAAAAAAAAAATCTAAATCTTTTTACCAAATTAATT
Organism: Silybum marianum; assembly: GCA_036898165.1. Taxonomy (NCBI): domain Eukaryota; kingdom Viridiplantae; phylum Streptophyta; class Magnoliopsida; order Asterales; family Asteraceae; genus Silybum; species Silybum marianum. The sequence continues at coordinate 48,243,411 of CM072530.1, read as the reverse complement.
TTTTAACTTTCTTTAAACAAATAAATTTCAAACTTTTTTTTGAAGAAATAAAATCATGAACTTAACTTTGAACAAATTAATCCGAAACATTTTTTGAACAAAATCATAAACAAAAAATATATAATTTCTCTTACCGACAATAAAGTGCAATGAATCAATTAAATGAAGAAAAATTATACCATTTCCATTACTAATTATGAAACATATAAAAGTCATACTTAAACATAAAATAGATACATATAAAATATTTATACATAAATTTTTTTGAACGACAATAACACACACACGTTCCCGGGGTATCCGGGATCCATTCGGGCACCCGAGTAATCCCCGGGGACCAGGATCCACCACAGAGTGGTAGGCCAAAGTCTGGATATCGCCACATGCAGCTGCGGGAATTCAAATCCGGGTAGTCAGGGATGTCATCCAGACATCCACTACTTATACCATTTCCATTACTAATTATGAAACATATAAAAGTCATGTATAGAACATAAATAGATACATATAAAATACTTATACGTAAAAAAATTAAGTTAATGAATTTGATTTATGCTTTGTAATTAGTATTGAAAATGATATAATTCATCTATATTTAATTGATTTATTGTAATTTGTTTGTCGGCGAGAAAAATTATATATATATATATATATATTTGTGATTTTGTTCAAAAAAATTCCGCATTTATTTGTTCAAAATTAAGTTCATGATTTTAGTTTTCAAAAAAAATTTGGGATTATTTGTTAAAAGAAAGTTCAAAAATTAATTTGGTAAAAAGATTTAGGAAAAAAATTCGGGATTTATTCGATAAAAAAAATCAAGGACTTAATCATTCAAATCAGATAGTTTGTTGGGTTCTTTTAGACTTTTTCCAAATTTTTATAATATTAACCTGTTTTTACAGGTTATAAGGATGTATTTAACCGGTTTCAGAAAGTTTAAGAGTTTTTTCATTCAAAAAAATAGTTTAAGGACTTAATCATTCAAAATCACATAGTTCGTTAGGTTTTTTCAGACTTTTCCCTTGTTAAATTGAACTTTATTGAAGCTTCCAACAATTTGCAAAAGACTTCATTCATCGTCGACAACAATTTTGATTTTTGATATTTATAGAAATCGACTTTGTTGACTTTCTAATACTTGTATGGTCAGCAAAAAATGGTCAAACAATCAACTCACCACATGACCAATTGATCACAATCCTCACGATGAGTTTCACAGCCGTCTGTTTTTTGAATTTCTTTTTAAGAAAGTGTATTTTAGGTATTTGCCTAAATTAATCCCTGGTAACTTTAATACTGTTAAAGCATGTATCCCCGAGATAATTTTCCAGTGACCACAAGTTGCTTGTGCCTGGATTCGAACCTGTGATAGATGTGTTATTTAAGCTTATCTCTCACAAGACTTAACCCGTACGCCACAAACTTTGTGGTTTGTTTTTTTGAAATTTATAAGAACATGTTGTCCAACCATGAACTAGGCATCCTTTAGGAGCCATATCACAAAATTTTCATTTTGTTCTTTTTGTTTGCAAAATTAAAGCTTTTATAGAAGAAATTGTAAATTATCAAAATATTGTTATTTAAAACTTTTGTTTGATTCTTATTTTGTACAATGTAATTAACAAGTTACAAATAAAGTTATGATTTTATTATGGACATGGCATGACACCCGTACACATTTACTATCATCTCTTTAAAAAATATGATTTCAAACTAAATAATTTGAATTTGACTCTAGTCGAAAGGATTTTGAATTAAAAGGAAAAAAAGTCTATACAAGTATTATAACTTTACAGGAAAATGTTTGAAAAAACCCAACAAACTATCCTATTCTGAATGGTTAAGTCCCTAAATTATTTTTTTGAATGAAAAAACTATTAAACTTTCTCATTTTGAATGATTAAGTTCCTGAACTATTTTTTTGGATGAAAAAACATTAAACTTTTTTTATTTTGAATAGAAAAACCATTAAACTTTCTTATTTTGAATGATTAAGTCCCTGTTTTTTTTTCAAGAAAATTAAACCATCGAATTTATAAAAATTGATTACTTACAACTTTTAAACATAGATAAATTATCTTTAACCGGTTATCTTTTAATTATCTCTCTTATGATGGATAAAAAATAGATCAAAAAAGAGGAAGATCGATGGAAGGAGCCAACAACGTGCTAGGCGAAATGAAAAGCAGACAACGTTGAGGTAATGTGGAGTGACGAGGGGGAGCGATACAATTGTTTGTTAGGGGTTTTAATTGCATAGAGTTTTTGGAACGGAAAAACCGATTTAAGTTTATTTTACTTAAAAACTTTTTTAGTGAGTTACAAATAACTTATTTTAAAAAATATGTCGTTACTAATTTTTAAAAGATCGATAGTTTATTTATTAAAAAAAATTAAGGACTTAGTCATTCAAAATAAGAAAGTTTAAGGATTTTTTCAATCAAAAAGTTAGTTTAAGGACTTAACCATTCAATATGAGATAGTTTGTTGGGTTTTTTTGAACTTTTCCCAACTTTATAAATCCAAACATACATAGAAAAATTAGCACTAGTAATTCTCTTAGGCAACAACGTTTGGTTTGGTGGAATGATTTTGAAGAATCTGGATTTCATGAAAAGATTTAGGAGGCGTTTGGTTCACGGAATGGAATTCGATGGAATTGGAATCCATCAAAGGAATTTGACTTTGAAGGAATTGGAATGGAATTTGATGGAATTTGACCATGCGTTTGGTTGACAGGAACTGGAATGGAATCTCGTAAAAGAATAGAAATATGCATCTATCGGGAGTGGGGGTGACAATTGTGATGAGGACATTAGTGGTGGGTGGTGGGTAGGTGGGTGGGGTAGGGTGTGGGGGTGGATGGCGACTACGAGTATGCCGGCAAAAAATAGTGATGTGGTGGGTGGTGGGTGGGGGTGACGGTAGCGGTACCGGTGGTGGAATGATAATATTAATTGATGGTGGTGGCGGTGTCGGCAGCGGTGGCGGTGTCGGCAGTGGTGGCAGATATGTTGCCGATGAGGGTGGGGCGGGGAGAGGGTGGTGGTTAAATTTATTTTTGTCTTTCTAAAAGAAATTTATAAATTATGTTGCATTTGATACGAAATGGAATTCAAAATCCTTCACATATGTTAAGGAATGATCAAATCCATCAACCGTGGAATTCGGTGGAATCCGATGGAATCCGATCTATTCATTCCGCGAACCAAACAGCATTAAGTAATTCGGTCAATGGATTTGGCCATTCCAATTCCTTCCAATTCCAACGGATTCCGTGAACCAAACAGCCCCTTAGAATTGGAGAGGTTTGGATTTGAAAAGGATTTTGAATCTTTGATTTGTTTGATATGAAATAGAGATGGCCAAATGGGCCCGGCCCAGCCCAGGACCGACGGAGGACCGGGACCGGGACCGATAAAAGCCCGGTCCGGCCCGGGACCGGTAAGGACCGGTTATAGGACCGAAAACCGGGACCGATTACACTTTTGGAGCGATTTATAGGACCGGCCCGGGACCGGTTATGGGACCGATTGGGACCGGCCCGATTTTTACAAAAAAATTGTATTTTTATATATATTTTTTATATATGTATTTCTAACTTTCTAAGTGTATTCGATTGAAATATAATTACAATTTATAATAAAACGTATTTTTAAATGTATTTGACTAAAAACCAAATATAAAAATATAATAAACGTATTTTTTAAGTGTATTCGTTTGAAAACCAATTATAAAACTACAATAAAACATGTTTTAAGGTGTATTTGAGTGACCCAATTGCATATATATAATGATTACATATATAATATATTAAATTAATAAATAGAATTAATGTTTTTATAAAAAACAATTTTTTATTGAAAGCCCGGTTTAGGACCGGTTTGGGGCCGGGCCCAGGACCGGTTTTCGGGACCGGTTACGAAAACACACTAAACGGGCCGACTTAAAATTGTTAGGACCGGGACCGAGACCGGGACCGGTCCCAAAAAGCCGGGTCCGAAAATCACTGTTGAGGCCCGGGACAGATTGAGGCCCGGCCCGGCCCGAGCCCGGTTTTTGGCCATGGTGGATATGAAATGGAATGGAATTCCATTCTTTATAACCAATTTATAAATAAATATAAACATACGTAAATTATCTTTTTATTACTTTACAAAACAAATTAATGTTTTTAACATACTTTAAAACATTATTAGTAAAAAATTCTATAAAATCCCGTGAAATACAAACCATCCTCATAGGATTTTAAAATCAATGTTTATAGGATTTCAATGAAATCCCGGAATTTCAAATTTAGAAAATAGGACCTACATGCATTGTAAATGAACACTTTAAATATAAAATCCTCATAGGGCATTGCTAAATGAACACTCTTTTTTGGGTCAAATCATGCATAAAATATAAAATTAAAAGTTAGATATATATAAGTATGAAAATGAGATGTGTTTAATCAACAATAAATTGGAAGGTTCATTTAAACTAATCTTAAACATAATAAGGTTCAAAGACTTAGACATCCATTTAGACTACAACCGCACTTTTCATAACAAGAATACATAATATATTAATACTGAAAATAATATAATTTGGGTAAAGTCATCTCACTCTTTAATCTTTATCAACTAAGCTATATACCAGAGACACTGAAAATAATATAATTAGCTTACATGGATACTAAGTACTAACTAAGTGTATATTTTAGCTAGACCTTATCACTACTCCTGCCAAAATGATGATCTTGTTGTTTCCTAAAATAAACGTTACTAGTCACCTATTAGGCTTAATAAATTCATAATTCTTAATGTAAAACTTCTTTTAAAACACATCATCTAGGGTTTGTTTGTTAGCAGCCTAACGAGTTTAACGAGACTCATAACTTATTTGGTCAACAATACATGACTGTTTGTAGAGGTTTAATGATTTAGAAAGTGACATATTCAGTAGTAAGCTTCTTGGGGGGGGGGGGGGGGGGGCTTTATGCAAAAAGTCAAGTTTTTTGAAACCCGTCCTCCCAATTAAAAACACTCTTTCTATCTACTAAATTCTCTAAATACATACATATATATATAGGGGTGGGTTCAAATGTGAACCTATCTTTGATTGTGAACATGAGGACGAATCACAACCATCCATTTTAAATCAGATCAAAATACAAGGGAGAAAATTCGCGGTGGCATTTTTGTAAATAAGTGGAAAACTCAGGTCATGACTTAAATCCTAAATATAACCTAACGATTTAAATAAGAACCAGGCATCATCTTCTTCTCCAAATTTCTTCATAATCTTCCTCAAATTTCTTCATCATCTTCACCAAATTTCTTCATCATCTTCCCCAAATTTCTTCATCATCTTCCTCAAAAGAAATTTTACTTCCGCCCCAAATTTCTTCATCATCTTCCCCAAAATAAATTTTCGCACAAGTTTGTTTTTGTTTTGTGTTCCTCCTTTGAATCACAAGTCTTTTCGTTTTCAGATCCAGATTCTTTTTTTTTGATAAAGTGTAAAAATGTTATTCAAATGTTTTTTCCCTTTTAATATGATTGTTCATCATTTTATCACAGGAAGTTTCTGAATATAAGCATAAAATGTTATGCTTATATTCAAACTGAATATAAGCTACAATTATGGGTTTGTATAATTGTAGCTTATATTCAGTTTGAATATAAACTAAAATTATGTGTTTGAATAATTGTAGCTTATATTCAGTCTGAATATAAGCTAAAATATGTGTTTGTATAATTGTAGCTTATATTCAGTCTGAATATAAGCATAAAATGTTATGCTTATATTCAGACTGAATATAAACTAAAATTATGTGTTTGAATAATTGTAGTTTATATTCAGTCTGAATATAAGCATAAAATGTTATGCTGATATTCAGTCTGAATATAAGCATAAAATGTTATGCTTATATTCAGACTGAATATAAGCTAAAATTATGTGTTTGAATAATTTTAGTTTATATTCAGTCTGAACATAAGCATAACATTTTATGTTTATATTCAGAATGAATATAAGCTACAATTATGAGTTTGTATAATTGTAGCTTATATTCAGTCTGAATATAAGCTAAAATTATGTGTTTGTATAATTGTAGTTTATATTCAGTCTGAATATAAGCATAAAATATTATGTTTATATTCAGTCTGAAATATAAGCATAAAATGTTATGTTTATATTCAGACTGAATATAAGCTAAAATTATGTGTTTGAATAATTGTAGTTTATATTCAGTCTGAATATAAGCATAACATTTTATGTTTATATTCAGACTGAATATAAGCTACAATTATGAGTTTATATAATTGTAGCTTATATTCGATACGAATATAAGCTAAAATTTGAAGTTTAATAATCGTAGCTTATATTCGATGCGAATATAAGCTACAACTAGTTGTTTGTATAATTGTAGCTTATATTCAGTCTGAATATAAAGACTCTTAGTGTTTATATTCAGTCTGAATATAAGCTACGATTTTACAAACTTCAAAATTTAGCTTATATTCAGTCTGAATATAAGCTACGATTTTACAAACTTCAAAATTTAGCTTATATTCAGTCTGAATATAAGCTACGATTATACAAACTTCAATTTTTAACTTATATTCAGACTGAATATATACTACAATCTGGTGTTTTTATAATTTATGTTTATAGATCCAGTTTGAATATAAGATATAGATCGACGCATCTTCAACATTGAAACCAAATTCTAGGTCTGTATTTTCGAAACATGTAACATAATCGCAATCAACAAAAAAGTAGAATTTTCAACTGGATCACAATCGATTTAATTTCAGAAATCGCAAATCCAATTAATAAAGTTCTTCACAGCAATGAATCTGATTAATAGAGAAGAAGACGATTAACAGAGAAGAAGACGATTAACAGAGAAGAAAACGATTAACAGAGAAGAAGACGATTAACAGAGAAGGAAGAAATAAGCGGGAGTGATATCAAAGAGCAGCTTGATTTTTTTTTCCAGAATTACCCCTCAAGCCACATTTAAAGAGGAGCTTGAATATGGCTTAGATCAAGGGCTGAGATCTGTCCTCATGTTCACAATCGAAGATAGATTCACATTTGAACTTTCCTCTATATATATATATATATATATATAGATGAGGGATCATACGAGAACCACATTTTTTAAAGGAATAAAGGAACACCTTGTGAACCACATATGATGTGATCATATTAAACCAGAAATGATTTAATATTATGTGAGACCCACATCATATGTGGTCCACAAGGTGTTCCTTTATTCCTTTAAATTTACAAAGTTCTCATTTGAACCTTCCTCTATATATAAACAGATTAATCCACACATACAACCTTATCTATACAGGATTTAATCGAAACCAACAAAATAACTCTTAGTCACCTTACCTAATATAACAACTTGTTTACTTAACACCATATAAATCACCATAAATTGCATACACCATACATGATATAATATGGAAGCATATCACTATAATGCAGATTATATATATGAACACCAAAGCATATATTTTTATAAGATTTTGTACAACATAGTGTGAGATTGTAAGTCAAATCTCTTTGTAACATGGTTGAGATGGGTCTGCCCAATGATTATGGCTCCTGTTTTGGGCATAGCTCACCCTCTCATAGTTAGTTGGGGAAATGTGAATCAATCCGAACCCGAATGTAGTTTTGGTGCTAAATTCCTTTGAGGATCGGTTGACTGTTAGTTAAAAAGTTCGGTTTTCATAAAAATCTTATTTAAAGTTAAATACCAAAATATACCATGTAAAGCACCAAATTCGAACTTAATCCTCCCTCCTTATAACTTATTACCATTCACTCCTTAAAATTCCTTCATTCCATACTTGACACAATCCATCCCTATACTATGTATTCATTTCCTCAAAATATGGAGTGTTGCATTTTGTCTATGTTTTTTTGTTAGAAATGTATATATATAAAACAAGAGACTTCACTGACGAAAAAATTATTGGTAATTCGTTGGAAAAGTCATCATCAGCGAATTTCTTCACCAGAGAAAACAAAATTTTTATTTTACATATTTTAAAAGTAAATTCCTTAGAATTGGGTTTTATTTTGCAATGACACAGAAATCACAATATTATTTCCTCTAAAAACTTAAAAAAATATAAATACAAATTAAGAAGACGTTTGATTTGTCAAAATAATTAAAGCTTGAATGAATTTTTATTGGAATGTTATCATATTTGATTAAATACTAATGTAATACATGTAATGAATTAGAATTTGTTTGTTTGTTTGTTTTATAAAATATTATAGCTTACGTATTGAAAAGACACTACAATAAAGTTGGGTTTATAGAACATCACCAATAAATAAGCGTCCTAATACACCACTTTATAGAACACAAATTATAGGACCAAAAAGTAAAGTGTCCTGTCTAAATGCGTTGTAGTAAGTTTATAGGACGCTTTTGGGCGTTGTAACAAGTTTATTAGAACACTTTTAATAAAAAGTTTCGCATTAGCTAGTTTATACGACACTTTTGAGAAATTGTCCTATAAACTCATCTTTTTATAAAACACTTGTGTCTTTTTTTTGAAAGGGTATCCTAGGTATTTGCCTAGATTAATCTCTGACAATTTTAAGACTACTAAAGCATGCAACTCTGAGATAATCTCCCAGTGGCCATAAGTTGTTTGCGCCTGGATTCGAACTTGGGGTAGATAGATTATCTAACTCCATCCCTCATAAGCCTTAACCAGTACGCCACAAGCGTTGTGATTAGAAGTGTATTATAAAATAGCTAATGCGACACTACCCTTCTATCTTTCGCATGCTCATGTTTCATAGTCATAGCCGCAAATGTTGACCAGATAAAGGGCTATGATCATTTATTTTGCTTCTCAAATATTTACCATTTCTCAAAATGAATTTTTCCATATATATATATAGAAAGAGGTTCATGCGAGGACGTTAACAATTTACGAGAATGCGAGGACAATCCTCAGTCAATCATTTTGTACATGAAACTTTTCATGTACAAAATCACATATGATTCATGTATAAAATCACATATGATTCACGTACAAAATCATATATGATTAGCCGCGACTTGACAACAGGAAAAGTCACGTTGTCCTTTTTTATGCTTACAAAATCACATATGATTTTGTACATGAAATCATATATGATTTTGTACATGAAAATATTTATGTACAAAATTATTCTCGTAAATTGGTACCGTCCTCGTATGAACCCGCCTCTCTCTCTATATATATATATATGTGGATGTTCAAATGAGAAGTTATAAATATTTGAGAAGTAAAGAATTGATCTTAGCCCTTCACCTGATCAACATATGTGGCTTTGACCATAAAACGCCGGATAATTTCTCACATGAGTATGCGAAATATAGAGGGGTGGTTTTGTAATTTTTACAAATAAGTGTCAAACGGGTTCATATATGAACCCATGTGATTCACATATGTTCATATGTGAACCGGGCATATATGAATCAGTTAATTAGTTCATATGTGAATCAATTACATAAATTCACATGTAGTTCTTATGTGAATCACATGGGTTCATATATGAACATGTTTGCTGACTATTTGTAAAAGTTACGAAACTATCTTCTTTATTTTCCCATAATCGTAATTTTTGACTAGTCAAAGCCGCAATTATTGACCAATCAAATCCAATCTTAACCGTATAAATGACTATGATCACTTATTTACTTCTCAAATATTTACCACTTTGCAAAATAAACTTTGACTATATTATCTATATAGAGGTCCTTCAAGTGTTAACCCAATAATTTGTGTTAACCATGTTAACACATCGTTCACTGGTGAACACCATTCATCATTAGTGAACGAATGGTTCCATACATGCATGCTCGTTCACTGATGATCAACACCATTCGTCAGTATACGAGCATCATGTTCACTAGTGAACGAGCATGGTGTTCATCAGTGAACGATGGTTTAACACGGTTAGCACAAATAATTGAGTTAACACTTGAAGGAGCCTCTCTCTCTCTCTCTATATATATATATATATATATAGAGAGAGAGAGAGAGAAAGAAAAAAGTTCAAATGTGAATTCAAATTTGGTTGTGAACGTGAGGACAAATAAAAGCATGACACGTGTTTGAATGTAATTATTCAGACTGAACAATCAAAGAAATATTCAGACTAAATAAGCATTATTCAGACTGAATAAATAGTCTGAGTATTTTTTTTGATTATTCAGTGCGAATATGATAAGTGTCGCGCTCTCATTTGTCCTCACGTTCACAACCATATTTGAGTTTTCATTTGAACACTCCCCTATATATATATATATATATATATATATATATATATATGACACGTTTCAATTGCAAACTCATCTATTTGTGCAAACTTTGCAAATCATTATATTTTAAAACAATTTATATATTTATGGATAGTTATCATAATTTATTAATTATGGTTGACCTATATATGGAAGATGATAGGTTCATTAATTATGATCATGACTTTGAATTAGGAAACAAAATAATGAATTATGATAACTATTCATAAATATATCAATTGTTTCTTAATATAATGGTTTGCAAATATTTATACAAATAGATGAGTTTGTAATTGAAAATTTGAAATCAACTCTATATATATATATATATTTTAATATTAATATCAATATCAATATTAAAATATATTATATAGATATACTATATAATATATAAAAGATAGAGTAAACTACATACTTGGTCCCTAGGGTTTATTGGTTTTAACAGTCCGGGTCCCTAAAATGAAATATCTATGACTTGCATCCTTGTGGTTTCCATTTCATAACGTATTGGGTCCCTAAAACTAACTTTGTTAGACTTTTTCTGTTAAGTAGGTTAAGTAAGAGGGTCATTTTGGTCATTTTAAGTTTAGGGACCAAACATGTAATAAAAACCATAGGGACCAAACATGTAACTTACTCTATATTATATATATATATATAATTATTAATTAATAATATATATATTTATATATTATATATAATTTATCACCATAATTTTCACAATTTTTTTTATAACATTGTTTTTTTTATTACAACAATATATTTTTAATTTTGTATTTTTATTATGGCATGATAGTTATATTTTTCTTTATTATAGCAACGTATATTCAAATTATTTTTTTATTATGGCATTATAGTTACATTTTTCTTTATTATAACAATATATTTTTAAATTATTTTTTTATTATAGTATTATAGTTACATTTTTCTTAATTATAGAAATATGTATTCAAACTATTTTTTTTATTATGTCGTTATAGTTACATATTTTTCTTTATTATACCAATATACTTTCAAATTGTTTTGTATTTAGCCATTGTACTTTTAATTTTTTAATTAAATTGTAAGAAAATTATATATTTTAATGTAACATATATTTTAAACATATATGATTGTTTTTTTCCTTTAAAACATATATTTCTTTAAATAAATTACGTGGCGTAGATAAAATGACCATCAATTTTTTAGATAGTTTCTCACTTTATCTTCCGATTATTCATACATTTTTAAAGGAATTCTTAAAAAATAGATGAAAAACATAATATAGGTGGTATATGAATAATCGGGAGAGAAAGCGATGAAGTTATTTAAAACGTGTTTTACATTTTTTGAATAACTTCATCGCTTTCTCTCCCGATTATTTATATACCACCTATATTATGTTTTTCATCTATTTTTTAAGAATTCCTTTAAAAATGTATGAATTATCGGAAGGTAAAGCGAAACTATCTAAAAAATTGATGGTTCATTTTATCTATGCCACGTAATTTATTTAAAAATATATATATGTTTTTTAAGAAAAAAAAACAATTGTATATGTTTAAAATATATGTTTCATTAAAATATGTAACTTTCATACAATTTAATAAAAAAATTAAAAGTACAATGGCTAAATACAAAACAATTTGAAAGTATATTGATATAATAAAGAAAAATATGTAACTATAATGACATAATAAAAAAATAGTTTGAATACATATTGCTATAGTTAAGAAAAATATAACTATAATACCATAATTAAAAAATAATTTAAAAATATATAGCTATAATAAACAAAAATGTAACTATAATGCCATAATAAAAATAATAATTTGAATATATTTTGCTATGATAAAGAAAAATGTAACTATCATGCCATAATAAAAATACAGAATTAAAAATATATTGTTGTAATAAAAAAAACAATGTTATAAAAAATTGTGAAAATTATGGTGATAAATTATATACAATATATATGTTATTAATTATTAATTATTAAGTATTAAGTATATATAAAATATATAGAGAGTAAGTTACATGTTTGGTCCCTATAGTTTTTATTACATGTTTGGTCCCTAAACTTAAAATGACCAAAATGTCCTTCTTACTTAACATACTTAACAGAAAAAGTCTAACAAAGTTAGTTTTAGGGACCCAATACGTTATAAAATGGAAACCACGAGGATGCAAGCCATAGATATTTCATTTTAGGGACCTAAACTGTTAAAACCAATAAACCTTAGGGACCAAGTATGTAGTTTACTCTAAAAGATATCATATCATATATATAATGTTATAAAAATAATTTAAAAGTGCTTTTAACTTTTAAATTCACACTCAATAATTTAAGAGACTTTATTCCTTCTAAATTCCTTATATATTATATAAAAATTTCTTAACTCTTGATGTTTTGCATGAAGCTCATTATAAAATGACAAAAAAAATGTATAGTATATATGTGTATGGGGGAGACAGAGAAAGAAAAGATCAAAAATAATCAAGGTCCAAAATAAACCTCGTGGTGACATCTAAACCCTGAATTAATAAATAAGACCATTAATATAATAAAGCAACATGTCATAAAAGTCAAAATAATGATGCACGTTAATTCTTCTTTATTCACATAAATCGATTAAACAAGTCGACTTTCGTAACCCAACGAAATTTGTCGAGAACAACTTACAAATATGTCTCTATCACATAAATTACACCATCTCTTCATTTCAAATTATCTAAAAAGTTATATGAAAAAGGATAAAATATTAGGTTTCATTCATTAATAAATCTATAATAATTAATTCTTCATGTAATATTCTTTTATAGGTGAAGAATCATATGAGTAAAAAAGTTAAAAGGTCTTTTTTTGTATGAGTAGAGGTGAACCTTTGATTATTTTTAATCTTATTTTTACCTATGAATTGTCCTTTAGAGGAATTGATATTATGCATTCCAATTAACCTCATTAATGTTGACATTCAATTAAGATTGATCGAAAGATGAAGATCTTTTCTTACGCCTATCAGTATAACTTCCCTTCTCACCATAACTCAACTCATCATTTATGGACCTAATAAATCGTATAAATATATAAATCAATTTTCATATGTTGTTTCACATATGAAAAATAATGTGTAAAAATATAATTTTTTATACAATATTGTTTCATTTGTGAAACATTCATAATTGTTTTGTATGCAAAAAAAACAATCTTTAACGTTTCATATATAAAACAAGACTGTATAAATATTGTATTTTCACACATATTATTTAATATATGAAACAATATATAAAAAAAATTAAGTTGTATGAATTACTAAATTTGTAAAAAAATGATTTTTAATTTGGTGAATCTTTATGTTCACATTGTTTTTTCACTAAAAAAAAATTATGATAATCACACAAAGGAATCAAACTTTTAAATTACATATGAGTGACACATGGCTATTTGTTAATGGCACCTAACTTTTCTTATCTATATATACAAATCTACCATCAAAATCATTTCTCCATACATATCATCTCTCTCACACACACATACAAGAAAAACACACATTGATGGGGATGGAAGCCCTAACAAGGAGCTTTTCGACTACTTCGGTCGATATTAACAAGGGTTGGAGGAGAAAAATCTACGATGGAGGAATTGACAGCAGTCCTGATCATCGGAACATCAAGACTGCTAAGTTAGGAGAAAGTCGCCATGGCCGGTTTTCGAAGATCAAGAAGTTGTTCAACCTACACAAAGTCTCTGAAGAACAAGAAGTTGCAACGGCTGAAAAGAAAAGCAAATCGAAATCTCATCAGTCGTCAAACATTGCTGGTTCAAGAGATGAGTTCGAGAGCAGATTAATGCTTGAAATTTATAAGAACATGTCGTCATCTCATGAACTATCGTCGACATATAGCTGATCAAATTGTTTCATGTTAATGTTGATTCAGAAAATAAAAACACCTTTGATGAGTTTTGGTCATTTTCTTGCTTTTCAATTTTATCTTTAATGCAAGATCAAGCAATTGTCCATTTAGCCAAATATGTTTTATTTATATTAAACATTTAGTATTTAATAATAAGTTAATATTTATCTTTTTTAGGAAAAGTTAATCAATTTGGGCAAATATTATGGAGATCTACAAACGAAATTGCTTTTGGGTAAAACCAATAAACTTTGAAAATATTTCTTTTACAACCCCGAACATTTAAAAATTATAATAACATACCCTCATCTTTTCATAAATGCAACAAAATCTCTAATATGTTATATTTTTATAGAGCTAAACTTTATTGATTGATGCATGTATATCACTCGGGCGCTCAAGAAAACAAAATCAAACTCTTCGATGAGCGCTTAGACATGCATATCATGTTATTGGTGGATGATCATCTGAGTAATGCACATCTGATTCTCAATAGCACCATGTGTTGGCAAGTATCGTTCCACTTCATATCTATTTCATCCTTGAATTTGAGCAGGGGTTTTTTCCATAAATAATTTGAAAGAATCGTTCTTCGCCGATCCACATTAGAATCTATTTTTTGTGGATCTTTTTTATCCATATTATTTTCCTATATTTTGTATTGGAGATATTTGACTGTGTTTTTGCAAGCTAACAAATAAGCTTAGTACTTCGGTCATCCAACACCTATCGCTCTATCTAAAAACCAAGCAAACCAATCAGATTTATGGTTATAGTCTATGTCCTTGTCTTTTATAATATTAAGAAGCTAATACTGACATGTTTGAAAAAGAAGGTTGTAATTTTCATTTAACCAAACTTAAAGCATTGTTTTCAACTAAATACTTTTTAGTAAAGTCTTACAAAAGGTAATCCTTGATATAATATAGAATAAATAAATTAAGTTGTTGTCATATGAAAAGTGGGAAAAACGTATAAATAGATTTTAAAATTCCCGTCTTGTAAAACAAAAGTTATTTCTTTATGTTTTATAATCAGAAACTTACAAATAACTTTACAGTTATAATTTTTTTAGAAAAAAACAATAACATATGTTAGCATTTCCAAATCATTAGTAAAATATTTATATCGAAATATTAGAAAGGAGGCACGAAATTAAGTATTGAAAGCTGTGAGACATCGTTTTCCATTCGGTGTAATGGTGGTGAGGGGTCTGGTCTTGGCTTCTAGATGTACCAAAAAGTCCTCTTTATTTAATTGTGTTTTAAAGTTTATAGTGATCTTTCTTTCGGGCCTTATAAAATCAAAAACCAACAAGCATAAATAGACTCAAATTGTTTAGAGTAAACTACGATTTTCGTCCTTGTGGTTTGCTATTTATAACTATTTTCGTCCCTGATCTTTAAAAATTGCTTTTTTGGTTCTCATGGTTTCCTTTTGGTTTCGTTTTTCGTCCCTGAAACTAATTTTATTAAATTTCAACTGTTAATTCAGGGATATTTTAGTCTTTTCATCGAATTAATTAAAAATAATAATAATATAATATAGCATATGTTATAATATTATTAAATTATAACAATATAATATTATATAATACATATCAATATATGATATTTATATACACAGACGACTTCGTACCCCTCCCTTCCTTCCGACGACCTTTTCCGGCAATGGAAATTGAAATTGTGCGTGTATATCATACACACACTTCTTCTTCCCAAAACATAATTATACATATATATATATATAGTGAAGCAACTGTGCAAAATATGATATGGATAGAAGACACGAGTCACATAATCTTTCTTCAGCCAAAAATTCATTAGTTTCTAGCTTGTAATCTTCATCACCTGTATAAAACTGCGAAAACTTCTGGATAGGATACCTTACACAACCTTATCTTAAACCCAAAATCCACTTTTGCTCCCTTCTAATAAATTTTGGTTGTAGTTATCTAGGTTTAGTTTTTGCTTCCAAAATGGGTTTTGGTTTCATTTGTAGAATCATTTTTATTTAAGATTTAACCATCACAATAATAATAATGGTTTGATTCACATTTTCTAGTCACCTAGATTTGTGTGATGAGGAAGTTGAAGAAGCTGGGTTTTTTTTGGGAGGAAGGGGGGTTTCAGGTTGGGTAGTGAAGAGAGAGATGAAGATGATGATGGGCGGGGTAGGCTTCATTGTTTTTTCAACTTTTAAATATATTTTATTTGTACTATAATAATTTTTCAATTAAAAAGTAAAGAAACTAAAATAACACATAAAAAGACTATATTACCCATGATTTTAATATACTTTTTAGCAAAGGGATGAAAAGAGAAATAAATTGGAAACCATGATGACTAAAAAAGCAATTTATAAAGACCAAGGACGAAAATAGTTATTACCAACAAACCATAGGGACGAAAATCGTAGTTTACTCAAATGTTTAATTGTGTCTTTATTCATTTACAAGGAATTTGTCTTTTTTTTAATATTATTTCATTTGTTGGTATTTTTATATTTTTTTCATTTATATCCAATGAATAAAAATGTTTCTGTAATTTCTTTCTAAAACAACTAACAAAAAGTATTAATCTATTTTATTGGTCATATTAAAAGTTAAATAACAACACATATATCAATACATAAATATTTATAAATTAAAACAAAAACAATTGAACATAAAATTAAACTTTTGTAAAGGTGTTACCATAAACAAAAGTCTAAACTATGCTTTTCCGTTCCACTGGTTTATTGAAAATTGTTATTTTTGTTTATATGATTTCGAAATTAGGTTTAAAATTCATTACTTTTTTGTCATTGTAATTTACGATTCATTGTTGTTTCTATCACTCTTGATATATATTTAACTGTAAACCATAAAGATGAAAACCATAGTTTCCAAAACACAAGGACAAGTAGCAACTTTTAACAAACCATAAAAACAAAAATTGTAGTTTACTTAAAAAATGAAAAATGTTTATATTATCATAAATCGAAATAATTAATAAAAAAATAATAAAACACCAATTATTAATGAATTACCACGGAAACAACATGGTAATTTATCCGATATTCGGACGGCATTGTTTCTCATGTTGCAAAGTTCACAATGTTGATGATTATGAACATATCACATGCTTTAAAAAAGTATCAAAATTCCATACTTTTAAGGCAGTTTTGCAAGGGATTTTATGACTTTGGGTCATGAATTTCTTACTTTTTAGATATATTTTGTTGGTTTTAATAAACCTAAGGATTTATTTATTTGATTTATGTAAATTCAATAATTTGTTTATTTATTTATTTAAAAGAAATTCAAAATTATAAGAGTAAAATTCACTTTTGGTTCTTGAGGTTTAATGATTTATTTGAAATTGGGATCTGAATTTCAATAAGTTTAATTGTGTCCCTAAGATTTAGATTTTACTTTGAAAATGGGACCTCGTCACTAACTCAGCCAAAAGTCTCTGTTAAAGCCAGGGGTAAAACCATTCAACTATTTCCCCCTCCTTTTGCATTTATTTTTATAAAACCTGTCAAACTATGGGACCAACAACGTAATTCTAGGTATTATACAACCAAATCACAGGGATCACCGACGACTCACCGGCGTCCTTGCCGCCCTCCCGTCTTCGGTAACCTCCGGCCAAAAAAACACATACACAAGAACCAAATCACATGTTTACACGGTTTCAACACCAAATAAATCACATGTATCACGATTTCAACCATTTCCGATCTCCAAATCATAGCATGACTTTACACGTAGGGACCAATCTGTACACCTCCAACAATCTCAGGGACACGATCTCCATCGACCATAAACCCTTCCGCTCTACACCTCTAGCAACCTGCAAAACTTACCAATTCTCTCCAAACCTACCGTTCCCCTATCACTATTACAGCACCTCCACCAACCCCTAAAATCAGCCCCCCCCCCCCCCCCCAACCCCCCAAATAATTTGAAGGAAGCGCCTTTGCCAATTCACATTGAATCTAGTTTTTGTGGATTTTTTTAATCCATATTAGTTTCCTATAATTTGTATTGGATATTTGATTGTGTTTTTGCAAGCAAACAAATAAGCTCAATACTATTGTAATCCAACACCCATCGCTCTATCTAAAAACCAAGCAAACCAATCAATCAGATTTACGGTTGTAATTTATGTCCCTATTTTTTATGATAATAAGAAGCTACTACTGACATATTTGAAGATAAAAGGTTGTAATGTCCAATTAACCAAACTCGAAGCACTGTTTTGAACTATCTTTTAGTAAAGTCTAGCAAAAAAGTAATCATTGATAATTTGATATAAAGCATTAAGATATAGAATAAATACATTAATTTGTGCCATATGAAGAGGGGGAGAAACATATAAATAGATTAAAAACTTCGTGTTATAAAAAAAACTTATTTCTTTATGTCTTCTAATCAGAAGCTTACAAATATCTTTATCGGTTATAAAATTCAAAAAATAACAATAACATATGCTAGCATTTCCAAGTCACTGGTAAAGTATTTATATCGAGATATCAAAAGGGAGCAAGAATTAAGTATTAAGGGCGGTGAGACGTGTTTTCCATTGAGTATTGTGGTGGTGAGGGGTTTGGTCTTGACTTCTAGATGTACCATAAAGTCTCTTTATTTAATTGTATTTTTAAGTTTTCAAGTGATCTTTCTTTCGGGTCTTATAAAACCAAAATACGTATATAGACTCATAATGTTTATATTGATATATTTATTTATCTCAAGGAATGTTTGTCTTTTTTTCCTTTGTTGGTATTTCTATATTTATTTTCATTTGTATCCAATGAATAAAAATATTTTCTAATTTCCTTTTAAAACAACTAACAAGAAGTATTGATCTATTTAATGGGTCATATTAAAAGTTAATAACAACACATACATTAGTACATAAATATTTATAAACTAAAATAAAACCAATTGAACATAAAATTGAATTTCCATAAAGGTTTTATGACAAACAAAAACCTAAACTATTCTTTTGGTCCCGATAGTTTATTGAGAATCGTTACTTTTGTTTATGGGACTTTAAAATTACGGTTTTAATTTTTAGTGTTTATAATTCGTTGCCTTTTATTTTGTCATTATGGTTTACGATTCATTGTTGTTTCCATCACTGACACGCATTTAACAGTAAACCATAGAGATGAAAACAATAGTTTCCACTTTACAAAACACAGAGATGAAAGTAGCAACTTTTAACAAACCATAATGATGAAAATCGTAGTTTACTCTAAACAAAAACGAAAAATGTTCATAAATAATTAAATAAAAAACCAATAAAAAACCGGATTTTACTGAATTACCACCGTGGTAAGTTATTCGTTATTCTAACGGGACTGTTTCTCATATTGCAAAATTCATCGGTGTTGGTGATTATGAATACATCCATGTAATTACAAAAACGTATCAAATCCCTAGATTTTTAAGGTAGAGAGTTTTGCAAGAGATTTTATGATTCCATCATTAATTTCTTACTTTTTAGATATATTTTGTTGGTTTTAATAACTGATTTATTTATTTAATTTATGTAAGTTCAATAATTTATTTATTTACAAGAAATTCAAATTTTTAATTATTAAAAATATAATATTAGATTTTTAGATTTTATCCTTTTAAAAAATAATCAAAAATACTAATGAAGTGAGTGAAACCGACATTTTTTGAAAAAAATTGTGATTATTTAATACACTTTTCTCTGTATAGATTTAAAAAATTAAATCTTAATTCAAATCCTACAAATCAAACATGATTTATAAAGAAAAAGAATTTTAAATTTATTTCAAATCCTATAAATCAAATAGATAAAAATATTTTAAATTCATTTCAATCCAAATCCTTCCATAAAAAATCCAAATTTCTCAAAAACAATTTTGCAAACCAAACATACACTAAAACAAAAGAAAGAAGAAATAGGTAACAATGACATAATATTATGAGCGGTAAATAAAACAAAATTAATATTTTACAGTTAATTAATCCAAAAAATAAATATGATAAAGTAAATTGTTGTACCTTTTGCGATAAGGATTTCTTGAAAGTCAACATAATTTATTAATAAAAATCAACAGAATTACAGCAAAACTAGAGCCAACTGCGAGGTGCAGCAGTCCATTAAACCAAAAAAAACGTACCTAGAAGAGCAAATACAAATTTTTTTTGAGAAGAAACCAATGATCACTAAAACATAACCATTTCTAGAAATAGAAGAAGCTCAATCTAGAGACTAATAAGGAGTGGAGATCCAACAATCCCGAGGGATAAAGTCATTACGAGATCTTCTCAAAATTATTGTACCTTTTGTGATAAGAATCATAAATTAATAATACTTTAGTCGAGAAGAAAAAAATAAGCACATCATGACTTGAATATAAATTCAAGCAAATATATATATATATTAACAAAGCAATTGCCAAGGAATCATATTTTAGCATATTATTTATTTGAAAGGAATGTTCGGTTCATTTGATTCTGATAATATAAAGGAATTGAAATGAACAATTTCGTTAATCAAATTCCATTCTAAATTAACGAAATAGAATTATATAGTCCCAGATACGAATCTTGACTCCGGTCCAATCAATCCTAAGCTAGGCCTTGTGCTTCAGGAAAAATCGTAACTGAATCAAAGGTAATGGGTCATAATTGGATTGGGACTACTAGACCATAAGTAGTCTCAATCCTTCACTGACCCATTCCTTGGCCAGGCCGAATTTGACCATCTCTAACCGGAATCTTTTAAAGTAATAAAAGGTAAAATCCAAGTGGTGAAAGCCCATTGGGCCCAATATTTCTAATAGCATCAAAAGACAACGGACCTTATCCACAAACCACCTACCTCCATTCCATCTCACACCACTAGTAGTTTGACTGACTATAGTCAAAATCAAATGAACCCCAATTCATATCCAAATTCCAGTTACATACATCAATGGCCTACAAATCAAAATCAAAGAAGCCGGAGCCGCCGTTGTGGAAATGGAAGGCGCTAAAGCTGACCACCGATGCTGAAAAGACTTACTCCATTGCCGATTTCCTCCATGAAAACACTGCTAATCTAGAAGAAGCCGTCCTCGGTCCCGGAGCCGGTGCGGGAATCGGCTGCGGCGCCGGAGTCGGAATAGGGTTGCTCGGCGGCTTGGGATTTGGGGGTTCCGGCTGGAATCATGTAAGGATGGCGTTTGGATTTGGAATCGGATGTGGGATTGGAGTAGGGTTTGGATATGGGCAGGGGTTCGGGTTCGGATCTAGTTGGGGGAATCTGAAATCGCGGATAGTGAAACCGCATTCAGATTCGAATAAGCGATTGGTGATTCAGCTCTGATTTCTTCATACGGGTGTTTGTTGATTTTGTTTCCAATTTTGTAATTTTGTGTTATTGAATTAATCAAAGAGAACTTTGCCTCCCGTTTGAATTTTCGAAGCTCCATAAAATGTTTGTATGTTTATAGGTGACATAAATTTTGGTAAACACATAGAACATTGTTCGTTAAATTTGATTATTTACAGTCAAATTTTAGATTTAGGGGCCGTTTAAGTAAAATTTAACACTTTGGTAAGAATCGTCACCCTCATTTACCGGGCAAGACTCTTGATCATTTCCTCGACTAACCGGATAAGATTCTTGGTCTTTACTATATTCATCCGGTAAGGTAACGTCACTTGTTAAACGTTTACCCTGGATATGTTTTGGTAATCAGCCATTTAGGAGTCATTTACTAAAAGTTTATTCCGTAAGGGCATCTCCAACAACATCTCTAATTTTTTTCTAAAATGAAGATAAAAAAGTCAAAATCTTTAAAAAAAAATTGCATTCATCTCCAACAGCATCTCTATTTTGTAGAATGCAACATTAATTATAGTATTAAAATATTCAATATATTAATAAAATTTTAAGCTAAGTCTTTTATTATTGGTAGGAGAGTGAGACTATAAATAAAATAATAATTTCTCTCATATGGTAATCATTTTTTGGGTAATCTCCAAATATGGAGAAAAACGTTTTCTATCTCATACATTCTCCATTTTGGAGGAACTTTTAGGGATGCTGTTGGCGCATATTTTTAACCCAAAATCTCAATTTTTCTAATTTTCTCCATTTTAGAGATGCTCTAAGCAATTACGGGGTCCTTACTGATTGGCATATTGAGCATGATAAAGAGCAAGAATCATGGTTAGTTAAGGTACGACAAACACTGATTTTATCCGGTAAATGAAGGTGGTGGAAATGCATAGCCCTTGTTCAAGAATCTTTATCGGATTAAATAAAAGAGAGTAATGACTCTCATGAGTAGAGATGGAAATTTTATCCGTCGGGGCGGATACCCGCGGTACCCGACCCTAACGGGGCGGGGATTCCCCGGTTTAACGGGTAACGAGGCGGGGACGGGGATATATTTTCATACCCGAAGCGGGGTCGGGACGGGGTCGGGGATGGCATTACCCACCCCTAATGTACCCGATTAATTTTTTTTATTTTTTAAAATATATGTATATAGTGTGTGTTTAAATAAATGAATATGTATATTATGTATATATTTATTATTAAATAACAAATATATTTGTTTTTCAATATTGTGAATTAATATACTAATGATTTATTATAATTTTAATTTTAAAATTCGTCGATTTTTACTAAACGGGTACCCAACGGGTTCCCTGAACCCATCGGGGATTTCTTCCCCCCGAACCCGTCGGGGATTAGTCGGGGCGGGGGCGGGGACGGGGGGTTTAAACGGGGTCGGGATCTGGGACGGGGAATGCATTACCCGCCAAATACCCGTCCCGTTTCCATTCCTACTCATAGTTGGTACTTACCAAAAAAACATTCGATAACCCAAAAAAAACGTTCGGTAAATAGCAATTAGCTAGGATTTTTGTCAATGAAAAAATTGATTTATGAAAATACATGCCAAATTACTCGAGTATTCTGGTTTTTTAATTTTAAAATCATAATAATTATTTAAAAAATGCATATTTAAGGATCCATTCTTGTGAGTTGATGCAACTCAATCTCCGGTTTAAAGAATTACTTTCTCTAGTATTTACCTGCAAACTTTCAACTTTAAGGGGTGTTTGGGATTACTTATTTAAAACAACGTATTGCTTTTACTCAAAAGTGCTTATCAACTTCTAATAAGTTAGGAGCTCCTTACTTTTCAAAAAACTCTTTATCATCGGTTTGGCACCGGTACAAGTTGTTTTGCCAAACACTCAAAAGTGTTTATCACCGGTGCCGTACCGGAATAAATTAATAAGTTGTTTTTATAAGCAATCCCAAACACCCCCTAATTCTACTTTTGATCCGGTCCAACTTAAAAAAATCATATTCTTTTAATATATTATCAATTTATCATCTATAATGATCATATAATTTCATACTATGTTTGATGAATTAATTGATGATTGAGATTGTTGTCGAACTAACTACATTTAAAGAAAGTTAATTGATGAGCTAATGATATATAAGAGCATCTTCAACAGCTTCTTTAAAATAGAGAAAAAACAATTTTTTGTTTTCTATAATGCTCCAACAACTTTCCTATATCATTTTTGAAAATAGAGATTCATGGAGAAATCTCTAAAAGCATATCCAACAAGTTCTCTAAATTTTCTCTAAAATAAAGAATTTAAAGTCAAAATCTCTAAAATAATTATCTTTCAACTCCAACAGCTTCTTTATTTTAGAAAATCTATTAAAAACTTATATTATTAAAATATTTAATAAATTTATTATTCCAACAAATAAAGGTTGTTTTTGGTAGGAAATAATTAAAATAATATTTTTCTCTCATCTTTTTAGAGAAATAGAGAAATCTCTATATTTAGAGATTTTTCCAAAATTCTCTATTTTATAAAATGATACAGAGATGCTATTGGAGGAGTTCAAAGAAGAAAAATTGGGTTTTTCTCTATTTTATAGAAGTTGTTGGAGATGATCTAAATATATAGAATTCTCTAAAACTTCAAAGAGATGAAAGAAACGAGTTTTTTATTCATTCTACCAATGAGAATTAAATTATTATAAATTTATATTTAAAATGTATTGAAATAATAAAATTATAGAATGTTTAAATAATATAATCAATAATAAAATAACTTTTAGTTCTCTATTTTAAAGAAATCAACAAGAATTACGAGATTTGGTATGTTTTTATTAAAAAGTTCAAAACAACATTTTTAATCAATTAAGTTTCATAAGAAAATAAGTAAACAACTATTCGAAGATTGACACATGGTACGCAAAACCACAAAAAAGAAATTGTTAACCAATTCGTGATTCACCAAATAATAAAAATCGCCCATTTTATTTTTATTGTTCATTTCGTTTTTCTACTTATGTGTGCTTCTATACTACTTTTCGCGACTGTCACTTTTGAACAATAAAATACCAATCCGACATACATTATATATAAAATATTCATCCGTTGATTAAAATTTTGGTTCTTGTGGTTGCCATAAACTAATTACAGTTTATTTTTGGAGAATCAAACGACAAAATCTCTAAAATAAATTGTAGTAATCTTCAACAAATTCTCTATAATTTTTCTAAAATAATATTAAAATATTGCATCATCTATTAATATATTATTTCTTTTTTTAAATGTTTATTTTTTAAAGTTTTCTATTGTTCATTTCATTTGGTAATCATTTTTGGAGTGAACTCCATATTTGGGAAAAATCCAATCTCTCTTCTACTTTCTCCATTTTGGAGATGATTATGGGAAAGCTATTGGAGCAAAATAGTTGCTCAAAATCCTCATTTTCTCCATTTTCTCTAACAAATTGGGTTAACAAAAGTCGTTCCCATCTCCACTATTCCATTTCCGTGAAATCAGTAGTATAGAACTATAGATTGTATGTTTTCATAAACTATTGCCATGTTCAACTTCAGTATCACCAAAACATGATAAGCACGAAAAGTCGAAAACCCTCTTGTTTCTCATTTCTTTTGTCCCCTCAAATTTTTGACAAGATTATATTATGGTTTCAAAGTCGAGTACATCTCAGAAAACATCATCCTAGTAGTTTTGCTTACGGATTGTTACCGAATTTTAGGGGTGGTAATTGTGTCGTTTCCGGGTTGGCAGGTCACAGATTGGCAGGTTGACGGTTCAGAAAGGCTCAACCCGGACATAACCCGTTTAACTAATCGTGTCGAAATGTTAAACCCTAACCCATACACGTTCGGGTTGACAGGTCATAAACGGGGTGGCAGGTCAGTTGACAGGCTGATGGATCATAAACGAGTTAGCAGATCACATAATAATACAACCAGGTTAAAACGTCCAAATTCAAATACTAGTATTACAACCAAGTTCAAATACTAATACAAATATTATTTTAGAAAACTTAGAATAAAAATTATTTTGTTTACATATTATTTTTGGCAGGTTGGGGGTCAACCCACGACCCGTATATATCAAACCGAACAAACATGTTTAATAAACGGGTTGACAGATCAGAAGGTTTGGAATCTCAAGGATGGTTGTGCGAATAGGCCCCACCTATTTTCCATTAAACTATCCAAGTAAACATCTCAAAATCTTTGTGCAAATAAGACCAATTAGCTTAATAAGACCAATTAGCTATTAAGCCCAATTCATGGGGTGGGGTGAGATTAAAAGTTATGACATTTGAGCCTATTTAATCTTGGTGACAATACATAAGAAGCACCTTTCAATGGTATACAACTTCGATTAAAAAGGGGATAAATAGATGTGGTTAAAATGTATGTCCATTTAAGTTCTTCTTCCTATTCTAATTAGTTGTCAAAATTACGCTCAGTGATTATTTGTTTGTTTTATCTTTTCTCTCTCGAGAGTCCCTTTCGTTCATTATACTCTATGCAACTTTTCTCACACATCTCCTTGTATTTTCTTGTGTTGCATATACCAACTTATAACTATCTTGATCCATAGACAAAGATTCAAGATTCAAGCTTGGATCAATCATTATCGAAGATTAGCAATCTAACACTAATGAGATGCACCAGACCAATTACAGTAGGGGGGGTGGGGTGAGATTAAAAATGATCAAGAGTCCAGATCCCTTCTTACTTTAACTCCTATTCTTAAAGGATCTTTCGACTCAAGCTAAATACTAAAGATATGGAAACACCAAATTATAAACAAAAAGATTTTACATATATGTGTTTGTGTTTGTATATATATATATAATCTTAGAAGAAGTATGCATGAAAACAAGTAATTCAACACCACCTAACCAAAAAGTATATCAAGAAAACATCTTTCAATTACTTAGCATCAGCAGCATCTGATAACTTCAAACCTTCAAGTGGATTAGTTTGCAATTTGGCATCATAAATTCTAGTTTTCAAATTAAAATTAAGACCCTTTTAGATTAGATTATGAACTAACATTGCTCCAATTATGATTCTTATCCACTGAAATTGAATAAACAGCAATCTATTCATCACTAATCACAACTAACTCATAACCAAATCAAGAACCCCATGAATGAACTCAAATATGATACCAACTTCACTTGATTCAAAACAGCAATCATAAAGACAATCTTAAAGTCAAATTCATAAAACAGAATAACAGTAACAGCATCAAACTAATCAGATTCCAAAAACTAGTTCTCATATCGAAAACATCATATCAAAAAGGGGTAATTTGATAAGCTAAGAAAAGGGTAAAAAAACGATAACCTAATCGATCTCTTGGAGAGATGCACCAGCAGCAACATCATCAACAGTGAACTTTCCTTTCGATTTATCAGCAGCACGACCCTTCGCCTTACGATCGAGCAGAGATTTCCTATCCTTATCGAGCTTCAGCTTCGTGACAACAACCTTAGAAGGGTTGATTCCAACGTTAACGGTCTGACCGTTAACCTTCTCACGAGTAATTCGCTCGATGTGGATGACCCATTTCCGGCGGTACACCTGAACCACCTTTCCTTCACGGCCCTTGTAAGTTCCCCTTACAACCTGAACCTCATCGTCTTTCCTGACCGGAATCGATCGGGCGTTGTACTTCGATCGGAGTTCGGTGGAAAGGGGTGCGCTCATCAGCACACGGCGGACGCTCGATGGAGCGGTGAAGTGGGCCTTGCGGCATTTGCGACGGGAGCTGGTGACTCGTGGGTTGTACTTCATTGTTGCTTCCTTCCGGCGGTGGTGTAGGGTTTGAGGAAGAAGAAGGGATTGAACGGCGATTCAAAGAGATGAAATATATGGCGTTCTTTTTCGCAAATTAGGGTTTGTTAGGTGTGAAATGACGGCAATGCCCTTGTGGATTGGTTGTTTCGTTATTGGGCTTTGATGATGGACTAATCTTTTTGGGTCAAATCTCAAAATATACAACTACACTAACTATAAAAATATTAAAAAGTAATAATATGGTTTTCATACTTTTTTATATTTTCGTGTATTTTTATTATGTAAATGTACGTTTAAATAAATTCTTATTAAGACATTATTATTTGAAAACTTTGTTTGTTATAGTAATTAGTAACATGTTTGATGTCAATTTTGATGATTCAACAAAATTCAGATATCGTATTTCAAATCAAGTATGTTAACTAAAATGGGATTAAACAAAAATGAGAAGCCTTCAGTCAAAAAAATTAAAAGAAAAAAACAAGTAATTATATGACAAACACATTTTTTTGACTCGTTCAGTAGCAGATCTGAGACTAGAAACCTGGGTTCAAATCCATGACATGAGCTATAAACCAGTTTGTAATAGTACTTAGTACCATGATTGATTTCAATTCCGATGACACTATAAATAGTTGAAATCATAATTCAAATTAAGTATGTTAATAACACAACAAATCCCTAAGCAAAATGGGATTAAACAAAAAAATGAAAAGCCCTAACTCGAAAAATAGATCAAAAAAAGTAATAGATAAATTTTCTTCATAAAGTTGAAGTAATCATAGGAGAAGAATAAAAGACTATATGAGGCAAATACAGTAACGGTGTTATTTAGCAAAGGGAACTCGGTTTATGACTTAGCAATGCCCTCTTCCATTCCGCGACACCTCTCATCCTTCACCTTTATTCCTTTTCATAAGAATCCTTAACATTGGTTTTATTTACCTGTATAAAGTTAAAGAAATGGTATATCATATAATGTAGAGGGTTGGATGTCTACCGACAACATTCTGAAACTTCTAAACCACCTGTAGGTCGAAGGGCTTTTGGAATGAGAAGAACGATGAAGCAGGGTGGAAGTGTGGTTAACTTATCAGGCCCATAATTTGAAGACATACATATTCAAATCTTCTATATTAGACACCAAAGCTTTCTATAATAGAGATACGAAAATGGTCTTTAACCCTCAAATTCTAATTTTAATTAAAGGATCAAGCCAACAGAGTTTTAGGTTTAATTAAACTCGATCTAGTCCTGAAGAATTTGATAAGGTTTTTAATCTATGCCTACTAACAAGTAACAATACTACTAAAATAAACTGAATTAAAACATATACATAAATGTCAAATATATATAATACACAAAATATGACACACATATGTAGAGGGATGTTTAAATGAGAACTTTGTAAATTTAAATGAAAAAGAAACACCTTGTGGACCATATATGATATGGGTCACACATATTAAAAAATCATATCTGATTCAATGGTCACCATTGAATCAGATATGATTTTTTAATATGTATGACCCACATCATATGTAGTCCATAAAGTGTTCTTTCGTTTTTTTAAATAGGGGGTGTTTTTGTATGAACCTTTATCTACATATGTATGTAAAAAAAATGTATTATAAATTTATGAACAACGACAACTTACAAAGATTTGCAATATCTTTGATGTGACTAAAAGTCTAAAGGTAGACAATATAATTTGGATGTCTATAATGCAACTATAGGCCTACTAACTTATCATGCAATGAATTTTGGGATTTTTAGTTAAATTTGGGTTGTAAGAGCATCCTCCGACAGCTATTGTAAAATAGAAAAATAAAGAATTTTAGCAATTCAAGTGCTCCAACAGCTATGGTATATCAATTGCTAAAATAGAAAAATGGGAAGAAAGAGAAGAAAAATCTCTAAATTTAGAGAATCTCTAAAAGTATATAGAAGAGAGAGAAACATTATTTTAATTATATTCAACCAATCAAAGTAATTGAAGTCAAGTGTGTAGGAGAGAGAAATAATATTTTATTAATATTGTTAATGATAAAGTTGCTAAAATAGAGTAACTGTTGGAGTTTGATGTAAATTATTTTAGAGATTTTGACTTTTGATATGCTATTTTAGAGAAATTTTACAATAGCTGTTGGAGATGCTCTAACGAATCCTCTAAAACGAAGAAAGTATAAGAGAAATTGTAAAAAATTCAAATATAGATAACTCTTTACAAATTAACACTAATCAGAGACAAATATGTTTTATTATCCTAAGCAATAAGACTCATGGAAATTAAATATTTTGAGGAGAAAAATATTCACTACAACAAAATTAGGTTTGTAGGATGTCATTAATAAATAAGTATCTTAATAGACCATTTTATAGAACACAAATTATAGGACTAAAAAATAAAGTGTCCTATGACGTTGTAATAAGTTTACATAATACTTTTGTGTGTTGTAACAAGTTTATTAAGACACTTTTAATAAAAAAAAACATCGCATTATATAATTTTATAGAACACAATCTGAAAAAGTATCCTATAAACACAAACGTCCCGTAAAAAGATGAGTTTATAGGACATTTTCTCAAAAGTGTCTTATAAACTAGCTAATGCGATATTTTTTTAAATTAAAAATGTTCTAATAAACTGGTTACGACTTCCAAAAACGTCCTATAAACTTATTACAACGTCTTTAGAAATGATGCTTTATTTTTTGGTGTTATAATTTGTGTCTATAAAGTTGTCTATTAGGACACTTATTTATTGGTGGCGTCCTATAAACTTAATTTTGTTATAATGATTTTATTAAAATTAATAAATATTTTAATAATAAATTCAATGTAGAAATTTATAAAATTAAGAAACTATTGAAGTTAAATGTAGAATTTTTACATATTTTAATTTCTATATTTTAAAGGAATTTTGGCAAAAAAAATTATGAGATGCTCTCACAAATCTTTGATTTAGACATTTAGTTATTATTAAATAAATGTAGTTAATTTTATCAACTCATTTTTTAAAAGATAATTAAGTCTGAAGTCTAATTCTATTTTCTATTACTAGATAGGTACTCGCGTAATGCACCGAGATCCATCTTAATTTTAATGTTTTATTTTATATTTTTTTGTCTCTACCAATGTTATAATACGATTTTATTTGTATACTTTTTTTAATTCCGTTTTTTAATTATAATTTAGGTTTGATAATGAAATAATATATTTTAGTTTAATAATATAAATTTTTTATAAATATAACAAATTAAGCATTTTGAGTGGGATGATTATCCTTATTATATGTTAGATTTTTTATATTCAAAATTAAATGTTTATCTATATAGTTAGTTGTATAGTTAGTTACACGAATTCAAACATGAAGCTTTAATAAGTTGTACCAATGCATGTATAACTTGTATTCTTGAATTTTAAGTAATTATACTTTAATCAATTGTACCTATTGCATAATAATATATTTTTAAGAATTTTTGGCCAAATGTTTTATAATATAGTATAGATAAGAGACGGTGTTAAATTCTGAAAAAAGAATAATTAAGATTGGTTGTTTTTAAAACTGATAAACATGTAAATATTTTTAATTGTCTATTCTACCTCTAGTAATATAAATTATAGTTTACTCAAAAAATGTATAATATAAATTACCAATAAATCTTTTGTAGCTATTATACTTTTTTCCAAACAACAAATTTCAAACTTTACACATTTATCCAACATATATCCACCGATTTCATCATTATTATGGAAATTTATAAGAGCATCTCCAATAGCTATGTTATATTTTTTTTTAAATAGAGTAATAAAAGTTAAAATCTCAAAAAAAAATCACTTCCAACTTCAAGAACTATTTTATTTTAGAGATTGCAAACACAAATTGAATAACGAACTACAAATATATTTTAGAAAAAGAAGTTTATATTAAGAGACAAGTTAGACATGTGCTTACTCTTGTCAAATCTCATATTGTGTCAAACGTGGAATAGTCTGTTCTTCTCGTTTCCTATGTAGCATCAAACGTGGAATAGTCTGTTCTTCTTGTTTCCTATGTAGTATCAAACGTGGAATAGTCTGTTCTTCTTGTTTCCTATGTAGTATCAAACGTGGAATAGTCTGTTCTTCTCGTTTCCTATGTAGCGTCAAACATGTGATGTTGAGTTTTGTATCGTCCTGTAATGCCATGTCATGGCACGTATACCAAATGCAACTTAAAAAGAATAGTAAAAGATTTTAAACTGTTATTGCAAAAACGAAATAAACAATCTGATTAATATAACTTTTTATCCGATAAAACATAAAAGATGGAATAAAAACTTTATTATAAAGAACAAAATAAGACCCAAATTTTATACAAATCATGTTCTTTGTGTATCTTCAAAAGAAAATGAGACACTAAGGCCTTGTTTGTTTTTTCATTTTAAGCTCTTAATCACCACTTATGTCTGATTCTTTTAGACGTTTCATAACCATTTCGAAAATGAAATAAGACTTCAGACTTCAACACCTCTTAAAAAACAAACATCACTTAACATTAAAGGACTCTACCAGGGAACCTTGGTGGAAATGATGGTCCATCTATAGGAACCATCATTTAGCTCTACTCCTTTTCATGACTTTCTAGTAATGCATTTGACAAAAAAAACAATTAATAATTGTACGGATATGTAAAAATGTAAGATTTTAGCATGTTTCTTCAGTAGAGGCAAAATAGACATAGGTTGTTATATAGTGTTGAGACTTGAGAGAGGGATAACGGGTGACGGCACAACCGCACAAGGCACTAAATGAGTACAAATTACCACATGAGTCTCAAGCCCTAGGGGGTGCCTATGAAGGCCCCAACTGGTCCCGTGCATTAGCTCAATCGATTTTCTCAAATACATTTTTTGTAGATATGAATGGGTACATACAAAACTTTGAGGGGTGCCCGAAGATATTCAAAAATACAAGAGACGTCAACCAGAGAACCGAAAAAGTCTTTGAAATCAACAAAAAAAAAACTTAAAAAGTCTCTCGAAACGGCGGAGTTCAATTAAAAAAACATCAGTTGACTTTAAGGATCTTTGATCCACCTTGAGAATGCATCCACTTGGCAAAACTCCTAGGTTCGCCTTTGAAAATGTAGCTTTTGACTCTAATAGCATGTCAAAATATGTGGAACTCTTGGATTACTCTCTGAAAAGACTTATTTAGAGAGTAATTTGGAGATTTCATCATATTCTCACATTATTTTAAAAGAAAAACAAATAATAGATGGATTAAACTTGTAGATTAACTATAAAATTAATAATTTACACAAAAAACTTGTTTTAGATATAACTCAAATAATATTATTTTTTCACATATCTATTTATTAATCAGTTGTATAATATTTTGATAATATAACACCCGGAAAATTTTAGGTAAATAAAATTCTAGGTTTTATTTATATTTATGCTTGGAATAACATATAATGAGTATTGGGAAGTACGAGTTTGGTTTAGACCAAGAAAGGAGTCAATATGACCACTTTTAGCGTTCCCGGGCATGAAGGAATTGCCTCGGCCGTGAAAAGTGACCAGAAATTTGGGGGTGGAAGGGTCCAACATTCCCCGAGCGTGAAGAAATTCCCTCGGCCGTGAAAGGTGACCATAAATTTGGGTTGGAAGGGTGCAGGTCGCATACGACCAAAAACACAATAAAACTCAATTTTCTCTCATTCTTTCTCATTTTCCTCAAAATCGGTCCAAACACCTCCATTTCCCCTACTCGATTTCTTCAAGGGTATTTGTGAGATCAAGAGCTAGGGATTCAAGTTTAGTGGAATGAAGCTCATGATCTTTATCTTTCTCACCATTTCCACCTCCTAGCTTATTTTTTGATTTCATTGGAGAGTATTTAGAAGCCATATATCCATATTTTAAAAACATTTACAAGCTCCAAAGATTGAAGATCTCAAGTCCTGAATCATGATCCAAGTTTATCTTCTTCAACCATTTTTACCGTTATTGACCTGGTTTTGGGTGTTTCCTAAAAACAATTTGTCAGTCTATCTTAACCTTCTAAACTTGTATTCTTGTTAAAAAAACCTTTCAGTTTAATCTTCTAAAACATCTATTTTGACGTATCTTCCATACTTTGAAGTTTTGACCAATTTTGGGTGATTTGACGGTTTGACTAAGTTTTGTTATGAATCTGAGTTTGGGGTTACTTTTGGTACATCTCTAGGCTTTGGTTGTGACCCATATAAAATTTCAAGAGGTGGTATTGATGGATCTAAAGCTTTCACCATTTTGGAAGTTATAGATAAGTATGGAATATAGGTTTAACTGAACCTAGCAAGGTGAGTTCAAGTTGCTTTGTGAGAACTCTGTACATGCTAAAAATGTCTATATTGATGTATGAAATCTTTTCCTTGATGTTTATCAAATGTGGTTATTATTTGATAAGGTTTACATTTTGTACAATGGTTTATAGATCTTGATAAATGCCCATATTTAGGGGGTTTTAGACATTTTGATAACTAAATCATAAGTGTGAACTCTTTTGATGATTTATCTCATAAATGAAGATTATTTTGGTGTTAATATAATCTTTGTTTATTTGGCTTGAAAAATGCGGATTGTTATATTATGATATGATTTCAATCAGAAAACGGTTTGTTCCAACCAATGATGGTTTTTGTGTTAATCAGGTTTTTAGGGCATGTGTTTACATAAACCTTGGTTAAATACATTTTATTGGGCATGATGACTTTTATTTAATAGTCGAAGTGAGTTGTTGAGATTTTGGTTCAGTTTTGACCCCGATGATCTTAGGGACATTTGTCCAATTTAAATTGTTTTATCTTAAGCTTTTGGAATTATATGCAGTAATGACATGTTTATTTTATAAGTTACAGATTTTAAGTGTGTTGGTCATTTAGTAAAAGTCCCATAATTTTAGATTGTGATGCAGTGAAACCATAAGCACAGTCTTGTGTTAATGGTCGTGCCAGTGTAGCGGGGTTGGACTCTAGGGTTACTAGCATTGCGGGGATGGACCCCTAGACCTTTGTTTTGAGGCTTTCGGTATAGTTGAGTACACACTAAGGACTTGAGACTTGAGGTTCTATCCAAAATGGTAGACACTAAGAACCATGCGCCTTGAGGTGCTACTGGTGGGGTATGCACTAAGGACATGATCCTTGAGGTGTTACTCCAAAGAGTATGCACTAAAATTATTGAGTATTGAGGTGCTACCCATGGGGTAGGCACTAAGATATCTGTTGCTTGAGGTGTTACCTAAGCCTTGAGGGGGGTAGACACTAAATATGTCGAGCCTTGAGGTGTTACCTTGGAAGCAAACACTAAGGTCAATTAAATCGTGAGGTGTTACTTGATAACTATGATTCTTGACTTACTTTATGCTCGCCACTTTCAACGGATACGGGTCTCCCCCGTCATTGGATAATGTGTTATCCATATTTTGGTATCGTTTTGGGTTTGGACAATAATCATATTTTATGATTTTGGTATATTGGATCTCCTCCATGCATTATTGTTTTGGATGGTAGAGTTTTATCCATGTCCTTGGTATTTGGATGTTAATCCATATTCGTATTTCTTACGAGTATTATGTCTTAGTTTCATGTTTGATGGGTGTTGACAGGCGGTTTTACACACCTACAGACATGTGATAATTAGAACCAAAAGCAAGTATACAATATAGTCCCAATATCGTCTTTCAAGTAATAAAATGGTAAGAACCAAGTATCGTATTCCACAGGGATAGCTATCTTAAGTTGCAAGATTTCGAGATGACAAACTAACTTCAGATGGCGAATACAAAGATTTCAATTGGTGATTGATTTGTGCGTCACTTTAACATATTTATAACAGAATAAAGCAAATAGCAAGGGTATAAGATCTATGGTAAGGTTTAAACACTAATTCCAGTGGGCAATGCTGTAGGGATGCTACATCATTCTATTCTATAATAGTTCGTTCCACTACCTATTTCGAGTATTCCTTCCGGACTTATACCAGTATACTAATGTTTAGCTATCAACCCATATTCCTATGAAGTATCAAGACCAGTGATAGCAACATGATATTCTCAAAATAGATGGCTTAGCAAATTCCTTTGTCTAATTAATCCCTCTTCCAAGGTGATTCCATATCATCTAAGTGGTGTGCATTCAATGGCTTATTCCTAAGTCCATGGCACTTTGTCACTTTGATAAGTGACCGACTTGTCAAGAATATTCAATAAGAAAAATATAAAAGGTAACTTTTCCAAGTATACTTCTCATATCCTTCGGATTGACATGCATATCGTAGCTTATTTCAAAGTCTACGGCACTTTAACACTATCAAAGTGATCAACCCGTCAAGAAGTGTCGTTTGGATTTATAAAACTTTAGATGAAATAATGAAACATTATTATTATAGAATAATGCCCACTTTCTTCAAGTTTAAAACCTTACCATTTCACTTATACCCTAGCTAATAAAAATTAGCTACTCATACTAATAATGAAAGAAATATAAATGACTAAAAGTAAAGACATAATTGTAAATATATATAAGTATATATATGACCGAAATATAAATGACAATGAATATAAAGTGCAAGAATTAAATGACTTGTAAGTAAAGACTTAAACATAAATATATGTATATATATATATGGCTGAAATGTAAATGACGTTAAATGTAAGGAAATAAATGACAGTAATGCTGAAAGTAATGCTGCAGGATTAAATGACAGAAACTAATTGTTTTCTTGATGAACAAGAAGAACACCAAGAGGAGAGAAGAACACCAAGAGGAGAGAAGAACACAAGAATACTTCAAATACTTCTAAGATTATATTAGACTTCAGCTGGTAGAACATCTTATACAATGACCCCAACACCTCCTTTTATACTAGGAGGTGTCACAAAAATCCAAAATGATGGACAAAAAGTCCATAGGTCATCATCCCAAAAGTACAAGGCATCTTACATCAACTTTCAATCCTATTACAAGATGCTTTTTAAATTAGCTGGAAATATAAATACAAACCATAATGTAATAAGTAACTACTAGATTATTCTAGATCCTTCCATTGATTTAGCCTTTCTTTGCTAATATCATATTCCTCCCTTGCTGCCAGTTACTACAGCATTCCAACAGCATTCATCTGAAAGAGAATAGACAACCAAAAGTGTGAAAAGACAAGTGAAATCAAATATTTAGCTCCAATTACTACAAATATAAAATAAGATAATAAAATGACTCAAATTAGGATATAATAAGAAAAATATATTAACTATGAATATTAAATAGGTGCTCAATAAAGTGAAATCTCACTACATATCAGGTGTTTTGATTATTGAGTTTTCATTACAAAAACGGTGGGCGTGGGAAATATATCACTTTTTATTCTAAATACATTTCATATTGGAAATTGTGATTTAAATAATATTCTTTCCATTTACCATTTTATATAACTGTTGAAAACTGTTTCAGCTCACTAGGTGTTAAGCTTAATTTTTATTCCATGTTGGCATGTGCATCGGGTCATTATGGAAATGATACTAGCAACACTTTGGTGTGATAAGTGCTAGTTAGAAGCACGGAAAAACAATTAGCTATATCAGATACATCTTTTGAATGTTAGAGACAATGTCTATCATTGGGTTTTAGTAACCTCCGTCACTTAATGTAGATTTGTGTAAATGTTGGAATCTATTTTATTGATGTTAAAACTTAGATTGCCATTATTGGTAATCAATTGTTGACTTTTAGTAAGAGATTAAATCTTCATTTGATGTATTAATAAAAAAAAATTAAATTAGTCGTTATTTCCAAATTTGAGGGTGTTGCAGCTAAAATATTCAGATATATATATATATATATATATAATAGAGAGAGGATGCGTCAAATACAAATTGAGATATATATATATATATATATATATGGAGATGATGAGGGTTTGTTTATTATGATTTGAATATCTACGGTAGCTTATTAGAGTTCATCTATAATCAATGTTATATATTATGAGACAAACGGAATATTTATGAAACAATATATATTCATTAGAGTTGATGGAAAACTGAGTCTGGTTTGTATAATTTGCGGCTAATGTTTGAAACTCCATATTATCTATCTCTATATATAGGGTCTTCTCATTTGAGAACTTCGTATATTGTGATAATCGTGGGAAGTATTACCTTAAGATATTGTTTTATATGATTTTTTTCTCATCTACAGATAGCATTTATTGTTTCATATGATTTTATGTTTCACAACGTGTTTGTTTCATATGTATGTGGTTCACAATATAAAACATTTTTATGTGTAATTTTGTTTCACAAAGAGGTTAAAAGGGTTCATATAATGAAATAAATATATGTGAAAGTGAAACAAACACATTGTGAAACAGGGTTGGGTTCTGGTGAGAAGTGTTATATATGGTGAGAAGTTTGAGAATTGGTTATTCACCGTTGGATGAGAAATTGACGTATATTAGGATGAGATGCACCAGATCAATTCACTTATAAAAAACAATTCATGAGAGGTCATGAGATTAAAAGTGATCAATGGTCAAAATCCACTTCTCATGCTTCTCACTATCAACTCAATTTCTCACACGATCTTATGCCTTATGAAACAAATATATGTTAATCGATATTATAAATTCTAGTCTTAGATTAAAAAAAAGTATAAAATATTACATGTTGCACTATGTCTCAAAGTTATCATTATATGAAATTCTAAATTTTACCAAGAAAAAGAAAATAAGAAAAAGAATATTAAATTATTGGTAACTCCCACCAAAGTAATTGCTCCAAATTAATGTCAACCATACCGATTCATGTTTATTAATTGCTCAAATTTAATTGATGGGTCACCATTTCTGGACATAAATATATTTTATTATGCATATTTTGTAGAACAAGAATTATTCTATTATGTACATGTTGTAAGATAAGAAAATCTTGTGATTAAGATGAAAAATGTAAAAAAGATTCGGACGTTTGATCACTTTTAATCTCAACTCATTTCATGAATTGCGTTTCTCATAGGAATTGATTCGGTATATCTCGGTACATCTCATTACTGTTGATCTTCAATTAGGATTGATCCAAGGGTGGGGACCCCTTTTTATCTTTCTCACATAACTTTCATTCTCACTAAAACCTAACCTTTATACCTCCTATTTACAAATCGTATTCAAGGTTTCGTATTTTATGCATTAAAATTCCCATACTTTTACAATTACATCTTGTAATAATTTTACTTTTCTCTTTTTAAATTCTATCAAAATTTGTAACAACATGACTTAGTTTTACCGTTTAAAACAAACAATTCATCAAATAATATAGTACTCCCTAAAACGTTGATAGTTATATTTTTAATATCGTGCTTAAAATTAGAGATATACAAAAAAAACAAACCCAAAGTTCGACTTTGGCCTCGCCGAGTTTGACCCAATAAAACCCGAGCCTAGGACTTAATGTCCAACCAAACCAACCTTTTTCCAAAGCCTGATTAAAGGTCAGCTTGAAAAAGCTCAATGGAAGCCTCTATAAACTTAGGCATTGTTTGGCAAAAATAAGCTAACTTATAAGTTAGCTTATTTTCAGTGTAGATGTTTGGATGCACATAAGCTAACTTATAAGCTAGGTTATTGATAAGCTACTCAATGATGAGCT
Organism: Silybum marianum; assembly: GCA_036898165.1. NCBI lineage: Eukaryota > Viridiplantae > Streptophyta > Magnoliopsida > Asterales > Asteraceae > Silybum > Silybum marianum. The sequence continues at coordinate 48,204,384 of CM072530.1, read as the reverse complement.
TTTTGTCATCTTTTCCGATTATACCCTCATTAATATTAATTATTATTTTTTCAAGATGTCCTTTTTAGTCATTTAAATGGTTATCAGCTAGTTTTTGCCAAACATAATTTGTTCATCAGCTAGCTTATAAGTCATCGGCTAGCTTATAAGCTATCAGCTAGCTTATCAGTCATCGGCTAGCTTATCAGCTAGTTTGCCAAACATAGCCTTAAAACCCTGGGTCTGAAAAAAGCCCGATCATATTCTCTTTTTGAACATCAAAGCTCAACCTGAAAAGACTTGGACTTCTTTTTTCTTACTAATATATATGTTTCAAAGATCCAAAATCTTGTACATCTCTACTTAAAATTGATGATATAAATAATGTCTAATCAATGATTTAAAACCCAAATTGTTTATATTTATGTTTGTGTTCTTCAAAATGCTTATCCTAATATTTAGCAATAATTATAGTCAGAGAACGATCCAGATATTGATTTATATGTTGGAGCTTTTGTATGTATGTTTTATATGCAAATAAGAATTTCGCTTACACATAAAACTATATATTACAGTACCTTCATCATCAAGTGTAATGTTGGCATGATACTCAATTATAACTTTATCACAATCGACTTAAATGAATTTTATGTTTAATAACTTTACATGTCAATAAATGATGTGAATGACTCTGTATTTTTTTATCGGTATACCATTAATTGGTACCAATCTTTTCCATTACGTAAATAAATTGACTTATGAGTCATTGAAGCATTAAATCTTCACCTACTCCATTCCACTTATAAATTGTGTCACTCCTTTCTTCATAAACCACAAACATCCTTACTCTTTACAAAGATCGGTCGAAATGAAGAGATCAACCAAGCTATGTTGTGTGGTTGTACTTTGTGCATTGATGGTTGCACTCATGGGTCACGTCCCTACTACAGAGGCGGCAAATTGCAACTACATGGAGCTTGTTGTGTGTGCAGGGGCAATAACGTCGCCACAACCACCATCGAGAGATTGTTGCGCTAAAGTGAAGGAGCAACAGTCTTGTTTCTGTGGGTATCTTCGAAACCCTTCCCTTCGTCAATATGTCACTCCTGATAATGCTCGTCGAGTTGCTAGACAGTGCGGTGTTTCCATCCCCAAATGCTAGAGAATGATTTGGGGTTCTGATTCTGAAAGTATCACAAAGTTCTACTATATTGTATAACCAAGTAATGTTTTTGGAATTACCACGAAAAATAATGGTAACAAATGAAATTGAATAAAATTGGCTCGTTTTATATTTTATCTTATGGAAATTTATTTTTGTGTTTTAGTTAGTTTTTTACTTGATATGATTCATATGAAAATATTTAATCTTAAAAAGGTTAATTTGGTCCAAGATTATAGCATCCTCCTACCATAGACAACGGGTTTTTCTGAACCCTATTATACCTATTTTGTATGAGCCAAATATGAGATGTCATAAAATGGAGACGAAAAGGAAGTGGAAGATTCTTGAAATTGTGGTTTTGCTATTCATACCGCACATAAAGTTTTTCCGCACACCTTGCAAAGATGAACGAGTCTCTAATGACAAAGACTTCACTTTTAACGTTCATGGTACTTGTTGGTGAACCACCACAACAACCCATGACAGTGTTGTGATGTGACAAAGCTCATACCGCGTGTGGAACCAATCACCGTGTCACTTTTTCTAGAATGAAATATAAAGTTTTCTTCAATTAACAGAGAAAGTACTAAAAGGCATTTTGTAAAAGGTTGATAACTCTATATAGAGTGACAGATAAGGTTAGACAAACAACAAATTATAGAATAACTTTAACATATAACAAGGTTAATATAATTTAAACATAATTAATTTTACATTAACGGCATGGATAATCTTGATGATTTCGAGTTAGAAACACGACCTTTGCAAAAAGCCAACAAATTGCTTATATGAAAAGATTTACCTTTTGATGATCCTAGATTTCGTTTGCTTATTTCAATCAAGCTCCATCTAAAATCGAACAAACTTGAAGTTGGCCATGTGCGTTGTTGCTTACATTTTGATATGAGACATTTGTCAAACACATGGTAGACATTGTCATTTCTTACATTCAAAGTTTTAGATTGCCTTACCATGAAATTCAAAATGCACTACTGTAATTTTAACACAAAACTAGATTAATCTACATTAAAAACCAGTCTTCAAGTAAGTGAAAGGAATACGTGAACTAATCAGGAGTTTACTTTTGTCTAACAATTGCCGGGCCTTCTTTTGATTCAACGAAAGAACAATATAATAATAAGGTGTGTTGATTGGTGGGCGTAAATGATGATTGATGTTGTAAATTAGGTTAGATCAACAAATTTGAAGAATCAAATGTCTTTCAAAAAAAAATTAAAATCATAAAAGATTGAAAACGGGTAGCGTTAAAAGTCTTTGAAGGAAATTTTAAGATATGAGGAAACTCAAGTTAATTACTAAGTGCAAATAATTAAAAATATGTGCAAATATTATTTATATTTTTTTTATAAAAGTTTATTAATATCAATTTATAAAATTATAAACGGGATGGGTGAGCCTATGCAAAAATAATCAATATACACGAGTCGGTGGTAATTTTGTACCAATTTATATCAACCTTAAAACAAACCTGATGTGTAATCGAGTTGTAAAATAATTAAACTGTAGATATTAGATTGAATTTGGTTACGTTAATTTGAACGCAACCCAGACATTTTTCAAAAGTGTTATATAAAATGGCCAATAAGACAGTTTATTTTAAAAACGTCGTAAAATATTTATTGAAACGTCTAAAAACGCTCTATAAACCTATTGTAACCGGTGGCGGACTTGGTATAGAAAAGGGGAGGGTCCAAGGACCCCACTTAGGGTAAAAAAATATCAAAAATACTAAATTTAGCTTTAAATCCCCCAATAAAATTTTCTAAGGGACCTCATCTTGCCGACAATTGACAAAAACACTAAAAAGTCTCTTGAAATCAATAAAAAAACCGAAAAAATCTTTCGAGATCCTTCGAAATTCACAAAAACACTAAGAAAATTTTTCAAAATCGATAAAAACACTAAAAAATCCCTTAAAATCAACTAAAAAACTTTAAAAAAATTCCCGAAACGCGACGGGTGACTTTATACGCCTTTAGTCTACCTTAATGGGCCCCCAGTGAATAAAAATCATGGATCTGTCACTGATTGTAACGCTTTTAAATAGGACGCTTTATGATTTAGTCATATATAATATTAGGCCATGTTTGGCAAAGGTAGCTGATAAGGTAACTTATGACTTATAAGGTAGCTGACGACTTATAAGGTAGCTGATGAATAAGTCACGTTTGACAAAAAGTAGCTTATAAACATGTAAAATGACCAAAAAGTAATTTCAAAATAATAATAATTAATATTAATTAGGAGTATAATCGGAAGAAAATGATAAAAAGTTTAATAAGTCACTCCCAACTAACTTATCAATAAGTTAGCTTATAAGTCATAAGTTAGTTTACCAAACATGTACCTAGAAAATAAGGTAGCTTATAAGGTGACTTATTTTTACCAAACAATGTCTTATTTTAAAACGTCTTTTCATTTTAGGCGTCCTATAAAATCATTTTTGTTATAATGTATAATTATTAATATATCGTATTAATGGGCCACTCTAACCCATGCCGGAGGAGGACGGTGTGGTGGAGCCGGCAAAAATGTGACAACGGTTAGTGTCATGAAAGAGAAAGTATACCCTCCTTCAAAATTACTTGTTAATTAAACATGATTAAAACCACAAATCACAAATAATATGTCTACAACCCTTAAAGAATGGAATAATTGCATGTTACGCCCCAACAATAACTTAATTGAAACATCCTCAATAGCTATGTTATTTTAAAAAAAATTAACAATTTATTTAAAGTTTGCACCAATAAATGCTAAATTAATAGATCACATACAACATGAGATATGATGCATGGATTGGAGTTAGGTTATGTTTGGCAAACTAACTGATAAACTAATGCAAAAAAATGGCGGATTACTGATAAACAATTGGTAATGATAAACTAAATTACGATGAAAAAATCATATTTGATAAAACTAGCGTATAAGAATCTAAAATGACCAAAAAGGGAAAATTGTAAAATAATAATAATTAATATTAATGAGAGTTATAATTGAAAAAATTGACAATAAACTCCCAAACGCTACTCCAAGTAGCGTTTCAATAAGCTAGCTTATAAGCTAACTTATAGTTTGTCAAACGTGTACCCTGAAAATAAGCTAGCTTATAAGTCAACTTATAAGCTAGCTTATATTTGCCAAACATAGCCTAGGGGTGTACAAAAAAACCTTCAATTTGTGAAAATCGTCCAATCCAACCCGCTAACATCCCGATTAATCCCAACCCGCGAAACCGTCAACCCGCTAATTAGAAGGGTTGAAATTGGGTTATCAAAACTCAACCCAATCCAAACCGCCAACCAGTCGATAATATATATATATATATAGGGGAGGGATCATACGAGAACGCTACTAATTTAAAGGAACAAAGGAACTCATTTGGGACCACATATGATGTGGGTCCCACATAATATTAAATCATTTATGATTTAATATTAAATCATATTAAATCATAAAAATGATTTAATATTATATGGGACCCACATCATATGTGATCCACAATTATCCCTTTGTTCCTTTAAAAATGCAAAGTTCTCATTTGAACCTTCCTCTATATATATATATATATAGAGAGAGAGAGAGAGAGAGAGAGAAATGTTCAAATGCGAACTCAAATTTGGTTGTGAAGTAAGGACAAATGAAAGTGTGACATGTGTCTGAATGTAGATTATTCAGACTGAATAATCAAAGAAATATTCAGACTGAATATAGTATTTATTCAGTCTGAATGTAGATTATTCAGTCTGAATATGACACGTGTCGCGCTCTCATTTTTCCTCACGTTCACAACCAAATTTGAGTTCTCATTTGAACTCGCCCATATCTATACTATATATATAAGGATGCTAAACGGTTAAGTTGGAATCTTTAAGAGGTATAAGTTTTTATACATAAGGTACAAGTTTGTGAAGCTTAACCACCCTAAAAGACCTCCATGTTCAAACATGATGGAAAAAATCAAATTAGTTTTAATTTATAAATTACACTTTGCACCTTTATAATAAGTTATTTAATTTACTTTACATCTCTTTCTTTTTTCATTTTCATTTCACACCCTTATCGTATTAACATAAATAATCGTATATTAACTAAAATGTTTTAAAAAATACGTTTCTGTTAAAGGAAAAACGAAAGAGAACAACAAGAAAATAGAGAGAAGGAATATATGATTCTCATAAATCATAAGCTCTTTAAATAGGGATGAGATACAAGTAGATAACTACAAGAGATAATAGTTCTAACCTATCTCTAATATGTTTATCTCTATCTATATCGTCATATCCATTAGACGATGGCACATTTATCCTACAACACTCCCCCTTGTGCCGAGTCAAAGGAGTGATGGTGCACAACTGTTGCCTCGTTAAAACCTTACGCCAAAATAAAAACCCAGTGGGAAAAATAAAAATATGACGAAGGAAAGAGTACAACGCACCAGTTTCTTTGCAATAGATAGACTTTTTCTTTAGTCTAATATTCTTTCAGATTCGTACATTAATCATGAGAGTTGGAAGAGTAGGATGGTATATAAACCGTCGCCTCACTAAAACCTTACACCAAGGAACAAAACCCAATGGGAAAAATAAAACCTTAGGTGAAGGAAAGAGCACAACATACCAATATTACATATATAGTAGACTACCCCTTTTGTCTACTACTCCCCCTGATTCGTGCATTAATCAAGGGAGTTTGGAAGGTCTTAGCATTCTCATACTTTTTATGTCACATTCTCCTTATATCTTACTTGATTCACTTGAATATTGAGGTGAGTTTTCTACTGCTCATTTTATATAAACTAAAAGCATAATTTACTTTGAGGTATCACCCTTGATATATCTTACTTTCATTTCTTCGATACAATGCATTATTTACATATATGCGAGTAGGATATTTGTTGAACTCAAAGCACTAACCCCTCTAATATGTGTAATGGTAGTCCTTAACCATGTACACAATTGAATAGTCTCATGTAGAGTAATATTATAGGAATAGTTTGAAGAGGTAGCTACAAGGGTTTGTCTAGTTTACTTCCAAGCAATCGGCATGTTTCCTATGGTAATTCCTTATCCAAGTTGGGAATGAGCTTTGTATGAGTCAGGTAGATATTTAATATCAGCAAAGACATACCAAGACAATATTTTATGTTTTTCTATTAGGGCCGGTACTTTTGCCTCTCATATTCCAAGTAGGTATTGAAATTTCATTATCAATCCTATGTTTCTTTTTGTAAGGGAAGTATAAGCCCACATCAGTGGTTCCAAAAGATTAATTTGATATCATTCTAATGATGTTGCGTTGGCACTGAGCTAAATCTAGCTAACGAGTTCATTGAGAGATACAAAATACGGTCAAGTGTATTGTTCTAAGTACAATAATGCGCCTATTGCACTCAAATAGAAAATTCCAGCTCCCAAAGCCTCTTCGTCATCATCCTTCAGACGAAATGGATCTTTCCTTCTATCCAACACTTCGACCAATCATGGGAGTGCTAGCCAGATGCGCTTTATCCATATTAAATCGCCTGATTATTTTCTAGACATATGCGATCGGTGAATTAATATCACAAACTCGGTGTCCTACATAAAACCAAGTTTTCCCAAGATCTTTCATCTCAAAGTCAGATTTTGAATAGAATAAAGTTTCTCTTATTTCATCAAGAGTATTTGTTATGTTCATTACATCGACATATAGAGTTATGATTGAACATCTGGAACTCGTTTTCTTTATAAATACGCATGGGCACAGTTCATCGTTCTTATATCCCTTCCCAATGAAGTATTCACTTAGGCAGGTATCCATATCCGCCTATGAGCGTTTCAATTTCATGGAAAACGCATTTTGTGGTTTCTACTAATATAATGTCATCAAACACTTTTATATATCTCTTAATCTAGATCCCCATAGAGATATGTAGTAACCACATTCATGAGCTACATTTCCCGTCTTTCGGAAATTACTAGGCTAATTAATTAGCAGAACATTATAACGTCCATCACGAGAGAACAAGTCTTCTCGTCATCAATCCAGGGCGTCGTGAGAAACCTTGCGCCAAAGGAGAGTCTTATACATCATGACTTAATTATTCTCATTAAGCTTTTATGACAAATGAATTATCTATGTCTTACGGGCTTTACACTTGGTGGGTTAGCACTACCGGACCAAATACCCGTGTATTTGTCAAATGTAATTATCCTGGATTGCTTCTATTAGGTCAATTTGCTCTTTGTTGACATTTTTCAACTGAGCATGGTTCGATGTCATAGTGCTCTCTATCATCTCACGAGCAACAATATAAGTGAATATCATCAATGAGTATGTACGATCTGTCCATCGACTCGTATGCACTTTCATAATTCATTTGAGATTTATTTGATCTCTGGAATCAAATATTAACTTCGGAGCGTCCTCCAGTAATGATTCATAGACATAGTTTTAGTCAGAGATAATCTCATGAGAGGTTTATGTATTGATGATTAATGGTTGTGCCTTACTCACCTTTTCCTTTAGATGAGTATTTATCGAACCAAGTAGCCTCCCCCATTTCCTTTTAGGAGCCACGACCTCAACCACACCTCCACCATGTGTGATTGCAACGCACTTTCCAATGGCGTTGTGTCCTTGTTTAGGGACTTTTAACCTTGCGGGTATATTTGCAGCTGGTATATGTGATCTCGTCACTTCATTAAACGTATCAGGTATCGAGTCTGATTCGTTTGACTTCAACTTTACATTGTGAAGTTTGGGGATCAAAAAGAGACATATTGGGAATATTGTATGACACTTCCAGTCGTTCCCATGGAAAATCCTTTTTCCTATCTCCCCCTAACGACGGGAAGATTGTCTCATCAAAGTGACAACTCGCTAACTTAGCGGTAAAGAGATCACCCATCAAGGATTCTAATTAGCGGAAAATTGTTGGGGATTCATATCCAACATATATTGAATTTTTTTAAGGACCCATTTGGGTGCGATGTGGGGGCGCAATTGGCACATATACTACACAACCAAACATGCATAAATGAAAAATATCAGGCTTATATCCAGTTACCAACTGGTACGCATGATACTGGTTGACTAGTAGTGGGTCTAAAAACAAATGAGTAAGGCTGCATGTAATATTTGCATAACCCCATGCAAATGCGGGTAAATTGGTGCGCATAACCAATGCCCTATATATCATCTATATTCTTTTGATGACAACTTTTATGAGACCATTTTATATATACACATGGGGTATAGGAAACTCTACATTGATCCGAATATATATATATACAATAATTATCAATTCATTGTGATGTAAATTCTCTAGCATTCCAAGTCATGTAGACTTGATGAGATAGTTAGGGTGGTGAGCCCTTGAATGTGTAACTAGTGCTAGAGTGCAGCACTTATGTGGACAATAATACGATGTGCGTTCATCGTGTCGAAACCAGAACCATAAAATACTTCAATGGCCCGTACTCTGGTTGTTTATGTCCATTACCTTGTATTCGTTGTAAGAATGGAATATTTTTGTATTACCTTTAGGATGGTCTCATTCTTGTCTTAGCTACGAATTAGGGTATACAAAAGTTTTAGGTATGACATATTATGATAGTGGTGTTGCTTCTTGTGCTGCAGAAGTCAACAATTATAATTTGGTTAATTGCTTTATTTTGCCTTTCATTCGAAAGATAGTGTGTTTATATGTATTTTTCAATACATGGATCATTATGTCATAACCATGTGTCCCACAAGGTCATTTTGCAACATATATGTGTAATTGTCCCAAAGTTCTTTATTGGTGACATAATATGATTTGATGACCTAAGTAATTCACTAGTGTGACACATTTATTTCTCTAATATACGTTCCTTTCATATCATTAGAGTTGATGTACATATATACCCATTTCCATTCTTATAATACGATTTCCAATTAATATGAATATTTTAACAAGGTTCTCATTAATATAGTCTTTAATGACTATTAATCTTGTACTAACAAGAAAATGACAGTTCATCGTCTAAGTATTTTGGTTGGAGGAGTAAATATTAGTCTATCTTCTAAGATTGTGTGAGATTTCCTACAAAAACACTCAAGTTCTCCGCGATACATTCCTACACAGAACGGAGAATATTGAGAGTTTCGTATTTGTAATTGGGATGTATTTCTTTACATCTATAATGGTTAATATTTGGTTTTTCATCAGCAAATGAAATTAATTTAATACTTAAATAATTTTCAAATAAACTTATGCTCAGTCATTCTTAAATTAATCTGACATAGTTCATTTCAACTTGTTCCTTTTTTTATGAGCAATTATTATTGCATTTTTCTTCTTATATTGTCCATTATCTTTTGGGCAGTAGTTGTATTTCTACTCCAAAAATTGTAAAACCCTTTTCGACTCTTGTCATGACCTTTACCATTTCCATAGTTTTGTCCATGGGGTTCTAGATGTCACCTATGTGGAATTGTCTTTAACTCACTGTCCTTTAGAGTTGTTCCACCTCTACACTTTCATTATTGACCATGAGATTTTTCTTTGTCCCAACATATTTAGTGATCTGAAATAACCTTGTTATATCTCTCAACCACTTACAGTAGGTTGATAAATTTGTCTAAAGGTTATACTCTAGCTCACATTGGTTCATTAATATGATTTCTGTTATATGAAAGGTGAAAATCTTCTATGAGTTCCTTGTCATGAAGATTGAGATGTATTTTGAGCACACCATTTCTTTGTTGAAATCAGTCATTTTCTTGTAATCGAGTGGGTTTCATTCCACTGTTTGATTAGTTTGGAAAGTACATGGTACTAGATACTCCTGATTTTTCTTTTCAGGGTATCCCACTGTTCATAGGGGATTCTAGTTAATGGTATTCCATATGAAGGTTGTGACTAATGTATCGTCTCAAAAAAATCTCAAGATATTTACATGTATTTTAACAGGTGACTTTTAGGGTCAATATGTTTTGATGGGTTTTGTCTATCTTATGGTACTCAAGTTCTTTCGAGTCCAGATGGTTGTAAATAATGGAGAATATATGATTTTTCAAAATCATGTTCTATAATTATGTTATGCATGAGATTTCATTATCATAATATTATTGGATTTTTATATTTTTAAATTTTTAAAGTTTTGTTGATAGTCCTTCATCAATATTTCAATATTCGAAAATAGATCGCAAAAACACTTTTGGATTTCCAGGTAGGAGGGGAATCACGTGGATTACTTAAATCCCTTCAACCTTAGGGTTATTTACACCCGTTTGACAAAATCTTTCAGTGTTGTGCAATTATTTCGTTTCATGAAATACATGAATAACATTAATAATTTTGAGAGATTTTGCCACTTAAGCAAAATAAATATTGGTTTTGACATAAAGTTGATTTTTTTTAACAGCTTAATAGTATTTTGGAGCTTTTGGTAGAAGACCAGAATACACGGGGGTTGGAAGTGTAACTTCCATTTATTAATTAAAATTGAAAATAATGAGTAGGAACTCATAATCAAGATAAATATTTTAATATTTTTATGCTATTGTTTTTGAAGTGTTTTTGGTAAAAACCAAAAAAGTTTTGCAAGTTGGAAGTGTAACTTTTAAAAGTTATTATAAGAATTGTAAGTAGTAAATTATAATTAAGGTAAATATTTAGATATTATATAACGAAAACAATTCTAAAACTAAGTCCATGATTTAATTACTAAACTTTTTTTAATACCAAAATAAAACAATTGAGTTAAATAAACAATTAACAATTAATTGGTGCAACTTAATATGATAACAATAAGCTAAAATAAAATAAGTATCTATAATAGCAATGAGATATTCACGAAATCAATATAATTAAAATAAATAATGAACTAAAATTCATGAACTTAGTAATTTAAAGTAAAATAATTTAACCACATCAATGCATAGTAAACTAAAGCATCAAGAACTTCCATACAAAAAAATGGTTACTTGTAAATATGGATAAATATTCTCTATTTTAATAAAAATCGTGATCATATCCTTAATTAATTAATAATATAGTTTCTTTTTAATATTATCTTTTAACAACCATATATATATATATATATATAATTTTTTTTAATAATTTAAAGAAATACATATATTAATTCAAAATTTAAACAATAATATTGAAACAAAGTAATATTCGTTAAATCAAAATAAATATGCACGATTTTTAATTTTATAAAAGATATGGAACAAAAATAAAGGAAATTTCTCTTCACATTAAAAAGATATGCATTAATTACTTAACATTATTATTTTTAATATATATATATATATTTTGACGTAAAGAGTATAATTAATTGAATGATATTTTAGAAAAGAAATATAAACAATAACATTTGTCCCAGATTTAATATTAAAGATACACATACAAAAAAAATCAATCAATATCAAAATAATATCAAAAGTTGTCTCAATTAAAACTACTTGATAATGAACCAATTTAAATGTAATTTGTTATAAAAAAAATCAATCAATAAGTAATTCTTATAGGAAAAATCAAAGCAAGATGATTTTAAAGCCACACTCATAAATCATAAGCAATTGCATTTTTTTTCACCATCGTTTATGAACAAGATAATAAATGTATGTATATGAACTCTTTGCATATGTCTTAATAATCAAAACTCTAAATGTATGCAACAATATAATCTTAATCGATTCATCAGAATATTAAAATTCATCAAGACACAAAACATAAATGGAACGAAAACGTACTTGATTTAATTGACGTAGTTGTAACGCAAACGAGCAACATGCTTGATTATCCCATAACATAAACAATGATTTTGGTTTGGCGCCAAATCTTATAAACTTCGTAGAACGTACGTGCTGATAACGTGTTAAAGGAAAAACGAAAGAGAACAACAAGAAAATAGAGAGAAGGAATATATGATTCTCATTAATCATAAGCCCTTTAAATAGGGATGAGATACAAGTAGATAACTACAAGAGATAATAGTTCTAACCTATCTCTAATATGTTTATCTCTATCTATATCGTCATATCCATTAGACGATGGCACATTTATCCTACAACAGTTTCTTTTTTTTACAAATTATACCATTATAATCGTCTCATCGACATCTTATAAATGAGCCCAATATTGAATATTTTTTGATCAAATCATATTATTAAATAATATAAATAGCATAACTACGTAGTGGATCAATTTTAAAAATTACATTTATACTTTAAGTTATATATTTAAACGGTCGCACCAAAGATTTCAAATCTCTTCACAAAAATCCAAATTATTCATTTTAAATTATGATTGTACTTGAGTTTTGTAAAAATAATGGATGACGATTTATAAGGGGGTGTTTGGGATTGTTTATAAAAATAACTTATTGACTTATTCCGGTGCGGTACTGGTAATAAATTATTTTGAGTATTTGGATTGGGAAAAAAAGAAGAAGTTTATACCGATTTCACATCGGTGATAAGAGTTAAACACTCATAATTTATTAGAATCTCATTATGACTTTTAACCCTTTTTCTAACCCTTTTACATGTATAAGCAATCCCAAACACCTCCTAAAAAACAACTTATTAACTTATTCCAGTGTGATACTGCCATAAGCTAATCCAAACAATTTTATAAAACTCTGATATGCCACCACATAAGTTGATAAGCACTTTTACAGAAAACATTGGTTGTTTTAAATAAGTAATCACAACGGCCGCTAAGTTCATAACAATAAACAATTGATATCTTAAAAGAGTTTGATACTTCTGAAAGTAGGGTTGATGAAACATTTAAATCCCGCTGCGTTACAGCGGGTACGCCTGCTAGTATATATATATATATATACATATATATATAGAGGAAAGTTCAAATGTGAACTCATTTTTGGTTGTGAACGTGAGGACGAATCTCAGCCACACTTATCCGGTCAATAAAGGCGGCTTTGACCTGGTTCCCTCCTTTAATAATCTCCACCCTCCCATGAATCGCGTCAATCCTCCGTGATCGCGTCCACCATAACCGAAGATGTGTGGCTGAGATTCGTCCTCACGTTCACAACCAAAAATGAGTTCACATTTGAACCTACCCCTATATATATATATATAATATTTACAACATTATAATTTACAACCCAAAAATATGTATATATTTTATTTCTAATTTACATCCCAAAAAATAAATACATATATTATTAGTTCAATTTAGAGAACAAAAGCCAAAACTTAATCCAAGTAAGTGATAATGTGTTTCTGAATAAATTTTAATTTATGATTGTAAATTAGGGTTTAACAATTGAACTTTAAGTAAGGTTGGTTTTAAAGTTATGGCTTCTATTAACATTGACAAATGAACACGATAAATCCATATAAATTTGAAGTCAATTGGTTGGATCAATGGATGCGAATATGAAATAATTGTTATATATATTTCATTCGTTTATATGAGTACAACTTTTATCAATGTCATCTAAATTTAGTCACGTAGCATAAAAAATCAATACCAATATATTAAGGAAAATTTTTATAGTGGTATCACAATATAACAAAATCACACATATATACACACATACATATAAAGATGTTAGCAATAAGTAATGGTTTCATCCAGTTTTCCGCTAGGATTCTTTATAACATTCTTTTTGAAAAATGTGAAGGGAACAGAAAACAATTGATATATACGACAAAAAATATAGAAACCCACTAATAAAACTCTTTGTATATTTTTAGCAGCATTTATCGTAATTCATTCCTTAATTTTATGTATATTATCAAACAACTAACCCACTCAACCCGCCCAACCCGCCACAAACCGCAAGGGTTGGGTTGGGTTGTACTTTTGAATGAGTTGGTTGGGTTGAGATTTTCCAAACCGTCTAAATTGGGTTAGGTTGTAAAAACGTAAAAAACCGTCCAACCAATGTACACCCCTAATTGGAAGGAGTATGCAAGACATATATAAGATATGATATAAAAAACAACCTTTATATTTGTTAAAGATTTCAATGAAATTATCGATCCATGAGAACTAAATATAATTAATACATATGTATTTTAACAGTTGGTTCAGTTCAAATCATTCAAAAAAAATGTTTGAACCGTGCTGTGTAGCTATATTTCAGACTAGACTGACTGCCAGACCGCACAAACCACCAAAAAAATGTCCAATTTCACTTGGTTCGACCGACCGATTTGGACAGTCCACCGAATTTTTTGAGTACCCACACTAAAATTTCAGATTTATCCTTAAGAAACATGAGTTCTACGCGATCTTATTTTATCCATGGGCGGACCTATTAAGAGGGGAGTGGACTCCTGTGCACCCGTTTACTCTATTATTGTAAGAGAAAAATGATTTGGCATTCAAAAGATGCATCTAGTTGATTTTGAAAGGTGTCATTTAATACTTTGAAAACAAATTTATCAAAGAAATTAAATATGGATGATACGGTTGGATTAGCATTCTACATGCAAGAGGCCACGACTTTCGATCTTATTTCAATTAAAAAATTAATTTTATCTTTTTAATTTAGGCTATATTTTATGCCTTACAATGTTATTTCTCAAACATTAACAACAAAAATAAGGTTAAAAAAATTGATCTCACAACCTCAATTACAATTATCAGTTTTTATCTCATTTTCAAAACAACATATATTTAATTTAAAGATCAAGGCCGATTCTATTTAAAATTTTGTATTTTATTTTCCAAATCAACATAATTGATTTTTCTCTAATCAAACGTTCAAATCACAATTTTACAGACTCACCTTAAAAAAAGTATTTTCTAAAAGAAATTTTTGTATCTATCACTTATTTTATCCTTTTTCTTTCACTCTTTTTTCTTATCGAAATCCTCCAACAATATAATATTTACCATGTTATTGTTAATATATAATAAATATTATAATAAACATATAAACCAAAGTTTTGTTTTATAAAAAAGAATTTAAAATATGAATGTTAGCATATGATTAAAATATTGTTGATATGAATTCTATTGGGGAACAAAATTATTATTCGTGGCTTCGGAAAGGACAAGTACAAAAAGACACAGTCGATACTTTAACAGAACATAAATACAAAGGTACAAACAAAACTGCACGACGTACAACCTGTTACATTCCATTTGAGACTCTTGTTCTCTGCCACGTGTCGCATTATTCTCAATCTCCCCTTGTCACCCACCTGTCACTTTAACCTCGCCGTCCGTCACCCCCATCTCCCCAATCCTTTCAATTATTTAACTCCTCTTTCTCTCTAATATCCCTCCCTCTGTGTTCACTGATCGGAGAGTTTTCATGGAAATACGACGAATCTGAAATTTTGTGTTTTTTTTTTATGGAATTTTGTTTTTGTTTTTGATTTTGTTTATTCGAATTCGAATCAGTTAAGAGGTGTGAAATTTGATTTTTGTTTTGAGCTTAATTTGATCGGAATCAATGGCGACGCTTCAAAAATTCAAGCTGTTAGCGACACAATGTGCTGTTGCCGGAAGTCCTACACGGAGTCCGTCTACAAGTCCGGTGATTCACCTCCGACGACGACGGAAGACGTTACGGATGTTGCTGAGTCGTGGCGGTGGCGGTGGCGGCCGGAGAATGCCGCCTCGTGATGATCAATTTTTAGATCGTAGATCTAGTGATGTTGATTCGTCTGAAATTAGGAAAAACGGTAGTGTGAGGAAGAAGTTAAAGGACTTGCTTGTGTCATCGTCGTCGCCGCCTCCGATTCGGTTGCTTGAAGAGAACGACGACTGTGACGGTGGCGAAGAAAGTAAGAGGTGGAGTCGTGGCGGTGGTTTGATTATCCGGCGCGGCGGTGGTGGTGGTGGTTGTAGAGGACTGAGGCCTTTATCAGGTACGTTACGGCAACGGTTACTGAGACGAGCATGGAGACCGGTACTTGTTTCGATTCCCGAGTAAAGTAAAAATCATTATCTAAATTTTTGGGAAATTGTAGAGATAAGTTCCAGAAATAATAATGATTATGTTGAATTCAGTACCAAATTTTGATGGTTGTTTTTCAATTTTTGTTCGATTTTCCTATTTTGATCAAATTGAATTGTGCTTAAATTTGGTATGAAGATGTTGCATTAGATTCAAATAGACCTTTTTGTAGTTTAATTGGTGTTTAACTTGTAGTAATACATTTATGTTTAATCTCTCTCGATTTTATATAAACTTGGTCTCCGTCGGTTATAATTTTATGCAATGTTTTGTCTATTAATATGGTTTCATGAATATTTTGTTTTTAAAAAGTAAAACATATTAACAAATTGTAAATATTGTATAATGTAGTAGAAATATACTCTATGAATATATTTGAATGTGAATATATCCGTGATCAAAGTTTCGATAATCAATAAAAAGTTGTATATATGTGTGTATATAGGGACGAGTTCAAATGCGAACTTAAATTTGATTATGAACTTGAGAACAAAGAAGAACGTCACACGTGTCTCATTCAGTTTGAATATATTCAGAGTGAATGCTCTGTTATTCACCCTGTTATTCATCTTGAATGTGTGTTATCCATACTGAATAATGTATGAAATTCACATTCGTTATTCATACCGAAGCCCTTTATTATTCAGACTGAATGAAACACGTATCGCGCTCTCCTTTGTGCTTATGATCGCAATCAATTTGAGTCTGTATTTGAACTTTCTCTCTCTCTCTCTCTATATATATATATATATATATATATATATATATATATTATAGGAAGGGTTCAAACGAGAACCCATGTGATTTACGAAAATACGAGAACAGTTTATAAACCTAGTAATGTCATAACAATCAAAATTAAGGGATTTTTGAAATTTAAATTAATATTAAAAACAATTGAAAAGTGTTTAAGAAGTGGAAGGGTAAAATTAGAAATAGAAGTGATAAGATTCAAATGACACGATTACAGAACTACGACCAAAAGGGAACCGATAACACACTTTGAATATGAATAAATTAGGGTTGTATTACATTTTTGCATATCATAATCGTTTAGGGCTAGATTAAGGTATGTCTTCAAGAAAGGTTGTATCACTTGTTTATCACAGCAAATATGTTTACTGTTATACCCAAAATTAACGCCGTTAACTCCGTTAAGCTTCGTTATGATTCTGCCGTTAACTCCGTTAGAAAATGTTATAACTTGACTAACGAGGTACTAACCGTGCGACCTAACATCGTTAATGATATATCCGTTACACCGTTATCTTTGTATTCATATCATTTTCAGTTACGAGTCAAAGGATTTATGGCGACATTGAAGACAAATCATGAAGATTCATCCGTTATGACCGTTTGACCGTTACCAAAGATCCTCGTCCAGGTTCAAGTATAAAAGAGAGCTTAAATCAACAAGGGGGGACGGTGAAACACATTGAAACATAGCGAAGTACGAAGGAAAGCTCCGAGTATACTTTGACGAACTTACGACACCATAATCTAAACTCACGACAACAACGCTACGAGTCACGACAACAGTCGTAGACTCACGACCGATCATTCATATACTGTTTTTGTAACCTTGTTTATTGTTCTTAAGGCCGGCATCCCTGTTTGACGTCCTTTTTCTTTAGTGCATCGACGATCCCCTTACGGTCGTCCGCGGTTTTTCTCTCGGAAGGGAGTTTTCCGCGTCAACAATTCTTTGTGTCGTTTACATTCTGTTTGTTTGTTTTTCGAATTGGTTTTCTTTCTTTAGTTGATTAAGGTCCGAATCGTTAGTCTACCGTTAAGTCATTTTTTGGCATTAACATTTACAATCGAACAAAATTTCGATATATTGAAAGCTATCACACAATTATCACAACACAGTTAATTCTAATACGAATACACATTATTACAATCCATAGCCGATTTTAGGGGATGTTTTTGGGGTTCTTTTTCTCACCCTAGTTCATCTATTGTGTTCGTTTTTTGCTTCCCAGTCATCTTATTTATCCGTTTTTTTAACAGCGGCAATTTATTAAAACACTAGCAAGGTGCTAGACAGGAATTACAAAACGGAAATAGCAAGGGAGGGGTCTTGAAGCCATCCAACCCAATTAATCTTATAATTACTCCTTCTATGGCTTATTTATACGTTGTCCATCTCTTGTGTTCGATTTTGTGGACTTTTTTGTCCATCGACACATGTTGGCATTGGTTTTATTTTAATTTCAAGTTACAATATAAAATGTTCAAACATCAACATACAATATTAAAACAATAAAGGTCAGTTATAATGTTCATCATAATTCCCAAGTGAATACGTAACCTAAGTCCCTAACAAACAAAATCCAAGAAAATAATTAACCAACAAAAACTACATTTATTGTAAAATACATATAGTCATATATAGCAAACAATGAGCGTTTAAGAGAGAGAGAGAGAGAGAGAGAGAGAGAGAGAGAGAGAGAGAGAGAGAGAGAGAGAGAGAGAGAGAGAGAGAGAGAGAGAGAGAGAGAGAGAGAGAGAGAGAGAGAGAGAGAGAGAGAGAGAGAGAGAGAGAGAGAGAGAGAGAGAGAGAGAGATTTTTACAATCATAGTAGGTTACTTGTTCTTTTTATAAGTTAGAAGAAACAATTTAATCAGTTTTAGAAAAGTTCATGAATTTGTATATTTGTTTTAAAAACTTAATTGTTCACAATCGAAAAACCCTCCATTTTTCTAGTTATTCCCTTTAAAAAACACTTACTCATTATATTTTTTAATTTACATCTCTAGTAATTTTTTTCATAATAATTATTCATGGACTTAATTAATCGTTCAAACTCGAAAAGTCCATTCGTTTTTCTAAACTCCTCCCAAACTTTAAAAATGATTTTTACCATCATATGTTACTAGTCATTTTTATACGTTACAAAAATAAATTTAACCAAAGTTAATTGATTTAATTATTCAAAAACAATTAATCGCTTACAATTGTAAACCCATGATTTCTATATATTTCCCTTTAAAAAAATACTAAAACTTGGCCATTAGATTTTTTAATATTTCTGTAAATCAATAATGAAGCATTCAAGCAATGTACTTAGAAATTTAAATCAGGATCCAAAGTTCAAATATTCAAAATCAAAAATATTTGTAGAGAAATTGAGAGCATGCGAGAAGGGGACCCGAGAGTGCTTCTTTATGCCCTGAAAAAGCTTTCATAATTTCCTTCATCAATCATCTTCTCAATATATATATTTTTGTTCAAATAACTTATATAAAGAGTTAATAAGAATCCGTTTTACATTTTATATAGAATATTCATATAATGTGATTTGATACTCTATTGTAATAATTATTTTAATAAACTACATGAAAAATGAAAAGTCTAGAAAAACGTAATAATTTTGTTTTATCAAGTTTTTCAACTTTTTTTTAATAAAACAACCGTTGATGTTTCACATTTTGATAATCTAACTCTTTAAACATGTGTTATGAATAAATAAACCATCAAAATTTTCTAATTTGATTACCTATAATCTATTAACCCAAAAGAACTACTTGTAATCAGCTATAATAGTTTTAAATCTTTTTATGGTGGGTCCCTTGAACACTAACCACACATTAAAAAACACTAAAAGCATCTTTAATATTATAATAATAAAATAATATATGTATTTATTATTATACTATTTTATTAAAACATAGTAATTGTGTGTTAATTTTTATAATTAATAAATAATTATCACTTGGATTTTTATAACTGATAATAATCATAATATATAATTAAGTATCAAAAAACTGGAGAAGAAGATGTCGTGGATCAAGAACAACAAGTTCAAGATCAAGGCGAAGGATCTTAAAACCCCACACAAAATTATAGCTAATATTATGACTATCTTGGTAGAACCGCAATATTATAATCAATAACACTTCAACAGTCAACATCTTTAATCAAACGAGTTTGTTGCATCTGGTGTGTTGTACGATATGGATGACCATGAACATAGTAGCAGTCAACATGCATGGACGTGCACTCAATGTTCAATAACAAACATTGTTCACATTGACAACTTGTTTCATTGGTAAACACTGTTCACCACTCACCAATCACATATACGTACACATTCAGGTATGTGTATATTTTCATTGATGAGCAATGTTCATACTCATATATGACAATTGTTCATTGGTTCACACAACTCATAAGTTATACATTACATATCAATAAATAAAGGAGTTATTAAAAGTTGACGTCGGTTTGAAAATGATGAAGCAATTATCAGAAAAGTAATTAATGTTAAAAGAAATTTCCCTAATCTTTTCCAAAATTACCATTTGTTCTTGTTTGTTCACTTATGTTTATTAAGCATCATTTTTTAATTTATTATAAAAATGTCATGATGAATTTTATCCATAGATTACAAAGATTAAAGACTATGATTAGTTCACATAGTTAACACCAATTATTGGGTTAACAATTGAACAAGTCTTTGTGTTTATATAAGGTTAGTTTCTGGTGAGAGAAAGAATTTAAAGTGAGAAGCGTAAGAAGAAATCTCTATTTTTGGATTTATATTATAATGATATAGAGTGAGATGAGATACACCAAAATGGTATAATGTTTTTTTAATGTGTAAATAAAATACATTTTAATTTTTTTTTTTTTTGTGATGGGAAATGATGATAATAATATAAACGTTGCCGATATAACTTTTTGTCACCAAACATCTCAATGGATAGCGTGTATATCAATTTCAGAGTGATCCATGATTAATGATCAAGTAGGCCTCATATTTGTATTAAATATTACAATATATATTTAAAAAAAACGCTTATTTTACAATTATAGATCTTAATAAATTATAATTTATTTTAATTATTGCTTAAAAAAGAGATCGATTGTGATAATATTTTATTCCAAAACGGATCAAATTGAAAATAGTTTATCTAAAAAGGTCGAATATATCAAAAGTCGTCTAAAGCATATTGAAATTCTTATGACATTTTGTAATCTCCTATCATTTAATTAAAAGAAATATTAGTTTTAATGGTATATTTTTAACACTATCGAATATATAAATTGTTTATAAAGTTCAAAAAATAGTTGACGATTGACCCAATCCAATCCGATTCATACTTAAATTATTACTTATTTTGACTTTTTTATCCTACCTGCTCCTTTTATCATTTTTAAATGAAAGACGATAATATAAAGAAAATAATTAGGATGTTAGAGCATTTTCAACAACTTCTCTAAAATAGAGAAAAACCATTTTTCTTCTCTAAACCTCTCCAACAACATTTCTATATCAATCTTTAAAATAGAGATTTTTAGAAAAATATCTAAATATGGAGATTTCTCTATATCTCTAAAAGAATGTGAAAAAAATATTATTTAATGATTTCCCACCAATAACAATCCTCATAATTTTATAGATTTTTGAAATAACAAATTTATTGAACATTTTAATAATATAGTTTTTTTAATTGATTCTCTAAAATAGAGAAGATGTTGAAGTTAGAAGATAATAACTTTAGAGATTTTCACTTTACATTCTCTACTCATCGATTATTTAAAAAATAAATAAAATAAGAGTATTGTGTAATATAAAATCTTAATATGCACATAAAAAATGGAAACCACGAGCTCTAGTTTGTAATATATGACGTTTATGGACAAATTTAGGGAAATTAACATTCTATGTAGTTAAATCTATAATTTACTCATTATTATTATAATTTATAAACTTATAGTATAATACTTTTAATTCTTTTACTGATATTTTTAGAAAAAAATTAATTGTTTGTAACTCTATATGACAATAGACAAATTGTCTATGATTACCGTTACTCGTTTTCTATTTTAAATATGTTTCTCAGAACAAAAATTATATTCTTTAATTTCAACATTGTTTTTCGGTTATCTAGATAATAAAGCAATTTACAAAAATCAAATATTATATTGTAAAAAACTACAACACAATATTTCCTAAAGTATATCTTAGTAAACAAAATTTTTGACATATAACCAATAGAACTGACATACCATAAAAAACAATGGATAAATTTTACATACTGTCGGACATAGAAAGTAATGGGTCGTTTACCAAATCTTACCTGGGTAACTGCTTACTGGCAAAATTCAACATTATCACTTACTTACAGGGTAAGATTTTAGTCTACGCTTTTGAGGGAAGTAGTGAGCCCCTCATTAGCACGCCAACGAGCACAGACGATTTGGTAACAGACTCTTCAAGCCTTGACTCATTCTAACGATATAGAAAGGGATGTGGTTGTCTTAGCGCACATCGAAGTGACATGCGTGAAAGACCTTGCCTCAGTGCCTTTGAGGGATTCCTTCAGAAAACGGCATAGTACACAACAATTTACCCGGTTAGTGCTTACCATGGTAAGAGTTGTCGCCATCACTTACTGGGTAAGATTCTTGGTCCTTGCTTTCCTTGTCTTCGTTCTTACCGGGTAAGATTTTTTGTACTTGTCATATTCCTCCGGTACGGTAATATGACTTGGTAAGCACCGATCCGGATAAGCATTTGGTAAACGACCCCTAAGACATGTTATCTCAAATTTGTCGGTAACCATTTATGAACTCGTAGAAATGGTTAAATAAATATATTTTTCAAATCAATTTGAGTTTACCATACACCATATATGTAATGGATATATACTATAATATTTTAAGTTATACATTATGATTATGTTTGGTAAAAATAAGCCAGCTTATTTTCAGTGTACACGTTTGGCAAACCATAAGCTAGCTTATTGAAATGCTACTTGGAGTAGCGTTTTGGGAGCTTATTGCCATATTTTCCAGTTATAACCCTCATTAATATTAATTTTAAATTTTTAATATAACTTTTTTGGTCATTTTACATTTATATACGCTAGTTTTGTCAAACATGATTTTTTCATCAGCTAGCTTATCAGCTACCAGCTAGCTTATAAGCTATCAGCTAGCTTATCAGTCATTCGCTACTTATCAGCTACCAGCTAGCTTATCAGTCATCCGCTACTTATCAGCTACCAGCTAGCTTATTCGCTAGTTTGCCAAACATAGCCTATATGTGATGCATATATTTTAAAATTCAAACAAAATATTTGTTAAGTTGTACGAAGTGTCTCCGCTCTCTATTTATATGTTTGCTTTTTTATATTTAAGTTATCATACAAAATAAGAAAATAGTTAAATTTGGACACGTCTCATGTTTCCAACGCGTATTTAAAGTAGATTCAATTGTATTTTCAACTAGCTACAATTTTAGCAAGTTATGTTTTTATTTTTGTTTTTTATTCGGTTTCATTTATAATAAGATAGTTTTTCAAGAACGATACAGTTTGATTGTTTCGGTAATTTCGATTTTCAAAAATTATATTGACCAAACCCAAACTTTCTTTTTTATTTTATGGAAAAAGAATAAAAAGAGGCATAAATTATTGAGACATGTATTATTTAAAGTAAGCACTTTGATGACACTTTATACAACATATTAATTTGAACAAAAAGCAACCCTAAAAAACCATTTAGATTATAAATACTCAATGAAGTTTTAAAAATCTAAAGGGCATGACAAACAAACAAACAAACAAACAAAAAGAGTTGCTTTTAAGTTAATCGAGACAAAAGAGACTAAATCCTTTGATCTGAAAACAAAGCATTCTTGAAAACTTTTTGAATTTTGAATTCATAACCGGTTTAATCATGAGCTATTAAGTGCCTTTAAATTTGCTTTTAATCTTTGAGAACTAGATACCATGTGGCAAATAACAATTGGGTAGTATATAGAGTATAAGTATCGTATTCTTGTTTATGTAATGATCGCAATTGAATGAATAGGTTGATTTTCTTTCGTTTTGGTTAGGAATTCTTTCATGTAGTACGAGATTGCTCGACACTTAGCCGTGCTTACACCTGTCGCTTAACAAAGTTTTTGTTCAAAAACTTCATCAATTGAGCATCTGAGCAGCGGGATTGAATACCCGGATTGAATTAGAGTTTACGTTTCCCGCCCCTAAACAGATAATCTATGTTCATTATTAAAAAGTTTTCGAGTATGGAAAGAGTTTTTCTTTAATATTTCAATATTCTTTTTGGAAAATGGGTGATCTAAGAATTTGTTTAGTCTATTCCCATGACAAATCGTCATTGTTGGCTTTGTCCACAAACTTGACGACTGAGTTAAATCACCCAGTGGCCACAAACGTTATATATATATATATATATAGAGAGAGAGAGAGAGAGAGAGAAGGAGGTTCATGCGAAGACGGTAACAATTTACGAGAATGCAAGGACAATCCTCAGCCAATCATTTTGTACATGAAATTTTTCATGTACAAAATCACATATGATTCACATAAAAAATCATATATGATTAGCCGAGACTTTTCCTGCAACAAAAGTCGCGCGTGTCATTTTTGATGATAGTACAAAATCACATATGACTTTGTACATCAAAAAAATTTCATGTACAAAATGATTGGTTGAGGATTGTCCTTGCATTCTCGTAAATTGTTACCATCCTTGCATGAACCCGCCTCTCTCTCTCTCTCTCTATATATATATATATATAGGGTTGGGTTCACGTGTGACCACATTTTTACATTTGAAACTTCATAACAAATCATAAAAAAACTCGATGTTTTCGTGACACCACGAAATAAGCTAGCTTATTTTCATATGCATACTAAGGCTATGTTTGACAAAAATAATATTCTTATTTTCAGTGTACACGTTTGGCAAACTATAAGCTAGCTTATTGAAACTAGGGGTTATCGCGGTGCGGTTTGGGGTCAAACCGCAAACCGCACCGCATATGTAGTTTGAGCATTTTCCCAAACCTCAAACCGCACCAAACCGCACCGCAAAATGCGGTGCGGTTTATGCGGTTTATACCTATTGCACTTTATGTCTAAAATTCAATAATCATAAGTTTAAAAATACATTATAAAATTAACGATAAAGTGACCGTAGTTCAAAAAAATAACGAGTTTCAATACTTTCAATTCTCAAATACATGTTGCATTATTAAAAATAGTTTGAGAAGTAAAAAAACAAACTTCAAACTAAATTGGAAGTGTGAGTTATGACGTATCCAATTAATTTATTAATATTGTCTATTGTCATATTAGATAAAACACAAAATCTAAAAATATTACATAAATAAAAAATCATTCTATATATATGTATGTGCTATGTATAAAATTTAAAAATATATAAAGTATGCGGTGCGGTGCGATTTGAACCGTGGTTTGATAACTCAAAACCGCAAACCGTACCGCATAGTGTGGTTTGGTAAAAATGCAAACTGCAAACCGCACCGCGAAAGTTCTAAACCGCACTTTGTGATTCGGTGCGGTGTGGGCGGTTTGTGCGATTTGGCGGTTTGGATGAACACCCCTAATTGAAACTCTACTTGGAGTAGAGTTTTGGGAGCTTATTGTCATTTTTTTCAATTATAAACCTCATTGATATTAATTATTAATTATTATTATTTTTCAATATGCCCTTTTTGGTCATTTTAGATTCTTATACGTTAGTTTTGCCAAATATTATTTTTTTCATCGGGTAGCCTATCAGCTATCAGCTAGCTTATAAGCTAACGGCTAGCTTATCAGCTACCCGCTATCAACTAGTTTGCCAAACATAGCCTAAATTATATGAGCTTTACAACTTATGCATTTCATAAAAAAATGCATTTCGTATGCTTACTAAATTGCATTTCGTAAATTTTGGTTATTTTGGTAAGTTGGAATATATTTTAGATATTTCAGCTAGTTTGTCAATCATAGCGTAAATCGATTACCTATTGAAAGATATGTGATTGAGAAGATATTATTGACGGTTGACGGTTTACATTTGAAGCCCATAAAAGTTCTTATGTTTTTTCTTGACTAAAAAAGGATCTGAATCGTCCCAACGATATCTCATTCATCTATTTTCTATCTTGTTCATGTAAAGAAACGACACTATTATTAAATAATAACATAGTTAAAAAAACCACCTTTGATCAAAAAAAATTGTTGGGCTTTGAGGCTCAAATTAGAAGAACATAGGCCCATTATTTTAGGCCTTTTTAGTCGATTATCATTCAGTTGTTATATCCGACAAGAGGGCAACTTTGACTTTTAAAAGAAGTTACCGTTTATCAAATATTTATTGATGTTTTAAAAATTTATAAACCATAAACGTATGGATGTGTAGCATATGGGTCGATCACAAGAAGATGATAGACTAAGCACGAACTCGTTCTAGAGTATAGTCTAGCTACAGGAATTCATCAATCTTTTGGTTTTTATTAAAACATGCTAAAAATAATGACGAGATGTAAAAATAAAAGCTAACGATGATTGTGTAAGGTTAGTCTTGAATTTTAATAATGGTGAGAATTTGTTATTTAAAATATTTTAATCCTCTATGAGGTGGAAAAGTCTTTCTAAAACAAATCCGCACCTACTTCTGTAGGATACAAAGTTTGTAAAAGAAGCAATTATATAAAAGAAATATTTTCTCATCTTACGTCCCTAACTATATGCATGTTAGGACCGTAGTTATTAACCAATTCGGTCTAAGTCGAGAATCAAACTTTCGTTTATATTTTCAACTAAACAATTAGATTAAAACCAATTAATCACAAAACAACTTTCGTTGGCTGAAATTAATCAATTAAAATATAATATTTGTTTTAAAAACAATTGATTAATCCCAAAACTTTTACCCACGACAACAAAACCCAATCAAATGAAAGCTAGATTATGCTATGAAACGTAAACATAAATTTAAATTTATAAAAGCAGTAAAATTGAAAGTAATAAAACTATAAGAATTGATCCAAAAGTGTCACTCTTCTAGATTCAATTCTTAACCAAAGAAAGCAATAAAATGAATTTAAGAACAATGAATAAAATAAGTATAGGGAAGAGAAATAAAGAAAGAAACATTAACAGTAAATTGAAACATAAAATTAACAAAGTATGGAGAAAATGAAACGTTACAACGAATGTCAAATGTCGAACGAGAATCTGTCACATTCCGTCTTCATCTTTGGTCCGTCAAAAGTTTGCATCTTAATCCAATCTTCAACGACTCAAAAAAAAAAAATTACAAATCTAAACTCAAACCTAAACCTAAATCTAAACTACAAAAGATTAAAGAACAAAAGAAAAATCAATTAAAACTAAAAGGGTAAACTACAATTTTAATACTATTTATATATATATATATATCATTTTAATATTATATTTTATATATATTTTATAATACTTTTATTCCTTTGTATAGTTATAATCATTTTGATAATGTACGATAAAATTAATATAAATAAATAATTTTTTTGATATTTTAATTAATAATCTTTTTTATTATTTAATCGAAGTTTTATTTATTTAATTGAAAACGATTGATATTTTTATTAAATTTCTTTTAAAACCATATTGGTTTAAAATGAGAAAAGTTGTGAATCATTAAAATTATTGATAAATAAGTGATATCTTTTTTTGAAATTTTATATTTATTTTACGTTATCATCTGAAAAAGTTTAATAAAATTCGAGAAAAAAATAGTTTTATTTATACCGAACTGCTTGTTTTTATTAAATGTATTTTACTTTCACTATTTTTTTAAAAAGTAGTTAGTTTCATATTTTTCCCACTATTTTTTTTAGAAATAGTGTGTAAATTGCAATTAATAAAAACAACCGATTAAGTATAAATTAGATATTTTAAACTTTTTTAGATTATATTTTAAAAGAAATATAAAACTTTTTCAGATAATATTTTAAAATAAATATAAAAAATTTCAGATGATATTTTTCTCGAATTCTATTAAACTTTTTCAGATATAAAATTTTGAAAAAAAAAAGATATCACTTATTTATCAATAAGCTTTAATGATTCACAATTTTTTGTTATTTTAAACCAATCTATTTTAAAAGAAATTTAATAGAAATACCAACCGGAAATAAATAAATAAACTTCGAGTAAATAATAAAAAAGTTATTAATTAAAATATCAAAAAAATTTATTAATTATATCGTATATTTTCAAAATGATTATAACTATACAAAGAAAGAAAAAATATTAAAAAATATATAAAAAATATAGTATTAAAATGATATATATATAGTATTAAAATATAATAAAAAAAGAAAAACAAAAATAATTATATATATATATATGTAGGAAGGTTTAAATTAGAACTTTGTAAATTTAAAGGAATTATTTAATATGATTTAATATTACATCAGAAATTATTTAATATTATATGGGACCCATATCATATGTGGTCCACAAATTGTTCCTTTGTTCTTTTAAAGAGGGGTGGTTCTCGTATGATCCCTCCCTCCATATATAGGAAGATTCAAATGAGAACTTTGTAAATTTAAAGAAATAAAGGGACACTTATGGACCACATATGATGTGGGTCCCATATAATATTAAATTATTTCTGATTTAATATGATTTAATATTAAATAAGAAATTATTTAATATTATATGGGACCCACATCATATGTGGTCCACAAATTATTCCTTTAAAAAGGGGTGGTTCTCGTATGATCCCTCCTATATATATATATATATATATATGATTTAATATTACATCAGAAATTATTTAATATTATATGGGACCCACATCATATGTGGTCCACAAATTGTTCCTTTAAAGATGGGTGGTTCTCGTATGATCCCATCCTATATATATATATATAAAGAGGTTTATGCGAGGACGATAACAATTTACGAGCAATGCGAGGACAATCTTCAGCCAATCATTTTGTACATGAAATTTTTCATGTACAAAATCACATATGATTCACGTACAAAAACCATATATGATTAACCGTGACTTGGTCCACGAGAAAAGTCGTTCGTGTCCTTTTTTGATGCCAATACAAAATCACATATGATTTTGTAAATGAAAAAAATTTCATGTACAAAATGATTGGCTGAAGAATATCCTCGTATTCTCGTAAATTGGTACCGTACTCGTATGAACCTCCCTCTCTATATATATAAGTGTTAAATTAAGAGTTTACTAATATAATAAAGAGTTAATTACATATTTGGTCCCTGTGGTATAGCGGTTTTAACACTCCGGGTCCCTAAATCAAAATAATTACAAATATGGACTCGTGGTTTACACTTTATAACGTATTGGGTCCCTATTTGTAACTCCGTTAAAAGTTTCTTGTTAAATAGGAAAAATAAAGGGGTATTTTAGTCATTTTACTCTTTTTTATTATATTAAAACTACAGGGACCAAATTTGTAATTTACTCAATTATATTACATTATATATATATATATATATATAGGGATGGTGATGGTGCCAGTGGGGAGATGATAAGGTTTCGTCGGAGAAGACGAGGAGCGCTAACGGCGATGGTGCCAGTGTGAGGGATGCATCTGGTAAAGATGAAGTCTGGTGTGGTCGTGTGGTAAAGACAGTAAACATCTATATATAAATATATATTTAATGTAATATAATTGAGCAAATTACAAATTTCGTCGGTGTAGTTTTAATATACTATAAAAAAGAGTAAAATGACTAAAATACCCCTTTATTTTCCCTACTTAACAGAAAACTTTTAACGGGGTTACAAATAGGGACCCAATACGTTATAAAGTGTAAACCACGAGTCTATATTTGTAATTATTTTGGTTTAGGGACCCAGAGTGTTAAAACCACTATACCACAGAGACGAAATATGTAATTAACTTTATAATAAATGTCATTTTGGATTAAATATTTAAAGTTCTATAACACAAGAACTAAATATATAACTTTTTAAAACTTTTTAACAACACTTTTAACTTTGTTACATGTAAGGACGAAAACGGTAGCAAAATGAAAACCATAGGGGCCAAAAAAGTAGTTTTTAAACCATAGGGACAAAAATCGTTATAAATAGTAAACACAGGGACAAAAATCGTAGTTTACTCAAAACATCCGGAATTACCATTCCCATAAGCCCTCCACCCACACCTCCCTAAACCGAAACAATGGAATTACCATTTTATCGTCCAAGATCATTTCCGACCTCCATGCTATCATTGCCTTTCCCTCTACTCATTCCGGAATTGAGGACGTTTTCTTCATCATTTCTTGTATCCTTGTTGTCGACCTCCTCTCTCATCGTCTCCTTACTTCTATTTTGATTAAATCATACTTCTTAATGCACATTCTTTATCGACTATCATTAAGGCCGATGCCATGGTCTCTAGTTTCGCCAAGGCCAAGAGAACACTTAGATGTTTGTTTCTAAGAAGGAATTACAAATTTAAGATAGATGCACATACTATAGTCTTTAGAGACGTACTTTATTGTAAAATAACAACGACAAATATTGTTTTCGAAAAACATACAAAATCTCATGATTTGGAAGAGAAACGAACAAGGATAATATTTTTATATCAAAATAACAAATGAGCTATGAAAAAAAATGTAAGATAAACATTTAGTAACCTATAATGATATGTCGTAGTTGTTATACGTTTTACTGTAAAATAAGCCTTGAAAATGACCTAAAATGAGTCACTCTAATATCTTTTAATGTTTTTTTAAAAGGGCCTTTTAATGCTTTTATGTATCGTGGTACATGTTTCCAACAAAACAATATTACAACTAATTAATTCAAACAACACTATATTACAACTATTTAACTCAAACAAACAAAGGAAATAAGAAATGAAATTGCAGGCAGTGAGAATGACTTCCCATTAGGATTTGTGGCCCTTCAATCATCTCAATCAATCATGTGCCATGTTTATGGTCCTTAAAAGCGTTCATAATGGAGTGACTTATAATAACTTCATTTTTACAAATTTTATTACTATATAATCATCGCCAGCTTAACAAACTAAGAACATTTCATAAACCTCCATTATAGTTAAGAACCTCCTACAACCTTTTTATGGGCCCCACCATGGTTAGGAAAGACTTGAGAGTGTTTACGTCAATTGGGTGTTTCAGAAATACCATAATAAGACGCTGGCGGACTAATCAAATTGTACTGAATCAGTTTAACGGGTCAATCCTAACCTTGTGAACAACCAACTACCTATAGTTGATCAAATTATGCGATTAAACCATAAAACTCATCAAGTTTTGAACATACTTTTTTAACTGAAAAGATACTATTTAATTAAAAGATTCGCAATATCTTGATACTAGAGTGTATATAAAACAAGCTTCTTTTTTGTCATTTCTCAAGTACATATCACTACAAAAACTAGAATAACTATATTTGATAAGACCAATTGCAAGAATATTTGAATCCTACGTTTTTAAGAAAGTACAAAAGATTTGTCATTTGTTTTTATGCTAGGTCAATATAGCAGTAGTGTTAAGGGCTGTCAACCGGACATATACCAATTAAGCACTTACCGGATGTCACTTCCTTTATCGTCTGAACATGGCAAGGCTGAAAACTTACTTGGTAAAAGGCGATGTAAGGACCAAGAGTCTAGCCCGGTAAGTGAGTGAAAAGACTCTGATGTGAACTAATTTACCAAGACGTTCAATAGAAAACATAAATTTGGTCTCAACCATTACATAACGCAGAAGGAAATAATCCTCATAGTTATAGTGGAACAACTAAGAGAAGTTACTACAAGTCCTTAGTCTAAAATATCATAGTAAATCAAGATTCACGATGCAATAAACCCTTTTGCAACATGGATCACTAACAAATACCTTGGAATGAACTTAGAATTTGAAATAATGTGGGTTAGACTGGGAGGTCTAATGAGTAATTCTTGATTCAAAGAATTAAAATAAACAAATGAGAATAATCCAAGTTCACACATAAAGCCACTTAAATAGATCTCACAAGAACACATTCCTTATGGATAACTTGCCACGATAGTCACATCAATCGCATACCATTTCATGTAACAACCTACTCTCAAAGTTTCCATATAAATATAAATTTGCATTTATAACATAACCGCATGATAAATCACATTGGGTCTCAAGCGTACCTAATCGTAAGAATAAAATATGCCACAATTTTTTTGATCAAATACATGACTTGATTAAAACATATATCACAGATCATGCAATGACTCTTCATCATCTACTCCACATAGCATGTAGCACGTTAACGCCCAAATATATAATCCCCTTTCTTCCTCCGAACATGCTTACACTGAAAGGCACATGTTTGAAAACAAAATGAGGGTTAGGCCATAAGGTCTAATGAGTAAATCACTGTAGCATGTCATGCTAAAAAATCATTTAAAATGATTTGTATCCCCAGTTCACCAAACCCAGTCATGAATAATAAAATATAACATTTAATGACAAATACAACAATCCCCTCTTTTGTTCCAATATACAATATCCCTTTTTCCCTCACAACATTGAGGTCACCGTTTAACAATTCTCGTAAAATAAAACTTTCAAATAGTTTTATAATAGTAGATGGTCTCCACATAATAGACTCATCTAAACCCTAATTTGATTTCTTTAAAATTCCTAAAAAGATCTTTTCCGTTTTCTCATAATCTCATGATGCTTCCCACAAACTACATTACCTCATCCCAGATGATGCTTCCCACAAACTTCATCATTCTCAACATAAGTGATGATTCTCATATACAACATCACCTCATACGATACACCCTTGGATCGTATGGACCCGCAATACAAAGGTTGTCGTGTCACATTAATACGATATGTGCTTACCGTGTCAACTGACACGACGACCGGAATTTTCATCGCATCTAACTATGCTTTAGAAAAAGATATTGCGTCAAGCTTTATTCGACGACTGAGATAACGCATCCTATGGTTGCACGTACGTGCTTATCGTATCTCAAAGATGTGAGGACCATGTTGTCGCATCCTGAAGGTACGAGGTTCCAAGTTGTCGAGTCCCGTTGATGCGAACCGAGAGAGGGAGAGAGAGGCGGTGGTGTATGAACCACACCACCTTCACATGCCTACTCTCATGCATCCACATGCATGAATAGAAATAATTGGACCAAAACATATAAAGCACAAGGAGGAGAAAAGATTTTACCAAACTAACCCTCCGCTTTGATCCATAAAACAAAACACCCCCGGTACTTTCCAACGATAATTATTTTGAACTCGAACAATTCAAACCTGATTATAACATTTCAGTCTTCTTTCGAGCTCGTTTTCTTCGTTTCCAAAGATCGAATAAAATCTTGATTAAGTCTCGAATTCTCTCTGTATCAGTAGGTGTCAATGGTGTCGGACAAAAGGTCACTTTGCCTCTCAATGTCCCATTTTCAAGCAAATATTTCATCATGTTGTTTTCCTTACTCAAAATAATGCTACTAGTGTGCGTGCCAACCCAAGCCCATGCTGCTACAATTGCTTTTCCACCACCGTCTTCTTCGCTCCTAGATAACGGAGTCTCCTATCATGTTACTAATGACTTGTACAACCTTACCTTGCATGCTTCCTATGATGGAACTGAATAACTCATAATTGGTGATGGATCATCTCTACGGATCTTTCGCACCGGTTCTTTCACTCTCGCTATACCTCTTAAGTTTTTTTCCCTATTTGTGATTTACCCTCAGTTTGCATTCATGCCCTTCACAAGAAAAGGAAAGCTATAATGGGTTTGTAATATCACGTAAGCCATACCTCTAAAATCTACACTAAAATCCACTCAAAATGAGAAAAAAAAAACTTAGGTTTACATAATACATTCACAGTCATAAATAACATTTCTCTACAACCTCGGATCTATAATCTAAGCACAAAATCTAAGATTGGTGAATCAAGTAAACACATACCTTAATGATATCAAGCAACCATCACAAATCTACAATCAAATTCTTTCACCCAAAGTCTCTAATACAAACCTGGAATGATTAAGGAATGAATAAATCGACCCTTAAAACACTTACTTTTAATTTTATAAAATCAAGCCTTAAGGTGATATGAATCCTTGATCTATAAGGTAAATCAAAATTAAACTATTATAAGTTATTATAAATTGCTTCCAGGATAACATGTGTTTACGGACAATCAACTTTGATGACCGAGAATGTTACAGATAAGCTAAGTAAGAGGATGAGTGGCGGTAAACAATTGATAAACAATCTCTTAGTTTATTAAATCATCATTTATTTGTACAATTTCTTGTCGATACAAATATTAGCTGTAGTCGTATTTAAGACGAATCATTTTATTTCTTTATTATTAAAATATATTAGATTAATATCTAAATAAAAAAATTGCCCAAATACCACATGTTCGTTAAAAATAAAAATTCTATATATAATCTAAATAAATAATTGTCTTTTGATTGAGAATATATTAATAATAAAATAAAAAGAGGATAAACTAGAACAAACAACAAGAAATAGACAACACAAAAACAATTATAATCACATCCTTCTAAATTTACTCATAAAAATGTAAAATTGTTCTAAAAATTATCTAACTTTTTAATTGGTGCGGGAAAGGGTTCAAGATGCGAACTTGCGAGGTCTCCAAAGAGTTTGTAACTATTTTTTTAAATACATAAAATATTAACCGCGTATCTATTTTAATTTTAATAATCTTAATATTAATTATAGAGCAGATTGCAAATTTGGTCCTATTACAAGAAAACCACTATTGTATGCAATTCTTTGTCATAGATTTGTCAGAAATTACCGACAGAAATTAATCCGTTGGAAAAGCCATGTTTTGTGGTAGTGCATTGATCCTCCGAAGCTCCGATGAGTTTCATCTTCTAATGATGGGAGGGGGTCTGATTGACCGGAGAAAGGAGGTTTACCGGTGTAGGAGGGCTCACAAGAGATGGGATTATTTTTGGGGAAGCAGAAACATCGAGTCGATATTGATCGAAGCAGAAACATCGGGTCTAGATCAATCAAAGTTGAAACTCGTGAACCCCCATTGTGTATATCGATCTTTGGTAGGTTTCCTTCCACCATTGAAGCACCCCCAA
The DNA here is from genome assembly GCA_036898165.1 of Silybum marianum. Classification (NCBI taxonomy): domain Eukaryota; kingdom Viridiplantae; phylum Streptophyta; class Magnoliopsida; order Asterales; family Asteraceae; genus Silybum; species Silybum marianum. Next base: position 48,169,367 of record CM072530.1, on the reverse strand, counting down.
GAGACCAAATTAAAATCGTAACCCGTCTCCTTTGGTCTGCACCAAAACGTGAATCGAAATGGGTTTTATTTTCAAAACGGGTTTTTTCGTAATGGGTTCGTCGGATCGATCGAATCATCTGTGGTCGAGATCGATCGAAGCAGAAAGGTTGAGATTGATCGAAGCATCTGTGGGTTTCCTTCATCGAAGCCTCGTCGTAGAATCCACCAACACTGGAGAATCCCATCGTCTTCTGATGCAGCGGAAAATATGGAACAGATCGACAAACGTCAAATCCCAAAGATAATAGATCTTACAAGCGTAAGAACTAAATAACAACGAGATAAAACTCGAAACAATCTCAAAAGAGAAGAAATATTATTAATCAAAAGATTGAATAATAAGACTAAGCTAGAGTCCTTTAAATAGGACTAAGAAACCTAATAATAAGGAAACTAAGTTAAACTAGGAAACCTATAATAAGGAAACTAAGTTAAACTAGGAAACATTAAAAGAAAAGGAAACTAAAGAAACAAGGAAACTAAATAATGATAATCCTAAGATGATAAATAATAACTAAAGTAAATAATTATCCTAAACTAATTAAGTTATAAAATAATTAAATAAACAAATAAAAGCAATTTGTTCGGGACCCGTCAGAACGCGTCCACGACCCCGCACGCGACCCATGTCGAGCAAGAAACTATTTTTCAGTTTCCGATGCAGATTTTCGAGTTTCTTTCGAACTCGTTTTCTTGTTTTCCAATGATTAATGAAAAGCATCATTAACTCTTGAATTCTCCCTGCATCAGACACCCTCACTTGAAAAGAACTCGACCTCGAGTTCACTTGAAACACATCTTGACCCGTCTCATAAGATATTCTTTTCTTCAGAACATTCAGGTCCATAATTTGGTTTTCAAGCTCCAAAGGATGAGTTCGTGACCGCCTCCATATAAGAGATACTTTATCTAGCTCGAAAGGATAATAAGTTACAGAAACTTTACCGGTGATTGACTCGATTTTGTTCCGGAGTCTCGTTTAGTTCTTTCAGAATCTCGGCCTCGAATTTTTCTGCACTCACTAACCCTTCAATAATGGTAGGTTGAAAAACTTCAACTTTCCTCTCGTCTTTTTCCATCTCTTGCTCTCTAGTAGTCACGATTTGGATGTCGTCACTTTTCTTGTCGGAGATCTTTTCAAGACCGATAACGGGGGTTGGAATAACGGGAGTGTCATCAACTGATTTGGCTTCGGATGCTTCGATATCGGGCTCTCCAATTTTATTGATGGTTAATCCGAGATCTGATTCTGACACTTGTGTTTCGGTGAAGGTTTCTCGTGGCTCGGTCACAATGATGATGGTTTTACCTTTGACCTTGTCAGGAAAGTCTTTGTCTTTTTCTGACGGCTTCTCAAGAATGAGCGGTTGATTGACATGAAAACAAATTGGATTGATAATACGACGGTCGTGGTTACTGTTGCACGGAACCCTAACTTGTTTGTTTCTTCTGTCTCTTCACCGATGTGTATTATTGATGTCGTTGAAGGAGTTTGTGACACCTGCGATCAGATTAGAGACTGTTGCGGAGACAGTCGCAATCATCTCTGCCACATCTGATTTGGTAGCAGGTCGATCGGTCATTGTTATTAAAGAGACAGGAGAAGCCTGCTCAGATACCAACTGATGCAGCGGAAAATATGAAACGGATCGACAAACGTCAAATCCAAAAGATAATAGATCTTACAAGCGTAAGAACTAAATAACAACGAGATAAAACTCGAAACAATCTCAAAAGAGAAGAAATATTATTAATCAAAAGGTTGAATAATAAGGCCAGGCTAGAGTCCTTTAAATAGGACTAAGAAACCTAATAATAAGGAAACTAAGTTAAACTAGGAAACCTATAATAAGGAAACTAAGTTAAACTAGGAAACATTAAAAGAAAATGAAACTAAAGAAACAAGGAAACTAAATAATGATAAATTTAAGATGATAAATAATAACTAAAGTAAATAATTATCCTAAACTAATTAAGTTATAAAATAATTAAACAAACAAATAAAAGCAATTTGTTCGGGACCCGTCAGAACGCGTCCATGACCCCGCATGCGACCCATGTCGCGCAAGAAACTGTTTTTCAGTTTCCGATGCAGATTTTCGAGTTTCTTTCGAACCCGTTTTCTTGTTTTTCAATGATTAATGGAAAGCATCATTAACTCTTGAATTCGCCCTGCATCATCTTCATCCTTCAATGTCGATAGGGCTGTTGAAGCAGGTTTTTCGAAACGGGTTTTTCAACTACGTTGACGACGGGGCTATTGGAGCGATGATGGTTTCACGATGGTGGGAAGGGAGATCGACAAGAGGCGTTGGCGACGGGCCGAAGCAACGTGATTCTCCGAGACGCTGGTGGTTCATGAAAATATATATATATATAATACATGCACATACAATAAAGTGATAACCAATGTTTTCTTTTAACTAGTTTGGGTAAATTGCATCTAAGGTCCTTGTGATTTGTTAATCCTTTTTGGTAAATTTTAAATTAAAAAATAAAATAACCATAATACCCTTGTTTTTACGAACTCTTTTAACGGTGTTACTCTTCAGGGACCCAAACTACAAAGAATTAGATATCATAGTGGTTTTTTTACATTAACAATTTTTTAGGAACCAAATTTGCAATTTACGCTATTCCTATAAAGAAAAAATCTCGATGTAAAATGTTTGGAGAGAAAATAATTTTTATACTAAATAAATAAGATATTTTAATAACATAATTAATATTATAATATCTAAAATAAAAATTGGTTAAAGTTTAATATATATTATTTGAATATTTTGATTTTTGATTATATTTTTTAAATAAATAAAAAAAATCTATTACAAAACAACAAACCAATCCAATCTGATTGGATATAAGACAAAATAGTTTACTTTAAAAGGGAAAAAAGAAAAATTGGGCAAACTTATCGAGCGACACGCCCAATTAATGTTTGGATAAAAATCCTATCCGTCATCATTCCATTTCGAGGACTTACAGAAATGAACCGTTCGCCTGGGTAATCCAAGATTGCAAACTGTTAACTTTAAAAAAAATAGAAAAGAGAATTTTTTTTATTGATTGGTTTAGATTTTTTATTATAATAAATTTTATTTGATTAAAAAGATATAATAAAAATGTCATAAAAAATTAAAAAATATAACAAAAATATTGGTTTTCAATTCCTTACAAATACAAACGGATACTGACGTATTTTCAACACACCAATTCTTTCTGCTTCATTTTAAAATTTTCATCATCTTGAAAATTTTAAAAATTTTGATATTTTTTTCAAGTTTCTTATATGGATCTAACCAACAAAAAAATTCATTTTATTTAAATTTAAAATTAAAAGATATAAATATATATGTGTGTGTGTGTGTGAGAGAGAGAGATAATATAAAATATATAATTTTTAATAAATTAATTTTTGAGATTTAAATTGAATTGTGAATAAAATATAAAAAACGTTTGATTAGATTGAAGTTGAAGATTTAATAGATGAAAGAGAGATAAATTAGTTTTTAAAAAAAATTTGAATTGAGTTGATTGTTGATAAAAATAATCTTATGAACATTAACAAATCGCTCTCTTATTTCTTTGTTTTAAAGAGAAGAACAAAAATATCAAAAAAAAAACCTTCAAAATTTTTGTTTTTCCTATTTTAAAGAAGCAAAGGAAGATGCTCCTACAAAAGTTTAGGTGGTCAACCTAAAAAATACCAAACATATATAAAGAGATGTATTATTATTGTATCATCATTTTCTATTTTATTGAAAATAATTATCATAATAAACTATCTCTGGGGCGTAATTAAATGAAATCTATTTAATCTATAAGATTTATGAGATCTCATCTTATCCTTTCATTTTAAATCAATTAATTACTTAATATATTTAACCATAAAGAGTAGTATAGTAATTAACAATTTATTAAATTATTTTTTTAAATTAGTTTGACAGTTTCAAAAATTATATCTAATATATTTAAAGAATATATATCCTTCCTAAATTACTCTAACTGATATGTTTTCAAAATCAATCTTTGATTGAATTACACGATTGCATTGATCAAACGAGATATCACTGAAGCAGCACTAGATAGAAGAGTATTATATAGGATCGAAATATTGATAGAAATCGGGCAAATGGACAAAGGCAAGAAGAAAATGGGCGAACCAAATCATGATGACACATACGGAACTGCAGGAAACGTTCATGATCTTCAGATGTTGAATGATAATGAAGATATCGATTTTCTTCTAGTTGCAGGAACATGCGATGAAGAGTATGTATCTGAAGATGAATTCTTGATGCAATCTGTGGTTTTCATGTTGTAATATGGATAATAACTTATGATGAATATGTGTTAAAAATATGTGTGATACAAACTTATGAATGTGTATTGTATGATTGATGCTTAAGATGAAAAAAAGTTTGTCAAAGTTAATGTTTTATAAAACGATTTATTATGCTTAATGATGTATGTTGTATGCTTAATCTGTGATTTTCAAGTTGTAATCTGGATAATAGCTTATGATGAATATGTGTAATACCAAATTAAGAATGTGTGTGATACAAACTTACGAATGTGTATTGTATGATTGATGCTTAAGATGAAAAAAAGTTTGTCAATGTTAATGCTTTATAAAACGATTTATTAAATGCTTAATGATATATGTTGTATGCTTAATTTGTGGTTTTCAAGTTGTAATCTAGATAATAGCTTATGATGAATATGTGTGATACCAAATTAAGAATATGTGTGATACAAACTTATAAGAATAACAATCCATTAGGTACCACACACCTCCATCGCCCTGCTCCATTCTTCTTCAATATTGCTTCTGAGAACAATCGCTGCACGGAGATTTTGAGAGCGTCGATAAACCCGTTGATGAACAATCGTTATACAAAAAAAGAGGATGCAAATTGGTACTTTTAGTCGAATATATGATGTATCGTTGATTTGAATTGATTTTGTTGGCTTTTTTCTTTTTGTTTCTACCGGTAATATAGGAAGGCGCCTAAAATAGATATTGATCAAATTAATTGTTAAATTACTATGTTAACCTTTACATATTATTTAATTAAATTTCATTCATTTAATGGTGGAGATTGGATCTCATAGTTATAATGGATAACTTAGGGGGTGTTTGGTTGGAGGTATTAGGCAGTCATTAATGGAAATGATAATAAAAGAATCTGTTTGGTTTTCTATAATATAATGGGCTCATTCCCCTACAAGCCCAAATTTTCATTAATGACTAAATTGGGGGGAATGAAAATTCATTCCCATTTTCATTCCCTGTCATTTTCTTCCCATTCTCATTTTTATTCCTTTGTCAGAACCAGACGCCCCCTTAGATCTTCCATGAAGAGCCCCCAACTATCTCATTAGAGAACCACAAAACTTTAGTAGTTAAATTATATCAATATAAAATATATTTTATTTTAGGAAATTTAATTAAAATGACCATTCTACAAATGACATTTATCAAAGTAACCAAAATCTTTGTTATTTTACCAAAATAACCACAATATATTCGAAATACCCTCGAAATCACTTTTCAGCCAAAACCTCGGTCCCATACCCCCAAAACCTCCGCGAAGGGACCATTTTCCCAATTTCTAATTTACATTTTACATTTTATACCCTTAGAGTTAATTAATAAATTACTTTAGGTACTTTACTTTTTAATTTTTCGTTTTACACCCTTATCACATTAACACACATACTCGTATATCAATTAAAATACGTCTAAAAAATACGTTTTTATTTTAACAAGTTACACCATTATAATCGTCTCGACAATACATTCGAAATGAGCCCAATATTGAATATTTTTTGATTTAATTATATAAACTTTTAAAGCCAATTATACTCTTGATCGGTGAATATGAATATTTTTTATAAAATTCGGAATATTAATTAAAATATAATGCTATTATTTTTGTAAGTTGATCGTCTTTTCGGCTATTAAAATATTATATTGAGGTTGAAAAATTTACTCATGAAATGTCTTGTAGAAGGAGAGCATGGAAATATGCTTGAAAGATTTCTGTAATTTATTTCTGTAGTCCCTCCGCACTGTGTATATATATCATTGACTCAAAAATGGGTTAATTATAATATATAATGTAATAACCTTAAAAAGGGATGCATTATGTGTTATTTTACATGAATATTTATTTATATGAGTTTTATTATAGAAATGACAATAACACAAAAATAAAACAAATTCACTATAACTTATATCTTATTTCTTTATATATCCATAATATTATACTTTGTCGTTAAAAAATAATAGCATTATATTTTAATTAATATTTCGAATTTTGTGAAAAATATTCATATTCACCGATCAAAAGGATAATTGGCTTTAAAAGTATATAATTAAATCGAAAAATATTCAATATTGGGCTCATTTTGAAGATATTGTCGAGACGATTATAATTGTGTAACTTATTAAAATAAAAACGTAATTTTTAGACGTATTTAATTGATATACGAGTATGTATGTTAATGTAATAAGGATGTAAAACGAAAAATTAAAAAGTAAAGCACCTAAAGTAATTTATTAACTAACTCTAAGGTAGAAAATGGAAAATGTAAATTACAAATTGGGAAAATGGCAGGTTTTGGGTATGGGGCGGAGGTTTTGGCCGGAAAGTGATTTCGAGGGGTATGGGGCGGAGGTTTTGGCCGGAAAGTGATTTCGAGGGGTATTTCGAGTATATTTTGGTTATTTTGGTAAAATAAGAAATATTTTGGTTATTTTGACAAATGACATTTATAAAATAGTCATTTTAATTAAATTCCCTTTATTTTATCTATAAAAATATATGAGTTATTTAACAATTTTTTAAAATATAGATTTTAATCATTTTTGTTTTAAATGATTTCCAAAACCTTCTTTATACTGAAAAATATACTAGAGATAAGTAAAAATTCTGGAAATCTAAAGAATTCTGGAAAAATTATTTTTTATTGTTTTGTAAATAAAAATCTTTATAATTAAATATAAAAATATAAAAATAATATTTTATTAAATGTATTGTCATTTATAAAATGGTCATTTTAATTAAATTCCCTTTATTTTATCTATAAAAATATATGAGTTATTTAACAATTTTTTAAAATATAGATTTTAATCATTTTTGTTTTAAATGATTTCCAAAACCTTCTTTATACTGAAAAATATACTAGAGATAAGTAGAAATTCTGGAAATCTAAAGAATTCTGGAAAAATTAATTTTTATTGTTTTGTAAATAAAAATCTTTATAATTAAATATAAAAATAAAAAAATAATATCTTATTAAATGTATTAAATATTATAATAATATAATTTATATTATAATATCTAAAACGAAAAACGATCAAAATTTAACATAAATTCTAATTCTTTATTTTAAAAGTCTCTTAGAAATACAAATATATTTTCATAATCACATCAAATAAACATAATATTCTAAAATATTATAATCATATAAAATAGGTTTTTCCAAATAAAAAACCATTCTTTTTCATCTCAATTGGAAATGTTGAAAGGGCATCCAATATTTTGTGTTAGTTTCTGATAGACTCAATAACGGTAACCGGGCAGAGAATAATTTGGAAATCGCCGCCGCCGCCGCCGCCGCCAGTCGAGCCATCTGAGAAAGAAACCCTCTACGCTCCGATCATCCAAACCCACGCGCCGCCGTAAAACAACCATACTACCCCCCGCCCCCACCACCAACAACATCAGTGACACATCGCAGCTCACCACTATCTCCCCACACCCCTTTTTGTCCATCACAATTATCATTACTGTTATCCACCCAAAATTTCTCCAGAAAGAAAAAAAAAAGGAGATCTGAGTGATGGATTCATTAATCGATTTCTAAATTCATCAAAAAAGTTGGATAATTTATTTATGAATCCAACTCACCTGAAGAAGAAGTATAATAGATGGGAGGAGTAACATCATCAATCGCTGCTAAGTTTGCTTTCTTCCCACCAACTCCGCCGTCGTACACGGTGGAATCCGACGAAACTTCCGGCGGCCAACTCTTTATTCCGGAGGTTCCCAGAAGGGAAAACGTCGACGTTTTGAAACTTCGAACTAAAAGAGGCAACGAAATCGTTACTGTATATATTAAACACCCAAAAGCTTCTGCTACTCTTCTCTATTCACATGGAAATGCGGCTGATTTGGGTCAAATGTTTGACCTTTTTGTCGAATTGAGCCTTCGTCTTCGTGTTAATCTTGTTGGGTATTTTTTTTTCCTTCAATTTTTAATTATCGACTGTTGAATTGATCATCTTTAATTTTGCTAAAAAGATGGTTTATTTTATCTCTAGAATTGATCTTTCTTGTGTTCAATGACTTCATTATTGCATAAATCTATGGAAATTTAGTATATTTCTATAAGTAATTCAACAAGTATGGTGGGTTGTGTTGAATGTGTCTGATGAACTTTATGGTAAAAAGGGGTAATTAAGCCACAAAAGGGAAAGAAAGAAATGCCTAAAAATCTTGGTTCATTTTAGGGTTTATATTTACAATTTCTTGTTTGTGCTTTTAGTCTAAATTATGCCTTATTACTATTCTTCATATGCTTCTTTTTATAGCCTTCAACCTATCAAATCAGACAAATCCAGTAAATCCCATTTGCTCAGGGTCTGACTGCACTCTTAAGTCTTACCTGGTCAGCGCTTACCTATTTTGTGTCAGTAAACTGCCCATTTAAATCCCAATTCTACACGTCAAGAAGCTCACTAGCGAAATGAAAGAAATACCCTATAGAGGGTAGAAAACTGAAGAACACCCTGGAGCCTTCTATCCGGACAATATGCACAAATGCATAGAAGCGATTGAAGCTGTTTTTTTTCCTATGCACAAATGCATATATGATTATATATGCATTAGTGCATATGTTACAAATTACCATTATGCATTTGTGCATCATTTTTCTCTTTTTTATGGCATTTTCCTCTAAACCTGGCCCTAGAGTGCATAACAGCTTCTCGATATCTAAGCGTTTAATCCTATAAAATAGACGCTTTCAGTGAAATGTCTCTTTTACTAGGAACAAATGGAATTTAATAAAAAGAATTAAAAAACAACATACATTCTTTAGTTTTAACGTCTAAACTATTTCCATATGTGCATATTTCAGCTACGACTACTCTGGCTACGGGCAATCAACCGGAAAGGTTCACTATATCTAACTTCATATATCCGTTTTAAAGTCGTTATTTTCAGAAAAAAAAACTTTGGTTCCTAATAATGTAACGATCGTTCTTTCTTTTGTTCTCAGCCATCTGAGTGTAACACATATGCCGACGTTGATGCAGTATATAAATGCCTCAAAGATAAATATGGAGTTAAAGATGATCAATTAATCGTATACGGTCAATCTGTCGGTAGTGGTCCCACCATTGATCTTGCATCACGTATACCGGATTTAAGAGGGGTGGTTTTACATAGTCCAATCCTTTCTGGGCTAAGGGTGTTGTATCCCGTTAAACGAACCTATTGGTTCGATATTTATAAGGTTATAATATATTTCATACTAAGAGGGAGGTTCTGGAGAAAACGCTAAAAAAAGAGAAAACTGAAAAACACCCTGGGAGCCCTCCATCCGGACAATATGCACAAATACATACAATTGATCGAAGCTGTTTTTTTCTATGCACCAATGCATATATATATATATAGGGACGGGTTCAAATGAGAACTCAAATTTGGTTGTGCACGTGAGGACAAATGAGAGTGCGAACGTGTCCCATTCAAAGAAATATTCAGACTAAATAAAGTTTTTTCAGTCTGAATATACAAAGAAATATTCAGACTGAATATACTATATCCAGTCTGAATAATCTATATTCAGACACGTGTCGCACTCTCATTTGTTCTCACGTTCACAACCAAATTTGAGTTTGCATTTGAACTTTCCTCTATAATATATATATATATATACATTTGTGCATGCCGTCCAGATGGAGGGCTCCCAGGGTGTTCTACAGTTTTTTTTTTTTTTTTTTGCGTTTTCCCCTGAACCTGACCCTTCATACTAATACAAGTTTTTTTTTTGGCTTGCAAATAGCGCAAAATGTATTAAAATGCAACAAAGTTTCAAAAGATTTCTATTTTGTACCCATTTTAAACGATAATCTGCTGATCTTTTAACATTTGATGATGTGGATACCTGTTTATAAGAGTTTGATTCATTTTGCCGTTTTAATTACACAAGTTAACCGTTCTTCTGCTTTTTTTATCGATTTTTCAGAACATCGAGAAGATCGGTTTGGTGAATTGCCCAGTTTTGGTTATTCATGTAAGATTTATCGGTTTTGTTTCTTGATCATCGAACTCGAGAAATTTTCGAAAAGATGCTCTTTTTTCTAATGTTTTTAAAGCGGTTTTTTGTGTCGGGATATAGGGAACGGCGGATGAAGTTGTGGATCATTCTCACGGGAAACAACTATGGGAGCTTTGTAAGAACCAATACGAACCGTTGTGGCTAACCGGTGGCGGGCATTGCAACCTCGAGTTTTATCCCGAGTTCATCCGACACTTGAAAAAGTTCGTTTTGGCCCTCGGAAAGTTGAAAACGTCAACCGACCCCCCAAAAAACTCGACATCGGATGTCGAGAATCAGAAGAAAGCAGCCGAAAGCGGGGCCACGGGAGACACGTTTGAGTTGCGGCCGGACCTTCCGGATGTTTCTAGAAATAGCTTAGATAGCAGACTCGAGAAGTCAAAGAAGTCAAACAAGCCCGAGAAGTCTCGGATGAGCGTTGACATGTTTAGAAGGCGAAAGGGTTTGGTGTGGTGATGCTTTCCGAGCAAGTTTCGTTGTGTGATTGAATCTTGACGCTAATACACATATAAGAAAAGGTAACTTGTTACTCAAGTTTCGGCTCTTTTTTTTAATCATCGTTTGGTATTGATTCGTTGTAAAAGTGACTGTTTGTGCCAGTATACCATCCCGAAACCAACTGTGTTATGCCCCCTTGGGGGGCTAGAGTGTTATTCTTATTAGTATTAATATGTTGTCCAAAATCCTTTGTATGTTATTGAACATAGGTCAAAAGGTATTCGCTTCTTGATTTTTAGTTACCTTTCGTTTTTAGCCCTCTTTTTCGTTGTGTAAAATGAAAATTTATATCGGAATATGAAATGGTGTTGAAGTTTCTTCGGTTTGTGTACAAAGTTCGTATTCCAATATGTGGAATCACTTTGAATTCTCTCCAAAAGGGCCCTTTTCAAAAAAGGTTCCTCTATATATAGGTTGGTAATCATTTGAGAACCCTGTTATCTGTGAGAACTGTGAGATCCAGTCATATGTATGAGTTCAGTGAGCAATCATAATATCTTGGATCAATGACTGATTTTTTCAATCTTTTCGATCTTGGTTCCGTAGGAGCAAGTCAGAAAGTAGAACCATCTGATTTGATTAATGAGTATTCACAATGTGAATTACCATGTATGGATTTAACGTTCGAGATATATAACATTTAGGGCTTTGGATCAATGAGTATAATTACCCTGTTTAGATTTAATTTTTGAAATATAAAACACTTTGGTTTGGGTTTTATAAGTAATCACAATGTGAATAACATGTATGTGTTCCTCATATGTGGCTATGAATATCTCAAATTCTTACATAATACAAAGTACTCCTATACATGTGTGTGTAGGATGGATCAAATGAGAATATGATCAAAATAATAACATAGAACAATCAAATCATATCTGAGTTTAATGTAACATCATATGTGATTTGACTGTTTTTGTATTCTTATTCATTCTTATTTGGACGGGTTTAAATGCGAACTTAAATTTAGTTGTGAACACGAGGACAAAGGAAAGCCCAAACACGTGCCCATTCAGTCATAATATATTCTGACCGAATGATATGTTATTCACTTTGAATGTTGTGTTATTCTCTCTGAATACGTGTTATTCATACCGAATAATGTATGAACTTCACCTTCGTTATTCATACTGAATGTCATTCATTATTCAAACTGAATGAAACACGTGTCACGCTCTCCTTTGTCCTCATGTTCACAACAAAATTTGAGTTCGTATTTGAGCTTTCCCTTCTCTCTCTCTCTCTCTATATATATATATATATATACACATATATATATATATATACACACACATACACAAGTTTATTGTCCGAGTCTTAACTGATTTCATACTCCCAACTTTTCCAACTTTCCTCTTTTAATATGATGCAAAGTAAGATGTTACACACAAAAGGAAGAAGTAGTTCTATTGATCACTTTCAAAGATAAATCCACCATTATACTACGAGGGGAGGAAAACTCCACTAGCCACCGCCGCACTGCCGCCACCAAGACCCTTCTCGCCCTCCGGTCTCTCCCTTATACAAATTAAATCAAATGAATCGAAGCGAACTCAACCATCGCTCACCATTTACACAAATAAATAATCTTAAATCATATCTTCTTGGTCTCTTCCTCTGAAGGATCACGAAGGGTACCAAACATCCAATCCATCCATACGGTATAATGCCCATAGTTGTGACGGTATGTTGTGTGATGAATCGTGTGGTACCCTGCACCCATCACCGGCCACATCTTCCCGTCTACACAATCATGAATGTTTGCGGTCCATATCGCTTCAATAAACAAAAGTGCTATGTGTGTCGTGAAATGGGTCGGTACTAGGAATAGTGCAATCACATGTGGAACCGCTTGCAGTATCCCATCTAGCGGATGGAATGCCAAACCTGATACAAAATCCATATACATATTAGGTATCAAAGAGACGGGATATCACCAATCAGAGATGGGTTTGAGGGATATAAGCAGACCTGACCTCTACCCCCAAAGAGTAGAACAGTTGTTTTAGTGAAACCCCTGTTATTAAGATACTGTATATCCCACTTGGAGGTGGGGTCTGCAGAATGTATGCAAACTTGACCTCTACAGTCTACCCTAAAGAGTAGAAGAGTTTTTTAAGTGAAAACCCAGTTTGTAAGAGACTGCCCACTTGGAGGTGGGGTCTGCAGAATGTATGCAAACATGACATCTACCTTAAAGAATAGAAAAGGTTTTTGAGTGAAAACCCCGGTCTGTAAGGAGACTGTATATCCCACTTAGAGGTGGGGTCCAAAAGATGTATTTAGACCTGACTTTTATACTCTAAAAAGTAAAGCAGTTGTTTTCATGCAGAAACTCACCGGCAAAAGGTGAAAGCGTGTTCTGCTTATTGTAGATATGATGGGTTGCGTGAAGGTATTTGTAGAGAGGCTTAATATCATGCAACTCTCTATGCATCCAATAAATCCCGAATTCAACGAGTACGAGATAAAAACCCAAGTTTAACACGTACGAAAACCAACCCACGTCACTTATGCGCGAAAAACATCTAGTCCATCCGTTTTCAACCATGTACTCCGAGATCGTGGGAAGAGCACAATACCATGGCATAGCCTTCATTGCAACATATATCTGTAAAAGCACCGCTTTTCTTGAAGGGATAGCATCTAGAAACCGATAAAGATTTCAATGAAAACAATATAAGATTGTATTTCGGATACTAGAAAACACATAATTAAGCTCGATTTCAATTAAAAAAACGAACTTTATAATCAACTATTCATCTTTTGAAACCAAAATCTGCCAAATTTCAAAGAATCTTGAATTATAATTAAACACGATTCTTTCTTTAAGATTAGTTGTCTGCAACCTATTATATATAGCAACTATTTTTGGATTTCCATCATTTGAAATTTCATAGTGAACTAGTCATAATCATTTGACTAGATTCAAATCAAGAAATTTGAAATCATGTATATAGATTGAATGCTTAAACCATCTAAAGATTCAAATAAAAGAAAACCCATTTAATCAGGATTATAATCTGATAAAATCATCACAAGAACATCTAAAAATCAAATCATAATCAGCATAATATTGGTGATGTTAGTGAAATCATAATCAGCATAATATTGAGAGTTCCCTTTTAAAAGCTTCTGATTCTGATAGAATCTTGTGAGTTCCCTTTTAAAAGCTTCTGAATTCTGAAGTGGTTCTGATTACGAGCTCTGACCCCTTCAGACTCTGAAGCGCTTTGACTTTGAAGAGTCAGGTTCAGAAGCTCTGAAGCCTTCTATTTAATGGAGACATATTTTCAGCATTAATTTAGGAATAGAAATCTCACGGTTTTCCCTCTCCCATTTTCTGGAATTCCTAAAATTAGAAACATTAAAAATAACGAAAAACAAACAAGAAAACACAAAAAAACCTTTAGTAAGGAAAAGGTTACGATGATTGAAGTGGGAAATGTAGAAGGAGGAGATGAAGTAAAGAAGGGTGGCGGCAATATAGGTACGGAGCCAGCTTTGGAAGAAATGTGGAATCGGAGTCCATAAGTTTTCCGGCAACAAACTTCCGAGCAACAATTGGTTGTAGAGAGTGGTCTCCTTCACGAATACTTGCAAGTACTCCACCATCGTTTTCCGATAACAATGGCGGATGATGGATGATATGAGATAACAAGTGGTGGTGGTGGTGGGGTTGAGATTCCTGCATAAAAAGAGACAGATTTGGAGGTGGAAAAAAGGAGGGAAAGTGGTGGGTATGTGGACTTGAAGAATGGAAGACCATGATGATGATATAAATAAGAGTGGGCTCTACAGAGTTATTCATATGAGACCGCCTTGGCTGTTTTTATGAGATCGGTGACATTATACAGATACTGGAAAATTCAAATGGAAACTCAAATTTGATTGTGAACGTCAGAACAAATAAGAGCGTGACACGTGTCATATTCAGACCGAATAATGAAAATATTCAGACTAAATGTAGTGTTATTCAGGCTGAATGTAGTATTATTCACACTACATTCAGTCTAAATATCTTATTTCTTTATTCAGTCTGAGTATGATACGTCTCGCGCTCTCATTTGTTCTCACGTTCACAATTAAATTTGAGTTCTCTTTTGAACATGCCCTATATAGATATATGTAAATGTTTTAGTGATATTTATGTGCTCCTAAAAATACTCTCGTCTTAGATAAGTTTGGGGTCTACATGATTCAATGGGAAAAACATATATATATATGACACGTTTTAATTACAAACTCATCTATTTGTGCAAACTTTGCAAACCATTATATTAGGAAACAATCTATATACTTATGGATAGTTATCGTAATTCATTAATTATGATTGACATTTATATGGGTTAGTTTTATGATTTATATCTATCTTTGTATAAATAATTAGTGGTGATGTATCATGTTTTCCTGGGTTAGTTTTATGATTTATCTGAGACCACCATGTTTTAATGACATCCGTGAGACTACATTTTTATATTTGAAACTTTGTAACAAAACATTGTGAAGATAAAATAAATTTGAACCTTCATAGTAAAAACACTGTAAAAGTTATCTTAATAGTGTTTTGTTGTAAAGTACAAGTGTAAAAAGATGGTCTGACGGATCTGACGAAAACAATCTGAAAAATAAAATTACTATTAACTACTTTCTTGCACTATAAATTAAACTGCACATGTAAATACTCACGTCTTATATATGTTATATAATTTACTTTGATTGTCATACATGATCATTTCGGTTTATGTTTGATAGTTATATATATGTAACTTTAACTCTTATATATCAAAGAGTCTTTGGTCTGGCGGTATTATAGTTCTTGCCCTTCTAAAAAATTAAAGGTTCAAACATCCAAAGATAATAAAAATGTTTAAGTTTATTTCTTGCATTTACGATATATAAATATTATATACTTAAAAAAAACATTACCAATTAGTTTTGTTTCAGCAACTAATTGACAGGTTGTATGCTTGAGATGTGTCGTTATTAATTCTTTATAGCATGTCATATTGTGTAATTTTTAGAAATGCAATAATAAATTCACAAAAAGACCATTATGCCCTTCAAAAAGCCGCTCCTTGATTAGTTTTCAGTGGTTTTTAGCAAGGTGTTTGTTCAGAACCTGGTATGTTGTCTTTGAATCATACCAGCACGTATACAAGTCAAAGTCAAGGGCACTTTTGTCTTTTTGATTGGCGTCATCTTGAGGAGCATTTTTTTTTATTTTTCTCAAAGGTTATGGGCTTCTAAGCAAGCTCCTTATCTCACAACTTAATTTATCTGTCTTTAAATATTAAAGTACAGCAAATCAAAGTGAAGGGTATTTTTGTCTTTTTTTTGTTAAGGTATTATGAGTGGTGTTTATGGATTGAGTTGATTAAATTGAATGTATTTGAACAACTCAACACAATGTTTACGGTGTAAAAAAGCTCAACTCAACTCGAACCAATAAAAGTGCAAGCCAATCCAACCCAAACCGTAAGTTTTATAATTAACAACTATGTCATATGCAATGCTATTATAATAAGTTGTTAGAACGAATTTAAACGACTTAATACATTCTATCAGTTAATTTGTATAATAGAAGAAATTTTATAGGACACTTTTGACTAATATGACAATTTTTTGTGGTATTATATTAGATTGTTCAATTTCATTGATAAAACTTGTTATATTGTCTAACTTCATCGTTACAATTTACTGTAACACCATTATATATAACTCATAGTTCTTGGTCTTGTAAACATAACTCCTAAGACGCTCTAGAAAACAATATTTTCTTGATGTGCCGAAATGATACACTATGCCACTACTATCGTCGACATACCACCATTACGGCCGTCACAACCACCACCCACCCTCAGTGGCGGATCCAAAAATTTTGTCTACTGGGGTCCCATTAAGGTAGATTGAAGGCGCGTAAAGTCATACGACGTGTTTCGGAAATTTTTATAAGTTTTGTAGTTGATTTCAAGGGATTTTTTTAGTGTTTTTGTCGATTTTAATGGGTTTTCTTAGTGTTTTTGTCGATTTCGAAGGATTTTTTCGCTTTTTATATTGATTTCAAGAGATTTTTTTAGTGTTTTTGTCAATTGCGGGTAAGATGGGGTCCCTTAAATTTTTTTACTGGGGGGACGAGAGGCTAAATTAAGTATTTTTGATATTTTTTACCCTATATAATTTTTTTTAATATTCAATGGGGTCCTGGGACCCCTCCTTTTGTTAACCAGCTCCGCCACTGCCCACCCTCAACCTAGCCCAACCACCACTAACCACCATGCCACTACTACCCACCCCAGACATCCGACCATTATTCCATCATTGTCGTCGTCAAAACTACAACCTCAACCCCACCCATCAACCACCAGGTCATTACTATCGTCATCACAACTACCACCCCCAGTCAAACCCTCCACACCCGCCCTAGGCCCATCCCACCAACAACCATGGCACTATTTTCGTTGTCGCAATTCACAACTACTGTAGTGACATGGTGGTCGGCAGGGCGTACGTGGGGTGTAGGTGGTAGTTTTGACGGTGACATTAGTGGCATGGTGGTCGTTATAGGTGGGGAGGATGTGAGGAGGGTCCAAAGAAAGATGGAGATTCTAATTCTTTTGAAATATTTCATTCCAATTCTGACCAAACAAACACGTGGTCAAATTTC
This sequence comes from Silybum marianum, assembly GCA_036898165.1. NCBI lineage: Eukaryota > Viridiplantae > Streptophyta > Magnoliopsida > Asterales > Asteraceae > Silybum > Silybum marianum. The sequence goes on along the minus strand of CM072530.1, from coordinate 48,151,805 downwards.
ATTCCACTTCTTTCAAAGTCAAATATTTTTGACAGGTTCTAATTTTACCAAATTTTATTTTGCAAACCAAACGTTATTTATCATCTTTCATATATATCTTAATCATAATTAATGAATCGTGATATTTATCCATACTCGATTGTTTTCTAATATTAGTATTAATTATGATTTGTATAGTTCACCATTAGTAAATTGGTTGTAAATAAATCTTCTCATATATATTTATATGTCGGAAAAAAATGATTTACCTAACTTAAACATACATGTTTTCCGAGTGGATACCGTCACATCGGACATGCCAAGATAATAGATTTAAATCATTATATTTCCTAGTTTAATTTATATAATATATATGTATATATATATATATATAGTAAAAATAAAATAAAAAATACAAAAAGCAATCAAAACAAAAATCCAGCCTGAAACGCATTGCAATGCACATGCAATCAACCGTTTTATTTAACATTTTATTATCATTTTCTAATATAAAAATCTTAGATTAAAATATATTTACGAACCCACCACGTTGCCGGCCTTAAAGCATGAATTAAGAATACTGAATACCATGTGGAGAAATACCTTTTCTCCTCACATTATTTAATTATTACATAAGTAAACGATATTAATTACACATGCATTTTTTTTGTTATAATTGTTATTTTATTACCTATTTAAAATAAATAACTAACCAGATATGCATATCAAAGAAGAAGCTGAAAAAGAAAAAAAATCTCTCGTAGCCTAATTAATTAATTAATTTCCATATATATATATATATGTGTGTGTATGACCGTAATACTTTATTATATGATAATTGTCAGAATTTTTATCTTCAAAGTATTATGTCATATTATTTTTTTATCAAAGTCTAATATTTAATGTATCAATTAAAATATATTTATGTTACAATGTCTTCGTGTTATATGTATTCGATTCAAAATGTAAAACTTTTGAAGGTATACTTTCTATTTCAAATACAAGTAAAAAAGTTACATTGTATATTAAATATGTGTTAATCAATACCATAAATCATAGCCTTATATATATGGAAAAAAAAAATCATAACCACATGATGCACTTAGTTTTTACGGTTCTTGCCCCTAAATAAATATATTTAATGAAAATCAATTAAATAATTATTTGCAATTAAATTCAAAATATATATAAGACATTAAATTAATAGAAAAATGAAGGTACCTTTAGGAACATAAACGTTATGCTTGTAGAAATAAACATAGAAGCTCCAAAGTAAACTTGTGATGAAATAAACCAAGGTTCCGGAAGTGTAGTTCCGGAGCCACGTCTGAAAAAAGTGCGGTAACGGCTCCCAAATCTTGGCCGGAAGCAGCACTGCGAGCACCATCCGGTTCGTCGACGAAGTCTCGTCCACGAACAATTGCAAATAGTTTTTATCCATTTTTTGAAAATTTAAGGCTGGCTATAAGCTAAGCTAGTAGTTATATATATGTATATATATGTATTATATATTATATATATGTGGATATGGGGTGGTGGAGATGTTTCCGGCGACTATTTCCGGCGAAAAGATGGCGGAGGTGATCGGAAAAGAGGAGTAGATGGAAGATAGAGATAAATGTATATGGAGTATGCGTCTTCTTTGATATGTGTATATATATAGCCGCCGGCTGTATTTAATTGTGCAATTAATCAAACCTATTTCTGGATATTAAATGTTTGTTTGGTCTATTATATTATTTTGAGTAAATTACAAATTTTGTCCCTGTGTTTTGTTCAAAACAACATTTTCTGTTCATGTAGGTTTTCGAAATTACAAATTAGTTATTATGATTTGTAAAAACGTCTGATTTAATCTCTTACTCTGACGAACGTCATAAAATCCCGTTAGATGAGAGGAGTTTTCGTCTTTTTATTGATCTTTAGTGTTTTACCCAATAAAAAAAAGGATCAAAATCATAAAATTAATTTTGATTGGGTAAAACACAAAAAAATCGATAAAATGTTGATCATTTAATGAAATTTTTTGTGATCATTAGAAGAAGGTACTAAATCCAGACGTCTTTATAAACCAGAAAGGTCATTTTATAATTTTAAAACTGTAAAATCTAAAAATATTATTTTCTAACAAACCACATGAACTAAATTTGTAGTTTACTCTATTATTCTATAATTACCTTCTCGACTATTTTCCCTTTTATTTTTGGTCATTAGTTTATTGGAAAAAAGCTGATTTCTTAAATAATTAAACCAGTTTTTTAAACTTCACTACTTATTTTTTTCAAATTTATTATATTATTTTGTTAGCGAAAGGTTTAAGTTAAAAATAAAAAAATAAGAGAAGAGAAGATTAAAAGATAATTGATATGTTAATTTTTTTTAAATCCATTCGAATCCCTGCGACTGTATGTGGCGATATCCAGACATTGGCCTCACCACAGATCTATGGTGAGGCCTGGTCGTCGGGAATTAGTCGTGGTCGCTGGGGATTAGTTGGAATGGATCTTGGATACACCGGGAACGTGTGTGTGTATGTTATTGCAGTTCATAAAAATGTATATTGGAACCCATATGAATATTTTGTAACGTCGGATTACGTATGGATTTTTAAATGGATTTAATAAGAAAAGATCATTTAATAAACATTTTCTTTTTAACTTATCACGATATTTGAAGTGATCCATTTTTTTTACCATCACTTCAAATGTTGATACACCATTACATACACATCTACAAAACAACCATTGATATTAAGTTGCTTTTAAAAATATTGAAAACGTTAATGTTAAATTTCAGTAATCAGTGACCTTATGCAAATAAAAATACAAAGTTTAGCCTTAGACTATCAATTTTAATTAGCATCGAGCATTTTCTAAGTGCCCATGGTCTATTTTTAAAGGATCATTTTAGAGCTAGGTTAGATGCATCCATACTTCTAATTTTCTTATCATATACGTCCATATCAAAACTTACTTTTTACATTTTCAGTACATGATTTGACCTGATTCTAACCTAAAAGTGGTTGTAATAACTTGTCTCATATGAATAAATATGGGATTTATAAGCTTTTTATAAGTCTCAAATTGTATTGTTACCAATAATATGTACAATAATTTTAAGTTAGACTCCAAGTTATTGAGACAATGTATTTTTTTTGGGATTTAGAGTATTACAGTCATGCATATGACAAATTTTTATTTTAGATGAATCTCTTTTATGTACATGTTTTCCATCAATTTCACATTTATATTCTTCGACGTGAAATGGTTTCTTTTCATAATTTGATACGTTGATTTATTAAAAGAGACAATTTGAGATTACATTTTAGTGATGTGATAAATTGTTTGAACATTAGTATATTGAGTATTTTCAACAACTATGTTAAAATAACATTTTTTAAGATTTAGTTAAAAAATTACTTTAACAAGGCAACAACTATGCAAAATGGTACGTTAAAACAGAGAGAGAAAAAAATAAGGTAGAAATCTTCAAATTTGAAAAATTCTCTAAAATTATATAAATGAGTAGAATATTTTTAATTATTTTCCACAAATAATATTTTAAATGTACTAAATATTTTATTAATATAGCTAACATTAGAAATTTTAAAATATATTAATTTTTTTATTATATTTCTAAAATAAAATAGTTATTAGAGTATGTAATTTTAATTTTAATTATTCATATTTTATTATAAAAAAAGTTGTAGCATAACTATTAAAGATATGATGCTACTACCAAAGAGCCTTTGGTCTAGCGGTATGTGAGCCCCTTGTCTTCTAGGAGGTCGGGGGTTTAAACCTCACCATAGGTGAGGAGGATGTGTGAGTTTATTTGTTTATTCCAATTGCCGTATATAAATATTATATACTTCAAAAAAAAAAGATATGATGCTTACTACAATTTTAGATTTACTATTGATTTTTTACCATCTATATATGTTACATGTGGTATAAATCATGTCGGGTTGGATTTATATGAGACCAATTTATTTTCATGAGATTTTTGAGACTGTATTTTTATACTTAAAATTTCACAACAAAACATCGTGAAGGTAAAAATAATCTGAGCTTTCACTACATAAACACTATAAAGATTATTTTTACAGTATTTTATTGAAAGTTTTATGTGTAAAAAAAGGTCTTACAGGTCTCACGAAAATAGTCGGACCTCACGTAATTCCAAGTCATGTTATGCTTCCACATATATTAATTTTTAGTAATTAAAGTCCCAACACCTTTCTTGAAAATATCAAACATACACTTATTTAAAAGAACATTTATTATACATATATTATTATATTAGGAAAAAAAATACATTTCTGATATGAACATCCATAGTGTCAAACTGACAACTCAGAAACTTTTTCTATTTTATAGCTTTTACAAGTTTTAAAGGTTCTACGGTTTTAATTTATATTTTCTTTGACCAAAATAATTAGAGAAATTTATTAAAATACTGCTTTTTTATTTATGATTTTATCTTTTAACCTATTTCTTCTAAAAGTTATTAAAATACTCATTAAAGTTTACAATTACAAGGAGTTAAAAATGTAATTTGAAAAAAAAGTTTTTAAACTAGGTTGTAATTTCAAAGACAATATATAATTCTTTGTCGCAATATTTAATTTGCAATTGTGAAGGTAATGTCTAAAATTTACATTTTTGGTCTTTGAAATTGCAAATCTAGTTTAGACGCTCTTTTTCTTATATATTTTCACTTTTCGTAAAATAGTCATCAGGTTCGTAATTACAAACCTGATCGCTATTTTGATAACTTTAAAAAGTAATTGTCTATTTGGTAAAATCACAATAACAAATAATTATTTTGATAAATTTTCTAAAATATTAATGTATTAAATTTATATCAACAATCATTTACCTATATCGATGAAATGTCGTTATCTTAAATATGTTACTTTTACATTATTTATTTTATTAAATGCGATATACACGTTGATTATATTGGAAAAAAATTAAAGACAATAATATATTTACTTATTTTAATTACGTATATTTTAATTTACTTCTTTAAACGTTATTAAGAGTATTTATAGATATAATTAATAAAATAAATTTAAAGTAAAAGTTTTATAACATTATTAAAAGAGTAAATTACATTTTACGTCCATGTGGTTAGGTGATTTTAACACTCTATGCCCTTTTTTCTAAATTCAATGGATTGGGTTTCTATGGTTGTTTCTCCATAACGAATTGAGTCCCTCTCATCAATTTCTGTTATTTTGACCAGTAAGTGTCTCATACGTCAAAGCAACTTCTGTTATTTTTGACCACTAAGTGTCTCATATGTCAAATGTGTTTATGTCTTTCTTTTCTTTTACTCTATTTTTGTAAGAAAATTAATTAATATATGAACCTTCAATAACACAAACCCATAACACGTTTATCATCAAGAACACAAACCCATATCATATATCTATCAAGAAAAAAAACAGAATACAAATCTATGAAGAACATAAATCGAGAACACATATCATTAAGAACACATGAACAAATCATCAATTTACAAGAACATAAACTAGACGTTTGTTTAATTTATTCAAGAATCTGTGATATAAAAATATGAAAACACTAAATCTAAATAAATAAAAAAACCCTAAATCTAAACCCCCCCCCCCCCCAAAATGGAAAACCATGATTCAAGGTTATGTTTTTGATATAGAGAGCCAAATATGTGATCAGAATCATAGTCGGATTCTAACAACCAAAACACTTTAATAGATTATATCAACACATTTAATAAAAATCAAAAAACCTTAAACGTTTGAACAACAAAACCAAAACCTAATTTTATTTGTATGGGAGGTAGGAGGGGGAGGAGGGCTGTGGAGATGGGTGTGTCGGGAGACAAAGATCAGAAGGAGGGTAAGAGCCATTTGTGGTAGTGTGATAAAAACTCACCTCTTGTAGAATTAATCGGAAAAAACTGAAGATAAAAAAAAAGTGGTGTGCAACGGAGGAAGGATGGTGTAACAAGGATGGTGTGACAGTGGGTGTTAAGGAATGGTGCAACGTTAGACGATGGTCAATGGTTATAGAAGGAGGAGGTGATGGCTGGTGTAGCGACATTGCATCCCTTGGTCCCAACCTCTCATGCATGTCTTCATCTTCTCCAGGAAGTTGTTTGGCTTCTGTATGATTTTCATTTTAGATTTTCTTTTCTTATTTTGATTTAAATTTAGATTTTAGGTTTCTTTTATAGTAATATGTTAATATAATATGTATAGTTTACTTTTTAATTAAAAAAAGTCAAACAAAAACTTAAAAAGACCAAAGTGCCATTCACATCACGGTCGAAGGAGTCACTTAATAGTCAAAGATAACAGAAGTTGGTGAGGACTGAAATCGTTATGAAGAAATAACCACAAGAATTTGATCCGTTGATTTTTCAAAAAAGGGACATAAAGTGTTAAAATCACCCAAGCACAAGGACGGAAAATGTAATTACTCTTATTAAAATGATAAGAAGAAAAATGATTTAAAGCATTGGAGAGAATAAATTACGTGTGATAAAGTACAATATCAAACTAAAAGTAAAAACACATTTCATTGCAACGGACCCAATCGATCTTTTTCTAGTTATGGATAAGCAAACCAACTTTTATTCAATACTCTTCGTAACAAAATTTCATATGGAATTTTCCTCGCATCAAATTTTTATATTTGTTTTTATTGTTTTGAAATTATAATTTTCATCCCTATGATTTATAATTCATTACTTTTTTGTCCTTCTAATTCAAAAGTTATTGCCTTTTCGTCTATATGATTTATAGTTCATTTCTAAATGTAATTCATACTTAAAAGTAGTGTTTTGATCTAAGGGACGAAAATAGAAATGATTTATAAACTACAGGATAAAAATAAAAATTTCTAAACTAGAAGGATGAAATCCGTAATTTTTAACAAACTACAAGGACTTCAAACATAATTTACTCTTTGGGATAAGACCCTAATCAGATATATTTTTGTTTTATTATAGTGCTAAACATATGAACATCTCCGTCGGCTATAGTTGGTGGAACTAGGTTTTCTTTTCTGAGTGAGTGTATTTTTAATGTGGATAATACTAGTGAAGTTGTCAAATGTGTTTTTAGCTGAATTTCACTCTTTTAAAAAATATTTTAAATTTTTTGGTTAGTTCCAAAGGACTTTTTCGGTTTTTGTTTGATGTTTTTCTCATTTTCTAATATCTCGACGCACCCTAAATGTTTAGCAGATGCACATTTCATACCTAAAAAATCTACTTGCAAGTTGCAAGTATTAGTTTAGCAGATGCACGACTTCATAGGCCCACCCCTGATTATACTACAATTTTTTAAAATATAGTAGTATTAGAAATCAACATTGCCAAAAATGATTATATAATCGTATTAAAAGTCTATATAAAACATCATAACTAATAGGGCATAAATGTGTCTAACTGTCCTAAAATCAACGGTCCCAAAATTTTACGAAGCCGCAGCTGCAAATTCTAGGCTTGCACCACCACCTATTGTTGACAAACGATATGGGTAGATGGGCTCAACAACATTATAGTGTTAAACCAAATACCTACTAACATTAATTATTAGAATATAGATTGCATCTAAAAATAGATGGTAGCTTGGTGAAAGTCATAATTTCTCACAATACTTTAATTTCCAAAGTTCATCATCAACTTATTTGCATGTTCCCCATCATTTAGAAGGAAACAGTAATAAGGGGCAGCGCATGTGAAGACATAGAATTTTTACTCCCAACTCTGAAAACAATGCATGCGAAGTCTGGACCTGTGTGTCCAAGACATGTGATTTTCAGACTTAGCAAATATGATAAGTCTCTCGTCCATAGGGGGTTCCGGACGGGCAATCCGTCTCTAGTCCTATCTGTAACACCGGGAATTTTCGTTACTATCTTCCATTTTGAGTTCATCTATTACTGTAGCCCGTTAGTGCTTAAGTTAATCTCATTTGAATGATTTTGGAGGTTTTAGTGTCGGCACTTCAATACTTAAGGAAATAATTGGTTAAGGAGGAAACAGTGGGTCAAGCTAGTTTCGAAGTTAGTTTCAGATTGAAGCTAGTTTGGTCGCTAATTTAACTAACTTGAAACTAGCCAACAACTGAAGCTAGTTGGTCACGAGCTTTAACTAGTGAACAAACTAGCCAACAAATGAAGCTAGTTGGTCGTAGTTGTAACTAGCGAACACCTCCGATTGGCTTTAAAACTTCTCGGGCTAGCTACTCGCTAGTTGTAACTAGCGAACAAACTATGAGCTCCAACATCATCAAATAACCTTGTACTATCTTTTTTTCCATGTTGAAGAGCTTTAAAATACGAATTCATAACACTTTGAGTCGCCCAAATCGGAGTTGAAATAAAGAAGTTATGGCCACATGAAGGAAAACCCGATTTTATGCACTGTTGGTCGCGCACAATAGTGACATGGATTGTGTCATGGCATTATTGCATGGCAAAATCGCCGGATTGTACCAAGAACCCCTTCCCCCTTCTGGCGATCCTGACACGCTATAGTGACACTATCACTATAGCAAGGCACTATAGCATCGACTGTACTGATGTGTTTTTCCTACTTTTCACCCGTTTTGATCTCGTTTCTCGTCTATAAGATGATACTCAATATAATGTACTTTAAAATACCTATTTCAACTATTCTAAGGAGAAATACAAAAAGAACTCGGGATTTCACTTTACCAAAGACCTGGTTGATACATTGTGCCATTGTCACTACAGCATAACCCAATTGTTGGGACCACCAACCACTTGGTACTACCGGTGCTATTGTGACAGATGTCACAACCGCATACCATAATAGTCGAGACGACCATACTCTAAGTACCATCGTTGCTGTTGTGACAGGTGTAACTCTCACATGGCACCACAACTCAAACTCTGAAATTAATCTTGTTTATTGAATCGCTCGGTTCAACATTTTCTTCAACTAGGACAAAAATCAGGATGTTACAGAGATAGGTCGTATTCGGTCCTACCTCTAGAAAAGTATATCCAGAGTCTTCCTCTGGACAAACCTGCAACTTTTAGTTTTTAATTTCGTTTATGACTACCCTTTGACCTTATCCTGTAACGGTTATAACCGTTAACCGTCAATAACCATCAATCTCTCATTTTTACATGTAATACGAGAATCTAGGTATATATGTCATGATTTCACAACCTTTGAAAGAGAGGATAACCTCAAGAATTATCCCAATACAAAATTCGTGAACCTAAGGCTAAAAGAGTCGATCAATTGTATTCAGAAAGTGTTCACGATTCTTGAGTTTTATTTGGTCCCTATATCTCATCCAAAATAGAGTCTCTAATGTAGCATTTGGTACACAGACCGGATGGGACGGGACAGGCTGGGACAAGACGGGACTGGACAGGACAGGACAGAACTAGTTGTCTATATTGCGTTTGATACGACTAGAACAGGACAAGACTAATTGTCTGTTTTGCGTTTGGTAAGCAGGACAGAACATAACAAAACTGTTAAAATGACCAAATTGCCCTTAAAACAAATCAACCAAAAACTTAGATTAAACTACAAATTTAGGTAATTTTACTACTTTATTTTTTATTTTGTTTATTTTTTATTTTTGGATAAGTATTAATGTTATTTGTCAAGTATGCGAACGATAATAAAAAATCAAAAAAAGCCAACCCAAAACAAAAACAATCAGATGCGGCTTTTCACTTTCCAGGCTTTTCACTTTCCAGGCTTCTTCAATTTCTTGGCTTCTTCCAATCGCCGGCAAACACAGGTACCTTGCACCACCATCACCTTCTCACCTTCTTTGAATGCTCATTTGTTTTGTACTGTTAATCGAAAAACAACTCCAGATCTAGAGTTCGAAGAATAAAAATTGGAGCTTCGAATAGTGAGGAATGAGGATGCGTCGATTTCGAACTCATTGTAAGTAGTTATCAGACCAGTTGCTCGAAACACTGATTCAAACATTCAAAGATACATCGAGTTCAATCCATGGATTTCAAACTTGGAGAAGGAGGCATTTGATTTGAGATATTTTTGGTTTAGGTTTTAGGTTTTAGGTTTTAGGAGGGTAAGCTAGTCATTTCGTGTTTTTGTCCAAGGTTGTTCACCTATTTGGGTGGAACAAGAATACTCAGTTTTTGTCCCATGAAATTGAGATTTTGTTCCACCTTATTCCATCTTGTTCTTATTCCCTGGCATGCCAAACATGGAACTAATTTTTTTTGTCCCGTCCTGTCCCATGTAGTCTGTGAAACAAACGCACCCTAACATCTACCACTCTCGCCTAGATAAGGTGGAATGAGGCTGAGAAATTAAAGGAAAGAGACAGACCCCTTCCAAACCCTTTCCTAAAGTTTCACAAATAACCTTTTAGGATTTAACAAAGTTCCACAATAGACCTCAAACCATTAATAAATTTAAAACAAATATTGGTTATTACAAGTGTGTTGAGTGCACTGGACACGACAAAATAAAATATAATAAGGATCATTTATCCATATTAGACATGAGTTTTATGTGGAACATACATGAGAAGAGTGTAACATGCGTGTTCCATCCCACCCCATAGATCAAGGTAGAACAAACTTATATTTAACAATAAACTCTCAAAATAAATCGTAATTCATTTCTAAAACATCAAATACGCTCACTCTTTACAATTCATCCATTGTTTAGATTTTATTTATTTTATTTTATTTTCTTAAAACTTTCGCTTTATTGTCCTTAAAATTCCATTTTTTATAAATGTTACTACATTTTGGTTAATTCATATAATTTATTAAATATCAATAATAAAAACATAATATTGAAATGGTATAAAATAAAATTTGGAAATTCCATAAGCTTCATATTTTAATGTCATTTTAATCGCACTGTCGAAACTTTCTAATAATATATTTTGTTATAAAAAATATTTATCTTTTAGTATAATATTTAATTATTATATAAATTAATCAAATACTAAAGATATAAAACAAGAAATAGAAATTTATGAGAAATAAAACGAAAGTTTAAAAAGGATAAAATATTTATGAATGTGATTTTAGGTATTTTTAATTTTATGAATAAAATATAACATTATTTTTATTTTTATGAATGTGACTTTTTAATCAATATTTATGTTAAATATTTTGTCTTTTTAAATAATATTTGTTAATTTTCACTTACATTAATTATTTTTTATAAAAAAACATTAAACAATTTATTAGAGATAAATTGGTCATTTTATTACAATTGTCTTGTTCTATTTTTTTCTTGTTATGTCAAGTTCTGCTATGTAATATTATGTCATGTCTTGATATCAAACGCACCATATATGCTAATCGATGTATATAGTGGTGTTCACATGATGTACACAAATAAATTAATGTTTGGTTAGGTTAAGGTATTATGCAGTAGTTAATAAGAATGAAAATAAAACAAATTATTTTATTTTATATAATATAATGATCTCATTTTTCATTTTCATTTATGATTAAATTGAGAAAATAAAAATTCATTCTTATATCTCTTTCTGTCATTTTCGTTTTCATCATTTTGCCTTAATTAAACCCCCCGAGTTTTTAGTATGTGTTGTCAACGAGATGATAAAGGAGAGAGGAGAATTTTAATAAAAAAAAGTTGATAGATGATTATATGCGTAGTTGATGTCTTATATATATATATATCATAAATTTAACCTTTTTTACGGTAACAATTTTCTTTTATTTTAATTAAATTGGAATTATAATATTTAGAACCTTGTGGTTTATTTGATAATCATGAATTATATTATAATATACATATATATATATGTATAGGGACGGGTTTTCAAATAAGAAATCAAATTTAATTGTGAGCATGAGGACAAATGAGAGCGCGACACGTATAATATTCAGACTTAATAATCAAACAAATATAATATTTATTCAGTCTGAATAATGTTTATTCAGTTTGAATATTTTTTTGATTATTCAGTCTGAATAATCTACATTCAGACACATATCGCGCTCTCATTTGTCCCCACGTATACAACCAAATTTGAGTTCGTCTTTGAACTCCCCCCTCCCTCCCTCTCTCTCTCTCTCTCTATATATATATATATATATATATATATTTGAGTTGTTTTCACGTACTTGTTAATTAATATATCCTGATATCAAAAATATTATAACCATAAAGGTGGTGTCCGATTGGTTTGAGCTTGGCTCTGAAGATCAAAGGTTTCTGTAGGTCTCAGGTTCAAATCCACTGAAGAATAAAAATACCCTTGTGGCAACGAAGGTTCAAATGCAGTGACTAAGGGCTACCTGAAAAAGCTGATAGTTGTCCTATGATTAGTCGGTTCGCATAACAGATTGTATATCCAGATTAATAAAAAAATTAATAAAAAAATCTCAAAATCTCTTAAACATTCAAATCGAAAACCAAATTTTACAACAAAAGTATTTAAATGGAGATAAGATTAAAATGTGTAACATCCAATGTGTCTCATACCAATCTAGATAACTTATCAGAAACTTGTGAATCCAAAAGCAATGCCTAGGGTTAGAGTAGGCATTTTCCCTTTGTTGTGATTTCTTGACATTTTCTCTAAGTTGTACAACTATAGTTAACTAATAAGTTTAATGAGTACATGGTTTGCAAATAAATTAAAACATATTTAAAACAGTAGTATGAAATTCATACTTTACACATTTATATTGATATATAAATAAACCTTTAGTTTCAGATGCTTCCAGCTGTTTTAGTTCAGTATGGGACAAACCAATGACTTTTTCAACTTTTACTTTTTGTTTCAATTGTAAGACTTACGTTGTATAACTTGGTTTTTTAGTTTTGAATGTTTGAGAGAGTTCATATATTCAGTACTTGTGGTCAAAGCGTATTATTATTTGAATGTTATATGACTATATTATAAGTAAAGTTATATTGTAACACCTACCGAGGTTTAGGTAGGATGTTATATTTTGGGAAGTAGTTTTCAAAAGAAACATGTTTTGAGGAGTAACTTTCAGAAACAAACATTTGCGTGTTGCACCATCAGGCGGCTCGTTTGAATGCCCAGTCTTTCTTTGTCGTCAACTGGATGTCATCGTCACTTGCAAGATAAGGCCAAAAACTTGACTTTTCTAACCAAGCGAGAAAAGCCTTTTATATCTTCTTAATCAAGCGCACACTAGAAAAGAAGGGGCCTAGGCTTCAAAAGGCACCGATTACCTTCTTACTGACAACACAACTACGTGTTGGCACTAAATTAGTAGCGCTGACACATCACTCGACTCCTCGGTTAACTTCGGCTACAAAGACTTTTTCCTAAAAGCGCACGTCTCAACAACACAAATATGAAAAGAAACATATCCTGGAAAGATAATAAAAACAAGGCATATGTTGGGAAATACTTTGAAAAATAAGCACATTCTAGAAAAGTGGGCGTCTATTTATACTATTATATAAAGCCTCTAAAACGGTTGGTTTACACTTTTTAAGACCATATATTTAAAATAAAATATAATTTTATTTTTTAAATTATATTTTATATCCTTAAATTTTATTATTTATTTTAGTTTATATCCATTCCTTTTATAATTTTCATTTCACACCATTTTCATTTTAACATATATAATCTTATATTAACTAAAATATATTAAAAAACAATTTTTCTTTTGTAATAAATTATAACATTATAATCGTCTATTTAATACTTTCGAAATGATCCCAATATCAAGTATTTTACGATTTAAATTTTTTATTAAATATGATAAATATGGCATTAAGTTATTTTTAATTTTTTAATATCTTAATTTTTGATTTTTTTGATTTTCATTTTACACCCCTCATCTATCTATATTATCACTATAAACGGTTGAGAATTCAAAAACTAAGAGGTACACATTTTCTTTCTTAATGTACAAGTTTGAAAGCCATCAGTAACCTATCCCTGAACCATCTCTACCACGATTCCTCCCAAACCGCATTCAAAATCCACACCCGCGATGATGTTAAACTACCCCAATCCGACGCCTCTCCGTTTCCAATCGGTGCATTTTCCCCCTCAGTTGATCAATCATCCCCAAATCCATCAGCGAAATCTCCTCGGCTTACAAGAAAGTACAGAGGTTTTGGTACAGTTTGAAACCCTGGAAGTCTCTATTTCGACACAGGGAATCAAAATCCAAACCGTATAACGTCTCACACAAATTTTCTGTTGGGTTTTTTCTTTTCATCATTGAAGACATGTATTGAGGGTAGTTTTCTCATCGATTCCGGCAACCGTAGGTAATCATTCAACATTTCTCTCTTTATGTTTCCTTCTTTCGTTTTTTACAGTGTTGGAACGATTTAAGGTTTCTACACAGTAAGGGATCTTAACTTTCTTGATCATGGAATTTCATATGATGTGTGTTTTCATCTTATCATTGTGGTTTAATACAGGAGTAAGCACGAGAAATCACGACCATACCAGCGCAGTTGATATGGGAGATCGTGAAGAAGAACAAGTCTTTTCTTGTGAAGTTCGGTACATTCAGTTCGGTAGAACGACCTTAACTCCTACAAGCACTCTGGTAATCTTCATCAACATTTTTTGGAAATTTTGATTACTTTATTGACAATTCTATTTCATCGCAATATGAATTTTGAGAACCTATAACAAAGTTTGGGGACTTCAGAAATAGAGACATTTATGTTGAGATCGAAAAATTGGTATTTTCCTTTTCTTATTGTTGAATGTTGATTATATTTGATGTTTACAAAAATTAGTTTCAACTTACTGGTCCTCAATTTATTTCAAATAGAGTTGCTTATTTATCAAGCCATCATACTTGTCTTTTTGTTGCAAAGTTGCCACTCCTTGGTCTTTTATACTACCTCATTGTCTTGGCTCTTATGAAGATTGCCACATTTGACCCAACACATTGTTTAACAAACATGTTTACAATGAATCTATTGTCCAAAATACCCCTCAAGAATGGATGCATACTCCTTGAAATCAATTAGCATCAATTGATTGCAAGTATGCATGTCTGTAGGCAGAGGCAGACATGTGATTTAGCTTCAAATTTTTTAAAAATTACTTGAGCATTGTAATTTTCTTGGGACATCCTAAAATGAAACTCTTCTTTTAAAATTTGTTTAATTCGTGTATCAACATCTCAACTCTAACTAGGATGAAGAGAAGAGCTATTATATATTGATCTTTCTTTTATGTTCATATATCATATTGTATAACTTTTTCATCTGGGTAGGAAGTAGGTTTGAACATTTACCACGTGGTTTGAATGATATAGTTTAGACGATATGCAATTTCTAAAAAACTTGAGAAAAGACGAATCATAACTGTTAGCTCCTCAAAAATGAGTTGAGTTGTAGGATTTAGGGAGTAAATCTTATTATAATGCCTTTAAATCTTTTCTAGCAAAACCACGAAAACATTAAAATTCTTTGCATCTCGTCGCATTGCGGCAGGTACACAACTAGTTTTTAAAAAGCCTACAGTTATAAGGGCTAATCTATAATTTATGAGAACTTTCAAACTGATTAGTATTTTTCAATTACTTGGGGGGATTTTATGAAAGTTTCCAAAAATTATAACCTCATCATTCATTAATTATTCTTGTCCTTTTTGTCGAAACCCTGAAATCCGAACGATTTTCCCGTGAACCAAAGTTGACTAATAATTGGTTGTATCAAAATTTTATTTTTTATGAATTTTTTAAATTTTATTTAATTACTGATTATATTTTTTTTATGAATATTTATGCATCTGATAGTTAAAAATAAAATATGTAATTATAAGACAACAATTATTATTTATTGTTCACATGGACGGACCTATATAAGATATTGTTTGGCAAAAATAAGTTACATAAGGTAAAATTTTATTTTCTCGAGAATCGTTGCATATAAGCTTAGTTTATAAGTCGAACATAGTTTATCGATAAATACTTGGAGTACCCTTATTATGAGCTTTTTGACACTTTTTCCAATTATACCCCTAACTAATGTTATTTATTATTTTCAACATGTCCCTTTTTGGTCATTTCACATGCTCATAAGCTAGTTTTTGCCAAACATAACTTATTCATCAGCTAGCTTATCAGCTACCAGCTAGCTTATAAGTCATCAGCTATCTTATAAGTCATATGCTAGCTTATCAGCTGGTTTGCTAAACATAACCTAAGCCTATACGATGACATGAGCCATTGTTTCACTGTTTTGTCGTAGGAGAGAAAATTACGTTTCTGAGTCACCATATAGTTTTTGAAAAGAAGTTTCGGTACAAGTCTTTAGAGCATCTCCAACAAATTCTCTATAATTTTTTCAAAATTGAGAATCAAATGACAAAATCTCCAAAAAAAATTGCATTCATCTCCAACAAATTTCCTATAATTTCTCTAAAATAATATTTAAAATATTGCATCATCTATTAAAATATTATTTCTCTTTTTAAATATTTATTTTTCAAAATTTTCTATTGGTCATTTCATTTGGTAATCATTTTTAGAGTGAACTCCATATTTGGAGAAAAACCAACTCTCTCTCCTACTTTCTCCATTTTGAAGATAATTTTGGGGAAGCTACTGGAGCAAAATATTTGCTCAAAATCCTCATTTTCTTTATTTTCTCCATTTTAAGAAAGCTATTGGAGATGCTCTTATTGACAAAGTTGGTAAATGTTATTCACTTCGTAAAAAAACACTGGGTTTGAGTCCTACAAATGTCAATTTATTTTAGTTTTAAGTTTGAATTTTGGTATTCTAAATCAGTTATAGCAAGGACTTGAACAGTGGTACCTTCTGCAAAAAGACAATAAAACAACCAACGAATTTATACTAATGTTATGAAATAGTTTACAAATTTGATTTTAAATTGGGCCGTAGCTATCTGGCCACTATCCATACATGATACAACTTTTCAAATCTACTTATTTTCACTACAACCAAATTTAGTCTATAAGGTGCCAATAGTGTCTGACGTAGCGGGGTTTTGCAGAAGGATCGACAAGCGTCTAAATTCTTTAGGGTTGAGAATTACAAACAGTAAGAATTGTATTGAATAATAATGTGTATTACAATGAAACTATTGAACCCTATTTATAATCTAAAATAAGGAAAATAAATCAAACTTAATTAGGAAAAGATAATTACTAAAACTTAAATTTAAAACTAATCTTAATCTTAATTAAACTAATAACTAATTTAGAAAATCAAAAGATAATATAAAACATAGAAAAGAAATATTAATAATGGAAATTGTAATTTAAATGGTAACGTGTGACGGATGTGTTGTAGTTCCCTTAGGATGCATGGATGATATCATATGTATGTATGCTTTATGTGAACCACCAAGAAAAAAGGAACCATCCATCAAACAGTGTACTAGGCGTCTCTCCATGTGGGTATAGCCGCATGGCTACCAGTCAGGGTGGTTTGGGTGCGGGTCGAGCCACTTTGCACATACGTTTTTCTTTATTCGATTGCCAGTTTCGAACTCGTTTTCTTTTTCTCCAAAGATCAAATAAAAACTTCATTAAGCCTCAAAACCTCTCTGTATCAGTATCTCAAATATTTTTAAAGTTCTATAAACCTAAAAAAAACAGGGTTTAAAACTTAGAGAATGTAAAATTAAAGCTGTCAAACAATGCAAATCTAAGTATTACTATTTAATAAGTAGATTTGCAACAATACAAACACCTCATTCAGTAACTATATCTATATATGTATATATACTGAGATTTCAAAGTTTAAACATAATATCACACGCGTAGCTACACATGTAACACTATTTTAACTATAAACACTAATCGACCATAACTCGTGTACAAATTAACACTAATTTAACCCTAAAACTAACTGTAATCAACTCCAATCACTTTAAATTCACATTGATTGGTCCTAACCAGTACAAGAACCCAATGTAGTCGTATAAGTTTTTTTTCTAATTCAAAATTTACATCGATTTTACTATCATTTATGTTTGATATATAGTGAAAATTGTATATCCAAACTTTGTATTAAGTTTTAAATTTGATATATGATATTAGTATAAAAATGAACGAAATCCTATAATGTAACGTAAATAATACAAAATCATTCAAATAACAAGATAAACAACAAGGATCAATATGATGTAGTTCTGAATAATACAAAATGATATATAATAATAGGGAATGTTATATAGTGTATAGTTTGTACCATATAACACAATAAGAAATCTAAGAATAGAAATATAAATAAATAAAATTCATGTAAGAATAAGATATGACATTAATTAAAATTCCTTTATGCAATTTAAGGATTAAAACCGAATAACATAGAAGCAAGTGTTAACAACGGCTTTAGAGTACCTGGTGTAAACTTCCTAGCAAAGAGCAGACACATTGGTGTTGTGTTATTATTATAAACACATTCTGTAGATCCAAATCGAATTGAATTCAACAACTCCTCCGTAATCTCACCCTGCCCAAATTTTCTCGGATGTGGACCCACTATCGACCAGTCAACATGAGTAATAGTGCGATTTGAGTTCATTTCCCCATATAAGATGTTTACCATTGTTGGTAAATAGTGTTCATCATTGTAACATGGTGGATGACAAAATTCTTTGAAAATACTATAATATTTTTGTTCAACAACAATCCTAAGAGCAAGATCACGATTAATTTCAAACCATTGAGACCCTTTTCGCCAATCTTGGATCGTGATGTTGGGCGACATTTGCGGATTGTAGCGACCACGCCCTGATTTTCTTTTGTCATCAAAAGAGCTTATGTAGCTTAAGTTTGAGTTAACAAGATAATTGTAAGTTGTGGTGAAGTTAAATAAAGGAATGCACGACTCAGATAATAGCACGAATCTTTGATTCAAAGGGTCAAGGAGAGCGTTGGCTAACAGTCGTCTCTCAGCATCTACCATTGAAATATCACCCCAATACACTGGCTGCAAAATAACATAAGACTCAAGCATTCGTCAATAGTATCATACAAATAATAATCATTCTACTGGATAGCTCCTACCCTTTAATAGAAGTAGTTTCTATTAAAGGAGCCTCTTACCAAACGATTATCCTGATAAGCGTTTATCAAGTCATATTACCCGGATGAATATGGCAAGAACACGAAATCTTACCCGACAAGAGCGGTAAGAGCAAATGTAATGACCAAGAGTCTTACATGATAAGTGAAGGCGAGGACTCTTACCACAGTTAGCACTTACCGGGTAAATTGTTGCATACTATATCATTTTGATAGATAAGTAAATGATAGTCTTGAATTTTATCGGTAATCATTTACTCGGGTAAGTTTTGATAAACGGACCCTTACTTTGTAAGACCAACAACTTAAAATCATGTCTAACAAATTCAACTAAAGTAAGTTTGATGAATTAATTCTTATAGTTGGGTTTTGGTCAGGTGCAAGGGGAGCATTAGAGATCTGTTATTGTGGAGGATTCATCATTTTGACTGTTTCAGGTCGTTGTAATGTTCTGTAACTTTTTGTTTTTGCTAGATACTTGCTAGCTTTTAACGGTTGTTGTTTCAAAAAAAAAATTGTACATGTCTAACACATTGAATTCTATCGACCAACTTTGATAATAGCTAGCACATTAGAAATAAATTGTCTTGTTGTTTTTTTAATTTTACATCAAACTTCCGAAAAATGTCATATTAACCTTTTACTATTATAGGATAATTAACATTTCACAAATGGGGATAGAGTCTTAGTAACAACTTATTTTAATGTCTATTATATTATATTATATATATTAGGATACGTGGAACTCCGGAGAAAGGGGAGGTTCTATATATGGACACTTAATTGTTCAGAGGGGGTTATCCAGAAGTGTCAAGTCCCTAGAGTGGTAGACTTTGGTTCTGATACCATATTAGGATATGTGGAGGAACCCTTAAGATGAATCTCCAAAAGAGCCCTTGAGGAGAAAGGAAAGGTTACAACATATATAGAGGGGAAATGGTTCAAGTTTAGCCGATGTGAGACTCTAACAATATATACACATATATATATATGTGTGTGTAGTGTTGTTGATCATATCCTTAAACTTATTGAATAATCATTAGTAAACGAAATACTTTTCCCTGGGAAATCTGTCGCTAAAGGGTGGTTTCTCACAAAACCGTCATAAAAGTTGGTGGCTAATTTGCGGGTGGTAATTCAAATCAGTGACAGATTACCCATGGATTCTCTGGACGATCCATTGGTATTTTCTCGAAAAATATCGGATTTTACCGAACCATTGGTATTTTCTAGTGAGTAATCACCAAAAAAAATTCTGTGTAATTTTTGTGGGTAAAAGTCATTTATTTTATAGTGAATGTTTCGTTAGAGAGTAAGGAAAAAACACATGGTAAATTAAGCTGACCTGGCTCGTAATTCTTGTGCCATAGAAGATAGAATCTCGAGGGATGGTATCGTTATAATCAGGATGTGGGTGGACGTAGATGGTGAAAAGACCATTATGCCCTTTAAAGAACAATTCCCACAAGGGTGAAAGTGGCATTGGCCCTGGTGTCAAGAACATGAATGCCACCTTATAAGGAGCAATAGTAGTATTCTTGATCGAAATTTTCATCACCCTTGATACCAAATCTTCATCACTTCCATTGTGCATCATGGGTATTTGTTCTTTTACTGAAACATCCATGGCTGACTCTATCGATTTTGGTGGTGATGATAGAGTTTCTTGAGGTGGTGGTGGTGGTTGTGATGATGGTGACAAGGATAGGGTTTCTTCATGTGGTAATGATAATGTTGGCAATGATGATATGGGGGACGGTAATGGCGGTGGTGTTGGAGGAGGAATATATTCCAACAATACTGGTGGTGGTGGTGGTGGTGGTGGTGGTTCTGATGATGATTGCGGTGGTGGTGATAGAGTATCTTCACGTGGTAATGATAATGGTGGTGATTGTGGTAGGGTTAAAGCTAGAAGTGGTGGCGTTGATGATAATAACGAAGGGAAAACAGTTTGACGAATGGCGGCAAACAAGTCGCGAAGGTAGAAAGCGGCAACGAAACCGATTGACAAACTAATCAAAAAGATAAACAAGTGAAAAAGGGTATTTTTGGAATGAAAAAGTTTGAAAATACTTGGTATGGGGAATGCATGTTTAGCATTAGGATGAATTAGAGGCATTTTGATGAATTGTTATTAATTTGCATGAAGACTGGTTCAAGTCTACGTAGGCTATAAAATGATGGAAATTAAGAGTTGAAATTAGGTTTACTTTGAGCATAATTCATGGGGGAAGTTGCATGTGTCCTACACCACTTGGATGCACTTTTACTCAAAACCCTTTTAACTCCACCAAAGAACATATTAAGTAGAAAATCTCATCTACCATAAATTTAAATCTAAAAGCTTGTTTGTTTTTTCATTTTAAGCTCTTAGTCACCACTTATGTCTGATTTATGTAGACGTTTCATAGTCATTTTAAAACTAAAATCAGACTTCAGACTTCAGCATCTCTTAAAAAACAAACGTCACCTAAATGTTATCGAAGTTCTGATGGTCACAGAGGTTCATAAGTGATTAATTGGTTGTATATAAGTTGCCTTGAAAATCCACTGTTACCAAAAAAAAGAAACAAACACACAACCTCCACCATCAACCCAAATGTGAAACATCTTGAATCTTAACATAAGATTAAGATGAAATCCACATGTTTGTGATATTTTTGAGGTTTGCATTTGATTTTTTCTCTAATTGTTGTTATATGATTCAAACTTTTTCTCTATTTTCATATATAAATGTATACAAATAGAGAGAGGGAGAGAATTGAGATCACGTGAGAATAATTTTTTGGTAATAACAGTTAGAACACTTTTGAGCCTTGGACATTTACATTCGCCATCAATCGTCTTCACTAACTTTCAGATATATTCGGTCACTTTTACATTCATTAATATAATAAGAAGACTAATTTCATGAGAAATAAGAAATAAAGGTTAAGGAAAGTTCATATGTAAACCATTGAGATAATCCCTTTGAAGATGCATATATGAACACATATGAATAATAATGTCGGTTCATATATGCATCTTCAAATTGATTTTTCTAGATTTTTCTTTCCAATTATTCGCATATGAATAATAATGTCGGTTCATATATGCATCTTTAAATTGATTTTTCTAGATTTTTCTTTCCAATTATTCGCATATGAATATTCTCTTCTTACCTTGTCACTATATTTTGTCTTGTTATTTGAACCAACTCGTATATAAGGGCTTAATCATTTGATAACTTCAAAATTTTTGAGATCTGTTAGAACTTCTAACTAAAGGTTTTGTTTCATATAATTTTTTTTCCGTTTAAATGTAATATTAATCAATGTATTGATTAACGTATATTTGTTTCACAATGTGAAACCTTTTACGTGTATTTTTTGTTTACAAACACGTAAAAAATGTTGTCATTATGAACCAAGTACATGTGGGAAAAAAAACATTGTAAAACGCATATATGTTGATCAATATTTTAAGAGGCTGTTTGGTTAATCAAGAATGAAGATGCATGGGAATGACTTTTCATTCCTTTCAGTTTAATCAGGAATGAAAATTTGGGCTTCTGGAGAAACGAATCCATTATATTATATAAAATCAAACATTTTTTTAATTATCATTCTCATTGATTAGTGCTTAATAAATCAAACCAAAATCATATGAATGATTGTTTTAAAAAAATGTCCCATACATGTGTGTGTATTTGTGTTTTTTGGAGAGGGGGTAGTGTATGTATACTTCATACATAAAGAATTGTATTATCAAATAACATATTCGTTACACGTTGGGCGATCAACTTTTGTCAACTTATTATATTTTTCGAAAATATAATTAATCAAATGAAGTGATAATATATTCAATGACTGGCTGGTTGTTTTTATTTCTAGCTACTTTAGATGAAACACCGTATTAATTGATGGGAAAATATGCCAAAACTTTGAAGCATAGTTAGTGGTTTAATTTATTTATTTTTATCTTTTTCTGTAAACATATGATTATGAGATCGATGAGGTAATTAATTTTCAACGTAATAAAATGATATATATATATATATATGGGGTTAGCTTCAGGTAAGTTGTATGCACAAATGCATACTGGAAGCCCTTCATCTGGACTGTATGCACAAATGCATACTGGTAATTTGTAACATGCACACGTGCATAGAAAAAAAAACATCTTTAATCGCTTGTATGCATAGTCCAGATGGAGGGCTATCAGGGTGTTCTTCAGTTTATTTTTTATTTTTAAAGTTTTTCCCTGAACCCCCATCTATACATATGTTAGGATCCAAAGAATCCTATGAATTTGGATCCTATGTTTGGAATGTTTTGTAAAGTTATTATTCAGATATTTTGAAGTTCAGAATAGAAGTTCTAAAGTTCAGAATAAAAGTTCTGAAGTTCTAAAGATAACTTCTGAAGACAGAAAAGTTCTTGAAGACCAGCAACACTACTAATGTTTTTCAAAAATATCAAGGGGGAGAAGATCTGAAGGTTAAAGACTATGATTCCTTTACAAAACACAGGGGGAGATTGTTAGGATTCTTTGGATCCTATGTTTGGAATGTTTTGTAAAGTTATTATTCAGATATTCTGAAGTTCAGAATAAAAGTTCTGAAGATAACTTCTGAAGATAGAAAAGTTCTGAAAGACAAATTCTGAAGAAGTTCTGAAGAATTCAGAAGTGGTTCTGAAGAACTTCTGAATAGAGTTTTTGATGACGTGTCTTAATGTCATTGGGCAGTGATTTAAATACATGTAACTGTAGCTTTACCTTTGTAGTATATATAGAGAGTCTATTAGACAGTTAGGAAGTTGAACAAAAATAGAACACCACACATGAGAGTCGTTTAAAGGTGTAAGTGTGTGTTTCTCTGTAAAGCTTTCTACAGTTCTAATAAAATAAGGATTCATTGAGCATTCTATATCAGATCTGTTGTAATATCAGACTAACAACATACATACATACATACATACATACATACATACATACATACATACATACATACATACATACATACATACATACATATATATAGTTGTAGGTTTAAATGAGAAATGATAAATATTTAAAAATTAAAGAAGTGATCCTAGTCATTTATACGTAAATATCGATTTTGACTGGTAAATAATTACGATTATTAAAAAAAAGGGTAGTTTTCTCGTATGAATGAATAGGATTTTTTTTACATCTCAAGATATGTCTATGTGTATGTCTATTAGCATTGCTCATGTTATAAGCTTCCCTTTTTTTGTCTAGTATAAAGTGGAGACCGAGTCCAATCGTGGAACTATTATTTCACTCCGAAGATTTAGGCTTATATTCATATATACATGCACCTAGTACGTTAGACTTTCAAAAGTCAAAATGCTTTCCCATATATTTAAAATCAAGTTGATTTAAACAACAATTTTAATGATATATATAATTAATAAATAAACGAATAATACTAATTACATATGGTAGGGTTATCGTAAAAACTACCACTTTTTGTAATAACTGTAATAACCTATATATAACTATAGATCTTTTTTCTTAATCAACGATGATACTGACATGAATTTTTTTTTTGTGACATAGGGGGTATTTTCACTTTTTGGTCTTTTAATTTTTCGATACATACACACATGGGGACTTATTTGTAAATGTCTGTTAAATTTTTCATGAGATTGTACGTTAACTTGTGTTAATATCTCCATGTTGTGGTATCGTAGCATATATTAACATTTTCAAGTTATGGTATTTTAACATACGTTAACATATAGTTACATTTTATGTTAACATATGGTTACATTTTATGTTAACATATGTTTGGTGTGTTTCTTGCATTTTCGTAAAATATTGATTATATTTTTTGAACTCACTCCTATATTATATATGAATTAGTATCATGTGCGAAAATAGCTTTAATGATAAGAATTTTTACGCTTTGGATTAAATTATGTAAAATGATTCACAGTCCAAAAAGAGTCTAGTCGCACTTTCAAAAGGCAGATGCTAAATGTTGCACCTTACTTATTAATTTTATTCTAATACACATCAAAATCACCAGGTCGTCTCAATCTTTTTGGATGCCTTATTACACTTTTATTAAAAATATAAATCTAGTGGACGACAAAACAAATAACAAATAAAAGTTAAATAGAAAAGTTGATATTCAAAGTGAAGTTTTTGAACACAATTCGAAAGAAGCCCTTATGTACAGATGCTGAGATGCTATCCATCGCTTCCAAGTAAAAGTTAAGTTTTTGAAATTTGAATGTAACAATTAAAAAATAGCTAGCAAGTATCAACATGAGAAACCAAAAAACGAAAATCAAACAAGCCCACTAATCAAGTAACTTCTTGTTAATGCTGGTATCAACATTCAAGTAACATATGTTAGTGTGATAGGCCAATATCTATCAACTATTAATGCAGCGGAAAAGTGCGGTTAGGTCGACAGACATCAAGCCTTAGGAAAACGAGTCTTTACAACGAAAGAACTCAAGACTTAGATAAAACACTCAAGAAAAGTTTATTGATGAATTGAATGAGTAATAGTGAAGCTAAACAAATCCTTAAATAAGAATGAAAACATAACCTAATTAAACTAGGAAACTCAAGAAAAGGAAACAAAGTAAACTAAACTAAACTAGCTAACTATTTAAAAAGGAATCTAATAATAATTCTAATCTAATTATAAAATTAATAAATAATAAATAAATAAACTAAATATTCATCCTAAAATTAATTAAGAAATAAAATAATCAAACAAACAAATAAACGCAATCCTTTCGGGACTCGTTAGGATGCGCCCGCGACCCGGCAAGTAACCCAATTTGCGCAAGGAACTATTTTTCAGTTTCCGATGTAGGTTTACGAGCTTCTTTCGAGCCCGTTTTCTTCTTTTCCAAATATCGAAGAAAAGTCTCGTTAACTCTCGAAACCTCTCTGTATCAACTATCAACATGATAAACAAAACAAATAACTTGAAAAAATGAAATTTACCTCGTCTGCAACCAACGCGCTGGCTAAATTAATGATCAGGCCAGTTGAACAAATAACTTCCGGCCTTCTGGTTATATTGAAATTTTAGCAATCATTGATGATAAATTGATAATCCACAAACCAATTAACCAAACTGTTAGTCCCCAAAGAGAGATGGCTAACTAAGAGAGGGTTTTGTAGAAGGGGGGTTGAATATAAAACACACAGAATATACTCTTTTTAAATTTTTTTAATATAAATATCAAAAATTTACACACAGATAGTTTGATGCGGAAAAGAACAGGCAGACTATTCTATCAAACTAAACACACAGATAACAGTAATTAACTATTACACTAAGCAAGTTAAAACAATATTGTTATAGCACACAGCTTTGCCACAGTCAAACAAATAATCACTCTGAAGATTTGTTGAAAGCGTGAGATTTCTGGAAGGACTTCATCTCCTTTTATAGTGTCCATGCATGGGATGCAAGTGGACAGCTGTCAAGGTTTCATTAGCTGGAAGATTATCTGATGGACAAAGGAAGAGACCACTTCCTTTGTACTAGAATAATGGATGAACCATTCCTTGTAGCACGTAATGTCAGATAACTTTATCTTCTTTTCTTCATGCTCTGTGAAGTCCCATCAAGCCTTTTAGCTAAAAGACAAATATTCCTTTTATAAGAATAAAAGAGAATGTCTTTAATTAAGGCTTGGTGCCCAAGTTCTTGCTGGCTCACGTGTCTTGCAATTGATGTGAGTCAAGAACTTATCTCTTTGAAATTGCTAAGTTGATACATCTCACTATGTATCACATCGGTGGATACCTTATAAGGCTGGAGTTGATAAGTGTACACTTTTCTTGATAACTTCTTCTTTCACTAAGTGACAAAAGTGTATACCCTTGTGAGTTGATATCACAGCCTTAGAAAATATACCTGCAATTTCGGTGACCAAGATCATAGTGTCGGTGACCATGACATCAAACTTGATGACCTCATCTTATTTGATGTCCTTAGTACTTTTGATGACTTTTGAGTGTACCATCGGTGACCCACTATATTGGTGACCCAATCTTGACTTGGCAAGATGGTCTGAATATTGAAGTTGGTTGATACATCCAAAATTCCACTTTTTGATGTACAACCCCTTGATTGAATAGTCTTTGACTCTTCAATACTTGAAGTATATTTCAGACCTTCAAAAGAACCTGTAAAAATTCATTCATATAAAGGAAGGTGGTTCATCACCAAATCATCGGTGACCCAACAATCTCCCCCTATTTGATGATGATACCTGTAGGTTAGAAAAGAATTCTTTTTGACCCTTTCTATTTTTCTTTTGGGTTCTTTTGACTCAGATTTTTTTTTTTTTTTTTTTATTATTTTTTTTTTAATTTTTTTTTTTTGATTTTTTTTTTTTTAACTGAGTATGTACAGTATGGAGTATAAACTGAATAAAAGAATAAGTATAAGTTTAAATATGTGCAAAGCTTGTAGAAATATTAACAAGAGATGGGATGGAAGAAAAGTATGAACTTTTATTAATCAACACATAGGATTGATCAGAGTACATGATTAACAAAGTTCATACTGTACTATACGTCTGCAAGATCATGGATCTGAGGGTTCTCTTCGTTTAAGTTCATCCAAGATCATCCTTGTGATGCCATGGTCTTCAATGGGAGGCACTCCAAGAATAGCAGAGAGGAAGGAGCTGTGAGCCCTTGGAATGTCAGAGGCTCTGAAGAAACCTATGTTACCATAGATGTCCTCAAAGAATACTCCAAGTTCAGGCTCGGTGATCATGGTTTGCTCAGGATAAGCAATAGGAGTGGGAATGGAGAGATTAATACCTGATGCGTCAATCTTTATGCCCCTTTCATGAAGCATGGAAAAGTGTCCTTTCTTTTTGTTCTTTGGAGGTTTGACCAACTCTCCAGAGAGACCCTTTTGAATAAGGTACATCTGTTGACCTTCAAGAAAGGTGACAAGAATATTATGCTCCTTTTGAATCTTCACCATTTTGACAAAGAGCTTTCTGATGGTATTCAGTATTAATTCCTTGTGTTTGCTTTTGCTCTTGTCAATGCAATTTCCAACCTCTATCCATTCAGAGATACCAAGAGCTTCAAGCCAATCAACCTCACAAACTTTCATAAGAGAATCAGCTCTTTTAAGAAAGTGATAAGAAGTTTGGGAGAATTCTTAGTTGGAGGATGAATGGTAGCACCGATGATCTTTGAATCATCCTTTCTATTCTTCAACCTTCTTTTGAACCACTCTACTTCCTTTGCCTTCTTGGCCTCATCAACCAATTTTGCAGCTTCAGATTTCTTCTTTATATTTTCAAGCTCATCTTTTTGAGCTTGAATTGCATTCGTGACTTTGGCATGTACAGCTTCATCATGAGCTAGCTTGAGTACATTAGTCTGATCATACTCAAGCTGAGCCCTTATAGCTTCCTCTCTTTCACCTCGCAGAATTACCCCAAGAGGATCGGTGAGTCTTTGGGCAGTCGAAGTCCGAGAGTGTCCGTACGAGGATCTCGCATCCTTTTCTTTCTCTTTCTTTCTTCTTCCGCTCTTCAAAAGAGAGAGGCTTCTTTCCTTTGGCCTTTTCTTTTCTTTTTCTTCTCTTCTTCGCCTGCGGGTCGAGCATCGACACTCTCCCCTCAACAGCTGCTTCGGGTACCAAAGGAACAGGGACCACAACCACACCACCATCGGTGGCTGGATGGTTTTGAGAGGCCACGTCGGCGGCTGCATGGCTGACGTCGGCGGCTGCATGGCTGACGTCGGCGGCTTTGGCTGCTGTGTCGGCGGCTTTGGCTGCTGTTGTGGAGGTCTTCACATTTTTCTCCCCCTCAGTGGTTGAACCCTTGAAACCCACCGAAGAGAGAAACTCCTTAATCCTCTCCACATCGCAGCGCAGACCCCCAAGTTTCTTTTCTACCCTTTGAAGGACAAACCTGTCAGCATCTTGGAAGAAGGAATCACCAATATCAAGTTCAACCGTTGGAGAAGAGGTTGGAACTTTATCAATCTTGGTGTGTAGACTTGAGAGAGACTCCATTATTGCCTGTTGATTTGCAATAAGAGTAGAGATAATGGTGGCTTGCTGAGAAGAGGTGCTTCGGAGATCCTGAATGGATGAAAGCACAGATGCTTGACTTGAAGAGAATCCTTGCTGAAGATCAAGGACATCCAAATGTAGAAGATCTAAACATGTCATTAGAGTTGGGTGACTCACCGACAACTCCTCTATGTTAGACCTGAGAGATGAGGAAAGGGAATCCATTCTTTCCTTTTCCTTGGTTGCATGTTCTTCTAAGACCTCCACCCTTCTGATAGTATTACTGGTAAAGGTGGTGAAAGCCTGTAGAATATCATTCCCTTGCTTTGAAGACATGGGAGCAGTAGGATGAGGCTTTGGTGGTTGATCAGTATCATCATCATCACTGGAAGAATAATCCACCAAACCTGTAGATTTTCTTGGGGGGGATTTAGGAGATGAGGGGGAGACACTCTTAGGAGAGTGTCTTTGAGGGGATTCCTCAGTAATGGGTTCCTCCACACCCTTGTTATGTACGGGAGACGTACCTATCCAAGGAGTAGTGTCGGACATCGAAAATCAAGAAAGAGGGTTGCTCCATCAAATGCACCTGGTTGTGGTGCATTCTCACGTGGAGTGTGGACACGGAGCTGAGAGAGCTCTAGGGGTGAAGAAGAGGTACCTTGGATGGGATAATCCAAGTCATCTTCATCAACTAGTGAGAAAGTTGATGAAGGAATAGTAAGGGTGTCCCTTTTACAACCAAGTCCTTTTGAGAGGGCATGGAGGAGCTGGGAGTAGCTAAGTGTTCCTTGGGTTTTGTGAGAATATTTTCAACACCTACTGGCTTTTGGGAGCCAGTAGATGGATCATGTGCTTTAACCCTTTGGGTTCCCTTAGACTTCTTTGAGGAAGTCTTTGGGGGCTTTAGAGTTTCTCCGCTTATGGGATTTGGATGCTTGGGTGGAAGCCAAAGGCTCTTTTGGCTTCGTAGCATCGGTGGGTGCGGAGGTAGATGTGCCCGACGCTTTGGATCTCTTAAGAGATTTGGGCACACCAGTGACTCTAGGTACAGAGGGGGTAGAAGACATACCTGAAGTTCTCTGAAGACGCGGTTCATTCTCTCCCCAAGTAAGAGTTGCATTCCTTGCAAACTCAACCATAGAAGGTCTGAGAGGGTTGTCCGATGCTAAGATGCCTTTTTCATGATTTGGTTACCCACTTGGTGGAGAGGGAGATCATAGATGATATCATCTCTTTTCTCTAATTTATCTGCCAACTTTGCATGAATAATAAGAGAGAAAAGTCGTTGGAAGGGTACCTGAGGACGTCGGAGAGTGGAGAACGAGGAGATCATTTCATTAAAGAAGTAGCTGGCATAATCTATTTTTCTCTCGAAAAATAAGAGCATGTGCCACCTCGCTACTGAGAAGGTGATCGATCCGACCACCTGTCTTCTTGCTCGCATACGTAATCGGATGAGCAAAGAAGAAGTTCCAAATACTTCCCATGTTTTTGCGCAATAAAGTACCGGACCCTTTCGACTTTGATCCCTTCTTCTCTTCCAAATAATTTAACACATCAACCACCATTTGATGTTCATTACCAAGAGGGAATGGTTCATATGAATCATAAACAGAAGCTTCGAGAATGCTTCTAACATCTTCCACATTGAAGATCACATCATGTTCATCATTACTTAGAACAGATGCAATAATTTGATCCGATGAGGCATCAAATGTGCAAGTTAACCAAAAGTTTCCAAGAAGAAACTTACTCATTTTGGGCTTTGCTGTCAGAGCATATTGTAGAGGGCATCTCTGAAGAAACCAACAAACATCATTGTACTCTGGATGAGCATTGTCAACTCCTATTCTTCCAAAGTAATTGCATGCAGGGAAGGAGAGAGATCCAAAGGTGATTGTTTGTTCTTCACCAATTCTTGAAGGAGAAGCCATTGAAGAAGATGGGAGTTGCAGGTTTGAAGTTCTTGCTTTTGAAGGTGATGAGAAGATGGGTGCGAGAAAGGTGGTGAAGTAGTGGGATGGGTGGTTATATATGAGAGGGAAAATTCAACTTTCAAAATTAATGATTACTTTTGGTGATTGAAAGGTCAGAATTCTAGGGTTTAGGGTTGAATTCGGCGCATGGTCTGACATTGATGATGTCATTAGGGATAAGAACAAATAATCTTGCTTATCAAGAGTGGTAAGTCAAGAGTTATCTTTTAAGGGTTGAGAAGGTGAAAGGTTTGTAACGGTTACTTTTGTGAGTGGACAACGTCGGTGGCTTGTATGAGAGTGAGACGTCGGTGACTCAAAAGAAAGGTCGACGTCGGTGGCTCAATCAAGAGAGCAACGTCGGTGGCTAGAACAAGGGAGCAACGTCGGTGGCTCGAACCAAGATGAGAGAGAGACGTCGGAAAGTGACGTCAGCACTGCGTTGGAAAGAGATCGTCGGTGAGTGGTGCGTCACCGCGATGAGCAACCGTCGGTGAGTCGATGTGGGAAGGAAGGGCGACGTCGGTGGGTGTGTTGCGAGAGATCGGTGGATGGTGGTTCACGGCGGTGGCTTAGCCGTCGGAAGGTGGTCGACGACGGTGGGACGCCGTCGGTGGTTGGACCACAGCGGTTTCGACGTCGGCGAATGGTGGCTAGGGATGATTTCGGTGGGTTACTTCGGTGGTGTAGGGTCGCCGTCGGTGGATGGGTTGCCAAGGGTGGTTTGGGGCGCCGACGGTGGATGGTTTTTGGTGTTAAGGTTTTGAGAGTTTTTAGAGAGAGAGAGAGTAACCGTCGGTGACATAGTCACCGACATTAGGTATATATATTTTATTTTTATTTTATTTTTATTTTTATTTTTATATAAATATATTAATATAATATAATATATAATATATCTATAAAGTATACATATAATATATATATAAAACATATAACATATATAAGTTATAAATATATAAATGTATATAATAACATACATTATATATAAATATAAAATATATTAGTCTATCTTTATCATACCTAACTCACAGATGAGAAACTTGAACCTTGCTTCATCAAGGGGCTTTGTGAACGTATCGCCTAGTTGATAATCGGTGGGGATGAAATGAAGTTCCACATCACCTTTAGAGACATGATCTCTTATAAAGTGATACCTAATATCAATGTGCTTGGATCTTGAATGAAGCACAGGGTTGTTGGCAATGGCTATTGCACTTGAGTTGTCACACATTATTGGGATCTTTGAGAAAATCTGATTGTAATCACACAAATGATTTTTCATCCACAATATTTGTGCACAACAACTTCCACAGCCCACATATTCTCGCTTCAAGAAGAGAGGTAGACACCGAATGTTGTTTCTTACTTGACCAAATTTCACAAGCTTTCCACCAAGTAATCGACAACTTCCGGTTGTACTCTTTCCGTCTATTTTTGAACCTCGCAAAATCGTAATCGTAGTACCCGATGAGATCGAAACCCGAGTCTTTGGGATACCAAAGACCCGCATTTATGGTACCTTTCGTATACCTCGAAAATCCTTTTCACAAACTAGGTGTGATTCTTTAGGATTTGCTTGGTATCGGGCACATAGACAAGTAGCAAACATAATGTCGTCTACTTGCGGTTAGATAGAGAAGGGATCCTATCATGGCTCTATAATTTGTAATATTTACGTAAATGCCATCGAGGATCGTAAAAGAGTTTAAGAGAGGAGCCATAGGAGTTTTCATGGTAGAGCAAGTATCAAATTGAAACTTTTTCAGAAGATCTTTAATGTATTTATTTTGATTTATGAAAAACCTTCTGAAGATTGTTTTACTTGCAAACCAAGAAAGAAAGTTAACTCCCCCATCATGCTCATTTCATATTCCTTTTGCATGAGGGGAGCTAAACTCATCACACAAGGATTCATCGGTGGCTCCAAAAATAATATCATCTACATAGATTTGAACAAGAATGATATTACCTTGTGATTTCTTGAAGAAGAGAGTGTTGTCAACCTTGCCTCGTATGTACTTATTTCTAAGTAGATATTCCGAGAGAGTGTCATACCAGTGCACGTGGAGCTTGCTTCGGTCCATATAGAGCTTTATCCGGCCTATATACATGATATGGATGGACCGGATCTTCAAACCTGTGAGGTTGCTTCACATACACTTCTTCAAACTAATTCACCATTCGGGAAGGCACTTTTGACATCCATTTGGAATACCCGAAAATTCTTGTAAGCCGTACGGGCAAGAAATATTCGGATAGCTTCCAATCCGGCAACAGAGCAAAGGTTTCATCATAATCAATTCCTTCCTCTTGCCGATATCCTTGAGCAACCAACCTTGCCTTGTTCCTTATGACGGTTCCTTCTTCGTCCATCTTGTTTCGAAACACCCATTTTGTTCCAATAGTTGTTTTGTTGGATGGACGAGGAACTAACTTCCAGACTTTGTTTCTCTCAAATTGTGAGAGCTCTTCTTGCATGGCAATTACCCAGCTAGGATCAGCTAGGGCTTCATTTATCAGCTTAGGCTCAACAATGGAAACAAAGTTGACATATAAGCACATTGCTTATGCCTCTTCCGGTTTTTACACCAACTTGTGGATCACCTATGATTTGATCTATTGGATGATCCATGGTCCACTTTAGTGCAGGAGGTAAGGAGGGAGGTAGAGAAGAGGATGAGGTAGGAATTTGAGATGGTGAAGAAGGGTTTAAGGGAGATATGGTGTTTTGGTGGGTAAGGTCTTCTGAAGAGTTAGTTTCAGGAGGTGGAGAAGAAAGAGAAGGTTTTGAAGGTAAGGTGGTGTTTATGGGAGGCTGAGAAGGGTTGCTATCTGGAGGATTGGTTTGAGAGGAGGATGGAATTTCACTAACACATGAATTTATCCATAGGTTTAATTCTTCTTCATCACAAGATAATGAAGAAGTTTCAAACTCATCAAACTTTACATGCATGGATTCATCTATGCATTGTCTTCTTAGGTTGAAAATTCTGAAGGCTCTCGAGAGAGAGAGTAGCCCATGAAAATTCCATCATCCGACTTTGGATCAAACTTTCCAAGTTGTTCCCTCGTCATTTAGCATGTGACATGCACGCCCAAACACATGGAAGAAGTCAACTGTGTTTTCTACCATGGAAAACTTCATACGAGTCTTGTCATGCCTTTTGACTACGATAGACCTATTTTGAGTAAAGCATGCAAAGTTGTTAACCGCTCCGCCCAAAAATAGGTTGGCAACTTGGATTCACTCACCATGGACCTTGCAGCTTCACATAGTGTTCTATTCTTTCTCTCAACAACACCATTTTGCTGAGGAGTGCGTACGGCAGAGAAGTTCTGAGTGATTCCTTTTAGGTCAAAGAAATCTTCCAGAGCAGCATTCTTGAATTCCGTGCCATTATCACTTCTGAAAGACTTCACCAGTTTACCATTCAAATTTTCAATTTTTCTTGTAAACCTGATGATTTCTTCAGCAGCATCACTCTTGTGTTTCAGAAAGAACACCCAAGTATATCTAGAGAATTCATCGACGATTACTAGCATATACTTTTTACCACCCAGACTGGGTGTACTGACTGGACCGCATAGATCCATGTGAAGCATTTGAAGAGGTTGAGAGATAGAAGAGCATTGTTTTGTTTTAAAGGAAGTTCTGGTGAGTTTTCCTTTTTCACATGCCCCACACAGCCTTTTCTTTTTCAAAAGCTATTTTTGGCATTCCAACAACCATTTCTTTGTTGGAAAGTTTGTTCAAGGTTTTAAAGTTTAGATGAGAGAACCTTTTATGCCACAAACAACTTTGTTTGGCTAGTTCTTGAGAAAGGAGACACACGCCTTCTCCTATTGCACTTTCCTTCATGTTGATTATGTACACGTCATTCGGTCGGGTTCTCGCTAGTACAATCTTGTTCGTACGTCAAAGACCAAACATACACATAGCCGGAACATGACCTTATAGCCCAAATCACATATTTGGCTTATGCTTAGAAGATTGTACATCAGCCCTTCAACATGAGCTACTCTGGAGAAAGTGATGGTTCCATTTGAAATGGTACCATATCCTTTGGTGACCCCTTTTCCATTTCCTCCAAAGGAAACAGTGGGTCCCTTTTCTTTTGAGAAGTTAGAGAGAAGAAGTTTGTTTCCGGTCATGTGTCTTGAACATCCACTATCCATGTACCATATATGATCTTTATTTGGTACCTGCACCCAGAAACAAATTTAGACTTTTGGTACCCATTTTGAGGTGGGTCCTTTGGGATTAGAAGGCATTTTAGATTTGCAAGGAGTCAAGTCTTTTGGGCAATTTTTAGCAAGATGAAGAGTGTTGCCACAGTTATAGCACTTCTTTAAAGGGAAGGCCTTTTTAAAATCCCTATCATCTAAACTTTGGACAGAGGTTGAGGAATGAGAAGAAGAAGAAGGATGTCCAACACCTGGTCTTGGTCCAAGAATACCTTTACCAGGATTTCTTGATTTCTTCAAGTTTACTGACCGAGGAATAAAGTCAGTAGCTATTTGAGATTTCCTTTTAGATGAAAATTTTGGTTTAGAAAAATTTTTCTTTTGAGGAGAAAATCTTTTTGAAGAAGAATACTCAGCAACTTCAGAAGGCTGCTCCTGGGAGTACCTTGACTCATGAAGACTTAAGGAATTTAAAAGTCTTTGGATAGGTTTGGGAGAAGAAGAAGAGCTTGGAAGAGTTGAAACCATTGAAGACTCAGAAGAGATTTCTTTAGCTTTAACAAAGACTCCAAACTTTTTGGAACCGCATTCTACTTTGAGCATGTCAAGTAGATCTATAGAGTGAACGGAGGTAGAATCCTCAGATGAGTAACCGAAGAGAGCATCATCGTCATCGGAAAAGAAACCAGCAGGAAAACCTTGACACTCAGAAGAAGAAGGGAGTGGAAGGTCAAGAGGTTGAGGAATATCTTTTCCATAACCAAGGCCAGACTTATCCTTGCTGGTGATTTGATCTTGAAGGATCCTTTCTAGATTCTTAGAGGATTTAGTCCATTTAGACAGAACCTCTTGTTCCTTTTCAAGTGTAGAAGAAATCTTTGATTTTTCCTCAGAAAGGCTGTCGTTTAAATACCGAAGGTTTTCCAGATCAGCTTTCATTTTGTCAAAATCTTTTAGTTTTGAAAAGCAAGAGAGGAGTTGATCATTTAGACATTTTATGTGCATATCAGCCTTTTTCTTTTGAATCTTTAAGTCACAGAAGTCAACAGTTAAAGAATCAAAGGCATCAGCCTTTTGATCATCAGAGAGAAAGGTAAAAGGATGTACCGAGGTTTTGTCCACCGAAGTGGATCCCTCGGCGGATACAAGAGTGGTGTAGAGTGATTTCTCCATGTCTTCTATCTTATCAATTTTGGCCATGAGGCACTTAGTGACATACTCACTCTCACTCTCGCAGGTTTGCTCATCTTCCCAAAGAATGAGCCTCAGCAACTAAGGTTTTATTTTTACCTTGGTTTCTCTCCTTTTCTCTCTTGTATTTGGCTTTGTATTTCTTGTACCTTGAGGTTTCTTTTGATTCAGAGTTTTCCTTAGAGGATTGGCTATTTCTCTCTTCATGCTTCCTAGAAGCTGATTTTGAGAAGTCATGGCCATAAGAAGAAGAAGGTTTAGAAGAAGAAGCTTTTGATCTGCATTCAGAAGCAAAATGACCTTTCTTTCCACAATTGAAGCATTCTTCATTTGCTTTATCGTAAGAGGATTTTTGAGAAAAAGGTTTTCTATTAAATTTGGAGCGGTTTGAAGAAAATCTTTTGTTCTTAAGGTTTCCGGCAAGCATTGCCATACTATCGTAAAGTATGTCAATGGTCGATTCTTCTCCTTCATCATCGGAAGACTATAGTATGCATCTGACAGATGAGAAGAGTCTTCCTTAATATCTTTTTCAGAATTAGAAGAAGGATAGGTGATTCTAGGAATACAAGAGGAGAGTTTTGAATCACCTATCAAAGCAATAGAGGAGGATTTGATATCCTTTATAAGAGACTTTCTCTGATTCTTAGTTTGTTCATAGTGAAGAAGAGTTCCATAGAGAGCAGTTAAAGGCATTATTTCTAAGTCCTTGGTTTGCTTGATGCAAGTACGGATAGTTTCCCGTAAACTGAAGACAATCCATAAACTTGCAGAGAACTTCTTCATTATCATAAACTCGTCCAAGAGCTTTGAGATCATTAAGAAGACAGTTAAAACGATTAAAGTAGGTAGAAAGAGATTCTCCCTTTTCATGGGAGAAGAGTTCATACTTTCTAACAAGACAGATCCTGTTAGATTTCTTTACTTCTTTGGTGCCTTCATATAAGACACTCAAAGTATCCCACATCTCTTTAGCAGTGGGAAGGTTAAGAAGAGAATGATACACATCATCAGGAAGGGAAATAGCAAGAGC
This sequence comes from Silybum marianum, assembly GCA_036898165.1. Taxonomy (NCBI): domain Eukaryota; kingdom Viridiplantae; phylum Streptophyta; class Magnoliopsida; order Asterales; family Asteraceae; genus Silybum; species Silybum marianum. Next base: position 48,114,372 of record CM072530.1, on the reverse strand, counting down.
AGATTTAACTTTAGTATCTAAAGCGACTAGGCGTTTATCATCTTCACTAAATTTGTTAGAAGGTTTGATGATATATCTACCAGTTTTCTCACTTCTTTCGTCATCTGACTCTATGTCCTTTCCTTCAGCGTCCTTTTCGAGGGCCAAAGCGAGCCCATATTTTAGGAACAATAGGTCTCATCGAGAATGTTGGGATACCTGCAATCGATCCCTTCCAAGAATAATAACATGCGATTTTTCCATAACCCAAAGTTGTTTGGGTTGAATCTTGGGGGTTTAGCCAAAGATCCTAAATCATATGTATTACTGGAAGAAGTCTGCAAGGTACCATCAACATTTGAGGTAGTAGCCATCACAGATCTGGTTTATGAGATTAAACCAACTGCTCTGATACCAATTGTTAGTCCCCAAAGAGAGATGGCTAACTAAGAGAGGGTTTTGTAGGCGGGGGGTTGAATATAAAACACACGAATATACTCTTTTTAAATTTTTTTAATATAAATATTAAAAATTTACACACGTATAGTTTGATGCGGAAAAGAACAAAGTACTATTCTATCAAACTAAACACACGGTATAACGATAATTAACTATTACACTAAGCAAGTTAAAACAATACCGTTATAGCACACAAACTTTGCTACTAAACAAATAATCACTCGAAGATTTGTTGAAAGCGTGAGATTTACGGAAGGACTTCATCTCCTTTTATAGTGTCCATGCATGGGATGCAAGTGACGGTACCATCAAGGTTTCATTAGCCGGAAGATTATCCGATGGACAAAGGAAGAGACCACTTCCTTTGTACTAGAATAATGGATGAACCATTCCTTGTAGCACATAATGTCAGATAACTTTATCTTCTTTTCTTCATGCTCTGTGAAGTCCCATCAAGCCTTTTAGCTAAAAGACAAATATTCCTTTTATAAGAATAAAAGAGAATGTCTTTAATTAAGGCTTGGTGCCCAAGTTCTTGCTGGCTCACGTGTCTTGCAATTGATGTGAGTCAAGAACTTATCTCTTTGAAATTGCTAAGTGATACATCTCACTATGTATCACATCGGTGGATACCTTATAAGGCTGGAGTTGATAAGTGTACACTTTGCTTGATAACTTCTTCTTTCACTAAGTGACAAAAGTGTATACCCTTGTGAGTTGATATCACAGCCTTAGAAAATATACCTGCAATTTCGGTGACCAAGATCATAGTGTCGGTGACCATGACATCAAACTTGATGACCTCATCTTATTTGATGTCCTTAGTACTTTTGATGACTTTTGAGTGTACCATCGGTGACCCACTATATTGGTGACCCAATCTTGACTTGGCAAGATGGTCTGAATATTGAAGTTGGTTGATACATCCAAAATTCCACTTTTTGATGTACAACCCCTTGATTGAATAGTCTTTGACTCTTCAATACTTGAAGTATATTTCAGACCTTCAAAAGAACCTGTAAAAATTCATTCATATAAAGGAAGGTGGTTCATCACCAAATCATCGGTGACCCAACACAAACCCACTAACAATGTAATCGTCCGTACTATGATTTATGCATATCTAAAACCTAGTTTTCTCAGACTCTGAAGATTGAAATCTGAGAACTAAACCAAGGCTATTATATAAAAATCACCTAAAATCGAATCCTTGTCCTTGTCGTTCAGAATCTAAAACCAAATCATTAGACATCTTTGTATTTTGAGCGCTTTGGGGATTTCAGTCGTTAATCGGGAATCGAAGTAAGGAGTCGAAGCGTCTTTGTTGAATCGTTGTCAGTGTCGTCGATTATAGGGTGAGGGGATGAGTGTGCGAGTTATAAATTAGGCCCCATATAAATTTAAAATTAGGCCCCAAAATTTTGGGGGTCCTGTTCTGAATCCCATATGTAACATGCCAAGGGACGTGAACATCAAAACCTACTTTTTAAATTTCCAATGCCTGACTTGACTTGATTCTGACGTTAAAAATGATACATATAGCAACACCCTTTCAAAATTTAAGGGGTTTTAAGGATGGTGAATTATATTCATACCCACTCCTAGAAAAATGATCGTGTGAGAAACCAAAAGGCATTTGGCCTAGGGGTATCATAGCCTTCGCCCTCCTAGAAGGTTAGGGGTTCAAACCTCATCAAATGTGAGGAGAGTGTATGAGTTTAATTGTTGCATTTGTCGTATATAAATATTATATAATTAAAAAAAATGATCGTGTGAGAATAGTTAAAAAGCGTAAGAAGGGGTCCGGACATTTGATCATTTTTAATCTCACCCCCACCCCCTTTGATCTAATGCATTTCGATGCATCTCATTAGTATTGATTTTCAATTATGATTGATCCAATGATGGAGATCTCTTTTTATTCTTCTTACCGTAACTTTCATTCTCACTGGAATTTAACCCTCCACCTCCACCCCACCCCACCCCACCCCACCCATAGAGGATATGTGAGTAAGATAAGGAGTGAGAAATATATGATATGTGACTAAGGAGGGTTATGAATAAGACCCTCCAATTATCGTCAACATAATCCTTTTTTTCTAAATACTAAAAGAAATAGAAATTAAAGTGGCGAATTATATCCACACCCTCTTCTATCAAATGTATGTGTGTGAGATGGGGTATGAATAACAACCCCATTAAAGTTTATCACTCTATTTCTTAAAATCTAAATTGGAGTGAATTACATTTTCGTCCATGTCATTCTCGTTAACTTTAACTGAAATCGTTCCTATAGATTTATTTATTACAAAGTTTGTTGGTTGTAAATTTTTTGGATTTCTTCCCTCCACCAGCGATCATAATTATATTTTTCTATCAACTCTAGTTAAATTAAAAAGGTATTTTTGATTTTTTTTCGTATTCTTACTATTTTAAACGTTTTTTTTTTAAATTAAACCCTAACACCCCCGCCTTTTCTATCTTTGTCCCCTTCTCGTCTCTCTTCCCAAATTATCATTAAGCAACATTATATTTTTAATAAGAGGTTTTTAAAAAAGTATAAAAAAGAAAAACATATTCGAATTCAAATCAAGTTTGATAAGAGATTTGAATGAGAATAGTCAAAGTTAGAATATATTACGATATCTTTTTGGACATTTTCAACATGGTTCGCTTGAAAAGTCATATGGAACAATGTTTAGAGATTTTCGTTGAAAGTTTGAGGGCTATGTTTGGCAAACTAGTTGATGCTGATAAACTAGCTGGTAGCTTATTAGCTTATTAGCTAGCTGATAGCTAATAAGCTAGCTGATAAAAAAATCATGTTTGGTAAAACTAGCATACAACAATGTAAAATGACCAAAAAGGGAATATTGAAAAATAAAAATAATAATTGGAAAAAGTGACAATAGGCTCCTAAAACGCTACTCCATGTAACGTTTCAATAAGCTAGCTTATGTTTTGTCAAACGTGTACACTAAAAATAAACTAGCTTATAAGCTAACTTATTTTTACCAAACATTGACTCTAAATGGTTATACACTTTCGTTGTTATTTAAAGAGTATGGTTGTGGAAAATATATCATTTGCTTGTTTTCAGTGTGGATTGATTCAATTAAAATCTAGTTTTTAAGATAACTATATATTTAGTTTTTTCATTTAGTCAATATTGTAAGATTTATTTTGTGATGACATAAGGTTATTATAAATATAAGTTAAACATACTTAATATATCTACTAAAATAGGGTTTAGATTTATTATGCTCTATTTAAATTGTAATTTTTTGTCTAAACTTTTTGGACAAAAAGGTTGATAACGGCAATCCTAGCCGGCCTACAATCGACTGTCAATTCTATAATGTGGGGGTATACCTGACTCACTCAGCGGTTTGGACTGTAATTTGTTTTTTTTTCCGCTTGTTTTTTCCTTATAAAATTGCCTGGAGGGTTTTCTCCTTTAAAAAAAAGGTGCCCAGGCTCGAACCGAACATAATTCGATTTTGGACAAACTTAACCCCCACCCATTACCAACTAAGTTACGCGGTTGATAAACTTTTTGCCTAAACTTAAATATTAAATAGAGTAAAGTTCACTTTTGGTCCCTGTGTGATGTCCATTTCAACGGTTTTCGTCCCTAAAGTTCATTTTTTCAATTTTAACCCTCACATATGACACTTCCTCCCAATTTTCGTCCCTCTGTCAAATGGACGTTAAAATTTTCTGTTAAGTCCAATTTAGAGAGGTGCATTTTAGTCATTTGACATGTTTTTTAGTTTCCTATTAAAAATTGTCTTTGTAATCCACAGGGACCAAGAATGTAATTTACTCTTTAAAACATTAATATATATATATATATATATATGTATATATCTTTTGTAATCCACAGGGACCAACCGTCGCCGCCACCACCACCACCACAACCACCACCACCACCTCCATCACCACCACCACCACCATCATCACCACCACCACCACCACCACCATCTAGATTAAAAACCCTAAATCAAACCTAGATTAAAAGAGGATAGAGATCTGAGAAACTTCATAAAACATAACTTTTGGACCAAAAAACTCAAAATTAGCAACCCAAACCTCAAATACAGATCAAAACGAAGCTCCAAGCCTGTAAAGGGAGTGAAATCGACCACCACAGAGCCTTAAGATTGAACCAAAATAGCCTCAAAACCTGCAGATCTGAAAATCGCAATACAAAACCCAAAATCACGATTTTTCGGGAAAACCCAAAATCGGAGCCTAAAATGGGATTAAACAAATAAATTGAAGCTATAGGAAGGATTAAGGGAAGAAAACAAAACTCAAACAATGTTTGGAATCAAGAAATCGACCCCAAACACCTACCCAAGTATTCTTCTCAGGCGACGTCTTCTTCTCCGGCGATGTCGTCTTCTCCGGCGAGGTCGTTTTCTCCAGCCCCTGATCTGCGGCGAGATCGTTTTCTCGGGCCCCTGAATATTCAGGGTTCTCTTCTCTCGATCTCTATCATCAAATCTCTCTATCTCTTCTCTTTTAAATTAGGTTAGATTTAGGGTTTTTAATATGGGTTTGATTTAGGTGGTGATGGTGGTGGTGATGGAGGTGGTGATGGTGGTGGTGGTGGTTGTGGTGGTGGCGATGGTGATGGCGATGGTGGTGGTGGTGGGGGTGGTGGCGGCGGCGGCTGGTTACGTAACAGGTCCAACGATATATATATATATATATATATATATATATATATATATATATATATATATATATATATATATATATATTAATGTTTTAAAGAGTAAATTACATTCTTGGTCCCTGTGGATTACAAAAGACAATTTTTAATAGGAAATTAAAAAACATGTCAAATGACTAAAATACCCCTCTCTAAATTGGACTTAACAGAAAATTTTAACATCCATTTGACGGAGGGACGAAAATTGGGAGAAAGTGTCATACGTGAGGGTTAAAATTGAGAAAATAAACTTTAGAGACGAAAACCGTTGAAATGGACATCATACGTGGACCAAAAGTAAACTTTACTCTATTAAATATATGACAATTTTATTTTTATTTTTCCAGAAATTAAAATCCACGTAATCTAGACTTTTCATAGTCAAAATATTCGACTCTATTTTTTTTTAAATCAATATTATTTTAGATACATATCTAATGATAAAATACACCATTAAAAACTCTAATTATAAAAACTACACGGATTACTTACACAATGTAGGAAGATATATTTTAATTTTAATATTTTATTTTTATTTTTTTATCTCAATTAGTGTTATAATGGTTTTATACTTTTATTTGATTTTGAGAAAACGAATTTTACTGTTTCATTTAAAAATTATTTTTTAATGTACGATTTTAATGTAACTTTCTAGATTTAATAACGAAGTAATTTATTTTTTGTTCAATAATATATATTTTTATAAAAATAATAATTAAATATATATTTTGTTAGAAGTCAATGATTATCCTAATTATATTCTATATTTTTTATATTTAAAATAAAATCTTTATCATATTTGATTAAGTTTATCTATAGTTAGTTACACGAATTAAAAATTTAGCTTTAATAAGTTGTATTTACGTATAATTAATTGTAATCTTGAATTTTCACAATATGCATCAATAAACAATATTACATGCATAAAAAAAAATTAAGAGTTTTTAACAAATTCTTTATAATATAGTATCGATAAAGTAAACTACAAATTTAGTCCTTGTGATTTGTCAAAAGTAACATTTCATTTCTGCAGTTCTAAAATTACATGATGGCCATCATAGTTTACAAAAACGTCTATATTTTGTCGTTTACTCTAACAACCATTAAATGAAAGACATTTTCATCATTTTATTGATTTTCTGTCTTTTACCCAATCAAAATTATAAAATGACGTTTGATTGAGTGAAAGAAATATATAAAAAACGAAATGCCTCATTATTAACATAAAATTTTAACGCCTATTAAAAAGAGCGACTAAATCTGGATATTTTTTTACAAACTACAATAATAATCTTGTAATTTCAAAATTATAAAGACGAAAAATATTATTTTTAACAAACAACATGAACCACATTTGTAGTTTACTCAATTACTCTTATAAAAAGAATAAATTGCGCATGAAAATTAAGTATTATCATCCAATTTTTTCTTGAAAATACATTTATAATTAATATATTAGATAATATTTTTTTTTAAATAAGTTTTATCCATCTAAAAAAAATAGTTATATTTCGATTTTAATTTATCTTAAAATAAGTATTTACTTTTTAAAAGTAAGTGTCTATTATCCAAATCTATTTTTAATTCTTCCTTCAATATCAAAACTCAAATTAACATTTACTTAATTAAAAAAATATACAATAATTACAAAGTTCTAAAATAGAAATATTCAGAAAAACTCAACAAACTATCTTATTTTGAATAATTAAGTTTTTAAAATATTTTTTTGAATGAAAAAAAAAATCATTAAATTTTCTCATTTTGAATGATTAAGCCAGTGAACATTTTTTTGAATGAAAAAATTATTAAGTTTTCTCATTTTGAAAACTAAGTCCTTCAACAATTTTTTTTGAATAAATAAACCATCAAAACTTCTAAAACTTAGTTACCTGCATATTTGATTTTTTTTTAAAACTACTTATAATTGACTAGGAATGTTTTAAAGTAAAAATAAAGTTAAATCAGTTTAAACTGTGGCCAAACTCTACGTCGTTAAAACCCTCGCAAACAAGGTATCGCTCCCACTTGCCACTCCTCGTTGTCCGTTATCAACATCGCCTAACACGCTTTTTCTCCTTCTTTTTGATATAGTTTTTTATCCCAAAAGAGGGAGATTAAAAGATAACCGATTAATAGGGTTTTTTTTGGTTTAAAGGATGTACGTAATCAATTTCCAAAAGTTCATTGTTTTAATTCTTCGAAAAAGTGTTTTAGAGATTTAATCATCCAAAATAAGAAAGTTTAATGATTTTTTTATTCAAAAAAATAGTTCAATGACTTGATCATTTCAAAAAGAGAGAGTTTGTTGAGTTTTAAGCGTATACTGATACATGTTCAGTTTGTCTATTGTTGCCTGGGATACTATACTAGGCATCGTATTGTTGTTTCGGTCGGAGCTTAAGCGTAAGATTTTATACTTGAAGGTCTTCTATCTGCTTCTGTCGTCGATCTTTCTCTTTTATGAGGAGTATGTCGGATAGGCTCCCAGCATTCTTCACCAAGTCTGACCCCTTGGTTTAGGCATTTGACCTTACTTGTAGCTTTCCCTTTTACTCCAGGTTTGTTCTTGTACTTACTTGCCCGCTATCCTAGGCGTATCGACCAGTGGTCTCGGTCGTTTTGTTTGAGCATTTTCCATTTAGCACACCTTCCGACTCTGAGGTTGACTCAGATCTTGTTTCCCCGAATGAGTATGGGTGGGCTTCCAGCTATCCTTAATCTATATTTTATTGTGTTAACCATATCAGCAACGTTTGAACCAGGTAAATTACCAACTAAATCCACACCTAAGTATTGGCTTGTCACTTCACCTACAGTTTCGAATCCGACGATTATATTGGATTCTGAAGCAGTCTATTCCCAAGCTAAATCCACTCCAGTCTATTTGATTAACACATAGTTTCTTAATGTTAGCATCACATGTGTTCCGCAAATCCTCATCATCCGTATATGGGAATCTATATACTAATTCAGGTTAAATGCTTTTCCTAAACCCCTTCTTCATGTGCAGCTTCCTCATTCATGATGCCTATTTACCCTCTGTAGGGCTCTACTAGCGCCTACGTCTTTGTCTTCTGGAACAGTTTCTTTTCTTCTAGTGGTCTCTGTCGTCAGAAATTTTGTTCTTTAAATGGATCTCCTGCCCGGGAATCTTTTTTCAGGTAACGACATTGGCTATTTGTCTGTTGTCTTTCCATTCATTCCTTACTTTTCCTTTCTAAAATTATGTATCTTTTTTCATTATAAGCATTTATTTTGAACGGATAAAATACTATCTCAATTTTCATATTTACTCCAACCTTCTACGGTTAGTCCTCGACTTTACATCAAAGACACACTCTACTTCTGGTAACTCATCTATTGCTTTCTGTATCATAATTCTCAACGATTTTAGTATTTTTTTTTGAATGATTTTGATATTTTAGACCAATGTTCCTTTTAAAATATTGTTAATTTTATCAGATTATACATTTTTTGTTAGCGTTAATAGTGTCACACTAAAAAATTCAAATAACTCGAAAATAAAATAATCCAAAATGATGGTATGTACCACTGATATAAATAATATTAAGTATACAAAATTATATATACTTGGAATATTTACCATAATAAATATTAAGACTCGATCATTCAAAAAATTAATATTAATAAAAGGGATTTATTAATCTTTCTAAAACACTAATAATAGTAAAGTTCGAATTCTACCCAAAACTCGATTCAAGACGATAAATCAATGACCGTTTTCGCATATTGCTTCGAGTACCCGACACTGCGTTTTAGTACCAAAATTACTCGTGTTGCGATTGAACCTGGCTAACGATCTGAACAAATCGCATTCCCATCGTCAATAAACCTGCATTAATCGCACATTCAACCCATGAACAATCAAAAACTAAACGAAATTGTGTCTAAGAAACCAAAGGGTCATTGGTCCAACTGTACCCAGGTTTCTGGTAAAGGGGTTCAAACTTCACCAGATGTGAGAAGTGTGTGTGAGTATTGACAGTATATAAATACTTCAAAATGAATTGTGCCTAAGAATTATCCCACGTCAAAAAGATGAAATGAGATTAGAAAAGCTACCTTATTGTTCTCATCAAAGATTATCGCATAGAATGTGTGTTCTTTAGATAGCAGGGCTAAGTTCACGTTCAATTTCCTCCAACGACCGCCCCTTTGTTTCCACAACGTTAGCGGCAATATATATAACGGCTAGAAGACAGATGATAGCGAATCCGAGGTACACTTTGCTTATGCCAAATGTCGTCACGATGCTCAAGAAACACAAGCCGATGAAGAAGTTTGTTATCTGATCAAGTGTTAACGGTTTGTTGGTCATAAAGACCATATTAGATGTTGGAGTCCCACATATACTAGTCCTCACATATACATATATATATATAGGGGCAGGTTCATACGAGAATGGTACCTATTTAAGAAAATAAGAGAGTAGCCCAAAATCATATGTGATTTTGCACTAACTGGAGCGGGCGACTTTTGGGGCGACTTAAGTTGCACGAAAAAAGTCACCCGGATGATTTAGTACAAAATCACATGACGACCATTCTCGTATTCTCATAAATGGGTTTCATTCTCGTTTGAACCTTTCTCTCTCTCTCTCTCTCTCTCTATATATATATATATATATATATGAGGAACCTATCATCTCTCTAAAAGGGCTCTCTTTAAGGAAGATTTAAAGGGGTTTCACAAGTCCTCTCATGGTATCAGAGCAGGGGTCTACCACATCAAGGTGCATTTGTACACACGACAGACATGACAATACAAAAACTTGTTCCACATTTAAAATTGGGCCTGAGTGGGACATAAAATGTGACAAGATTGGTAAATTACTAAACTACCCTTGTGATCGTCTGTGATGACTCCATGCAATTCGTGATCACCTGGGGGATTAATTGGTGCTCGTAAGCAACTGGCCTGGAAACCCTACGGTTACCCAAAAAAATTAAAACCCTAAAACCTTCCGAGTTCTTTCTCCTGCTCACCTTACTCTCATTCGTCCACTCTTGTCCATGTACCAAACACACCCTTACGGACTAGACGCACACTTTTGCCTCCGTTTTAAAGGAACCGTCTAGCCTCTCTTTGAGGGAGCATGTTGAAGTCCAACATCGGCTAGACACGGATCATCAAACTTGTGTGTATATATATATATGTGGGAACACGGACACCCCTCTCTCTCTCTATATATATATATATGTATATATTCGGTTGGTAACTTACCCAATGCATGCCAAGTGACAATGCAACCGCTTTCGCTCTGATTCTAGACGCGAAGATCTCGGGTAGTAAAAGAGCAGGGACTGGACCAGCACCAAGTGAAAATGAGAGCACGTACCTGACAAACATTAAGTGAAAATAATATTAACGACCATAATTAACTCATGAACGGACCACAAAGATATAAGTACTAAACTTAAAGAATCGATAATTATACTCACAGGACGGTCCCCATAACAGCAAGCGGTCCAGAATATGGTGCCAAGACCTTCCAAGTGAAGGACAAAGAGAGCAGCAACATTGAAGCAGCCTTTTACCAATAAAAAATGAATTAATAGATAGTACAAGCTTGTGATATATCATTAGGGTAGCAGACTAGAGGTCGGGATCTGTAGCTACACGGGACGAAAGGATCTCATTGGTTGGGTTTATTAGGACAATTATATGTGCATTTTCATGTCAATAGTTAAGTGTATGATACCATTCCAGTAAAGCTTGTGATAAGAAGACTTTTCCGTCCTTTTTTGTCCATTAAAGAAGTTGCTATCATCGTGCCTGCAAGAAAATAAAAAAAAAATTAAATCTAAGCTGTAATCGTTTTCATCTGCAAATAGGAACACCCTGAAGATCAAGATCCATAATTCAAAATTAAAGATTCAGGATTCAAGATTTCAAGATTCAAGATTCAAGATTCAAAATTCAAGATTTCAAGATTCAAGATTCAAAATTCAAGATTTCAAGATTCAAGATTCAAGATTCAAAATTCAAAATTCAAGATTCAAGATTCAAGATCATCTAACCGAAAACATTAGCGGCCCCAACTAGAGCACTTGCAGCCACATCAGATGCAACTCCTGCACTGCGGAAAACTGAAGTAGAATAATATACGACAGCATTTATCCCAGCCAACTGTTGAAACAAGAACAGGGAGGCACCAACACTCACAACTGTCACAAGAGATTACATGTTAATTTTGTCCTATATATATATAATATATATTGAAATTAATACGCGATGATATGCTACAACTACAGAAAATTAGACATGTAAAAACGAAACCGCTTTCCTTTTCTTGTATGAGATTATTGTTGGTATCCAAAAGTTCCAACATATATGCAAAAATGTATTCACTTTTTGGAGTATAAGGAGCTCCATATCCAAGAAATTAAGTCATATAAATTAGTTTGTTCATATTTAGACATATTTGGCGTCCTATAAAGCCAAAATTTGTTATACCTTTGAAATAACGGGCACTGAAAAGATCAAACCAACCAGCTTCTTGTTCTCCAGAACCTTGATTTGAAGCACTTAAATCGTCTATAAGCTCTGTGACCCTCTCTTTTCCATATAGTTTTTTAATTGCTTGCTCAGCTTCGGAAATTTTCCTTTGCTGCAAAGCAAATTCTAGCTCAATATTATTAACAATTAATGGAATAACTAGTTGAAATGATGCACTATGAACTCTTCTAAAAATAAAAAGTGGTCAAGTTGCAGAAAATGATTTATGAAAAAACCTGAATAAGCCAACGAGGACTCTCCGGAGAAAATGCCATTCCAAGGGCCAGTAAAACAGACGGGATAACGGCAATGCCAAACATTGCTCTCCACCTGCATAATATTAGACAAGCTAATACATCTGTTTGATATAAATGTTTTACGAAATCTGAACTTAAAAGTATTCATACAACAATATGAATCACAATTTGGTGGAAAAAAATTTAACCCAAAAGGTTAACATCAAGATATGTGAAGGAGGATTGAGAAAATTACCATATATGATTTCCGGCTAGGGGTAATCCAGCCACCAAAGCTGCAAGAATCCCAATGCAAATAAATAACTGGTTGATAGATCCAAGTGTACCACGAATTTCAGTTGGAGATATCTAAACAATAGAAGGATATTATGTTAGCTTATATGAATGGTAAGGATTTCGAACAAAAACCAAACTGACCCAGTAAATCCAACTCGAAAATAGGGTTTTTTTTTTTTGGGGGGGGGGGGGGGGTTTGAAGAATGTCGAACATAAAATCAGAATAAGCTTATGATAAGTTTACCTCAGAGATGTACAAAGGGACGATAGCAGATGAAATGCCGATTCCAATGCCACAAAGCAAGCGGCCTAATATCATGGTTACTACGTTCTTAGCTGTGGCACTAGAAAATTTATATAATTATAAGAACATTTATAATCATAAGAAAGTAATAGGAAGAAATTAGAAGCATATCTAACCAAAGAATTGCTCCAACTGTAAGTGGGATTGCATCCAACATAAAGGTTTTTTTCCTTCCAAAATAATCTGCCAGTGATCCCCCGGTAAACGAACCAACAGTGGCACCAGCAAGAAGTGCGCTAACAACCCATCCTACACAAAGAAAACGTTACACAAATATCATTTTTCATATCATGTAAAAATTGTAGCCCCTTACCCAGATGCAGTTTTGTAATACCCACAATATCGAAATTCAGTACAACTTACCTTGAAGAACAGCGTTTTCCGCAATACCAAGATCCTTTGCGAGGTAGTCCAGTGCACCATTCACTACACTAAAGGAATTTAACTGTTTAGAGTCCCACACCGGCTAGACTTAGACCTATTCTCTTCAGTATATGTTGAAACCTCCCATCTCTTCTCAAAGGCTCTTTTGAAGAGTAATCTAATGGGATTTCACATTCTATCATGGTATCAGATCCAATGTCTACCACTTTGGGACAATCTGTACCCTGTCTAGCCTCCATTGGTTTTTTAGAAAATATTCTTATGAGGTTTCATATCTATTTAGGGTGTGAGACCAGTCTGTTTTCGTGAGACCCGTGAGACCACGTTTTTATGAAGGTAAAAAAATCCGAACATTCACAGCAAAAACACCGTGAAAATTACCTTCTTCACAGTATTTTGTTGTGAAGTTTCAAGTGTAAAAATGTGGTGTCACTGGTCTCACATGATCCCATGCCTATATATATATATATATATATATTCTCACACTAATGATGATTTAAGTGGATGACTTTTATGATACATAAGAATCTACATCTCAAGGACAAGGTACATACCCTAAATGATATCCAAACAAGATGGCTCCCAGACTAGCAACACCAACATATGGCAAAACTGAACCAGAAGATCTTGATGGGCTCTTTAGAGGAGCATCTTCTTCAATATCTCCATCTAAAATATAATCAAATTTGCTGCTCATTAGAAGATAATTATCTTATAGCAACCAGCAACAATTGAATCCCTTCATTTGCATAGTTGAATTTCAGATAACTTCAATTGAATATAACTAAACCTAATATGATTAAGATATGAAGATAACAACCTAAATCAGAAGATCAAACATATGATCAAACACTTAAGAGTGCACAATAACAAAATCACATAGAGAAATAGAAACACAAACCAGAAACTTGGGATTTGACTGATCTGGACTTCGCAGAGGATCGAAACATGCTTCCAGAGCCAATACCTACACGGCCAAGCTCAAGGGTCATAGGACCCGACCCGGACCGCAATCCGAAACAAGAACCTCTTTCACTCCGACTCATGCAGACAGTAATTGCTCTGCTTCTGAATTGAATTTGAACCAAACCAGAATCAACCCTGCCAGTATTGCTTTGAATTACGCTTCCTTTGATACCTAAATTTATAGCTTGCATCTTAAACCAATAAAAAATTCACCTAAAGTCAACAATTGGAAAGGAATGCTGTAAGTCAACATATCGTATATTTTAATGGAAACAATGCTGTTCATAAGAGGAAAAGCCCATAGTTAAAATTCGAGATTGATTCAAGTTACAGAGAATCTTACACAGTAATTGGAAACTCAACGAAGAAGACGATCGTGTATGATTGGGAAGATGATTTGGAGTCGCCGTTGATGATTTTATTTTTAATCTTCATTGTTCTGGGTTTGGATGTGAAAATAAATTTAGAAGCGTATTTCTAAATAAAGAAACTTATTATTGTTATACTTATATTTAATTAATTACTTTATTGTTGTTTATATTTAAATTCTGAATAAATTAAATCAAATATAAAATTAGATAACTAGGGTGTAATCGGGCCGAGACATCTCGTGAGATAATCGAGATCGACTCGAAAAGTATTTGAAATCGACTCGTGAATTGTCGAGTTGAGCTCGAGCTCGAGCTACTCGAGTAGATAATCGAGTCGAGTTCGACCTATAAATTACTCGGCTCGAGCGGCTTGCGAGTCTTATCGAGCTTCTATAAAATTATAATTATACCCCATATATGTGTATATATTAAATTACTAATAATTATAGGTTTGATTGTCTGATATGTTAGATATATTTTTAAGTAAAAATTAGGGTTTATTTTAATGTTTTCCTTTCAAGAAGTCAAATACCCTTTTCAAATTGGGCTTTCAAATTACCCCGCTAGTCGAGTCGAGTCGAGTCGAGCTCGAAAGTGTCGATACCTGTCAGGAGCTCGAGCTTGAAAATTTAGGTTCGACCGAGTTCGAGTCGAGTATTGAGCTGCGAGTTTGAGAGTCGAGTCAAGCTCGAGCTTGGCAGTGTGTCGGCTCGACTCGACTCGATTACATAACAATTAAGATGGTGCTCATTTCCTCTATCAAATTATTTATTAATTTTTAATTTTAAGCAAGCACGGCATCGGGCCGAAACACAGACATGATGTGAAAAACACGGTGCAAGGGAAGGGACCCTATGCAAGAGACTAAGCTACGGTGCAAGGAACAGGCATAATGTGTAAAGAATGGACGGACATGTTGTATTTTAATGTGACACCAAGACCTAAATCGAAGTTTAGCTCAAGAAGATGGCACGATAACGAACACGATCACACGAGGAGTTTTGGTCTTGGTACATATGGGACTATTATGTCATGCTATAGTGACATGGCACAATAGCATGACCCTATTGTCCAGGCTGTTTTGTTGATCATGTAGCCATGGTACATTTGGGGCAATTGTGTAATGCTATAGTATCAGTGGCACTATAGCAAGTGGTGCCCTAATAAGGTTAAAACTTATTTTTTGAAATAGGTGTGACTTCAATTTTTTTTTACTCCTCATCAAAGATAATACGAGAGAGAACTTGAGAGGGTGAGTTCTTAGGGTTACATTTTGTCAAGTGTTACAATTTGAAGCATGTAATCGGTAAGAACTCTTTGTATTCTCTTTTCGGTATTGAATATACAAACCACTGTCTCCCCCCTGTGGATGTACACTATATCATGATAATGGAACTACCTAAATCTATGTGTTCTAACTATTATCACTTATTGATCGTTGTTGATGGTTGTCATCGTCTCTTTGATCACATTTTGCTAGACACAAGTTTGAGATATATTTGTTTCCGCATTGTTGTTGGGTTTATGCACTAGTTATTGTTTCGGGACCTTAGTATTTCGTTAAAAGATAAGTAATTATAGCCCAACGTGACATGATGCGGAAACAAGCACCATGTGCATCGGGACGGAGCCAAGAATTTGTATGAGGGGGAGCACCATAAAAAATAGAAATAAATGTCAACATTCTGAAAATAGCATAAATAACGATATTATATTCATGATATTTGATCTTTACAGATTTAACAGTTACCTCGACGAGTTTTCATTTTCTGGAATTTATCTATGATATCTTCGTTATCAATCTCAGCAAAAATATATTTTTCAATATAAGTAGCCAAACAATCCTTCATCCATTGATCTTTCATTCTATTGCGCAACCTATTCTTTACGATGTTCATAGCTGAAAGTTGTCGCCATAAATCGGAATAAACTTCCCCTAGTTGCCACTGTCCATAATGGCGAGCGTTGGACAGTAGGGGGTGCTAAGTGAATGCGATCGTTTACTAATCTAACCCGGGTAAGTGTTTACCGACAAAATTCAACATTACCACTTATTTATCAGGTAAGATTTTAGTCCACCAAAACGGCATTGTATGCAACATTTTACCCGGTAAGCGCTTACCGTGGTAAGAGTCGTCGCCATCACTTACCGGGGTAAGACTCTTGGTCCTTGATTTCCTTGTTTTCGCTTTTACCGGGTAAGATTTTTGGTACTTATCATATTCCTCCGATAAGGTAATATGGTTTGGTAAGCGTTTATCCGGATAAGTGTTTGAGAAACGGCCCCTAAATCTTGAAACAGAGAATATGGGAGCAATTGTTTTTACCGACTTTCTTTTCTTCTTTTTACCATGGTGAGATGGTGAGTTATATTATTGGGTTTGTTTGAGAGAGGGCCTAATTAAATATTTTATGGGCTTTTTTTTTAGTTTTCATATGAACTATATGATAGTATATCTAAATTAATTAAAAAAAATCAAAAGTGAGGAGGATTATAGGTCACTCTTGGTCTCCATGTGTCTCCGTCCATGCATGTGCACGCTTGTGACGTACTTGTTAAACTTGTGGGGATGAGGCTAGATAACCCATCTACCACAGGTTCGAATCCAGGTGCAAATAACTTGTGGCCACTGAGGAATTATCTTAGGGCTACATGTTTTAGCAGTCTTAAAATTGTCAGGGATTACTCTAGGTAAATGCCTAGGATACCCTTTCAAAAAAAATCAAACCACTACGTAAGGCAGGGACGGACCTATGAGTTGTTGAACGGGTCCCATGCACCAGTTCAACCAATTTTCGCAAGTAAAAGAATTGTGTATGAAAGGTAGCCATCAGAGATGCAAACAAAAATCCGTAAAAAACTTTAAAAAATTTAAAGAGACCTTTGAAATGACGTAATTTAGCTATAAACATATCGAACGATTTTATAAGTATTTGATTCACCTTAAAGATACACGTGCTCGATACAAAATGTTTTGTTAGCTTTTTAATAGAATCTCGTGGTTGTTAAAAAGAATAAAAATGATTCTAATATGATATATGTATAGTTATAGTTATAAGGATGAGATCGGTACTGGTACCGTACTGAACCAGTACTGAAACTTTTTTGGACAAAATACGAGTACCGAATACCAAACTGAATGTACCGGTTCAGTACCAGTATGGGATAGGTATCGGGACGGGAACTTCGGTGTTAATACCATTTAGTATCAAAATTTAAAGTTAATAACGGGACAATCAAAACCAAAACGTAATAATTTTAGAATTTAAGGAGTTATTTTTTTAACATTGGATTTTTAGGTCAATTATACATATAGTCTAATCCTTCGGGTGATTATGAATGATCTAAAGTCAGTATAGGTGAATCTTCATGGTCGGGATTTAAGATTTAATCAGTGCGCTATAACTCAAGTGGTTAACGAGTTGTTTTGTATCAAATATAAAAATAAGATAAAGCTTAATTTACTTAACAAGTAAAATTTTGTAATATTAATGTTTGATTTAATTCGTTTGAAAAATCGATTAAACTTTTCAAGTTAAACCAACTCATATGATCATACACTTTTGAGTAAAATACGTTCATACTTCATATGTTTAATATAATGCAATCAAAATATCGAGTTTGGACCAATAAACAAGTTAATCGATCTTCAATTTGAACATGTAAACAAACTTATAAAGTTTGACTTTTATGTCATAATTAATGTTCAACCAAGACTGTTAAACGAACATTGAACTTGTACATTGAAACAGTATCAGAGTTCAAACCTAATATTATTTTTTAAAGTCGAGCCCAAACAACCTGCTACACAACTCATAAACCACTCATGTTGTCTGATAAGAGACTTGTACCCAATTAAGAGATAATATTGCTTACCATCACTTGTGATCGACTCGTACTTCTCACCATACTTTTGACGGAATATGTGGCCAAAAGGATGCTTAACCCGAGTAAGACATGTTTAGCAAGGATTAAACAACGGAAAAGTCGTTGGTAATATATCGTATTGGTAATGAAATAAACCCTTTATTTTATGTTGTTATTTATTGTACTTAACAATGGATTCTTTTCAACCATTGGTATTATGGAGATAAAAATAAGGAAGAATATTCATTCAACACTTAGATCCATAATATTTTGATAAACAACCATTTTTCAGTCGACACGCTTAATAAAGTCAAAAGAATCTTAGAGGTCATTTATCATACTTTTACAAGATAAGCACTTACTTTACTGGGTGAGTATGACAAGCCTGGAAAATCTTACCCGGAGGCGGTAAGAGGCATAACAAGAATCTTACTCGGAAAGTGAAAGAGAAAATTCTTAACTGATAAACACATACCGGGTAAAAAAATGCTTACAAACAATCTATTTTATTGGCCGAAAATGTTACCAGATAAGATAAATTTGATAGATTGTACAATGATATAAAATTTAATAAAAATGAAGAAAAAAAGATAAAAAGACCATGTTATCCTTAACTGAACGGATTTTCTAACTTTGTAGTTTGTACAAAATGAAGTTGAAACTACAATGATTAAAAACAATATTTAAAGACCAGAGATGAAAATCATTTATAAACAACAAACCTTAACTCTATAAGTACAAAAATCATTATAAACAACAAACCATAACTCCATAAGTAAAAAAGAATCGTAGTTTACTCTAATTAAAACTGGGAACAATTAATATAATTAAAGAAATAAAAAATATAATTAATAAACTTTTCAATTAGAGATATAAAAGTATAAGAATATTTTATAGTGTCCAAGTTTTATTCAAAGATAAGTGGTTTTTAGCCATATGTTACTCTTGTAAATAGCCGTCCATCCTATTTTTAATAAATCTCTAGCTAATAAATATTACAATTATGTGAAAAATCAAAATAAACTAAATTATAATTATTATAATTTATAGGAAAATAATAAATAAATGAAAAAAATAGATAAAAAAATATATATATATATATATATTAACATGGATGTTAAAGTAACGAAAAAATATAGTATTTTCTTGGTATAATTTATTTCGTTTAAATTCTTTTTACTTTTCATTTGTTTTTAATAAAACATAGGAAAGTGAGGTTTTTGATTTAAAAAATATTATTAAAACCGTCAATTTAATTATATCATTTATATTTTATATAAACATACTTTCATGTTTTTCGTAAATAAAACAGTTTCAGATATAAAACAGTGTTATATAAACACTACATATCAGCTATCACGGGCGGATCCACCCTATAGAGAGGGGGTCCCGTACTACCGTTCCGCAAGGGTAAAAAAGTCGTATTTCGTAAGGCTTATATGAGGTGCACCCACTCATTTTTTGATATTTCAAGGGTTAAAAAGAGCACAACTTTAAAAATTTCTTGAAATCAACCAAAAACCCTAAAAATCAACCAAAAATCATTAAAAAGAAATCTCTCGAAATCATCCAAAAACCTTAAAAATTCTTCGAAATCAACCGAAAATTTTAAAAAAATCCCCGATCGAAGAATTGGCTAAAAAAATCCCTTGAAATCAACCGAAAATACATCAGACGGTTTTACAGACATTTGATCAAATTCAGGAAAAATCGTGAGTCCGCTAGTGCTACATATATAAAACAACTTATTTGTAAGTTTACAACAGTTTTTGATATTTGATTTGCCGTCTATTTATTTTCCCTCTTAAAAGTCGAATAATTGGACGAACGAGACCATCAACAAAAATAAACAATTTTCTTACTTCTTAGAGCTCTGCAAAATAATACTCCGGCGAACCTCCATTAATATTGGCACGCGATATATCTCCGGTGATCTCTTTTCCGTCCTCCAATATAATTATAAACCCCAATTTCTCAATATGGAAAGAGGACCCAGATACAAAGCCTACGCCGATCTCAGAGAATCAAAACTTAGGTTCAAATTAAGGAACAACCCACCGGAAAACCAAGATTCCGTCAATAATCCGACTCCATTGAAGAACCAAATCAAATTTCAGGCCACCATAACTGATCGGAGAAAAGGGTCTTGTGTTTTGACTCCATCTGGTCCCAATTTGTCGAAAAAAGAGAACAGGAAGCCGGTGCTGCCATCGGTGGTGGTCGAGAAGTCTAATGCAAAGAGTTCTTCGAGAATATATGAAAGTAATTCAAGATCGGGAGGTGGAAAGTCATCGGAGAAGAGAAGAAATGGGTTGTTCACGGCCATTAAATCTTCGAGAAGAGCTATTATGCAAACGTGGATGAAATAAAGAAGTTGTCTTCGGCAGCCATGGATGCCGGTAATGGTGAAAGGAAGGGAAGAGGATTAGGTGTTGTTTTTTTTTTTAAGCTCTTAATCACCACTTATGTCTGATTCGTTTAGACGTTTCATAACCATTTCAGAACTAAAATCAGACTTCAGATTTCAGCAGCCCTTAAAAAACAAACGCCATTTTAATGTTTTGGGTACAGAGTCAGGTTCATATAAGAACAATAATCAAATAAGAAAACAAGATATTAGCCGAATTATATATGATTTTGTATTAAAATCACATATGATTTATGCGATTTTGACCATGACAAAAGATTACGGGTCCAACTGCTCACCTTTGTAATGTGGCGGTTGTGTTCCATAATTGTGATTTTACTGTTTTTTTTTGTCTTTTATTTTGATAATGTTCTCCTTTTCCTTTGATCTTTCCTTCGATTTTCAAAATTGGGTTCAGAATAATTATTTTTATAATTCCTTGGTATTAAAATTTGGATTTTGATTCTTTGATAAACATGTTCTTCATTTTCATTTTTTCTTTTTTCAAATATCTTAATTCAGTTTTTTGTTGTAATTATTATTTAGTTCTCATTTTCAGTTATGGCCATGTATGATTTATTTCTTGTGTTCATAGATAATTTCCTTTTTGTCCATTTTACACGTCTTAATTAATCAGCTAGTTTTTAGCTACAAGTTAACTTCTCAGCTAATTTATCAAACATAAATCTATATAATTTTTATCACACATAGGCATGGATCAGACTTAACCCGTGTTTGCAAGGCCCAGATACAGATAGGCCCTTAAACTAAGACCAAATTTCATTTGAAAGTTATAAAATATAGAGATGAGACCAGGAGACAGCCCTAAAAAGAACCATCCAAATCATCGAATTAAGATTATTAGAGTCCCACATCGACTAGACTTGGATCATTTCTCCTCTATATATATTGGAACCTCTTTTTCTCCTTAAGAACTCTTTTAAAGATTCATCTAAGGGTTCCACATATCCTAATATGATATCAGAGCAAAGGTCTACCACTCTAGGAACTTGACACTTCTGGATAACCCTCTCTGGACAATTCAGTGTCCATCTAGCCTCGTTGAAGGAGGCGTGTTAGAGTCCCACATCGAGGGTTCCACACTGATGTAACTATTCCTTAGTTTTTAAACCAAAAATCAGCAAAATTCAAAAAAAATAAGGAGCAAAATACATAGTAGAAAACAACAAAATCAAATACTTTCTCCCCACTCCAAAACCAGCCCTTTTTTTTTCTTTCTCAAACTTGGTAGACCATTTGATTACAACATTACACAACTTTCCACCAAAACAAATTGCACTACAAATTATAAATATATAAAAAAAAAAAACAGGTCTTCCTTCCTTCCTTCTTTCAACATCCATCAATTCAATTTGTACAAAACAAACACTACATCTAAACTGCAATCTTTCATCTTAACAATCATTTTTCACACCCGAAAACAACAAAAAAAATCGACAACAATTTCATCAACCAACATCTCGAATACATCCCCTTCGATCCTAGCACCAATCTCATAACCTTGGATCTCAAAATCCGTCCATTTCCCTAACCAATGGCTCATATCCCCTTCCACAAGCTCATCCGACCTCCGACCCACAAAACCCATCCACCTTCTAACCTCCTCCACAACTTCATGAACCAAAATCTCCGGACCCATAAACGGTGGGACCGCCATCCACCCTCTAAATCCACATTTCGAATATTTCCCATATCTCGACTCCAAATACTCAATCAAACAATCAAAAACAACCCTTTTCATTTGGTATCCCGCCTTTGGGTTCTCGGACCCAAGAAAGTTTCCAAATTTCATCCACATTACTTCTGTGACGGTTTCGAGTTCGAGAAGAAGGCGGGATACCAAGAAGGAATTGGTTTGATTTTGTTTTTGAGAAATTTGAGTGCCGAGAACTAGCTCGGCGTTGAAGACAGTTTCGGTTATATGAGCACGTTTGTTGCCTTTTATTCCGGCATCGAGAAGATTGGATAGTACTTCTGAAATATAGGTGAGAAGATCGGCTACTATATCGTAATGGTGGTTGTTATCTTTAACGCCCGAATAGAAAAAAGGGTCGGTTTCTGAATCTAGAAATTGTGATTCATCGTAGGAATAACTCATGGAATCCGCGTGCTGTGTGCGTACTTTAAGAAAGAAAAAAAAAGACAACCGATTAAGATAAGATGTGTTAATCTTTAGCTTGAAGAGAATCTTTTCTGTGATCAGATACGAATCTAAGTATCCTAATAGACTGCTATATAGGACTTAACTTCATAGGACCGAAAATTAAAGTATTGATCTAAAAGTGTTGTAATATGTTAAAAAGACGTGTCTGGATATCTTAACAAGTTTTTAGAACATTTTAAAATATAGCGTCATATTAGGTATTTTATAGGACACTTTTTCAAATAGTGTCTTATAAAATAGCTAGTACGATATTTTAATTTTAAACCCTAAACCCTAAAAAACTTGTTAAGACGCCAAAGAGCGTCTTATAAACTTACTACTAACACATTTAATCAACGCTAATATTGTTTGATCTTATAAACTTAAGTCCAGTAAAGTTGTTTATTAGACTTTTTTGTGTCCTATAAACCCAATTTTGGTATAGTGCCTCCAGAAGCTTTTTCCCAATTAATTCTTCTAACATGTTTTTTTAGGTCATTTTACATTTTCAACTAGTTTATCAGCTACCAGCTAGCTAGCTTTTCAACTGACATGACCTTTATGCAAAGAATCTAAAAAAGAGAGTTGGTTTACCTGAGCTATCTTCCAAACTACTGGAGCAGCAACTGTCATTTGAAAAAGAGGCTTCAAGAACAGATCCAGGGCTAAGATGATCAATACTTTTATACCCTATTAATCCTCCTGTTTTCTCTGATTTTGTCTAATTATTATATAATAATAAACATATAAAAAAAATAAGAAAAATGATATCAAGATCTTTACCAACAGCACAAATAATCAAGAAACAGAAAAAAAAAACATAAATGAAGAACATACCTGCAAACCGAAGCTCGTGTTTTTCTGATCATATCGATGGCGGGAAAGATGGTTCTTTCGAGAACTAAATTCCGAATCATTTTTTTCAGAAATCATCGGTCTCTCTTTTTTTAACGCACATATTAGTTCTTGAAAAATATTAGCCGATGATGACCTCT
Source organism: Silybum marianum (assembly GCA_036898165.1). Lineage (NCBI taxonomy): Eukaryota > Viridiplantae > Streptophyta > Magnoliopsida > Asterales > Asteraceae > Silybum > Silybum marianum. The sequence goes on along the minus strand of CM072530.1, from coordinate 48,090,703 downwards.
TCTTCGATTCAATTCCATACTCTACTTGATTCGCTAATTCTTTAAGTTTTTCTTCAAGAATCGCACCCAAAGAATCACCCGTTAACGGAAATGGCTTCTGATTCAAACAGATCTTTTCATCATCGATCTGATTCAAACTAGATTTCTTTCGTGAACTAGTTTTAGATAATGAACCATTCAGAATCCTCCTTCTTTCTAGTTTTGTAGAATTCTCACACCTGTTCTTATTCATCGATGAATTAAACCTAAAAGCCATTCCATCACAGTTCTTATTGCCACCACCACCACCACCACCATTAGATCCAGAATTACTAACGATTCTTGGCCGATTATTGGAAGAACTGACCAACCCACAATTTTCCGATTGTTTTCTGATATGGGTTATCGGCCGTTTTTGCCCATTTTCGAATTTACCCCTTTTATCAAACTTTGTATCTTCAACTTTAATCGGTGTTCTTGATCGTGTTCGACCACTTAAACTCCTATTTAATGCTACAAAATCTTTGGTATCACTAACCGAATCTGTAGCCGATGATGATGATGATGGCAAACAATTTAAAGAAACATCATCAACCGTTCTTCGCGAATTCTCCTTAAAATAAGTCGGAAATCCGAGATTTTGAGGATGTGGTTGATGATGCCCACGATCCACATTGGTGGAAAACTCTTTTTCTTGATTAATAATAATTAATCTTGAATTTCCGTTGGGTGAATCCGAAACTTCCACCAAATTACCGCAGTTTTTGCAAGACGTTTGCCCGTTTAATAAATCAAGATTTTGACTTTTTATAGGCTCGTTTGTTAACGGAATTCGGGCGCTATGAGGGTATGTAATCGCGGGTTTAACTCGATTTCTTGATTGTGGTTCGAGAATTCTAGTAGCCGCACCGATTAATCGCGATGAATTTCTTCTAGTGTGATGATGATTAGGGTTCTTTATTGGTGAAGCTAGTTTCGTATGATGATGATGATTATGATTATGATTATGATGTTTTCTAGATCGAGATAAAACGTTTTTTAATTGCATTGCTTCGGCTCCGAATCTAGTTACGCTGCTGCTTCTTCTCTCAACGATTCCGGTTTTTTGGAGTTTTTGAGGTCGGAAATCTTGTTTTGAGGTTTCTTTTTCGAAATCGTCACCATTTCCGACGAGTTGTTTCTCCCTTCTCCCACCTCTAAACTCGCCGGAAAAATCTTTCCGGTGAACAGATGGCATAGATTCTAAACCCATTAATCTAGCAACCAAACTAGGAGCTTGAACTCCATTTTTAACTACATTACTATTACTATTACTATTACCACTAGTAGAACCACCATTTTTGTTGATATTTGGAAACCCACCACTATTTTCATCAGCAATCTAAATATAAAGTATACAAAAAAATAAAAAAACACAAAAATCAAGAATCTAATAAGTACAATTTGAAGAAATTATTGAAGGAAATTTGACATTACCAGTCTTAATTTGGGAAGCTTTTCATCACCTCCAAACTTCTTTGAAGCTTCTTTTGCACGATCTATCGAATCAAAACACCATTTTTAACACAAATTTCATAAATATATATATACATACATATATATATATATAAAGTCCCAAATTTATTAGCAGAAAGGAAATGGTAACCTGGTGGAAGCAATCTTTTGGAGAAAAGTTTCTTCTTAGCAAACCTTCGATTCCAATCGAAAAGTTGAAAGAAAATACCAACACACCCACCAGCTTTTCGAGGTCTTTTATCTGAAATCGCTAAAGAAGATGACCCATTTAAGCTCGCAGTCTCATTCATCATCTTTTTCCCCCAAAATCAAACCACAATTTCTTCAGAAACCTCCACCATTTTCCATGGATTTTGATGTCGATTTGAAGAGATACATACGTCACCAATAATAATTGATTTCACATTATCAAATAAATCTGTGAAACAATGGCGTGGATAAAATGATAAATATATTATTCCAAAAAGACAGATGCAAAAAAAATTGACACGAAAGAACAGAGGGGGAATCTTCTGCAAAAATTGTACCCCCAAAAAGCACGAATTCGGAAAACAACTTCACGAAAACCGCCGTACGTCTCGTCACCAATCCAGAAAGCTTTTTTTCTTTTTTGCTTCACGAGAAGCAAACCACCAAATCTGACAGAATCAAGAGAGAGAAAATCGTAATCTTTCTGAAGATTATATATATATATATATATATATATATACTAAACCCTAGAAAAGAAAAAGATTAGTGTAGAATAGGCGATCATGAATAGTATAGTAGTGTAGTGTAGTGTAGTGTTGTTATCTGTGAAAACGGCTTTGTTGGGTTTTCACTTTTACAGAGTGGGGTTTTGGAGGGAGTGAAGGTGCGTAGGATAAGGGGGGAGGGTGCGTAGGATAAGGTGGGGTGGGGTGGGGTTTGGGTGCGTAGGATAAGGGGGGGATTGGAATGTGACAAAACTTTACAACCACCCACCCCCACCGAGATATAAGTGATCAGACAGCCAACCCAAGTCAAACATAGTAAAGTGAGCTTTTTTTTTTCTATTTTGTTTTATATTCTTACATAAATCTAGTTTATTTTAGATATTTAGAAAACAATATAATTGGGTTAAATAATGTATTAGAAATGTGAAATACAAGTTTTGATGTTGATATATTTGACAAAAACAATATAGAGAAATGCTTTAAGTTACCCTTATTTTTTTGGTATTGTTGGGAATGCTATATAGTATATACATCTTTAAGCATAGGATTGTGTAAGAAGAAGAGCTAAGGTAAGAAATGTAAGAAGGAATATGAATCATTGATTACTTTTAATCTCATATATATCCATGAATTGCGTTTTAGAAAGGAGTTGATCTGGTGCATTTCAGTGCACCGAGATGAGGTGCATCTCATCTTAATGCGCATCCAAGTGTGGAGATCCCTTCTTACGCTTCTCACTTTAACTCTCATTCTCACCGAAACTCAACCCTACATCTCTATCAGGTCAAATTATAACTTTGTGAATTAAAAAAATAAGTATTGATGTTGATTTATATAATGAAGAAATTAGTAGGTAAAAATGGATTTAACGTACCCCTTGTTTTATGCACATCTATGTAAAAAGTAAAATTTGATATTGAAAAATCTGAGAATAAGATTAGTAGGTTAATGTGTATTTAGAGGTTGTTTGGGAGTTGTTGAATTGTTTGGTACATGATGATTAAGAGATTCTTAGATTATATAGAACAAAATAAAATATGGTTGTTTGGTAATTGTTAAGAATAAATTTAAATCAATGAATGGTTTCGGGAGACCCAATGTACAAAATTATTTAAATATTTTAGAAACATTAAAAGACAGACTTATTTTTGCTAAACAAGGTTTGTCTCTTAGCGATTCAGATGTTGTCTTTTGGTGAAACTATTAAAAGATAAACAAACAGCCATTAGACTACTTTTTTTCAAAATCATTGAAGATTTTCCTCTTGACTATCACTCCCTAGATTCTAAAATAAGTGTTTATAATACTATTTTGGTTTGTCTCAAAAATAAATATTCACTTTAAAAAATAGATGTGCAATTTCTCATTTTATCATTTATTATGAGATGAAGAAAATTTCTATCTATACAATTAAGGGTAACATTATCTTTTTTTTATTTAAAAAGCATAATAATTACATATTTGTAAAATTGTAAAATTGTGTGATTTTCTCGTTGTGGTCATTTATTCTGGGATGAATGGAGTGTTTATTAGCGTCTCTTGGAATTAATTGAGTTACGCATAAGCTGATCCAGACACTTTCGGTTAATAATAAAAAGGTCAATATCAACGTAAAAGGGATACGTATTTGTGTTTATTCATTTAGCTGAATGAACGAAAAACACTTGTTCATGCCGTTGATTTATTAAACAAACAAACGTCTCACCGAATGTTTGGTCCATCTATAGTCCTATTTTCTCCTCTAACCACACATTAAAAATAGAAAACAAAAAATCTATCACACGCAACCTTCGCAATGAATGAAGTGTACTTGCTACATATAGTGGTCTTCCTCCCAAAAGGCAGTTATGTCAGTCAAGATATCGAGTGGTTGGAGAAAACTAACCGGCAAAATCTAAATTTTACCAGCCGGTTGGAGATGCTCAAAAACGAGAGTCAGGTTGTTGTCAGACACGATAGTAGAAGTCCACCATAGATGAAGTAAAATACACTTTCTTACTTCTTATATCTATTTTTGCTTACTACTTATTAGCATTAATATTTGGTTTATTTTCTTATTGCTCACGTTTCTTGACAAAGCAAAATCTTCAATTTCACATAAACAATCAGTCAATCATTTAAAATAGAAAGACAATTATATACGCATCTCCCACTATCATATATTTTCTTTTGAAAGAATCATATTGGTTTATAAATTACGAAGGAAGTATATTGTGTGGTAATGTGAGGCATCTGAATCATGCGCTTATACCCCAAAGCTTGAAAGATACGAAAGTTTCTAGAACGATTAAGAGGTTTCTAAAACTTTACCAAACAGGTGCAAACGATTCAGAACGAGGTTTTGTGTAATAACCATTTCATTATGTGAATTGAGAATTTTAGTGTTTTGCGGAAACTTTGAGTAAATTCTCTATTTTCAAGGGTTGTTATGAAATATTGGACATAAGAGGGTGTAAACCCTTATTTCCTCTCATTTGGTATGAGACGATTCTAGAGGAATTGAGAGAGAAGTTGGTATCTGTGTGTGCGAAGAAAGCTCTTGAAGAAGTTTTTAAAGCCTAGAAGAAATCCAACCATTCTCATGTATTGTCTTCTTCTCCAAAGTTTTCTTCTCCCATTAATGGAGTATTTGGTTTGGTCTAAGTTTTGAGTTTTCTATTTTGGTTCATTGAATGGAAGTGTTGGTGGGTTTAGATGTTATATTGGTGTTACATGGATTCGATTAATGAGTTCAATTAATAACCTTTCAATCATGGTGAACTCATTTAGGAATCAATGGTTCCAAGTTAGGGTTCATTTTTTAGGTATTCTTGGGATTGAATAGGTGAATTTAATCCATTCTTGTGTTGGGGTTTGATGTTAAATATGGTTTTGGTAATCGATTCCTTCGATTCTAAGGTTGTTGGACCCAAAAAATCAATGTTTATGAGGTTTTGTTGCGTGTGGATTGAAGGATTTCGTAAATAAATCGCACAGGTCTGACCAGACACCAATGCGAGTTCCATGCTACTTCAAACCCGCCAACAACCTGCATTCCCCTCTGTTTGGAAAATTTTTAGTTTTGTTTTGTTCGTCGTTAAGGGCTAGATGTGAGGCACGGCTTAGTGGTTTGTCTTAGGGATGATTTTTCATATGTTTAAGATGGTTTTAACACCAGTTTTATGACGCCTAATTCAGGTATTTGGTTTGGATCAAGTAGTCGTTTTAGCGTAGAAAGCGGTGTGTCGTATCGCAAGTGAGTTATCTTGACTTTATAAACTTTATATTTGTCATTAGATTTCTAAATTTTTCTGATCATGGTACTTTGAACTTGAGAGCATGTCATGCTTCATTTAGAAATGTCTTATTAAATGTTTGGTTGAGCTGTTGGATTATATCATTATATATGTTTGGTTTTGTACATGCACAATAGTAGTAGGTTACCTTGAGATAATGCAAATCTCTTGGGAGTTGTATTCCCTATACCTCAAATATGTTTTGTGGGTGCATTGGATGGACACCACTTTGGATCTTCTATTGGTTTCGCATGGGGAATCGTGCGAAACACAAAGCTTAGTCGCATGGGGAATTGTGCGGCAACTGTTGGGATCTACGAATATTGTGCATGATCCATTTGTGGTTACTTGACTCCCTTTTGATGAAATGTTATTTTATAACTGTGGTTTTGTTGGGAATTCATTAAACCTTTTGGTCTAACCCTCGTTTTTTCAAAAACTAAAACCATTTTCAGATAAGACTTATGTTGAGAACTCTTCTTAGGGTAAGGAGAAACTTTGAGATGGTAGTTTGAGCTGAATTTGAAGACTTAGGGGCCCGTTTACCAAATCTTACCCGGGTAAGTACTTACCGGAAAAATTCTACACTATCACTTACATAGCGGGTAAGATTTTAGTCCACAAAAATGACATCGTATGCAACAATTTACCGGGTAAGCGCTTACCGTGGTAAGATCCGTCGCAATCACTTACCCAGGTAAGACTCTTGGTCATTGTTTTCCTTGTCTTTGTTCTTGCCGGGTAAGCGCTTATCGTGGTAAGATCCGTCGCAATCACTTACCCAGGTAAGACTCTTGGTCATTGTTTTCCTTGTCTTTGTTCTTACCGGGTAAGATTTTGGTACTTGTTATATTCGTCCGGTAAGGTAATATGGCTTGGCAAGCACTTACCCGGGTAAGTGTTTGGTAAACGGCCCCTTAGTACTCTAAGTAGTTAGATAATTCTCAATTATAGATGTTTATTACCCGCTGCAAAACATTAAGATATAATAGATTTAGACTTATACTTTGATTGTATTAGATTTATGAGTATTTTAGTCTTTTGAAATGTTGGGTTGTTACATTTTGGATGGTGTCATTCACTCATTCAGATTTAAACAAACAACCCTTAAAACTTTGTTATTTAAAATATAACTTTCGTTATTTTATCTCATCAATCAAATGAATACACGTCATTATCTTATATTATGTAATGTTATTTAATTAACACTTGTATTTATCTTTCTCTATTACGATATATACTCAAGTTATTGATGGACAAAAATGGGTAATCTTAAAACATGTAGATTTTTTATATATATTATAATATATTATTGGGTTTTTCCTTTTACACCATAGTCTATAATGTGTACGTTAACACTAAAAAAAAGTCAAAGTAGACATGAGCATCCTAATCCTATTGATGGATATGATATAAACTATGTGTGCCATAGATTATGGTGTAAAAGGAAAAACCAATGTTTTAAAACCCGGGTTTTTAGTTGACCCGATGTGGTGAGCGGGTCTCGGGTTAACTGGTTCAACCGGTTCAACCATCGGGTTAACCGGTTTCAATAATTCCCTTAATCTCTTGTATTTTTTTTCATTTTCCTGCGTACATACATGTATATAAAGTAATAATTTGATATCCACAAGTTCCAACATTAAAAATACACAAACAATAAGTTTTACATTAATCCAATACATTAAAAAAACACACATAACACACATATTTTTAATTTTACTATAAAAACGGGTTAACCAGATTTGAGAAACAGGTTTACCACCGGTTTAACTGGGTTTTAAGAAACCCGACTGGGTTGAAACGGACCGGTCAGATGCATTAATCCGATCTTAGTTAACCCGGTCACTACCCTAAATGCCAGTCCAACCGGTTCGACGACCGGGTTAACCCAAGTTTTAAGACATTTGTAAAAACCCTATTATTATATGTTGTATTTCCAATTTTTTAGCATATTTCGAGAAAGAAGTATATTTTGTAGTAAGTAGGTTTCGTCGGGTCCACGTCGGAGTTCCGTCGCTATGTGAAAAAGTTTTCCGATGAGCGCGTGAAAGGAACGCCCAATCGCAGCCCATCGTTGTACCTTCACATGCTTCAACGCCACGTGTCCAAAGATGCAAGCGAGTGACAGATTATAACCTCAAATTGTCGGCCGGTTAAAAGGTACTTTTTCAGTAAACTATCAAATTTGGTCCATGTGGTTTCTCTGAAATTACACTTTTAGTTCTCATAGTTTTGAAATTATAAGTTGGGTTATAATGATTTGTAAAAATATTTGGATTTAGTCCAATTTTTCTAAATTGTGTTAAAAAAAATTTCGTTAAGTATAAAGCATCTTTGTTATTTTATCGATATTTTTTGTCTTTTATCCAATTAAAATTGATTCTGTAATTGTAATTTTAGTTCATGTGGTTTATGAATGGATAACAAACAAAAGAATTGATAAAAAATTGAAAATGAAAATGTTATCGTTTAACGGAATTTTAAACGACTGTTGGAAAAGGAGCCCAAATTCAGACCTTTTACAAACAACAATGGCTATTTTATAACCTTGCAATTACAAGGATAAAAAAGTTATTTTTGACAAACCACAGGGACAAGATTTATAGTTTACTCTATTTTTATTTATAATTTTTGTTTATTGTTTAATGTGATGCTAAATGCACCACCGCTATTTTTGTCGGAATCATATTTGGTTATATACTGAAAATGTAAAAAACTAACCGATTAACCGTAGGGTGCATTTAATAATGTCTGTTAATATATTTACATTGAAATGTATTTAGCATACTGTGTTGATTTTAATATCTCTCATCACTTACATACCATGTATTTATTATCTTTAAAGAATGGGGGTATGAATATAATTCATTTTAGCATGTCCTATTGTTATATACGTTGGGATAAGACAAGTTAAAAAAAATAACATAGCTTATAACAAAATTTTATATTGTTAATAATACAAGGTTGAAATATTCAACTTAACAGTCGCATACATATGTATTAAAAAAACCTGGGTGTTAATGCATTTTTACAGGGTACATGTCTTAAAAAAACGTTATTGCCTATTAAGTTTTATGGGTAGTGGTTTATATGTTTGCTAGAATAATATATTTCAATGTCTTAGGAAGCAATAGTGTTGGTTTGCGGTGATATATACACACAAGGGCATTTGGCCTAGCGGTATGTGAGACCTTTGTCTCCTATGAGGTCGGGGATTTAAACCTCAGCATAGATGCAAGAGGGTGTGTGAGTTTGTTTGTTTGTTTGTTCCATTTGCCGTATATAAATATTATATACTTCAAAAAAAATTTGGTGATGATTAGAATCTGCTAGTCGCAATATCTTTTGGGATTAGTATTTTGTGGGAATTAAGATTTTAAGCTAACCATCTAAGAGACAGTTGTATCATTGATTTGTCTTTCATATGCTTTTGTGATGGAACAATATGGGTCGATTACGAAATTGTCGGTTTAAAAACCCTTTTTTTGCACGATCAACATAATTCAATTGAGCGTGAAGATCAACTTTGTGCATCTATAGGTGAACACAAGTTGATATTTATTTAAAATATACCTCTGAAATAACTTATTTGTTCCATCTACAAAAGACAGAGATTTTTAAATTTTCCGTAATTTGTATTTATTAGAAAAATTCATCCATATCAGCAACATATGTTAGTTTAGTATAATCACAAGATTCTATAATTAAGTAAATTTATTTAGAATTGTAAAAATTGTAACAGACAGTTATCACATAAACTTACTTATTGCTCACACTGACGGCTAAAACTTGAAAAATCTAAAGGAAGGCTAATGACACCCTTAAAAAGTAAATTTATTTTTACATCTGTCTACATTAAAATTCAAAACCTTACTAAAATATATAAAATTCTGTATACAACTCTATTTAAACCCAAAATAATAAGCAATTGAGGCTATGTACACAATGCATACAAGTACATTATTAATGGTCCTACTTTGTCTTAGAAAATTATTAGGTATTCCTACACACATCTTTAACGTTGCAGACATATGCCTCTTGATGTGTCGCAATTGTGGATAATTCAACAACTTCTGACATATTAAAATTACGTTTGACTTGCCGTCCAATTTATTTTAAAATTCCATATTATATTTTTCATCTAAAAAATACATAATTCAATAGGGTTTTTCCAATAATCTTAGTCTATGATTCACCCTAGAATAACCTATATTAAAACAAGAAAATCGCTTTTATAATAAATTAAAATGAATAATGAAGGGTATATATATGTAAATTTTGTAAAATGATCTGTAAGAAAACCATGCTTTACTGTACATGGAGCATACAAATATTATAGACGTTACAAGTTTCCAACTAAGAGCATCTCTAATGCAAGGTTTTTAAAAGCAAAAAGTACATTAATTTATAAGAACTACTATTATGAAGAGGTTCTTATAAGCAGTGGTGGATCCAGAAAAAAATTATAGTAGGAGTCACAAGAGTTTAAAGTTGTAGATTTTTATGGTTTTCACCATCAATCTAGCAAACTCGGTAATACCACTCAAATTGGCAAATCTTTCATCTTGAAATTTTTTTTATACGATGACACCATATAAAATAGACAAAAAATAATTGCAAAAGCACGTTTTATATCACTTTTTTACTAACGTTCAATATCTCTCGATAAACTTTTAGTCTAATTTCATCTTTTCGAGAGATTTTTTTAGAGTTTTCTGCTTGATTTCGAGAGATTTTTAAGTTATTTTTATCGATTTTGATGAACATTTTTTTTGGTTGATTTCTAGAGTTTTTTTGGGTTTTTTAGTTGACTACGAGGTACAGTTTAATCTTCTTGAACGTCAATCCAATTGGTTAAATTGTTGTTCATACGGTGACATCTTATAAAACGATATGGTTGCACACTTCACAAATGTAAAACTTTTAATCTTTCAATGGAGAGATAATACGGTAGTACCAGTCACCGTATGCACACCTATAGGTCCGTCCATGGTTGACACACGATCACATAGTACTGTTAAATTGTTTCTCAAGAACGATCATTTCCATACGACTAAAATCATTATGATATAACTCATTCAACTTCAATAAATTTGATACATTGAAGTACAAAAATGAATCATGTGGATTTAAGTCTTAACTCTTAAGAGAATTTTTGTTAAAAATTTTAGTTAGGATACCTTAACATATTTAAGTTGAAAGACCAATAATAAAAAGGATATTTAAAAAAAAATTAGCTTAAGTGGAACAATTAGTTGGGGTCCTATGAACCCATTCCCTTAGGCATGCATCTGCCCCTGCTTATAAGAACCTAACAAAGTATCGGTATTCCAACAAGAACCTTGGTTCTTATCATGATTTTTATGAAAAATGTCATTTCATTCATTTTTATTTATTTCTTTGACTTATTTAATTATTAAAATATAACTTATTTAAATTATTGATGTTAAAAAAATCAATGGGACCTACAAAAATGAGGTTCTTATAAGAACCTCCATTGTAGAATTTTTGATGAGTTCTTAATTTCATGAGCTGGCATTGATGTGGAAAAAAAATGTATAAAAAAAAGGTTCTTATAAGAACCCCCATTGGAGATGCTCTAGTAGGCGTGACTCTTAAAAAACCAATAACATTTATTTGAAGAGGTGGAAATCTTAAATATAGGGGTAGGGGTGTACAAAAAACTGTCAACCCGCAAAAACCGTCCAACCCAACCCGCTAACAACCCGATTAAACCCAACCTGTCAACCCGCTAATTAGGGGGGGGTTGAATTTTGAAATTGGGTTAGCAAAACTCAACCCAACCCAAACCGTCAACCCGCTGCTAATATATATTATTTCGATAAAATTATATATATATATATATATATAATATTTACAACATTATAATTTACAACCCAAAAATATATATATATATATATATATATATATATTTTATTCCAATCTACATCCCAAAAATTAAATACATATATTATTAGTTTAATTTAAAGACCAAAGTCAAAACTTAATCCAAGTAAGTGAGAATGTCTTCTTGGAAAAATGTTAATTTATGATCGTAGATTAGGGTTTAACAATTGAATTTTAAGTAAAGTTGGTTTTTAAGTTATGACTTATATCAATATTTACAAATGAACACGATAAATACATATAAATTTGAAGTCAATTGGTTAGATCAATGGATGCGAATATGAAATAAATGGTATATATATATATATGTTTCATTCATTATATGAATACAACTTACATCAACGTGACAATGTCATTTACATTTAGTCACATAGAATTAGAAATCAATGTCAATATATTAAAGAAAATTTAATTAATGGTATCACAATATAACAAAATCGTACGTATATATACACACATACATATAAAATTTTAGTAATAAGTAAATAGTTTCATCTAGTTTTCAACTAGGATTCTTTATAACTTTCTTTTTAAAAAATGTGAAGAGATCGGACAACAATTGATATATACGACAAAAACCTAAAACCCTCTAACGAAACTCTTTGTATATTTTTAGTAGTATTTATTGTATTTCATTCATAAATTTTTTAAATATACTACGAAACCGCAAACCCGATTAACCCGTCCAACCCGCCACAAACCGCAAGGGTTGGATTGGGTTGAGATTTTCCAAACCGCCATAATTAAATTAGGTTGTAAAAATGTCAAAACCGTCCAACCCAACCCGCACACCCCTATATAGGGGTATCTCCATAGATTTAACAAAAATGAAAGAATTAAAATTTTAAATTTTAAATTTTTAAAAATAATTGCATTTAAATATAACAGTTTCTTTATTTAAAAAAAGATCACATTCGCTATATTATTAAAGTATTATTAATCTTTTTTAAACATTAAATTTCAAAAAAATTAAATAAAAAAGAATTGCGTGAAATAAGTGAATTTATCCAGCTGAGCAGTTCTAGAGGAACGAGTTTGGCAATACATTCCGCCTGATGCTTGATCACTGCATTCGTGATATATCAAATGAGCTCTCCGATCTATGTTTTTTCTCTCATTGTAATCAATTATAAAGACTTCTCTAAATTTGTACGATTTTATGCCATCTTTGATACTTTCTCCGGTTTAGAGAAAATTTTAGAGGGTCTTTTGGGTAAAAAGTTATCCAAAATACTTATTTTCTCCATTTTGAAGAATTTGTTGAAAATGTCATAACAGTAGTGTTCAATTTTTGTAGTCAAATTTTCAGTACTCATCAGAATACTTTTAATCATCTCTAACCAATCGGTGTTAAAGTATAACACTTTCATATATTTGAAACTTATTTCAAACATTGAGGGGTTGTTTACTGTTTGGGTAAAAAATCGCACCTCGACCAACGAGGATAATACCCACGACAGTCATACCCTCGACCGACAAGGGTAAAGATCCACTATAGTCGTTAATCAAAGTCATTACTGAAAAGTTGCGACCACGGTCTTACAACCAAGATCTTACGACCGACGTAAAAACGTACGACTTGATATATATTATAGAGTGTCACTAAGAGAGTGTCACTTCCCAAGAGAGTGTCACTAAAATGAATCAACTCTAAAAGGGGTTCAAAAATCTTTTATCGAGATTACTATGACGATTTACACGCTGATTCCCATATTTAATCATTGACTTAACATGCTACACCACCCTCAGGGTGAACACTGAGCATTGTTGGAAAACTTTATAGCAATACGATTGCAATTGGCTCCCAACCTTAAGTGATTCGTACTTCCTCAAGGGTAACTATTAATTTCGACTTATCAATTCCGCAAAAGTTGCCATAAAAGAATTTACTCTTAGCACTTTCTAACAACTTTTAGCCAACTAGAATACGGTTCCTATATGTAAACAACCCTTCGATAATATTCCAAAACTTTATTTGAACAAAACCACACATACATCTTTCAAATCGGAGTACTCGCTACAACGTCGACCTTACCTGGGTGGTAAGGGAATCCTGCAAAACATCCCGAAATATACCATCTGTTGACGCCCACGGTAAATCTTATACTTCGACAATCAAAATCTCCTCGATAAAGCGACTTCCACTCAATGACTGCATTAACTTTCTTACTAAAATTCCCCAGTATTCAATATCATACAAGATTTATCGTCCCTTCAATGACGAAACTCTTATTCAAAAATTTGGTCCAAATCCAGACCCAAACTTTCGCCAAACACAAAACTCCAAAGAACTATCAGACTTTCTTAGCAACTCAAATGATCCTTATCAAACATCACCATTTACTAAAATCTATTCTCCTCAAGTTCACCGCATAAAGCTTTCGAACACTTACTAAGATTCAATTTAGGTACCCCAAATACAACAATGCTTCTTGACCTCAAGAAAATCATAAGTTGACACCTAAGTTTGTAAAGGTCAGTACCGCAAATATGCATCGACCGACGATGTCATCTCAAGTTGACACTTAATATGAGAAGTCGAATCCCGTAATTACCACCCTCTAGTACTTGATCCCGTGATTCTTTTCAGTCGCGCTGAACATCAAAACTATACTTCCAATGGACAACCCAACAATCCGTCCCCATTCACTAAACTCAACAAGATGAAACATCCTTAACACACAAACACCAACCAAACAACTCTTTGAAGCAATCAATCCCATAAACTTCGACCCGAAGGTTGATGAAACAAGAAGACTATCACATAAAATAATCCGGAATGCTTCAAAGTCTAATACTTCTAAAAGCTCCTATATACACCGATCGTTCAAACCAACTTCCCAAAATTCAAAGCCATCCACAAGCCATGCAATCATTACTAAATTCACGGAGCCTCATCGTCCCACATATGCAATACCCACCACAACATGGCGTTTACCCCCAAGTGTTCCTAATGAGTTCAAGGTTTTACAAGATATGACTAAGCAAATATGCCAATTTTATTTATCAAAAATTTAACAAATATAAAATCTTTATAACCATTTCACACATGTATTGCCATCATGTATGCAAGAGAAATTCATGCACTAAAATAGAGTGCTACAAAATGTTTGTACCAAATTCTACAAATGTTTTCTTCTTTTAGCCTTAAGAAGGCACAAAGTAAAGTTTCTCAACAATAATAGCATGCATCCGTTTACTTTTTAAAAACTATCCAAACGTTATATGCATGCATCTGGGTCACCTTATGAAATCAACTTGATTTGGGTTTCAAATTTGAAGCCAATTAATAAAATTCTTATGCTTTTCCAGAATGTTGGCTACCTAAATTAAGATGCTACAATTAGAATGTATGCAAACTCTATGCAACAAGAGGTTTCCATAAAGTTAAAATAATACCGATGGGAACTTTATATTTTTGACGACTTCAAAATATTTATACCCAACATAGATGACGTGGAATAAAATTCTCAACAAACTCTCATACCCCAAAACCGACACTAAAACAAATCCAAAAATTCCAAAATCTCAAAATTGACTCGTGAATAGTACGCACCCAAAATTTAACTGAAACTCGTAAACGACCGTAGGAGGTACGATAGTTCATGCATTTCAATCTTGACCCAAAACTCACGTACACCAAATAATTTCTCAAAACTCGTAAAAAAAGGATATGTGTACGTTTCTCGGAACAACGAAACAATTTAGGTTAGTTTCAAATTTAAACTCTCTTGAGATATAATTTCAAAATTTGCAATTCTAGCAAAATAGCATGGATTAAATTCTTAGTGCAATTTTCATGCAACTAAAACGATTTAACAAAATCCAAGACATGGCTACACTCTTGAGTGTGCCCAAGACATTTTTTAGAATGATTACCCCTTTGACAAATCCGAAATAATTTTGCAATTTATTTCTAAAACAAATGCCGTGCATGCATCCGGTTGGGACCCAAAGTCTTAAACCATGCTTGCCAAGTCCACCACAAAGCCAATATTGGAAAGCTTCATATCTTAAGACCATCATCCCCCACTAAATCCACCGATTTACAATTTCCTCCCGGAATTAGGTTGATTCAACAAGCTTATGGTTCATAACTAACCATTACCTTTGACCCAAAATGGTCGGCTTAAGATAATCACCGTACTTATATGTCATTTAAAGTGACATTGCTACATCCATCAAATCTTTCAACGGTCACTGCAATAAGAACTCATTCACTACCCCATCGATCACCATGACAATGCGTCTCAAGCACACACACGTAACTGTAAATTCCTATTATCACCGGCCGGATAATAATACAAATTTACCTTACATGCGGATCCTTGTTACCATCATCATGTTTCTCGATTCTAGTGCATCTATTAACCTCCAAACATCCTATCTTACAGTGTCTAATTGTGAAATCTCACATCTGCTTTCTTAATCAATACGCTAGTTTGAGTCTAGGCATCTAAATCAATACCTAAATCTCTCAAACTTATGCTATGATACCAACTTGTAACACCCTCAAATCTGGAAAGAGCGACTAATTTAAAATTTCTAATATTTCATCAATAAATAACTTTCCTCGAACCACAATTAGTAATAAGCCTCTACAACAAACAAATCAAGTCCTATACAAGACCTACTTACGGTTGGGTGTTACTAAACCAATAAGAGTCGCTATCTCCGAATGCGGAAAACGTCACCAAGAGTCTTTATCGTGCCACTTCCTAGCACTCAAGTCCACACGTGTCACTAGTACCAACCCCCACGATAACCTGATGCACATGCCGACAAAGAAAAAGGGTTAGGCTTAACGCCTAGTGAGCTCAAGAGTTTTTAACATATTTATGATTGAGTTGAAACCAAAAGATGTGCTTGATAAAATATAATTCTCAAAGGAAATAACCTTATTATAAAAGCAACGTCTTTCCCCAAATTCACTAGTCCCATAATAAAAGCTTTAGACCAAAATGACATTAGAAGAGAATACTTTAAAATAGAAATATTCTTTTAACGACATACCAATTCCAATACTCACACGACTATGATTGAGTTTATAAACGTGGAGATAGAAAACATACTTTTAACCATGTTTTATAAAACGTTAACTCACGCGGACCTTTAAAGGGATAGAAATATCCAAAGTTCACGGGGGATTCCCGATCATACCATCTTTGGTGACGGATACAAAAGCAGGTCACTACTCGATGTTGAGCAACCATAGGAGTCAATGGCAATCGGTCAACAACCGATTATGCACCTTAGTACACGGCCTCCGATGGCTCCTATGAAAGCCCGCGCAATGGTCACTGGCAACCGGTCTATAACCGATTATGCACCTTAGTACACGGCCCCCTGATGATCCTAAATGGCGCATGCATAGAGTCAATGGCATCCGGTAATGATCCGGCATTATACCCAACGGTAAGAGGCCCCCTATGACTTCTATGCGACCAAAAAGGGACAACAATCCCGCCTTTAAACCGACTATATGCTTATGGATCCATTACATACTAGTCCTACTACCGAATACATCAACGAGACGTATTACTAGTTTTCCAACCTTGAAAACTCTTTTCAACAAACCATCTTCTTTCAAGTCCAAGTTTTACCAAAAATTAGGTCAAATCATTTTGAGTTTCAAAACCAAAGATTATTTCATTTTATAACCTTTCCAAGTATTTTAAACCATTAATGATGCTCAACTCATCATTTACAACAAAATACTCAAAATCCTCATTTTGACCCAAAACCTCCAAACTTACCCAAATACACAACCACTTGAAATTAAGTTTAGGAATCAGTAAAATACTACATCACAACAAGTATTTGAGCTTATAAGTTTAGATTTGAACTCATACTTATGCATTTACAAAATGACCCATAATGCAATAATCTGTATTTTTCAATGATTTATAAGTTCCAAAACTCCGAAGATGTAAATACAACCAAATGGTTCATTTAAAGATATTTCACCCAAACAACCCACACTTATACTTTATTTGTCAAAATGTCTAAAAACCAAGTATAAGCCTCTTTCATGATTTATAAATCCTTTTATACCAAATATGCAAATTTACACAAATACTCACACATTTGATAAATAACAAGTGAAGCATGTTAATACTTTAAAATGGACGTTTTTGGCATGTACAAAGTTTTCACAAAGTATCTTGAACTCACCTTGCTAGATTTAGGCTAAATCTAGGTTTTACCCCAATACCGAGTTCCATACGGTGAAGACTTTAGATCCTTGAGCTATAACTCTAGATCAATGGTTCAATCCTTCCAAGAACACCTACATGACTTCCAAAACATACACAAAACAAACCCAAGAGAGAATGAGAGTTGTTGGTGAAAAACTCAAACCCTAGATTTGAGATTTCGGAGAGGTGATCTTACCTTCCACCCTATGAGCTCTAAAATCATCAATAGCCTCTAGCCATACTTGTTTCCATGTTGTAGAGCTTCAAGAGACGAATCCATAGCAACTTGAATCACCCAAATCGGAGCATTATTGAGAGAGATATGGTTCAAATGAGAAAGATCCCGATTTTCGGTCTTTAAAACGCTGACAGAGGCTGACGCCAGATATGGAGCCAGTTACGTTCGTAACTGGCATTGGTAACTCACGCGGCTCCCTCTTGACCAAACAGACTCTGACGCTAGTTGTGAAGCTAGTTACATTTTGTAATTGGCATTGTAACTCACGCTAAGCACAAATCAAGTAAAAAGAGCTTAGGGCTACTTGTGAAGTTAGTTACGATTTGCTAACTGGCTTTGTAACTCACGCTAAGCATAATTGAGTGCAAAAGTGCCTAGGCTAGTTATCAAGCTAGTTTCAACTCTGAAACTCACCTCGTAACCAGCTTCCATCCTAACCCACATGAAAACTAGCCTTAGACGATGTTTTACCCATATTTGCTTCGTCTTAGCTCCAAATTGACTCCGAAAAATATCGTTGGACTCCTTCTTTAATTCTCCAACCAAATATGATATAAATACTTGAAAATAGGCCTGAAATACCAGAATTCTTGTATCAGTCTTTTCCAAAGTTTCATAAACTTAACTAAAATTTCCGGGTGTTACAAGAGTTGTGCAGTTTGTAGGATGTCACGTAACAGAAAGGCACGGATGCATAGTATTGCATATTGTTTGCTTAAAAAGAATGATTATTACTCATGTTGTGCCTAAGAGGAATCAAGATCGAGAAAAATCATATTTTTTCCTCAACATGAAGAAGTTAACATGTATTCATTGGAATTGGAAGAACAAATGTTTTATAGGAATACAAAAAAGTGAGATCATTAATAGGATCTTTAATGTTATAATCAAGTAGAGTAGGTTTAATGGGGAAATTATCTGCATAATCGTCGTCAAGAACTTGTTAAGACAAATATTAAGACCATTGCGTGGGAAGAAGTAAGGATAAAAGGTGTTTAATCTGTATTTAGCGTTATGTGAATGGGTAAGTTTAATGGGGAAAAGTGATTAAGTAGAAGAAAATGTCCTTAAAAATATCAATTTTACTATGGATGAGAAGGGAAATGATTTTAGCAGTAATTATCAAAGACGATATCAAGACAGTCGTGATAGAAAAACTAACGTGGAAGTTCAAGGTGTGTCATCTTATAAATACCTATATGATCGAGTGGTTATCGAGATTCCGATGAAAACGTCAAAAAAACATGTATACACGCAGAAGGAAGCTCAGGTGGGTCCCATTAAGCATTCTTGGTGTTTAGCAAGAGGGTCATTTTGGAGACGAGTTCATCTAAGATTCGTATCTTAAAATACTACAGTTATGTCTGGAAAACTAGTTAATAAGCTAGCGGGTAGCTGATAAGCTAGCGGATGACTGATAAGCTAGCTGGTAGCTGATAAGCTAGATGATGAAAAAATCATGTTTGGCAAAACTAGCGTATAAGAATGAAAAATGACCAAAAGAGCATATTGAAAAATAAAAATAATAATTAATATTAATGAGGGTTATAATTGAAAAAAATGACAATAAGATCCCAAAACGCTACTCCAAATAGCGTTTCAATAAGCTAACTTATGGTTTGCCAAACATTATAAGCTAACTTATAAGTTAGCTTATTTTTGCCAAATATAGCCTAAGACAGGTTTTACCCAAGTCTTATATCAATGTATGTTTACTCTCCCTCCCTTTTGACGACTCTTAATGATGTGTTCTCGACTCCTTTTTTATAAAGCAAAGAGAGGGAAATGGAAGGCAAGGAGGATCGAAGGGGGAAATATCTCATGTTCTCGAATTTCTGAGAAAAAAGGAAAAAAAAATGAAATAAAATAAGACTAATTTTCCTCCCAAAACTTTCATCGGGAGAAAAAAAGTAATAAGTAAAGAACAACAATTAAAAATATTTATAAGATTACACATCTACTCCATCAATTACAGTTCATTATAAAATAAATAATGATGTGTTTCCAACATTCGTTTTTTCTTGCATTTCTCTCTTATTCAATAACATGAATTTTATTTTATTGTCCTTCGTTTTAAAGAACACACAAAAAAAAATTATGTTTTTAAATTCAAGAATAACGATATGTTTTTACGAGAAATTGACTAAAATGACCATTTTACACATTCAAATTGGTCCACTAACCATTTCTCTCTCGAATTAACCCAAATGTCTCACTTCCACAATATCCAGAACCTAGCTATAAGACAAAAAAAAGTCAAACACATATTTGCTATTGCGACGGCCAGGTCCACAATTGCGACAACAACACTTGCAAAAATGGTTGAATTTAATTATTATTTTTTGTCTTTTAGCTAGATCCCCAATATTACGAAAGTGTGACATTTACGTCAATTCAAAAGAGAAATGGTTAAGAGACCAGTTTAAATGTGTAAAATAGTCATTTGAGTCAATTTCCCTCTTTTTACCCATTCAACAACCACCAATTTGTTTACCCGTCGAATCTCTACATAGTCTCTTAAAGGGGCGTTTGGTTCGCATAATGAAATTAGATAGAATAGAATTTGTTTTTGAAGGAATTAGAATGAAATGTTGTCAGGTTTGATCACCTGTTTGGTTAACATAATTGAAATGAAATCTGTTAAAGGAATTAAATACTTACATCAAACTTTTTATGAACATAAATCCATTTGCATCATTCAAATAGATATTATAAATTCAAATCAATTACATCAACACAAGTCTTTATCAAACAAAAAACTTCACATAAATAACAATATAAACCATCCCACAAATACAAATTAGACTACAATATTGTCATCAAGAAAAGAAAAGAAAAAAAAAGGAAACAATTTTATAAGAATCAAACCAAACCCAATATCCATATCACACAACTTTGGAAACATATACATCCAAAATGACACCTAAACAAAACAACCCCATGAAAGCAAATCTTGCCCTTTTTTTTAATCAAGAAAAAACCCAATTGCATGTGATCATACACCCCAAATTCCAAACAAAGAAACCCTAATTTAGCCTCATATTTGCTGTATATATCTTTCACCCAATTATCTCTAACCTAATCCAACATTAATTAATTAACATTTAACACATATCAAATTAAATCATTAATCCCAAAAGTTCATAGTCTTTAATTAGAATTCACACAAAATTAGTTGATTGTTTTGAATCATCTTTCTGGGTTTAATTTCTTATGAAAAAATAATGAAAACACAACATGCAAACGATCATCATGTTTTTCATCTATGAAAATATGATGATGCATTTTTTTTATGAAATTAATTATGATTTGGTTATAATAAGTAAATCGAAATCCAATTTGGATGATTGATGAAAATCGACTACGATTTCATTTTCTTCTTGCCACTAGAGGAGAAGAAGGATCCAAATCCCAAATTCAGAACCGGATTGATCCGAGATCCATTACTAGGGTTACTAGAAGTATGATTGCCATATCTGTAACTCGTTTTCCTTAATGGAGGTTTCTGGAAATTATTATGATTATGATTATGGTGTTTTTGAGTAAAACCTTCTTTCGATGATCGTTTCGTGTTTGTTGTTGATGATGATCCGGTTGAATTGCTCCGAGATAACAGAGGAATCGGGCATAAACTTCGGGCGTATCCGTTTCCGCAACTGCTGCTTCTCTTAAATCCCCAAAATGATTTCGATGAATTCTGTGGCTCCTCCTCGATCGGCGGCGGTGGATTTTGGATTAGCGATGGCGGTGGCGATTGTTGTGGTGGCGGTGGTGGTGGTGGTGGATGTTGTTTGATTTGTGTCGGAATGATTTTTCCGTCGGAGAAAAGCTCGTCGGCCATGGAAGCTTGATGGTGGTTAGGGTTTTGTTGAACGCAGAAATTGAAATCGACGGTGGAGGAAGATGAAGAAAATGATCGGAGAATTTGTTCCACCGGAACTGTGTCGGAATGAGAGAGATCGTGTGAGAATGAAATTCGAGGGCTCATCGTCGTGATGTTGGTTCCGGTGCCGGAATTTTCAGAGCAGAGGTGTATCGCCATTTTTGAAGGATTCAGTGTTGGGAGAATGGGAACAGTTGAAAGTGAGTATGATAAATTAGGATGAGAGTGTCTATTTTTGTAATTTTCTAAAAGTTCAGGGTTGGATTTGTAAATTAAATGTACGTGAATTTCAAACTCACATGAAAAAGAGCTTGGAAAATTATATTTAATCTATACTATTTGACTTGATAGATTATTAATAATTTGACCAAAATAGCTAATTTACTTGATCAAATTCATATGTTACCTTTTTAATCGTATTTTTATCTTAACCAACGTTTATATAAATGCCTTGGAGCATCTTTTAATACTATCTTTAAAATAGAAAAAATATAGATTTTAAGCATTTTTTTACTCCAACATCTCTAAAACTTTCTTCAAAATAGAGAAAGTATGAAAGAGATTATAAAAATCTTCAAATTTAGAGACATCTCAAAAAATAGTTACCATGAGAGATAAACTATTTTTTATTACGTTCCACCAATAAAAAAAATTGGAAATTAAATATTTGGATAAGATAAATAATATTTTATTTGAAATACTCTTATAGATTATTTTAAATGTAATATTTGCTAAAAAAAACAAATGCATAAGCTCTAGTCAAAATGGAATTTGGTTCCAAAAGTAGTTATAAAGTAAACTTGATTAGGAAAATTGACTATTTTGATCAATTTCTCATAATTAGTTCATCGCTATATCTAAGTTAGTCATTATAAGAACGGGTTCAAATGAAAATTCATCTTTCATTGTGCACATAAGGACAAAAGAGAACGTGATACGTGCCTCCTGCGCCTAAAGGTTATTCATCTTGAATAGGTAATGATCATGTGTTATTCATATTGACACTACTAGAAAACTGAGTATTTTCAACCAAAATTCTTAATAGAAAATGTCGTTGAAAATTTTCTATGAATTTTAAAAGGATTATTGACAAAATAAAAATTTTCTACAAATTTCCGTTGAAAATCTCTCATAAAATGCATTTTCAACCAAAAACTTTTTGACGAGACATTCGGTTGAAATTTTTTTGGTTGAAAATGCATATTCGTTATTCATACTGAATGAGACACATGTCCCGCTCTCCTTTATCCTCGCGTTTTGCAATGAAAAATGAGTTTTTATTTGAACTTTGATCGTAATTATAACATTGTTTTGGAAGACAAAGAATATTTCATTTCGAATTAAGACATAAGAAACTTCTAAATTATGGAATGAATCCATGAAAAAATTGGTTATGAAATACAATTAAATCATATCATTAATAATATAATATGTTAATTAAAATAAAAACATGTGGCAAAAAGTTAAATTATATAATATATTAATTTATATAACTTTAAGTTGATTACATATATATAATTAAAGGCGTAGGTATAT
The DNA here is from genome assembly GCA_036898165.1 of Silybum marianum. NCBI lineage: Eukaryota > Viridiplantae > Streptophyta > Magnoliopsida > Asterales > Asteraceae > Silybum > Silybum marianum. The sequence continues at coordinate 48,067,475 of CM072530.1, read as the reverse complement.
GTAATTAAATAAGAATTCCAGAAAAGAAATTACATTTAATTATTGTTTATAAATATGCACTACACAATATTCATAATACCAATAAAAGCAAAGTTTGTCAATCGTACATATTTTAATTAACTAGTTGTGCGTTCGCGCAATGCTGCAGGATGCCATATTTGAATAAATGTAAAAAAGGAGTTGCATTATATCCGTCAGAAAAGCGTCATACAAAGTTGGTCGTGCAAAAATAATGATTCCGATAAATAAAAACACTCTCTATCCCTGAACTTTATGGATGTTATAACAAGCCGGGACAACAATACATCAACGAATACCCAACAGTGAATGCATCTGAAAACTCAAGAAGCTGCAGCAGACAGCATCGACTCCATCCTGATATTAGAAATACAAAAGAAATACAAAAGATTATACTTGGTGTTCATCAATAAACAAAGAAATACAAAAGATATCTAAAAATTCAAACATAAAACTATTACAATAAAGAAATTTAACAAAAGATGTCTAAAAATTAACACATTTAGCCTATACAAGAATCGCCAAAACCTGGAGATGAGAAATTGTGTGGAGAATTCGAGATCAAACCTGAGATTACAACTACCTGTTGAGATGGAGATGGAGAAATCAAGCAAACCTGGAGTCTGCAGATGGAAAAATGGAGTAAAAAAGATAGGGACACAAACCTCAAACATGTGCTCACATCACTCACTCACACACCTTGTCAATCTCATAAGCAAACCAATAACAATTAAAAAGAAGCATACACCCTAATTAGGTTTTGTTATGCTCATATTTGTTTATATAAGTAAATATGCAAAACCTTTATGGAGAGAAAAAACCAATCATAAGAACATCTCATAGAAGAAACAATGAGTAATTAAAAGATAAACATATTTCCACAAAAATGTAACAAACCTATAGATCATATGAAGATCTAAACGCACTCATTTTTATTTTACTTTAAGTTGGATTGGACATTCAAGAATTGATACAAACCAGACTTCTCCCTATTAAAACATACTGTCTCTTAGGGAACAGGGAAGGGTGTTTAAAGAAATCCCTTGAAACAGGGAAATCGAATAGCCATAAACAGAGAAAATCATGTTAATACATAGATCATATGAAGATCTAAACGCACTCATTTTTTTAATAAACAACTATTTTGGTCGAATTAGTAACCTAGAAATGTAAAAAGGGATGTGATTTTGACAGAGAAAATTAGCATAAAGAAGGGGTTCTAGCTTCTCTTCAAACTTGAGTAACAGGTATAGTATGTAACACAAACATCGAAAGACGACAAATACCAGAAAATAACAGAAGCTAGGGTACTTCTCTTCAAAATTGATTAAGGGAACATTCCCATCTAAGTTAACTTGACGAAACCTACAAAAACACAATCATCCTTCGGAAACCCACACAATATATATATATATATATATATTTTCAGAGCAATGAACTTAACCAGAATTTAGAAACTCAAGCATAAATAAACATAAATTCATGAACTTCACCAAGATGAAAAACCACATTTAGGGCTCAAAACCTGTTCTTTGCCAATCCCGGAAATCAACTTCACCAAGAAATTAAAAAGTTAATGGAGAATAAAGAAGGATTCGATCTAGAAGAACAAGAAATTACCTGATCAGAGATGGAGAAATCGCAAAAAAATATTTGTGATGGAGCGATGGAGATGAAAGCAACAATCAACAATCAAAACATATAATATAGGGGATGGTGATTTGAATCACGAATCTCAAGTTGGGAGCTTCAATCTTATGGGGAAGATGGATTCATGAACGGTCACCTTGGCCTTGGGGGAACCGGAAACGTGAATTCAGTCTTGCAAAGCTAAACGCGTGATGGGGAAGATTAAGGCGGGATATGAAAAGTTTTAAGACTTTATGACTTTGTGCATTAAGAGGGTAGTACTTTATGCAATAAAATTTGTTTTTTTTAAGACTTTAGGTAAATTTTGTTTATTAGGTAGTATAGATTAACGAATCATCAAAAATAATAATTATTAAAACCATTTATCTAAATTTTAATATTTATGTAATAGAAAATATATACTTTAATCTTTATATAACTTACAAAAATATTTTTACAGTTGTCATATTTAATTGTGGGTCTACCAAATGTATTGAACAATCACAATAAATATGATTAACAATAATTCAAAATAGTTATTAATTAACAAATATGTATTGCGCTGTATTGTACAATCATATTTCTAGTTTACAAAAATGGTTTTGATTTTTCTAAGAACGGAAATTATTTTGATTTTTATCTCCACTAAATTATAAAGTTGTATGCAAAATTATTTTAAGGTTACAAGCCAAATTTCTAACCAGTCAATTCATAGATATAGTATGGAAGTTACAAATTAAGGTTGTACTCGTGAATGACCCCTGCATAGAAATATGCACAAGGAAATAGCAACAGGTTGGACCATCCTACAAACAACGTAGAGGTCCCTCCCAACCAGTTTTCGTTAACATCAAACAAATCATTCTGTCTCTAAACTTTATAAAAACTAACTAATAATCAATTGATAAACATATTATTATAGAATACCAATCATTATCTCTATTCTAAAAAATATTCCTTCATTTATAAGTAAGGCTATGTTTGGAAAATTAGTTATAAGTTAGCTGATAACTGATAAGCAAACTGTTAGTTGATAAGCTAGCTGATGAACAAGTAATGTTTGACAAAAACTAGCCGATAAGCATGTAAAATAACCAAAAATAATATATTAAAAAATTAATCAATTATAATATAATTAAAACAAATATTTAATAAAATAATACATTAATCCAAACAAGATAGTAAAAAAATGAAAGTAATATAATATGTTAATTAAAAAATTAAATTGAATATCGTATATATTATTAAAATAAATTATAAACAAATTACATTAATTTGTGATTTTAAATAACCATTACATATAATATGTATAATTGGTCAATCTCACACATCCTAATTAATTAGTGGTTTTTCAAAAAACTATAATTAATAATTAAGTTAAATATTTTATTAAAATCATTTAACACAATTTTATTATTTATGAAATAAAATAAAATAAGTATAACTTTAATTTTAATGTAACTTACGTAAACAATTTAAAAAATTGTTATGTTTGCTTTATTATGACTAAATATATTTTATAATTATATAAAAATAATTGATGTGATTAACAACAATTATAAATAGTTAGTAAGTACATTAATGAATAATGTATAATTAATATTAATTAAAGTTTTAGAAAAATATTAATCAATATTAATAATAATTAATTAATATTTTTATTTATTTAAATAATTAACATTTATTTATAATTAATAGTAAAATTAAATTAAAATTTTATATATTTATTAATAATCAATATAATAAATAATAACTGAATATTAATAAGGGTTATAATCGAACAAAACCATAAAAAACTCCTTATAAACTATTACAAATATCGTTTCAATAAAGTAGCTTATAAGTTATAAATTAGCTTATCCCCATCTAAACATGTACCTAAAAATAAGTTACTTATTTTTGTCAAACAATGCCTAAAACAAATTGCATTTTTATTTTTTAAGCTAAAATATTTAATTATAACAAAACTTCGAATAAACAAACTATACCAAAAAAACAAAAAACAAAAGTATATTTTTAGTTTTACATCAGTATTGAATTTTTTTAATCGATTCTTCAAAATAACAATAAATTTTAACCATCGTGTTCTTAATTATATTTCAATTAATTTTTTTGTTATTCAAATATGAATTTTAGATTTTGTTTTTCTGATGATAAATTATATTGATTTCTCATTTACCTATTTATAATAAATAATTTGCATACGTCTAGATTGTACGAGTAGTATATTATATAACTAGTTTTTTTATATATAAAATATGGGTTTGTTTTTTTTTTTTTTTTGAACGGCAGCAGAATTTTATTAACACGAAACTAGCGAGGGGCTAGGAAACAAAACAAGAAAAAAAACAGGAAACAACCAACAAACAAAACAGGGAGAGGAAAAACACTATTACACATTACACCAGTCAACCCAATTAAACGAGGCATTAAGTTTCTTCCGCGAGCTAATCCAGAAGTAGGAGGAGCCTTGGATAAGATAAAATAACTTGGGGATGGTCTCATGATTCTTGTTGTGAACCAAGTCATTCCTAGCTTTCCACAAATACCATAAATATGTGAGAATTACCGCCTTGAACAAATGAAGTTTAACTCCCGAGAAATTGTTGGACTCGCCCCAGAACAGAAGAGAGGCTACCGTATTGCCCGGAGAGGGAATCTTCCACCAATTTCCGATTTCCTTTACTATGCTTTTAGCGATATTGCAATCCACGAAGATATGATCTTCGGTTTCTTTACTACGGGTTTGTTAAATCAAATGCCTACCATTCTTTTGGCCAATCTTGTTCATTATCATTGACAACTACAATAAAAACAATGGGTAATTTAAACATCATGATAATTGTAAGTTGAAATTATACTCGAATCGAGTTTATGTAAAATCATACATGTGAAGAATAGTTACTTTAAAACCAGGCTAAACAAAACACTAAACACACTCTCAACATGTCTCATTTGAAAGTATGGTATTGGGGGATGCATATAAATTTGTCCCTTATCAAGATAGTAGAACAATTGTTTTCGTGAATACATGTTTATGCAAACTATTTGCAAAAAGGTGTTAGTGAAAATTGGAGTGCTTTAGACTGTTTGTCAAAAAAATTGGAAGGAATTTGAAAAGAATGAAGCAACTTGGGACCAAAAAAGATCAAATCCGAACAATTTTTAAAAAGAAGAACAAAGTCTCTAAAACAATAAAAAAATTAGATATGCATAAAATATAGGAACATATAGAAACACAGTGACAAGCTAAACTTCTCTCTATCTATCTCGAGGCTCTGAAAACCTATTTATCGGCTCCTCAACCATCTTATCATCTCACTTCCTACCTCCCCAACCTCCTATCCTCCCAACCATGTTAGTTATCAGTCCTTACACATAGTATTTTACCTTAGTCATCTGTCTCAAATAACTCTTACAAAGTTGGAAGAATGATTGTTCTCTCACAACAAAATTCATGTAAAGAAAGTATAATTTCAAACTGAACATCTAAAATGACACTTGAAACCAGTATGACCTCAGTGTAAATAAAAGAGATAAACGTGATGTCTCTTTCAAATTGAGAAACCTATCATAGTTCCGCTTCATTAAATTTGATTGATGGCCGCCTCAAAATCCTCATATACTGATACATTTGTTATATCGAGAATGAAGTCTAGTTAAAATATTAAAAAACCCATAAAAATTCAACACTAAATATAGTATGAAAGACTTGCGAAGATGTTGTAATTAACTGAACCTAACAACCAACAACAAACTTATCACAAATTGTGGAATAAAATTTTGTTAAAATAATATTTGTAGCTTTAAAATAACTGTTACAACGGCTAAGATTTCAAATCAGAATAAATAATTGGTCATAACAATTAACAAATTGATTAAAGTTATGGATATTTACATAATTGCGTGGCCACTTTACATAATTAGTTTTTGACACAACTATCTGAATAGTTCTTAAAATCTGATTATTTTAACCCTGAAAATAATAGTTTTGAACATTGCACTATAAAAAAATATGATAAACTTTATTCCATGGACTTTTTAATTATTTATCATTTAATAAAACATTTTAGATATTTATAATTCGATAGATAGGGTAGGGAACAACATGTTTGTGGATTGAACTTGTGAGGACCATTTTGAGAGTACGAATTGTTGCAATTAATGTTATGGTCTTGATATGGGAACAATTCACATGTAGGCGTGCTTATATTTGTATCTACATCAAATATTTCTTTTTATATAATGTGTATATATATGAATACGATATATTTAATATTAATAAACATTAAATTCAGATATAAAAACATCTTATTTTAATATTTAGGTGTTCATGGGTTTATTCATGTATTAAGGGACGTTTCAATACTTTTGAAAACTATATTACATTCAGATCTTTTGATTACACTGCATAATGAGATAACATATATACATAATATGTTATGCACAAAGTGTTGATTTTCGGTGAAAATGAGAGTTATGGTGAAAAATGTAAGAAAAAATCTTCATCATTGGATGTATATTATGATTAGATGCACCAAGATGCACCGGATCAATCTTCGTATGAAGCACGGTTCATGGACGAGTATGAGATTAAAAGTGATCAATGATTCAGATCATTTTTCACGATTCTTCCAATAACTCAACTTCTCACACGATCCTATGCCAAACACAAAAAGGGGATAAATATAAACATTTGACAATATGAACCTAAACCTAAACCATTAATAATTTGAACCTAAACCTAAACATAAAGAGTTAACAATTTGAACCTAAATAATTTGCATTACAACTTTACATAGGTTAATGTAAGACCTTAAACATAGAGCACGTGTAAATTTGGGTCCCAGAGTTTTGAAAGCTCTGTTCAAAATCACACACTTAACATGCTAAAAAATACATATTGCAATAACATACTATATTCTTGTAAAATTAAAATTAAAAGTTAAATAACCAAGTTTGTTGTCGATATCTAATCTAGGGACGATTCTGTAACTTATTTGGACGCAAATTTTTTTAAAACACCACGATACGTAATTAAGAACAAACAATACCCTTTGAAAATATCAAAAATTTGAACTCCTTTATTAGCCAACTAAATTTATAAGGCTTAAATTTATTGTGTTGTATGTGTAGCTCAATAAAATTTTCTCTTATAAAAAACGGACATGACCAATAATAACTTAATACAGATCAAAGGTTTACTTTTATTGTTGATTTGATCATTTTAAGGCTATGTTTGGCAAAAATAAGCTAACTTATATGGTAGCTTATTTTCAGTGTACATGTTTAACAAACCATAAGCTAACTTATAAGCTAGCGTATTAAAACGCTACTTGGAATAGCATTTTAGGAGCTTATTGTGATTTTTTCTAATTATAACCCTCATTAATATTAATTATTTTTTTATTTTTCAATATGCCCTTTTTCATCATTTTTACATTCTTATACGCTAGTTTTGTCAAACATGATTTTTTTTCATCAACTAGCTTATCAGCTAGTTTGCCAAACATAGCCTAAGTGATTACACCAACTTCATTTTATTTACTTAAAAACAAAGCAAGTCACATTATATTTTTCTATAATGGGTCCAAATGTAAAATAAAAAAAATAGAAAACGGAGCGAGTCGAAAGTCCCTGATGGATAACAAGGCGGATATCTTTACAGAATAAGTGATAAGTTTGAAATTCGACTTCGTACACTACTTAATTACTACAATTTACCTCTTCTATGATGATCGTAAGATCGAAATAATGAAATCACACTACAAAAGGTGACATCATACCCTCTTTGTGTAATTCAAATTACTATCTTAATAGTTTTTAAAAAACCATGTTTATTGTTTATGAAGTTAGAAAAATATGAAAGAATTAATCCAACCATTTTGGCTCATTATTGGACTATGATACTTTTGCACTTGACCCCTTCTACTTTTGTGGTAATGGCATGTGAAAGAGATAGAAGACTTGGTCCACCTCCTTTTGTTTCATTTGGTGTCCTTTTCAAAACATGGGTTGCCAAAAAGGACCACTTTCCAACTCTTTTTTTATCCCCAAGAATATCCAAAAATAAATCAAATTAAATATAAGATTTAGAATATATGATGTATGCAGATTCGACTTCTATTTTAAAAATATACAGTAATTTCTCAAAAACATCTAACAAAATTCCTAAAACGAAGACATATAGTTGAATTATATACATAAGTATTAAAACTGATTTATCTACATGTTTTTATGGATTGATAGCGATCGTTTAAAGACCATATAAACCGTCACCTAAATTTTTTTCGTTTTGCACATCGATATTTGTTAGGCTTACATGAGTTTGTTTCGGGCCCAAAGGCTTTGTAAATACCAATGAATTGGGCTTCATGATGTTTAGACCATCATGGATTTGGGCCTAGGGCAAACAAAGGCAATGAACCCCCTTTTCTTTGTCAATTTTTTGTCTTTTAATATATCGTTTTTATTATCTTGATGTCCTTTTCACAGAAACCGACAAAAGATAGTTAAATTGGGTCCAACTGGGGATTGATTAAGATTGATATAATCTAACGGTCTAAGACCGGCAATAAATTTTAAATAATTTCAAAAGTTTGGGATCGGGATCAGAACTGATTAACGTATAAGACCAGTTTTTCAATCTCTTTAAAGATTTTTTTTATAATCATAATACAAGATTTTTCAGTTTTTTTCTTAAATATTTCAAGTTTTTCAAGTAAATGCATTACATAGTCTCTTTCAAAGGTAAAGTTCAAATATCATAACTAACAAACATTAATAACATTTTTGAGTAAAAATATTTGTGAAGAAAATAGAACTGGGTTAGGCAGGACCCCAAGACCGAATTTGGGACTGGGAGTCTGGGACTGCCTAAGATCAGTCCTAGGATTTTTGGTCGACATAGGAACTAGTTAACTCAATTTTGAAGGAACGAATTTCGACTCAGCCTGGCTGAACTCTTTTTTGACCATCTTTAAAATTGGCCATATGCGTCCACTTGTGAAAAATAAAATACAATATTATCTATTTGAATTGTTTGGAAAATATAATATTTTTTAAAACAATTATGCAATATTATTTAGTTTTATATGCTCCATTAATTTATATTCGAAAATTTTAATAAGGAACGATAAACAATGAATGATTCATAAATCTATTGTAAAAAAAATTATAGGTTAAATTTGTAAACGACTAATAAATATTACGGTATGATTGAAATAGCAGATTAGTTATAAAAATATTAAATAAACTTAAGATATTCTATTTGACGTATGGTATAAGGGTTGGGTTCCATCGAGAATGAAAGTTATAGAATAATGATAAGAAGATTCTTTACCATTAACTTTTATTTTTATACGATTTTTCATTTATAGAATAATAGGTTAATGATAAATTAATATATACATCAAATTTTACACTATTTGTTAGAAGGAGGTTTATGCGAGGACGGTAACAATTTACGAGAATGTGAGGACAATCCTCAGTCAATCATTTTTGTTAGACCTGACAAAAACTGACACATCACGCTAACCCAACACGAACTCGACACGAATTAAACGGGTTTGGGTAATACATTTTAACCCGTCTAAGTAAACGGGTTGACACGACACGACACGAAAATTAAACGGGTAAGGTCAGGGTCAAAATTTTCAACTCGAAAATGACCCGAAAAAACCCGTTTATATTAGCCCCCTTTGGCTCTTAGGCAATAACGTCAACAACTCACAGTTTATAGTTTTTTTAAAAAGTATATACTAAATAATAATAAAAAGTGATTGTACATTTCATGTAGACCTTGCAAAAACTGGCACAACATGCTAACTAGACACGAACTCGACACAAATGAAACGGATTTGGGTAATATATTTCAACCAGTTTAAGTAAACGGGTTGACACGAAAATTAAACGGGTTGGCACGACACGACAATTAAACGGACCGGGTTAGGGTTAGACATTCTTAACCCGTTTAACTTTGAACCCGACCTGACACGACATGTTTGCCAGGTCTAATTTTTATACATGAAAATTTTCATGTACAAAATCACATATGATCAGGGCCGGCCCGTGGGCTGGGCGAGATGGGCGGCGGCCCAGGGCATCACAAGCCCAAGGGGCATCATTTGACTTGTTGGGCCTGACCTGTCATATTATTACTACTAAAAAATATTTATTAAAAGTTGCAGCTTAGAGGTCTCAAACACCTAACCTCAATAATAAAACCAACCATCCTTACCGCTGCACTAAAGGTAGTTTTTGTTAATTTTTTACCCCTATAGTTCTTTTATTCCTTTTCATCCGAAAATCTTTTTTCCTAAAATTATTTTTCCTTTTCTCTCGTATTAAGACAAATATATATTTTCTTTTTCTCAAATACGTTTTTATATAGACAAATATTCAAATTTGTTTTTAGTTTTAGTAAAATAATAGTATAAATTTACTGTAAAATAACTTTTTTAAACATTGTTTGATAATTGGCTTCAAATGACAACTATTTGAGCATCACATGCTACTATACAAACATTCAATGTAAAATGTTTTTTAAATATATAATATTTATATACGACGATTGCAACAAAAACATTCATACACCCTCCTGATCTTTAGTAAGGTCTGAACCACTAAGTTCGGATACCATTTGCCAAAGTTCTTTTTGGTAATCGACGTAAAATGTTGTTTTAGTATTAATATGTGTTGATTATAATATGGTTGTTACTTTACATTTATATAAAATTGTAAGAATTAAAAACCATTGAACAAAACTTACAAATTCGAAATAATTTAGTGTTTTTCCTTTTTATAGGGCATTTTTTTACCGATTTCGCCCAGGGCATCAAAAACCTCAGGACCGACCCTGCATATGATTAATGTACAAAATCATCTGTGATTTTATACAAAATCATAAATGATGCGGGCTATTTTACATGGACTTAAGTGACCCCAAAAGTCGTTCGCTACAGTTAGTACAAAATCACATGTTTTTGTACACGAAAAAACTCCTCGTATTTTCATAAATTGTTACCGTTCTCGTATAAACCCGCTCCCTATTTATTATTTGAGTATAAAAAATAATGCATGAGATGATGAAAAAGGTAAATACAACCTATTATGTTTCACATTGCGTCACGCATGAACTACATGGCCCAAGTTTTTGAAAAGAACTTGACATTAAACTTGCATGTTTGATCCTTTTAAATTTTATCTGTTTCTGTTTCTAGTCCTTCAATCAAAAAAATTCTATCATTTTAGAATTCAATTTAGATTTTCTATTACATTTAAACTTAAATATCTATTTTCTTAACTAGGTAATAACGAGACATGAGCCTCTTCTTAGGTAGATTCCTCCTCTTGCTACTCAGCTTACAACGTATTAACAATCATTTTCAGTTATCTTTCCCTTTCTAAGGGTAGGCTTTTGCTTGTTACTCATCCATCCATCACTAAAAACACCTCTTCCCATTCGATTTGCATAATGAAACTTAAAAAAAACACACGTAGACACAATATCAGCACGAATAATTTGTATATTTTTCTTATTATCTATTATCTTAAAAAAAATTACAACATTATCGTAATAAAAAGACCATAAATGAAAAATTAATAGATCTCATACCAAGAAATCTAAAAGGTTAATGTCATTTACCGATTTTTATTATTTCTTCAAGAGGAATTCGTCAGCCATAATGAATAAAAGGACCAAAAACGATAGAAAAGTCATGATTAAAAGATAAGAAAGACAAAAAAATAGCAATCACAAGGATGATGCCTAATTGGTTTGAGTTTGAGTTTCAAAAGTCAAAAGTGTCTGAAAGTTCCAAGTTCGAATCCAATGAGGAATAAAAATCCCCTCGTGGCAACGAGGGTTCAAATACAGTGACCTGAGATTAGTCGGCTCGCATAGCAGGTTGGATATTCATGTTACTAAAAAAAAAGACAAAAAACAACTTACAGGGACCAACTGTGCACATTTCTAAGTCCAGGGACGTAAAATGTAATTCTATCTTCTTTTTTAAATAAAAAAACACTAAAAATGGCGCTGGGTCGTCACGCGCTGATTGGGCGGGCCAATCGGAGACGGAGTCTTGTGAAAGTTTCAATGATTTGCCAGTTGGCCACCAACTCAACTCAAACTCCTCATCGTCTCCGGCGAAACGTATTTCAAATTCTCTCATTTTCCGATCAAAAACCATCGGAAAAACCTTCCTTTCATTACAAATTCAACTGATCGTCTTCTTGTTCTGTAGAGTGTAGACGGATAGAAACGGACGGAGATGACGCCAAATTGGGAGCTGAAGGGTTGTTGCGACCGCGATCAGAAGTTCTTTCTCGCTACCGTTGGCATCTTCACTTTAGTCATTCTCGCGGTTAGATACTTTTTTCTTTCTCTCGGAATTGAAAGATTTTGTCTTCTGTTCATCGGATTCTTTTTTCCTTCTGTAGTTAACCCTAAACTTTTTGTGTACACTGATTCTGAAGACTTTCTAATGCTTTTTAGTAGTTTTCTTTATATAACTTAGCATCATATGCTGTTGATAGTTTATGGTTTCTGTTGTTGAGACTATTATGAAATTTGCTGTTTTGAATTCAAATTATGATAGAATAAATTTGATTGTTAACAAGTTCAATGTGATAAGTATGAGGTTTTAATATTTGATCAAGTACATTAGTAATTGGGGAAAGGAACTTGTATTTCTTTGATCAGCACTTTTTCTAGGCCATGATCTAGGTTTTGGAGCATTCAACTCTACACAGATGAATAGTTATTCTCATTGGTGTATCAAAATTGCACATGAAAAATGTTAGAATCGATTGTTCAAGGACGATTTTGTCAAGCTGATATAGCTTGGTGTTCAATTTTAGCTATGCCAAAGTAGGCTTGAGTTAACAATTGCAATTTACACACAATTTTGATGAATGAAGAGAACAAGTATATGACTGCAACATCTTTTTGAAGAGTAGCTCTGAAGTTTTCATAATAGTTCGACAATCATAACATTGTCTAAGAGAAGTTTTCATGATAATTAGGCAGTATGTGTTATGATTTTACTAAGCAGTCTGCATCAATTACTGCGGATATGATTATAATAATTGTTTGTTAAGGGTAAAGACTTATTGACACTTCTTTTTTCATGTTTGTTAATTGTTGTCGATTTGCATGAATGGTACAGTTATGGAGGACATTTTTGCTTACCCCTTTCAAGCTCATCACAGTCTTTCTTCATGAAGCAAGCCATGCAATCGCCTGTAAGCTTACATGTGGAGAGGTAACACTAGAAAAAGGCTTTATCTTGATTCTTTGTACATTATTATCCATGGCCATGCACAAAAAGTTGAAGTTTTTTACATTCTTAATGCTATGATATGTTGATCAGGGTTTTAGGCCATTACAGTTTTCTCTTTAGTTTTAGATTAACAAATAACTATAACAGCGTTGCTTTCGGGGACCAATTAAAATCTGTTGCATTTCATCTTGGTTTTTCATGTTGATTATGCATTACATGTGGTTTGTTGCTTCTCACCTAAATTCTGTAGTGGACATTGAAAATACCTAGTTATTCCCTGATTTTTCAAGTGATTTGATTTAGCATTGTAGATCTTAGTTGCAATGAATATTATGGTACATGGTCACGAAGATTTAAAGTCTACCTCAAGAAAATGCATCCAGATTGCCTATTATCAAATACTTATTCCCTTTGAAATCCCAATATGAAAGCTTCTATACCACATACATTTTGCCTCTGTTTCTTTGATGTAGCATTTACAATGTCCCTTCGTTTCATGTATTCATTCTCTCAGCTACTGTGCTCTTTCTTGGTTCTTTTCCAAAATACTTAGTTGTTTAACTTTTTATTTGACCATCCGTCTTTCAATTCTATTCACTAGGCTTGATCATAATTTGTAAAATGAATTTACACATAAGTTATCTTCTGCTATTCATTCTAATTTATTTGTAAATACATGCCATATACTCACTTGTATAAGTGAAATAGTTTATAAACAATATATATATAAAGGAACCAACTGGTAACTGTAACTGCATTTATTGTTAAGACGGCTACGTGTTTCATATTGGATTGCTTATAAATGCAGTAATTTACATGGAAAACACAAGTAATTTACGTGTTCTTATTGTTTAATCAGACTTTAGCAATAAAACATGGCTGCGTAATCTCTGCATGTCTTCCTGTATTAACAACTCTTTATACAATTTGTTTACTCGGGTATGCAGGTAATGGGGATGGAAGTTCATGCCAATGAGGGAGGGGTGACACAGACACGTGGTGGCATATATTGGTTGATCTTGCCTGCCGGATGTATATACACTTTCTTATATACATTTACTTTCTTTATTAAAGTGCATTTTTTGCTTGCAAGCTGCAACTGAATTGCATCATAACTCACATATTTTAGAGCTAAACAGCTTTAATTGACATCAAGATACAAGTAGTTACAAGCTTGGCTTGTCTAAGTACGAATTCAGCATAATTTGTAATACAGTGAGATAGATGACCAACTTTAATACCATGTTAAATTACCAACTCAGCTGAACCTGTATGGTATATGTCGAGAGTATCTGACCAGATGAGCTTCGGGTCAGCTTGGTTCTGTTCTTTGCAATATATGTGAGTCGTGTAAAGTATAAACCAAACCAACCCAGTGAATCTCACACAAATGGGGTCTGGGGAGGGTAAGATGTACACTATCTTTCCTCTACCCCAAGGTAGAGAGTAAGATGTATGATATATATATATATATATATATGAAAAAGCTTATATAAAACATAACAACAAGATATCAAGGACATGTTTGGTAACTTATTGAAAAATCCCAAATTGGTTAGCTATAAACTACTAAACTATAAGTTAGCTTTTTCTAAAAAGCTACTTCAACTAAAGTAGCTTTCAATAAGCTCCAGGAGTTTTTTTTCACTTTTTGCCAATTATTCCCCCATATTTTTCAATTAATTTTTCAACATGTTCTTTTAGGTAATTGTACATTGTTATTCAGCTAATCGGCTAGTTTTTATCAAACATGATTAGTTTATCAGCTAGTTTACCCAACATAGCCCAAAGTTGGAACCGGAAGCTTAGCTAAAAATACATTCTTAAATAAAAAAATTAGTTTCTTATCATAGACATGTTTTTACCATTTTAGCATGATTTTAAAAGTCATAAACTGAATAACTTATTCTTTGTATCCAGATCTTGGTTCATCATTTTGGGGAATGCTTTTAATCCTGGCATCAACGGATCTTCTAGCTGCAAGAATTGCTGCTGGTTGTTTGGCAGCCGCACTGCTTGTCGTGCTCTTTATTGCCAAAAATGTAAGAATGCAACAATATATTTCCATTATTCAATATTACCTTATGGGTTTGAGGGAAGAAATGAGAGAGGGTAGGATTATTTCACGGGCATTTCTGGTACTAATTTGTTTGAGATGGCTTAATGAGGACAAATGAAGGGTCTCAGCTTATTCCATATACCCATTTTAGCTTAATGGCTTAATGATTAAGCTGTAAAGAAACACTCTAGCATGGATGAACAAATAAGCTGCCCAAACCATTAAGCTCGTTAAGTTGTAAGTATGGCTGAACGAATAAGCCGCCCAAACCATTAAGCTCGTTAAGTTGTAAATAAACAGCTCACGAGATTTATTATTGGGTTAGTTTGGTTTATTTAGTATGCCACGGGAATTCACGATTACTTAAGTTTGAATTATCTATAAGTTGTTGAAGTTTGACATGTCTACGTTCTCATTTCCTTTGTTCTATTGAAACAGTGGACTCTTCGTGGACTTTGCATTGGTCAGTAACTTCAATTCTCGATAAGTTATCATTTTTCTTGTTAATGATTTTGATACCAAAAGCGATGGATTTTTTTCTTCCTAAATAATCTGTCATATTAATTATTACATTGCTCAACAGGATTCATTATATTCATTGCTATCGTTTGGGTTCTCCAAGAAACAACTACAGTTCGTATCCTTCGTTATGTCATTTTGTTCATCGGTATGTATAACTCTTGTTTCCTTTTGCATCTGTTTCAAGTAAACGACATATTCTTCATTAATGTTCGTTTGTCAATTTTGCAGGTGTCATGAACAGTTTGTTTTCGGTTTATGGTAACGTTAATCATTTGAATTAACATATTATATATATATATAGAGAGAGAGAGAGAGAGAGGGAGGTTCCTTTACAAACCTCATTTTCGTTATGAACTAGAGAACCACCCAGAGCGTGCCACTTGTCCATATTCATCATGAATACGATTATTCATGATGAATATGGAGATAGTTCTTAATGAAAAATAAGGTTTTTAATGGAGCCTACTCATATATTTATATGAAATAAATAAATGACTTTTTTTTTGGCAGATATATATGATGATTTAATTTCAAGGAGAGTTAACTCTAGTGATGCTGAGAAGTTTGCAGAAATTTGCCCCTGCCCATGTAATGGTGTGGCATGGGGAGTCATATGGTTAGTTTTTACCTCAAAATATATTTTTATTTATGTTTGTTAGAAAATAAGTGTACATTTTTTAAAATAAATATCTGAATATCTATATCTACCCATAATTAATGCCCAAATCTTTTGAAGAGTCTATAAAATAGATATAATAATTAAAGAGTAAAGTCGTCATTTGACTAACTAAAAAAATGTAATAATTATTTATATTTATAACTGTATGTTATTTCTATTGTTGACACTTACTTTAAAAGAGTCTGAGTCTGAAGTATCTTTTATTAATGTTGTGAATTATTTAAACTTAAAAGTCATTGTTTGCCATTTCTTGCAGGGGAATGATATCTTTCGTTTTTCTCAGTGCTTCCGTATACCTTGGACTTGTAATATTATCATGAGGTATTCTATGATTAAAAAAAAATATTGAATTGAGTAAATGATGACTTTTAATATCGGTCCATAATATACAACAAATCAATCAAATTTATTCTAAACAATAACATCATTTTATGCATGTGACATGGAATAGATTGTAATAAGAATTAATATTGTGAGAAGTTTGTATATGAATCATTATTTGAAGATGCAAGATGCACATTTACAGATGGATTCATATATGCATCTTCGAGTTGATTTTTCAATGATTCACATATCAACTTCTCTTCTTACATTCCCACGATATTTAATCTTATTTGATCTGGTCTAAGTATTTCTCATTTAAATTTTGTCAATGGTATCATCTTTATGCATGTTAGATGGAATAAATCGTTATTTATAACAAATTGATCTAAATATTTCTCATTTAAATATATCAGTAATTGTTAAAAAAAACACCCAGTAATTGTGTGATCTTGAATTTGTTGTGTTTCTTCAACAGGTTTATGGAGTTGGATTAGATGCGTTGATGTAGTCTTTTTACTGCACTAACTTCGATCTCATTCTTTCAGACCCTTGATTGGGTTTTATACATATGATTTGTTATTACTTTGGAACCCCTAATAGTGTTGCAGTACAGTATATAACTTGTTTTGTATCATTTACTCTATTTTTTCTGGATATATGCAGATATCATTTATGGTTATGTTAGTTAAACTAGCTGATAAGGTAGCTGATAGTCAAATTATGATTAGTAAATTCTAGCTGATAAGCTAGTTGGTAGTCAAATTATGATTGGTAAATTCTAGCTGATAAGCTAGTTGGTAGTCAAATTATGATTGGTAAATTCTAGTTGATAAGCTAGTTGGTAGTCAAATTATGATTGGTACTAGCTGATAAGTTAAATGTAAAATGATAAGAAAAAAGACATTTTTCAAAAAAATTGTCAATTACAACATTTCATAATATAATTAAAATAAATCTCTGATAATATAAATTGTTAATTAATACAAACTAGATAGCATAATATATGTATATATATATATGTATAATATGTTATTTAAAAATTTAATAAGTTAATAATTATTCAAAAAATAATAATAAGTATTTTATTAAAATCATTTAGCACATTTTTGTTATCTAAAAAAACAATATAAATATTAGCTTACATTAAAAAAAATTAGAACTATTATATTTGTTTTTTGATGATCAAATTTTTAAATAATAACATACTAATAATAACATTTTTGGCAACTTTCTCAACCTTGTGTGGATGGAAAATGAGCTTCATTCCAACCAACATTGGATCTATAGGGGACTTTTGGTTGGAATCTGGATTTCATGAAGAAAAAAATGGTGTTTCTAGTTTATACAATTTGAAATGTAATTGGATTTGATTTTTTTATAAACAAATTATAAAAATAACTAAATAATTATTACAAAATGATGTTTTTACCGTATTTTAAAACATTATTACAAACAAACTCCATGAAATCTCAACTATCCCATGGGCTTTTGTGGGATTTTAATTCTAAACTTTACAAACTAAACAGAAGATTAGAACTTTAAAAACAAATTAAAAAGTTGCAAATTGTGTTAAACTTCAGCTCTGATACCATGTTAGAATGTATGTAACCTTTTAAATCACTCTAAAAAGACTGTGCCTACACGTACAACATTTGATGATGGTTCATATCTAACCGATGTGAGACTCCAAACAAGACCACAATTTGAGTACCACTCAGAAATCATACGTATTATGATGAACCACGTCTCACTTTATATGGAGTTTATATGTCCAAATCATCATCTGGGTCCTCATCAGAATCCGGCATTTCGTCGTCTGAATCACGGAAATATATGATCTCCCCTCTCCCTGAATCCTCCTGTTTTTGCAATTTCTCAATGCTTGTACGCCCATCATAAATTTGCACCGATTTTCCCGTTTCTGAAAAAACAAAGGATCTTAATTGTCAATCAGAAATTAGAATAATGGGCATACATAGATTTTCACCAAAAAACCACAAGGCTTGTGGCGTACTGGTTAAGGCTTGTGGGGGATGAGGCTAGATAACCCATCTACCCCAGGTTCGAATCCAGGCGCAAACAATTTGTGACCACTGGGGAATTATCTCAGGGCTGCATGCTTTAGCAGTCTTAAAATTGCCAGGGATTAGTCTAGGCAAATGCCTAGGATACCTTTTCTAAAAAAAAGTTTCTGGTCATTAACCACAAGGCTTGTGGCGTACTGGTTAAGACTTGTGGGGGATGAGGCTAGATAACCCATCTACCCCAGGTTCGAATCCAGACGCAAAAAACTTGTGGCCACTGGGGAATTATCTCAAGGCTGCATGCTTTAGCAGTCTTAAAATTGACAGATATTAGTCTAGCAAATGCCTAGGATACCCTTTCCAAAAAAAAAAAGATTTTCACCAAAATAAGAAGTTGTATATAATCAAGCACTAACTAAATTTTTTTTTGACTTTATAAGACGCCAAATATGTCTAAATGTACTAATAAACCACTTTATAAGACTTAATTTATATGACCAAACAATTGTGTGTCATATGTAAAAGTGTTACAATTAGTTCATACGACAACTTTTAAAGATAGTGTCCTGTTAGTTTTTTTTCATAACAAGCTATCGAGAAGTGTTATATGAACACATCTTTTGTAGGACACTTTTTTAACAAAAAATTCAACGTTTTATAAAGTGTCCTGAAAAACTTATTAGGGTGCCCAAAAGCATCCGGTCAACTTATTGTAAATGTGTAACACTTTTAATTGGATGCATAACTATTTGATCTTATAAATGTAAGTCGTATAAAACAGTTTATTAGGACATTTAGACATATTTGACATCTTACACAATCCAATTTTGTTGTAGTGGAGACAGAAGCAGCTAAAGGTTCCAAAGTTAGGAAATATAGTATAAGATTCATATTCCATACCCTGGTGTTCAAATGGAAGTACAACTTTAGCTCTATCACTTCGTTCTTTATCGGACAGCTGAAGATTGAATTGCACCTGCCAAAAAGATATAACCTGAGTTATGCTGAATGTAAAAGAAATTCGTAAAAGGATAGATTCTATAGAGACGGAAACTAACCTTAGGAACAAGGCTCTGTGCAGTTTCATTCTTCACGGCTGACATAGATGTGAATTTGATGAGTGATTGCTCAATGGAGAACTCTTCACACTAAAAAAAAGGAACTTCTTTAGTTGACTTGAATCACATAGAGCATCTCCAACAGTTTCTTCAAAATTTCACTAAAATGGAGAAGCTAATGCCAAAATCTCCCGGAAAAAATTGCATTCAATTCAAACAGTTTCTCCATTTTGGAGATTTCAATATCAATTATGTTATTAAAATAAATCCTTCTCTTCCATTTAAGTTTATTTGATTTTGGAGTATTCTACAAATTTGTAAAAGTTTTGGAGAAGCTGTTGGAGCAAAAAAATAATAATCTAAAATCTCTTTTTTCTCCGTTTTGAAGGAGTTGTTGGAGATGCTTTAAGCATTAGAATCAGAAATTACAGCAAATGGTTGACTTGAATTCTTTATTATCGTAAACCATTGACATCTTTTGAGATATGTGTAATATCTCAATGATTGAGGTCATTTCATGAACACTTAGCAAGTAGTTTTAGTTAAAATTAAAACAGATTCCTTAATTAAAAAGGGGTTTTCAAATGTTATTTGGCATGGTTGTGGAATCACATATTTTTTTTATCATGTAACTGTGGTTGTCACTTTCTTTGCTGATATGTTAAAGAGAGAATGAGAGGGGTACCATAATCCTAACACGTCCATTTCTGCGCTTGAGAGATGCATGAAATTGCCCTTTTTTGTAATTTTGTTCAAGCAAAGAAAGGTTCTCAGAGTTTGTTGCTGTTGTAGCAAGTGGTTTTACATTAGCCACCATTGAAGACATGTATTCAAAGGCAGCAGTTGTCTTCATATCATGGAGATCAAAATGATTTAGCCAAAACACACTCGATATCTGGGCTGCAAATACTCACTGTAAGTTGAAAAATATGGGAATGCCAAATACAACTGAATTTATATCAGAAAGAATTGTAAATTGTAATTATATAAGGGTTGGAAAGAGGAATAGAAAAAAGAGGAGAGAGAGGATAAAAATCTCCTAATTTGGAGAAATCTCTAAAACCCACTTTTTGAGACAAAGAAATAATATTTTAATCATTCCACTGATAAACGGCATTGAAGTAAAATGTTTAGGAGAGAGAAACAATATTTTATTAATGTACAGATTATTTTAATAATATAATAAACACTATAATCTCTAAAATAGAATATCTCTTGGAGTTGGCAGCAACTTTTTTTTAGAGATTTTGACTTTTCTTATTCTATTTTAGAAAAAATATAGCATAGCTCTTGGAGATGGCTTATGAAAGTGACAGATTGAATGGTGTCAAGACCATAATATAAACGTACCATGGCTCCGGAGATTGCTTAAAAGGCGAGCAACTGAAGATAGGGATGTGTGTCTCAGCATTTCACTTACCTGAATAAAATATGAAAACTCCATTTATAAACATGGAACAAACCTTATCAAAAGATGATATGAATGACTTAGTAACCTGTTCAAATTAAAATCTCTTCAACATACAGAAAATTCAGCCTCCCTATATATTCTCTTGGCAGGTGCTTCTTGTAATATAGTTTTATATCCATATTACCATTGCATAATTGGTTGCCATGATGAATTTCCCTTAAAATATATAGACAAAAGCACTCAACCCTTATGAAGTCATTGTAAACTCAAAATCTCAAACCTATATCTAAAAGGTATTATGGTAATAAACCATACAAAATCAATAATGCAGACAAGATATCTTAATGTTCTTATAAACCAATGATAGTTGGCTGTTTAGCTGTTACTTTTCTGGAATTAAGTTGCAGACTTGATCAGTGGCGGATCCAGAAATGTTTTGAGTTGGGGGCACAATTTAGGGTGTAAAAAAAAATCTGAAATCAAATAATTCACCCAAAAAAAACGGTTTCGGGTTATTTGTTTTTAGCTTAAACGGTTCGGTTTATTGAATAAAGATAATTTATTCAGTTCTTTTATAACTTAACTTTTTACTATTTTGGTTAAACCAACACATTATGCTAGTGTTTATATATTTTTCTATTTCGTTTAAACTTAAAGCAAATAAACACATTACAAATTAGTACAAAATTCGATTGATTCATAATAATGAACCAGATAGCAAGAGGAACAAACCATTAAACAAAATTATGCACTTGACATTAACCGATTAATCACAAATCTAATGAAAAATTAAACAGATTCTAAATAAAATTACACATTACGGTCTCTAGATCCTTAACAAAACTACACATTGCAGCATCAAGATTCTTAAACAAAATGACAAATTCAGTAATTGGGGTCCCTTTTGGAGGTTTAAGTTAAAGGCCCAATAAAAAAACAAGTTTAATTCTTTGTCCGGCAATAATAATAATAACAAAATAAAATTAGGTTCTATAATAGTTCTATCCTAAATCAGAAATCAAAATCAACAAATCATAAACCAACATATAGCAATAACATATACATAATAAACAAATAAATAGCAATAACAATAAGTGAATGGACAATGGCAAAGTCAAATTCTATATTAAATTATAAATTAAATTCAACAAATTAAGTTTAATAGTGAGTTGGGCTAGTTGGGGTCACTTTAGGTGATCAAGTAGGGGGGCCACTTTATAAAACCTTCATACAATATATATTTTTTATCCTTGAGAATGTGATTTAGTAGGGGTCATAGGACCCCCATTCCCCAAGAGTAAATCCGCCCCTGGACTTGATAGAGCAGAACTACAAACATACTTGAGCTATACTTGATACACTATGAATGGTATGACTTAGAATTGGTAAATGGGAAAAAAGCAGGATTACCGAGTCTATGGCAACTGAGAAACGATTTTTCCCCTCCCCAACCAGTCCTGCAAACACATGCCAATCATATGAATGACTGTTTATAGAGTTTTATAAGAACATCAAATTTCAACATGCATTATATATACCAGCTGCACATAACTACATAATAACTACCTTTTCCTAACGCAATAATCAAAGAGAACAAATCATCCAAGTTTCTCACATCTTTGCATAAACTAACAATAAGTGAAGCTTCTGTTGATGGAGTTTTGATAGCTCCACGCTCTTTAAGCCGTTCCTTCCAACCCAGAGGATCAGTATAACAATCCAAAATTCTCAACCTGTCCAAATTTTCCATTTTGATGAACAGTTATTAATGACATCATCTAATCAACAAAATAATCAAATTCCTTCGTGTGAAGGAAGCAATTTCATTCTGATTTGTGTGGTAAAAACTCCCATCATTTCGAAGATTGACGCTAAATTTCAATTATTATATTGTTCTATGCCCTAATTCTATGAAATGAACAATCTTAGACAAGATATAATTATGAATTTAGCAAACAATAACGCGATAACATTCTAACCATTCATGCGTGGTGGCGATATCAATTCCTCTGCTTTTAAGCAATTCAACTGTGAATGAAGGACTCCTAGAGAAAGCCACGAGCACAATACCTCTGAAACTCAAAACCGTCCATTTCAGAGATCATGTATATCACTCAAAACCTTGAATTCAATCAACACTCGGAATGCTAGATACATACGACTTAGAAGTTAGAAACAAAAAGTGTAGAAGCTTTACCGAGATTGAGACTTCCCCGACGAAATGAAGGACGATAGCTGAGTAAAAATGTAATCGAACACTATGGGACCGAACGGTGAGTCAACAGAATCGTTTATCGTGAGAGACGTTGCGTGTTCCCCTTCTAGTGCTCCGTCACGGAGGACTCTGCAAACGGCGTCCGCCATTACCGCCGGTGGAGGACTTACCGGCCCGATTGAAGGAGGGTTTATACGTTTTCACCAAACCCTAACTCGATTAGGAAGAAATTAATCCGGATCGAAAACCGGTCCGGTCTTTTGGGTTTGGATCGGTCTTCTTGTTTTCAAAGCAAGAACCGATCGGAAGAAAGAATATAGCATCTTTAAAATTGAGAAAATGAAGATTTTAAGCTAATATTTTGGTCCAACAGATTTTCATGATTGAAACATTAAAGACTGTCGAGCCCATATTAGTCCCAATTTTTGACCTACGAACAAGATCGATCATTTGATCTAGACTTCAAAGTTAAAAGGATTAGGTATACTGTGTACATACCGAATAAAAATATACTTAACAGATTATTTAAAATATAAATTTTGAAGATTTTTGATTCGATAGATTCTTCAAAATGGAAAATGTGAAATTTTCTAAATTTGAAAAACTCTTTAAAAGTTATTGCTAAAAAAAGAGAAAATGTTTTTTTTTAATTTCTACCAATTAAAATTTGAAATTAAATTTTAAGATAGAAATTTGATATTTTAAAATTATGTTAAATATGTTAATAATATAAGTAATATTGTACTCTTCAAATGAAGAAGTTGTTGGCGACAATTTTCGTTTTTTAAGATTTTAACTTTTGATTCTTAATTTTAAAGATTTATTAAAAGTGTTTTGTATCTCTAATAATATTTACCTAATAATACTCATTAAGCTACTCATGTTTAGGGTTTGTTAGCTAATAATACTCTTTAAGATAGAAATGTTTAAGGTTTGTTAGCATTTACAACCTTATACTTTTAGGAGAAAAATATGTCGGTCCTAAAATGAGTAAAATCACATGTCTCATTCACATCCAACAAAAGAAATAAAGACAGATTATATATATATATATAGGGGTGGGTTCAAATGTGAACCTATCTTTGATTGTGAACATGAGGACGAATCACAACCATCCATTTTAAATCAGATCAAAATAAAAGGGAGAAAATTCGCGGTGGCATTTTTGTAAATAAGTGGAAAACTCAGGTCATGCCTTAAATCCTAAATATAACCTGACGATTTAAATAAGAACCAGACATCATCTTCTTCTCCAAATTTCTTCATAATCTTCCTCAAATTTCTTCATCATCTTCACCAAATTTCTTCATCATCTTCCCCAAAATTTCTTCATCATCTTCCCCAAATTTCTTCATCATCTTCCCCAAAAGAAATTTTACTTCCGCCCCAAATTTCTTCATCATCTTCCCCAAAATAAATTTTCGCACAAGTTTGTTTTTGTTTTGTGTTCCTCCTTTGAATCACAAGTCTTTTCATTTTCAGATCCAGATTCTTTTTCTTGATAAAGTGTAAGAATGTTATTCAAATGTTTTTTCCCTTTTAATATGATTGTTCATCATTTTATCACAGGAAGTTTTGAATATAAGCATAAAATGTTATGCTTATATTCAAACTGAATATAAGCTACAATTATGGGTTTGTATAATTGTAGCTTATATTCAGTTTGAATATAAACTAAAATTATGTGTTTGAATAATTGTAGCTTATATTCAGTCTGAATATAAGCTAAAATATGTGTTTGTATAATTGTAGCTTATATTCAGTCTGAATATAAGCATAAAATGTTATGCTTATATTCAGACTGAATATAAGCTAAAATTATGTGTTTGAATAATTGTAGTTTATATTCAGTCTGAATATAAGCATAAAAAATGTTATGCTTATATTCAGTCTGAATATAAGCATAAAATGTTATGCTTATATTCAGACTGAATATAAGCTAAAATTATGTGTTTGAATAATTTTAGTTTATATTCAGTCTGAATATAAGCATGACATTTTATGTTTATATTCAGAATGAATATAAGCTACAATTATGAGTTTGTATAATTGTAGCTTATATTCAGTCTGAATATAAGCTAAAATTATGTGTTTGTATAATTGTAGTTTATATTCAGTCTGAATATAAGCATAATATTTTATGCTTATATTCAGTCTGAATATAAGCATAAAATGTTATGTTTATATTCAGACTGAATATAAGCTAAAATTTGAAGTTTAATAATCGTAGCTTATATTCAGTCTGAATATAAGCTACAACTAGTTGTTTGTATAATTGTAGCTTATATTCAGTCTGAATATAAAGACTCTTAGTGCTTATATTCAGTCTGAATATAAGCTACGATTTTACAAACTTCAAAATTTAGCTTATATTCAGTCTGAATATAAGCTACGATTTTACAAACTTCAAAATTTAGCTTATATTCAGTCTGAATATAAGCTACGATTATACAAACTTCAATTTTTAACTCATATTCTGACTGAATATATACTACAATCTGGTGTTTTTATAATTTATGTTTATAGATCCAGTCTAATATAAGATATAGATCGATGCATCTTCAACATTGAAACCAAATTCTAGGTCTGTATTTTCGAAACATGTAACATAATCGCAATCAACAAAAAAAGTAGAATTTTCAACTGGATCACAATCGATTTAATTTCAAAAATCGCAAATCCAATTAATAAAGTTCTTCACAGCAATGAATCTGATTAATAGAGAAGAAGACGATTAACAGAGAAGAAAACGATTAACAGAGAAGAAGACGATTAACAGAGAAGGAAGAAATAAGCGGGAGTGATATCAAAGAGCAGCTTGATTTTTTTTTTCCAGAATTACCCCTCAAGCCATATTTAAAGAGAAGCTTGAATATGGCTTAGATCAAGGGCTGAGATCTGTCCTCATGTTCACAATCAAAGATAGGTTCACATTTGAACTTTCCTATATATATATATATATATATATATATATATATAGGGTTAGGTTCAAATGTGAACTCAATTTTGGTTGTGAACGTGAGGACGAATCTCAGCCACACATCTTCGGTTATGGTGGACGCGATCACGGAGGATTGACGCGATTCATGGGAGGGTGGAGATTATTAAAGGAGGTGAACTGCGTCAAAGCCCGCCTTTATTGACCGGATAAGTGGCTGAGATTCGTCCTCACGTTCACAACCAAAAATGAGTTCACATTTGAACTTTCCTATATATATATATATACTTCATTTTATTCAAGTTCAAATTCTCCATCTAATAATGTATATTATTGTGATCGGTAGACATGAATGAGATAAGAAAATTTAGTACCGGTGATTTTTAATCCACAATTTAACACTGATGTCAGTAATGTTTAGGGTTTTATATGATTACTATTATCAAATAATGTGATTTAAAGCAAATAATACAAAACAACTTTTGTTTGATAGTCAAAACATTTGTAAGTTAAGGTCGTGTTTTGTAACAATATTTTAGCTTATTTTTTAAGTTTTTTGAAAAATGTTTCATTTGGTTAGTTGTAATTTGTAAGTAGACATTTTTAAAAGGTGACTTCAAGCAGCTTTTTTAACTGAGTTTTATGGGGTTTTTAGCCCATTTCCCCCTAATGTCTTTAACAAGTGTTTCGATTAACTATACAAGATTTGTTTTTGGATCGTTTTATATTGTCGTGTATTTATTATCTAATTTTTTTTAACTAAAGATTATTAGTTTATTAGCTAATAGTTATGTTATTAGCGAACAACTATTATTATTATCATTTCCAAAGTCCTCTAATTAAATTTAAATAAGAACAAAATCGATTTTTATTGTTTGTGATTAACCCGACAAACAATAAACTAACACATGATAAAATTTATAATTTTAGACGATGCAATCGATGTGATCGATCATGGACATGACTTGTGCAATTTTGTTATTTTCGGTCTTCCTTGCGTATGTCTAAATTATACCCATCTTATAGAGCTAGGATACGATCTGACTTGCCACTTGTGGTTCGTCTAGTCTAACAAACAGTTATATGTGTTTTTTTCTTTAAGTTCACATCTTATCACTTTAAATTTATTTAAGTCGTTCCTTCAAAGTGGTAAAAAACTGGGCATATTATTGTATTTTATCTTTCAAGTATAATACTAGTAGTAATTTATTCTAATCAATTAAATTAGTATTTATCATACTAGCATAATTAATTTTAAATGGAATTTAGTAGTGTGTTACATTAGGTTATTATTATAAATAATTATACGAGAAAAAACTTACTTTTTAGCCAATCTTTAAAAAAAATTATAAAATAGGCAAGAAACCGTAAGTCAACGTTTTAAGGCACTTTTCCGTGTGGTTTCTGATCTTAACCGACACATCGAAATTAAAAATGGGTCAACGGCAAAAAAAAAAACACAGGTTGCGGCATCGCAATGACACACGTCGACGTAAAAAAAGTAAGCCAAAGTTGCAGCTTGTAGCAACGCACAAAAAAATGTCTTACAACGCTGATTTACGATTTCTTGGTCGTTTTGTGAAAGAAAGAAAAAAAGGTTAGAGGTTATCAAGCATTCAAATGGCATGAGGTTAGAGGTAGCTAAGGATTCAACTTTTAAATATTGGTTACTTACATCCCTTTAACACAAAAAAGGCTATTTTTAATCGATTACCTTTTGATTTTCTCTTTTTTGATAGATCAAAATGAGGGAAATCAACGACATGGGCCAACAGCTTGTTAAGCGCGATACTGTTATTTGCGAGAGGTTTTAAGGCGTAGGGTTTGGCCACAATAAAGCTTATTTAGATAGAATGTAATTGATGGGTAAATATGTAATTTTATAAATATTTTTAATTGTTATAAAAAAAATTCTTTCCTTTCCTTCTCTTTCCTCCCACATTTGGGAGAAAAGTTTTGGAAGAAAAATCAACATAATTTTCTATCATTTTCCTTCCCTTTCCCTCCTTAAAAAAACTCGAGAACACAAACATTTTTTTTCTTTCCCCCTACTTTCCTTCCCTTTCTCTTCCTCTGCTTCATAAGAAAACTCGAGAACACAGCGTAAAACATTCCTAATCAATTACAAATAGTTTTTTCTAAAGATGTACATAACCAATTTTTAGAAGTTCGATGGTTTGTTTATTCAAAATAATGTTTAAAGACTTAATCATTTAGAATGAGAAAATTTAATGGTTTTTCATTCAAAAAATAGCTTAGGGACTTAATCATTCAAAAAGAAAAAGTTTGATGATTTTTGCATTAAAAAATAGTTTAAAGACTTAGGGTGCCGTTTGGTTCCTGAATTTTTTTTAGTTTTCTAGAAAAAAATTATAAGAAAAGTGAAAATTTAGAAAACTCGTTTGGTTTATTCAGTTTTCAAATAATTTCCATGAAAACAAAAAAATCATTTTCTAAAATCTTATGTAAATTAGAATACTGGTTTTAATACTTTTCCATATTTTTGTTTTATAAAAACTTTTCTAGCGACATTTTGGCTCACGTTCAAAGCTCATAAATTTCTAAGACCCATACAAACCCTATTGTATCTTCCCCGTCACTTCAACGTCTCTGCGATTTCTTCCCCGTCGCAACTTTCTGAAAATGAAAAATGAAAACTCCATCATTTCAATCAAACGCGTTTTCTAAAATTTTCATAGAAAATTGAGGATGAAAACTCAACTCCAATTTTTGAAAACGTTTTCTAGGAAAATGAAAATAGGTTTTCCGAACCAAACGCACTCTTAATCATTCAAATATGATGGTTTGGTTCCGAAAAACTGTTTTCATTTTCCTATAAAACGTTTTCAGAAAATGGAGTTAAGTTTTCATTTTCAGTTTTCTATGAAAATTTTAGAAAACATGTTTGGTTGAAATGGTGGAGTTTTCATTTTCCATTTTTAGAAAATTAGAAAAATCGCGCACATGTGTGAGTGTGTGTGCGCGTGTATGTGTGCATGTGTGGGTGTGCACGTGTGCTTGTGTGTGTGTGTGTGTGTGCGCGCGTGTGTGCATGTGCGTGTGCATGTGTGTGTATGTGCGTGTGTATCACTGGAAAAAAGTTTTTAGAAAACAAAAATTTGGAGAACTATTAAAACTAGTTTTCTAAATTACATAGGTTGCGTTTAGTTCGTGAAAATTTTTCTGTTTTCTAGAAAAAATTTCCAGAGAAAATGAAAATTTGGAAAACGCGTTTAGTTCGTTCAGTTTTCGAAAATTTTCAAAAAAAAATTTCATTTTCATTTTCTAAATTTATATTAGATTTAGAAAACAACTTTTTTGAGTTTTCAGAATTTTCATTTTCAAAATAATTTTCTACATGCACACACACTTACACTTTTACACGCGTGCACACACACACTTTCACACACACACACACACACTCTTTCACTTTCACACACATACACACACACAATTTCACACACACACACTTTCACACACACACACACACATACACTTTCACACACATTTTCACTTTCACACTCATACACAATTTCACACACTTTCACACACACACTCACTTTCACACACACACACACACATACACACACTCACTTTCACACACACACACACACATATATATACACTTTCACACACACACACACACACACACATACACTTTCACTTTCACACTCATACACACTTTCATGCGCGTACACACACACACACTTTCACTTTCACACTCATACACACTTTCGCGCGCGTATACATACACACATTTTCACTTTCACACTTCCACACACACACTTTTACTTTCTCTCTCACACACAAACACTTTCACACACACACACTTTTTCACACACTCACTTTCACACACACATACAAACACTTTCACACACATACACACACATATATACACTTTCACACACATACACACATATATACACTTTCACACACACACACACACACATTTTCACACTCGCACACAATTTCACACACTTTCGCGCTCACACACATACACACATTTTCACTTTCACATACATACACTTTCACAAACACATACACCTACACTTTCACACACATAGTTTTTCATGCACTCACTTTCACACACACACTTTCATTTTCACACTCATACACAATTTCACACACTTTCACGCGCGCACACACACACACACATTTTCACTTTCACACTTCCACACACACACTTTCACTTTTACACACATACACTTTCACACACACACAAACAAGCACACTCTTTCACACACACACAAGCACACACTTTCACACACGCACACACATACATACACAAACACACACATACACACACACACACACACTTTCACTCTCACACTTTCACACACACACACACACTTTCACTTTCACTTTCACTTTCACACACACTCACTTTCACACACACACACATACACTTTCACACACACACACACACATTCACACACACAGGCCAACCACATGTGTGTGTGAATGTGTGCGTGTAAATTTATGTGTGTGTGAATGTGTGTGTGTGTGTGTGAAAGTGAAAATGTGTGTGTATGTTTGTGTGAAAGTGAAATTGTGTGTGTATGTGTGTCTCTATATGAAAGTGAAAGTGTGTGTGTGTGCGCGCGAAAGTGTGTGTGTGTATGTCGTGTGAAAGTGAAAGTGTGTGTGTGTGAATGTGTGTGTATATGTGAAAGTGAAAGCGTGTGTGTGTGTGAAAGTGAAAGTGTGTGTATGTCTGTGAAAGTCAAAGTGTATGTGTGTGTGTGTGTGAACCTGTGTTTATGTATGTGAAAGTGTGTGTGTGTGTGTGTGTGTGTGTGCGTGTCTGTGAAAATGTGTGTATGTGTGCGTGTATGTGAAAGTGTGTGTGTGTGTTTGTGTGTGTGCGTGTATGTGAAAGTGTGTGTGTGTGTGTCTATGAAAGTGTGTGTGTGTGTGTCTATGAAAGTGTGTGTGTGCGCGCGCGTGCGCGTATGTGAAAGTGTGTGTGTGCATGTCTGTGAAAGTGTGTGTGTGTGTGTGTGTGTGTGTGTGCGTGTATGTGAAACTGTGTGTGTATGTGTGTATGTGAAAGTGTGTGTGTGTCTGTGTGAAAGTGAGTGTGCTTGTGTGTGCGCAAAAGTGTGTGTATACACACTTTCTAATTTTAAAAAAATGGAAAATGAAAACTGGTAGAAAATGCACATAAGTAAACGCGTTTTCTAAAAATCTGAAAATGAAAAATGAAAACTCCACCATTTTAGCTAAACGCGTTTTGAAAAAATTTCATAGAAAACTGAGAATAAAAACTCAACTCCATTTTCTGAAAACCTTTTCTTGGAAAATGAAAACTGTTTTCGCTAACTAAACGCACCCATAGTATTTTAGAAAAATGATTTTTTTTTTTTGAAAACTTAATGTACCAAACGGGTTTTCTAAATTTTCATTTTTTTTGGAAATTTTTCTTAGAAAACTCGAAAAAATTTAGGAACCAAACGCACCCTAATTTTTTATAATACTATTTGCAACACATTTTTACTATGAACTTCTAAAAAATAGAGGAAAGTTTTATAGAAAAAAAAATATTCACTAGTAATGGCTCACATTAATAGTTGAAATCCATAACTAATGCTTGTTCATAAATGTTATTTAGGATTGATGATAGATAATATGTGTCCATGTATGTCTCATGGCACATGGTTTTAAATTAGCCGGTGAGATTTAAACCATGACCTCCCAGAAAGTTAAATGATCACATACCATTAGGTCAAATACCCTTTGGTTAAATTACCTTACTTATTTTTGCATTAGAGATAAAGAACTGATTGTGGAGATGACAGATTCACTGTTAATCCTCTTCCACATTTTCAAGTAGGTTAGAGTTCGTATCTTCTTGGACGAAAGATTAATGTAGCAAATTAGGTGTATCTACTTGTATATAGCTAGCGTGGATGAAAAGAAGGGAGTTGGAGAGGGTGTAGGTAGGACAAAAAGGAAGGTTAGAGAGTCTTTTTTTAAGAAGAAAACTCCAGTCAATATTATAAACGGAAAAAAAACTCCAAGAAGGTTAGAGAGTTGACAGATAAGTTACCAAATATCAATAATATAAAGGGTTTGATGTTAGGAGGAGAGAAGGTTAGAGAGTTGACAGATAAGTTACCAAATAGCAATAATATATAGAGGGTTTGATGTTAAGGGGAGAGGAGATGCAGGATTTTTTTATCAATGACAAGTTACCATCTATCAATGATATATGTGTATGTATATATATAGGGGTGGTATCCGTTGCAAACTAATCGATTTTTGCAAACTGTGCAAACTCGTAGTGAACACAATGATAAAACACCAATTGGATATTCAAAAATGTTGAAAGTGTTCACGAATGGTGAAAGTGTATTCATGAATGACGAAAGTATATTCATGAATGAGAAAGCTTGCCGGAAAACTCGCCGGAGAAGACGAAGTCGTCAGATAGTGTGTTCATGGCAGGAAATTAGTAAATATTAATTAAAAATGGTTAAATTATAAAATGATGATGATACTCTCAATGAATTAATAAACTATTAAAAAAATTAATAAAATATTAAAACAGTATTATCCACATGGCTTATTTCTATTGGATAATGGTGAGTTTACAAGTTTACAAATATTGAATAGTTTGCAATGTATACCACCCATATATATATATATATATATATATAGAGAGAGAGAGAGAGGAAAGTTCAAATGTGAACTCATTTTTGGTTGTGAACGTGAAGACGAATCTCAGCCACTTATCCGGTCAATAAAGGCGGCTTTGACCTGGTTCCCCTCCTTTAATAATCTCCAACTCCCATGAATCGCGTCAATCCTCCGTGATCGCGTCCACCATAACCGAAGATGTGTGGCTGAGATTCGTTCTCACATTCACAACTAAAATTGAGTTCACATTTGAACCTAACCCTATATATATATATATATATATATAGAGAGAGAGAGAGAGGGGGGGTTTGATGTTGCTTTTTCTTACTTTTTTATTTGTTTTATTGAATCTTTCTTTTGCATGTTGCTTGATATTAATATTCTTAGATCTGCTTGGTTTGTAGGATTTGATGGTTTTCATTACACTCACATGTTTGGTTTAAAGGAAACTATGGAATTGAAATCACACGAATTTAATGAAATCTCACAAATACTAAATTTAGAGTTCACATAGAGTCGTTGATATTTATGGGATTTTAGAGCATTTGTTCGTATTAATCTTTTAAATATGTTAAAAACATTTGTTTTGTAATAATCAATTAATAAAAGGTAATTTAATGATTTTTATACTATAAATAATGAAACTACATTCATTTCAAATCATATAAACAAAATATACCAAAGCTTATAAATCCTTCAATGAAATCAGAATCCTTAAAAAACATTATCTCAAACCAAACGTCCTCTTAATCATTTTACATACTTCTTTTTTTCTTTTCTTTTTTCCTTTACTTAATATTTAATAATTCTAGTGGTGACACAGTTTGACTATTAAAAAATATCTAAAGAAAAATTTATAAATATTATTATAGATCCGTTGATTGATTTCTTATCGCTGCATAGAAAATACCCATGTTCAAGTCATGTTTGGATATATTTTTGTAAAAAAGCATGAACATTTACCGTCTCCGTCATTAAATCTTACGCTAAAATTTCAATTTCTAAAACTATATGGTGATACCCAAGGAAATGATATGGTGGCACCTTAAAAAACGTAATTTTTTTCTCTAACGGCAGACCCTTGAAGCGGTGGCCCATGCCACCTTATACTTCTACGTACGTGTTTTGGTGAAAATCCATAATGTCGACTGGCCATCACACCATGTTATTATCTGTGAAAACGATATTCCCAACATACGATCATTTGTAAACACGACAATTGACTATTTGACTAATGACCACAATCGTTACTTTTTATTATTACTTGTAACTGAAGATTAATGACAAGATCTACCCATCAAGGCACATACTGTAATTGGTGATCAAGATTTGTGCACCTCGTAAAAAAGACCGTTCCTGACATTATCCCATTAAAGCAACGGTTACAAAGACAACAATATAAATATGAGAACAATCCATTCCAACAGACACCGAAAATTTCATATGCTCAAGTGCTCTTAAATAAAACCTTTGCTATTGGAATTTCTTATTCAATTTGTGATCAACGACTTACGTATTAACCATGTTCTGTAATAACTATAATAGTTATTAAAAATGACGTCTCATATTGACGTTGGTAGCGCATTACGATAACTACGATTGTCCGCATTTGTTACCCTCAACTGTGTTTTCCGTGTCCCCCAATTATCTGTGTCACTTACTTTTATCTTTACTTGTCTTTGAGAAATCTATTCTTTAGTTTATTACCTCATGATCCGACCTTAAATTGCTTTTGTGTATTTCTTGACATAAACAGCACGTCTGCCCCCGACTTGATTACATAACATTACATTATATGGGTTGGGTTCTGATGAAAAATGAAGTTATGATGAGAGAGTAATAAGGGATCTCCACCATTGCATCGATCATAATTGAAATCAACATTAATACACTGCACCAGATTAATTCTGTGATAAGCGCAATTCATGGGTGGTATGAGATTAAAAGTAATATAGGGTTCAGATTCTTTTTTACGTTTCTTATCTGAACTCTTATTCTCACACGATCATTCATATACATTATATACACATAACTTTAAGCGTGTTAATATGCATCATATATTCATATATATTATCAATTAAATTAATTTTAAAAAATTATCTAAAATAATGCCATACGACTACCATTCAAAATTTTCTAGAATGGGAAAAGAAATATGTTTAACCCAACCTTCACGCCAACGAATTTGATTTGTTGGAAGAAAAAAAATTAGAAAATATATAGATAATTGAACTTTATGATTAAACAAATCCCAACCAATCACTTATAAAAATTATACTTTCAATAATGATAATAATTACATTACTTATTATTAAATTATCAATAAATTATGTAATATAACTTGTTGATAATTACTGATACAAACGACATACTTTCTATTAAATTATTCTTATCTTGTTTTTGTTGTTCGTATATAACTATGATAATATAAGTATAAAAATAATAACTAAGTTATTCTTGCCGTCGAAGTCATGTTCCAATTTTATGCTTATATTCTCGTTGCATAATAATATACCTATTCTGATTACATTTTATACGATGCTTTTTATATTGGATCTGATTGTATTTTATACGATGCTTTTTATGTGCTTTGCTAGTTTATTGATTTTTGTTGATACACGTGATGAGATTAAATTGAGTAATGAACCGACGCTTTCAAGGAACAAAGGAATAACAAACACTAAGGTCTTGTTTGTTTTTTCATTTTAAGTTCTTAATCACCAATTATGTCTGATTCGTTTAGACGTTTCACAAACATTTCAGAATTGAAATCAGACTTCAGACTTCAGCACCTCTTAGAAAACAAACGCCACCTAAGAGTATCTATAGTGATGGAACCTCCGAGAACCTTATTTTTGCATATTTTTTTCCTCTACGATGGAGGTTTTTACAAAACTCATTTTCCTTATTTTTAATTTATAAAATGTAATTTTATTTTTAGATTATTATATAAATTTAATATATGTATTATGTATATATTGTAAAATTATAAAAAAATTCAAATAAAATTTATTAATTTTTATTTTTCTATATTGATTTTAATTTGTTAATTTATATATTTTGTTAACATATTTGAAAAACAATTAAAACATAAACATACTTTTATATTACAATTAAAAAAATTGCAAAATTACAAAAATATCAATGTTTTTAATCTCAATTTGACCAAATATGTTCAACCAAATCGAATTATAGTGAATAATATAATGAGATAACTAAATAAAAAACTTATATAAAATTTTACAAAAAACGAAAAATAAAACAAAATTAAAAATTTTATTTTGTAATAATTGTTTTATATTTTTTATATCAATTTTATCTTGTATGTTTTATCGATTTATTAAATAAAATGGTTAAGAAAAATAATGAAAATAATAACATAAATGAAAGTATGGAATAACCGGGTTTTTGTTTAAATACGTGGATTCTAATAAAGAATTGTTACTGAACAAAAAGTTGTGTCTCATAATAGAAATTTTTGTAAAAACCTCAAAAAGAACCTCATCAAAAACCCCATTACGATGGTTCAAAAAAAACCCCATTATGAGTGCTCTAAAAAACTTATAAAATTCAACAAACATTACTTATTGATAATATAATAAAAATAACGTAATTTATTATAAAAATATATTATATGTAATTTCGTTTGTGTGTGGTACATGTAGTGCAATATACATTAGTTTTGGATTTAATATTTATCATGTACCTAAATGCATTTATTATTATGTGTTAATTATTTTTATTAAATTTAACTCTGAAGCTTTAAAAGTTATACATATAAAGTAATAAGTTATAAAATTGAATTTGTTTATAAAAATTATAAAATTGAATTTTTAAAATATTTAAAAGAAGACCATTGAATAATGTTTATATTTGTATTTACATTAGTATAAATATATTTGCATGTGAATATACTGAAATTTTTGATCTTTTTTATATTGATATATGTATCAAACTAAATAAAGAAATTAAAATGTTTTTTTCTAATATAATTTTATTAACTAAAAACTTTATTATATTTAAAAATTTAAGCCAAATCTTTGATATTTATCTATTTTAGACATATAATTTAATATATTTGCATTAATATGCACAAAGTACTCTATAAGATTTTATCAAATATTTTATAATAAGTAAATTTAAAATAAAATTCGTACTCCTACCAAATAATGAAATAAACCTTTTATTTATTTATAATTTTAATATATGAACATAAAAAAAGGTTCATGTGACAATGTTATTCACTAAAATCTATTTTGTTAAAAACACGTTGTTAGATGCGGATTATGAACGCTTGAAAGAGGTATTTTATTCGATTTTCTCAAGCAGAATCTTTTGGGTATGAAAAATACACTTGTTGAGCTTTTATTAGCGTTTTAGGATATTAAAAAATGCGAAGGACATCGACCAAAAAAACATTTTAAAAAAATTATCTCAAAACCAACAACAAAAAAACGAAAAGTCATTCAAAATCAACAAAAAAATAACCTTAAAAGTCTCTCGAAAACAACAACAACCAAAAAAGTAGATCTAAGAATATCTCCAACAGTATTGCTAAAATAGAAAAAAAAATGGATTTTTCTTTTTAAAGTATTCTAACAACATTGTTATATTGTTTGTTATTTTAGAGATTTGGGAATAAATCTCTAAAATACCTAAACTAAGAGAAAAACATTATTTTACTATATACAACCAATCAAAATTATTGAAGTTAAATGTGTAAAAGAAAGAAATAATATTTTATTAAATGTGTTAAATATTTTTTTAATAATATAAGTAACGACGGATTATCTAAAATATAAAACATGTTGGAATTGGAGAAAAATATTTTTAGAGATTATGGTTTTCTATTTTCTATTTTAGAAATATTATAGAAATTTTGTTGAAGATGCTCTCAATCAACCAAGACACCTAAAAAAGATTCTTTAAAATCAATCAGAAAACTTAAAAGAACCCCTTCGGAACCGTGAAATTCAGTTAAAAACACATTAAATGACTTTACACATTTTTAATCACTTATTCCACAAAAATTCTGGATCCACCAATACAGTGTTTTACAAATCATTCAAAAATAGATTAACTTAAATTATATTTCAAATCAACCAATATATAAAATTAATTCAACACGTTTGATTATTGAACTCGTCAAAATCGAAAATTATTTTTTTCCAAAGTCAAAAATAAAGAAATATTTATATATAAAAAAAAGTCATCTTGCCACGTAAGCACATATCCAATCACAAACCCACTGTAAAAATTTATTTGGCGAGCAGATGAGAACATGTGATTCATACCCGATAATGGGCCAATAAAAAGTAGGCCCAATAGCATTTTGGTCACCATCAATGTGGGACCCAAACCATCTTAAATTGCAAGTTGCAACCACTCACCGTAATCTGGTCAGAATACACCATCCCACCACCGTCCACCGTCGCTATTTATGGCGGCCTACGTCGGAAAAGGCCACGTCATCCAAGATAAAAGGTCGTAATTACTTGAATTCAATGAATGATTCACGAACTTTCATTAAATTGTAATAACAACCCTTCATGTTTGTAGAATATTGAATGAGCCCCTTTTGTTTTAACTCTAAATTGTGTTTGATAAAAAAATATATGTTTATTTTGGTTTTTTAGAAATTATATTTGGAGTAGGTAAAATCTTATTGTAAAAAAAGGATTTTTAAAAGTAAATATAAGATTATCTAACTATTTGGGAAAAAAAAAACTGTTTGGAGAATATGAGGAGAGAGGGGTTTTCAATGTACATTTTGTTTGGTTTGGTTTGTTCATCAAGAAAATATATTTTTTAACATAATTAAAAACACAGATGAATTTAATCATGATTGGATGTATATTTTCATGATTATAATAATCAGACAATTATTTGATTAAAGTAAAAAAGAGCAGTTAAATAGTTATATATTTATTTCCAATGGGAAGGGTTCAAAC
Organism: Silybum marianum; assembly: GCA_036898165.1. Classification (NCBI taxonomy): domain Eukaryota; kingdom Viridiplantae; phylum Streptophyta; class Magnoliopsida; order Asterales; family Asteraceae; genus Silybum; species Silybum marianum. Next base: position 48,028,723 of record CM072530.1, on the reverse strand, counting down.
GAGAACCAATGTGATTTACGAGAACGCGAGAACAAGTTATACACCAAGTAGTGTGATTAAAACTAAAGTTAATGGATTTTTTTTTTTGATTTAAATTACCAAAAAAAAAAAAACGAACATCCAACATATTTAAGACGTGTAAGGGTGAAATTGGAAATTTAAGTGATAAATTCAAATAGCACAATCACAAACGCTTCGGTCATCGGGGAGTACGACACGAGAAAGAATATTGCACATGTAACTGATTCAAGGTTCACTTATCACATGTTTATCACTATTGAGAATGAACCGATCGTATTATGTAATCAATTAGGGTTCTATCACATAATTTCCTATTATTTATATGTTACTCTATCAGATGATTATCGGTTATTGTATGTAATCAGTTAGGATTGAATGACAATATATCATTTGATTATCACAACCACTTTAACGATTTCAAGTGATTAATCGCATAAGTAGATCACAGCCCCTTTTACTCGAATCCGATTATCACAAGCTCCTTTTACTGATTAATCCCACTAATTAATACAGTCGCTTTCACGGTTTCACAAGGTTTATCACATCGATTTCACAAGGTTTATCACATCGATTTCACAAGGTTTATCACACCGACTCATAAGGTTTATCACACCGGTTTTACAAGGTTTATCACACCCATTTCATAAGGTTTATCACACCGGTTTCACACGGTTTATCACACCGCTTCATAAGGTTTATCACACTCATTTCATAAGGTTTATCACACTCATTTCATAAGATTTATCACATAGATTTCACAAATTTATCATAGTAATTGACAGTAACTATCGTCATTAGCCTCTCTTATTATCATGTAAATCTTTATTCCGCAACTTACCTTTGCCATCTGTTTCGTATTTCGCATAAGTTGATCACAGCCCGTTTTACTCAAATCTGATTTCACACCGATTACTTGAATCCAATTATCATGGCCCCCTTTTACTAATTAATCACACTGATCAATACAGCAGCATTCACGGTTTCACAAGGTTTTTCACAATAATTACATAAGGTTTATCACACCGATTTCACAGGTTTATGATAGTAATTATCAGAATCGCTAGGTAGAAAACGATTAGGGATAAGTCGATTCAATGTGATACGTGCAATTATAGGATAATTACAATTAATTAAAACAAAATTAAAATTAAGAAAAACACCAAATTACATTGCTATCCTTATTGATTTATTGTAATTTATTATATTGGTAAAAAAGGTAAGAGGTCCACAACTGTTCTCGTAATCACAGGGGTTCTCGTTTGAACTCCTGCCTATTTCCAACGATCAACTTTTTTATAAAAATTCCTTACATACTTTTTCAAGCTTAATTATTTTAATCCGATTTAAACACTGTGAATCTTAAATTAACTTTACCGAATACTCTAAACCTGAATATCACAAGTCACAACTTCATATTTGTAATAATTAAAATCGAAAATACAGATCCAAACAGTATCCTTTTATTTTATCATCTAATTTATGTGAAAACCATAACTAAAGGTGGGTTTGGAAATTCATATAAAGATGAAGGGTAATTTGTGTAAATATGTGAAAACTTATAGATGAGACTTCCTATAGATACAAATCTATCTCTCTTTTCTAATCCCAATGAATTCATATGATGACTTCAAACTTCAAAATGCCACCGTCACACATGGAAACACGCACTTTGTTAGTTTCCCTTTTCCCTCTCTCTACTTCTCTTTAAAAAACGGTTACTGCTGCTTTCCATTCTTCAATTCATTATCATTATTATCCACTGCTTCTTTCCAATCTCTCCATTGAAATCCGCCATGGAAGCTGTTAACGGGAAGAAGCTTGATAAACGGCTTGTGAACCTCAAATGTTCCGTTCAGAATTACGATTGGGGTCGAATTGGGTACGATTCTTCGGTTGCGAGGTTGTTTGAGAGGAATTGTGGTGGTCAGATTGATGAAAACAAGCATTATGCTGAGTTTTGGATGGGGACTCATGTATCTGGACCGTCGTTTTTGATCCAGGAAGACGAAGGGATTGGGAATTTGAGTTTGAAGTCGTGGATTTTGCAAAACCCTAAGGTTTTGGGGGATGTTGTTGTTGAGAAGTGGGGGCGTGATGTTCCGTTTTTGCTGAAGGTAAAATTACGCTTTACTTTCTTTTTTTTTTGAATTTTTTTTGTTGAATCTGTGCTGTGCTGGTGATTGATATTCAATTACGTAGGGAACACGAAATTGTTAAGCGATTTCTTGTGTTTTGGGTTAATGGATTGCAATTAGGAGATTAGTATATGTATTTGTGCAATTACTACAGCGAATTACTCAGATTCTTCAAGAGGATATTTGCAATTATATCGATGGTATGATTTGAAGTTAATCCCTTTTCTTCTTTATTAAGTTTATTTAGAGCATCTTCAAAAAGAAGATTTTTAGCTATTTTAGTGGTAGCTATGGTATCCCTTGTTTGAAAGTTTGTTTAAAAAATTTGTTGGGATATTAAATATATTGAATATTTTAATAATATAATTATGATAGAATTGCTAAAACAGAGTATCTGTTGGAGTTGGATGTGATTTTTTTTAGATATTTTGACTTTTGATATGCTATTTAGAGAAATTTTAACATAGCTGTTAGAGATGCTCTTAAAACATCTCCAACAGCTATGTTAAAATAAAAGAAAAAGAAGGATTTTAGCAATTTTATTGCTGCAACAACTATGGTATTCTTTATGCTAAAATAGAGAAATGAGAAGAAAGAGAGAAAAAATCTATAAATTTAGAGAATCTTTAAATGGAGTGAGAAATGATTATTTTAATAGCTTCCCACCAACTAAATCCTTCTTTTTCTTGGGATATTAAATATATTGAACATTTTAATAATATACTTTATGTTAGAATTGGTAAAATAGAGTAGTTGGAGTTTGATGTAATTTTTTTTAGAGATTTTAACTTTTCGTATGCTATTTTAGAGAAATCTTAGCATAGTTGTTGGAGATGCTCTAACTTTTCGTATGCTATTTTAGAAAAAATCTTAGCATAGACGTTGGAGATGCTCTTACTCCAAGTTCTATGTAAATGGTAAAGTTTTATTTAAGTTTATATGTATATTATGTGTATATATATGGTTCGAAACAACGGCGGACCCTGGATTTTTGTGCACCTTTAAGGTGGATTAAAGGCTCGCAAAGTCGTCCTACGCGTTTTAGTCAAATTCCACCATCGGATTTTTTAAAAGTTTTTTGTATTTCAAGGAATTTTTTGTTTTTTGGTTGATTTCGATAAACTTTTTGTTTTTTGATTGATTTCAAGAGACTTTTTCGGGGTTTTGGTTGATTTCGAGGGACTTTTTTCAGTTGTTTGGTTGATGTTCCTTGTATTTTCTAATATCGTAGAGCACCCTTCAAAGTTTCACGGGTGCATCTTCCATACCATAAAAATCCACTTAACCAAATAAGTTTCACGGGTGCATGGGACCCGCTTGGGGCTTAATAGGTCCGTCCCTGGTCGGAAAAGAACTATGTTTAGTTTTGTGTAGAATCCAATGTTTCTTGTTGATCATAGTTTTTATAATTGATTTTATAGTGCAAATCGTTTATCATTATTGTTTGTTCTGCTCATTTAGTTATATTTTGATGATATTTTTAAATCAATGGTTATGTCTTCCTATTGTTACAACAGTTTTGTTTTATAAAAATACCTCTAAATCGGTCAGTTGATCAGTCCTTGACCAGTCACCGAGCCAAAATCACTCCTAAACGGGCTTGATAACCGACAGTGAAACCTTGCTTTTTTTGGACCCTTTCTTTACTAAAAATGGCAGAATACTGGTTTCGAATAATTTATAATTATTGATTACGTTAGTAGTTGATACGTGTAGAATACATTTTCCATATTTAGTTTGTTTATTTAATCTGATCTTTTGGTGCTATGTAAATGCAATCAACTTCAATCTGATGTTCTTTATAACAAAATTTTATTACTTCTGGTTGGTTTTCCATTAATGGATAAAGCTGTCTTTATGGATTAATCTGTCTGTATAGATTGTTTTTGTTTGGAAGGTTTTTTAATAGACAAAAGAAACGTGTTTTTAATTGGTTTGTAAAAAACTTGGCTTTCTGCAGAAAGCTCCCATGGAAGCTTACTGAATAAGCTGTTAGTCCCATTAAGCCGCTAACAATGTGTCTGTGTATCAGGTGCTTTCAGTTGGACGGTCATTGTCAATACAAGCCCATCCTGATAAGGACTTAGCAAGGCTTCTTCATAAATTGCAACCAGACGTATATAAAGATCCAAACCACAAGCCGGAAATGGCTTTGGCATTAACAGAGTTTGAGGCCTTATGTGGGTTTATTAGCTATGAGGTAAGTTTGTTTCAATATATATATATATATATATTCCTTTGATAATATTATTAAGCGAATAAGCTGATAGCCATTTCTCTGAATTGTTATATTTCTATATATAATTTTCTTTCTATGTGTTACAATGGTGATCATATTTGTTCATTTTGGGGGTCTTTTATTGGTACCATTTTGTCCTTTTTTTTAATCATATTTCATGGGGTACCTTCAATTATAAGAGTTCCATGATGATGATAATAATGGGTTTGCAATTATCATCTTTTACTGTCAGTAACACATGGTTGTACTCAGAAGAATTTATCTTTCTGTAGACCAAGTCTTGTGGCAATGGCATGTTAGTTACTATTTGTCATGCTGGTGTTTCTATCTTTAGTATTTGGTGAATAACTATGAAAATATCTTTATTTATATGCACTACTGGACCCCAACACACTACAATTGGTTTTTGTTGGATATATAATTTACCAAAATAGCCAATCTTTTTCAACCAACTTCACTTTTTAACCACTTTTTTAATTGAATTCCCATTTTAGCTCGAGTTTACTCAAATGTCTCTATTGTCAGATTAAAAAGAAGATTTTTTTTTCTTCTTATTTTACCAGAAATCAGTCTTTATGCAAATATACTGGATTTGTTTGGTTTATGTATGACGTGATTATAAATTACTCCTAGGAACTTGATGTTGTGCTTGAACATGTTCCCGAGATTAAGGAAGTGGTTGGCATTGCACGTGTAGACCAAGTCTTATTAACCGTCAACAATCATAATGGGGAGGTAAAAGAAGAGCGGGTTCTTCGCTCAATTTTCACTAAACTCATGTCAGTAGACAAGAAGGTGATTTCCAAATCGTTATCCAAACTGATTACTCGTCTAAATAGCGAAAAAGAGGTATTTTTCTTTCTTGTTGAAGGTCTTTCAGTTTCAGTATAAAGTGTGATTGGTTTAGTTTCGTATTACTTCATAAGTTGCTTTAATTTGGAAATGGTAAAAGAGTTCCATTCCCATCGATATGTTGAGATTTCAGTAATGGCCAATTAGACTGAATCAAACCATACATCATTAGGGTGCGTTTGGTATCCATACAGGCAGGACAGAACAATTATTCAGCGTTTGGTAAGAGTAGACATAACTGGACAAGACATAACAGATAAAATGACAATTTACCTCTAATGAATTGTTTATATCTTTTATATATTTTGATTAATTCATGTAATTTATTAAGTTATAATTAAATAAATATTTTTATAATATATCATTAGGAAGTTTTCGTCAAGAATATTAAAATGGCACCAAAATAAAAAGTTTAAATTTTTTAATATTTATTTTTCAGACAAGGCGGTTAACCGATAAGGAAGAGCTAGTGTTGAAGCTTGAGAAGCAATATCCGGATGACGTTGGGGTGCTAGCAGCCGTCCTCCTTAATCACGTGAAGCTTAATCCTGGTGAAGCTTTATATATAGCAGCAAACGAACCTCACGCATATCTTAATGGTGAGTGTATCGAGTGCATGGCCGCTTCAGACAACGTTGTGCGTGCTGGCCTCACTCCAAAGTATATCGATGTAGAAACCCTTTGTTCCATGCTCACATATAAGCAGGTATTCTACCATTTGTATACATATATATATATATGTAGGGACGGATTCAAATGAGAACTCAAATTTGGTTGTGAACGTGAGCATAAATGAGAGTGTGACATGTGTCATATTCGGTCTGTGTAGTGTTATTCAGTGAATGTAGTATTATTCGGTCTGGATAATACTGAATGTAGTATTATTCGGTCTGAATAATACCACATTCACTCTGAATATTTTTCTTCATTATTCAGTCTGAATATGACACGTGTCGCACTCTCGTTTGTCTTCATGTGCACAACCAAATTTGAGTTTTCATTTGAACTTTCCCATCTCTCTCTCTCTCTCTATGTATATATATATATATAACGAGCCCAGTATATCCCATCTGGAGAGTAATTTAATATGTTCACCCTGTTGTTATGTTTTTGATGTATTTAGGGGTTACCTGAAATCTTGAAAGGTGTTCCTTTGAATCCATATACGAGAAGATACACCCCGCCTTTTGAGGAATTCGAGGTTGACCGTTGTATGCTTGACCAAGGAGCGACGGTTGTTTTTCCTCCACTTCCGGGTCCTTCCATTTTCGTAGTTATATCTGGAGAAGGATCAATGCACACATTATCATCTGAACAAGATAATAATATAGTGTCAGAAGGAAGCGCCTTATTTGCACCCGCAGAGACCGAGGTCCGTATAACTACGGAATCAACATTGCATTTATATAGAGCCGGAGTGAACAACAAAGTGCTTATGAACCCTTGAAATCGCTCTATGAATTTTTCGTTATGTTGGTTGATCAAGAACGTGGAAACAACTGCTTTACTATCTGAGATAGAGATCAGGTAGGTATGTGTCGTTGTGTCTTGTGACAGTAATATATGCGTTTATAGTTATATATAAAGTACAATAATTACAAAATAAATAAGAGTTATATGGTTTATTCTTTTTGTACAATTCATTTACATATTGTTTTATTGGTTATTTCTATATAATAGATGTGAAGGAAAACATGTGGTTTGATAACATTTGATTAAATATGGTGATACCAAGTTATGGTTTTACATCTTACAAGTTTCTTAGAGCATCTTTTTTATTTTCTTTCTAAAGGGTATACTAGACATTTGCCTAGACTAATCCCTGATAAATTTAAGACTGCTAAAACATGCAGCCCTGGTATAATTCCCCAGCCACCACAAGTTGTTTGTGCCTGGATTCGAACCTGGGGTGATGACAAGCCTTAACCAGTACGTCACAGGTCTTGTGGTTAACATCTTTTTTATTTTAAGAGTAAATTACTTTTTTGTGCATTTGTTTGTTCATATTTTCATCCATGTGGGTTTTTGAAATTACTATTTTCATATCAATGATTTGTAATTTATTGTTATGTTTGTTCTTATAATTTATAATTTATCGAGTCTTTCGTCCCTATGGTTTACAGTTTATTACTATTTTAATCATTTTTACTTAAAAGCAGTACTTAGCTTTAGGGACGAAAATAGAAGTAAGGTAGAGGAGCATATAAGTCAGATTGCTTAATTAATGTATAGGACTTAAGATCAGGCTAGGAGGCACATAATTCATTAATCTACAAGAATGGTAGAAACCCATATGAGGTTGGAGCCACTTTTTGAGTTATCCATTTAGTCGAACCTTTACAAATTTCAATTTGTTCAATCTCTCTTGCCATTTCGAGTTTTCACTAACTTATTTTAACAAAACCATTGATATTCAATTTATCTTGGCCATTTCTTCTCTAATAAGGCCCTGAAAGTTGTATCTTATCGAGTGGACTTATCAGAATCATGCTTCAAAAAAAGTGTAGCAATGCATCATGAACCTGTATATACTATATGCTAATACACACCCAATTAATGTTTGGATTATAGAAATACCTCGAACAGTACCACAATATGTAAAAGTGCAACTTCAAAACCACATAGACAAAAACTGTAATTTCTAGCAAACCACAAGGACGAAAAATGTAATTTACTCTTTATTTAAGTTTCTGCAAACGGGAGGAAATAAGGTTTTTGGATTTTTAGGTTAAATTTTTCGGTCGAACATATTCTCTAAATCTTTTTCCTAGGAAAACTAAGATAACATTTCCGAAATAAAAAAAATCCCTAAAAAAAGATTATTCAGAGAGATGACGTTTTTATAACCAATAGTAAATCTTGATATTAAATGCTTAGAATAAAAATATTATTTTATTAAATATATTAAGTATTTTAATAATATAATTAATATTGTAATTTATAAAGCATCTTTAATATCTTCTCTATAATCTTTTACAAGTAAAGAACTAAAAAGACAAAATATTTTAAAAAATTTACATTTAAGAATAACAAACTAATTTTATTAACCACAAAATTTAGTGAGTGGCTCTAAATCTTTCTATGGATTGCTTTTTTCGCCTCTTTAGCCGTCAAAGTGCTTCTATTTTAAAAAATTTCAACATAACTATATTATTAAAATATTTTATAATTTTATTCATCCAATATATTTTAAAATAAAACTTTATATAAAAAATATTAAAATAATATCTCCCTAGCCATACTAGCGAGTTTTAGAGAAATTTTTTATATAAATTTTTTTCTATTTCAAGTAACATGATCAGAGCATCCACAATGCATAACCTACACAACAATTTGTTGATTTTGCCATGTCAACTTTTCACTAACTTATTTTTAACAAAACTTCATTCTTAAAAACCTTTCCCAATGCAATAATCTTTTGAAAAACTTTTTATCATTTAAAATTTAACATTCATCGTATATTTAAATTGTCTTATACAACAACTTTCTAAAAAACCATCGTAAATACATTGTATTTATTTTTTACACACATGTTATTATATGTTATTTGTTGGTTCATATTTTTTAGGTATTATATATATATATATAGAGAGAGAGAGAGAGAAGAAAGTTCAAATGTGAATTCAAATTTGGTTGTGAACGTAAGGACAAATGAGAGTGCGACACGTATATGAATATAGATTATTCAGAATGAATATACAAAGAAATATTCAGACTAAATAAACATTATTCAAACTGAATAAATATTATATTCAGTCTGAATATTTCTTTGTATATTCAGACCGAATAAATACTATATTCAGTCTGAATATTTATTTGAATGATGCACGTGTCGCACTCTCATTTGTTCTTACGTTCACAACCAAATTTGAGTTATCGTTTGAACCCGCCATTATATATATGTGTGTGTCATTTTGATCATCTTTTTTAATATTGTATTTTGTTATAAAATATACTTATTTAATGAACTAAATTAATTGAACAAAATATTTTAAGGATTAAAATGAAATTTACATTAGAAAAAGGAGTTAAAATGAAAAACATTAGAAAAGATGATACAATAAAAATTGAAGGGGTAAAATGAAAAATTATGAGGAAAGGGTGCATTCATCAACCAATTGTATTTGTCTAACATTTTTCAACAAAAGACCATTCACTTGAAAGGAAAAAACCTTTTACAATAGATAATTGTAATTTTTCTTAATTAACCTGGATATCCAACCCGTCATGCGAGCTGACTAGTTTCAGGACGACCATCTGCTTTGCAGGTTACCCGAAGTCACTGTATTTGAACCTCCGTGACCACAAAAGGTTTTTTGTTCATCTCTAGATTCGAACTTGGAGCCTCCAGGTACTTTCGATCTTTGGAACTAAAGCTCGAATCATTGGGACACCATCTTCATGATTAGCTACTTGTAAAGTTAAAAAGCTATAAAAAGCTTATGCACGGAGATGCTAAGTAATTTGTTGGAGCAATATAAAATGTTAAAACTTTATTTTTTCTATTAAAAAAATACGTTAGAGATGATATGATAGACAACGGTTAAATATTTAGAGTTCCATCAATCTTGACTTTCTAAACTTAAAAAGTCGGTCAAAGTTTGACATCTTGCGATTACTATATTTTGGGTTTGGGTTGGATTGACCAAACCAACTAACCATAGGACCACATATTAAAATTTTAATTACTTATTAATAATATTATTAACATATATGATTTGGTTTCATTAACATAACTGTTTTTCGTTTTAAGTAGATAAGTCGTTTCAAACCAACCAACTTGTCTCGGATTAGAATGAACCATTCACACCTCTAGTGTATTAGAGCATCTCCAACAAGATTTCTATAACTTTCTCTAAAATAGAGATTCAAAATCAGAAGTCTTTAAAAAAATATTACATTCAACTCCAACAACATCTCCATTTTGAAGATTACAATTCATTATATTATTAAAATATTCTATATTTCTAATAAAATATTATTTATCTTATCTAAATAATTAATTTCATTTTTCTTATTGGTGAAACGTAATACAAAATAATTTATCTCTCATGATAATCATTTTTTGAGATGTCTCAAAATTCTTCAAATTTGGAGATTTTTGTAATCTCTTTCATGCTTTATCCATTTTGGAGAAAGTTTTGGAGATGCTGTTGAAGCAAAAACAATGCTTAAAATCTCCAAAATCACTATTTTCTCCATTTTGAAGATGTTGTTGAAGACACTCTTAAAAACGTTTATGAAAACTTCACAATGTAAAAAATAGAATTTTCATATGACAGAATCCCTAAATCATTCTTAAAACGGAAAAAGAGGATGATAACAAAAAAATTATCGTATTGGAAGAAAACTGATTTTTTGTTTTGGAGGATTAGTATTAATTGTGTCCGGGCAAAATGTAGCAAAAAATTTACAATTAGTTTCCATTTAGTATGAGGTTATATTTTTTTTCCAACGTGAGAATATTCAGTTCTTCATATTTGCTATTTGTATTCATCAATAACCAATTGATCTTGTAACCATTAATGATGTGAATGACAGATTATAAAATTATATTGTATTTATTGTTTACATGAAAACTTCCACATCAAAATCACAGATGTCACATATCCCAAAAACATGCTTATAGAGCAAAATGAGTACATAGTATAAAGAATTAAACGTTCGTCACGTTAACTGAAAGATAAAAATCATCATCACAAAAACTTTGGTGTACGACACTACTTTAGTGGGAGAAGGTGGAGGCGTTTTTGATGAAGAGCAACTGATATCAAGAGAACTCAAGATATGGGTTTTAAATGAAGCCAAGACCTACTTCTATTTCCAGATCGGGATTTGGGTTAAAATGAAATTTAGACACACTCCTGTTTCCCTCTCATAATCATAATTGAGACATGAATTTTTACTTGTTTGAATTTGATTTAAACTTGAGTTTATTTATTTATATGAGTTTCCTATTACAACTTTTTAATGAATTTACATGAATTTATTCATGTTCTTGATGTTATGGAAGTTTTTTAGGGTTGTAATTGATGTTCATGGTAGATGTCGATGATGCTTATCTTCTTGTCTTTTAATCTTCATATGAAAATAAAAAGGAAAATAAAAGGAAGAAAAAGGAAAAATAAACATAAAATTAAAAAGTTAGAGGAATAGGTAAAATGACGTAATTACCCCTCATATGAGAGGCACGTATGCTACTTAACACAGCCAAGAGGGACGACGTTAAGAGGAATATTAGAGGCCGTTTACATGCTTATCCGATAAGTGCTTACGGGGCCACTTACCTTTCCAGATAAACATGGAAGTGATCATGAACTTTACCCGGTAAGACCAATAGCAAGGACGAGTGTTACCCGGTACGTGAGAGTAACAACCCTTAACCGGTTACCAGCTAAATTGTTGGATATAATGTCATTTTACCCGATAAGATAAGTAAGAGTTAAAACCCTACCGGTAATCGTTGGGTTAGCGTTTGAGTAAACGTCTTCTTAGTCATAAGTCATAACAAACTCCATACCACCGATCTCTGTAATTTATACAGGACAAATGTTAAAACAGAAAGGACCAAACATGTAATTTACTCAAACAAGAAATTTTAGGCTTATAAAATAATCAACCCAGAGGCCCAGCCCAAGCCCAAGCCCAAGCCCAAATTAGACCTAAAGTGAAATAACATCATAACAGAGTTAGGGTTTTCATTTCTCTCAGCCGATTTCTAGCGTCAGAGCTCCATCCAATCTGCCGGAAAATTTCATCGTAGGTACGTTTTCTTCCCTTTATCTTCTCAAAACCAAAACCTTTTGATCTTGTTTGCATAATATTGTACGTTTTTCTGCTGATTTTGGATGTAGTGATAACAGTTATGTTGAATAAAGGTGTTTTTTTACTGATTTATGTATATGTTCTAGAGAAACTTTGAGTTATTTATGGTTGGAAATTGTCAGTGTTTCATAGTCGTATACTTTGATATCATTGTACTTGATGATATTTGATTTGTTTTTGTTGTTGTGATTTCGATGGCAATGTATAGTTCTTATTTTAAATTAGTTTTATTGCATTTACCATACTGGTTGAAACTTTTGTGGTGAAATCGTATGTTAATTCGCAATTTCTCAATTCCGTATTTCGATCACAAGTTTCGGTGTGTCACATTGTGTGTATTAAACTAATTTTTGGATCAAAATTTTGTTCAACGAAGTATTTATTTGCCAAAAAGAACTTTTTCAGATGAACTAAATAGTGAGACAAATGGAAATGTTGCAATTTGATGAGATTGAGGTAGAATCATTTATCACAGACTGATAATTTAGGCAAGTTTTTTTATAATCGTTATGAACAAGATTATATCATTACTAATAATTTGGTTTAAAGATTTTTTTAAAGTACAAGAGATTATAGCCAGATTGAAGTTTTACATTAATGTTATATATGCTTATAATTTACTTGTTTGATTTTCTTTTTGATTGGTTAGATCTCTCAAAATGTATACTTCAAGGAAGAAAATCCAGAAGGACAAGGATGTTGAACCCACTGAATTTGAAGAGTCTGTTGCTCAGGTAATTTGTACTTTTATTATTTTGACAAAAATATGTTCTCTTATCTTATTGGTTCAGCTCTTTATGGTTTTCTGATCTTTTAAATTTGTTCATCTAGGCATTGTTCGATTTGGAGAATGCAAACCAGGACCTTAAGAGTGACTTGAAGGATCTTTACATTAATAGTGCCACGTAAGGGTGCTTCTAATACGTTATAATACGTGTTCGATAAATGATTGTGATGATGACATATTTTGTGCTCTTTTTTGTAGCCAAATTGATATCTCTGGAAATCGAAAGGCTGTAGTGATCCATGTTCCATACAGATTGAGGAAAGCTTTCCGCAAGATTCATCTTAAGCTTGTTAGAGAGCTTGAAAAGAAGTTTAGTGGAAAGGTAACTTTTCTGTCACTTGAGTTTAATCTACAAATGTGTATGTTAGTTATAGTTCTTAAAATTACTATGCAGTTGATTCTTTTTTAGTTTTCTGTCTTATAACTGTTTTATGGTGACTATTTGTGATTAATGTGGAAAAAGATGTTTCACAAGATCTAGATTTATATATTTTCTCCCCTATATATGCTAAACGTAAGCACTTACCGACAATAGTTACCACCATCACTTACCTTATTGGGTAACATTTACGGCCATCAAAATGGATTGTTTTACCCGGTAAGCGCTTATCGGGGAAGAGTCTTCTCTCTCACTTACCCAATAAGATTATCGGTTCTTGCTATGCCTTTTAGCGGGTAAGATTCTTAATCCTTGCCATACCCATTTGCCAAGGCAAGTGACACCTGGTAAGTGCTTATCCAATAAGCATTTGGTAAGCGACCCCCAAAATTAGTGGAAAATAAGATTGTGGCTCAGAAGCTCTCACCTAGGCCCATTTTGTTAATGGGTATATATTTCACATATTTGGCTTATACCGACTTTCTTTATTTATTCTCTTTCTTTATTTCTTGTAAATCAAATGAATTGACCCAAATTTTCATCTTTGTTTGTTCTCAGTATTCAATTACGTTTTGAGGCTTTCCATCTAGTTATATATATATATATTTGTTATAAATTTTGGGTTTGTTGTCGGGTGGCAGGATGTGGTTCTGATTGCAACCAGAAGGATGGTGCCGCCACCAAAGAAAGGTTCAGCCGCCACCAGACCTCGATCTCGTACTCTAACTGCTGTTCATGATGCAATGCTCGAGGATATCGTGCATCCTGCTGAGATTGTAGGAAAACGCATCAGATACAGAATCGATGGCTCCAAAATCATCAAGGTAAATTTCTACCAATTTTGCACAACCCAATTTCATTTTCTGAAAACGATTTTATCTCTCATTTATACATTTTTTGTATATATTTGTTACAGATTTACTTGGACCCGAAGGCAAGAAACGACACGGAATATAAGCTAGAGACTTATGCTGGGGTTTACAGGAAGCTTTGCGGCAAGGATGTTGTCTTTGAGTACCCGATAACCGAGGCTTAAACGACATATGGTGTGAGGAATTTATCATTTGGTTTTGGTTGTTTCATTTTTGGTGTCATTTTTATATGTGTAACTTTATGGTGCATCTGAAATTTGACCTTAATAGATTCAGATCATCTTTCTTAATTTTCTTTGTAGGAAAAACCAAGAATGTTGATTCAAAGTTTTATATCTAGTTTGCCTTTGAGTTTTTGCTTTTTAATACTTGCATCCAATTTATTTGGAAAAAGGGAAATAATTTTTTTAATTTCACAAGAATTTTTGAAATTAAATGTTTATGGACGGTAGAAATTATATTTTGTAGGGAAAATTTCATCTACGTCCTTAAAAACTTTGTATATTACGTGTATATCCTTGTAAACTTTGAAACTACATACATATCCTTCTAAACCTCCAATATTCACATATATGTCATTCCCCCTAATTTAATTATTATTAAACATATAAAAAATACAAATAATCATCTTTAAATTAAAGTTATTTACTAAATTACTATTATAACCTTCTAATATCCCTTCCCAAACGGCTACAATCTTTCCCAAAATCAAAATCGATCGTCTACCTCCCAAAATCAAATGCGATCGTTATCCCAAAATCAAATGTAGTTGTTTCCCAAAATCTTTATGCAATCGTATGCGGCTCCTTACATAACAAAGGATCGAATAATTCATCCCAAAATAATTCATCCTTTCCCTCTGTTAAAGAAGACATGCATGACACATTCAGATGGTAGAAACTGAATGAAGCTGATAAAGATTTTTGCATACTCGCAGAATAAGAGAGAAAATTAGGCAATTCATAGTTTGACCAAAGAATAAGAATAGTAAAAAACCTTCGTCGCTACTATTCTTATTCTTTGGTAGTAGAGACGAAAGGTTTTTGGGAAGGATTGCAGCAGTTTGGGAAGGGATATTAGAAGGTTATAATAGTAACTTAGTAAATAAATTTAATTTAAAGATAATTATTTGTATTTTTTATATCTTTAATAATAATTAAATTAGGGGGAATGACATATATGTGAGTTTTGAAGGTTTAGAATGATATGTATGTAGTTTCAAAGTTTACAAGGATATACATGTAATATACAAAGTTTTTAAGGACGTAGATGAAACTTTCCCTATTTTTGTAAAATGTTTTGAATATTTTAAATATCTCACATTGAGGAGTTGGATTTTAATGTTTCAAATTTTTTGTTTTGAAGAAATTTTAGGAAATATATTAAAGATGCTTTAATGTGTTACAGGTTGCAGTTTTTGTTTATCAAAGATTTGTCGTGGATTAAAGAGTATTAGGCCTTGTTTGTTTTAAAAAGAATCCTCTTAATAGTCTCTTATGGCTGATTCATTAAGTTGAACCATTCAGACTTTTTTTTTTCTAATTATTCAGATGTCTTATTGTCTTTTTATTTATTAAGAGGTAAACAAACCTCTTATTATCCTCAGCTCCTATTTCTCAATCAATTAAATCTTAATCGATCCTTTCTATCGATCAATCCATAGATTTCAACACAATCTTAATTGTTCGGTAAGAGTTCACATAAATACATCATATATTTTTTAGCACATTAAAAAGTCTCATCTTTCTAATGATTATAAGTAGCTTTCTATGGGTTAAAAAGATATAAGTAACCAGTTTTTAAAAGCTCAATAATCAATTAAAATAAGGAAGTTGAATGATTTTATATTAAAAAATTCCATTAAGCTTTTCTAAACCTTTCATTAGAGATTTGAACCACTAAAATTGTTATAATAAAATATTAATGGGGTGTACATGTTATATTGGAATAGTTGTAGGTGTATGTCTTCAAATATCTAAATGTTCAAGGGCTTCATTTAAAAAAATAACTCTCAAATCTCCATTTTCAAGTGATAAAATGTACCAAAAAAGGTCTTCCTTCCTTCAAAGCACAACAATAACAATGGCAATGGCTGCTTACGTTCTTGCAAGCATGCCCACTACCAGAATTACCAAAATGCCACAAACTGTTATCAACAAAATGAGTGTACCATACAAGGTGAAGCAAGGGCAATCTCGTATTTTCCACCAGCTCCCTTCTGGTCTGAACATGGAGGTTATCTACCAAAAGGGTAAAAATCGAGATGAGAAAATAGAGAAATTGGCTCCATTAGTGTTCGTTCATGGAAGCTTTCATGCAGCTTGGTGTTGGGCTGAACACTGGTTGCCTTTCTTCTCACAAAATGGGTTCGATTCCTATGCCCTAAGTCTCTTGGGTCAGGTTCAATTCTCGATTCATATATATCTTATTTCGATTTTATGCGTAATCGATATCGTATATGTATATGTGAAAATCTGAAAGATCCATTGGCTCAAATGTTTCACCAATCGAAATCGAAATGAGATTAGGGAAACAAGAACCCTAAAATCAGTAAACCATCGCATATTTATTCTCATTTTATTAGTCACAATTTGGAACATGGTCAGGGTGAAAGCGATGATCCAGCTGGTTCAGTGGCAGGTTCTCTTCAGGTACCTTTTATCTATTAATTCCAATTTTATGCCAAATCAAACCAGTATAAATCAAGCCAACCAACATGTGTACCAATAGTACCAATTAGATTGGGAAAATTGACATAAATAGCCGTTCTTCATGGTATTTTTCCATTTTTAGATAATTTTCCTGGAATAGCCAAAGTTTAAGCCGACTTTACGCAGAAAGTCTACTTTTTGCGTAAAGATCATTTTCTTTCAAAAGTGTAATTTCTTTACGCAGCGTAAACTTTTTTAAAAGAATCACACTTTTGAAGGAAAATGACTTTCTGCGTAAAGTCTCTGCTTAAACTTTAACTTTGGTTATTTTAGGAAACTCATCTAAAAAATGACTAAAAAGTGAAAAACACAATGACGAATGGCTATTTATGTCAATTTCTCATTAAATTGATACCAATTATAGTCGGTTGGTAGTATTGTACCAAGTATGCAAACTTGGTTGGCATATAGTACTAGAAACATATATTTAAGCTAACTTATCTTAAAGTTAATTAATTAATATAATTCATGTATTTGATATATCTACTTCAAATTGTGCAATAGACACATGCAGCAGATATTGCTGATTTCATTAAGAAACAAACCACATTATCACCCGTCTTAATTGGACACTCGTTTGGAGGGCTCATCGTTCAGTACTACATCGCAAATCTTCAACAAGATTCAAGCGGAAGTAAGTTAAAACGCATCATACGTTTAGATTTTGAGATTTCTTCACTCGGGGTTGATGTTCTTTAAAAAAAGCACACAGTTTTAGATACGTGTAATTGTTACAGTTTTTAATTAACTATATAACAATTTTACCCTTAAATAAACAATAACAGAGGGAATAATGAATTTCTCTATCTAAAAATAATTAATATTTAATACGGGAAATATGCATGCAGAAGTTTCCGGAGCTGTGCTTTTATGCTCTGTGCCGCCTACTGGGAATAGGTTCTGTTCACCATTTTTTTATCGTCTTTTTGTTGTTGACAAATGAGACGGCTAACGAGTTACGATTTCTTGGTCAGTGGTTTAGTATGGCGGTATCTTTTTTCGAAACCCGTTGCTGCCTTTAAGGTAACAACTGCATGCATGCCCTTTTCGTAAATTACTAAACTACCCCTATCAAGTTAAAACAGTATAAACAAAATGGAAACCTTATGGTGCGTTTAGTTACAGAAAAATTTCCTGATTTCTATGAAAATTTTCTAGAGAAAATGAAAGTTTGGAATACGTGTTTAGTTCGTTCGGTTTTCAAAAAATTTCCAAGAAAATGAAAATGAAAATTCTCATTTTCTAAAATTACATTGAATTTAGAAAACTACTTTTACCACTTTTCCAATTTTTTGTTTTCTAAAAACTTTTCCACATTCACACATACACACTTTCACACACATTCACACACACACACACACACTTCCTAATTTGAAAAAAAAATGGAAAATGAAAAATGAAAAGTGGTAGAAAATGCACAACCAAACGCCTTTTCTAATTTTCTAAAAATGAAAAATGAAAACTCCACCATTTGAACTAAACGCGTTTTCTAAAATTTTCATAGAAAACTGAGAATGAAAACTCAACTCCATTTTCTGAAAACGTTTTCTTGGAAAATGAAAACAGTTTTTCGCTAACTAAACGCACCCTTAGCTTTTGGAAATATATTTTCTTGTGGTTATTTCAACCAAGATCGTTTTTTCAGGTTACTATGAGCTTAGCAGCCAAAGGGTTTCAGACATCGTTACCCCTTTGCAAAGAAACATTTTTCTCCAAGGAAATGGATGATCATCTTGTCCTGCGGTTTGTGTCTTTGTGTCACGTTCGTAATTACTTTGGAATTTATTGAAAAATAGATTTCGATTTCGTGTTATATAAAAATCATGGTATTATTTGAACAGTTTTTCGTTACTTTTTCAGTTATCAAGAACTTATGAAAGAAAGTTCAAGAATGCCGTTGTTTGATCTAAAAAAGCTTAATGCTTCACTTCCGGTTGCATCGGTGCCAAGCTCCTCTACCCAAGTTCTCGTCATGGGTGCAGCCGACGACTTCATCGTGGTAAATTAAATATTACGTTAGTTTATAATTTATGAGGGAGGTTCACGGGAATAAAAAAAAGAGAAAACTGAAGAACGCTCTAGGAGCCCTCCATCTAGACAGTATAAATGCATACGAACGATTGAAGCTGTTCTTTTTTTCTATGCACAAATGCATGTTACAAATTACCACTATGCATTTGTGCATACCGTCCGGATGGAGGGCTCACAGGGTGTTCTTCACTTGTATCTTTTTTTTTTTGATGTTTTCCCCTGAACTTGACTCTATAATTTATTTTGCGTTTGATATAGGACTGGATTAGAATTGTGAAAGATTTTAGGGTTTTAATTTGACATTGGTAGTTTAGTAATTTACCCATCTCCCTGTTTTTGTTCCACCTATTTTGGTGGTTTTCTCCCACTCGGTACTATTCTGGTCCTGCCAAATGTTGGACAACAAGTTTTTGTACTGTTATTGTCTTATCTACCAAACGCACCCATCCATTATAGTTTGTGGGTCCCACTTTCGTTTTTGATCCAAATTGACACAAATGACCAAAATACACATTTGATTTATCCTCCTAACCATTTCTCTCATTTTTACCCAAATGTCACCGGGTCCATAAGTATTGCGGACCCTCCAAAACGACGTCGTTTTTGGCCAGCTCCGCAAGTCAGATCCGTAATAGTTATGGACCCGACCCAAAACCTAGTTTCACTTCGTTTTTACATTTGGCTATATATATATATATATATAGAGGGAGGTTATATATATATATATATATATATATATATAGAAGGAGGTTCAGGAGAAAACGCTAAATAAAGAGAGAACTGAATAACACCCTGGGAGGCCGCCATCTGGTAACATGCATTTGTGCATATGCACTAATGCATATTTATACATTGATGCGTAGAAAAAAGCTCCAATCGCTTATATGCATTTGTGCACATGCACTAATGCATTTTTATGCATTGATGCATAGAAAAAAAATACCGTCCAAATGGCGGACTCTCAGTGTGTTCTTCAGTTTTCTCTTTTTTTAGCGTTTTCTCGTGAACCTCCCTCTATATATTTCTCACAAGGTGAAACAAACATATGTGCAATAATATCTTAAATCATAGTATTTGATGAAAAAAAATCATGAAAAAAATTATTTTTTATACTGATTTGTCAAAGTTTCTATAGTTTCTACCCTTCGTCTAGTTTCTAAATGAACCAACATCTATCTATATATATATATATGTATATATGTATGTGTGTGGAACCGGGTTTTGGGTTGGCTTACGGAGTTGGCCAAAAACAACGTCGTTTTAGGGGGTCCACAATACTTATGGACCTGAGTTACGGACCCAGTGACATTTGTTGTAAAATTGGGAGAAAAATGGTTAAAGGGATAAATCAAAAGTGTACTTTGGCCATTTGAGTCAATTTCCCTATAAATATAACGTTAAACATTGAAAGAAAGTTTCCTATGACCATACATCCTTAACTTGATGCTATACATGTGTGTGCGCATCTATTTGAATTTTTTATAGGATGCAAAAGGACTCGAGGAGACAGGAAGTTTCTATGGGGTGCGCCCCGTGTGTGTCGAAGGGGTCGCACATGACATGATGTTGGATTCTTCGTGGGAAAAAGGCGCAGAACGGATTTTATCGTGGATAAAAAGTGTTGATAGAAATGATTTAGAATGAATCTTCTCTCTTGAGAACCATCAAGTCAACTTCATATGATCAAAGCAACAATACGGCCCGTTAAGACCTGGCCCGGCCCGCTAGACAAACGGGATTCGATAACAATTCTTGATCAAAGGGTTGGGAACAAACTTGTCCGTTAAGATTAATGGGCGTACACGAGCAATGTAGAAAAAGATCAGATGGACCCATCTAACTCATTTATATTTTTATTATTAATTAAACATTGTAAAATATTTTCTAGGCCCGTTAGCCCATGTGCAAGCCATTTGTTTCACGTAAGTTGTACTTTTTTTTAAGATAAAATTGGGTGTAATAATTTTAACTATTAATTGAATGATCACCAAAATAAGCTATTAAAACACATTTTACATCAACATTAGGGTCTGTTTAGTAGCTTGATTAGCTTAATGGAATTAACGACTTATTCAGCCAGTTATACTACATGACTGTTTGGCAGGCAGTGGCTTAAAAATATAGAAATCAATTTATTCAGTAATCTTACAGGGCCAACTTTTTATAAAAAGTAAAAAAAAATTCAAACATTTCTCTCGCAACTAAAAAAAACACATTCTTTTTATCTATTAAAAAAACTATCCCAAACAAAAAAAAAAATTCAATGTATTCAGACAATTTTATTCATATTACACGGGGATTAATAGAAAACAAATGATTATATTATAAGGGGTAGATTCAAATGAGAATTTAAATTTGGTTGTGAATGTGAGGAAAAATATGCAGACTGAATAATCAAAGAAATATTCAGACTCTAGTATTTATTCAGTCTGAATAAGAATAAACATTATTCAGACTGAATAAATACTATATTCGATCCGAATATTTTTCTTTGATTATTCAGTCTAAATAGTCTATATTCAGACACGTGTCACGTTCTCATTTATCCTCGTATTCAGAGCCAAATTGGAGTTCTCATTTGATCTTTCCTCTATATCTATGATCCATATATATTATATTGTGTTTTCAATTTCATAATAAACCCCGTTACATTATCACGTGTAACCCAAGTGGGTCAGGAATGATGGTATTTGTCAAAAAAACGACCATATCCATGGATCGTGTTACAGACCCGAACCCAATTTGGAGAGAGGAGTGTTTCCCTTCTTCTCTAGATTCATCAATTTCCTTTTCAAAATTTATGCAAACTGCTTTGCTACTAATTAATTTTCATTTTCTTGTATAAAAACTAACTAGATTCACTGCTTTATCAGCTCTCCAATCCAATCCAATCCAATCCAATCCTTCTCGCCAACCAATTTTTACTCTTCAACATGATGTCCGCAAATCATATTCCCGATGACCGAGGTTCTTCTAATACCAATCTCAGGTAATTTTTGATTTTTTTGATTATGTTTCACTTAATTTACTCAATTCAATTTGCCCCTATGAACCTTAACCCTAATAACTTTGTGGAAATGGTAATGGAAATATTCGAGTATTGTTTTGATTTCGAGGTTTTACAAGTCAAATACTTCCAATCTTTCTCTTGATCTATGTGTTGAATTGAATTGGTCCGATTTTGCATACATTCATTGTTATTTAAATAACCTGAAACTAGTGTTTTGAAGCGTATTGTGTTCACTGAATGGGAAGGATCTTGTCTGGTCTGATGTCTAAAGTTTGCCAGTCTTGCATCCTTTTAGTAATTAAACGAATGCACCACATTAGAAGCTGAACTACTATAAAACTGTATTAAGGGGAAAACGCCATGAAAAAGAAACTGAAGAACACCCTTAGAGGCCTCCATCTCGACGGTAAGTACAAATGCATACCGGTAATTTGTAACATGCACTAGTGCATAGAAAAAAGAACAGTTTCAATCACTTGTATGCATTTGTGCATACCGTCCGTCCTCCAAGGGTGTTCTTAGTTTTCTTTTTTTTAGCGTTTTCCCCCAAACCCCCCCTCTCTCTCTCTATATATATATATATACGTATATATGTATATATATATATATATATATATATAAAGGAAAGTTCAAATGCAAACTCAAATTTGGTTGTGAAAGTGAGAACAAATGAGAGCGCGACACGTGACTGAATGCAGATTTTTCAGATTGAATAATTAAAGAAATATTCAGATTGAATAAAAATGAATATAGTGTTTATTCATTCTGAATAATGCTTATTCAGAGGCATTATTCAGACTGAATAAACACTATATTCAGTTTTATTCAATCTGAATATTTCTTTAATTATTCGACACGTGTCGCGCTCTCATTTATCCTCACGTTCACAACCAAATTTGAGTTCTCATTTGAACCCGCCCCTATATATATATAGGGAGGATCAGAAGAGAAGTTGATCAACTTGCAAGAAGGTGAGAAGTTCCAAGATGATATATTATTACTTGTGATATGAACTGGTTGGTATTCATCATCTCTAGATATAGATCACCATATCTCACTATGTATAGATAGAGCACCTGTGTTTATAACATTTTTTATTTGTATATTTCTCTACTAATCATTCTAGTGTTAGTGTAATTCTGTTTGCAATAGGGGTCGTTTGCGCTTTTAAACTTTAAGAAAAGGAATTGCTTTAAATTAAGTGTCACATTGTATTTTCATATGAAAACTGCATCACTACTAAAAATATATATGTATATATATAAGGTCAGGTTCAGGGGAGACTTCAAAAAAAGAGAAAGCTGGGACGGTATGCACAAATGCATACTGGTAATTTGTAACATGCATTAGTGCATAACATGCACTAATGCATAGGAAAAAAACACTTCAATCGCTTGTATGCATTTGTCCATACCGTCCAGACGGAGGGCTTGCTCTCAGGGTGTTATTCAGTTTTTGTTTTTTTTGAGGTTTTCTCCTGAACCTCCCTCTCTCTATGTGTGTGTGTGTGTGTATATATATATAGCTCATGCTAAATGACAGCCTTTTATTTTATTGGTTAAATGATAAACTTGTTCTAATGCAGGCACACACCGTTGCAAATAATCCATGTCATTGGAAGCTTCTTGAGGATATGGTCTGTGTACTCCATGTACAGCTATTTGTCACATACAGGAGCTTCTGTTGTGCTTTTTATCTTCAGCTGTCTTGTTCCATCATCTGTTATTTTTCTGGTTCTGCAAAGGCCTTGGAAAGGCAGACCACTTACTAATACACAGGTCCAATTAAGACACTCGTTTTTGTAATTAATATACTTTTAATCTCTAAGGGCACATTCACATATTTCTTGCATAAAAGTAAAATCTTTGTCTTCAGGTTGTGCCTTCGGTTATAAATGGCGCTCTAACAGCTTTATATTTCATCTTATGGGGGATAGGCCTCAAATCCTGTGGTCCTGTGAGGTAAGCTTCTGCTGATTGATTAAGATAATGTTGATGATCATATATACCCGTTACCATTATTCTAACATTAATGATTTGATTGATGTCTACTTCCTAAACAAACATATAGTTTGAAGTATAGTTTATAGTTTAAGTGCTGTATGGATATAGATGTCTGTCTGGACTAATCTGTCTGTATAGATTGAAATGTTTTTGTTTGGGAGGATTTTTTTCATAGATGAAAGAAGTTTCTTTTTTTATTGGGAGGAGCAGGTTCGGAAAAAACTTGGCTTTTTTCTTAAAGCTCCCCCCTAGAAGCTTACTAATACTAAATAAGCCACTTTCTATATCATTAACCCACTACCAAACAATCACGTATAGCTGAACGAATAAGTTGTTAGTCCCATTAAGCTCATTAAGCTGCTACAAACTGGCCCCTGCTCTAACTCACTTGGGATGTTTCATACATGAAAAAGTTATCCTACGTTTATTTTATTTTTGGTTTTTATGTTGTGGGGATTATGTTAAGAACCAACTTAACAAAGTGAAGCAAACACAATTCTAGAAAGGAAATGTTTGACCAAATTGTATTTAATGTAATTTCAGGGCTGTTTTGGCGGAGTATTCAGGTGCTGTTCTTGGAGTTGTTTCTGCGGTATTGTATGGAAGGAGAGGTAACATATGGAAAAAGGTAAAATGTTCGTTGTGCTTAGATTAATTTTATATGTTTGTGTTGTTCTTTCTATGATTTCTACTTACCAAATAGTTCAGTAAATATGATATGGTTGTGCTAAACATATTTGATGCATGTAAAATTTTAACTCAAGGTAGCACTTGATAGTAGAACAATTGAGCTTATTGGAAAAGCCCCATTTAGTTAGCTATAAGCTAACTTTTGGAAAAGCTACTTAAAGTATCACGTCAATTAGCTTAATGGGTATTTTTCCACTTTTTTTTCCTTCTAATTGTGTCGCTTGTATTTTTCCAATTAATTTAACATGTTCTTTTAGGTCATTTTACATTGTCATCTAGTTTATCTGCTAGTTTTTACCAAACATATGCCTAGACTAATCCTTGCAAATTATGACCGCAAGTAATCAACCCTGATAAACTCAGAGGCCACAATTGTTGTGTACACCTGGAATAGAACCCTGGACAGATGGGATATTCCACCATATTCCCCGGGGCCTCGACCACTATGCCACAATCGTTTTGATCACATAAACTTCTCATGCTTAACATAGCCTTGATGGGGTCAAACTGATATATAAACTTCTCATATTATCTTTTTGCTACTCATTTCATTTATTTTCCTTTTTGCTGATTAGGTGGGCGGACTTGTTGCAATGTTAGCATCTTTCTACTTCTTATCTCAAGGATGGGCCACCGCTACATATTCTCCATTTAATATCCTCTAACGAATTTTAATTTGATTTTGTTTTTAATTAGTATTATAAGCTTTTTAAATGAGCAATTTTTGGTTACATTCGTTTCATTTCACCCTGTCTGTCTCCCTACAGAACCACCCAGAACTTATTTGACATCCTTTGGCTAACAAAACCATTCCTTATAAAGGAAAGGAAACCGAAGGAAAATAATGATAAATTTCCTCCCAAAACTTTCCTTCCAAATCTGGGAGGAAAAGAAAGAAGTTAAAACCCTTTAAAATGATTATTAAAATAACAAAACTACCCAACCTTTCATTATAAAGGATATATTTAGTAAATGATATATTTGTAAAAATGACATCTTTCCTTTCCTTTCCTTTCTTTCCTTTTCAAGAACATGAAAAATTATTTTCTTTCTTTTCTTTCCCTTTCAAGAACACAAAATAAAAATAAGAAAATTTCCTTTCCTTTCTTATCCCTCCTTTCTTTTATTTTATTTTCTCCCCAAATTCGAGAACCCAGCATAAAAGAAAGAAAATAACACACAATTTATCCAAGAATCAAAACAGAAAATACATGATTCTAACGCTTGATGTAGACTTAACTAGAAGATACCGTTTAACGATAGACCTGATAGCGAAGATCGGACAGAGGAGACATTGAACATGAAGAGCATGATAGCTCCAATCTTTGCTGGCATCTTATCAGCATTAAGAAGGGTAATTGCTAGGCGTATCTCACTCAAGGTATTTGATTTAATTTCAGAAACAATTTCGTGCGTTTCTTGGTATTTTAAATGAATTTTAGTTATAGTTATTTGTACCTGCTTAGTTGTGTCCTTAATCTTATTCCCTCAAAGTAGAAAATTTAAAATTTTGCTATATATATAATTTTTAATCTTCAGAATCAACTGAAAAGAAGGCTTCATGCTATAACTATTGCTTCCGCGACTTGTTTTCTGTTTCCTGTCGCCATGTGGGATATGATTGTAGTAAGTTGAGCTATATATATGTCTTTATAGTTATCTATATTTTACCATTTTTGTAGTGCTTAATAGAAGTCGTTCTACCATCTTATCGGATCATCATCATCATGCAGGGTTCAACGAATGTGGAATTACCATTTTCTGCATGGGCTTTCTCGAGCACCATCCTCTTTGGTGTAATCTTAATATTTTATGTGGACAGCATTGCAGAGGAAAGGTATCATACACAAATATCCGCTTTATGTTCATTTTATATGTTTGTGTGTAAAGTAAAGCGGTTTTGCAATTTGAGATTCAAAATACTGAGAGTTAAGTTGCTAAATCAGCAGGATCTTAGGGTTTTATAAATTTTATCTATATATTTACCATATTTTTTGTTTCTTTTTTCACATTTTCCATTGTAGTGTTTTAACATATGAATTTATCTAATGATTTATATATAGGCTGCATATGGTTTTTTCTTCTCCAAGACATTTAATGGTGGCAGGAGGATGCTTAATAGTGATGGAATTGTTCTACAAAATGGACTTCTCTTTGCTTGGATTCTTGATTTGCTGCATTCTGTTGGGCTTTGGTACCTATATGCTATGAGACCATATTTTTCATTTCATTTCTTTAATTACTTAAATTCTATTTTTATTTTTTATTTTTTATTTTTTATCTGGTGATGTTGTAGGGATATACGAAGCCACATCTTTGGAACGTGGGAAAAGAGATTACAAGCAAGATGCTGATATTTCAAATGGGATTTTCGAAGACCCGATTCAGATGTCTCCTCTTCCAACTTGAAGTTTCTAAGGCTGATATATTTGTTAAAATGGTATGTTTAACATTCCCTTGATCCCAAGATTGAAAATATTTGTTACATAACATGTTATATATATATATATATCTTTCAATGCCTCTACTCCATCAAATCACACATCCCAAACTAGTTGGGATCAACTTAAAATATGTGGAACCCCGTTAGATTACAGATAGTTCCAAAAGAGCCCGTGAAAAGAGAAGGAAAGTTTCAACATATATTAAGAAGAAATGGTCCAAGTCTATCTGACATGGGACCCACCACTAACCATCACCTTTTTTTTGGGGGGGTGGGGGGTTTGGTGTTCATATTGCTGATTTTTTTTCCTTCGTATTCTGATGCAGCACCCTTATTTCGTTTATCCGTTATCAGAAGAACTACTTTGGATGCAACACATGCCAAAAAGGTCAACAAATCTTGCATTAATTCACCATGGATGCACAGGGCCCGACCCAAAATCTGAAGCCGATAGAGTGACAGAAAAGCCCAGATTACCGACTCTTAGCTTGTATAACATGTACTTTCAAACAGGTTCCATTCTCGCTTTCAACTGAGCTAAAACATCATCATCATTGATTCCAGTAAAAACTTTATGTACACAACATCTATTCTATGAAAACCACACCAATTGACTTCAATTATCTTCTAATAATCTCTAAAAGATTCATGCCAAAAACCATAATCAATACAACTAAAAACTTTTTTTAAGTTGATACACATTTAACACAGCTAAATTTAAAATCCCAAATAGGGTAAAAAACACTAAAAAGCATTAATGAATTTCAGTTTTTGATCCTCTAGATGTGGTGATAAATGCCTTGGTGATGGCATGAATTAATATTCCAATTGGACAGAATAACAGGCAGAGAGAAACTGAATGGCGAGTCTCGATATCGTTATCCAATCCGTCCTGATACACCTGTCTGTTTTCACATCATCCAAAGTCCAAACCATGATCAAGGGTTAGGTTAGGTTAATATAACCATGGTTAACTAAATAAATTTACATAATAGGGAGAGAGAACATAACACAATACCTTGCAGCATAGAGGTCGACGGCTAACAAATGGATCCAAGCTGATGCTAATGTCGTCTCTTTAGAAAACATCTTAGCTATACCCGGAAGCTGCAAATACACCATGGCTAGGGTTAATTGAGATTCAATTTGTAACCAACCAGCTCATGGAAACGGAAACAACCTGATGGCTGATAAGCTAGCTGATGATTGACAAGTCGGTACAGGCTAGCTGATGACTGATAAGTTAGTACAGTACAAACCCAGACACTACCATTGCGTGGGATTTATTTACTGGGTCTGTTTGGTTTGGTTTGATGTGTAATGAAGGATCTTTACGCGTGTAAAACCGTACCTCTGGCAGCCAATATTTGCTTGAAAACATTAATCGGAATGTATCTGGCGTCCACGAAAGGTAAAGAAGGTATGTGTACAAAACCCCGAGCACGACATACGGTATGCTACTTCTCATGCACTTTCTAGTCTGCAATCAAGGTCAAACAGGTCAACCTGGTTTGGTTTTGTTCCCATTTAAGAAAATTTCGGAACTCTTTATCTTTTCGTTCAATATGTGGTTGCAGGTGTTAAAACCATAATCAAGCTAATTAATATCTTGCATGCAAGATTGTTCCAACTTCTCAACTAAACCGAATCATTCGGTTTGGTTGAGAAGTTGGAACTAAGAACGGGTGATTAGTTCAGTTTTGGCCAAAACTGAACCAAACTAAACCACTTACAATCATGTAAGTGGTACAACATCATTAAAAATCAAACAAAACAAACCCAGTATATCCCATATGAAGATGGGTCCGGGGTATGATGTTCTAACCCAAAGAGTAGAGCAGTTGTTTTCTGTAAAGATCATTATATCCCACCCAGAGGTGGGATCAGGGGTACTATGTACACAGACCTGACCTCTACCCCAAATAGTAAAACAGTTATTTCCATGAAGACCACCCGGCTAGTACAACACCATAAACTCTTACCAAATCGGCTTTTGGAGCTGCAACCATGAGGGTGTAGAACGGAAGAACAGCAGCAGTTCCTAACGTAAAAGCATCGCTTGCTAATTGTGAACTCGTGAGCCCTACACAAATAACGACTTTAGTTATCCAAATAAAGATCCCAATAGAACATCGGGCTTTAATAAATCTATTAAAAAAACAAATCTTGCATATTTAATCGATATAAGTTTATCTCCAAAAAGAGTTTGAAAGAATTACATGATGCTTGCAATCGCAAACTTCTTTGACGCAAATTGGAGCTTCCGAGGTTCGGTCTGATGATCACTCGTGATCCACCCGCAAAACTCCATTCCGTTCTTAAATCGTACCCAATTTGTGGGCCGTAAACTTCATTGTTTACGGCTTTAAGAGCAAACCTGGATGTCGGGTGTTTAGCAACACTCGTTAAGAGGTTAATCTACAAAAAAAAACAACCTTAGATTAAGCATGACCGACTTTTATACGCATTCTCGAGATCAAATGCAGGGAATCCATCCATCGAATAGGAAAATTCGTAACGGAAAATACATTTACGAACAAAACAAACCTCCATTTTACAAAAACCGCCATGAAAAATATGTAACGTAGAAGACCCTTTTTGGAACCCAAACTAAAACCAAACGAGCTCAGTATATCACACCTACTTGTCATCTACCTTAAAAAGTAGAGCAGTTGTTTTCAAAAATGAAAATTACAACCACAAGGCTTGTGGCGTACTGGTTAAGGCAAGACTAGATAACCCATCTATCCCAGGTTCGAATCCAAACACAAACAACTTGTGGTCACCGGGGAATTATCTCAGGGCTGCATGTGCATGTTTTAGCAGTATTAAAATTGCCAGGGAAAAAAAAGAAAATTACAGATATAAGTAAGCAACAACAATATTTAAAGAAGCTCTTTTTGCAAAGCATCAATGAACCCTAAATTGCCAATCAACATAAACCGATTCAATTGGGGAAAACACAAGAACAGAGCAAGAACACAACCCAAATGAACAGTTCGAAATGGGCAAAATCAACCAAAATTAATACAACAAAAAAAAGCAAAATGAATCACACCCAGATTCTAAAATAAGCAATTAAATTGGGAAAATTAGATGAAAATAAGCAATTAAATTGGGAAAATTAGATGAAAATAAGCAATTAAATTGGGAAAATTAGATGAAAATAAGCAATTAAATTGGGAAAAATCAACCAAATTCAGTACAAACTAAAGCAATTGAACTCATACCCAGATCGTAAAACACCATGATTATGTGAAGTTTCTAAGTTATTAAACCATATGAAAGCTTTTTTTTATATATACAGAAATTGGATGGAATCAGCAGTGAAATATGAAGCAAAAGAAGTGAAACCCAGATCGCAAAATAGAATGATTATGTGAAGTTGAAGGAATTAAAACATATAGAGAGAAAGTACCTTGAGTGCCATTTGATGATGATGATGGGAAAGGCAAAAAGAGAAAGCCATGAGAAAATAATAAGAGAGATTGTTGTATGTATGTTCATCAGGATGTAGTTATAATAATATACATATACATATACATATATATAAAATATATATATATATATAAATAAATTAATAATGGGAATTGGAAGTGGTAGTACTAGTGTGTAAGAAAGAGAAGCTAGTACAGCCATATGTGTAAGAGAGTGGAGGGAGTAGTTCTCTTTCTTTCTTCAGAAAATGAAATTATACCCAGAAAAATAGGATGGATGGATGAACTTTTGGAGTGGGTTTTAATAAAATGGAATAATTCAATATATTTTTATCTTTTTTTTTCTAGATAATAATAATAATAATTTTATTTAAAGGGTATAGTTTTCTTTAATAGGATAGTTGATATTTTAAATAGAGTAGATTTAAATAAGAAGTGAAAATATTTTAAAATCTGAAAACCAAACGTTTGTTAGTTATTCAGGATGAATAATTCTCTGGATAATTATGAATTTATGTATTTTTATTATTTATGATATAATATATTTTTATCATGATAACATTCATTTTATCATGAATGTCATCTCTTTTTATTGATGTATAATTTGTATTAATTAGGTTATTTTCATACGAATAATATAAGAAACAATTAGTTTCTTGGTTCTCACTTTTCAAAGTATTTACGATTTTCAATTAAACTTACTCATATTTTTAATAGTAACTATTTTATGGTATCTAAGCAAAATTTTGATTTAAAAAAAAAAAATAATCAGACTTGAAAAAACATGTAACAAATTGTTGCATAAAAATGAATTTTTATAAATATATGTGAAATTTTATGACAATTGATGATATTAAGCAAATAATTGTTTTATATGATTTAACTTTAATTCTGATTATTTCAAAAGAAAAAATTAATTCTGATTATTTAAGTCTTAATAATTACTGAAAACGTATAAAATAACTCAATGCATTATCCAATTATAGTTAATATTTTTTTAGGTGTTCTATCCACGTCATTTTCCATAAAAATACAAATTTTGTTATTGCATATAATAGTTGTCCAAATTACACTTCTAGTCCTTGAAGTTTATTTAAGTAAAAGATTTTCTCGAAAATAGTTTCTCAATTTCTGCTATTTGAAGAAAAGTTTACGTATATCCTGGGGTTGTTAACTAATCCGAGTGTACAAGTTACTCGAGCCCATTTATTTGGGAACTCAAGTTGATCTTGAATACACACTAAAGTCTAAGGGTGGCGTTTGTTTTTCAAGAGGTGCTGAAGTCTGAAGTATGATTTCAGTTCTGAAATAGTTATAAAACGTCTAAATGAATTAGATATAAGTGGTGATTAAGAACTTAAAATGAAAAAGCCTTGTTGACATTTATTTTAAGACGGGAGAGTAACATTTATCATTTAATATTTATAATTATAGAAATTAATTTAGAATGTTAGAAATTAATTATAATTTTTGTCTTTCTTTAATTTGTGATTTTATATATATTTTTTAATGGTTCTAGTAACTATAAACAAATCACAAGTTCACCCATTAACTTTGTTGTGGTGGTGTGTGTATATTGCTATGACTAGGATAGTGGGAGGGGTTTAAGATAATACTTGGAAAGTTGGAGGGGGTAATGTGAAATTTTGATTAGACCAAAAGACATGCAAGCCACGTTAAACGGTCCTAATTTGCTGGGTGGCGCACATGCGTATTTGTCCCTAGTCAAAACCTTTTTTTTTGTTTTGTTATTTTCATTTGAAAAAATGTATTATATTTTGTTATAAAATGAAGTGTTGTAAGTTAATTTTTAAAAAAGATTATATTTAATTTCAATAGTTATTCTATTTTAACAGTTTTAGTAATCAGGTATATTAGTAAAATATTTTATAAATTTAATAAAATATTACTTATCTTTTTTAAACATTTATTTTCAATAGCTCTTATTAGTAGGAAATGATTAAAATAATATTTTTCTCTTTTATATTAAGTTATAGAGATTTTTCTAAATGTGAATGTCTTTAGTATTTTTTTTTCTCTATTTTAGTATAGTTAGTTGAGGGAAAAAACATTACTAACTCTCCAAAATCTTTATTTATAGTTGTTAGAGATGCTAAACATCTTTAACAGTTATGTTATTTTAAAAATTTTGAGATATGGAAGATTTTTGTTTAAACCACAAGGATGGTGTCTAATTTGTTTGAGTTTAGCTTCAAAGATCAAAAGTATCTGGAGGTCCCAGGTTTGAATTCAAAGAGAAGTAAAAATTCCCTTGTGGCCATGAATGTTCAAATACGATTACTCTAGTCTCCAGGCTACCATGAAGCGGGTGGACATCCTGGGATTAGTCGGCTCACTAGCGAATTGGATATCCAAGTTAATGAAAAAAAAGTTTGCTTCTAAGTTATGTTAAACCGTTATCTAAAATAGAAAAAGAAAACAAAAAACTCTAAATTTAGGAAGAAAAAACATTATATAACATACATGTTAAAATGCTCTCACACTTTTCATAATCAATGAGGTTTAAATTCCTTAATATTTGTAAGGGAAAAGTCTAAAAAAACCCAACGAACTATCTGATTTTGAATGATTAAGTTCTTAAACTATTTTTTTGAATGAAAAAACCCTTAGGGCGCGTTTGGTTCGCGGGATTTGGATGGATTTGGAGTGATTTGGATTTAAAATGTAATCCATTCCGGTGTTTGGTTTGTCTAATGGTAAGGATTTAAAATCCATGGATTCATTTAAAATCCCATGAACATTGGATTTTGAAATCCTTGGCGGATGCTCGGGATTTCGCGGGATTTCGTAGGATTTGTATGAAATAATGTTTTAAAAATGTTAAAAACATTTGTTTTGTAATAATTGATTAATAAAAATGTATTTTAATTATTTTTATATTTTTATATAAATTATTTATAAATAATAGAAATCCAATTCCATTCCAAATTCTACAAACCAAACACACCTATGATTTTCAAATCCAATTCAATCCAAATCCAAATCCTTCCATGAAATCCAAATCCCTCAAAAACAATCTCGCAAACCAAACGTACCCTTAAACTTTCTGAAACCGGTTAAATACGTTCTTGTAACCTGTAACAACAGGTTAATGTGATAATAATTTAGAAAAAGTCTAAAAAAACCCAACGAACTATCTGATTTTGAATGATTAAGTCCTTGAATTTTTTTTAATGAATAAATTTCAAAAAAGAAAAATTCTAAATCTTTTTACCAAATTAATTTTTGAACTTTCTTTAAACAAATAATCTCAAACTTTTTTTGAAGAAATAAAATCATGAACTTAATTTTAAACAAAGTAATCTGAAACATTTTTTGCACAAAATCATAAACAAAAAATATATAATTTCTCTCACCGACAACAAAGTACAATAAATCAATTAAATGGAGAAAATTTATACCATTTCCACTACTAATTATGAAACATATAAAAGTTATGCATAAACATAAATAGATACATATAAATTTTTTATAAATAAATTTGTTTGAACGACAATAACACACACACACGTTCCCGGGGTATCCGAGATCCATTCTGGCACCCGACTAATCCTCGACTATACATATATATATATATATATATGTATATATGTATATATAGTTAAAAAAAATTACGCATTTATTTGTTCAAAATTAAGTTCATGATTTTTTTTTTCAAAAAAAGTTTGGGATTTATTTGTTAAAAGAATGTTCAAAAATTAATTTGGTAAAAAGATTTAGAAAAAAAAATCGAGATTTATTCGATAAAGAAATCAAGGACTTAATTATTCAAAATCAAATAGTTTGTTGGGTTTTTCTAGATTTTTTTCAAATTTTTATAACATTAACCTGTTTTTACAGGTTACAAGAATGAATGTGTTTAACCACTTTCAGAAAGTTTAAGGCATTTTTATTCAAAAAAATAGTTTAAGGACTTAATTATTCAAAATCAGATAGTTCGTTGGGTTTTTTTTAAACTTTTCCCTATTTGTAAAATAAATAAATTCTTGAATTACTTGAAGGAAGAAATAAATTCTTAACTTCTTAAAATTGATTTTTAAGTGATTGAATTTCTCTAGAAAAATTGAAAGAGCATTTCTTATATTTATAAAATAAGATATAATGAGCTCTATAGTCATTCTTTATTTTCCATATTCAAATGAAAATAATGGAATAAATTATTAAATGAAAATCATAAAGATATATGATAAGGAATAAATGTATAGTATTAAATAAACCTTAATTCTCAATAAATATATAAGTAAACAAAAAGGCTTTGAACTAGTTCAACCCATGTATGTGCCTTTAGAGTTAGGGTTGTCGTGTTCATGGTTTTGAATATCTATTTAATTTCAAACAAAAGGATCGGGTCTTTTCTTGTAACCAGTCTAAATTTGGTTGAGTAAGTTCATCAAATAACTGGCTACGAGCTATTGGGCCAAATTTGGTGGTTCATTTCAATTGTCATCAGTATGTCTATTTTAAAGATAAGAAAATCGAGAAGTCCTTCGAAAGATCGAGCTTCCTGAAGAACCAACTCCTAGTTTCTTTCTGTTTCTCGGTAGGCGGTTTTTTTTTTCATTCATTGATTGGGCTTCTACTTCTACATAAAAGGATAAGCCCAACAACTATTTGAGCTTGGGCCTTGGCCCGAACTTATAATGGGATCTATTTATATTGGGCTTGGGCCCTAGCTCTGTAGCCTATATGGGAATTATTTTTGTTGGGCTTTGGCCCAACAACTATTTATGGGATATTTGGTCGAAAGTAGAAACGAAAGGGAATTAAAAAAATATAATGAAAAACAAGTCTCCTAATTTGTTTATTTTTATTATACTATAAGATATTTATTTTGTGTTTTAAAAATATTATGATATAAGTTTATATTATGTATCGCATATTATAAATTTATTAATTCTAAATGTATGAACTCTATAAACTATTTGATAATCATATGATAAACATGTTTAAATATACAGAATAAATGTTGAAGCTTTCTTATTCGACTTCATAAATTTTTATCTTCATTTTTTATAAGAAGTTGTATGAATTTTTTATATTCTTGGTTAGTAATAACATTTTACATATTTTCTACATGAATATACAACTAATTACTCATAATGACAATTATACATGACTAAAAATCGGTCCCGGGTCGAAACAGTAGCACTCCGAACCGATCCTGGTCTCGAAAGGTAGCCTTGCTAAGCTTACATAGAACCGGTTATGAGAACAGGTCTCTGGCAGGGCCCAAATAGGTTGCAATATTTTTCTAAGAAAAAAAATGATTTTTTCATATATTATTAAAATAGTACAAAAATGTTATTCTTATACACTTCAAAATATGTAATTGAGTCAATAAAATATACTTAAAAAATACGTTTTATTATAGCTTTCTAATTAGTTTTCAATTAAATACACTTAAAAATACGTTTAGCGGAGTTGTAACGAAATTCCATTTTCCAGGCATACGAGAAAAGATTCCAGCCGAGCATACTTGTTTGCTAGTTTCTTGATCCAAGAAATCTTGTTATTATAGTTTTATAATTGGTTTTCAATCGAATACACTCAAAAATACGTTTTATTATAAATTTGTAATTGATTTTCAATCAAATACACTTATAAAGTTAGAAATACATATAAAATTACATTTTTTGAAAAAATCGGATCGATCCCGGTCCTCTGCCGATTTTAGGCCAAGTCGGACCCATTTGACCACCTCCAATGATAATGATAGAGCAAATATTATTTCTCGATATATAACCTTGATTCGTAACCTACTTATACATCAAATATATAAAAACTAATGTTTAAATATGCTACAATCTTAGGCTATGTTTGGCAAACTAGCTGATAAGCTAGCTTATGACTGATAAGCTAGCGTATGACTTATAAGGTAGCTGATGACTTATAAGCTAGCTGGTAGCTGATAAACTAGCTGATGAATAAGTTATGTTTGGCAAAAACTAACTTATAAGCATGTGAAATGACCAAAAAGGACATGTTGAAAATAAATAAATAATATTAGTTAGGGGTATAATTGGAAAAAGTGTCAAAAAGCTCCTCATAAGCTACGCCAAGTAGCTTATCGATAAGTTAGCTTATAAGCTGACTTATAAGCTAGCTTATGTGCATCCAAACGATTACTCAGAAAATAAGCTAGCTTATAAGTCAGCTTATAAGCTAGCTTATTTTTGCCAAACAGCCTTACATCTTATAGAGATGATTGTCTTGTCCAAGACATGAAAAACACTAGAGTTCAAGTCAAATCTTTATCATGATTGGCCTTTTATCTCCAATTGAACAAATAAATGTTGAATGGTGGGAATTAAAATCAAGTTTTATTGTCGATACTAAGAAGTTGTTTGTTAAAAGATTACTTGAAAAGTGTTTACAAAGTCAGTTATCTTACCAGATAAACATGACAATAACCAAACATGTTACCTAATAAAAACGATTATAAGGATGAAGAGTATTATTCAATTGAGAGTAGCGACTTTTATCCGTTACGTGCTTACCAGATAAATTGTTGGATACGATATTGTTTTGATGAATTACAATCTTACATGATAAAATAAGTTAGATTACTGACTATTAACATTAAACGCTTATCAAGTAAGCGTATGAATATACAACCAGTAGCTCTTTAATTACATATGAACCAATTAAATGTAAAATATAGAAAACTTTAAATATAACTGGATCTCTCATAACTCATAAGATAATATTTTCACGTAACCAATAACCTTAAAGCATAATTGATGTATTGTTTGGTATGCAATATATAATTTCAATTTTGTTTTATCACAATAAAATATATCATTTTTATTTTTAGTTGGAAACGATAAAAAAGAGTTGCCTATTCTAATGTTCAAAATTGCAATAAATGAATAAAAACAAGACAAATATATAAGATGCATACCCACCCACCTCCATTGAATTTCAAAATAAGATATAAAATTGAAATTAACTTGGATTTGGAATTGGAATTGAGGAAAAAGTTTATTTATTAAATCGAACTAAAACAATATATATTCTTTAAGTATATTTTTTTGTTTTTTTAAGGATACTTGTTTATTTTCATTTCCATATTCGATAATAATGAAATTGATCACTGTGGCCATCGAAGTAATAATATTTATGTGTTATGAATCTTGCAAAATATCACTCAAAATAACTTTTAGAATAGATCAACTATTAAGTTATTGGATTAGCTTTCTAGTGGCACTGATTTATGTAACTGTTAAATTTCATATAATATAGGATTAATTGTAGGATATGTATACACGGTAGACGTCCATGAGCCATGGTTATCTAAATTTGTTTACTGAACATTTATCACCTCGGCTGTCAATCACAAACCTAGGTATATTTTCTTCATTATTCATTTATTTCATTACGTTTACAATTTCAATTTTACATGCTAGACAATATAATTTTAATAATTTATTTAATTATGACATAAAAACTAAGTATAATGATATACATGCATGGAAAAGACTCCACAAATACCTTAAAAAATAGAAAAACCTATTTAAACAGTTAGATCAAGATTATTCAATAAATATAGTAGAAAAATATGGTTAACCAGTTGTTACCTTCGTTTTAAAAAATAAAAATGTCCCTCTATTTTCTTTAATCGAAAATCAAAGTGACTTAAAAAAGTCAAATGATTATATTATATGCCTAATAAGAATCAACGCTAATGCTAATGGGCATTTGAGTTTTTCTCACGGGAAAATTCAAATATGTTTATCACTTAATCACCAATTAACTTTAAGGAATTCAGACATAGCTTTTAAAATAGTGTACGTAATAAGTTGTACAATTGAAGAGAAACCCAATAATAGGAAATTAAGGAAACAATTATATGTAAACTAAGAACTGTTATGAGATTATGTGTTTTGAGATAAATGCATATGGATAAATGTCAAATTTTTGGTGATTATGGATTTGAAATGAAGGATTCAGGGTGTAATTAAGTACAATGTAGCAGTAGAAAGACTTTGAGGTGAAAGTTGGATTCACCATATGTCAAATTTTATTGCATGATGAAAGAAATTGAATATGTTAGTCTCAAATTATTGTACAATGAAGACCAACTGAAATATCTAGTGAATATACATTTAACAAATGAATTGAACTTAATGGAAATTACAGAGAACCAAAAATTAACATTATGAACCCAAAATATCCACCAAGAGTTGTGTCTTTTAGTTTCTTAAGGTCCTCACACCTCTTTAACTTGTATCCCGTCATATTGTAAAGCATGTTGGATCAACATACACATCTGACGCAGCGTAGATTTGCGGAAGGATCGACAAGCGTCTAAACCCTTTAG
Source organism: Silybum marianum (assembly GCA_036898165.1). Lineage (NCBI taxonomy): Eukaryota > Viridiplantae > Streptophyta > Magnoliopsida > Asterales > Asteraceae > Silybum > Silybum marianum. Next base: position 47,989,947 of record CM072530.1, on the reverse strand, counting down.
GGTTGAGAATTACAAACAGTAAAACTCAAGAAATTAAGAGGAACTCTTAAAAAACTCTCAAGAAGAAGAAATTGAATCAATAATAATGTGAATAATAATGAAAACAATGAATCCTATTTATAGCTAAACTAATTAAGATAATATGGAAACTAGATCAATCCTAATTCTAATCTAACTAGGAAACTATTTAAAAAAGGAAACTAATAATAATTACTAAAACCAATAACCTTATCAAACTAGGAAAAGAAAATAAAATAGATAATTATTAAACAATTAAAGAAAGGAATACATATGGTGGGAGAGTGTGTGATAAGGAAACCATTTTGAGAAAAGATATGCATGGTAGGCGCCAAAAACAAAAGCAACTTCCAGGGAAACAGTGGCTTAGGTGCCTTTCATGCAGGTATGTAGCCGTGTGGTACTCACTTTGGTCTCTGTTTGATTTTATCAATTTGTTCTTCAATTTCTATTGCAACTCTCTCTATATCAGTCTCCTCCACTTCGAAAGAGCTCGACCCCGAGTTCTCATCTAAAATAATCGAATCATCCTTGTGGTATTCATATATGTCGGCGACATTAAAGGTATTCGATATATGCAACGAATCGGGTAGAGAGACGACATAAGCATTGTCGTTAATCTTTTTTGTGATTGTAAACGGTCCATATTTTCTGGGTTGGAGTTTTCCGTAAGTACCGACGGGAAATCGCTACTTTCGGAGGAACACCATCACTTCGTCTCCCACATTGAAAATCTTTTTCCGACGATGCTTATCGGCCGCTGCTTTATTCTTAAAACCGGTTGCTTCGAGTTGAGCTTTGACGGCCTCTTTTGTCGCTTGAACTTCTTTCGCCATATTTCCAGCCGCGATGCTAACTCTGGGATCTCGAGGTAGTTTAACCAAGTCGACCACGTGTCTCGGAGTTGAAGTATAGACTAACGAAAAAGGAGAGCGACCGGTGGCGGTGTGAACGGCACTATTGTAAGCGAACTCAATCTGTGCTAAGGCTACGTCCCATTGTTTTGGCTTGTCACCACACACGCTTCGAAGCATATTTCCCAACGTTCGGTTAGTAACATCAGTTTGGGGGTGAGCGGTGCTACTTTTCTTGAGAGTCGTACCAAACAGTCGCCAAAGTGTGATCCAAAAATGGCTAAGAAATTTAGTGTCTCGATCGGAAGTGATCGATTTCGGAACACCATGTAAACGTACTACCTCTTTGAAGAAAAGTCTTGCGATATTACTTGCATCGGCGGTCTTCTTACAAGCGATAAAATGACTCATCTTTGAGAAACGATCAACCACAACAAATATCGAATCTACTCCTCTTTGAGTACGAGGAAGACCCAATACAAAGTCCATCGAAAGGTCTTGCCAAATGTCTTCGGGAATGGGTGGAGGTGTGTAGAGACCGGTGTTTTGCGCTCGTCCCTTTGCGGTTTGGCAAGTGTAACACTTCCTCACGATCGAACCGGCATCCCTCCTAAGGTGTGGCCAATAATATCTTTCTTCTAAGCTAGTGAAAGTCTTGTCTCGGCCAAGGTGACCGCTTAATCCTCCTCCATGCAAGTCACGAATCAATTTTTCCCGTAGGGAAGAATCGGGGATACATAATTGGTTGCCTTTAAAAAGGTAACCGTCCCGGACATAGAAATCACCATTAGGGGTGCCATTACTACACTTTTCCCATATGTCTCTAAAGTCATGATCTTTCTCGTAGAGTTCTTTCAATACTTCGAAACCCACAATTTCATGTGACAAAGTCACAAGTAAGGTTTCTCTCCGACTAAGGGCATCGGCAACTTTGTTCAAGGCGCCGGATTTATGCTTGATCACAAAAGGGAACTTTTGTAAAAAACTTACCCAACGAGCATGCATCTTGTTGATCGTTTTCTGGCTATTGATGAACTTCAAAGCTTGGTGATCGGTGAACAAGACAAACTCTTTTTGAAACAAGTAATGCTCCCATTGCCGTAAAGCTCGAACCACCGCATAGAATTCTTGGTCGTATGTGCTCCACTTTTGTCGGGCCTCACTTAATTTTTCACTAAAGTAGGCGACCGGTCTTTTCTCTTGAGATAAGACTGCACCGATTCCAATGCCACTCGCGTCACATTCTACTTCAAAAACCTTGTCAAAATCGGGCAATGCTAGAACGGGTGCGGTACTAAGCTTTTCTTTGATCAAGGCAAAGCTTGCATCTTGTTCGGGACCCCATTGAAATTTGCCTTTCTTTAGACATTCCGTGATCGGAGCGGTGACGGTACTGAAATTCCGGACAAATCTCCGATAGAAGGTAGCTAAACCATGGAAACTACGGACATCGGTGACTGTCTTTGGTGTCGGCCACTCTCGAATCGCTTTCACTTTCTCTTCATCCACCTCGATTCCGTTTTCCCCAACTATGAAACCAAGGAACAAAAGCTTGTCCGTACAAAAAGTACACTTCTTTAGATTGACATAGAGTTTGTTCTCTTGTAGGGCCGTTAGGACTTGGCGAAGATGATCGAGGTGATCAGTCTTCTCTTGGCTATAGATGAGAATGTCGTCAAAGTAAACGACCACAAAAGTTCCAATGAAAGGGCGTAGTACCTGATTCATAGTCCTCATGAAGGTGCTTGGTGCATTAGATGTACCGAACGACATGACCGACCATTCATAGAGTCCGAATGGTGTCTTGAACGCAGTTTTCCACTCATCGCCCGGTCGAATACGAATCTGATGATAGCCGCTCCTAAGATCGATCTTGGAGAATATGGTGGAACCGGATAGCTCGTCAAGCATGTCTTCCAATCGCGGGATGGGGAATCGGTACTTGATGGTGATCTTATTAATAGCTCTACTATCGATGCACATCCTCCATTGATTATTCATCTTTGGCACTAAGAGTACGGGTACGGCACACAGACTCATGCTTTCTCGTATGAAGCCTTTCTTGAGCAAGTCTTCAACTTGTTCTCTAAGGATCTCGTTCTCCTTAGGACTCATCCGGTAATGAGGCAAATTCGGTAGACTAGCTCCCGGAATCAAATCGATTTGATGTTGAATGTCCCTCATGGGTGGTAGCTCGGGAGGTAAGTCATCGGCAACTAACTCTTTGAAATCTTCAAGTATCTCTTCTACTTCTTTTGGAGTTTCGGCCTCGACTTTTTCCGCGCTCATTAATCCTTTAATGACGATTGGACAAAAGATTTCGGCTTTCCTTGCGTCATCTTCCATCTCTTGCTTACTAGTAGTTAGAATGAGAAGGTTGTCGCTTTTCTTTTCGGGTGCCTTCTCAAAGCTACTAACGGGTGCCATGGCGATTTTTCGGTCGCCCCATCGAAACAACATGACATTGTCTCGCCCCTTGTAGGTGATGTCATTATCAAATTGCCAAGGACGGCCCAATAGGATGTGACATGCATCCATGTCAAGAACGTCACGTAAAACTTCTTGTCGATAATGCTTTCCAATCGAGATGGGTACCCGACAAGTTTGTGTGACTCTAACTTGTGGGCCTTTCTTAACCCATCCAAGAGAGTAAGGAGCCTCGTGGGGTTGAGTGGGTAGGTTAAGATGTTCGACCAACTTTCGAGATACTAGGTTTTCACAACTCCCGTTGTCGATGATGAGATTACATACCTTTTTGTGGACGGAGCAATGGGATCGAAAAAGGTTCTTTCTTTGGCCTTCTTCTTTTGATGAAAAGAGTACTCTTTGGAGTACGATATTGATCTTTTCTTCGTATTCTTCTTCGGCGAACTCGGCACTATCATAGTCCAAATCTTCTCCACTTGTTTCACTATCTACTAACCCGACCGTCTTTCGGTTAGTACATTCATTGGATCGATGCCCCGGTTGACCGCATCGGTAGCACTTTAGACCCGTGGGTTTGGCGTACGGATTGTTGGTCTTTGGAGGAACCGTCTTTCCTTGCGGGCCGCTACTAGAACTTCCGGTGTTGGCTTGAGAAGGTTGATTGGTGTTTCGTGAGCTTGTAACTACTTTTCCTTTATCGGCAATAGGAGTTTGGATTTCGGTAGCTCTTTGATATTGACGATAAGATGAGGAACGCGCCGACTTTTCCATCAACTCGGCTTTTAGTGCCAAGCTTGAAGCTTCTGTTACGGTCCACACGGTTTGTAGTCCGATTTTATCTTGGATCGTCGACTTTAAACCGTTGATATAACGAGCAACTCTTTGGCCTTCCGTTTCTCCGATTTCATTCCGTTCGGATAACCGTAGGAATTCCGTGGTATAATCAGTGACGGATCTTGTACCTTGATTGCATTCGAGGTACATCTTGTATAGAATTTGCTTATAATCTTCCGGCATGAAACGTTCTAACATGAGCTGCTTCATTCTTCTCCATGATCGCACTGGTCCTTTTCTTTGCCGTTGTCTTTGTACTACGAGTTTATCCCACCAAACGGCGGCGGTGCTTTTAAGACGAAAAGCAACCATTTTTATTTGCTTATGATCGGGAACTTCCATGACTTCGAAGAATCTATCAACTTCGATTTGCCAGTCTAAAAATTCTTCCACTCCCATAGTTCCATAGAAGAACGGGATATCTGCTTTCATTCGGTAATCATGGACGTTTCTTCTCGGATCGTTTGGTACTTCTTCTTCCTCCTCTTCGGATTCGGAACTGGATGGATCGATCCGGTGACGGTTTCCGCGGGCGGAACCCTAATCGGTTCTACAGGTCTCTCCCTCCTCGGTCGATGACCGTTGCTGAGTTGGGTGAGAACTTGGTTCACAGCCGTCGTCAGATTGTCTAGAGATGCGGTGATGTCCGCAGTCATCTGGGCGAAATCTGCTTTGGTGGACGGTTGTTGATCTGCCATGGTTAGTGAAAAGGACAGGCGAATCCTGCTCTGATACCAACTGACGCAGCGTAGATTTGCGGAAGGATCGACAAGCGTCTAAACCCTTTAGGGTTGAGAATTACAAACAGTAAAACTCAAGAAATTAAGAGGAACTCTTAAAAAACTCTCTAGGAGAAGAAATTGAATCAATAATAATGTGAATAATAATGAAAACAATGAATCCTATTTATAGCTAAACTAATTAAGATAATATGGAAACTAGATCAATCCTAATTCTAATCTAACTAGGAAACTATTTAAAAAAGAAAACTAATAATAATTACTAAAACCAATAACCTTATCAAACTAGGAAAAGAAAATAAAATAGATAATTATTAAACAATTAAAGAAAGGAATACGTATGGTGGGAGGGTGTGTGATAAGGAAACCATTTTGAGAAAAGGTATGCAAGGTAGGCGCCAAAAACAAAAGCAACTTCCAGGGAAACAGTGGCTTAGGTGCCTTTCATGCAGGTATGTAGCCGTGTGGTACTCACTTTGGTCTCTGTTTGATTTTATCAATTTGTTCTTCAATTTCTATTGCAACTCTCTCTATATCAGTCCTCCATCACCAATATGAAACTCCACAACATCCTTAACCTAGTATATAATTCCTCATTTTGTATTAAATAAAGTATTACTTCAATGTTAGTATAGGATCTCAAACTGCATGTAAATATTCATTTTGTTTCTAATTACATTGGATTTGGATGGAGAGAGTATGAAAAAAAAAAATAGGTTCCTGAATGTATGTACATTTTCATTTATCCTTTACATCAAACCCATAATCTCCTCTTATTTCTTCATTAACCATGAAAGAACCTCGTAAATGAAAATACTTAATGACCAAAGAGGTACAAAAAGTAGTAAGCCAAAGTTATACGACGATCATATAACTCAAGAAAGAAATTGGAAGCACACTATAAGGGGTCATTTACCAAACGCTATACTGGGTAAATCATTGTATATGGTGCCGTTTTATGGACTAAAATCTTACCCGGTAAATAGATGATAGTGTTAAATTTTACAAGTAAACACTTATTGGATAGGAGTTGAGTTAACAGCCCCTAAGTGCCAAAACTATATACAAAATCCAGTACCTCATCTTGTATAAAAAACCAAATGAACAAAAGATGACAAGCAAAAAGGCAAATTAATGGGAAATCATAAACCTTACTGCTCTTTCAAGAACCTCAGCGTATAACATAAAATAGAGGATAGCATTAGCAACAAATAAAGGATAGATATGATGCTACAAATTAAAGGATAGATACGATGAACCCAAAACTCGATAAACAAACATGTATGAATCTGCAAAAGATGAACCCAAACTTTGTAAAATAATAGGGGTGATGAGCAGAATTTTCACGGTTGCAAAGGAAAGAAGCTATTTATCATCTCCTTGGCTATAGCAAACAAATCATAAAAATTCTTATATTTAAAAGTGATGGTTGTAACAGTAAACAAAACATATAAATTCTTATATACAATGTATTTCATTTTGCAATGCATATCATACAAGAGACTCTTAATCATCATACACCAAACCACTCTATTACTCTTCTCTGGATTAACTTGAAATAACCAAAGATAAGTTCCCATCCTTTACATGTATAAAGTTTGGAAAACCCAAAAGAATCATATAAATTAGCTTACAAGCAAAGCAACTTTTAGCCATAATAATCAAGAAATTTTCTGACAAAAAATCCATCCCAATTGTGAAAAACAAAGCAGCTAAAGTAATTGTTTACATCAAAATCGCAAAACCCTAATCAAATTAACCTCGAAAGCACTTTCTGATATCCTTCAATTGGCAATCAAATAATAGTAATTGATTGTTCTGATTAAAACCTAAACAAACTAAAAGAAAACCAAAAGTAATAAACTGATTTTGATCATATAATTACCTCTGTAAGTCTACCTTTTAAGAACAACCTTTCCTCTTCATGGCGACCCGATAATCGCTTCAAATCAAGAGTAGAGTACGAGTGAGAGAAAAAGATATTGAATTTCTTACCCTCGAATGTCGAGAAAATTGTAAGATTTTGTTGCTGTATACACCAAACTCATCGAACCCTAAATATTTTCTTCCATGAGATTGGTAGATCTGTGGAAGGATGACAAATTATAAACATAACAAAGTGTATATTAAAAACTAAGTAAGAATCAAATAGATTGTAGATACCTCGTTGAGAATATAAAGAACCTTGAATAAACCTTTAGAACCGAGAAAACCCAAATCTGATGGAAGACAAACATGGATTTCGATGCACAAAACCAAGAAAATAAGAAAAATGAATGCCTAAGGTTAACACAGATAGAAAATTTCACCCAGAGAGAGAGAGAAAAAGCACAGGACGCAGGTGAAGCAGCAGAAAATTTCAACCATGGGTGAAGCAAGGAAGATCTCATTCAGATCGTGAAATGTGAAAATTCAAATTTTGAATTTTGAAATGGGTAGAGAGAGTTTTGGAAAGTGAATCAGCAAAACTGAAAAGTCATTTTGGGAACCTAATAGTCATTATGTAAGTCTTAAAATTTAAGACTTTAAGACTTTGTGCATGAGTGGGTGGTACCTTATGCATTAAAAGTTGGTTTTAAGACTTTTGTAAAATTTAGTTTATAAGGTAGTATAGATTACACTTCACTTATGTTAGGGATTTTGGATTACCACTCTATCAACTTCACTTATATTAGGAATCAATAGTGTAAATAATTTGATTAATTATAATGTTATGCAATTATGTTTACATGATTTTTTTTAGTTTTAAGATTAATCTTTACCAAAAAACCAAACCCTTTTTTTATAAATCAACCGAGGTTAAAAACATGAAATACGAAATTCGGTTAAAAACACATCGAGCAGCTTTGTCTAGGGATGAGCGGAACGGACCGAAATCTCGAACCGAACCGGTACCGAATTTCACTACTGGTTCGGGATTCGGTATTGGGTTTTTCCACTTTTGGGATTTGGTACTTTCGATATCGGTACCAGTACTAATCCCGGTAATCCCGAACCGGTACAAGAGAATTCAAAGAGCCACTTTTAAATTAAATTGCTAATAAAACCTTTTCCTTTTCCCGACATGATATCTTACATTTTTATAGAAAATCCACCTAAATATATTACAATTTTCGGTTCTTGTATTTTCCACTCAAATACCGTTTTTTTTTTGCAATTCTTCATATTTCGGTTTTTGCAATTCTCCAAAATCGGTTCCATAATTTCTCCAAAACTCGGTTCTTGATTAAGTTGGTTAATTGATTTTGGTCTTTGTTATTGCGTTTAATGTTCAACGGTGAAAAACGTTAGTCGTCCCAAAAAATGGTACCAAACAGTTCTAGTCCCGAAAATCCCGGTACCAGTACCGATTTTCACTAATTAATTCAGTATTCGGTATTGGGTTTTTCCACTTTCGGATTATGTACCATCCAGTTTTGGTACCGGTTCGGTACCAATCCGATACCGAGCTCATCCCTAGCTTTGTTAGCATCTGATCAAATTTAAAGATATACCCTTTAAGTCAAAATCCTGGGTTCGTCGAACCAGCCAAATGCAAATAAAAAGGTAGATAATTTATGAATTTTAAATTTTAAAAATCAATATAATATTGACAAGGATAGATGGATCGAAATTGCATAATAAAATATTGAATAAATTAAAAATAATTAAAACGAGCTGAAACATATTCTTCCAAGCTTTCCGCTGGCCGCCCACAAGTCTATAAAAATAGTATTTTATTAAATTCATATTTTTTATAATATATATTTTTAAATAAATTTGATAAATTTAAATTCTAAGATCACATTTGCTTTGTAGGATTTGATACAATTTAGAATTGAATTTCATTTTAATTTGAAATCTCTAGATTTTACAGAAATCCAACAAACATATTTTTTTTTTTTTGAATAAAACAAACAAACATATTATTTTAAAATCCAATAATATAGTTAAAAATCGATGATGAAGACCGGGAAGGGAAAAGGTAATATGGTCCCCATTTCGTCCCTGAATATTAAATATATAATATATTTTTTATTAAATATATTATTTATAAATAACTAGATTTATAAATAATATTTTCACATTTCTTAGAAACATTTTTTAGTTGTCTTATTTTTTAAATAAAAAGTATTAAAATCCGAAAGTGTTTAGTCAAAGAATGACGTATGATATTGTGATTTTGTTCACACATAAAAATAAATTTTAAAAATATGTGAGATTTAAACATGAAACATTATCGATCGAGTTTAATATTTAACATATTTGATTTTAAAAAATTATTTAACAGGGAAAAATTCCCTGATTCCCTGTTAGGGGCGGGGATGTGATCATATTCTTTGACGGGAATGGGGATAAAGATTGGGATCGAGGACGATAACAGGGATTGGGGTTCCCGTCCCATTTCCATGCCTAAAAACAGGTCTTTGTTATAAATATTTTTATCTAAATTGAAAAATGGTAATAAAACATTAAATATGACTCTGAAAACATAAAAGTTTCAAATACAACTTACAATATTACAAACATACATATTTTACTTTCCACATGTTATTCAATTATCTTAATGTTTTAAATGTAAAAATTGAAAAACAAGAAAAATGTAATTAAATCTTTATAATAGTTGACAATCATAAACACGAATATAGTTACCAAATCAAATGCAATCTCTTTAAACATTACAATCAAATCAATTCAACCTCATAAATTTTTTAGTTAATTTCATAGATCATCCCCAAACATTGATTGGTTTATTGTGTGGTTTACATATTATTATTTTTTTCATATGAACATAAATATATATGAAACAAGGGTTAGGTTCAAATGTGAACTCATTTTTAGTTGTGAACGTGAGGACGAATCTCAGCCACACATCTTCGGTTATGGTGGACGCGATCACGGAGGATTGACGCGATTCATGGGAGGGTGAAGATTATTAAAGGAGGGGAACCAGGTCAAAGCCGCATTTATTGACCGGATAAGTGGCTGAGATTCGTCCTCACGTTCACAACCAAAAATGAGTTCACATTTGAACTTTCCTCTATGAAACAATATCTTAAATTATAATATTTGATGAAAAAATTTATGAAAAATTATTTTATATCAGTTTACACGAGTTTTCACACTAATTTTCACTAAAGTTTAAATGCGAACTCAAATTTGGTTGTGAACGTGAGAACAAATGAAAGTGCGACACGTGTCTAAATGTAAATTATTCAGTCGGAATATTTTTTTGATTATTCAGTCTGAATATGACATGTGTCGCGCTCTCATTTGTCCTTACGTTCACAACCAAATTTGAATTCTTATTTGAACCTGCCCCTATATATATACATACATATATATATATATATATATATATATATATATATATACAGAGAGAGATAGATAGGAAAATTCAAATGCGAACTCAAATTTGATTGTGAACACGAGGACAAATGAGAGCGCGATACCTGTCTGAATGTAGATTAGACTGAATAATCAAAGAAATATTCAGATTGAATATAATATTTATTCAGTCTGAATAATGCTTATATATGACACGTGTCACGCTCTCATTTTTCCTCACGTTCACAACCAAATTTGAGTTCTCATTCGAACTCATCCCTATATATATATATATGTGCATGTTTTTTACAAGATTGTTTCATCATTATTATTTTGTAAAATGTTTTAACTCTAAATTAAAATACATATTAAACAAAATGTTTGTTCGATTTGACAGAAGGTTTTTGAGAGATTTAAATTTTGGAAAGAATTAGTATTTAAAATATTTGGTATGTTTGGTTTGTAAAATTTGATGGAATGAAATTGAATTTTATTTTTTTTCTTCATTAATGTTGTTTTGTTTGTAAAATCTGAAACTAAGTTTAAACATTATCTTTGTACATATTATGTTCCGCTTCGAGATAATCAAGAAGATGGAATGTGAAGATTTAGTGATGACATATTCGCTTAAAAAAGACAAGATAGATATGTGATGGAAAAAATTGAAATCCATATGATATGGATTTAAAGATAACAGTCCTCAACCACAGATGTGGTGCTTTATTGGTTCGAGCTTGAACTTCAAATATTTAAGTATCTGGAGATCCCAAGTTCGAATCCAGGAAAAAATAAAAATTCTCTTGTGGCAACGAAAGTTCGAATACAGTAACTCTAGGCTATCCGTGAAACAGGTAGATCATATAGCAGATTAGATATTCAGATTAATAAAAAACAAATAACAATTATCTTCAACTATTTTGTAAATCGTGAGTTACGGGATTTCAAATCCAAGCTTTTATTACAACCAAAAACAAGATTAAAATGAAATTAAATTCTAAATCTTAAAAAATAATTGAGCTCTAATTGCTTTTTCTTCATTATTTAATAAAAAGTTTTACCATTTCAAAAGTATTTAATATAATTTATTCATTAATATATTTGTAAAGTCAATTTCTTTTGTTTGACCGTTTCTATAATGCTTCAAGTTTTTTACCATTATGGTTATCGATTTTAGTTATACCTACCCAATTATCTGTTCAGATCTCAACCAACTTAAAAAAAATTAAGAGTAAACTACAAATTTAGTCCTCATGGTTTGTCAAAAGTAACAATTTTTGTATAAGTAATTTTTAAAATTACAAGATACTCATTGTGGTTTGTAAAAATCGATTTTTTGACTATTACTAAATCAAATTTGATTTAATGATTTTGGTTGTTTCTGATTGGCATAAAAGACAAAAACATTTGTCACTTAACGGATTTTTTTGGCGGGTCGTTAGGAAAAAAATCAAATCCAATATTTTTGGGAAAAAAAATCAAATCCAATATATGTATACATACATTAATGCTTTTAGAGCATCTCCAACAAATTCTCTAAAAAAATTTCAAAATAGAAAATCAAAAGTCAAAATCTCCTAAAAAAATTACATTCATCTCCAACAAATTCTCCATTTTAGAGAATTCTACATTGATTATAATATTAAAATATTACATTCTTCTATTAAAATATTATTTCGCTCTCTAAATACCAATTTTGGAGTGATCTCCATATTTGGAGAAAAAATCATTCTCTATTCTACTTTCTCCATTTTGGAGATAGTCTGGAAACCGTTGGATGGCTTCAAAATCCTCATTTCCTACATTTTCCCAATTTTAGAGAAGTTGTTAGAGGTGCTCTAATAATTTGAGAGCTCCAAAATTTGTGAGATATGTGATAACTTCTACGTTAAGGTTTAATTCACATGATTTTTCCGTCTAAATATATTATTTAATATATTGATTAAGGTATATTTGTTTCACAAAGTGATTGTTTCATATGTATTCGGTTCACAATCTGAATACTTTTTACGTATATTAAAAATTGAGATATTTATGGATAATTTTCATAATTTATTAATTATGGTTGATATATATATATATATATATATATGTCATATATGAAAGATGATAGATTCATTAATTATTATCATGATTTTGGATTAGGAAACAAAATAAAATCAAATATTTATTAGAGTTAATGGATGGCTAGAATTGCTTTGCAAAGTTTGTTTGAATTGTCAGGGTTGCAATTGAAGGGAAGGGTTCAAACGAAAACACTTTCATTTTGTGAGAACGCGAGAACACCTTTTTACTATAGAAAATCATATGTGATACTATTATTCCATCACATATAATACACATGTGATACTAAATCAGAGATGCGGGTGACTTTTGGCGTGATCTTGGTTACCGACCAAGTCGTTGTTATACCACTAAGCTCCATCACATATATTATCACATGTGATAAGGGTGTCTTTGATGTGATATTATAATCAATCAAAACCATCATATGTAATATTAAATCATAGATGCAAACGATCTTTGGTACGACCTAATTAAATAGCAAGACACGTTATCCGCACACCATCAAGTCCACTCTCGTGTATTATCACATGTGATAAGGGTGTTCTCGCGTTCTCATAAAATGGAGACATTCTCGTTTGAACCTCCACCTGCAATTGAAACCTCCCATATATATGTGTGTGTGTGTGTGTGTGGACGGGTTCAAATGAGAACTCAAATTATGTTGCAAAGAGGAGGACAAATGAGATTGCGACACGTGTCATATTCAGACTGAATAATAAAGGGCATTCGGTGTGAATAACGAATGTGAAGTTCATACATTATTCAGTATGAATAACATGCATTCAAAGTGAATAACACAACATTCACTCTGAATATATTCAAAGTTTCAGACTGAATGGGATATGTATTGTGTTCAACTTTGTCATCGCGTTCACAACCAAATTTGAGCTCACATTTGAACCTGCTCCTATATATATAGTTATATGTGAATCACATTGGTTCATATATGAACCCGTTTGATGCCTATTTGTAAAAGTTATGAAACCACCTTTCTATTTTTCGCATACCCATGCGATGAATTATCCGGTGTTTCACGGCCAAAACCACAAATGTTAACCATATGAAGAACTAGAATCACTTATTAATTCTCAAATCTTACCAAATCTCATTTGAATTTTTCCATATATATATATATATATTGTAACACCCTCAAATCTGGAAAGAGCGACTAATTTAAAATTTCTAATATTTCATCAATAAATAACTTTCCTCAAACCACAATTAGTAATAAGCCTCTACAACAAACAAATCAAGTCCTATACAAGACCTACTTACGGTTGGGTGTTATTAAACCAATAAGAGTCGCTATCTCCGAATGCGGAAAACGTCACCAAGAGTCTTTATCGTGCCACTTCCTAGCACTCAAGTCCACACATGTCACTAGTACCAACCCCTATGATAACCTGATGCACATGCCGACAAAGAAAAAGGGTTAGGCTTAACGCCTAGTGAGCTCAAGAGTTTTTAACATATTTATGATTGATTTGAAACCAAAAGATGTGCTTGATAAAATATAATTCTCAAAGGAAATAACCTTATTATAAAAGCAACGTCTTTCTCCAAATTCACTAGTTCCATAATAAAAGCTTTAGACCAAAATGACATTAGAAGAGAATACTTTAAAATAGAAATATTCTTTTAACGACATACCAATTCCAATACTCACACGACTATGATTGAGTTTATAAACGTGGAGATAGAAAACATACTTTTAACCATGTTTTATAAAACGTTAACTCACGCGAACCTTTAAAGGGATAGAAATATCCAAAGTTCACGGGGGATTCCCGATCATACCATCTTTGGTGACAGATACAAAAGTAGGTCACTACTCGATGTTGAGCAACCATAGGAGTCAATGGCAATCGGTCAACAACCGATTATGCACCTTAGTACACGGCCCCCGATGGCTCCTACGAAAGCCCACGCAATGGTCACTGGCAACCGGTCTATAACCGATTATGCACCTTAGTACACGGCCCCCTGATGACCCCAAATTGCGCATGCATAGAGTCAATGGCATCCGGTAATGATCCGGCATTATACCCAACGGTAAAAGGCCTCCTATGACTTCTATGCGACCAAAAAGGGACAACAATCCCGCCTTTAAACCGACTATATGCCTATGGATCCATTACATACTAGTCCTACTACCGAATACATCAACGAGACGTATTACTAGTTTTCCAACCTTGAAAACTCTTTTCAACAAACCATCTTCTTCAAGTCCAAGTTTTACCAAAAATTAGGTCAAATCATTTTGAGTTTCAAAACCAAAGATTATTTCATTTTATAACTTTTCCAAGTATTTTAAACCATTAATGATGCTCAACTCATCATTTACAACAAAATATTCAAAATCCTCATTTTGACCCAAAACCTCCAAACTTACCCAAATACACAACCACTTGAAATTAAGTTTAGGAATCAGTAAAATACTACATTCACAACAAGAATTTGAGTTTATAAGTTTAGATTTGAACTCATACTCATGCATTTACAAAATGACCTATAATGCAATAATCTGTAATCTTTCAACGATTTATAAGTTCCAAAACTCCAAAGATGCAAATACAACCAAATGGTTTTCATTTAAAGATATTGCACCCAAACAACCCACACTTATAATTTATTTGTCAAAATGTCTAAAAACCAAGTATAAGCCTCTTTCATGATTTATAAATCCTTTTATACCAAATATGCAAACTTACATAAATACTCACACATTTGATAAATAACAAGTGAAGCATGTTAATACTTTAAAATGGACGTTTTTGGCATGTACAAAGTTTTCACAAAGTATCTTGAACTCACCTTGCTAGATTTAAGCTAAATCTAGGTTTTACCCCAATACCGAGTTCCATACGGTGAAGACTTTAGATCCTTGAGCTATAACTCTAGATCCATGGTTCAATCCTTCCAAGAACACCTACACGACTTCCAAAACATACACAAAACAAACCCAAGAGAGAATGAGAGTTGTTGGTGGAAGAACCCAAACCCTAGATTCAAGATTCAAGGATTAAGATCTTACCTTCACTTCTATGAACTCCCAAAATCAACCAATAGCCTCTAACCATACTTGTTTCCATGTTGTAGAGCTTCAAGAGACGAATCCATAGCAACTTGAATCACCCAAATCGGAGCATTATTGAGAGAGATATGGTTCAAATGAGAAAGGTCCCGATTTTCGGTCTTTAAAACGCTGACAGAGGCTGACGCCAGATATGGCATTGGTAACTCACGCGGCTCCCTCTTGACCAAACAGACTCTGACGCTAGTTACATTTCGTAACTGGCATTGTAACTCACGCTAAGCATAAATCAAGTAAAAAGAGCTTAGGGCTACTTGTGAAGTTAGTTACGATTTGCTAACTGGCTTTGTAACTCACGCTAAGCATAATTGAGTGCAAAAGTGCCTAAGCTAGTTATCAAGCTAGTTTCAACTCTGAAACTCACCTTGTAACCAGCTTCCATCCTAACCCACATGAAAACTAGCCTTAGACGATGTTTTACCCATAATTGCTTCGTCTTAGCTCCAAATTGACTCCGAAAAATATCGTTGGACTCCTTCTTTAATTCTCCAACCAAATATGATATAAATACTTGAAAATAGGCCTGAAATACCAGAATTCTTGTATCAGTTTTTTCCAAAGTTTCATAAACTTAACTAAAATTTCCGGGTGTTACATATATAGGGGTGGTATCCGTTGCAAACTATTCAATATTTGCAAACTTGCAAACTCACCATTTTCAATAGAAATAAGCCATGTGGATAATATTGTTTTAATATTTTATTAATTTTATTAATAGTTTATTAATTTATTGAAGGTATCATCGTCATTTTATAATTTAACCAATTTTAATTAATATACTTTCCGACGATTTCGTCTTCTCCGGCGAGTTTTCCGGCAAGTTTTGCCATTCATGAATACACTTTCGTCATTCGTGAATACATTTTCAACATTCATGAATATCACTTGGTGTTTTATCATTGGGTTCATACGAGTTTGCACAGTTTGCAAAAATCGATTAGTTTGCAACGGATATCACCCCTATATATATATATATATATATATATATGTATGTATGTGTATGTGTATGTGTATACTTGTGTGCGTTAGTGTTTTGAATAATCTCGTAGAACAATTTAAATTCATTTAAAGCAATTAAATATATCGACCTATTAGAAAATGATATAAAAAAAATGCAAAACAATGATTAAATCATAAGAGTCTTTACTCGCGCTACTTTTTAATCTTCAAATAGTTCGTATTCGACTCTCTGAATACGGGAGCGAGAGTAAATATTCACTTATTTTGGGTTTTTAGTTTTTATATTTTATTTTAATGTTTATTTAAGTATCAGATATCATATATAATTATCATTTACCCTTAAATTTTATATTTAAAAAATTAATAAAAAAACATGTCTTACAAAATAACATATTGTAATGTGCCATAAGCCCATAGGGGTGGTATCCGTTGCAAACTATTCAATATTTGCAAACTTGTAAACTCACGATTATCAATAGAAATAAGCATGTGGATAATATTGTTTTAATATTTTATTAATTTTTTTAATAATTTATTAATTCATTGAGGGCATCATCATCATTTTATAATTTAACTATTTTTAATTAATATTTACTAATTTGCTGCCATGAGCACACTTTCCGACGACTTCATCTTCTCCGGCGAGTTTTCCGGCAAGTTTCGTCATTCATGAATATACTTTCGTCATTCGTGAATACACTTTCACCATTCGTGAACACTTTCAACATTCATGAATATCCAATTGGTGCTTTATCATTGTGTTCACTACGAGTTTGCACAGTTTGCAAAAATCGATTAGTTTGCAACGGATACCACCCCTAAGCCCATAACGCGTTACAACATAAGTCAAACCATAGAGTTGAGTCATAATAATTAACATGACCACGAAGCATTAACATTGTCTTTGGGTGAGTAGTAGGACCCCAAAATATTGTATTAAGGCATTGTTTGGCAAAAATAAGGTGACGTATAAGTCACCTTATAAACTACCTTGTTTTCTAGGTATATGTTTAGCATACTAACTTATGACTTATAAGTTAACTTATAAGCTAACTTATTGATAAGTTAGTTGGGAGTGACTTATTGAACTTTTTATGATTTTCTTCCGATTATACCCCTGATTAATATTAACTATTATTATTTTGAAACTACTTTTTGGTCATTTTACATGTTTATAAGCTACTTTTTGCCAAACGTGACTTATTCATCAGCTACCTTATAAGTCATAAGTTATCTTATCAGCTACCTTTACCAAACATAGCCTAACAGGATGGGGTGGCTTCAAAAGTCAAAACCCCATCCTTACAATTTATGTTTTATAATGTTTGTTCTAGCTCCTTGCTAGTGTTAATAAAATGTCCGCTATTAAAAAAACAGTGCAAAGAGTTATTCAAAAACCATGATAAAACGATCATTTCATTTTGATATTTTTGAAATTGCAATAATCACCCTCATATGTTCAAACAACTCATAAATCAAGGCAAGTATATATGCCATTTTGTGAAGGTTTTTTTTTGTCCTTTTAACATTATTACAAATTAATATTCAACTAACAGTTTCTTGGATTCTTGTTCTGTTAAATATTTATCAATATCAATATTGTTGGTAGTGACGTTTATATTTTGTTTTGATATTTTCAATTTCAAGATAATTTGTCAATACGTATACTGATTGACTCTCAGTTACGACATAACTTGACTAATTAATATTGTTTTTTCAATGTTTTAGTTTTTATTAGAAAAATGATTTCTTGACCATTTAAAAGGGAAAAGAAAAAATATTTTCGTGGAGGACAAAATTCATATCAGCGTCCAGGAGTTCAAAAAATGGATTTTACAAATTAATTAAAAATATTTTTTTGTGAAAATTATTTTATGACTTTCAATTGAAGTTATTCAGCATATATATATATATATATCCCATTACAAACATTACTGACGATATAAGAGCATCTTCAATACAAGGTTCTTATAAGCAAAAAGTGCAATTGTTTATAAGAACTACCATTATGAGAAGCTTCTTGTAAGAACCTATTAAAACATAGGTTACCCAACAAGAACCTTGATTCTTACCTTAATTTTGATGAAAAATATTACTTCACTCATGTTTTATTTAATTCTTTGACTTATTTAACCACACTTGGAAGTCGTAAACATGTGCACAACCAAAATGGTTGAAGTAGACCATAAAACATTTACCCAATCATAAGTTTGTTTAACAATTTTGTAATATAATCTGTGAAAGTAAGTTTGGTTGGACGAAATGTTTATTTTAACGAATTGTACTAAAAAATAAAAAATAAAACAGAAGACAAAAAGATATTTTTTTAAGGGGCGGTTTACCAAACGCTTACCCGGATAAGCGCTTACCAAGTCATATTACTTTACGAGAGGAATATGACAAATACCAAAAATCTTACCCGGTAAGAGCGAAGACAAGGAAATCAAGGATCAAGAGTCTTACCCCGGTAAGTGATGGCGGCGACTTTTACTACGGTAAGCGCTTACCGGATAAATTGTTGCATACAATATTGCCGTTTTGGTGGACTAAAATCTCACCCGCTATGTAAATGGTAGTGTTAAATTTTGTCGGTAAGCACTTACCCAGATAAGATTTGATAAACGGACCCTAAATTAAACAGCAACATATTACTAATTAAAGTAAATACTCACATTTATTTATTTTTGCCATTAATCTATAATGTGTTGAAAAACTTATTTTTGGGTAAGTTTTTTTTGAGATGCTGTACAACTCACCATCCACAAGTTACAAGTGATTAAAGCATGGAGTTTCAACTTGGTGCCCGAGTTTTATGTCATATATATGGATATATCATCCATACATACATGACTAGTTATTGCCAACCATGCCTAGTAGCTACTTTCACCACCCTTGCACACCACTCTTAACCAAGAGTACACACCATTGCCAACTAATACACATGTGTGGATTTGTTAAACTTGGAGCCAAAGTAATTCAGTACTATAAATATGGAATCCATGCATAAGGCAAAGTGCAACACCAAAACTTCTTCCTCTCTATTTTTATTTCTCCAATCGTTGAGATAAATACTCTCTATATATATATATAGAGTTTATTTTTGGTTTAGTTTCCAGCTTAGGAAGCTTTGTTCCGGAGAAATATTGGGTAGTTGATTTGTTGATCCAAGGATCTTGTAAACACGTTGTAATCTCTCCCGGTTGGTAATATATCGAACTCTCTCTCTCTTTGGTGGATGTACACTATCACACCGATAGTGGAACCACGTAAATTCTCGTGTTGCTAATTTTATTTGGTGAACTTGTCATTTACGTAGATAATAACATAAATTGTTATTATCTATATTGGGGTTGTTTTTTTCGTTAGAGTCATCGTGCAACATCTAGATCATTGTTATCCGCATTTGTTGTCGGGTTATTTGTGTCCTTGGATTTCTATTCGTTTTGGGACCTTAGAAATCATTTGCAAGTTCTTTTCGTGACATAAATTTCCTAACATAATGTTCATTTTCTTCTATAAGCAACAAAAATTAAAAATAAAACCAATGGGTACACAATAAAATACAACAATGGTAGATGCATTAGAGAGATGGAAAAGTTAAAACAAATATGGAAAAAGATAACGAATTGAGCAACCTTAGTTCTCGAAAAGCCATTTAACATAAAGATTCCTCTTAAACGAAAAGACAAACATAATGTTTTCATGAAGGCTACGAATTACTTAACTCGTTGTGAGAAAGTGCATTAGTTTTTCAATCCACAAACCTCATGGAATGGATCTTTTTAAAACGTCTTGATACCACTCGAAAACTCAGACTTGAATCTCGACGAATTAAATTTAATTAGTAACCAATGTTTTTTTTCGAAGATTATGCAATTACAATTGTTGGAACCCATATCCCAAATTACACTAAAACAGTATTGATCAATAAAAGTAGTTAATAGTAGCGGAAGCAGTTTAGTGATCAATACAATAAACTATAATGGTTAATTGATAAAGATAAACAAGATTAATTAAGTAATGCAATTTGTATTTCACTCAAAGCAATAGTAATTACAATACTGATGAATACAAATAAGCTCACGAGTTCTCTCCAAATCAATCGACCATCAATACAAGGGACATTCTATCTATTTATACTAACCAAGATATAAAAGTCAAAGAGTTGTCTTATTACACTGTGACACGTAAGAAGAATCTGTAACAAACTTTGTTAGAGTTTGTTACAGGGTTATGCCACATCATAAGTCACGTGTATATGACTTGTATTGGATCCAGAAGATGCTCTGTCTTCTAGAATGAAGGTCTGTCTTCTGGAGTAATCTTCTGGATAGTAGACAGCCTTCTGAAGAGATCTTCTAGAGAGGAATACCTTGTCTTTGGAGAAGTTATGTTCATACTTTTACATAAAAATATATTCTAACAACAATGACTCCAAATCAGGAAACAAGTGACCCAAATACAAATATAGACAATTTATTAAAGCCAATGTAGGGAGATATCATTCCCTCGATTACACAAATTTTTGATGTCAGTCTCCTGTACATGTATTGTTCAAATATAACAAATTATTAGGCTTCTCAAATAAAATGGACAACTAAAATAGGGTTGAGTTAACGTGAGACAAGTCTGTTTTCCGTGAGACCGTGATACCACCATTTTACACTTGAAACTTTACAGCAAAAACACTGTAAAGGTAAAAAAATGATGGGTTCACGTGAGACCGGCCTGTTTCCGTGAGACCCGTTGGAGACCCGTGAAACCACTTTTTTACTCCTGAAAACTTCACAGCAAAAACACTGTGAAGGTAATAAAATCTGAACCTTCACAGCAAAAACACTATGTAGGTTACTTTAATAGCAAAATACTTTAAAGATTCATATTTTTTTTACTTTATAGTGTTTTTGCTGTGAAGTTTCAAATGTAAAAAGGTTGTTTCACGTGTCTCACGAAAACATGCTGGTCTCACGTGATCCCATGTTACTAAAATAAATAACATAATTACAAACAAATAGATCAAACATATATAATTTTAAAACATCTCGAATTATTGTGACAATTTTTCACATCATCTTAAGGTAAATTATCTCTAACAAACAGTCTCATTTTTACATCAAACAAAATATTTTACACATATAATTTTTTTTTACATCAGTTTTTTTAAATAATCTAAATAAATATTAGAGTAAACTACAAATCTTGGTCCCTATGGTTTGTTGAACCTAACATTTTTCGTCTCTTTGATTTCAAAATTACAAGATGACCATCGTAGTTTGCAGAAATTTATACGTTATTCTTTATTTTATTTAATATATATGTAAAAGATCTCCAAAAATATTGAAAGACTATTATTGGTTTGACTAGTAACTTAGGATTGTATTCTTCATTTTATTTCAAAATCAAATTAAATTTTGCGTGGAAAATAGAAAAGAAATAAAGTTTTGACATTAACGGATATGGGTAGAAAATTAGTAAGAATGCGTGCATTCAACAATATATACGAGTGTATTTATAGTATCCCAATATTTATTTGATTCTTAACTTTAGAACCAAATAAAATTAACCAGATACACTTAAGCGTCTTTAAAAACTTTAATATTTTAGAAATTTAAAAAAACTCCAATAATTATGTTAAATTTTCATTAAAAATAGAAAAAAATGAAAAAGAATACATAAATATCCATACGTAAAAAAAAGAAGACAAAATATAAGTATACGCGTTGAAGATAAACTTAAGAGTATCTTTAACATATACTTCAAGCAGAAGATTTTATGGATTTTGTTTTAACAGGGTTTCAATATGGAGAGAAAAAAAAAGGTGAAATTTCTAAATTTGAAAGACTCTAAAAAAATAATTACCTATTAAAGGAAAATTCTTTTTTATTTTTCAACCGTTAAACTTTTTTGACATTAAATATATAAAATAGAGAAACAATATTATTAAAAGGGAAATTAATAAAAATAGCCACTTGTGAGACTTGGTTTTATCGTGAAAATTTAATTACTTTGACCATTTAAAAAAAATCATTTATGAAAATAACCATTTTCTTTCTGAGTTAACCAAAATGACCAAAAACTAATTGAAATAAATACCGATGATCGAATTGCCCAAATACTCTAAAACCTCCGTCACACCTCCAAATCATCCGCCAAATTAATTTACCAATTTTTTATTTACATTTTACATTTTCTACCCTTAAAAGTTAGTTAATAAATCACTTTAGGTACTTTACTTTTTAATTTTTAATTTTTCATTTTACACCCTTATCACATTAACACACATACTCGTATATCAATTAAAATACGTCTAAAAATTACGTTTTTATTTTAACAAGCTATACCATTATAATCGTCTCGATAACACCTTCGAAATTAGCCCAATTAATATTAAATATTTTTCGATTTAATTATACACTTTTAAAGCCAATTATCCTGTTAATCGGTGAATATGAATATTTTTCACAAAATTCGGAATATTAATTAAAATATAATGCTATTATTTTTTGTAAGTTGATATTCTTTTTCGGCTATTAAAATATTATATTGAGGTGACAAATTTACTAATGAAAGGTCTTGGAGAAGGAGATCATGAAAATATTCAGTATTTTATTTATGTAGTCCCTTCCGCACTGTGTATATATCATTGATTCAAAATGGGTTAATTATAGTATATATTGTAATAATCTTAAGAACCGATGCATTATGTATTATTTTACATGAATATTAATTTATATGGTTTTTATTATAGAAATGAGAAGAACACAAAAGTAGTATAAATTCACTATAATTTATATCTTATTTCTTTATACATCCATAATATTATACTTTGTCGTTAAAAAATAATAGCATTATATTTTAATTAATATTCCGAATTTTGTGAAAAATATTCATATTCACCGATTAACAGAATAATTGACTTTAAAAGTATATAATTAAATCGAAAAATATTCAATATTGGGCTCATTTCGAAGGTGTTGTCGAGACGATTATAATGGTGTAGCTTGTTAAAATAAAAACGTATTTTTTAGACGTATTTTAATTGATATACGAGCATGCGTGTTAATGTGATAAGGGTGTAAAATGAAAAATGAAAAATTAAAAAGTAAAGTACCTAAAGTGATTTATTAACTAACTTTTAAGGGTAGAAAATGTAAAATGTAAATAAAAAATTGGTAAATTAATTTGGCGGAGGATTTGAAGGTGTGGCGGAGGTTTTAGGGTATTTGGGGCGGAGGTTTTGGGTAACTCGATCATCAGTATGTATTTCGATTAGCTTTTGGTCATTTTGGTTAACTCAGAAAGAAAATGGTTATTTTGATAAATGATTTTTTTAAAATGGTCAAAATAATTAAATTCTCTTTTATCTTTTAATTATTTTTCTTCCAAATTATCAAAATTAGGTCCGTTAATAAGTCAAATCCACAATTGTAGAGAGGTGAGAAATGTAAAATTATAGAGACCAAATATGTTAAATTTGAAAGATAGGTCGTGGATGTAATTTACATATTTTTGGTTCCTGTAATTGTACACTTTCAACCATCTGCAATTACGAAATGATTTTTTTTTACGGACCTATAACTATTCTGGTAACTTTTGGAGAAAATGGCTAAAAGGTAAAACCAACACTCACACATGGCTATTTTTTATTAATCTCCATTTTAAAAATGATATTAGAGCATTTCCAACATCTTTTCTAAAATTAAAAAAATTAATTTTTATTTCTTTTAACTTATTCAAGAGTTTTACTATCTTGTTTGCTATAATAAATAAAACTTGAAAATTTTCAAAGTTTTAGATACTCTCCAAAATTTGATGGTGGGAGAGATTAAAGATTATTTTATTCAATCCCATAAATAAGATCAAATTTTTATTACTTTATATTAAGTTTTTTTAAAATTGCATTGAGAAGATAATTAAAAAATGTTATATTAATATAATTTGTGTTTAAATTTGTAAAAATGGAATTTTTTTTTTTGACTTTTAGTTATCTATTTAAAAAAAATTATATCGGTCGGAAAAAACTCTTATATATCTTAAATAATATAATTTATAATATTTTTTAAAATAAAAAAGCTTTTGAAGATAAAGATGACTTTTCTTTAAAGAATTTAGTTTTAATTCTCAGTTTAAAAAAAAACATGTTAAAATAGTGTAAATTAACATCAACTTTGGTAATTATTCGGAAAATATATATGGTGGGTGAAGTTTGATGGAAGTCTCCCGGTTTATGGGATAAGCATGAGAAAGGTGGCGATATTCCAATGTGGTATGGCCCATGGTATTCACAACCCCTAGTTTTTATTTTCTTTCTACAAAACCGGAAACCAGACACCGGTTTTGATGTTGGGTGTGGGTGCTGACTCACACTCACATAAAAAGCTGAACACGACTTCCCGAAAACCAGGAGATTAAACCCGGTGGGCCACTCTTTTTTGCTTATGTGGCGATTCGACCCCTATCTGACTACTTTCACGTTCTTTCCACGCGCTTCCTTTTTTTCACTATTCCTTTTAATAAATAAATATATACCTTAATTTTGAGATTTAACTTTTTCTTTAATTGGATCGTGAACACCCATAACCCTAAGTGGGGTGTTTGGTTCGTAAAATGTTTTTGGATAAAATGGAATTTGTTAAAGGAATTTGACTTTGAAAGAATTAAAATGGAATGTTATCAGGTTTGACCACCTGTTTCGTTGACAGGCATTGAAAGGAATCTGTTAAAGGAATTGAAATTTGGTTGTTTGGTTCACATAATGTAGCTTTGGAATTAGAATGAAATATTGGTAAATGACCAAAATAGCCTTTCTAAATATTTTGAAACCGAGATCCAACAACTATGGTTCAGATCGATGGTGGTCGGTAGTGATTGGCAGTGGTCGATGGTGGTTTAGATCGGCGGTGGTTCCGGTAAGCGATGGTCGGTGGTGGTTTAGATCGGCGATGGTTGGTGGTGGTTCAGATCAGCGGTGGTCGACGTTGGTTCAGATCAGTGGTGGTCGACGTTGGTTCAGATCAGTGGTGGTCGATGTTGGTTCATATCAGTGGTGGTCGACGGTGGTTCAGATCGACGGTGGTCGAGGGTAGTCGGAGGTGGTTCAGACTGGGGGTGGTCGGCGGTGGCGGTGGTTGACAATCGTCAATGATGGTTCAGACCGACGGCGGTCGACGGTGGTTCAGACCGACAGTGGTTCAGACCGGCAATGTTCGGCGGTGGTTCAGCCGGGGGTGGTTGGCGGCGGCAGTGGTCGACGGTCGTCAACGGTGGTTCAGACCGGCGGTGGGCGACGGTCGTCAACGGTGGTTCAGACCGACGGTGGTCGACGTTTGTCGACGGTGGTTCAGATCGGTGGTGATTCAGATCAAGTAGGGAAGATGGGGATAATTTTGTCTTTTTGAGAATATGGGATGGAATGGAATTGAATTCCTTCTCAATTGTGATGGAATGACCAAATCCATGGATGGTGGAATGTGTGGAATTCAATTCCATTCCATAGGTAAAACCAAACGACTGAATGGAATTTGGTCAATGGAATTGATCATTCCAATTCCTTCCAATTCTATCGGATTCTTGCAAACCAAACACCCCCTAAGATGCACGGGCGGACCCACCCTATGGGGAGGGGGTCCCGTGCTACCGCTCAACCATGTTCTGTAAGAATAAAAAAAAGCGCGTTTCGTAAGTTTTACATTAGGTGCACCCGCTAAACTCTGAGGGGTACTCTGTCTTATTTTGATATTTCAAGGGTTAAAGAAGCAAACTTTAAAAAATCTCTAGAAAACAACAAAAAACCTTAAAAAATCATTCGAAATCAACCAAAAATCATAAAAAATCACTCAAAATCAACCAAAAATCTTTCAAAATCAATCGAAAAACTTAAGAAAGTTCCCAAACGGGGAATTTGGCTAAAAAATCCCTTGAAATCAAACGAAAAATACATCAAATAGTTTTGCGAACATCTAATACAATTTAAGGGTGCACCCGCTCGGGAAAAATCTTGGATCCGCTACTGCTAAGATACCCTCAAATTGATTTTGGTATGCCACAAAAGCCTTCAAATGTAACCCATAAATACATAACCATCTTAATCTACTACTTGATTTTTGAAGGTAACCCAATGGTAACTTGTCTTTTCTATGCTACGAACGGTACAAATGTAACCTATAAAACCCAACCATCTTGATCTTGAAGGCAACCCATCAGTAAAACCTCGATCTCCATATTGATTCTCTCGATTCTTCAAAACACCAACCAACGACACCACATGCATAAACTCATCTGTAATGAGGAAAAAGAATATTCAGTTGTATCTACAACGGGGACGGAGGGAAATGAAGATATTAAGAGAGTGTATTTGTTCTTACGGTTTATAATATGACAAGAGACAGGAAGGAAACATGTATGTTATATGCATATAGCATGTTCAATTGCAAACTTAAGTTTCATTGTGAACCCGATGACACAAGAGAGTGCGTCAATTGTCCCAAATATTCATGGGATAGTCATTATGAATGGTGTATCATTCATCCTAAAAGGTGTAATTCATCATGAATGTTGTGATACAAAAATTCACATTCATTATTCATGATAAATGAGAACAAAGTGGGACACATGTTATGCTCTTATTTGTCCAAATTCACAATGGAAAATACGTTGGCAACTACACCTCTCTCTCTCTATATATATATATAATGTATATATATTCAGCCTGAATAATGCTTATTCAATCTGAATATTTATTTGATTATTTAGTCTGAATAATCAACATTCAGACATGTGTCGCGCTCTCATTTGTCCTCACGTTCACAATCGAATTTGAGTTTGCATTTGAATTTTACTCTCTACATTATTGATCTATGTTGTTTACACAAAATAATGCCTCAAGTCGCTTTTTAAAATAATTATAACGTCTTTAGATCCTTTGCAATGAAGTATGGGTGGCCGAAAATGCTAGCTAGAGATCATCCTGTGTTCCTCTTTTTCCTCCCATGTGTCTACCGAAGGAATATTATGTGTGTGTGCATATATATATATACATATAAAAGACAATAAAATAAAATAATTATAAAATATAGAATATACTTTTCAAAAGTTTAAAATGAAATTAGTAAAAAAAACCTAAAAACCATGTTTGATGAATAGTTTTTTTACAAAATTAGGTACATGACATTTCTAAAACAAATATGTAATCTACTAAAATAATTTATAGACTTGCTAAAGATCAAATATCACTTTCCAAATTTTCATTAAACCAAACATTAGACAAAAAAAGTTTTACGAAAATTAAACAAAAAAGTCGATCTCTCAAATCGAATTAACTATAAATCGTTTTTGGAACTAAAATTTATATTTAAATTAAAGTTTATGTAAAGTTTGTTTTTAAATTAAAAAGAGATGAAAAATGTTATTTACAAGAAATATGTGTTTGGGTAAAAATCTCCGAAACCCACAACCGTTGACCAAAACGTGCGACGGAAGATATTTTATGGCTTATAAGTATTAATTGTGACTCTGTAGTCATCGGTTGAACGAAACTCATGACAATGGATAGTGACGTACGACGACCGGACAACGATCGCCTACTTGGTCCACGACCTCGACGACAGGTATATTATTTTAATGAGCTAACCGTTGATCGACCGTCATGTGTTATACAGGACCATTGGACAGCTACGATTCACACCACTAAAGACATTAATGAAGGCCATCAATGTCAGACGACAGTTACAAATGACTCCAACTATAAAATCAACACTCGAATCAACAAAGAGGCCCCGATTAACAATCACAGTGCTCTAGCATCAAGAAATATACAATAGCTTTATAGATTTCATACGATATTACTGTTCTTTTTTACATTTCTCTCTGTAATCGTACGACCATCGTTTTAAAGGACGACGTCCCTGTTTGACGTCATTTTTCCGTAGTGCAACGACGATACGTCATATCGTCCGCGGTTTTTTTCCTCGTTAAAGGGTTTTTCCGCGTCACCAAATCTCTTGTCTTTAGCTTTTATTTCCTAAACTGTATTTGTCGTGAGGATATTGTCTGCGATCGATCAACTCCACAAACGCCTTAAGTTGACTTTTGATAAGTTAATTTTTAGTATTAACAATATGTAATCTATTTTAATTTTAAAATCAAATTTAAATAAATACATATAACATTTACATAAATTTTTAACTAAAATGATAGATTATAACGAGTGAATATGGTTGAAGGGAGGGAATATTTTAGTTAATTTTTACTCAAATAAACAAGTAGTAATTTTATAGAGGACGACTCTTGTAGAGTTGTATGGGGTAAAAGGCCGCCGCGAATTGAAACCGTGATGTGTCAGGTGGGAAGTGAATCTTACGCGCCTCCATTGAAAATGGAAGATGGTTTGTGATTTAACCCAAGTGGGTGTACGAACAATATTTTCAATTTATAAAAAGTAAACAACAGTTTTGGTACTTAAGGTATAGTGTTTTCTTTGAAAGTGGTACCTAAACTTTAATATCTTATGAAATGGTCCCTGTAGTTTTGATTTTTGCTTTAAAAGTAGGACTTGGTCACTAACTTCGTTAAAATGGTCCGTTACAGGCAAGGGTATTTTCGTCCAACCATCCCTTTTGCACTTCTTTTTTTATTTTTCCTTACTTTTATAAAAACCAAAATACTATAAGGACCTTAACATAATTAACTATATATATATATATATATATATATATATATAGAGAGAGAGAGAGAGGAAGGTTCAAATAAAACTTTGCATTTTAAAAAAAACAAAGGGACACTTATGGATCACATAAATGATTTAATATTATGTGGGATCCACATCATAAGTAGTCCACAATTTGTTCCTTTAAGGAGGGATGATTCTCATTTGATCCCTCCCCTATATATATATATATATATATATATATATATATACATCTTAAAATACAAACCAACCAAAGGTTACAAACCAATATAAAGATGATTTTTTTCTTGATTTTTTTCATCAAACACTGTGATTTAATATATTATAACACATATGTTTGTTTCACCTTGTGAAAAAAATCACATGTGAAAGATATACATGTGAAGCTCTTATATTATGAAACAAATATATGTGAAACTTTCAACTTATGAAAACAAATGCATGTGAAACTTTTACATTATGAAACAAACATATGTGAAATAACATCTTAAATCATAGTGTTTGATGAAAAAAAATAATCAAAAAAAATCATTTTTATGTTGGTTTGTACGAGTTTGTAACCTTTAATTGGTTTGTATTTTAAGATGGCTATATATATATATACTATATTGCATATGTATATATACACACATACAGGGACGATGTAACGTAATTCTTTTATATATATATATATATATTACATATATACACACACACACATACAGGGACGATATCACGGGTACCACCAACGTCCACCTTCTCCGGTGAACCTAACACCACCGTCATCCAAGTTCTCCAGTGAACCACACCACCGCCGCCATATAACCTCTCTTGGTCACAATTTTTTTGCCGATTGATTCAACAACTTGTACGCCTTGGATGCTTCATCAATGCCAAAAAATACCCATTTTTTTACCATTATCATCAATCATCTTCCTTTTTTCATTTAGGATATGTGCATTCCAAACATCCACCTTTGTCACGTCTTGAAGAGAAGAATAGGACTTCTACACAAGATGTCAATTGGCTGCTTCTAAGCCAAAACAAAACTTCTATAGAACTCTTCCTCAGCCAACCATATTGAGAATGCTTTTATTTTCTCTTTCTGATACACTGTTTTGTTGCAATGTTAATGTACAAGAACCGGTAGGGAAGAAACATATTCTCCATTTCTAACACCTTGAAAACAGAAAGACACAACACGAATACGCAAAAGTTGGGTTGCCATTTTGTTCGTAAAAGTGGGTTGTTTTTAGTGTGTTTGTGATTTTTGAGTTCTCGATCGACGGAGATGACAATGACCGGAGCTGCAACTCCGACGATCATTTTTTGCAACTTCAACGAATCCCCCGACTGAGACGATCTTTCCCTCTCCTCTCCTTTCTCCAACTATGGTAATGATATCACAGAGACGATATCACAAGCATATCACAAGGACAATCTCACCAAACCCATCACCGACCAAAACCAACCGGAAAACTCCTTGAGAGTTCATCGCCGGCCATAAATCACAAGCGTATCAGTGACGAGATGCTCGAGACGAAGACAAGATGATCACCGGAGGTTTAGGGGGCGAAGTCTGTGTATTATATATATATATATATTAGTTAGTTAAGTATTTAGTCCCTATAGTTAGCTTGGTTTTACAAAAAGGGAAGGAAAGTATGGTTTGACGAAAATACCCTTGCCTCTAACGAACATAATAGACGGAGTTAGTGACCAGGTCCTACTTTAAAAGCAAAATCAAAACTACAGGGACCACTTCTTGAGATATTGAAGTTTAGGTATCACTTTCAAAGAAAACACTATACCTTAAGAACCAAAACTGTAGTTTAATCATTTATAAAATTAAAAGAAAAAAAAGAAAAAAAAAAGAATCATTCAACTAAACAATACATGTTTTAGTTCCATGAATGTGGAAAACCTGGTTTTCAAAAACGCATATAATACCAGTTCCTTTCGAAACAACTGCGCCCTCCCAAAAATCCAGCGGCCACCTATATCTATATCTATACATATATATATATACACCCATCACCGTATATCTTTCAATCCCTTTTCCTTCATCATCTTCTTCAATCATATCTTTCTTTCTTTCTCTAAAGCCTTCAACAATGAGAATGAGCTGTAATGGCTGTCGGGTCCTACGAAAAGGATGTAGTGATGACTGTAGCATCAGACCTTGTTTGCAGTGGATTAAGTCGCCGGAATCACAAGCAAACGCCACCGTCTTTTTAGCTAAGTTCTACGGCCGTGCCGGACTTATGAACCTCATCAACGCTGGTCCTGAAAACCTTCGTCCTGGTGAGACTTAATTTTGATTTCTTTTTGGTTTTGTGAATATGAATTTATTCCGGTGGAAATGGAGATTAATGGGTTTTGTGTTTTTTGTTAACAGGAATATTCCGGTCGCTTTTATACGAGGCTTGTGGTCGGATTGTGAACCCGATTTACGGGTCGGTCGGGTTGTTATGGTCGGGAAGGTGGCAGCTTTGTCAGAATGCGGTGGAAGCGGTGCTGAATGGTTCTCCGATCGTTCAGGTGGTGGCTTCCGACACGGAGGAGACGAATAACGGACCGCCGTTGAAGGCGTACGATATCCGTCATATATCCAAGGATGAGAACTCCGGTGGGTCTAACGAGCTTCACCGGATCAGGACACGGTGTCGTTTCAAGAGATCATCATCGAAAGGAAAAGGAAAAGAAAAAGGAAAAGATAATCATCGGGTTTGGGTCGGATCATGTGAGGAAGTATCGGGTCATGACGAGATTAATTATAACAGGTCGTCTAGTCATGAGTCGACACTGAGCCACCAATCTGAGCCGGCGGCTCATGTGGCGGAAGGTGAGAGCCACGAGACGGCGGCGGCGGAGGAAAGCTTGGTGTCGGTAGAGACGGCTGAGAGATCCGCGGTGGCTCCTGTTAAAGCCGAGAGGGAGGAGTCGGCTACGATTCAGGACAATAACGATGAGATTGGGCTGGAGTTGACGCTTGGCTACGAGCCTGTTCTTCGATCCCGGAGCCGGAGTCCCCATAACGTTCAAAAAATAGCCGGAGCTTCTCATAACTCCGGCGAGGCTATTTACAGGATGGAATTGGGACTAGATTATCCAGTGTAGGAAGATTGTACTAGATCAGTTTTGACGGTTCAGATCGAGTGTTTTTTTTATCTTTATTTTTGTTTGAAATTTGTATACATATTTTTTTTTGCAAAAAGAAAAAAGATTATATTAACAAAAATAAAATAACAATGATAATGATAATGAAAATATATGTGCATGTGTACGAATTACATTTTTTTTATTATTATTCAACCATTTATTTTTAAATTATACTTTTAAGATATTCTTAATTTGTACAATTTTTTATTTTGAAATTATTTAGTCTCAAAATAAATCAATAGTCATTAGAATAATGCTTAAAATATTTATCATAAAATTATTTGTAAAGAATCGATTTTAAAGATGCAAATTGTGGAGTTGTTCGTTTGTGGCTTAATGAGCTGTATAAGCCTTATAACTTACGCCTGCTTCTCCACTTGCTCAAAGCTTGCATTTACCAGTTCCATTAGGTTTTAGCCACAACCATTAGAATCGATGGCAGAGGAAACATCCATCAGAGTAGTCTTTTGCTTTCATGCCAACAAGGGTTATGGTGTCATCAAGCTAGATCCAAGTTGAAGGCCTCATTCATCGGCGATGTCCCTTGTACAACTTTCTAGTTCACCGCAACCTCATGCACCGACGATGTCCTTCTCTTTTGTCAGTTTCGTTTGCCACCGATTTCATTATCTCCATCCACTTTCGTTCTCCAGTAGTCTTCTTCTCTCCCGATTAGATCATTCTCCGATGGTATTGTTCTCTTCTGTTTGCTTCTCCATCTCTCCATCATGTGTTCATCAACTCTCAATTTGGATCTGACATATGTTAATTGTTTTTGCTTTGTTTTTTATTTTCAGACAGAAGAAAAGGTACTCGATTGATTCAAA
The DNA here is from genome assembly GCA_036898165.1 of Silybum marianum. Taxonomy (NCBI): domain Eukaryota; kingdom Viridiplantae; phylum Streptophyta; class Magnoliopsida; order Asterales; family Asteraceae; genus Silybum; species Silybum marianum. The sequence continues at coordinate 47,956,996 of CM072530.1, read as the reverse complement.
CATTATACATATGGGATAGAGGAAGAGAAAAAAACCGAATATCATTCGGATCTGATCTGGATTTGGTTACAAATATTGTATATATGTTTTCATTATAGATCTTTAATATTGTATCTGGATATGGTGGGGACGATGGAGATATTGAAATATTTTTTATTAATGAAAAAAAAACAATTAACAAGGGGTAAAATGGTCATATATATCATTTAGACTGTATATTCAACACCACAACCGAACAACTAATCTGTTTTGGGATACATCCAACTTTATCCATACATGTATTAATAAAAAACGAATCGAACAATCCCAATGTCCCCTTTGTTTTGGGATAACGGATATACAATAATAAACATTTAGTCATTTTTATGTCTTTTATTGATTAAATGGATACATAAAATGTTTAGTGACCAATGTTTAGGTGACTAATAGTTCGTTAATATCTGAAGCTATTATCCCCTCAAAGGTGTAAACATCTCCAACGACTTTTCTAAAGTAGAGGAAATCAACTTTTTTACTTTCTATAATGCTCAATCAACTTATCTATAATTCTATACCATTCTCTAAAATTAATAATTATGGAAAAAACTTCTAATAAGGATTCTCTATATCTCCAAAAAATGGAGAGATAAATGAAAATTTTATCTCTCACCAATAACATTTAAATAATATTATTTTATATAAATTTTCTCTTAAAAATGTTCTAGAATCATAATATTAAGAAAATATTTTAATAATACAATTAATAACGAAATCTTAAAAATAGATAATCTATTAGAGTTGAATGTAATTTATTTTAAAGATTTTGACTTTTGTTTCTTTATTTTAGAGAAAATATAGAGAAACTGTTGGAACGCACCTATTCTAAGCCAAGTCTATAAAAGAAAAGAGATTAAAAGTAACTAGGGGATTTGAGAGATGGACTTTGACCAATTCAATTTTAGACAATGTAGGTTTTGACCAATTCAAGAAGTGATAAGTTGCTATCGTATTATGGATCATGTTATAGCTCTAAATAATCAAATTACAATTCGTTTACGTGAGAGTGGATGGTAAATCCATGAGTAAACCATGAATTATTTTTGATTATCGATCACAAACACTTAACATAAACTTGAGTGTTACTGAAAAGAAAAATCTGGTGCAAAATAAAAGTATTTATTTAGAAAATTGTTGTTCAAAAATTTGATCCAAAGGAGTCAATTGTAATAAACATTATGTACAAATGGATCATAGAAAACAATGTTTGATTTTAATAAATAATCATGCAAAAGATTTTTGGGAGTGGTCAATGTCAAATATATCAAAATTTTGTTTGATTGGAAAATGGTATTTAAATTACAAGAAAAGAAAAGAAATAGAAATTTGTTTTGATGGATGCCTGTAGCTCATATGTGGTTTGATGAAATAGTCAATTAGGGTGTGCATTGAAATGAAAATAGATGAAGAAATCAAAAATATAAAAACATTGGATTTGAGAACCGAGTCAATCCATATTAGTTTGTTTAAGTTATATGAAAATGTAAAGTATTTTAGTTTAAATTTTATTTTAGGTAACGTATTTTTTTAATTTTTAATTTTAATACTTAAGATGTGATATCTTAATCTTTTTTTTTGTTCAAGGTTCAAGAGGAAGAAGAGGGGTCGAGCCGTGAAAATAGCAATGAGTTAAACGGGCCATGATGTCTTTGAAGAAAGATGACTTCTATTTTAAGATATTGAGTTGGACAGTCAAAAAGCCCCAAAATTCGAATTGGTTCCTGGTCCTGGTCAGAGACCGTGAGTGCGACACGCACCTTTTTGTTTGTTTTGGAGCCGTTTTGGCGGGGCCAATGGTAAGCTGATTCGTTTCTGGGATGATGTTTGGCATCTATAGGATCAACAACAATAGCTGCACGGAGTACGGTAGAATTCCTCGGTACGGCCTCCCACCGAAGTCCTAATCCTTCACCAAAGAGTTAAATCGTATCCGCCTCCTTATGATTCAATTGCCATGTATTTAGCTATTGAGCCTCAAAGTTTATGTTTTTATGTGATTGCTGACGGGACGGCTAAATGGATTGATGATTCATCAACGGGCACATGCCAATTCAAAGCGGCTTGGCTTGGTCACCCTTTATATGACCAACTACCTAATACTAGCAGGCTCATCAAACAACGCTTTTTAGCTTTCTTCAGGATTTGGCCCGAAGTAGCGAAGACTGTTCAGTTATATTTTTCAGATGCTAGAGTGCTTTTCATCTGTCGGGGGGCGGGCCTTTCATTCTTAAATTTTTTGATAAACTCCGCGGCTGCTGGCACAGAGTTAGCTAGGGCTTCTTCCTCGGGTCTTGTCATGATCGTGCACTCGACGAAAGAGTGAAGAAAACCCCCTCCCCTTCGGATTCCATCTCTCTTTGACTCTATATATGTGGGCACCTGATATCTATGAGGGTTCACCCACCCCGGTTACAACATTCCTTTCGATTGCGCCTAAAATCTCTATTTCTGCGAATATTTCACATCTTTCTATTAGGTACCTGGTTAACCGACAATGTTCTAAATGGCGTGAGGGGTAGCGTGGCGCCAATGTCAAGCCTCAAGCCTTAGGAGTTATGGCGAGACCATGACGTTTTTCAAGGCGTGCCCTAAGGCGGCATATTATATATATATATATATACATACACACACACATAGAGAGAGAGAGAGAGAGAGAGAGATAAACACTCACCAATCCTTATATGTGTTAGCGTTTTGAATAATAGTTTATGACAAATTAAATTTGTATAAAGTAATAAAATTAAATAAGAAAGAAGAACCGCTGATACCAAACATATAAAGCTTATAGAAATTGATAACAAGAGTGAAAAAAACAGGAATAAATCTCTTGAATCTCTACACACAACTTTTTTCAATTTTCAAAGACTTCATGTTCGACTTTTCGGTGCGGGAATGTCACTAAGCATTTATCTATTTAATTAAGGTTTTAGTTTTTAAGGTTCCCTTTTAAGTTTATTTAAGTCCTAGCTCGTGTAATATAATTAGCATTTATCGTCCACGTTATATATTAAAGTAGTCTCACACCTTATAAAATAACGCGTTGTAACGCGCCATAATGTGTTACGATGCAAGTCAAGTCTTAGAGTGGAGTCATAGGGGTTAACGCGGTGGCGCCCCCAAGCCTTGACGTCATAACGTGCCATGACGAGGCCATAACGAGTTATTTAGAACATTGTTAACCAGTTACGATGTTGACAGGACAAATAAGTTAACATTATTTGATGACGTGGAACTTTATACAAATATTATTTTTTAAGAGAAAATTGCAATTTAGTCTCTATGATTATATGAAAATTATGGATTGGATCCCCAAATGAAATAATTACAAAATATCATTATTATGCTTTCAACTTTATTATGGATTGTGTCCCTTAACCTAATGTTGTTGATCTTAACTCTCTTAATCTTTTTCTCATATTTCCTTATAAGAAAAATAAAAAATAAATTAGTATTATATTATAAAGTTAAATACAAATTTGGTCACTGTAGTTTACGAATATTAACGGACAAGGTCGCTTAAAGATTTTTTTAATGATCAACGTCCCTATGGTTTCCATTTTATAACAGTTAGGACTTAGGGTCCCCATCCAACTTTTCCGTTAAATATTAATCTTTTAACATTTTTTATTTATTTTTCAAATATTTCAAACCACATGGACCAAATCTGTAATTCAATCTAAACTATTAGTCGGTTGTAACTTTCTTTAATTAAAAAAGACAGAAAAAGAAAATTAAAAGAAAACCAATGGTGGATAAGTGGGTTGCATGAGTTGTTTTTGAACACGCACGCGCGCGCGCGCGCGCGCACACACACACACATATATATATATATATATATAGTTTTGAGTAAATTACAAATTTGGTCCATGTGGTTGAAAAATTATGAAAAATAAAATAAATATGCTAAAAAGATAATGTTTAACGGAAAAGTTGGATGTGAGACCCTATCTGTTATAAAATGAAAGCCATAGGGACGCTGATTGTTAAAGACAATCTTTGAGAGCATCTCCAACAGCTATTCTAAAATAGAAAAAGTGAAATTTTAGCATTTTTATGTCTCCAACAGCTATGCTATCTCCTATTCTAAAATAGAAAAAAGATTAGAGAGATTGTAAAAATCTCTAAATTTAGACAAACCTCTAAAACTCATTAGAAGAGACATAAAATAATATTTTAATTCCATCCAACCAATTAGAATGTAGAGATAAAATATGTAGGAGAAAATAATAATAATTTATTATATACATTGAATATTTTATAATACTTTTCGAAAACGTATTTATGCATGTGGAAATAATTTTTTTTTAAAGTAATCTAAATTAGTTTATACATGGTTTGATTTTAGAAAACATAACAAAAGATGTTTGGGGTTTCAAGTTCAAATTATCTAGTAATATAAATCTTTCATGTAAAGTTTGGTCCTACCAATTCTATACAAATGTTATTATGAAAACAAGCTAAAACTTGAGAAAAAGAAAAAAACGAATCAGAAATAACAGTAATAAAAATATAATACGAAAAAATAAATACCAAGTGGCATTCATAGCCTAGTGGTAAGGAAGCATTTAAGTATCCTAGAGTTTGAGGGTTCAAATCTTATAGTCTTTACTTTTTATTTATTTATTAGTAATAACAGCATTGGGCCCAAAATAATGCCCCCTTGGGCTTTGCTGCCTTGGGCCGCCGCCCGGCCTGCCCACCCTTTGGGCCGGCCCTGGCTTTGAGGGACCTTATCCATTAATATTTGTAAACCATAATGACCAAATTTATATTTAACTATATATCATATATTATATATAATAATTTATCTATGATAATTTCTCTCTATTTAGCGATTTTTCTAATAGAAAATTTTACAATCTATTTTCTCTTTTCTCTATTTGACTAGAGAAGATAACAAAAAATTGTTAAAATCCATCTTTTTTCCATTTTAGCATAATAGCTATTAGAGATGCTTGTCATCCCAGCCTTTTCCACACCCCTCCATATATGACGGTGAAACATGTTCCCCTTTCCCACCAATAACCCTTACATTAGGTCATCTTTTATCGTCCTCTGATAAGGTTAATTTATTAACCTTATTTTCATCATATTTGTTCCTATTATTTTATTAGTATTTCGTCCTTTGTTTTTAAGCCTTTCATGGTTTATTTTGTTGTTTCTATAGCTTTTAGAAGTTTTGCTTTAAGAGTGATTGAACAAAGTTGTGAGCTCCAAATGCATTAAAATCTTAAATCGTATGTTGCTTATTTCGTGTCTCTCTTGCAGGTTGATTTAAGGATGATGATTGTGATTTTGATGTTAAATCGTTTTGGGCTATTTTGGTGAACCGAATATTTGGGCTGCTGTTGGGCAGATTGTTGGGCTGTTATAAACTACAAATTGGAACTTTGATCATAGACTAGAAGTAAACACTCTCCTTGGGCCTTTGTTATTATATATTGGGGTAGCATTTTAATTGTTTTTAGAGCTCCATTTTGATTTAACCCATGGATATCATGTTATATATATATATATATAGGGGCTCCTTCAAGTGTTAACTCAATTATTTGTGTTAACTGTGTTAACCCATCGTTCACTGGTGAACACCATGCTCGTTCACTGGTGAACACGATGCTCGTATACTAACGAATGGTGTTCACCAGTGAACGAGCATGCATGTATGGAACCATTCTTTCACGGATGAATGGTGTTTCACCAGTGAACGAGCATGGTGTTCACCAGTGAACGATGGGTTAACACGGTTAACACAAATTATTGGGTTAACACTTGAATGAGCCTCTCTCTCTCTCTCTCTCTCTATATATATATATATATATATATATATATATAGAGGAAAGTTCAAATGTAAACTCATTTTTGTTGTGAACGTGAGGACGAATCTCAGCCACTTATCCGGTCAATAAAGACGGCTTTGACCTGGTTCCCCTCCTTTAATAATTTCCACCCTCCCATGAATCGCGTCAATCCTCCGTGATCGCGTCCACCATAACCGAAGATGTGTGGCTGAGATTCGTCCTCACGTTCACAACCAAAAATGAGTTCACATTTGAACCTAACCCTATATATATATATATATATATATATATATATATAGAGGAAGGTTCAAATGAGAACTTTGTAAATTTAAAGAAATAAAGGAACACTTTGTGGACCACATATGATGTGGGTCCCAAATAATATTAAATCATTTCTGATTTAATATAATTTAATATTAAATAAAAAATGATTTAATATTATGTGGGACCCACAACATATGTGGTTCACAAAGTATTCATTTATTCCTTTAAAAAGGGATGGTTCCCGTATGATCCCTTACCTATATATATATATATATAGGTGGATTCATACGAGGACAGTAATAATTTACGAGAATGCAAGGACAAACCTTAGTAATCATTTTGTACATGGAATTCTTTTCATGTAAGATTTTGTACTAGCATCAAAAATGACACACACGACTTTTGCTGCGAGAAAACTTTCGGCTAATTATATATGATTTTGTATGTGAATCATATGTGATTTTGTACATGAATCATATGTGATTTTGTACATGAAAATTTTCATGTACAAAATGATTGGCTGAGGATTGTCCTCGCATTCTCGTAAATTGTTATCGTCCTTGCATGAACCTCTTTCTATATATATATATATATAGAGGGGCGGGTTTAAATGAGAACTCAAATTTGGTTGTGAACGTGAGGACAAATGAGAGTGCGACACATGTCTCATTCAAACAAATATTCAAATTGAATATAGTATTTATTCAGTCTGAATATACAAAGAAATATTCAGACTGAATATAGTATTTATTCAGTCTGAATAATGCTTATTGAGTCTGAATATTTCTTTGTATATTTAGACTGAATAAATACTATATTCAGACATGTGTCGTGCTCTCATTTGTCCTCACGTTCACAACCAAATTTGAGTTCGTATTTGAACTTTCCTCTCTCTCTCTCTATATATATATATATATACATAGAGAGAGCGAGAGAGAGAGAGAGAGAGAGAGGGATGTTCAAATGCAAACTCAATGATTAAGAGGCTCTTATGATATATTACAAAATAAAATATAATTGTTTGATAATTGTTCATGATGTAATCAGGGTTCTTAATGCTTAATGGAGGTCTATGACACAAAATGATTCAGAGTGTTTTGAAATCATTAAGAGCAGGCCCGTTTCTAACAGTTTTTGAGCCCTGGGCGAGATATAAAAATGGGCCATTGTCAAGTACGATTTTTTTCGTCATATATTATTTTTATCATCAGAAATAGCATTGAATTAAAAAAAAACCGTTTTCTGAGTTTTCTCATATGCAAAATCATTAAATAGTTACTTCTAAATTAATATTATTTGTCATCTCATTATTACATAACATTGTAAATCCATTACACCGCCAAACATATTTTATGATATATCTTTAGTACATAGATTGACATCATTAGGGATCACAATGTTGAGTTGTTGACTATCCAAAGTAACACTTTATGTCAATCAATATAAATCAGTTGAGTTTCCACGTCACATCATGTTAATGTTTTCATCAATATTTTAAGATTTTAGAATTGAAACAAATTTTTAGAAATCATCAGTCTTATAATCAAAACTCTATCTTAATTATAGTTTGAGATCTTATTGTTGTTTTAGAGATAGAAGAATACTTAAAATTCATCAGTCTTATAATCAAAACTCTATCTTAGTTATAGTTTGAGATCTTATTGTTGTTTTAGAGATAGAAGAATACTTAAAATTCATGCACCAAATATTAGGTGATAGTAGTCACTGATGTAAGAAAAAACATTTTTAGTTTTGAAATTCTAAATATAGATATAGGTTGGATCGTCTCATATGGTTGATAATTTTTTTCAAAGGTTAAAGTTTTTTTAGTTAATAATAAGAAATCTATTATATTTTAATACAAACATAGAATTCATGCGGATGAAATAATCAAAAAAGTTAGTGGGAGATGAATTATAGAGAATATATTAATGTTGTGTAGGTAAGGTAGTTTTATATTTTTGTAGATAAAAAGCTTAGAAGAAAAATGTTAAGAGAAACAATAAATAATATTATACAATTAACAACTTATTAATTTTTTACATAGTTTCTTCTTCAATGTAATTAATTAATACATGCTTGGGCCTTTAGTATAATGCTAAATTCTTTTTGGATTATATTAGATACTAAAAGACATTATGTCTCTTTCATTTATTAATTGTTTTGAACTACTACTGTATATTATATAGTATACATGAAAAATTTGGGCCCCTATTTCTCTTGGGCTCTGGACGTACGCCCGACCCGCCCTCCCCCAGGGACGACACTGATTAAGAGACAAATTTATTTTTTGTCAAACAAGATTCACCTCTTAGTGATTTAAAGGTTGTCTTTAATGGAACTGTTAAGAGATAAACAAACAGTCCCTAAGCTTCCTTCTTATTCTAGTTTTCATAAGATTACCAATTTCGGCTCTAATTACTAGACCAAAAATTGGTAAATTGTTTTTAATCCAAGGTACAAGTTGTTTGAATTCGTCTTTCGTTATTCCTTATGGTTATATGCATTATTTGTTTGCCGGTTTAATTTTTGGAGAAAATCTTTATGATTGGGAATATCTATAAACTAAGAAATGAGTTTTTTTATGAAAACTATATATGCGAAGTGTATTGAGTTTGAAACGTTACCTACTGCGCAAATCTTTAATTAATTATGTTACTTTTAGATTCTTATACTTTCTACTTTATTTTATTGCAATTTACATTCCACTCTTTGTATTTATGCAATTTATTTTTAACATTTCAATTATAGTTACTTACATTCCCGGCTTAGTTACTTTTCCGAATCTCTTTAATAATTAATCATTTGCACACTAAGTTTCTTTTCTTAAACTTGATACTTGTAATTTGTTTTAAGCATTTCTTTATTGCCATTAGTGTTTTTATGTCTTTTATAAAAAGAACCCAATCAATGACATACTTACAATATGAGCTTGGACTCTAAGGAATAGTTAAGATTTATATCGGTAAAAAGACAATACAGTGTTTCGAATATAGCAGTCAAGTCTAGGGATGGCAATCAGGTTGTGTTCGGGTTGGCGGGTCAGGGAGGGTCAACCGGGACACGACCCGTTTACCTAATCGTGTCGAGATATACAACCCTAACCCGTATACGCTCGAGTTGGCGGATTGTAAATGGGTTGACGGGTTGTAAACGGGTTGACGGGTCATAAACGGGTTAGCGGGTCTTTAACGGGTTGGCGGGTCATCTAATAATACAACCAAATTCAAACATCCATATTTAAACAAAAAGTCCAAACACAAGTTTCAAACAAATAAAAAGTCCAAATACAAGTTTCAAACAAATAAAAAGTCCAAACACAAACAAATTCACCTAATAATCAACCAAATTCAAGCATCCAAATTTCAAACAAATAAAAAGTCCAAACACAACCAAATTAAAACAAATCTAAGTTTCAAACAAATAAAAAGTCCAAACATAACCAAATTCAAACAAATCTATTTTGACTATTTGAGACTTTTAAGCAAAATATAAAATATTTTAAAAAAAAATATATTTTTTGGCGGGTTGGCGGGTCAACCCGCGACTCATTTGGGTCAACCCGAACATGATCTGTTTTTTTTTTGAAAAGCAAAGCAGAATTTTATTAAGAGCAAAAGAAGGCTCCAAGATGGAGACACCGAACATGATCTGTTTATTTGACAGGTTCACAGATTGACGGGTCAGAAACTTCAACCCTAACCCGTTTATTTTCGCGTCGAGAATTGCCACCCCTAATCAAGTCTCAAAGTTATCTAAATCAGAATTTTTATAATTCATTGAAGATTACTTTTAATATACGGACAACTAACTTTTATAATTAATTGAATTACTTTTTATAATTCATTGAAGATGATTAATTGCTAGGTCAGTTGACTGCCTATCTTTGCTAATCGTTTTTAGAAAACACGTAGTTATTAAGGGTGCGTTTAGTTAGCGAAAACTGTTTTCATTTTTTTAGAATTTTTTTTCAGAAAATGGAGTTGAATTTTCATTCTCAATTTTCTATGAAAATTTTAGAAAATGCATTTAGTTGAAATGGTGGAGTTTTCATTTTTCATTTTTAGAAAATCATAAAACGCGTTTGGTTGTGCATTTTCTACCACTTTTCATTTTTCATTTTTTTCAAATTAGAATGTGTATTTGTGTGAAAGTGTGTGTGTGTGTGTGTGAATGTGTGTGCATGTTTGTGAAAATGTGTGTGTGTGCGTGTCTTCAAAAGTGTGTGTGCGTGTGTGAATGTGTTTGTATGAAAATGAAAGTGTGTGTATGTGAGTGTGTAAACGTGGAAAAGTTTTTAGAAAACAAAAAATTGGAAAAGTATTAAAAGTAGTTTTCTAAATTGCATATAATTTTAGAAAATGAAAATTTTGTTTTCTTGGAATTTTTTTGAAAATTGAACGAACTAAACATGTTTTCTAAATAAAATTTATTTTTCTTGGAAAATTATCCTAGAAAACTGGAAAATTTTCTACAGCTAAACGCATCATAAATGATTGCTACATCTTGACCTTAGATGACACATAGTTTTATGCATCATCCAACATGGTGTTACCTTGTCTTCATAATTTTGAGAACGAGAAGGCCAGTTATTACTTAGTAGGTTTACAGGCGAAGGTTGGTTTTGTTTGTTGCTATTTCGTACCTTTCCTTAATTGTAGAGTGCTTGCATATATATATATATATGTAAGTATTGATTTTTTCTTTCTTTTACACGAGAGCAAGGGTATAGAACCCCCATATGATTGCCCAAGTATATGTGAAGGGTTTTGGTTCATGAAAAAAATGATAGGAAGCTAATTTATTTGTTCATCCTCATATAGTCATATAAAGGCATGCATAAAGCTATATGTAATGTTTTCTATGCCGATGATTATACTGGATTTCGTCTTGTTAATCTGTGGTTTAACAGTAGGTTTTTTTTTTTGGGCAATATGGCATTCCTCCTTCAAAAGACGTCCTAATCCCCTTTCTGAGAAGGGTGTTAATAAAAGATAGAAATTTAGCGATCAATTTTCTGAAAATCTCTCAGGCTTCAGAGACAGTTTACCGTGTCTAGAAAGATTGGTAACGTAATCGGAAAAGGTGGTAGGATAATTAAGGCCTTACGTGAAGAGACCCAAGCTTAGATTATCGTTGCCAACTCCTTTCCTGGCTCAGACCAAAGGGTAATCATAATATATAGTCCTTCGAAAAAGAAGCCAGTGAAACACAATGGTGACGACCGTAATAATTATTAGAATATGTGAAACCCCTAGATCAATTTCCAAAAGAGCCCTTGAGGAGAAAGGGGAGGTTCCAACATATATATACAAGAACAAGGTCCAAGTCTAGCCGATGTGGGACTCTAACAATAATGGTGATAATAATGAAAATGTGGTCACTGCACGCCTGCTTGTTCCAAACAATACGGTTGGATGCCTTCTAGGAAAAAAAGGAGATGTCATCTAGAGATTGTAGAGCAAAACGGGGGTAAATATTCACATTTTGCCTATAGATCAACTTCACGTTTGTACTGTCAATACCGATGAATTGGTGCAAGTACTGCTTTGTGTTCTTATGCTATTTATCTATTTTGAATTTGTGAGTGGTTGTTACACATAAATAGAGATGGGGAAATACCGGTCCCAGTTCGGGCCCAAATCGGTTCGGGGCCGGAATACTGTTCACTGTAACCGGTCCCGATCCGGATCCTGGACGTTAAAGGGTGGCCCGAATAGGGTGGTTGCGTAACTTGGCCTGAAACCAGTCCTAAACCGGGCCCAAAATCGGTCCTTAGTAATTTTTTTTTACAACTTTCTATTTTGAAGATATTTTATTGGGTCACTCAAATACACTTTAGAAATATGTTTTATTATAATCTCTATTTATTAACTATTTAAAATTACATTTAATCATAATTTTTTTTAAAAATTACAACGAATAATAAGTAGAAATTAAAAATTATCTTGAGAATAATAAGTAAGTAATAATACAAAGAAGGAGAAAAAGAGATGAGAACTAGGAGATGTCATAAATCGAAATCGAAAACGAGCTGAAAACATGAATTATAGCTCAATTTGCGAACGTTTTTTACTTTGTGAATTTGGTGTCTACCCCATACAATACATACGGTCATCTAACGATAACTATAACGACTAGTTTTTGAATGCAATTGGGCCGAGCCGGGTCGAAGAATCCTCTAAAAATCATAACCAGTTACGGCCCCCGGGCTCAAATTCGGGCCAAGGCCGGTCTCGGTTTCGGGCCTCCGTCAGATTCGGGCTGGGCCGGACCCATTTTGCCATAAGGAATGTATTTGTCCATTTTCTATAACATGTGTTTAGCAATTAGATAACTCCTTTTGTTAAAACCTCTTCAGGCTCTGTGGAACCCAAGGTCACAAACAATTGATGCAATCCTTTTTCTACAAGATAAATTGAGCGACCACTCTGAAAAAGGAATCATTAATAGTAAGGTTGGTTGCATTCTTGGACAAGGAGGTCAAGTAATCAATAAAATGAGGAGGATATGTTCTTGTATACTCTTTAAGGATGAAAAGCCCAAATGTGCTGGTGAAGATAAAGAACTTGTATAGGTGATATATTAACTTCATCATTACATTGATGAACATGTCCTGATGTTTTCACCTTTTTATTATCAAATTAGCAAACCCAAGGTTACCACTCTCATCTATTAGGTGTCTGGAAATTATGGTTATGCTAAAGACGCATTAGGCGATATTGCATCAAGATATACAGCACCATGTCTTCAAGATGTAGAACCTGCTCCAGCTGGTCCAGATCCAACATCTTTTTCATGAGGAAACTTAACTGGTGAACGACCATCTCCGTCTGGTGTTACAGAAGGGAGTCACTCAGGCATCTATGAACCTTTCAAGGTCAGTTAAATATGTGAATTCGACTATATTGAAAATCAATTAATCATCCATCCCATTTTGTTAGACTACAAACCATATATCCATCAAGCCTCATGGCCATCCACCCCTCAAAGGGACTTTGAATCTCGTGGTTATCGGGCTCCTTTATGAGTTATGAACCTAATAGCTATCTTGGTCCTCCTATGAATTATGAAACTCATGGTTATCTTTCCCCTCCGAGAAACTTTGAACCTTAGGGTTATCCAGTTCCTCCAGGTTCCACCGGGTAATATACTAACACATCATATACTAATATTTTTTTGATTAATTTTTGTGAACATTTATATAACTGGAACAAGATCGAAGCTCGAAGATCTTATGCTAGTGGTTCCATTACCGATACCTACAAAAGCGTCATCCGCAAAGCTCCTACCATGACAACTACGCTCTTCGGCGCTAGAACCGTACACTGATATTAAATCTTCAAACACACTATACATCAATACCAACCCTCAACACCCTCCCTATACCAATTACCAAAATAACCCTCCTTAACAAGGACAACACTAAAAAAATCCATACCAAATTACCAATATTGAGCATGAAATTTGGGGGCATTCAACTAGTTGTACCATAAATTACAAATCTCACCAATGTGATAATTGTTGTCGATTTTTGTAGAATTTTGACCAAACGATCTTCAAGATTTTACATAATTTAAGCGTGCCTTTTGTAGTGCCTTTTATTTTTACTGTGGTTATAGAAGTGTTAGAGGAGTTATGGCCAAATGTTAGAAGACCATATCCCTAATCTTTAAATCTTCCTCATGTATTTTTACTGGTGTGTTGGATGGTTTAGAAACTAGAAATATGTTTCCTTATGCGTGTAAAATTTTCTTAAAACCAATGCAAGATAGATGATCATTGTGATTAAATATTGTTTGTAGTATCTCATAAGAAGAAAGGTTTACTACAAGGGATGTGGCGTAGTGGTTGAGGTCCTGAGGGATATGGTAGAATAATCCCTCTGTCTAGGTTCAATTCCAGGTGTACACAATAACTGTGGCTACTGAAGGGTTGGTTTCTTGTGGTCATAATTTATCGGGATTAGTCTTGGCATGACCTAGGACATCCTTCCCCAAAAAAAAAGGTTTGTACTATAAGTTTTGGTTTTAATTGCATTTCTTGATTATAATGGCTATGCTCTCTTTGGTTGAGTCATATGATAAGTACTTATGATGGTGACCATTGGGATGGATGATGCACCATCAAGTATAAGGTAAGAACATAAGCATATAGTTGTTTCAAACATGGTATGTTATCTTAAAAATGTCAACCCTAAATAGTAGCAAATTGGATATCCACATTCCACTAGGTATTGTTTTATGGTACAAAGTGAAGTACTATCTCTTTGCTTTGCATATCATCCACCTGAAAGGATAAACCATCCATTATGGATTTGACTGCACCCACCATCACACTGTTACTAGTTACCCTTTTTCGGGTTATCATCATAAATAACCACATCATGAAAAGATATTTACTTTATAACCATCAGGGAACTGCAAGACACTTTTTTTAGGGGTTTTCATTCAAATCACTAAACCGTAAAAACCGTCCACACCGCATCGTAAAGCGTGATTTAGAACTTTCGAGGTGCGGTTTGCGATTTGCATTTTTACTAAACCGCACTATGCAGTGTGGTTTACGGTTTTGAGTTATCAAACCGGGATTCAAACCGCACTGCACTGCATATTTTTTACATATTTAATTGTATATATGACACATATATGCATATATAGAATAATTTATTATTTTGGTAATATTTTTAAACTTTGCGTTTTGAACTTTAAGTTTGATCCAATATAACAATTGATAATATTAATATATTAGTTGGACGAGTCACAACTCACATGTCCAATTTAGTTTGAATATTATTTTTTTAATTCTTCAACTATTTTTAATTATGCAATATAAATTTAGGAATTAGATGTATTGAAACTCTTTATTTTTTTGACCACAGTCACTTTATCGTTAATTTTATTATGTATTTTTAAACTTATAATTATTGGATTGTATGCATAAAGTGCAATAGGTACAAACCGCATAAATAGAATCGCACCACACCAATGCGGTGAGGTTGTGGTTTGGGAATATGCTCAAACCGTATATGCAGTGTGGTTTGGCTCAAACCACACCAAGAACACCCCTACATTTTTTTTTGCAGTTTCTTGACCTGTAGAATTGGCTTGTGGTTTCATAGCTTCTAACTATGGATTTTTTTTGTGCGTAGACGGCTAGACGCAAGAGACTACGATTCCACAACTTGCGATTTTTTAATGGTTTTTGCAGTGGTCCCATTTTTCACTGGATGCATTAGATTTTGTCAGAAAAAGGGAAAGTGCGTTGCGGTATCTTGGTTATTTTGTGAGGAAAAAATTGTGAGGTGGCCATAAAGTAAATGTTTTTTTTGATGAGATGATAATCCTCTTTTTCTGGGTAATTGCGTATGTTGGGGTAACTTGTGCATGCCTCCATTAATCGCATGGGACCCTGAAGATGACATATAAGAAAAAATCTCTAGTGGCTATGATAAGACTTGAGTTGACATTCTATGGGGAGGAGCCTTAAGGTTTAATGTTTATTTAACTAAAGATAACAGTTAAGAAAATCTCCAATGGCTCTTAGAAGACTTGAACTGACAATATATGGGAGGAGCCGTAAGGTCTAGTGTTTTTGCCTAAAGATAATAGTTAAGAAAATATTTAGCGACTCTAAGAAAACTTAATCGGATGATGTACAGAGAGGGGCCTGAAAGTATAGTGTTTATTTGTCAGTTTAACTGACCGTCAAAGGTTGGTCCGAATGCAAGAGTGGTGTTCGCACTCTTCCACTTTGTTTCCAAAACTTGTTATTATTTTCTTTTTACGGAAACATCCATTGCATAATGCATACCACAAAGTGGAAGTGTCTTCTACACTTGTTCCACACATCAAAATAAAGTTGCCAAAATAGTCATATCATTGCATTATTGGATACGTGGGTTTAAATGAGTCATTAAATTCTTATGTGGGTCAAAATAGGTCGGGTTGATTTGTTGGATATTTTGATATTTTTATTTTAAGATAATTAATATATTAAATATGATTATAGATGAGCCTTTAGGATTTGATATACTATTTCCATATGTCACATCTCTTATTCAACTTCGTTATGAGTTTTTTCTTTTACACCCTAGTCTATGATACACCCTATTACATGATGTGCATGGTAACACTAAAAGAAAATCAAAATAGGAAGCAGGATTTTGTAATGTTTATTTAACACCCTTTTGTTATACGTCCAAACTCTCCCATTGGTGGTTGGAAGCAGGACTGAGACTGGATGTGACACATTGCCTTGGTGCGGATCACGAGAGTGGTACCGAATCAAGACAACCTTTTACATCCTAGTCTATATCATATCCACCAATGGAATTAGGATGTTCATGCCTACTTTGACTTTTTTTAAGTGTTATCATACATATCATAGATTAGGATGTACCATAGACTATGGTGTAAAAGGAAAAACACATACTAGATATGACCTAAGAATAATAGGGGTTATTATTAAGGTAGTTAATAAAAAAATTTAGTAAGTTCTTAAATTTTATCGATGACAAATAGAATAAATAGTTTAAAAACAAATAGGTTTGTTTCTATGAATAATTAATATAAAAGCACTTCTATACATTTTTTGATATTATGTAAAGACGTGTTTAATTTATTTTTTGTTAGTATATACGTTAATAAAATTATAAAATTCTTATTTATACATACCTTTGGGGTGGTAAATTAATATTAGTTGTATTTTCACGGAATTGTGTAATGTTTGTAGATAATAATGTTTTAAAATATGTTAAAAAATCATTTGTTTTGTAATAATCAATTAATAAAAAAGACAATTTAATTATTTTTAGAAACTATTTATAAATTATTTTTATAAACAATTTATAAAGAATAAAATTCAATTTCATTTTAAATTCTATAACCCAAACACCCCGAAGATTTACAAATCCAAATCTTTTCACGAAATTAAGATCCCTCAAAATCATTCCATAAAACTCAATGTACCTAAGAAATGATGGTGATACTTTGAAGATAAATCACCCCCAAACGAGACAACCGAAATAGAAATAGAAATAGAAATAGAAATAGGCTAGTAGTAGGTTTTACAACACTTGATTCGTTGAAAAGTAAACATTATATTTTGTAAAACGTTCTTTAATCTTCAAGAAACTAATTTATCATTTATGTATCAACTTGTAACACAATCCAACTTAACATAACGCAGCCCACAAAGCTCGGGTTGAGTTGTATATAACTCTATTTTTATTGACAAAAAAAGTAGTGTAATTACACTTTGGAAACTTTTAAAAGGTTCCATTCATGATCACATGGCAACAATTAAAATCAACAAAATAATATGAATAACATCTTTGATACATGATAAAAAATATGTGGAATAAAGATAAAAGAAAAATGAACGAGATTGTCACATCAATGGTGGTTTAAACAGGACTCATCCATAACCACCTTTATCAGTGTAATATGAATCTGGATTGCATTTTCTTTCTATAACCTTTTTCTCTTTTCTTTTGTCTTTTTATCGTAGATGATATTGACTTTTAACTTGGGTATATAACAATTCTTTTGAAACCGTTATAACAATTCTTTTGAAATACAGTGCAACAACTGTTCGGATATTATATCTATCAAGATGTTGAGATTCCATCAACAACGTCGAGAGATTCAAAATAAACCTCCTTGTGGTTGTAGCACAACTTATCCAGTTAGCTATATATGACTGTTTGGTAGTGCCTTATTCAGTAAGTTTCTAAAGAAAGCAACCAAATACCCCCTAAGTCGGTTAATGTGTCGATCCTCAGACTGATTCCATCCTCCAAAAACTTGAATTTGTCCCTCCATAATGGTTCTAGTTCTGGATTAGGCTTAGGGGAAA
This sequence comes from Silybum marianum, assembly GCA_036898165.1. Taxonomy (NCBI): domain Eukaryota; kingdom Viridiplantae; phylum Streptophyta; class Magnoliopsida; order Asterales; family Asteraceae; genus Silybum; species Silybum marianum. The sequence goes on along the minus strand of CM072530.1, from coordinate 47,939,039 downwards.
AAACGAGGGTTTAGTTCGAGTTGTCCCTTTAAATTGTTTTCTTATTATTATAAACATACACTACTAAATAACAGACTTTTGCTTACGAACCTTTCTCTGAGAAATCTGTCGTTAAATGTGATTCCTCACAAAACCGTCACAAAAGTTGGTGGGTAAATTGCTGGTGGGTAATTCAAATCAGTGATAAGATTACTCAGGGATTCTCTGGGTGATCCGTTGGAATTTTCTCGAAAAACTTCGGATTTTACCGAACCATTGGTATTTTATGGGTGAATACTCATGGGTAATCACTGACATAATTTTCCCTAAATAAATTTTATAAGTAAAACTCATTTATTTTATAGTGATATGTTACTATTTCTTTAAATTTTTTCCAAAATATGTTAACTATTTCAAGTTTTAATGTATCAACTATTCTTTTACGTGTTTGTTGTTATACATGTGACAAAATAAAGAATTAGTCATATATTGAAATAATAAAAAAAATATATTAACTATTATTATGTGCTAAAATAATATGTGTCATTTACTCAATACAAAATAAATGACTTTTATCCATAAAAATTACCTAGAGACATTTTTGTCGGTGATTACCCACGAATCATCCAAAAAATACCAGTGGTTCGGTAAAATCTGATATTTTTCGAGAAAATACCAACAGATCATCCAGAAAATTCATGGATAATTTGTCACTAATTTAAATTACCCACTAGCAATTTACCCACCAAATTTTATGACGGTTTTGTGAGAAATCACCCTTTAACAATAAATTTCCCAAAAAAAGATCCGTAGGCAAAAAAATATTTTTGTTTAGTAGTGACTCCCATCAAATAATATTTCGTTCGTTTAGTTATAAACACCCAAAAAATGATCTTTTAAAACTTAGTATAAATTATATAAAAACGTAAATTAACATTAACTTATTAAAAATATATTCTTCTAAAGTTGTGTCTCTTTTGGTTAGATGTAATGCGTCGACACTATCATATACTAATACTTCTAATTCCGCAATGTTTATGGTGGGGTTCAAAGCGACGGCTCATGTAAAAAGTAAGAAACAACCTCTTCATGGATATATAGGTAAAATTATTTAGAAGGTACAACCCTTTTATATGATACCATCATATGAAAAAAAAAATTAAGCTCGTCCCTGGTCCAATCATAATTATTTTCATGTTTTTTTCTTAGTTTTGTTGTTATTATATAAATATGCTTAAATAGTAGAGTAACATAAACGGATACTTGAGTATTAATATTTTCTGTTGGTCCCTAACAAGATAATGACAAATAAGTAAAAGATTTGTAGAAGGGAGTTGAATACAAATACACATAGTTTTTTATTTTTTAAATTCTTTAATATTAAATATAAAAAATTACACTTAGAAAACAAATTGTTGCGGAAAGAACAGATGAAATCTATTCTAACAATCTAAAACACTTAGAAATCACTTAGTAAACATAAATATAACTAAACACAAAGAAAACTATTTTAAACTGCTTCTCACTACTGAATCAACTTAAGCACTTAGAAGATATCATGTTGAAAAACATATTTGCATGGAAGCTCATTTTCTCCTTTTGTAGTGCCCATTCATTAAATGCATGTGGACACTTGTCACAATATCATTTGCTTGTCGTATAGTCATTAGACAAAAGATAGTGTCATTCCTTAGACTATTAGAAAAAGGCTGGTGTCATTTCTCATAGTATATAAAGGACATGTCACTGTTTATCTTTTTCTCCATGTCTTCAGTTGTCACATCAAACCTTTTTGCAATAAGACAAACAACCATTTTCTAAAGTTTAAGGAGAATGTTTGAATTAAAAGCTTGATGCATACATTCTTTTTATTGTGACAAAAGGTGTATCTTTAAAAATGTCATCCGAAATTACCAGATAAGGCAACTAGCCGAATATCTCAAATGATGGTATTTTGGTGATTGAAAGGTCAGAATTCGAAAGGTTTTCAGAGTTAAGGTCGACGCATGTTCTGACACATATGACATGTCTCACGTCACTTTGGATAGGTACAAAGAATTCTTGGGTGCCAAGATAAGAATAGGAAAGGTTATAAACTTTTCGGTGACTTGCCGAATGTAGGGAGTATCGGAGACTCGCCGAGTGTTTTGGAATCAAAATCTTGCCGAGTTTAGAAAGATGGAGACAATTACTCTCCAAAATTGGTTTAGAGGGGGTTCGGTTGCTCGCCGAATATTCTAAGAAGGAAATACTCGCCGAGTTATAGATTTTAGGAAAGAATCGGGGATTCGTCGAGTTTCTAGGAATGAGGTACTCGCCGAGTTATATGGTTTTAGTAGAGAATCGGGGACTCGCCCAGTCTCTAGTTTGGAGGTACTCGGCGAGTTTAGAAGGAGGGGTACTCGCCGAGTTTTGAGGACTCTCCGAATATTTTTAAGAAGAAAATACTCGCCGATTAGGAAGTTGAATCTTGCTTCATCAAGAGGCTTTGTAAAGAGATCGGTTAGTTGATAGTCAGTTGGAATGAAATGGTGATGAGATAGTGTTTAAAGGTTGAGGATATTCTTCTGAAGAAACAATTTCAGAAGATGAGTGAATGTGAACAGGTTCGGAAGATAGGGTAGTGTTTTTGAGGAGAGGAAGAAGGGTTTAGAGATAGAGAATCACCATTTTCAGGAGAAGGGCAATTTTTGGATGGTGAAGTGGGAGATGAAGTTGAAAGAGGCAAATCTTTTACACAAGAGAAATGAGGAGTATTTAGATTGAAATCCGAATTTTAGGTTCATACCGGGCCTTCCAGCCTTCCACGCGACATACGCCACGGCGCCAGGTTGTGCGCCAGGTCGTGCACACAAGATAACCATGGCCAACCAGTGACATACACGACTTCCCCGCGACCTAGGGTCGCGGGGAAGGTCGCGTGAGACCCGAATTTTACCCGATAAGCTCTTTTTTATTATATGAACTGCCAAAAAAAACCCCAAACACCAAAAACATTTTCAACACTTATAACTCCATCTTAGGGTTGTTTTTATTAAACTAACTTTGATCATTACAAATAACGGAATTTTAGAAAATTTGGGGTGTTACAAATATCTTCTTCTTTGATTAAGGTCTCCATTTATGGAGTTTTGGTTTGATTTTGGAGATTGAGTTTTATATTTTGTGTTTTGGAATGGAAAAAATTGGTTGGTTTTTATTGTAAAATGTTTTAGATTGATTCAATCTATGAGTTTCATCTAGAAGCCTTCCATTGCTTATGACTCCATTTGGTATTCAAGGGTTTAAAGTTGTGGTTCTTCATTTCGGGTTTTATTGGTTTGAGTTGGTTGATTTTAATCCATTATTGATTGGGAAAATGATGTTAGATAATTGCTTTCATCATTTCTAGGGTTTTTGGACCTTAAAATATATAGTTATGAGGTTTGGTTGGGTTAGGATGTGAGGATTTTAGTGTAGAACTCGTACAACTCAAACAACCAACAAAGCGAGTTTCATGTGACCTAGGATCGTTTGGTTGGGTTATGGTATTACAAACTTGAAAGCATGCTACATTTCCTTTACAAATGATTAATATGCTAAATTGGTTGTTTAAATTGGTCTATGTCATGATATACTTGGGTTATTGGTTATGCACAACAGTAATTGTGTATAGTGCAAATCTCTTGGGAATTGTATATCCGTGTACATCGAATCCATTTCGGGTGTGCATTGGACGGGCATCATCTTTGGCCATTTAGTTATGTCGCATGTGAATTAGGGATGGCAACAGGGCGGGGATTCGGCGGGGAATGCAATCCCCGGCCCCGGTTTCACCATCTCATCCCTGGCACTGGCCCCGACGGGTACGGGGAACCCAATCTCGTCCCCGGTTTTTTTATGCTTATCCCCGGTCAATCCCCGGTTTATCCCCGGTCAATACCCGATTAAACAATAAATGGTTAAAAAAAAGTAAAAATTGGTCATATATATATATATATATATATATTAGTTAATATATACATATGGGGACGGAGCAGGTTGGGGAATACGTTACCCGACCCCGACCCCAGTTTTCATACTTAGGGGATCCCCGGCCCCGGTACCCGTTTTAATGGGGAATCCCTGGCCCTGCACGGGGCGGGTGAACCGGGTTCCCCGACGGGACGGGGCAAATCACCATCCCTAATGTGGAATTCTGCGAAATGCAAAACCTTAAGTCGCATGTGGAATTGCACGAACGGGGGTTGTTTTCTATGAATATTGTGCATGGTCCTTCGTTTGTTCATTGGCATCCGTTTAATTGAACTCTTACTTTAAATCTTCCATATCTTTTGGTTCAAGATTTATTACTGCGATTTTATTGGGAACTCACTAGACCTTTTAGTCTAACCCTTGCTTTTCAAAAACTAAAACCATTTTCAGGTAAGGATTATGTTGAGAGCTCTTTAAGGGCAAGGGGAAACTTTGAGCCGATAGTTAGAGCTGGATTCGAAGACTTAGTATCGTTGATTTAGTTAGATAATTCTCAGTTGTTGATGCTTTATTACCCGCTCCAAAACAATGAGATGTAATAAATTATAGAATTATACTTTGGTACTTGGTTGTTATTTACGTATATTTGTCTTTGGTAATTTTGGGTCCTTATATAAATCCCATTTTTAAATAATTTATTTTCATTGAGAAATTATATTTAATTTGTTTTACATGGTTTTGTTAATAAATTAATGAAATCTCAAAATAAATTAATGAAGTCTCAAAATTACCCGAATATGAAAACTGAAAGCAAACTATTGCATTGAAAGTCATAAAAAATGAAGCAAACTATTACATTGAAGGTCATAAAAAATGAAATAATGGTAATATGAGAATCTACTTCATCCCATACCAAACTAGATAATTTGAAACAATTAAAAACTCTGAAACCACAAAGTGTTGCCTAGGGATCAACTATGTCTTTCCCTTACCTTTGCTTCTACTTACAAAAATATCTCCTGTGACAGTTGAAACTGCCTTACACATGAAATATACCATAAAACATCTAGTTAATTTTATATTAAACATAGTGCCAAATTATATGCTAATATACATATTATTTATGAAACACTTGCAATAACATATCATGTAATTGCAAATACTTGATATTGTTGCAAGTATTTTTTTGGAAACAGCGGTTTTATTAAAAAAGCCCCAGCTTAAATGGAACAAAGCAGGGTAAAAGAAAGCCAAACATATTGTTGCAAGTATTGATTCATAACAAAGCACATATTGTACTAGATAGTCTATAATATTCTGAATGTTGAAGGAAGTACCACCTACGTACTCTGCTTACTCTATTCCTTACATATTCCCTTAGGAATGTACTGGTCCTTATCATAATTAGAAGCTTGTCCCTGACTTATTGATACAAAATTTATGTTTCACGTATTGTATGCTCGCCCACAACATACTGAACTACACATACACATCCAAAACCGACTGAAGTTGCCTACCCCCTCCCGATCTACCTGTCGTACGCGTAAAACCTCTCAACCTCTAATAATTCAACCCGCGAGGCGTTCCTCTTGTAGTAGAGTTCCAAACCTCGTCTCGCTCTTGTTACACATTGATATACAAAATACTGATAACAAGAATCACAAAATAATCAAAATCATGTTGCATGTACACCATTTCGAAAAATCATACTAATCATGTATTTCATTATTTGGGGAAACACATGAAAACTCACCTAATCGTGTAGATCTTTGAATCCGATCTAACAATGAACAACTCCTCTTATATATGAACACACACACACGTACATTAGATTCAATATGTCAAATACTAACCATTGCATAAAGTCTTAACGCTACAAACTATTGAACATACTTTATTTGTTGAATCTCAGACCTAAACGGTTGTGCCAAATTTAACAAAAAAATGGTCGTGCATGCAGTTATCAAGTAAGCTTACACTAATAACGTGCAAATCCATTTGTAAACACTTTGGGCAACAAATGTATCACACAACACACATCAAAAACATCCGGTTACTTACTAATTCAACCTAACAATACTTTTGTTGCTACTTTGCTCAAATCAATGTCTTTGAAGCCTCTTAATTAATGCCGATAAACATGGAACCAAAATACTTGTTACCATATGCATATTAGGTTATTGTATGAATGATTTAACTCGAGTTTAACATCACTTTAAACATGTACCTTGACATGTTCCAAATTGTCTGAAAATTATTCTAACACTAAACACATTACAACATACAAGTTGCAAATATTTTTCCGTACTTTAATGCAATTTTAGGATGCAACCTCCAAACAAAACTTTCAGAAAGAACTCTTTTGATCCCAGTTAATCGTAAATTATTTTAATCATTCTATAAAATCAATGTGTTGTTTAATATCTGAGCAGTATCATAAACCTCCAATTTTGACCTACTTAGAACAAAATTGGAAATTAGTCAAGCCATGTTTATCTCATTGAGATTTATAGTACATATCAACCTTTCTAAAATCTTATTACATACTTTATTTTGATAAATGGACGAATTAACGTGTTACAACCATGCCAACGAAGTTCCCTTTTGTAGGAATCTACCACTGAGGGATATGAGAGAGTTTTTATGAAAAAAGGTTACCTGACAATTCCATATGTATGTATGTGTGTGTATATATATATGAAAAAAATGTTATGTATTGCGCTTTTATTTGTCCTCACGTTTACAACCAAATTTGAGTTCCCGTACAAAATAGGGGCGGGTTCATACAAGAATCATACCTATTTAAAGAAACAAATGAACCGCACAAAAGCATTAATGATTTTACATTAACGGGGAGTCAACGGGGTGTCTAAGGGACACGGGCAGGTTTGAAACCCGCGGGGTAAGTCGCGTGAATCATTAATGATTTTGGTCGTCGCGTCAGTATAAAATCATTAATGATTGGGTAGTTCTCGTGTTTCTTTATATAGGACTATTCTGGATGTACAATGCAATTTCAGTAAGTAGTCATTTTTCATTTCAGTTGGAAAATGCAGTCAGATGTTTGGGGCAGTATAAGCGATCAAGGAGTAGTGTATATATATATATATATATATATATATATATATATATAGAAAGAGCGAGACTTAAGATCACATGAGAAAAAGATTTTCGATGAGAAATGTGAGAAGCGGTGAATATAACCTTATATTATGTGAATGTTACATTATATTTTATGTATTAATGAATATTAAATGTGTACCTTTAACGTTTTATGTAAATGTGTCACCTCCATACGTCTTCTGTCTTCACACAATATAAGAGTATTCTTATTCTTACATATATTATATAAATTAAAGTTACGTTATCTTGTATGAAAGTTACATTTCATACACTTCTCACGAGAAATACATTTCTCATAAAAACTCAACCTTACATATAAATTTAAAGCGTTTCAGGTTTAATCTAATAATTAATTAAATTTATTTTTTAAAAGTTTTGATATGGAGGTAGGCAAGGCAAGGCAGGCCTGCCGGCAGTCGTGGCCTCGAGGGTGGTGGTGGAAGGTGGCGCATAATAAACTGATGATTAGGTGCTTATTATTATAGTCTAATACATTATTCAATTACTAATTTCAATGATTAAAGTCCAAATTGGCAAAGGTCTATTTTCACATGTTTATTCTCCTTTCTCTCTCATAATTCTTTAACAAGTACATTATATTTTTTAATAAAATAATTGAAATATTTTTTATCAATAAAAACATAATGATAAAACATTTAACAATCTTAGAATAAAGTTTATACAACAATACTTGAAATATATAGAAAATATTGAATATTGATAACCACATAAAATGTACATCTTAAAAATGGTCACAACAATTTTAAAAATTTATGGGAAATCCATACTTTTCAATGATTAAAAATATTATTAAACTATGTCAAAAAGATCACAGCTATTATGAAACATTTTAAAATAAAAATGTACTTACACCAATGTAATCATTGCTATGCTTTCTTGCAACTTAGCTATATGTGAAAGGATTATACCAACGTTTAAAACTGTATTGATTTGCTTTCATAGAAAGTATTTGGTCCTAAATGGATGTTAAATCATCCGGTAATGGATATTTTAACATTCTACTATTTTCTTTAATTTAATAATTAGAATTTAATCGAATTTGCTGTGTTAAAATAAACAATTTAATGTACGAATGATTCCCTTAAAAAAACCCTAAACTAGGGACTCTCCTATTTCCTCCATCAATGACAGATCTAGAAATTTTAATAATGGATACGAAGTTTAACTAACATAATTTAAAATATAAAATATTTTAATTAGTTAAAAGAACATATAAAAATGAGTCATTACTACTAGTTTCACGATGTTAAAGATTTGAGTTTTTAACGAGATACTCGAGCTCAAGCTTGAGTTGATCTTGAACATAAAGTAACTCGTCTAACTTGATGACTTGAGCTCTGAAATACTAATGTTCAATTCAACTCATTTCAAAACTTAATTAAAATTTTGAATCGAGTCAAGCCATTTGAACATACCTTTTTTTAGTAAAAAAATATTAATTTTCTTAAATTATATAATTAAAATATAAAAATTACCGAGTTAAAGTGAATAAATAATATATATATATATATATAACTCAAACTTGTTAAATGAGTACCAAACTCAAGCTCAAACATTGTTAAAAAAACGAGCTCGAGCCCTACGTTGAATAGGGTATTTGAGCTCGAGTTTCGTATTAGTTTTTCGATCGGAGGTTAAATAACCTGCTACTTGAATCGACCCGGTTTTTTAACAATAACAATTAACAAATAAACATCAACTACCAAATCCTAACAGTACTACCATTTAAAACGAAACAATAAACAAAAACAAGTTAAATAATGCTAAAGAATTGAATAACCACAAGCCCTAAGAATAAGAACGACAAAATTTAAACAAAACAATTCTCTTAATAACTTAAAACGAGGCTAAATATTTTTGTAACATCAAACCTTGTTTTGAGGGTGAAAATAATACATATATTTATAAAAAGAATTTAACAATATGAAAAACAATATCTTTGAATAGTTTATGGGGGTCATTTGACCCCCTACAATCAACTTACATTTGCCTCTGCCCTCCTGCCCTCCATCTTCCCATCCCTTGTTGTCCCGTCTCTCGTTGAATCCCTCCCTTTTCTCTGTCCACCACCGCAACCCCGCCACCACACTTGTGTATTTTTCATCACCTCTCTCATCACGACCCACCCACTACATAGGCGTCTTTTTTACACTACTAGAAAACTGAGTATCAGTGATGGACAAATTTGTAGCAAATCCGTAGCTAATAACTCGTAACTAATCAGCTGGTAGCAAAAATATTTTGTTACGGATTTAGCGACGGGACTTTAATAAGTGAGGGAAGAGCCTGTAACACAACCTTAGCAAAGTGGTGGCTTATACGTTTTATTATTTTCCTCTTTTGAAGTAAAATTCCACCGAAAAACGATGAATTTGCTATGGATTAGCTAGCTAGAGAACATATTTGCTACGGATTAGCTAGGGAACGAATTATTAATGTATATATTAGTGTATACGGTCCTAAAGCCTATAGATTAGTTAGGCACATGTTGTAACCCTGTTGTAATCTCTCTCTATATAGAGTTTATCAATGAGAATAATCAGGAAGGGAAATCAATCTTCTACATGGTATAGAGCCTATCGATTCCTCTTTTCTCTCTCTTTCCATTTTTTTCTCTCTTTCGATGGAACCCTACCCCCTCCCCTCTTCTCACCACCGTCTGCCATGGCCGGTGATTCCTCCTCCTCCAACATGAAACCTTATGCCATAACCAACATCAAAGCCTACGTTCCCCTGATTCTCGATCTTAACGAGCTAAACTATGATGCCTGGAGAGAACTCTTTGAGACTCACTGCATCAGTTTTGGCGTCCTCGGCCACCTCGACGGCACCTCCAACCCCACCGGACCGGACGATGTTGAATGGCCGAAACTTGATTCTCTTGTCAAGATGTGGATTTATGGTACCATTCCTCAGTCTCTTCTTACTATGATTCTAAAAAAGCGGGTCACTACCCGTATCGTTTGGACCAGTCTTGAAACGTTGTTTCGCGACAACAAGGACGCTCGGGCAACATAATGAGCGTCGCAACTTGGTTCTTGGAGACCTTACCATCACCCAATATTGCCAGAAAATCAAGGTGCTCTCTGATCTCATGGCCAACATTGATGCACCCGTACCCGAGAAAACATTGGTCACGTATTTGATCAAAGGACTATTGGCCAATTATTAGCACATCGCCACTCTCATCCGCCATCACACGCCTCTTCCTACGTTCCTCAAGCTCGTTCCATACTCCTTCTTGAAGAACAACGGGTCTCTCTCCCTCGCCCTTGACAATCTGTTCATGATGATCATTCTTCATCAGCAACCATCTTTACATACAGATGCTCCCCTCCGCCACCCTATAACCGCGGCCAAACTGGATCTCGCTCCACCAACCGCTACCAACCAAACTGTCGCAGCGGCAATGGTGAACAGCACCGCCAACAGCAGCACTGTTTTCTTCCCTACCACCGATTCCCGGCGCCTATGCATGAGCACCACATCCCTACGGTTGGCCCTCTCTGCCGTCATAGGCACCACCCCGTCCTACTCCATCGTGTCGTAATGCTCCATCACAATCATCCCCTGGGCTCCTTAGACCAACCCCAAACCTTATGACTCCTCCGATCGCTCAAACGTTCCACGTGACGACGTATCCACCCTCGATGTCACCCTCGTGGCAATGGTTCCCACCGGTCACCGACGATCAACCCACAAACATATCTCAGGTGTTCAACACCCTCTCCGTTCAAGACCATAATGATGTTGTATGGTACATGGACACCGACGCCACCTTACACCTCGCCTCACACATGTACTCTTACATCCTTTAGTAATACGAGTAAATTTAATTATGTTATTGTTGGCAACGGGTCACCTATTCCTGTTACACACACCGGCCACACCACTTTACAAAACCCATGCCGCCCTTTACACCTTCATAATGTCCTTGTTACACCCCATATTATCAAAAACTTGATTTTCGTTGTCAATTTACTAGAGACAACAAATGTTCTATTGAATTTGAAGAGTTTGGTTTTTCTATCAAGGATCGGCGGACTCGCCAAACCCTTCTTAGGTGTGACAGCTCTGGAGACCTCTACCCAGCAACTTCTCCGGCTTGCTCTCCTGTTGCTTTCGTCTCCAGTGCATCTTTATGGCATCAACATCTTGGACATCCCGGCGCACGTGTTCTCCAGTCTCTTGTCTCTAGTAATTTTATTTCTTGTAATAAAGGATTGTCGATCTCTTCTTGCCAAGCCTGTCAGCTTGGAAAGCATGTTCGCCTTCCGTTTAGTTCTTCAGAGTCTGTAGATAACTCTAGTTTGGATCTCATACATTCTGATTTATGGACATCTCCTATTCGGAGTATTAGTGGTATTTGTTATTACGCTATTTTTTTAGATCATTTTTCTCATTTTCTTTGGGTGTATCATCTTTGAAAAAAATCTGATGTGTTTGCCAAATTTTTGCATTTCCGATCATATGTTAATACTCAATTTAATTGTGAAATTAAAGCTTTCCAGTGTGATCATGGTGGTTAATTTGACAATAAATGCTTCCATGATTTATTTGATCAAAAACGGATTAAATTCCGTTTTTCTTGTCCCCAAACGTCCCAACAAAATGGCCGATCCGAACAAATGATCCGCACATTAGTAATGTCATTCACACTCTCCTTTTCCATGCACATTTACCACCAGGTTACTGGGTTGAAGCTTTACACATAGCTACGTATACGCATCTACTAAATGTTACACCCTCCACATCCATACAAAATGACATCCCCTTTGTCAAGTTATTTAACAAACCCCCTCCTATTCTCAATTACGCGTTTTTGGGTGTTTGTGTTATACCCACCTCACTACCACCCACAAACTTGCCCCTCGGTCTAGTCCGTGTGTCTTCCTTGGATACCCTTCCAAGCACCGAGGCTATCGTTGTCTCGGTCTCGCTACCAAGAAAATCATTGTCTCTCATCATGTTGTCTTCAACAAAACTGTTTTTCGCTTTTGCTCCATGACACCGACTCATTCCCCATCCTACTTCTTTCTTGATGACGGTCTAGACCCCTCTCTCGTCATTTTCTTTGATCAACCATTCTCTCTGAGGCTGTCATACCTCATCTGCTCCCACCACCCACAACGATGCTACCACACACCACCTCCCACCCTTCACGATACCCTCATGCCGCCCACCACATCTCCCTCCTCGCCAACCCTACCCGCCAACACACACACTCGAACTTACCAGGCACATCACCCACCATCTCACCAACCGAACCTGCTGCCTTCTCCCCTTCGGCCCACCCAACAAATCATCCAATTGATACCATCCCAACGTCAATGCCTTCCACCCATCCCATGGTTACCCGCGCCAAAACGACATCTCTAAACCAATTCAACACCTTAACCTACACACCTCTACCAAATCCCCTATCCAACGGTCCCACCTACAGGATTTACTTGACCCTTATTAGTACAAAGCAATGCAGGATGAATTTAATGCTCTTATAACTAACGGTACGTGGAACCTTGTTTTGCGGCCCCATGGGGTTAACAGTGTCCGATCCATGTGGTTGTTCAAAAAGAAATATCATGTTGATGTATCATTGGATCGATATAAAGTTCGCCTAGTTGACAATGGCAAGAGTCAACGTCCTAACATTGAATGTGATGAGACCTTCAACCTGGTCGTGAAACCAGCCACCCTCCGCACTATTCTTAGCCTTGCTGTATCTCGTCACTGCTGATACATCAGTTAGATGTTAAAAATGTCTTCCTTCATGGCAATTTGAACGAGACTGTATATATGCATCAACCATCGGGTTTTCGTGATCGCATCCATCTAGATTATGTTTGTCACCTGTAGAAATCTCTTTATGGTCTGAAGCAAGCCCCTCATGCATGGTTCCAGCGGTTTGCTTCTTTCATCATCGGTAGTGACTTTATTCATAGTAAATCAGACCCATCTTTATTTATTTATCGGTCGGGACAGACAGTCAGTAGCTTACATTCTTCTATATGTTGATGATATCGTGCTCACGGCTTCGACTTCCTCTCTCTTGCACCGTATCATAAAACTACTTTCTCAAGAATTTGCGATGACAGATCTGGGATCTCTATCCTACTTTCTCGGCATCTCGGCTACTCTTACTAGAGATGGATTATTTCTCTACCAACGAAAGTATGCATCGGACATCCTTGAACGTGCCAATATGCTTAATTGCAAATCGAGTCGCACTCTCGTTGACACCCAGTCTAAACTCGATCTCTCTGGCCCACCTTATATCGCAGCGTCGCCGGAGCTTTACAGTATCTCATGTTTACCAGACCGGAACTTGCCTATGTTGTTCAACAACTTTGTCTTTTCATGCATGATCCGCAAGAGCCTCACCTTTACGCCCTTAAACGTGTTTTTCGATACGTCCGAGGTACTTTGGACTTTGGATTACAACTTCATGCCTCTTCGACCACTGGCCTTGTTGCATATTCTGATGCCAACTGGGGTGGATGTCCGACTTCACGACGCTCTACCAGCGGCTACTGTGTATTCTTGGGGGACAACCTTTTATCGTGGTCATCTAAATGCCAACCTGCTGTCTCACGTTCGAGTGTCGAAGCAGAATATCGAGGGGCTGCAAATGTCGTAGCTGAAACTTGTTGGATTCGTAATCTTCTCCGGGAACTTCACTCACCTTTACCTAAAGCCACGATTGTGTATTGTGATAATGTGAGTGACGTCTATCTTTTCAACAACCCCATACTACATCAACGTACAAAGAACATCGAGATAGACATTCATTTTGTTCGTGATAAGGTTGCTACAGGCCACACTCGCGTTCTTCATGTGCCTTCTAGTCATTAGTATGCCGACATTTTCACCAAGGGCCTACCTTTTTCTTTGTTTTATGATTTTCGTAACAGTTTGCGTGTTCGATCTTTACCTACCGCTTAAATTGCGGGGGAGTGCACAGTTTTCGTAACAGTTTGCGTATTCGTCTAAAAACTCCAATATGAACCAAAAAATTATAAACTAGGAGAAAATGGACAAACCCTAAGAAGAATGCCATGAAAGAGCGGGATAAAAGACTCTAGAACCTAAGAGAAGCTTCGTTTCATCACATTGCAGATGAATGTATAAATAAAGAAACAACCGATATATCCTACTAGGCAAAAGGGAAAACCGAAGAAATTACAAGGCCGATTAATGTAGTTTACTTTTTTTAACTACACATATAATTAACGAAACGTTTGACATACCATTTAATTAAAGTGAATTTATGGACCCAAAACACCTGATTTGCAATAAAGAATTAACGATGATGCATAAATAGGTATTTTAATATGTGGATTGTCAAAACAATAGTACCATTTTTATGGATGTCTTAAAATGATTTTTTTTTAATTTTTTTTGGGTTGCAATATAAACATAACATTTGGAGAAAATTATGATTTTCTTCCTTTTTTTCGTCGACTTCCTTTATTACCAAAGAACCCTTGTGGTGCGAGTTTTATTTGGTTTTTGTCCTTCCACCTAATAGACGTCAGTAATTCACCTTTAAGAAGACACGTGCCCACCACATATGAGGGCATTTTGGTCATTTTGCTTCTTAAAATCTGAATCTCTCTCACTCCCTCTCTCATTTTCCCTTTAGAATTTTCCTTGGTGTTCTTGGCTTCTTGCACAGAGGTTGAATTTTGATTCTATACTAGATGTTTATTGAAATGTCATGAATTTAGGTTATTGATCACTAAATTATCAATTAGGTCGATCTGGAATTATTCTCGATTTGATTCACAAAATCTTGAATGTTGAGATTTTTGGGTTTTGATTACATTAGGGACTTCTCTATTGGGATATAGTTTTGATGTTCTTCCCAAAATCTTGATGTTCGTCCCGACTTCACCCCCCAACTCCACTTGTAGCACCACCACCAACATTTCTTCTCTTTCTCAAAACTCATCTCTTATTTTTCTTCTTTTTCATATCAAGGATTTCTCAATTTCTTTACAAATTATCTCTGCCTTAAAATGATGGATGAAGTGAATAGTATAGCTTAACAAAGTAGGAAGTAAACGTAATATATCTCAATTGAAACATTATATTCATTTTGTCCCAAAATTAAATAGAGCATTTAATTAGACACATAGCTTAATAAAAGAATTTTACAAGTCAAATCTAAATACTCATCAACAAAAAATATTCACAACTAGAATATCCGGTAATGATAGGATATATATATATATATATAATATCCAAATAAGATCTCATTAAAGACAAAAATATTGGCCTTTACTGAAAGAAACATTAAATAAAAATTAATACACTTATATTAAAAAGCATGCAATTTTAAATATTAATAAAGATGTTTAAATATTAAAATAAATAGAGTTAAAGGTGCTTGACCTACCAATTTAAGGGCACTTGATGCCACTCGTGCATGTTTAAAGAATCTTGTAAATCAAAACCCTACACACCCTTTCTTTTAATCATTGTTATCGTTATGGATAATATATCTTTTTTTCATTAATATACACATATTTGAGATCAAATTTCATAGATACATGACATCACAAAAAAATATTGAACTTTCATAGTAAAACACTATAGATGATCAAATAATGATTATATTTGAACATCTTTTGATCCACTTGTTTTTAACATAAATGTATTAGGCATACAATCTTGATATCGTTTTTCAAGACATACGTTAGACTCGGATTTTAGTCAACAAATACATGAACCGTATCGAATTGATACATTTTTCGGGATATACAAAACAAAAATGCACGTAACCAAATCTTACCACTTGAATTTAATTAAAAATATATTTAAATTTGATACGTTTTTGAGATGCATAAGATAATGTGACTCGTATTTTTAATTGACTTTTAAGATATGTTTCTATATATATTATATCTATATATAATGGAAGTATTGATGGATATTGATCCCCACATCATATCAAAAGTCACTTAACTTACTATAATTGTTTAAAGAAGATTAACCATAGATCCATACAATGGCACACTACCATATTGCACTAGTCAAACCCCTTATTTTTAATTGATTTGGTACCTTATTCAGATCTCCACCATCAACCACCACCATCACAACCATGATCGTCACTACAACCACCATCCACCATTACTTGCTACTTTCGTTAGACAAGGATCTTTTATTGGCAATGGCAAAGTATATTTCACAGATTCGGTATACACCCTGGGAATTGCTAGCTACATTTAAACACTTTGCACATTCTAACCATTCAACTTTTTTACGAAATTTGATCATGCAAAAGTGATCGTGTAATCGTTGAAACGATTTTTCTATAAACAGTACAAACACATCAAATATTATCTATGTAAATATTTGTCGTTTTGATCCGTATAAGACTGTAACACTTGGTACATAAGTGTGCATGAGATGAAACATACGTGAAGAAGTATTGGATACAAATACTTCTAATATCAAACTCATCAATTAGAGCAAATTTCATTAGATGAAACGTATAAACATACTTTTTTTGAAGTTTTATGTTGTTGTCTATGATAAGACATCTGTAAATAAAATTTACTTAAAAAAATTTAACAAAACATTTTTTTTATAGGATCATAATATGTTCTCTTTTTTGTTAACGAAGTTGTAGTATATATCCTTGATTACATCAAATACTTAAACAACCCCCATAATAAAACTCCTAGTAAAATATCTTTTTTATTCAAAATCCTGATTTTTTTCAACTTCATATAAGAGCAACTCCAACAGATCGATTGTCTAAAATTTCTTTAAAATTGACAAAAAAAATTGAAATTATTAAAAAATTTATATTAATCTCCAATACATTCGTCATTTTAGAGAATTCAACATTAATTAAAATATTTTATTTTTAAATTAAAATATTTTTTATCTATCTAAATAATTATCTTCAAAGTTTCATATTGGTAGAAATATATAAAAACTATTTTTCTCACATGTTTATCATTTTTGGAGTAATCTTCATATTTGGAGAAAAACTTATTCTCTTTATTTTCTTCATTTTAAAGAATCTATTAGAGATGTTCTAAGAGAACTCCACATTAAAAACGAATGCTTTTACTCGAATAGAGCTCCTTGCATGAATCGAAGATGTTCCCTCCCATTTTACTTAAATTTGTTTCAAAAGAAATATACATAAATACATAACTGTAATTTATTAAATTTTTAAGGATTTTTTCAAATACATCATAGTCTATGGTAATACCCTACCCTAGTCTATGATATATATGATAATACCTAAAAAAACTAAAGTAGACACACACACACACACACACATATATATATATATAGAGAGAGAGAGAGAGATGAATGTTCAAATGAGAACTTTGCATTTTTAAAGGAACAAAAAGGCTATTGTGGATCACATATGATGTGGGTCCCACATAATATTAAATCATTTATGATGTAATATGATTTAATATTAAATTATAAATGATTTAATATTATGTGGGACCCACATCATATGTGGTCCCAAATGAGTTCCTTTGTACCTTTAAATTGATAGTGTTCTTATATGATCCATCTCCTATATATATAATCCAATTAAGAGACATGACATAGACTATTATGCATTCGATAACATTTCGTTTCTAACCTATCCTATTCAATAAAAAAGATTGCGATTAACATGAGGACCTTGAGTTTGAGTTAAAACCATGTGACATTAAAAGGTTAATGATAAGACATTGACTAAATTGGAAGTCAAATGTAGTAGTGGAAGGACCACATTTCAAGGTTATTTGTAAATTTCATGCACTTTTACTTATTGAATTTTCCAAAGTCAACCAATGTCTTGTAATTTCAAAGTTGGTTGATTAAAATAAAGAGTAAATTATAGTTTTGGTCCCTAAGGTTTGTCGATTGTTACAAAACCTGTTCTCTAACTTCAAAAATTACATAAAAACCCTAATGGATTTGATCCCTTGAGGGAATGGCCGTTTATTATGTCCGTTAAATTTGAGGGTAAAATGGTCAATTTATAATTTTCTATAATTTATGATTATTTAACTTTTTTTTATTTAATTTATAAATTATCTCAGAGACCAAACTGCAATTACTCAAATAAGGTAAGTTACATCGTCTTTCTCCATGGACTTCATCATCTCCGGCGAGTTTCTTCGGTGACTTCGTCTTCTCCGACGAGTCTCTCCTCTTCTCCTACCGTCGGTTATGACCATAGGCCCCCTCTCCCTTTTCTCTCACAATTTTGTACAATTTCATGAAACCATTTTGAAGCAAACCCTAAATCAATCTCAAAATCAAAAAACTAAAATCAAAAGTTTATAAACTTTGTTAGGACTGAAAATAGCTATATTAACATAAACTAATTTCATCAAAAAAAAAGTTTAAGGTGTTGTCTGGTTTGCAGAATGTTTTTGGATGAAATGACATTTATCAAAGGAATTTGATTTTGAAAGAATTGGAATGAAATGGTTTGCTTGGCAGAATTTGAATGAAATTTGTTAAATGAATTGTAATCTTTCTGTTTGGTTCGCAGAATGTAACTTCAAGATTTCAATAAAATTATGGTAAATGACTAAAATAACCTTTTGATAATATTTTTTTAACTAAAGATAGTTTGCAAAAATAATCTCATAATGATAATCTCATAATGCCAAGAACATAAACAACAAACTTGAACATAAACTAGTACCTTCAAGAAAACATGAACATAAACTAGTATCTTGAAGCATACAAGAACATAAATCGTAATCTCATAAACATAGATCATATACTTCATAAATCAGTATTTTGAAAATAGAATATTGGACCCTATATATTGAAGAAAACAACAAACAACAATAGTCAAGTAAGGAGAAATTGGTCATGAAGCCAAGCAAACAACAAACAGAAATTGGTCTTGAAGCAAATAGCAAACAGAAACAAGAAATTGGTCTTGTAGCAAACAAAAACATATCTCGAAGAAAACAACAAACAAAAATTTGACCATTCATCGAGCAAAACAAAAATATTTTAAGTAGAGAAACATCAAGCAAATGAAAACTGACAAGCAAACCAGAAACATCGATATAAAAGTTTGACCAAAAATCGAAGCAAGCGAATTAGTCTAAGTAAGGAGAAATCTAGGGATACGAGCATGGATCCATCTTGGAAATAAAATCGAGCAACCAAAGAGAGGGAGCAGGGAAAAATCGAGAGAGATCGAGAAGGGTGAAATCGAGAGGGATCAAGCAAAATGAAATCGAGAGATATCAAACTTGTTGTAGGTGTTCAATGGAGCTGTTGTGGTGTTCTGTGGAGGGGAAGCAGATTGATGAAGTTGTTGTTGGGTTCGTTGGAGTTGTTGTTGGTGTACGATGGAGGAGAAACAGATCGAGAAGATGGAGAAAGATGGCTTCTTTTTATCAGATTAGGTATATTGTGTTTCATAATATTAGGGTATTTTGGGTATAATGAAAATAGGGAATTCCATTCCCGGTTGAACCGTGACCCGGTCACCACACCGGTTCAACTCAAAAACCGGGTTTTAAAACATTGACCAAGATTAAAGGTGATCGAGTTTGATTAAGGGTCCAGATCCCTTCTTATGTTTCTCACATTAACTCAAATTCTTTTTATCTTTTTTTTATCTTTCGAGTGCAAGGGTTTGAATGTTGTAGAGTTTGAAAACGGTAAACTAATTTAGATTTTAAAAAAATTAAAACCTTCATAGCCAGTTACAAGTAACCTTTTTGGGTTAAAGTGATGCAAAAAATTAATTTCCAAAAGTTTTTCGATCGTTTATTTGTTAAAAAATGTGCAACTAAAAAAAGTTCAACGACTTATTTAATCAAAAGAATTTCAAACAAACTTAATAATTCAAATAAAACAGTTTCTTAAGTTTTTTTTAAAACTTTTCCTATATTTAAATTCAATACACAAATGATTTATTTACATTTCTCATTTCATAAAAATTTTACTTTTGAATTACACTATTTTAAAATTATTAAAAGAATTTCGATGACAATTTAATACTACTAAGTACATGTATATTATAATAAGAGATATGAATAAAGAGGAAATAAAGCGGGTTCATGCGAGTGATAACGACTATTTTAGGCGTTATTTATAACCTCATTCTTGTGGA
The DNA here is from genome assembly GCA_036898165.1 of Silybum marianum. Classification (NCBI taxonomy): domain Eukaryota; kingdom Viridiplantae; phylum Streptophyta; class Magnoliopsida; order Asterales; family Asteraceae; genus Silybum; species Silybum marianum. Next base: position 47,918,848 of record CM072530.1, on the reverse strand, counting down.
ATTGCTAAATTCTAAAGTAAATAAGCGTGTTATTTAACAGTTATTGCAAGATGTGCAGCTATTGAGCTTTTTCGGAGAATTGGAAATAAACCGACAAGAATATAGAGGAAATTGGAGAAAAGCCCGAAATATATTTCACCAAAAGAGATCCATGTCATAAGATTTAAGAAATCGGGCTAAAGTGCATGAAAAGTATTGTAAAACAGTGGAAAAAGCGAGTTTGATGCGAGTTGGAGATCTGACCATAGCTAAATTGCAGGTCGCACGAGTTTCATGCGAGTTTAAACTCGCCAGAAACCCGCAATTCCCCCTGTTCCGTCCTTATCAGCTTGTAACCACTTCCAAAAAAGGGGGATCTGCATTCTATTCCGTTCGAGGTTTACTTGGAGGCGATTTTGGAGAGCACAAAAGAGATTTTCTGGCTGATTGAAGTGAAGAAACACCAAGGGATTGAAGATCTGAAGACATATTCATACACCACCGTGGAGATTCATTACAAAAAAGGGTTTTTAAATTCTTGTTTACATTTTATCTTTAAGATTTATGTCTATGTTTGCGTTTTCATCCTTTTTAGTTGTGTGTTCTACCACCCTCACATGAACTAATCTTTAGATGTTGGGGGTTGGGTTACTTTTGGTTTGAAGCATATGAACACGTAAAGTTGTGATTTTTATTTGGATTATTTTTAATTAATGAAGTTTATGAATTTGTGTTTAAAGCATTTGTGAGTCTGATCAACTCATGAATTGAACTCTTTGTTATAAACTAATCTGAGAAGAGAAGATTTATAACCAGATGTATGATTCATTTATCCAAAGTGAGAATCTGGATAGAGATATACAAGTTAAACTTTGGTACATAATGCAATCCTGTTCTTGATAAATTTCTGATTTTAAGTATTGAAATCAAGAGATAAAATACGTAAGTTCAAGAAATAAATCTGTTATAACTTGAGAGAGAGAGAGAGTAACGGTGGTTCTTGTGATTGTTTTTCATTTAGTTATAAATTAGCTGATAATCGACTCAACTAAAGTGTTCTTTGTTAAAATCATTAAGACCCAAACTCGCAACTGCTTTTCTCCTGATAAAGTTTCCATCTTTTCGTTACCTAGAATTGTTCAAGAATTTCTTTTATTTAATTAGCAATTGCATAATTCAATAAACCAATTTTTTGATAGTTCTGTTAATATTTGTCGTAGTCATTGTGATACTCAGCATCCTAGTTCCTTGGTTCGATCTTGTACATTGGTATTCTACTACTTGATTCGACCCGTACACTGCAGTTAGATTTGGGGGGTGTAAACCCGCCTATCAGCGAGTACGGTAATAATTTACGAGAATGTGAGGACAATCCTCAGCTAAACATTTTGTACATGAAATTTTTTTAATGTACAAAATCATATGTGATTTTGTACTAGCATCAAAAACGACACGCGCAACTTTTGTTGCGAGAAAAGTCTTGGCTAATCATATATGATTTTGTATGTGAATCATATGTGATTTTGTAGTTGAATCATATGTGATTTTGTACATGAATTTTTTTTTTCTCTCTCTCAGAAGTAGAGATTGTTACATATGGAAAATCAAACAACTCGTTTCTCTTTATCTCTCATTGTTAATCGAAAACCAAACAACCCTTGCACTACCTTATCCAGATGATGATGTGAGAAATCTTTGAACCAAATCTGTCGTAGCAAGATGAGGGACGGGAAAGAGGGAGGGGTATAGGAATCCTCGGAAAACACAGGGGATCAGGGAGTTGCCGGAAACCGCAGAGGGTGGAGAGTCGTCGGAAAACACGAGGAGTTGGGGAGTCGTTGGAAAACATGAAGGGGTAGGGGAATCGCTGAAAAACGAAGAGGTAGTCGGGGAGGTCATTTTTTTTGTATTTCTCGCTTTTGGTTTATTTTGGTAGAATATGTATATACTGTATATATATATATATATTTAAATAAGATAATATAGTTTAATATTCATAATGATAGTGTAATTAAATAACATAAGATAAAAAATAATGTATTTATTTAATTATAAATTAAATAAATACTAAAAACGAAAATATTCACTAAGTTAACGACCTATTTAACAGAGTTAGTCTAAGAGACAAAAAATGAAGCAAAATGGCAACCACAGTGACTAAAACTGTAATTATTCTAAAGAGTAAATTACACCGTAGGTCCCTATGGTTTGCTCAAAATTAGGTTATGATCCCTCTTTCAAAATAAATACCCCCAACATCCTTGTGGTTTGCATTTCGTTCTGACCTGAGTCCCTGCCACTAACACCGTTAAATCTAATCCGTTAACTCAAGGATAAAATAGCCACTTTATCAATTGAAAAGACTTTTTAAACTACCACTTAAATAATGCCATGTGTCCTTGTTTTTACCAAACCCTTTGCTTTTGTTTGAGCATATCTCCAAATCCCACTTTGTTACCAAAACTCACTGCCCCTCCACCGCCATGTGTTTCCTCTCCCTCTTCTTCTCTTTACAATCGCAACCACCATCGTGCACCCTCTCCTCCAACAAAATACCCCCTCGACTTCCCTCAGTTTTTTTGTTTTTCTTGGGTTTTTCTAGCTTTGCTGCTATCGAGATAGCCCGGTGCCGACGTGCTCCCATCTTATCCTGGCCATTTCCTCCGCATTTTTCCTATTGCATCTTCCCCTCCGTCAACCCCTGCGACGATCCAGAAACACAAACACACTCGTTAAATCCAGAAAATATACCCTAGTTTTTGAAGGGTTTCATCCATCATAGTGTTAAATTCAAAAAAATACACCAATCCATCGTCGCCCTATTGAATCAGATATGATTTTTTAATGTGTGGGCCCCACATCATAGGTCCACAAGGTGTCCCTTTGTTTCTTTAAAAATCAAAAGTTCACATTTGAACTTCTCCCTATATATATATATATAGGGCGAATGAACAAGATATTGAGGAATTGTCCATACGTAAAATCATAGTTATTGATACGGGCCTTTTCCGCATAAAAGGGGAATCTTTTGTTACAATAGAAGCAGAATTGAGGTGTTCGAGGATTTCGTTGCTGATCATATATAATTGACCAGAAAATTTTGAACCTGTGTGAATTTTTATGGAAAACGAGGCAGACAAGTTGTGTGAATCTATGTAGAAAATGAGTTCTTCATCACTTGCAAGTCTACAACTGTGTTTTTACAGATCTAAAAACGGATTGTTAGAAAGTTTAAAATGTCGATTCAAGCTTTAGATATATTTCTCATTTTGGATTTGCATATATTCAAGTGGGTAGATATGTGCTTGGAGAGTGGGAGAAGGGCGGAGAAGGCCGGATAAGGGAGATGAAGCATATGGGGAATGTTTTTTTCATCATCAAATTATAAGACTATTGGCCTCTAGGCTTGTACAAGAAAAAAAAATGTATAAAAAAATGACTAAATTGACCATTTTACCCCTGACTTAACGGAGGTAAAGTTAACTCCATTTGAGACAGGGACTCAAGTCGGAACGAAGTGCAAACCACAAAATTGTTGGACATACTTATATTGAAAGAGAGATTATATCCAAATTTTAAGCAAACTACAGGGACCAAGGGTAAAATTTACTCTATTATAAAAGAGAGACAATTGTAGCAAGTATACAATCACAGGGACCAAAAATGTAATTTACTGTAAAAATGTTATATAAAATAATAGGTGAGAAATATACAGAGGTGGGTGCAAAAAGTATATATACAATTATATAATATAGAAAAAGGTTGATATGAGAATCATGACAATTTAGAAAAACAAGAAAAACTATTTTTATGTAGAAAATTACATATGATTTTGTATTAATATCAAAAAATGACACGGACGACTTTTGCCGTGGGCTAAGTCGCGTAAAAAATCAATCATATATGATTTTGTAAATAAAAAAAGTTATTTTTTGTTTTTTTTAATAATTAGCGTTCACGTATGAATCCGCCTTATATAATATAACTTAATATATATGTATATAAACTAATAAAAGAAAATATATTATTAAATTGATATAACATTTTATAGATTTTAAAGGGCACAATTTTTAAGCCTCCAACATCTCTATTAAAGGGGGCGAATAGCAATACATGTTTGTTTTTAACTTTTCGGATTTTGTTCGTGGTTCAATTCGAACCCAATCTGAATTTCATTTGTATGGTCTTTCGTTTCATTATATATGTGATATTTCAATTTTACCATAGTTTGATTAATTATAATATTTAATTATATTATTTTTAATTATATATATATATATATATAATTTTGGAAAACAATAGTTTTCTCATTTTATATATGGACTTAATTATCTAAACAGGACTTGTCAATAACCACATAACATATAAAGCAAAAAATCTTCTCCCTCTTTCTTTCACATTTTATTAACATATCTTGTACTAATTGATCATTACAATCATCACTCCATCTCTATCTCTTTCCATTCTTTCTCCACTCCCTCAAAAACATTTTTTAATTAACTCACAAAAAAACCTAAACTAAAAATAAATTAAAATAAAAAAAAGCATATTTTTATCTTCAAATCCAACCCAAAAAAGAGTCAAAAATTGATCAATTTCCAGCACTAAACTTCAACATGTCTCTGATTCTTCCAAGGGCTTCAAACACACTTGAACCCCATATTTTGGTTTTATGGTCAAGACGATAACTGGTGCATGCCTATAACTGTCTGATATCATGAACTTGAACTTGGATATTAACATGGCTAAAATGATCTTGGCTTCCATCAAGGCGAAAGATTGGCCAACACAATTACGTGGCCCGGCTGCAAACGGCATGAAATGGCGTCCAGAAGAGAACGACTTGGAGGCAAACCGATTAGGATTGAACTCATTCACGTCTTTACCCCATATCTCTTCACTATGGTGTATAGCTAGCACTGGGATCCAAATTGATAATCCTTTCGGAATGTGAAGATCGCCTAGTTTTATATCTTCAAATGCCATTCTAGGTAGTACAGATGCCGGAGGATACAGTCGCAATGATTCGTTAATCACCATGTTTAACTGTCAATTAGAAATCGGATAATCAATTAACTGAAATCCAATTATTTAGAAGTAATAAAACAAAATTATTATCTGCTTGATTACGTATTAGAAACAATTCATTCATGAATGTAATTGAATTTGGCAACCAACCCATTAGAGTTGATAACTAATAAAATTAATTTTGAATTTATTCAAAATAAAAAATTCAATTCATAACCAGACAACCATGCATGAGAATCTCGAGTATATTTAAATCGCAATTGTTTTCAGTGAATTTTTTCAACGCATTTAATTATTTGGAGTCCAACACATGTAAGTCAAACTATTATTTCTGAATTTTCTATAATTAATTTAAAAATAAAAGCATTTTCTGAAAAGGTAAATATATTTATCTTTCAACATAATGTAAGCAAGAGATTTCCCATTATGATTTATTTTTTTTAAATATATTTAAAATGACTTAAATTACACTAAAAAGATCTTTTATCATTCAAATTTAATTATGTGGCGATGATAAAATATAAGGCTTCTCGAATTGATTATGAGTAATAAATCAAAAATTAAGTTGTTTAAAAATTTGGAATATTATTTAAATTATTTTTACTCTCTGTGGTAAAAAAAAACATTTAAAATGATATATTCTTTTTCTTTCAAAAAGGGTTAATTGTGAAATGAAGTTGTAGAAAATCTCGAATAGTTATTATTTTATTAGTCGGTTGATTAACTTTATATTTATAGTAAAAATTTCTAAAAACCATGTTATTAGCTTCAAAGAGAAGTAAAATATGAATTGTTTAGAAATTACAAAAAAATTATATACATTAATAATTTATATTTAATGTACTATAAGTTCAAACCAAAAATCTTTAATATTTTTTTATAATATACTTGTATAAAGTAATTGCATACCACTGAGAGCTTGGAAAGATGTTCAACTGAAGGTGAACCACCATTGCAGACCTGTCGAACCTCGGCTCGAACCTTATCTTGCCAAGATGGGTTGCTGGCTAGCAACATGATGGTCCATGTAAGCAGAAGTGCAGTGGTTTCATGGCCAGCAAAGAAGAAGGTCTTACATTCATCCATTATCACCTGCAAATTCAAACTGAATCCATTTCCACCTCTCTTTTTTTGCATTTCATTAAGCAACATCCCCAATAAGTCATTCCCATAACAACTACTCCTTCCAATCTCAACACAATCCCTTCGGCTCTGAATAATCTCCATCAACAAACGCTCCACTTCCATTTTCAACGATTTTATCTCTCTATTGTATTTACTCGGAAGAAATCTACACAAAAATAATTATATACGTGTTAAATAAAATTGGATTCAAAATAAAGAATCCATGGAAGACAATATATATAGACTTGAGATCATGCTGTTTTTGGGAGACCACTTTTTTACGGTTTAAATTTTACAGCAAAATACTGTTAAGGAAACCTTCCCAGTTGTGGAGGTTCGGATTTTTTTACTTTACTGTGAAGTTTCAACCGTAAAAATAATATGGTCTTATGGGTCTTTTGAAAACAGGTGAGACAAACATGTTGGTCTCACGAAAAGCGAATCCCACATGTATATAAGGATTAAATGGTTTACCGGCTTCCGGGAAGGCATAAGTGACGGCTAGCTTGAGCACAGAGGTGTTGTAGAACTGTTAACAAATGGAATATTTGCTTTCCTTTTTCGTAGCTGCTATCAAATTCCGTTCGAGAAATGATATCAGCCGTGAGCCCAGCCATGTATTCTCCGATCTCAAACTCAGTTCTTCCGGTGGTCACTTCTTTCTCCATTGACTGAATCATCTCTTTTGTGCATTCCACCATATAACCAGCATAAGTCTACGTACGTACAACATGATACATAAGATATATATATATATATAATAAATATATAGTGTATGTATGTATGTATGTATGTATATGGTATATATATATATATATATATATATACCTTGAGCTTATCTCTCATAAATGCAGGTGCGACGATGTGACGTTGGTGGTGCCAATCATCGCCGTTGGCCATCAAAAGGCCACGGCCAATGAAATGCTTACAGCCTTGTTGTTGAAGCCATGATTTACCAGAAATAGTGCTATGCTTTACCAAAAGCTCTTTGATGAGTTCCGTCTCCGTCAAACACATCCGAGGCTCCGTACCATTCCAATATATAAATCTTTTTCCTGCAAATATATATATATATATATATAATTATTATCGTCTCCATCTTTCTTTCATAAAAATCACTTATTTTTCACATCAAGATTCATCATTTTATTCAAATATAATAACCCTTTTTTTCTTAATTTCCTAAACTATATCATATTATTACTTATCAACATCATGAATTCAAGATTCTGTTTTAATTATCTTTTCTTTCTTAATAATTCCTATATTAATAATACAAGTAGTGTTTCATGCATATATATAAGAAGGTTAAAATATAATTAAAAAAAAATGTCTTTAAATTCTTTTTTTCTCTATCACAATCACTACTAATTAAAGAGATGAAGCTAAATTAAGTTCCAAAAAGGGTACATGTGGGTACCGTATATTTTGGACCAGAGGACAAGGTGAGGTAGGAGACGAGGAACAATATCGTGGTCGATAGAGGGCATATCGAAGGAGGTGGATTTGGAGACGAGAGATGCGACATCCAAGAGATTACCAATAAGGAACCGAGGTTTGGGGCCATGGACTCCTTGCCTAGCCATGATGTTCTTGATGCGTATGGGTGTGAGCAAGTAACAAGTAAGAGTTTGATAAGTAATCTTGACCAAGAGATAGAGGAATATGAGTAAAGAAGCCCATAAAACTACACTCATTGTGATCATCAATTTCATATTTGATTAGAGAATATATATTATATATAATAAAGGGAAAATTAATTAGAAAGAAAGAGATGGAAGAAGTTTGAGGATGAAATTGGAGGGGGCCAAGGAAGGCAATTTATAGTGATGACCACTATCATCAAGAAACGAAAATACTCAACTTCATTCCAAAAAGATTCAAGATTTTGACTTTTATTGAAAAATATATGAATTGTTTAATTAACACTAACTTTTTTGATATTTGGGAAATATTTGTAGTTACTTGCAATTATATAAAGAGAACCTCTAATATATTGTATGATTTTAAATACAAATCATGTGATTGTTTTAAACTATACGAATTAATCAAGTGAGATATTTATGTAAATGTTCAGAGTTTATTTATGATAATCTAAATATTATACAAGATGTTAGAGTTCAATAATTATGTTTAAAACTTCATATTATAAAATAACTGAGCAATTTATTAAGTCACATGTGATTTTGTACATGAAAAAAGTTTTTCTTGTTTTCTTAAATTGTTATGGTTGTTGCATGGACATTTTTCTATATATATGGTTGGGTTCTCGTGATACCAGATTGTTTACGTAAGATCCGTGAGATCACAAAAGAACATTAATCTTCACAATAAAACACTATGGAAATACAAATAATATTGAATCTTCATAGCAAAAACACTGTGAAAGTTTGCTTTTCTCAACAAGATGTTGTGATCAATGTTATTTAGATGGTCTTACAGGTCTAATGAAAATATGTCGTTCTCACATGATCCCAAATATATATGTGTGTATATATATATAGGGGAAGGATCATACGAGGACCACCCCTTTTTAAAGGAATAAAGTAACACTTTGTGGACCACATATGATGTGGGTCCCACATAATATTAAATCATTTCTGATTTAATATTATTAATATTAAATCAGAAATATGTGGGACCCACATCATATGTGGTTCACAAGGTGTTCCTTTATTCCTTTAGATTTACAAAGTTCTCATTTGAACCTTCCTCTCCCTCTCTCTCTCTCTATATATATATATATATATATATATATATATATATATATATATATAGCGGAGGGATCATATGAGAACACTACCAATTAAAAAGAACAAAGGAACCCACTTGGGACCACATATGATGTGGGTCCCACATAATATTAAATCATTTAATATTATGTGGGACCCACATCATATGTGATCCACAATTGTCTCTTTGTTTCTTTAAAAATACAAAGTTCTCATTTGAACCCTCCTCTATATATATATATATATATATATATGTGTGTGTGTGTGTGTGCGTGTATATATGTGTAAGGGAGGGATCAAATAGGAACCACCCCTCCTTAAAAAAACGGAACAAATTATGGACCACATATGATGTGGGTCCCACATAATATTAAATCATTTATGATTTAATAAATGATTTAATATTATGTGGGACCCACATCATATGTGATACACAAGTGTCCTTTTGTTCCTTTAAAAATGTAAAGTTCTCATTTGAAACTTCATCTATGTGTGTATATATATATATACATACATATATATATGTATGTGTGTGGGGGGGGGGGGGTTTACTATACAACCTATCTCGTTTGTTAAACCAATGCAACCGTCCATTTAATTTAGTGAATATATGGTTTCATAAATATATTGATAATTTCCTAAGATAAAGCTTTGCTCATAATTAATAAAGGGGAATGCTAATGGCACCTCATTTATAGGGGTGTTAAATGTTTAAGAATTCCGTCAATCACTTCACTTACAAACCATCACCTTAAATATATATATATATATATATATAATATTATTAGTTTTTCTTTATGTATTTGTATCAGAAATATGTAGGCTTTATTTTTATATTTGTTACGATTTTGGATTATTTATTATATACATTTATTTACATATTATTAGATTCTTACATTTATATTATGTATTTATTATGATTTTTATATATTTATTTATTATAATCTGTAGTTTTATATATGTTAAAAAAATTAGTAACATTTATATGAATAGAAACTAATAAGTCAAAAAATAAAAATAAAAACAGAAAAAACCTCAACAACAAATTTTTTATTTTTAAGTTAAAGTATAAAATAAAAAAAAAAGCCTCTGTAGTTTTATATATGTTAAAAAAATTTGGTAACATTTATATTAATAAAAACTTTTTTTATTTTTAAATAAGTCAAAAAATTAAAACAAAAGAAACCTCAACAACAGTTTTTTATTTTTAAATTAAAGTACAAAATAAAAAATAAAAAAAGTTTAACGTGTGAAAATTAGAATATTAAAAAAACAAATATCATCCATATAATATAAATAATAAAATAAATATTAAAATACAGTATAGATAATGTCAAACAAAAAATATATATGTTCATAATTCATATTATTTAAAATATAATAAGAAATAATAAATAAAATAAATTATTAATTTATATTAATTAAAATCTAATACAAATATATAAATTTAAAATATAATATATTTAAATAACAAAAAAACAAAAGTGAAAAACAACAAAAGGATAAAAAAGACAAAAAAACAAAAAACCCCAAATGATTACTATAGAGTTAGGGGTGCCAATAGTATGCGGTAGGGGTGCCATTAGCCTCCTCCTTAATAAAATCTAAATATCTTCCATAAATATCTAATAAATGAACCTAACTATTTTCATAAATATCTCCATTGATTGGGTTGCATTGGTTTAACAAATCAGATAAGTTGTATTTGAAACTCCCCATATATATATATATATATATATAGAGAGAGAGAGAGAGAGAGAGAAAGAGAGACAAATAGAGAAAGAGAAAGATTAATGCGAGAATCATAACAATTTAAGAAAACAAAAAAAATTCATGTATAAAATCACATGTGATTTTACATCATAAAAATGACACGATCGACTTTTGTTGCGAGCTAAGTCACGGGAAAAGTCGCGGGTAACCATATATAGAGGAATGTTCAAATGAGAACTTTGCATTTTTAAAGGAACAAAGGGACAATTGTGGATCACAGATATTGTGGGTCCCACATAATATTAAATCATTTATGATTTAATATGATTTAATATTATGTGGAACCCACATCATATGTGGTCCCAAATGAGTTCCTTTGTTCCTTTAAATTGGAAGTGTTCTCGTATGATCCCTCCCTTTATAGGGGAATCAAATGAGGACCCCAAAAATGTTGAAAATCGTGAGGACTGATATAAGCCTTAGTTTATATGGTTTTAATTTAAATCTATTTTTAATTTAAAAAAGGGCATAATCATCATTTTAGTTACAAGATTCACCAGATGAAACATACGAATTCATTCACCATATGAAAGACAGATTCACCAGGTAAAACACATATTTATCATGTTATTTCACCTAATGAAACAAAACACAATTTTCATAAATATATTATTTCACCTCATGAAATTCAAACATAGTGTTCATATACATGTTATTTTCACCATACGAATTAAACACAATTTTCATTTGTAATCCGTTTCACCCCATGAAATCAAAAACAATTTCCATCTATATGTCATTTCACCTTATGAAATCTAACACAATTTCCGTCTACACATCTTTTTTTAAATGGTAAAACCAAATCTTTTATTAAAGAACCCAAACCATACAAACATCTAGTCCACAAAACATCAGATCCTTTCTACAATTTATCACCCACCAAGTTACTACCACCGTGGACATCAAATACCTGCATCACCTTGCATCAGCTCACTGTAATGCACAAAGACCACACATACCTTGATTTTCAAATATGCACGTTTACAAGAGGTAAACACGCATCCGCCCTTCCGTCTACACATCTTTTCACCTTATGAAATCAAAGATAATTTTGAGAAAAAACCCCCAAATTTGTGGCTTCATGAAGGAATCTTCAACACCATTGCTAATACTTCAAGGAAACTTCTCTTTTTCCACATCCTAAGATGTGAATCTCATTAATTGATTGAGAAAAGGAGTTAATGGCCAAAACAGATGTGTCCGATGTGTCCTAAGATGTGTACTGAACAAAAACCTACACTACCATGGTTACAAAATCATCTGGAGAAAAACCTCCAGTCAAAAAGATACGAAAAGTGATCACCAGAGTTGCAGGTTAATAGATGAGAGGGGTGACTGTATAGGCCGACGAAAAGTGAGGAAGTTTATCTAGTAATGACAGATAAACTCGAGCCTTCCTCCTGTATCACAGTATCAACTGTTGATCACCGGAGTTGCAGGTTCGTCGTCACAACTGGTTTTTCCTGGTTTTTCCGTCACCATCATGTTAGGGTTAGGATTTCAAATCAAGCCTTTGGAATATAAAGAACGAATTTAGATCTGAATTTTCTAAAGAAATCGAGATCGATTACAGTGATTGGATTTTGCGTCTAAATGACGAACATGAATTTGTGGGAGGAAGCGATTGAAATTTAGATCTGTTTCTTGATGTTGGAGATCGATTATAGTGATCTATATGTGTCATATGTTCGTGATCTGTTTGAGATTGATTATAGTGATTGGATTTAGATCTGTTCTTGATGTTGGGATATGGCGGTGTGAGGAAGAAAACGATGGGAGGAAGCGATTAAAATTTGAGGAGGTGATGGAGAAGACAATAGATTAAGGCGTGTGACTTAAATTTAACTAGTATTACAAAAATTCCATGGGGCTATCAAATTAGTTATGAGATTATGTAGAACGTTCACATATATTACAAAAATGCCACCCTTTGTAATGACTCTTGATTAAAACCCTTGAATGATTGAGATTAGTCCTCAACCTTCGTGTGGTTTTTATTTGATTATCATCCTATATATATATAGGCATGCTACATAAATTATATGCAAGTTATTAGAAAGAAGAAAGAGCGCTTTGAGAGATACATAGGTAGATTAAGTTTTGGAAAGGAAGAAAAATAAGGAGAAATGTATGTAGTGTTTCGGTCACCAAAACCAAATATCGAACGCGGATTATTAATCGGCTCGAGAAAAAGGAAGCTAGAAGTGATTTCGATCTCTCCTTTCGGCAAAGTGGGGTACCTCAAGATTAATGTGAGTATCGTGTGATTTTCAAAACGAGGTACATATATATGTAAATATATGATATTTTCGAGCATGCTTCAAGATCATGTTTTATGGTTATAAGTTATATATATATATATATATATGTTTATGTTATTGTTACATGCTTTTGTAGTTTTAGATGTTACAACGTGTTTTAGTTAAAGCATGTTATAAACATATATATTTTGAGGTTATGCATAAAATGTTTTGGTGACGTGTGTGTGGTCAAATATCGGGACACCGATATAAATATGCCGTGCAGCTCTATACTTGGTTGTTGAGGGATTATCGGTACATACTGCGGTCACTGTACTTGGTAGGTCCAGTTGAGTAAGATTGACCCACACCGTGCCGGTTCAGATTGAGATCTCATATGTAAAAGTTTTATGTTGTATTTGTGCAAGGTTTAGCATAATATGCATAACAAAACCAGCGTTTTGTAGAAAGAAATATGTTAAGATTTATGCATAATTTTATGTTTAAAGTTACAATTTTGTGTACGGAAATATGCACATGAATTTATGCATAAGGTTAGAATAATTATTTGATGAAAGTTTGATGACAATTTATTTCATGAGTTAGAAAGATGTTCTTAAAAATTGTTGAGCATACGAAAACCATGATCTCACTCGGCAAGCGTAGATTAGTAGTATGTACCTCAGGTTTTCTCAAGGCAGAGAGCAACAAAGGAAAGGAGAAGATGTAATTTATATTAAAATTAAAAATGTATGTTAATTAAGCATGTCGTTTGTTTAAGTTAGTAATACGTATATCATCAGTTTGTAAAGGATACATATATGCGAAAGATTTCCACTGGGCAATGGTTAGTAATATTTCGAAATTGAGGTTTGATGTTTATAGTGACATTTAGAAAGTCACCGACCCAAAAAAAGTGGGGTGTGACATTTTTACCCATTTAACTTTTGGTTAATAAATAAATAAATAAATAATAATATAAGTATTTAATACTAATATTGTATATACATTATATCTAGTTCGATTTTGGCACCTGCGGATACCTAAAATTCAAAATTGAACCGAACCAGGAATACCCCCGTTTTTTGGTTCTTTGATTTTTCAATTTTTGAAGTATCGTTTTTTTGGTTCTGGTTCAAATGGGTTTCTCGGTATTTTGGTTTTTTTGAACACCCCTAATAGGGTCAGATTCAGGGGAAAACTCCATCTGGACGATATGCACTAATGCATACTGTAATTTGTTACATCCATTTTTGCATATACATTAATGCATATATATGCACTAGTGCATAGAAAAAAAAAACAGTTTCAATCGTTTGTATTCATTTATGCATACCGTCCGGATGGACGGCTCCCATGATTTTATTCAATTTTCTCTTTTTTTTAGAGTATATATATATGTACACTAAAATAACTGAAAGAGTAAATTGGTAAAATTTGACAAATAATAAAACCCTATAGATGAATTTGTTTCTAATTTGAATTTCCAATAAATTGTGCTCGACTGTTTTTCACAAATCACAACACCATTTCTCGATGGCAGTCCATCTTCACCACCACATCCATCCCCATCACCACCACCACCACCGGTCAAGAAGCCATCGCCAACTTCCGGTCTGAACTGCCCTCCATCACCGGTCCACTAGTAGACCTGTATCTGGTTGTCCAATCCGTCTCAGATGGTTGTTGGAGCTTGACGGTAGTGCTGCCGCTTCTGGTGTTGTCTGAATTACTGGCTTCTAGTGTTGTCTGGTTTACTCCGCAAGCGAGGTTAGGGCTTCGAGATCTATGTCGGCGCAGAAGTTATTTCCTTTGGAAGATAAGATGATGACGACATAACCACAAAGCTTGTGGCGTACTGGTTAAGACTTGTGGGGGATGAGGCTAGATAACCCATCTACCCTAGTTTCGAATCCAGGCGCAAACAACTTGTGGTCACTGGGAAATTATCTCAGGGCTGCATGCTTTAGCAGTCTTAAAATTTCCAGGGATTAGTCTAGGCAAATGCCTAGGATACCCTTTCCAAAAAAAAGATGATGACGACACTGTGTCTTTTAATTAACCTGGATATCCAACCTGCTATGCAAACCGACTAATCACAGGGTGACTACCCGCTTCGCGGGTAGCCTAAAGTCACTGCATTTGAACCTCCGTGGCCATAAGGGGATTTTTAAACCTCCCTGGATTCGAACTTGAAGCCTCCTGGTACCTATGACCTTTGGAGACCAAACTCAAACCATTGAGACACCACCCTTGCGATGACGACAACGTTATGGTTGCCATCGAGGGAAAATCGGGCAACTGTGCACCATCTCGCCAGTTGATGTACACCATTCTCCCCAGCCGCTGGACAAGGAGTCGATTATGTCGTCTTCGTACCCAACGTTGTCCTCAACTTATTCCATGACATCGATCTTATTTATGAAGTCTTCAACAAATCTTGATATTCATCTCCATCGAAATCAGATTTGAAAACCCTAGATATTGAACATCCGCATCAAAGAATTTTTTCTAAACAATCTAGATCTGAAAAATCGAAAAACCGAAGATTCTACAGCAAACAAGATCTGGTATCGTGGTGGTATCATAGTTAGTGGCGGAACCCCATAGGAGCCTTTGTCAGCCATGGCCTCCCCACTTTTTTACTTAAATACCGCATATGAACTATTAAAACACATATGATGGCTAGCTCGGTTGGTTATCACCTTATGGCTAAATGCTTGAGGTTACGGTTTCAAGTCCTCTCCCTTGCACTTTTTCATTTTCTTTTCCATTTTGTCATTTTTACACTACTACATATTAAATTATTAATATCAATTATATGTTAAAATTAATTTTTAAATGATATAAATAATTAATATTTAAGTTGGTGTATAATATTATATTACTAATTTAAAGGTTACTTTAGTAGTTCGTTATAGTACAAAAACATAACATATTATACTATTTCGGTAAATAGTTTAAAGGTTCTGAGTTTAGGAGTCATTTATCCAAACATTTATCTAAACATTTATCAGATTAATTTAACAATCACTTACCTTGTTGGGTAAATATTTATTCTATCAAAACGGCATCATATACAACAACTTACCCAATAAGCTCTAACGGATAAAAATCGTCACCTTCACTTACCGAGTAAGACTTTTTTTCCTTACCATTGTTCTTATCGGGCAAACACTTACCAGCTAAGCATTTGGTAAACAACCCTTCAACTTACACTAACTAAATTTTTTAATTTTTTTTAATATTATATCGTAGAAGAAACGAACAAAAAACAAGTTACGTACGTATGATTATTTAGATCTTTAAATTTTTGTAATATTATATTTCGGCCCTCAGGATTACAATGGTCATGTTCCACCCATGATCATAGTGTGTATCACAATGTATTTTTACGTGCTGTAATACAATGTATCACGTAGTGTTGCTTTAGCTGTGCTGTTGTGTGTATTTTGGGTATCACAGTGGGTAACACGGTGTGTAATACAACGGTTATCACGGTGGGTAACACAATAGGTATCGCAGTGGTTAACACAATGAGTATCATAGTAATTATCACGGTGCATCTTATATTTATTTGTGTATCATAGTAATGGTCGTTTTTGTTTATCTTTTATTAATAACATTGTGTATCTTTTAATTGGTATTCACATGAATAAGGTTCATCGGTGGTTGGAGACTAGAGACCAGAGGCCGGTGGTCGGTAGAAGGTGGGAGGAGAGAGGTGGGAGAACTTTAAAATATCTAAAATGCCCTTTCATTAAAATTTTAAATAAAAGTTACCAAAATTATAAATTTTCTAACTTATCCATTGATACGTGGATGAGATTGGTTCTTACAGTTACCACAAACTAATTTGTTCTTCCTCGAATTTCCCTATATATATATAAGAGATGTTTCATTTACAAATCACTTAATTCTAGCAAACTATACAAACCATAATCAATGCTTATATTATGAAATATAGAGGTATTTATGGGTAATTATTATAATTCTTGAGTTATGATTGAGGTATATATGAAAAATGATAAAGTTCATTCCATTATTATCATGACTTTAGATTGAAAAACAAAATGGAATCAAATATTTATTAGACTACATGGGCCGCTAATATTAGTTTGTATGTTTTATTAGAATTTGTAGGTTTGTTAATGAAACATATATATAAATGATACGTCTTTTATATATGGGGGACCATTTAAATGGAGCACTCAGTAATTTATGATAATCGTGAGATTCCATCTTAACCACATAATCAAAGAATAAATTAGGAAATTAATAATTTTAACAATATTGACTTAAATTTTTAACGTAAGGGCAATGGAGGTATTTTAGAAATTATCTCTCCTCCCTTCTCTCTCCTCTCTCCTCCCTCCTCCCTCCTCCCTCATATCTCCGATGAACACCATGTAAAAACTAAACAATGTGGTACCCTTTGTAAAGTAACGTAAAACTGTAGATGGTTACTGTGATGGCAACGAAACAAAAGATACATACAAATGATACTTACAGTGATACCCAAACTATATACAAGATGTACAAAGTGATCCACTTTGTAAAGCAATGAATATAACAAAAAATATACAAGATGCATAATATGAGACCCTTTGTAAGAAACCAAGATAACGAAAAAAAAATACAAGATGCATAATATGAGACCCTTTGTAAGAAACCAAGATAACGAAAAAAAAATACAAGATGCATGTTTGGGTGATGGGAGTAATATATTAGGTAATTAAATATTTCCTTTTAAAAAACTAATTAAATATTTTGATGAGTTGTAATAAACAAAATTACTAAATGCCCTATTTACCTTATTTTAAAAACATTCTTAATTAACTCAAATGATTGGTTCCCATTGGTCTCACGGTTATCACAAGCTATCAAATTCTCATTTTATTAGGTTTCTCTCCCTCTCTTTCTCTCTCTCTCTCTCTCTCTCTCTATATATATATATATATATATATATATATATATATATACGAGAACTTAAATTTGGTTGTGAACGTGAGGACAAATGAGAGTGCGACACGTGTCATAGTAAGACTAAATAATTAAAGAAATATTCAGACTGAATATAGTATTTATTCAGTCTGAATATTTATTTGATTATTCAGTTTGAATAATATACATTCAAACATGTGTCACGCTCTCATTTGTTCTCACGTTCACAACCAGATTTGAGTTCACATTTGAACTTTCCTCTAGGATCCTCTCTCTCTCTCTCTATATATATATATACATATATATATACATATATATATAGGCGTATTCATTTGTAAACCACCAAAAGTGTAATAACCCAAACTTTATTATTACTGATTTGGGTTTAATATGTTGGGTTCTAGATGTGGATCAGATTTGTTTTGGGCTAGGGCACTTCTAAGTTATGGCCCATGATATAAATAAGGTATTTAGAGAAGGATTCTCTCATTTTCCTCTCATTCTCTCAAATCAGTATTTGGGGTTGTGTGTATGTAAACGTGGATAGCAAGCTAAGGAGAAGAAACCTTGCTCCACTGAAGAGGATCATCAGGCATTCAATTATTCCTCAGGTATAAACTTCATTTTTGCAATCTAGTTGCTCTTTAATGGAATACTGAGAAGAGTATTTCTTGAATCAAGGGTTCTAAAACCCGGTGTTAATGTTAAATAAGCCTCCTTATGGTGATGGAATGCCATTAATTGGAGATATTGAGTTTTATGGAGTCACTATTTTGAGTATTAAAGGAGATGAATCATCTCTTGGAGTTTTCTCAAGAAAACCTCCATTGTAGCTCAATCTCAAGTTTTCATTTGAGTAGATTAATTGGGTAAATCATGTGGATATGATTTTCATGTTTGGGATTTGATTTTGAATGTTATATATTCATTAATATTAGTTTGGGAGTTTAGAAATCAGTATTTCAATGTTTTGGTTTGAAGAAATGGAGGTTTTGAGCTGCAGAAATGAGGAAAACCTAAAACAGAAAACTGTGCGGGTTGCTGGACGGGTTTACCCGCATTCATACCCGCTCAGTTGGCTGTTGGTAAAATCTGTGCGGGTTTCTGGGCGGGTTTACTCGCATTCGTACCCGCACAGTCCGCTGTTTGGCGCAACTTCG
This sequence comes from Silybum marianum, assembly GCA_036898165.1. Lineage (NCBI taxonomy): Eukaryota > Viridiplantae > Streptophyta > Magnoliopsida > Asterales > Asteraceae > Silybum > Silybum marianum. Next base: position 47,899,867 of record CM072530.1, on the reverse strand, counting down.
TCTTTTTCGGTGTGTTTCGAGTCGTGTTTTGGACCTTTGAGTTAGGGGTTTATTTTAAGGCTATTTTAGAAGACTTTTGGGGTATTTCTTTGGGGTTAACACCCATTTTATGATTTCAATTTTAGGCTTTCGGTTTGGAGGTTGAGACCGTATAAGCTCGGACAAGGTGTGAGTCCAAATCAGGTGAGTTCCCTATCACTTAAAATGCAATGTGGAATGTTTTAAATGCTAAATTGTTGATTATGGTTTTTTTTTAAATATTTCTTATAGATGCAAAATGCCATGGTCACTTTTATAAGCTTTGGGGTTCGGTATGCGCATTACCTGTTTTACTTGGGGTTCAACTGGCAAGTTCTTTTATAAATCCTATCTAGGTGTGGTTAAAATCCTACGTATAGGTGTCATTAAAATCCTACATATAGGTGTAGTTAAAATCCTATGTCTAGGTGTGTTTTTGACTTGTCATGTTTCTCCACTATATAAATTAATCTCTTATGATAATATGATTATTTATTCGTAAATCATTGCATGTTTTTAACTGATTTTGAACTATGGAACTATTTACTGTTTTTATGGGAATTCACTAGACCTTATGGTCTAACCCACGTTTTCAAAACTAACCTTTTTCAGGCATGAGAAAGGTAGATAGGGAAGAGAAGGCAAAGGGTCGAATGTGAAGGCTAGAGGACGTTCTAGCTAGCTATCCTATGTTTTGTTTAGTAAATTCAACTGTTGACTAGACTTCATATTTTCCGCTGCTTTAGTTTATTCGAATTCAATGGTGGTAATGAATTAATCTTTTAATTGGGTTAATCATTTGAATGAATTGGACTTTGAACGTATATCCATCTTGGCCCTTAGTTTTTGGGTCGTTATAAATTGGTATCAGAGCCGTAGTTTAAGTGAATTAGGTGGCCGAGTGGCACCTAGTCTTAGACTGTAGACTAGGAGTCAGAACTGAATTAGGAAGCTATTATGATAACCTCGTCAGGGATAGTGATAATGGGGTAGAAAGGACCCTCATGTGCGGTAAATTGGGAATTACACTTGGCCACTGTAATTGCGAATTTACTGGTGCATGTGTGTGCTTGCATTACCTCATTATAGTTATCGCCGAAGAGAATTAGTGAATTGGGTGAATATAGATATTTGGATATTCATTTGAGGAAGAAGAGTGGTAAGGGTTATGCGCCTATATTTCTTTAGAGAGATCTCCATTCGTAAAGTTTTTTTTTCGACGAATTGAATGACTAGGGAGGAGAGGTACATCTGGAGTTTGAAAGTCTCCATGGGGAAACTAATAATTTCCGAGAAGCTCTGACTTTTTTGTCAACAGTGGATGTGGCAAAGATTCCATAATTGAAAGAATCGTCAATACAGAGTAGAGTAAGGATAAGGAGAAATGGAAAGGACTTGCCGGCAATTTAAGGAAGTCAATGTGTCAGGTTGGAAAATCAACAAGAACCATATTGAAAACCGCATAGAAAGGAGTAATTGAACATGCCAAGGAGAGCGTGCACTGGAAGTTGATGTAACTATGGAAATTAGTTATTCCTTAAATATCAATAAATCAAAGTGGAATTGTTGTCAATGCAAAACTTGTGACCCTTTGAGGGTGGAGTACCCTCAACCGTAAGACGAGTCTCATATATCAAATCTTTAAATGAATTACATGAGTCACTTGTGTCACATACACGCCTATATTGGTATGTATGTGGAGTTTCATCTTTTGAATAATAAATTTGCGCATGCAAACATATAATGTATCATTTTAAATTTTTACAAACTAATTTATGTTGCAAAAACCTCTTTCTTGTCGATTTAAATCTCATTTGGATGTCACGAAAACGCATGATTTAAGAAATTTGTCATTTAAAATTTGTTTGAGCATGTGTTATTACACCATTGATTGTAAGAGTCGGTGGACTCACACGGTGTAGGAATTGCATTTGAAATTTTATAAAAAAAAACGGGTTTTATTATATGCTTTTCTTACTGATATTGTTCTAGATCAACGTGGTAGAGTTTGTTTTGTGGTCATATATGACCAGTCTTCGAGATCGTTGAGCATGAACACCAGTTGAGGTGATGTGGTGTCGTGTATTTAAGAGTTGTTAAACATTTGTCGCATTGACTAAGTTTTTGAAACTGTAAAACAATTTTTATTACTGTTTATTTACTATGTTATCATGCATGATCATGATGAACTCGCTAGTTTTGGGGTCAAGTTTTTCCTTTCGGGGCAATTAACGTCAAGGAAAGGTCGAGAGCAGAACCTTATTGCTTGAGGTATTTGTAGCCAAATTATGATATTGACACTTCAGTTATGGAAGGTCGGTGATTAACGAAAATCTTATATGAGAAATTTAGTGATGTTCATACTTGAAGTTTTAAATTATGTTCAGTATTTCCGAGATGTTGATTATAAATAATTATATCTGGGATGAAGTTAGAGGTTACAAAATACTTCTAGTAATAGTATGTTAAGAAGAAGTGGCATGGTATATGGATGAAAGTCCACCGGAGTCGAGCAGAGGTCTTAAGTAAGAATTGTTATTTATCTATGTGGCAATGGGATCGTATCGACTTTAATTGAGGACCGCGTTAGGGTAGAAGTTAACTATGACAAGATGGATATTGTAGGTATAAATACACCTCAATAGCTATCCTCGTTTATCGATATAAATAGATGGGGTATCATCATGTGGACTGTTGACTTGAAATCAAATATCGTTTAAAATATACTGGTTGTTTTCCCTGAGTTTATACAATGACGGGCTTGGATGTTCGGAAGAGATGTAAATTTGACAATATGTAAACTCTACTTACGTGAGTTATATGGAGATAGGAGAACCACGGTGTTTTGGAAAGTGACTTCATTTGGGGTAGAAGTGAACCGTTTGGGATTGGGTATTCAGTACTGTGGTAACGAGAGCGTGTGGAATCACTATAGTTTGATTAGGGTGATATTTTGCTTCAGCTACTTGAACTTGATTCTTGTAGTTATAAGAATTTCGTATAATTGATATATTGTCAGATTAGTCGCAGATGTGTGATGCGACGGATGTTGCTTATGGTTAGCCGAGAAGGACCTAGTCTTACGAGACTGTTCTTCAGTTGTATAAATTACTATAGATGGTGTATCCGTTGAATTGGGTCATTCGGGTTTGGATGTGGGATTACGAAGCTTCTAGCGAGCAAGATTTTGTTTGTGCGCGATCAATGTGAATCGTTAAGAAGTGATCAAATTATATTAGTTCCAAGAAAAGCGTCAAGTTTTCGTGGACGGGAAAACAAGAAGAAACATTTCGGATTTTAAAGGAAAGTTTGAGTAGTGCACCGATTTTGACATTACCCGACGGCAATGATGATTTCGTCGTGTTTAGTGATGCGTCCAAATTGGGATTAGGGTGCGTTTTGATGCAACGTGGAAAGGTGATTGCCTATGCATCAAGACAACTCAAATAACATGAAAGACGTTATCCTACACACGATCTCGAATTAGGAGTCGTGGTGTTTTCCTTAAAGATCTGGAGGCACTATTTGTATGGAACCAAGTGTCAAGTTTTCACATACCATAAGAGTCTTTGTCATTTGTTCGATCAAAATGAACTCAATATGAGGCAAAGAAGATGGATGGAGTTATTATCGGATTACGATTGTGAGATCGAGTATCATCCAGTGAAGGCTAATGTGGTAGCCGATGCCTTGAGCGGTAAGGAAATAAGTGAAGCCTCAAAAGCTGTTGCAATGAAGATCGTAGTGAATTTCAATTTGCTTGATGAAATCAAGAAATGTCAGATTGAGGCATTGCAACCGGAGAACCTTAAAAAGGAACGAATGTTAGGTGTCGTGTCTACTTTGCTAGAGAATGAACGAGGTTTGAATTGTTACAACAAGCGTGTTTGGGTTCCAAGATTTGGGGACATTCGTAAGAGATTGTTGGATGAGGCGCATAAATCCAAGTACTCTATTCATCCGGGTACGAATAAAATGTATAGAGACCTTCGACAATTTTATTGGTGGCCGGGTATGAAGAAGGACGTGGCATACTACGTGGAAAGATGCCTAACATGTTTACAAGTAAAGGTGGAGCATCAAAGGCCTTATGGCAAGCTTCAACCGTTAGATATTCCCGTTTGGAAATGGCATCACATTACTATGGATTTTGTGACTGGGTTGCCTAAATCTCCAAAGGGGTTTAACGCTATTTGGGTGATTGTGGATCGACTCACCAAGTCGGCTCACTTCCTCCCAATGCATAAAACTTATTCTATGGAGAGGTTGGCAAAACTTTATATTGATGAGGTTGTGACAAGGCACGGGGTTCCATTGTCTATTGTGTCGGACCGCGACACTCGTCTTACGTCTATGTTTTGGTCAAGCTTTCAGAAAGAGTTGGGGTTGCAACTCAACTTCAGTACAGCTTATCATCCTCAAACGAACGGGCAAAGCGAACGAACGATTCAAACGTTGGAAGACATGTTTAAGGCTTGTGCTATCGACTTCAGTGGATCATGGGAAAGTCATCTGCCTTTAATTGAATTCGCATATAAGAATAGTTATCATGGGAGTATTAAGGCAGCACCTTATGAGGTTTTGTATGGGAGAAAATGTAGAACTCCTATATGTTGGAATGAAGTTGGGGAAAAGTAATTGGTGGGGCCGGAAATTGTTCAAATGACGGCCGATAAGATCGATCAAATACGGGAAAAACTTAAAGCTGCTCAAGATCGACAAAAGAGCTATGCCGACAAGAGAAGGAAAGCACTTGAGTTTCAAGTGTGTGATCTCGTGATGCTTAAAGTTTCACCATGGAAGGGTGTAATGCGTTTCGGGAAGAATGGAAAGTTGAGTCCGCGATATATTGGACCGTTCCCTATCATTGGAGGAATTGGGGAGGTTGCGTATAAGTTGGAATTACCGGAAAAGTTGCAAGGTATTCATAGCACCTTCCATATCTCCAATTTGAGGAAATGCTTGGCGGAGGCCGAAATAACTGTACCCATGCAAGAGGTACAAATTGATAAAAAGTTGAATTTTGTGGAAGAGCCTGAGGCAATTGTTGATCGAAAGATCAAGAGTTTGAGGGACAAGGATATCCCAATGGTGAAAGTGTAGTGGCGGTTTCATAAAGGGCAAGAAGCGACTTGGGAACTAGAGTCCAAGATGAAAGATTCGTATCCGTATCTCTTCGACGAAGGAATTTCAGTGACGAAATTCTTTTAAGGGAGAGGTGTTGTAATAACCTAAACTTTATTATTACTGATTTGGGTTTAATATGTTGGGCTCTAGATGTGGATCAGATTTGTTTTGGGCTAGGGCACTTCTAAGTTATGGCCAATGATATAAATAAGGTATTTAGAGAAGGATTCTCTCATTTTCCTCGCATTCTCTCAAATCAGTATTTGAGGTTGTTTTTGTAAACGTGGATAGCAAGCTAAGGAGAAGAAACCTTGCTCCATTGAAGAGGATCATCAGGCATTCAAGTATTCCTCATGTATAAACTTCATTCTTGCAATCTAGTTGCTCTTTAATGGAATTTTGAGAAGAGTATTTCATGAATCAAGGGTTCTAAAACCCTGTGTTAATGTTAAATAAGCCTCCTTATGGTAATGGAATGCCATTATTTGGAGATACTGAGTTTTATGGATTCACTATTTTGAGTATTAAAGGAGATGATCATCTCTTGGAGTTTTCTCAAGAAAACCTCCATTGTAGCTCAATCTCAAGTTTTCATTTGAGTAGATTAATTGGGTAAATCATGTGGATATGATTTTCATGTTCGGGATTTTATTTTGAATGTTATATATTCATTAAAATTAGTTTGGGAGTTTAGAAATCAGTATTTCAATGTTTTGGTTTGAAGAAATGGAGGTTTTGAGCTGCAGAAATGAAGAAAACCCAAAACAGAAAACTGTGCGGGTTACTGGGCGGGTTTACCCGTATTCATACCCACTCAGTTGGATGTTGGTAAAATCTGTGCGGATTGCTGGGCGGGTTTACCCGCATTCGGATCCGCACAGTCCGTTGTTTGGTGCAACTTCGTCTTTTTTGGTGTGTTTTGAGTCGGGTTTTGAACCTTTGAGTTAGGGGTTTATTTTAAGGCTATTTTAGAAGACTTTTGGGGTATTTCTTTAGGGTTAACACCCATTTTATAATTTCGATTTTAGGCTTTCGGTTTGGAGGTTGAGACCGTATAAGCTCGGACAAGGTGTGAGTCCAAATCAGGTGAGTTCCCTATCACTTAAAATGCAATGCGGAATGTTTTAAATACTAAATTGTTGATTATGGTTTTGTTTAAATATTTCTTATAGATGCAAAATGCCATGATTACTTTTATAAGCTTTGGGGTTCGTTATGCGCATTACCTGTTTTACTTGGGGTTCAACTGGCAAGTTCTTTTATAAATCCTATCTAGGTGTGGTTAAAATACTACGTATAGGTGTAATTAAAATCCTACATATAGGTGTAGTTAAAATCCTATGTCTAGTTGTGTTTTTGACTTGCCATGTTTCTCCACTATATAAATTAATCTATTATGAGAATATGATTATTTATTCGTAAATCATTGTAAGTTTTTAACTGATTTTGAACTGTGGAACTGTTTATTGTTTTTATGGGAATTCACTAGACCTTATGGTCTAACCCACGTTTTCAAAACTAACCTCTTTCAGGCATGAGAAAGGTAGATAGGGGAGAGAAGGCAAAGGGTCGAATGTGAAGGCTAGAGGATGTTCTAGCTAGCTATCCTATGTTTTGTTTAGTAAATTCAGCTGTTGACTAGACTTCATATTTTCCGCTACTTTAGTTTATTCAAATTCAATGGTTATAATGAATTAATCTTTTATTTGGGTTAATTATTTGAATGAATTGGACTTTGAACGTATATCCATCTTGGCCCTTAGTTTTTGGGTCGTTACAAAAAGAATTCATTAATTATGGTTAACATTTTATAATAGAAAACAATTAATGTATTTATGGAATCAAATATTTGTTAGACTTGATAGAAGGTTGATATTGTTTTACATAGTTTACAATCTTTTTATGGTTTACAAATGAATATATCAGTCTCTTTCTCTCTCTCTCTCTCTCTCTCTCTCTCTATATATATATATATATATATAGGAGATTTCAAATACAAACAATGCAATTTGTACAAACCGTACAAACTCTATGATTTTCATTTTTTTTTGAATAATTTTTTTTCATAAAAGTGTTTAATATGATGAAATTGTTTAATGTAATTATTTTTTTCATGAAATTATTTCATATATTTTTGTTTCTATATGAAAATTAAATTGTTTCATGTATTTCTCATTTTGATGAATCTTGTTTCATTATTCTTGATTAATCAACCCTCATGTGTTCTTGATGATTTTTTTTCCACATATTGTTGACTAATCAACCCTCATAATTAACCAAAGGTGAAAAAATAAAATAAAAAAATGATTGACTGAATGGAGTTTGTACGGTTTGTACAAATTGCTTGGTTTGAATATGTAATAACCTAAATATATTATTGTTGGTCATGGGTTAATTAAATAAGAGCTGTTGGGCTTGATCTTACTAAAACTTTGGGCTAGGACTTTATTCAGTAAAAGCTCAAGTATATAAAGGTGTTATGAGAAGGGTTTTCTCATTTTCATATCATTTCACACTTTCAGTATAAGGCTATGTGTGTGTTTTGAGAGAGAGCGATCAAAGAAGCCAGGAAGGGGAGAAATCAGTTGGAGCATTTTAGAGGAAATCAGCTCAATCAGGTATATGCTTCTTCCTTCTCTCAATCTTGCATCATTTGGGAGTTTAATGTTAGTTCAAGGGTTCTAATCCTTAAGCTCAAGAAGAGTAAATCTATTTTGGTAGATTGCATCTTGTGGTTTTATGGAATGTTTGGGGATTTAGAGGTTCTTATGCTGAGCTATTGTTTGGTTAAATCATCTTTTGGAGTTTTCTCAAGAAAACCATCATTGTAGCTCAATCTCAAGTTTGTATTGAGAAATTAGTTGGGTAAATCATGTTATTATGATTCTATTGGTTTAGATGATTGATTTCATCATTTCTAAGTCTTTTGGACCTTAAAATCAGTATATGAGGAGTTTGGATGGGTTTGGATTTGAGAAAACTAGGTGCAGAATTCGTGCAGTAAAACAGTCACGAAAGTGGGTTGTAAGTGGGTAGAACCCGCATGAAACCCACTTTTCCCACTGTTTGGAAAATTACGATTTTTGCTTCGTTTCTTGTTTCTTGCTAGATGCGAGGCATGGTTTAGGAGTTTATCTTAAGTCTCTAATAGAAGACTTTTGGGGTATTTCGTTGGGGTTAACACCCATTTTATGTTGTTGAATTCAGGCTTTCGGTTTGGAGGTGTTGACCGTATAAGCTTCGGACGGGGTGTGTCCAATCCAGGTGAGTTCTCTATCACTTAAAATGCAATGTGGAATACTTTAAATGCTTACTTATTGATTATGGTTTTTTTATGGCTTCTTTTAAATGTAAATTACCATGATCACTTTTATAAGCTTTGGGGGGGGGGGTTTTGGTATGCGCATTACCTGTTTTACTTGGGGTTCAACTGGCAAGTTCACTTATAAAATCCTATCTGGGTGTGGTTAAAATCCTACGTATGGGTGCAATAAAAATCCTACATATAGGTGTGGTTAAAATCCTATGTCTAGGTGTGCTTTTGTCTTGCCATGTTTCTCCACTACATAAATTATTCTCTTATGAGAATGTGATTATTTATTGGTAAACCATTGTATGTTTTTAACTGATTTTGAGCTGTGGAACTATTTACCGTTTTTATGGGGAATTCACTACACCTTATGGTCGAACCCACGTTTTCAAAATAAACCTTTTTCAGACAGGTATTCTGTGGAATTGAGAACTCAAGGGAAGAGCAAGGTGTGAGCTCGGAGTTAAGTGGTTTAGACTTAGCTTCCTCGACTTAGTAGCAAAGATTCTCAGTTGTGGTTGTAATTTCTTATCTTTCCGTTGCGTACATTAGTGATGAGGTTTAGTTTTTACTCATTGTTGGGAGTTGTAAATAGCCGTTTTGGCTTCGATTTATAGAAATTGAATTCTTGAATTTTTGGGTCACTACAGAATATATATATATAGGGGTGGTATCCGTTGCAAACTATTCAATATTTGCAAACTGTGCAAACTCGTAGTGAACACAATGATAAAACACCAATTGGATATTCATGAATGTTGAAAGTGTTCACGAATGGTGAAAATGTATTCACGAATGGCGAAAGTATATTCATTAATGACGAAACTTGCCGGAAAACTCGCCGGAGAAGACGAAGTCGTCGGAAAGTGTGTTCATGACAGCAAATTAGTAAATATTAATTAAAAATGGTTAAATTATAAAATGATGATGATACCCTTAATAAATTAATAAATTATTAAAAAAATTAATAAAATATTAAAACAATATTATCCACATGGCTTATTTCTATTGGATAATGGTGAGTTTGCAAATATTGAATAGTTTGCAACGGATACCAACCCTATATATATATATATATATATATATATAAGGAAGATTTCAAATACAAACCAAACAATTTGTACAAACCATACAAACTTCATTCAAGCAATTATATATATATATATAGAGAGAGAGGAAGGTTCAAATGAGAACTTTGTAAATTTAAAGGAATAAAGGGAGACTTGTGGACCATATATGATGTGGGTCCTACATAATATTAAATCATTTCTGATTTAAATCATTTAATATCAAATCAGAATGATTTAATATTATGTGGGTCACACATCATATGTGGTCCACAAATTGTTCATTTGTTTCTTTAAAGATGAGTGGTTCTCTTATGATCCCTCTCCTATATATATATATATAATCACACATACACATAATATATATGTATTTATATTTATATTTTAAAAAAACGATTATAACCATCTTTTTAATTAACTATATTCGTATAATCATCTCAATTTAAAATTTTGAATGGATTTTTTCCTATCTAAAGTAGCCATTTGATTGTTAATCTCATCATATTCTGTCATTTCCGACTAACGAAACTCTCACAACAAGATTATCATCTCAATCTAAAATGTTGAATGGATTTTTTGGTATCTAAAGTAGCCATTTGATTGTTAATCTCATCATACTCTGTCATTTTCGAGTAATGAAACTCAAGATTGTTTTATAAAAAATGAAAAGCCAACAGATAGAGAGGGGCTCAAAAACTCTCACAGGCGATGGAGAGAATTTTTTTTTAAGAATAAATATGAGATGAGCAAATTTAATATTACAACTTATGTATCCTAACTATTTGATAAGTTTTGTGGAAAGAGATTTTTATACGGAATATATTATTTATTAAGTAAACAAAAATTAATTTAATAGGGTTTGTTTACATATTAAAGTTATTTTTTGGAGGTTTGTAAAGGGATGAAAAAGATGTCGATAATGGAATTAGGTGTTTCATTTCTTTTGAGATTTGGAATATAATGATTAATTAATATATTATTTATTCTTTTCCTATATGAATATTTTGTGTCAATTAATTGGGATTTGTGTTGGTTAAAAATTCTTGTCCATGTGATGGGTTTTTTTATTAAGATTTCAAGATAGAACTTGGGTTTCTAACGTATGTTTAAATCGTAATAGTTTTGAGGTTGTTTTGTAAGCGGTTATCCACTGGGAGTCTACCAACTAATATCACTATTAAATGAAAGACTTTTATCTATAGATATTTTGTTGAAAAATCTGTTGTTAAAGGATGGTTGCTTATAAAACCGTCACAAAAGTTGATGGGTAAATCGATGGTGGGTAAATCAAATTAGTGACAGATTATTCAGGGATTCTCTGGGTGATCCGTTGGTATTTTCTCGAAAACATGGAATTCTATCGAACCACTGGTATATTCTGGATGATCCGTGTGTAACCACCGACAGAAATTTTCTTGGGTAATTTTTGTGTGTGAAAACCATTTGTTTTGTAGTGTATTACTTTATCGATAATCGTCATAAGAACCAAAAATCTTATCCGTGTAAAAAAACAGGAGGGATCGAGAGTCTTATCTAATAAGTGAGGGTAACAGCTTTTACCCGATCAATATTTACCAAATAAATTGTTACATATGGTATCTATTAAAAAGAACTAGAATCTTTTTATGTAAGTTTTTGAATAATATATCACATACTTATATTAAAAATTAAAATTAATTAAATTAAATTAAATTATAATATAATATATTAAAATTAACATAATATAGCATTGTAATCATGTTTGAATAACATTTGTACAAAATAATATATGATTTTAGATTTATATTTGTACAAAATCACATATGATTTTACATTAACATTTGTACAAAATCATATATGATACTGAAATCGTATGTGATTTTATTGACATAGTTGGCATTGTAATCATGTGTTAATATCATTTGTACAAAATTATATATGATTTTATATTTACATTTGTACAAAATCACATATGATATTACATTAACATTGGTACAAAATCATATATGATACTGAAATCATACATGATTTTGTTGACATAATTGACATTGTAATCATGTGTTGTTCTTACACGTTTTGGAAAAATAAACATTCATAATTATCAACACTTCTCGTTTATCTTATCTTCAATTTTTAAAGATATTTTTAGAAATAATAAACTTTTTCAATTTTTAAAATTTAAAATTAATAAACTTTTCTTTAAAGATATTTCATATTTTAATTTTAAAAACAATAAACTTTCAATTTTCTAAAATCATATATAATACTGAGTTTAGTTTCTTATATTTTTCTTGATCTTATATTTATTTAAACATATTTCATATTTTTCTTAATCTTATATTTATTTAAATATATTTCATATTTAAATTGTTTAAAATTAATCAAGATTATACATTGTACAATCTGATGAAACATGATGAATTATTCATAAAGTAATATTGGACCATAATACCCTTAATGTAAATAGATTATTGTTAAATAAATTTTTAATTCCTTAAAATATATATGTGGCTAGGAATCGTTCCTTTGTTTCTTTAAACCGAAAAAATTCTCGCTAAACCCTCGCTATATATATATATATATAGGGACGGGTTCAAAAAAGAATTCAAATTTGGTTGTGAACATAAGGACAAATAAGAGTGCGACACGTGTCTCATTCAAAGAAATATTCATACTGAATATAGTATTTATTCAGTCTGAATAATGTTTATTCAGTCTAAATATTTCTTTGTATATTCAGTCTGAATAATCTATATTTAGACACATGTCGCACTTTCATTCATCCTCACGTTCACAACCAAATTTAAGTTCGCATTTGAACTTCTCTCTTTATATATATATATATGTATGTATGTATGGGAGATTTCATATATAAACCAAGCAATTCGTACAAACTGTACAAACTTCATTCAACCAATCATTTTTTTTATTTTTTTTCACTTTTTTTTAATTATGAGGGTTGCTTAGTCAATAATATGTGAAATTTTCATCAATAACACATGAATGTTGATTAATCAAGAATATATGAAACAAGATTCATCAAAATTAGAAATACATGAAACAATTTCATTTTCATATAGAAACAAAAATATATGAAATAATTAATAAAGAAAAAGAAATTATATGAAACAATTTCATCAGATTAAACACTTTCATATTCAAAAAAACAATGAAACCATGAAGTTTGTACGGTTTGAACAAATTGTTTGGTTTGTATTTGAAATCTCCCATATATATATATACATATATATAAAGAGAGAGAGAGAGAGAGAGAGAGAGAGAGGAAAGTTACTACTAAACAAAAGACTTTGCCTACGGACATTTTCCTGAGAAATTTGTTGTTAAAAGGTGATTCCTCACAAAACCGTCACAAAATTTGGTTGCTAAATTGCGGTGGTTAATTTAAATTAGTGACAGATTACCCAGAGATTCTCTGGGTGATCCGTTGGTATTTTCTCGAAAAACATCGAATTTTACCAAACCACTATTATTTTCTGGGTGATCCATGGGTAATCATCAACGGAAATTTCTCTTGGTAATTTTTGTAGGTGAAAGTCATTTGTTTTGTAGTGATTCAAATGCGAACTCAAATTTGGTTGTGAACGTGCGGACAAATGAGAGCGCGACAAGTGTCTGAATGTAGATTACTCAAACTGAATAATCAAATAATATTCAGACTGAATATAGTATTTATTCAGTCTGAATAAATAATATATTCAGTCTGAATAAATAATATATTCAGTCTGAATATGACACGTGTTGCGCTCTAATTTGTTATCACGTTCACAACTAAATTTGAGTTTATATATATAGGGTTGGATCACGTGAGACCACCCTGTTTCCGTGAGACCCGTGAGACCACTCTTATACACTTGAAACTTCACAGCAAAAACATTGTGAAGGTAAAAAAATATGATGGATTCACGAGAGACCAGCCTGTTTCCGTGAGACCCATTGGAAATGAGAACTTTGTAAATTTAAAGGGACAAAAGAATACCTTATGGACCACAAATGATGTGGGTCCCGCACATTAAAAAATCATATTTGATTCAATGGTGGGTCCCATTGAATCAGATATGATTTTTTAATGTCTGGGACCCACATCATATGTGGTCCACAAAGTGTTCCTTTATTTATTTAAATAGATGGTGTTCTTGTATGATCCCTCCCCTATGTATATATATATAGGGAAGTTCAAATACAAACCAGTTGAAGAGTACAAACTATACAAACTGGTTCAAATCAATATGAAAATAAATTTTTTCATAATTTTTTTTATCATATGCTATGATTTAAGAAATTATTACACATATGTTTGTTTCATAATATAAAAGTTTCACATGTATTTGTTTTCATAAGTTTGAAAGTTTCTCATATATTTTTTATGAAAAAGTTTCACATTTATTTGTTTCATAATGTAAAAGTTTGACATGTAATTTTTTCACAAGGTGAAACAAACATATATGAATAATATTTTAAATCATAGCATTTGATGGAAAAAATTATTTTTATATTGATTTGAACCAGTTTGTGTAGTTTGTACCATTCATCCAGTTTGTAAATGAATCAGTCTCTCTATATATATGATTGGAAAGTTCAAATACGAACTCAAATTTAGTTGCGATCATGAGAACAAATGAAAACGCGACATGTGTCATATTTAAATTGAATAATGAAGAAAAATATTTAGACTAAATGTAGTGTTATTCAGACTGAATAACGTTACATACAGTCTTAATATTTTCCTTTATTATCCAGTCTGAATATTTTTCTTCATTATTCAGTCTGAATATGACATTTGTCATAATCTCATTTATCCTCATAATCACAATTAAATTTGAATTCTCATTTAAACTTATTTCTTTTTGTTTCTTTAATTTTAAATACAAATACGAATGAATGATTATATTTGAAACTTTCATATTTTCGGTATATATGTAATACGATCTTATACAATAACTCTGAACTAACTTTATACTTTCTAGAACAATAATAAATTTTAAAAATATATCAAGTATAAAATCAAATAAATTGCACTATTGGTATTGGCAACAAGATATGAAAAAGATTTGCATATCATAATAAAATAATTTCCTCTAGATTTTATTGGATTTAACGGCAAGAGATCAAGATCAACGAAATTTTAAGTTGTCCTTTTATTTTTATTTTTTCTAAACTCATGACTCTTGACTAGATAACGTCTCGTCTTTTGATAAGATTCGATTCAAGCATACAGTGCATCCCAAGTAACTTAACTAAAAGTCTGCTATTTATGTTATATTTAAATAAAGGAAAATGTTTAAAAAAATCCAACAAACTATCCCATTTTAAATGGTTAAATCCTTAAACTATTTTTTTATTGAAAAAATTCTTAAACTTTCTTATTTTGAATGATCAAGTCCCTGAACGATTGATTTAAATGGAAAAACCATTAAACTTTCTCATTTTGAATGATTAAGTTCGTAATTTTTTTTTGAATAAATAAACCATTGATCTTTTAAAAATTAGTTACCTACAATTTTTTTTAAAAATAAGTTACTTCTAACTCACTAAAAAAGTTTTTAAGTAAAATAAACTTCAATCGGTTTTACTGTTCCAAAAATCCTACGCAATTAAAACCCCTAGCGAACAATGGTCGCTCCCTCTCATCTATTTTATTGTTTGATTAATTATAAAATATTAAAAATGAATTTTAATAAGAAAAAACTCCCCATTACCCCAACGTTGTCTGTTATCCGTTTCGCCTAGTACGTTGCTGGCCCCTGCCATATTTCTTCCTCTTTTTGATCTATTTTTTATTCATCATAAAAGGGATAATCAAAAGATAACCGGTTAAAGTTGATTTATTTATGTTTAAAAGTTGTAAGTAACCAATTTTTGAAAATTCGATGGTTCAATTTTTGAAAAAAAAAATTAGGGACTTAATCATTCACAATAAAAAAGTTTAATGGTTTTTCTATTCAAAATGAGAAAGTTTAATGATTTTTTCATCCAAAAAAATAGTTCAGAGACTTAATCATTCAAAATGAGAAAGTTTAATGGTTTTTTCATTCAAAAAAATAGTTTAAGGACTTAACCATTCAAAATAGGATAGTTTGTTGGGTTTTTTCAAACATTTCCTTTAAATAAATGATGTAATTATATGCTTACTGAAATATTTATTGGGTTTATCGACTTATCGCTTAAATGAAAGCCGAAGTATGAACATGCATGCCCAAAAATAATAGTACATCTTTTGTTATTGTCATCAGGGGCGGATCCAACATGTAAAAGAGGGGGTCCAAGGCCGCCAGTGAATTGTTAAAAAAAATATATATATACAGGCTAAAAAATATCAAGAATACTAAACTTAGCCTTAGTTCCCCCAGTAAAATTTTCCAAGGGACCCCCATCTTACCGGCGATTGACAAAAACACTAAAAAGTCTCTTGAAATCAATAAAAAAAACGGAAAAATCCTTCGAAGTCACAAAAACACTAAAAAATCCTTCAAAATCGAAAAAAACACTAAGGGTCCGTTTGGTTTGCGGGATTGTTTTTGAAGGATTTGGATTATTTCATGGAAGGATTTGGATTTGGAGGGATTTGAATTGGAATGGATTTGAAAATCATAGGTGTGTTTGGTTCGTAGGATTTG
Source organism: Silybum marianum (assembly GCA_036898165.1). NCBI lineage: Eukaryota > Viridiplantae > Streptophyta > Magnoliopsida > Asterales > Asteraceae > Silybum > Silybum marianum. The sequence goes on along the minus strand of CM072530.1, from coordinate 47,883,731 downwards.
CAATGGAATTGGATTTCCATTATTTATAAATAATTTATATAAAAATATAAAATATTATAAAAATAATTAAATTACATTTTTATTAATCAATTATTAAAAAAAATGTTTTTAACATTTTTAAAACATTATTTAATACAAATTCTACGAAATCCCGTGAAATCCCGAGCATCCATCAAGGATTTCAAAATCCTATGTTTGTTGGATTTCAATTGAGTCCTATAATTTTAAATCCTTACCATTTTGCAAACCAAACACATGAATGAATTGGATTTAAAATCCAAATCCCTCAAAATCCAATCCAATCCTACGAACCAAACGCGCCCTAAGAGTTCTAGAGGCATAAGTAAGTGAAATTGAAAACCTAGAAAAAAAACATTTGGACAAACAATATCAAATAACAAAAATGGTTTTTTTATGAAATCATCCAAAGAACAAAAAAATCAACTAGAAACACATCGAGCTCAACGTATTCTTTTATTTGTTTAAAAGTCAAGGTCGATTCAGTTTGAAAAAAATGTAAGTATTATATTATTCCTGAAATCGACATTAAAGGTACAGTCGCTCAAGAAAAATTCATGGATTCATCACTGATGAAACTTGGTCGGAAACCTTATATTTGTCATTGTGTATAACATTGACAATGACAAATATATCACTAAGGCATTGTTTGGCAAACATAAGCTAAATTATAAGTTGACTTATAAGTTAGCTTATTTTCTGAGTAAATGTTTGGCAAACTAGCTTATTACTGATAAGTTAACTTACATGCTAACTTATTGAAAAGCTAGTTGGCAGTAATTTATAGAGCTTTTTATAATTATTTTTTCGATTATACCTCTGATTAATATTAATGATTATTAATTAGTATTATTTTTGATTTTATTAATTAATTGTAATTATTGATTAATATTACTTTTATTTTATTAATTTAATATTAATTATTAATTCATTTTAATTTTAAATTATTCACTAATATTAGTTAATTGTTATTTAGAATTATTACTTCTACTTTTTTTGAAAAATTACTAATTAATTAGAATGTAGTTAACCAATTATTCATATATTATATGTAATGATTACTTACAATCATAAATTAATGTAATTTTTTTTCTAAATTTTATTTTAACAAATCCAAAATTTATAATATATATGATAATCAATTTAAATTTTTTTAAATAAATAGATTATATATATATATATGTTAACTATCTTTGAATTAATATATTATTTTATTAAATACTTATTTTAATTATTTTATAAGTAAGTAATATTTCGAGATGTCCTTTTTGGTCATTTTACATGTTTATCGACTAGTTTTTGTCAAACATGACTTGTTCACCAGCTAACTTATCAGTCATTAGCTAGCTTATCTGCTACAAGCTAATTTATCAGTCAGAAGTTGGTTTATCAGTTATTAGCTAGTTTATCAGTTAGTTTGCCAAACATAACCTAAATATGACATTGACAAGTATATGTTTTTATACTATTTTGTAATTCAAATATAATAAAAGTAAAATAACAGTTTTATTCATAATTTCCCAGTTTTTTATCACTTAGATTTCCAAATTTAAAGCTTTATAAGTTCACACAATTTTCTTTCGTCTTTTGATCCGCAAGTTCCATCTTTGTTTTTTTAAACCAAGTAAAATAAAACTCGTAATCAAATATTTTTATTTTCAGTTTCATTTTCTTGTTAGAATTAGAATTTTTATTTTTCTTAAATAATATAAGTTTGTGAAATAAAAACAATATGATAATAATACACTTTATGTGTTGCATGATTGTAAACGTGGGGATATGAGTTTGATGGCCACAACTTGGTGCTCTATCTCCAACAAAGTTAGCAAGGGGTGTTTTGTCATTATCCTAACTCTGCCCACCATTGTAATCATACAAATAATTAATAATGGGTGATGTTATATGTAAATTTTTTTACGTCCTCATTAAGTTGAATCGTGTATGGAAAATATAAAACGTAGGTTTTAATGTTTTTTTTAAAGTATATAATATTTATATACGGCAAATGAAATAAGAAAACTCATACATTATTTTTATTTTTGGTGATTTTAAACCCCCGACCTCCTAGAAGGCTAAGGGCTCACATACCGCTAGGCCAAAGGCCCTTTAGTGTGTAGGTCTTGATGTTGGTATTAGAAAATAGGAAATTAGTAGTTGGGATGCATTTAGCAATATATAAGGATGTATAACATTTATCCTATCCCTGAATAAATAATGTATATTTAGACAATTTAATTAAGAGTATGTTAAATGTTGTCATGTTAAAAGTATATCAAATTATGCAATGAACTTATAGAAAAGTGGTTTTTAATGTTAATGGATAGCCATATATAGCAATGGTGCGGGGAATGAGCGGGTTCTATAATCCCCGGCCTCGGTTACTGTTAACGTCCCCCGACCTCGGCGCCGGTCCTCGGCAGGTACGGGGATTAGGATCTCAACTCCATTTTTTTCTGGTCAAACCCGTCCCCTACCCAGAACCGGTCCAGACCCGACTTTGCCTTTTTTTATCCCCTATTTTTATTGTTGTTTGCTGTTTTTTTTTCAGACCTGTTTTATGCCAATCGACCATATTTGACTTAGAGACTCAAAGTAAAAGAAACATTAATTCAAACTAAGAACACATAAAAACGATCCATCACTACATCAAGCAAACAGAAATATGTAATGTCCAAAGTCCAAACTTAACAAAATACATCAAAACACGTAATGTTTCCAACTTCCAATCAAAACACATAATGTTTCCAATCAACAATCAACATCTTCATCGTATGCAACCGTTTAATCAAATCCTTGGGATTCTTCGTGTTTTTTATCTGAAATTAAAATAGTGCAAGTCAGAAAAACAATATATAACAATTTATATAATTATTAGTATATTACCTTCAATTTCTTTTCTTAACCAACTTTGGTTGCATATCAATGCACCAACTGTTTGGGATTATAGTCGACTTCGTTGTTTTGTTATCTTGTTCCGGGTCATGTTAAAAGTCGATTTTAAAGCAACTGTAGAAATAGGAATGACTAATAATCCATCACAGTCCTTTGCATGATAGGAGACTTACCACTGTTGCATTTCCACCACATCAATATATCAAATTCTTCTTCATGTGGTAACAAGCTATCTGCCATATAATCATCCTACTCGGTCGTTGGTTCTCGGCAGAATCACAAGTAGGAACCTATTTGTGAGTCACTGATATGAGAAATTGATAATGCAAGGAGTCTTGAGAAAGGTCAAAGATAGGTGCCGATATATGTTTTTGAAAGTAAACCTAATTTTGGAAAATACATAAATAAATGTATATATATTATATTGTTATATACTAATTTTAGCATTTATTATATATATATATATACCGGTACGGCGCGGCTCGTGGGTATGCTACCTTGGCCCGATCCCAACCCTGATTTGGCTATACCAGGAATCCCCGACCCTATTCAAGTTAGGTGAACCGGGTTTCACATCGGGTCGGCGCAAATCACAATCCTATGGTAAATTGATATGGTAAATTGTCTTTAATGAATAGGAATGCTTGCATTTATCATAACCCTAAATAAAATATATCCTGTAAACTCCTTGGATTTAAGAAATTTGTCATAGGTGAGACATTTTCACATCCTACTTTTCTAGTGTCATGGACTCATGGTGTCTATTGGATAACCGAAATCTGAAATATTATTATAATCTTTTAAAATGAAAGATTTTAACAATTGTGGTGAAAGAATTAAAACATTTCCGTTCAGGTGTAAAGTGTTTTGAAGTATAACCTTTTGTCTTTTTTATCTGGATATGTTCGTAAGACTTGCAAAATATCTGCGAAAGTGTAACATTCGAGATTTAGTAATACAGTTACTTTGGATTTTAATCATGTTTGATCAAGAAATTGCCATTTATTAAGATCTTATGATAGGTATATGGAGGAAGTCATGCAAGAAACACCTTGAAAAAGAGCAAAAATGGCGAGAAACAATGTCTAACTCGAGCAGGTGCAGTTAGGCCCTGGTACAAGCCGCTCGAGCTTATGTTCTTGTGTAGGTCAAGAACATGAGAAACTCTTGGGCCGCGACCCTAGGGTCGCGAGCCAAGATCACGGGTCGCGAGCCAAGGTCACGGGAATCCTCCGGAGAAATGGGCTATTTTCTTAGGTTAAGTCCATTTACTCCTCACCACTTCTCCTTCTTCCTTTTTCCTCATTTACTACGATTTTGGGCACTAAAGGCACCATTTAAGCAAGTTTAATGGCATTTAAGATCATTAAGCTCCAAGATTCAAGGGTTTGAGCTAGTGATTCAAGATATTCTCTTCTTTCTTATCGTGTTGTTTGGTTTCTAAGTTTTCTTCAAAATGTAGCATTGTAAGTCCATCTTACGTTTTTATAAAACTTTATACATGTCAAAATGCTTCATTTTAATATTCCAATACTTTCTCTATGATGTATTTTCTTTATTTGGTGATTTTGGCCATTTAGATGATGTTGGGGAAATTTAGGGATTTTGCGCATTTGCTAACTAAATGAATTGTGTTCTTTGGAGATGATATGTGGATAGCCTTGTCAAAATTTATGGATTACTTAAAGTGAAAATATCAAGCTTGGGTTCATTTTAGGTTTGTACCGTTGGATTTTTATGGATTTAACTATTTAACGATTGTGAAGTAACCCTCTTTGTGAAACAATGATTTAGGAACATAAAGTCTTTTGGAACCCAAACTCTTGGATTTTGGCATATTTTGGCTAATTGTTAAAACAGGGGCTTCTCCCTTTTGAGCACTTGATGTGCATAGATGTTTATATGTTTTATGTGGATTGACATATCTAGAAACTATTGTGTTGATCCAAGCTCCTTCAGTGATTTGAATATGATTCCTCTATATACTTAGTGAAAGTCCAAGTTCATGTTACTGTTTAAATTTTGCGATAGCAAACACTAATTGCACTCAGTGATCGCTGAAACTCAGGAGCACTATCTGAACTTAGAAGATCTGAAGAACAACACTTACACCAAAAGATCCTTCAGTGACAGTCGAAGACCTAACTGAAGATAGAGACGGGTAGTTCGTGGTCAGTGATAGCAATGTTCGTCTAGAAGAACTGTGAGATATTGTGTATGCCTCAGTGATACCTGAAGGACTCCTCCTTGAAGCCTGAATTATCAGCGATCAAATGAAGCTTACTCAGCAAGATCTAAGTTGATCTTATCCTCGATGCACAAATGTCAAACCCCCATGCCCTTGTCAGAACTATGTACGGAGATACTTTATTTCCTCCCACGTGCTTACCAACCCTGATTAGGTCACTATTCATCTTCGCCTAAAGGCGTGGTTGCTTTATGAACAAAGGACAAGTCTCCAATGGATGCTTGATGTGTGGCATGTACCCTCTTACTTGCATTTAATGCAGTGGGTATAAATAGATGAAGAACCTCTTCTTCATCTTCATGCATACCTAACCATTTTCTCGAACCTTTGATTTTTTCTCTTCTATATCTTGTGCATCAAATAACTTTATGATTCTAAGGTTGTAATAGAATAGGTTTTACCTTGTTCTAATTCCGCTTATAACTTGTAACTGTTTATCTTAATAAACTCATTTAAAAACTTAAAAAGTTGTGTTTGTATTCACTCCCCCCCCCCTTCTGCAAATTGTTTCTATATTTATACATTCCTGTAGACTTCTTTAGGACCAATATATTGAATATTAGACTGTAATATAGTGGATCTATAAACATAGGAGTCAGTTTATGAGTTTATTATGAATAGTTGTTCCCATAATATAGCTAGAAATGGATATAAAATCACCAAGGACTCAAGCTATGACCATGGGTGATTGAACTTGATGACCGTGGGAACCGTATTGATTTTAATTCTAGCAAATGTGCATAACTAAGTTCATTGAAAAACTCAAGCTCTAGACCATGGGTAGTTGAACTTGATGACCAATATTCGGTAGTAGAGCTCTATAACATAGATTTGTAGCCTACTTTTGTGTTCCACCAAAATCAATGGAAATCGTGTATCCCCGGTCATCGCATGATGTATTCATGACTATATAGTCATCAAGATGGAATCTTTGGATTTTCGATTTGTTAAAGTTTTATGTTTTATGTATTTATGATTAATAACTTTATGTATAAACTGTTTGATTTACTAGGCGCTAAACCTAATATTTTGTTAAATGCCATGTATATCAGGTTTCTTAGGCAATAGAGCTAAGGACATGTGAGCAAGTGATCAACTGTCATTAAGGGCATTAGTTGTATAGAATTTTTGGAGTGCGGTGAGAAGTGATTATTTTATATTAGGTCTTTTGATGGTTGTAGTAATACTTTAATGTAATATATCATTGGAGAACAAAGGGCTTTTGGCCTAGCGGTATCATAGCTCTTGCCCTCCTAGGAGGTCAGGGGTTCAAACCTCACTAAAAGTGACGAGAATATGTGAGTTTATTTATTGTATTTGTCGTATATAAATATTATATACTTAAAAAAATATCATCGAACATTTTTGTTAGGAGGTTGTTGTCTGCTAACCTTTCTTTATTTCATTAGGTGGCGTTGTCCCTTTGTTGGGAAATGCTCTTATATTTAACATTAATTCCATGTGTTTGTAAGTTTTGATTTTCTCCTATTTTAGGGATGTTACAAAAATAACAATTTCTATGCTCTGAAATGTGCATAACCTATTTGGAAGGAAAGAATGACATTCACATATTTTAGTAGAACATTCACATATATGTTTAATTTTGTTTTTGAACCGGCAAGTTAGTAGTTAGAGATTTGTACCCACAGTGACATCCAATTAAGCAGTATGCGGGACCCAAACCTACGCCTTAAAGGATAAACCCCACACCTTTAACGCCTCAGGAACATATACGTTTAATGACATTGGAATCTATTACATGCTACTTAAACTTATCATAAATATTAGTTTGATATTATATACAACATGAAATAAATAGAGTCCAAGTGAAAAGAATTATATCTATTTATTTCCCTTAAATGCTTTACATAGTCATATAAATGGCATCCAAACTTGTTTAGTAAAAACCTATTAAAGAGAATTACGTAAAATGATAAAAATGCCCTCATCAGAGGGACAAGCATTGCTCGTATTCATGGTCTTGATGAAGTAAATGGCGGGTGAATTAGTAGAATTTGAAGAGGGTACCATAGCCATTGCTCTTAATTTGGAATCAACTAATGTTGGTGTTGTATTAATGGATGATGGTTTGCTGATACAAGAAAAGAGTTATGTAAAAACAACACGAAGAATTGCTCAGATACCAGTGAGTGATGCCTATTTGGGTTGGGTCAATTGAGGTGAGTTAATGTAGTTAAGAAAAGTGACTTGATTTGTAACAAATTAGAAGCCATAAGGGTGCTCCATGTAATTATTTCATTTAGGGAATCCATTCCATGAGTTTCATATAACCACAAAGATTAGAGATGTAATTTACTATTGATCTTTTTTGGTTTTTGAATTGCAAGATCGATAAACTAATGTATCTGAAATCTAGATGGAAACAATTTAAAGTTAGAAAGTTCCACGGTAACATAAATACCAGTTATAAGAATTTTTATAGATTTTTTTAACTAATTCAAATTGATCATAAAATATGTCCATTGAGTGAAAGAAAAGTATTAAATGGGGAGACCAAAAAATAAAATTTCTTTAAATATTTTGCCAAAATTAATTTAAATTTTGCTAACTTTGGGTAAGTTCGTGAGAGATGCTACCCTCTTTCCAGGTAAAAAACATATACTTGACTCGGTCAAAATAGAAAAACTGATCTTATTTTGAAAAATGAAAAACATGATAGATGAAGCAAGTGGTACAACCTTTTACTTTGATATTGCATTTAGAGGAAAGATGTTTGACTTAAAATTTAAAAGCAAACTACATTCATGGTGCTTGTGGTATATCCATATTTATGAATTAAATCTCTCAAAAGCATCACATCAAGTCTCAACTATTATAATAATTTGATCCCTTGATTTAACACCCGTTCTTCATTTCAATTTGTCACTTTAACTATCTGCTCTTTTTCTTCATGAACCCCGGTCCCTTTATCATGTGAATCTTGCCTCGCTAACGTTCATCTTTGTTTATTTCACCATTTTTGCAACTAGGTCTAATGTTATGTTCAAAATGCCACGATCCACCACCATAATCCCAGGTAACACGAAATACCACAAGTCCACCACCATAGTCTCAAGAAGGAATCCTCCTCCTCAAGTGACAACTCTAGATTCTTAGAGAGTTATAGTCTATTGTAGAATAAAGAGTAGACACATAGACTCTAAAGGCATCAAAGACCAATTTCTAGAAGCAGGGAACATACTTGCGAAACAAAGCAGCATACCATTTTAGGGTTTTTGATTGACTACACTCTTGATGTACTAGAACAACATTTGCATCGGATTTAAAGTTCTAAGGTTTGTTCGTGGAGGTTATTCAGTTAAAGATCAATCAACATTGAAATTTACACTGGAAAATAATAAAAAATAAATATTAACAAGACAAAGAGATTGGTGGCGCAAAAATAACCCTTTAACCGGGGCGCGAGGGGGGGGGGATGATATAGAAGATTGTCGATGCACTATGGACGTCAATCAGTGATGTCTTCCTTGAGAAAATTACATTGATTTTAAGCAAATAACACACCGGTCGGGGGAAATAACAAAGAACAATAGTCATTTTTTCTAGTGAACTTTGTATACGTACATATTCTAATGATACGGGCATGTTTCTTGAGCCCTTTTGACTTTTTATCGGTGGTTCGTAGATTTGGGCTAGTGGTCGACTTTGATCGTCATTGAATGAAGAAAACCATTGGTATTTAATTTTCTTGAATCTTAGCCTTCCATTATAATCCTCTTTATTCAATGATCACTTGTGTCTTTATTCCTGCAATAAAAACCATAAGTCATAGTCGATGTAATTAATGTATATCGTTAGTATAATATCGTCGAAGGAAACGTGGATCGTAAAAATATAATCATCGATCAGGGATTGAGGGTTTTATGTCAGAGATAATCATGACCATAGGTATCATGGTCGTCGATCATATGAATCTTGGCCGCAGATATCGCGGTCGAGGGAAATATCCTCGTCGGTCGAAGATACAAGTTTTTACCAAAACAATTATGATTTATGGTTTTTTTTTTTTTTTCATTTTGATTTAAATTTAGGCTCTTATGTATGGATCTGATTTGTATCAATCGTTGTTGTTAAACCAATTGTTGTTCATCTGGGTTATGTGGTTTTGCTTTAATCTGATTATGAACTTGGTTCTTAAGACTCACTATTTTAACCTAATTATGAACCTAGATTCTACAGAAAGGGTTTCACCGGAGAAGTGAAAGGGGGATGTACCACGATAACAAGGAAGAGTGTTCGAGAAAAGAGAGAAGTTAATATAAAGTATATAGACTAAAAATGAAAAGGTTAAATAAATGTAAAATACCAGTATTACCAGATAACATAACTAAAAGGCACATGAGGTGAGTAACGGACCTTAATTAGTTAACACTTTAATTCAAAGGTCCGGTTTATGAATATGTTTTAAAGGACTCTATCCAAATCCATAGGGACTACGAATGTAACTCACTGAGTTTAATCTCCTTTCACAAAATGAAAAGCACAATAGGTGAAGCATGTGGTACTACCAATTATTTTGGTGAGTATGCCGACAACATTAGGAATAAGCATGATGACTACATCAGATTTTAAGTCCAAGGATAGTCAATTTAGATAGATGCCCTTTGACTTTTGTACCATTGACTTTTTTATTTTAATAAAAATAGGTGGAAAATAAAACTAATAGTATTGTTGTATAATGATAGTGTCTTTGACCTATGAGTTAGGTTATTTATTTTTTTAATCTTACGATTTTTTATTTATATTTATCATAAAACTGGTTGTTACATTTATTACTAATTTTTAGGGGTATCATTATTAACGTCTAAAGATGTCATTAGCTACTAACTTGTATTATATGAATTAAAATTTTATTTTAAAAAAGTAACTCACAAAGAATAAATGAGTAACTTTTTTAATATTCTAGAAACTTAATTGAAAGAAGAAATTTTTTGTTGTTTGTTTAAACCAGGTTCAGGATACGTATATATTGGACACAATATACATGCAAAATTAATTTTTGCAACCTTTAAATGGTGCAGAATAAATTTTAATCACTAAAACAAGTTCAGAAAATTCTAAAATCTCTATAATTGTTATGCATAATTTAATTAATAGTATCTTACATGTGTATTTCAAGGTCAATGATGTTCAAAATTCATGTATTCATATGTCATTCACGTATCTTCTTCATCAAAATTGTGAAGTGAACATTGATGTGCATTTTTCTCTTAGTTATTTTTTATTTGTTATAAACAACCGATTTTCCACATATTTTAAAATGATACTGTGATACATATAATTTCAATATACAAATTGTTCAAAATAAATTGTTCTCAAGCATATGCGGACATACAAATTAGATCTTACGACTTGATTTCGATAAGAATTCAGAAGTGCTGTATATCGCAGGGTCTTTGACTCACTGCGTCGAATTTGACATACTCTTTTGTGTCGTGAGCCTTTTCAGTTGTTGGCATCCCGATTCTTGGTTTTGGATGATATTGGTTAATATTGTTGTTTTCGATCTTTTTACCTGGGTCAGTTCGATTTAGCCTTGTTTCAGGTTGGTTTCTATATTTTGTAAAAGTTTTTTTTCGTGTTTTTGTATGCTCGTTTGGGCTCTAATAAGATATTTGTAATAAAAAAAACTTAAAAACTATTGATCAAAGTTTAACAAAATATTATAACTTTCATATTATCATTATTAAATTGAATTTATTTAATACTGCTAAATTAGTTAAAGATTGTGCTCTTTATTATGCTCTCACCATGAACGCTATCACATTTTAAACTTTTGTGACTTGACTTTTTGTCATTATTTTTTTGTTTTTAAATACACAACTTGGACTTTTGGATTTAAATAATTCTAATTATTCAGTTTTAATCATTGTAAACATTTACTAAAGAATCATTGTGACATAGAAAATATAACTATTATAAAATGGGATAACGATACGGGATAACGATACTAATTTTAGTTCAAATAATAAATAATCACTGATTTTGAATTTTAATTTTAAATAAGCAAAAAGTCTAAAAAAACCCCAATAAATTATATGATTTTGAGTGATTAAGTTTTTAAATTGTTTTTTGAATGATAAAACTTCAAACTTTCTAAAGCCGTATATCCTTGTAACTTGTTTTTATAGATTAATATAATAAAAATTTAGAAAAAGTCTAAAAAGCCCAACAAATTATTAGATTTTGAATGATTAAGTCATATTTTTTTAACAAATAAATCTCTAAAAAAATTCTAATAAATCTTTTTATCAAATAAATTTTTGAATTTTTTTTGAACAAAAACATTAGCTTAATTTTGAACAAATAAATCCGATTTTTTTGGAACAAAATCATGAACAAAAAATATACATAATATCTCTCATCGAATACAAAGTACAATGAACTAATTAAACAAAGAAAAATTATACGCTTTTCATTACTGATTCTGAAACATATAAAAGTTATGCTTAACACATAAATGGATACATACAAAAATATTTATACATTAAAAAATTAGTTGATGAACTTAATTTATATTTTAAGCATAACTTTTGTATGCTTTGTATGTACGGAAATGGTCTATAATTTTGTTTAATTGCGCATTCTACTTTGTTATCGGTGAAATGAATTGTATATATTTTTTTGTCATGATTTTATTTCATAAAAATTTCCGGATTTATTTGTTCAAAAAGAATTCAAAATTTTATTTGGTAAAAAAATTTAGGAAAAAATTTAGGGATCTATTTATCAAAATAACCCAGGGACTTAATCATCTGAAATCAAATAGTTTGTTGGGTTTTTGTAGACTTTTTCCAAGTTTTTATCAGATTAATCTGCTTTTACAGGTTACAATAATGTATTTAACCGGTTTTAAAAAGTTTAATGGTTTATATAGTTTATCGAGTTTTTTTAGACTTTTTCTCTTTAAATAATAGTAATTCATATACGTCACTTGCCAAAAAAATATTGTTTATTTATGTTTGATATAAGCAAAACGTTTTTGCAACATGACAGGGAGGGTTTTATTATTAATATTTAGGGTTTTGAATATGAAAGTATAGGAAATCATGACATTATACCAATTTTGGAAACAATTTCAAGAAGATTTTCATCTCCAGCGGCTCTGCACGTTGGACCCTGATGGGGGATGCAACCAGTGGCGGATCCAGGAATTTTGTCCACTGGGGTTTCATTAAGGTAGACTAAAGGCGCGTAAAATCACCCGGCGTATTTCGGAGTTCTTTCAAAGTCTTTTAGTTGATTTCAAGGGATTTTCTTAGTGTTTTTGTCGATTTTAAAAGATTTTCTTAGTGTTTTTGTGGATTTCGAAGGATTTTTTCGGTTTTTTTTATTGATTTCAAGAGACTTTTTTAGTGTTTTTGTCAATTGCGGACAAGATGGGGTCCTTTGAATTTTTTTACTGGGGGGACGAAAGGCTAAATTAAGTATTTTTTATATTTTTTACCCTATATAATTTTTTTTAAACATTCAATGGGGTCCTTGGACCCCCCCTTTTCTACATTAGCTCCGCCACTGGGTGCGACCCTCTTGACCTCTGCCTTATGATGGTTTAAAGATATAAAGACAACATTTACGAGTGTATAATCCGCACCTCCTAACTCACTAGATCGATTTCACGTAAATCACAATCACACTATAATGACCGATGACACACTTAAATCACCAACAAAGACTTTGAATATGAAGATTTGTTCTTCTTATATGATAATATGTTCTTAAAATAATATTCAATTAAAGAAAATAGGTTGATCGATGATTTTATTATTCCAGAAGTTAAAAGATTTGATAATGCAATGACCAGGGTCATTCTTGACATTTAATGGCCCCACAGTGTATGTTAAAAAATGGACCTTCAACAAGTATGAAAAAAAAATCTCTAATCACTGTCTTCTATCATCAAAAACAAAATTAAATACAACAAAATGCTAATAATTGATACCAAACAATTTCTTCAAGTAGTAAAATCAATCAATCTAAATGAGTATTATCTATATATCTTTTCCAAAATTTCCCATGGGAGGGCAGGATGGGCACTTGCCAAGGGTAAAAAAAGGATAGCATAAATAGCAAGCTCATGAGCTTAAAAATTACAATCTAAATTCGTTGTTTAAATTGTTCTACCAGTCAAATAGATAGAAAAAGAAATAGCCAATAGTTTTTAAAATGTTTTAATAATAATTAAATTGAATAATTTAGAAAATAAATTTAATTTAGAGATAATGATTTGTATTTTTTTAAATGTTTTAATAATAATTAACTTAAAAAAAATGACATATATGTGAGTTCTAAAGGTTTAAAAGGATATATACGTAGTTTCGAACTTTACAAGGATATATATATATATATATAATATAAGAAGTTTTAAAGAAAATAGATAAATTTTTCCCATTTATTTATTAATAGGATGCATAAAAATGGTATAAAATAGTATTATGAAATAAGTAGTTTGGAGTGAAAAGCTATTTTCAAAATAACAAGTCTTTTCGACTTTAAATCAACAAAGAACATTTGTATATGTGTGGTTTAAATAAATTGCATACATAACGGATCAAAGTATCAAATTTCAATATGTTAAACCATTTAGAATTAATCAAGAACCACATAATCGTGTTATCAGTGGCTAAAATCTCGCACCTGAAAATGGGGAAAAGTGTGAAATAATTCGAAAGTTTCCATATAAAGTAAAACGTTTAGAAGGTGGAACATAGAATCAATAGCAAAAAAGTTCGAATTTGAGTCATTTTCGGAATACATTCATCAATATTTGAAACTGATAACGACTTGTAATCAAACCTGAAAGATTCAGTGATGACATACGATATAACTTTATCTACAATCCTCAAGAAAAAGAAAGAAAAGCTCGGAACTTTTGTTTCTTAAAAAGCAATATGAAAAATCAAGTTTTTGTAAGGGGGAAAAAGTAATGTCATCAATGGCGGAAAGTGGAAGGAGAGGTATGAATCTACATGTTTTTAGTTGAATTTTGAAAGAATTTAGGGGATCACAAAAGAGAGAGTCAGAAATGTGGACTGGATCAGTCAAATCTGATTTTATTTGCTTCATAATAATATGTTTAAAGATGCTAATTTTAATTCATATATGTAAAAGTAACCTTTCCATCGATTTATTCAAATGAATTGGATCATTGCTTTAGTAATAGTTCTTTTTGCAATAGTATTTAGCATGTGGGTTATTTTTGAAAATTCAGAAAAGTGGACCGACGATAACCTCTCATCACACTAGGGATGAGACGGAGGACTATATTCTTGAACAGAACCGGTATCGGACCGAAACCGAACCAAAACCAAACCGATTATATGCATTCGGTTTGGTTAACGGTTCCAATTTTTTACAACAAATTCAAGATTCGGTATTTTGGTTCTCGATGAAAAGAATTCCCCGGAAAACCTAGAACTGGATTAGAATTTTAATGGGTATATGACTATTCCAATTTCATCTCTATTTTCCCTTAAACTAACTATATTTTCTCCTAAACTAATCAATATCTTCTCCACTAACCCTACATTCTCTACAACTATTACTCTGATAAATAAAAAAGCGACCCTATCACCATCAAAAAAATCAGCACTATCTTAGTTTCTTGTTTTATATATAGAGATTAAGAGGCGATAAACGAACAAAATGGAAAAGGAAAAGGGGGAAAACACCGAAAATTAGGCTTGTGATTGTTTTTTATACATACATTTAAAAGATTTTCAAACATTATGTACTTTTAATTGTTGAACTTTTACGATTTGTTTTGATACACATTTGAAACATTATAAACATCATGAACATTTGATTATTTCTTAACCCACTTTCATTTTTTGGTCCTAATTAAGAGATCCTAGTACTCATTTTCCCATGTCGAAACCGAAACCAAACCGGTACCAAACTTGTACATACAGTCCTTAGAAATCCTAGATTTGAGTCCCATTAAAAATCCAAAGCAACCATCCGGTACTGATCTCATCCCTACTCGACACAACCCATTTCAGGATGGTCCGAAAATTTTAACTGTTTGAAAAATTACTTAACCTGTTTATTTTTGCAGCTATAATTATAGTGGAAAATATTTATGGGTAAGATCTGATTTACGATTACAAGATATCATGATTTAAGGTTAAATCAAAGGTCAAAAAGAAAATAAATAAAGGATGTATAAAGAAAGCAAAAGCAAAAACGATGAAGATGTTCACTAGATTACCCTTGTTAAGGGCGATATGTCCTTGAAGAAAAGCCTAACATGAAGGAAAATGGTTTGGTGTGATACACACCATAAATTGGGTGACAATGGACATGACTAGTTTCAACTTTTAAGTACTTGCCGACACTTTATGGTTTCAGTTTTGTTATGAATTTTTTATTATTATTAATATACGTCAAAATTAAATCAGAAATATTCATAGAATCTGATAACAATGTTGCTTTAATTAATTTAACGCAAACATGAATATAAAAAGAGTATTGTCACATATTTGTAAGATTTAAAGACGATAATTGATAACTAAATTATAAACTTACAGAAATTGGGAAACCGATAAAAAAAAAAATTAACTTAATTTGTGATCTGAATTTGAAATTATTAGATAAGTATTGCTATACTTGTAGCAAAATCGTATAGAAAAGTGAATGCGTGAAAAACTTAAAAAATATATTTTTTAAATCTATTTTCCACAAAAATGTTATAAATGTTTTCATAATTACAGTTTTTGAGATTTAGTATTGAAACACTTACAAAAACTTGAAAAATGTCAAAAAAAAAACTTTAAAATTTTGAAAATCTTGTAGAAATATTGAAAAACTTAATCCTTTTTAAAAGATCCGTCCTATGAATAACCGGTCCCGACCAGGCCTTGTTTTTGGATGAAACCCGTAACTTGTTAAGGACCGTCGAGCCATAACCGGTCCCTACTGAGCCAGGCTGATCCCGACACCAAATTTGTCACGATCTCGGTGCTTCACTGGTCTCGGACTAAACCAGACCCATTTGGCTATTTGTAATGCTATTCGAGCCTTCGACCTCCCAGAAGGTCCAAACTATTTACGAAAATAAAAGCCAATGATCTCCAATCTAATAATAAAAGCCAACTAAAGCAAAGGCCCAGTGAACCTTTTTTATTCCCAATAGACTTAAACCAGCCCATAAACAACATATTAACCCAACCAAATTGCCTATTAAAGCCCATATTGGGCAAGAACTTTATTAAATAATATTATGTTTTATTATAATTCTTTCTAAAATATTTGTTTTTTGAAATTTAGAGACGAATTAACAAAACACCACACACAAAATTGATCATATTTCAAAATTTTGTGGTGTCATAACCCATAGTTTAGGCATACTTTAATTACAGTAAATCATACTTTTTCGTGGTTTATGTGGTAATTATTTTTTATTAATTCATATTTTTAAATTGATTTTAGTCTAGTACAAGACATGTCTTACATTTGATCCCTCTCCACCCACCCCCTTAGCTACCTCTATATCACTTAGGAGCCGTGTGAGATGAAAGTCTCATGCACGGTTTTGAATGAGAGAAAGAAATGAGGAATCCTCTTTTCGACTTTAACTCTCCCAACTCCAAAGGACCGTGAGTTGAAGATAATTTCACACATGTGACATTTATACACCACATAGAAGAGAACATGGAAAGGGTTAGGGTCATGGTAAGCGTCGATAAGGTTTTTTCAATTTTAGGAGCAGAAATGCAACTACTGCCCATAAGATAATGGACAATGAAAGAAGAAAATTGTGCTAACTCGCTCATAAAAAAAAAGAACAAGTTGAAATGAACTATATCAGATTAATTTAAGATTGATAGAGCATGAGTTTATTTGGAGTTTATTTGAAATTTATTTGAAGTATTAAAGTAATTTCATTTGATGATGAAACCAAATATTTAACTATTATAAATGTAGAGAAATACATCAAAATTACAAATATAAAACTCTCAATATTCTTCGTTCCATGTTGGAATGTATCGAGGAGAACTTGAGTGTTTTTGTGGGACCTCCCAACAATCATAAAAGACAGACTAATATATACTCCTCCAACCAAAATACTTAAACGATGGACTGTCATTTTCTTGTCGTTACAAGATTAATAGTCATTAAAGGACTATATTAATGAGAATCTTGTTAAGATATTCGTATAAATTGGAAATCATAATATAAGAATGAAAACGGGTATATATGTACAATAACTCTAATGATATGAAAGGAACATATATTAGAGAAATTAATGTATCACACTAGTGGATTATCTAGGTCATCAAATCATATTATGTCACCAATAAAGAACTTTGGAACAATTACACATATATGTTTCGACATGACCTTGTGGGACACCATGGTTATGACATAATGATCCGTGTATTGAAAAATACATATAAACACATTATCTTTCGAGTGAAAGGCAAAATAAAGCAATTAACCAAATTACAACTGTTGACTTCTGCAACACAAGAAGCAACACCACTATCATAATATGTCATCTTGAATACCTAAAACTTTTGTATACCCTAATTCGTAGCTAAGACGGGAATGAGACCATCCTAAAGCTAATACAAAAATATTCCATTCCTGCAACGAATACAAGGTAATGGACATAAACAACCAGAGTGCAGGCCATTGAAGTATTTTATGGTTCTGGTTTCAACACGATGGATGCAAGTCGTGTTATTGTCCACATAAGATGCTGCACTCTAGCACTAGTTACACGTTCAAGGGCTCACCACCCTAATTATCTCATCAAGTCTACATGACTTGGAATGCTAGAGAATTTACATCATAAGGAATTGATAATTATTGCATATATATTCGGATCAATGTAGAGTTTACTATACCCTATGTGTATATATATAAAATGGTCTCGTAAAAGTTGTCATCAAAAGAATATAGATGGTATATAGGGCATTGGTTATGCGCACCAATTTACCCGCATTTACATGGGTTTATGCAAATATTACATGCAGCCTTACTCATTTGTTTTTAGACCCAATACTAGCCAACCAGTATCATACGTACCAGTTGGTAACTGGACATAAGCTTGATATTTTACATTTACGCATGTTTGGTTGTGTAGTATATATGTGCCAATTGCGACTCCACAGCGCACCCAAATGGTTCTTTAAAAACGATTTAGTATAAGTTGGATATGAATCCCCAACAATTATCCGCTAATTTGAACCCTTGACAGGTGATCTCTTTACCGTTAGATATGCGGGTTGTCACTTTGATGAGACAGTCTTCCCGTCGTTAGGGGGAGATAGGAAAAAGGATTTTCCTTGGGAACGACAGGAAGTGTCATAGAATATTCTCACACCGTCTCGTTTTGATCCCCAAACTTCACAATGTAAAGTTGAAGTCAAATGTATCAGACTCGATACCTGATACGTTTTATAATATTCCATAAGTGACAAGATCACATATATCAGCTGCAAATATACCCGTAAGGTTAAAAGTTCCCAAACAAGGGCACAATGCCACTGGAAAGTGCGTTGCAATCACACATGGTGGAGGTGTGGTTGAGTTCGTGGCTCCCAAAAGGAAATGGGGGAAGCTACTTGGTTCGATAGGTGCTTATCTAAAGGAAGGGAAGAGTAAGGCACAACCATTTATCATCAACCTCTCATGAGATTGTCTCTGACTAAAACCATGTCTATGAATCATTACTGGAGGACGCTCCGAAGTTAATATTGATTCCAGAGATCAAATAAATCTCAAATGAATTATGAAAGTGCATACAAGTCGATGGATAGATCATACATACTCGTTGATGATATATCGCATATATTGTTGTTTATGAAATGATAGAGCACGATGACATCGAACCATGCTCAGTTGAAAAATGTCAACAAAGCATATTGACCTAAATGAAAATAAGCAATCCAGGAAAATTATACAAATGAACGGATATTTGGTCAGGTAGTGCTAACCCACCAAGTGTAAAGCCTGTAGGACATAGATAAATCATTTGTTCGAAAGCGTAATGAAAATAATTAAGTCATAATGTGTAAGACTTTCCTTTGGCGCAAGGTTTCTCACTACGTCCTGGATTGACCATGAGAATACTTACTCTCTCGTGATGGACGTTATAACGTCTTGCTTATTAATTAGCCTAGTAGTTTCCGAATGACGGGAAATGCATCTCATAGATGTGGTTATTACATATCTCTATGGGGATCTAGATTAAGAGATATATAAAAGTGGTTGAACGGAATATTATATTTACCAGAAACAACGAATTTCGTTTGCAATGAAACTGAAACACTCATTTTGTAGATTAAAACAATGTAGGCGGATATGGTATACCTGCCTAGGTAAGGGATATAAGAACGATGAATTGTGCACATGCGTATTTGTAAAGAAAACAAGTTCTAGATTTTCAATCGTAGCTTTATATGTCGATGTTATGAACATAATAGGCACTTTTGATGAAATAAGAGAAACCATAATCTACTTGAAATCTGAATTTGAGATGAATGTCTTGGGAAAACTTGGTTTTGTGTAGCTATTTGAGCTAGGACACTGAGTTTGTGGAATATTATTTCACCGGTCGCATATGTCTAGAAGATAATCAGGCAATTTATTATGGACAAAACGCATCCGACTAGCACTCCCATGATCGGTCGTAGTGTTGGATAAAAGGATATATACGTAGTTTCGAACTTTACAAGGATATATATATAATATAAGAAGTTTTAAAGAAAATAGATAAATTTTTCCCATTTATTTATTAATAGGATGCATAAAAATGGTATAAAATAGTATTATGAAATAAGTAGTTTGGAGTGAAAAGCTATTTTCAAAATAACAAGTCTTTTCGACTTTAAATCAACAAAGAACATTTGTATATGTGTGGTTTAAATAAATTGCATACATAACGGATCAAAGTATCAAATTTCAATATGTTAAACCATTTAGACATTAATCAAGAACCACATAATCGTGTTATCAGTGGCTAAAATCTCGCACCTGAAAATGGGGAAAAGTGTGAAATAATTCGAAAGTTTCCATATAAAGTAAAACGTTTAGAAGGTGGAACATAGAATCAATAGCAAAAAAGTTCGAATTTGAGTCATTTTCGGAATACATTCATCAATATTTGAAACTGATAACGACTTGTAATCAAACCTGAAAGATTCAGTGATGACATACGATATAACTTTATCTACAATCCTCAAGAAAAAGAAAGAAAAGCTCGGAACTTTTGTTTCTTAAAAAGCAATATGAAAAATCAAGTTTTTGTAAGGGGGAAAAAGTAATGTCATCAATGGCGGAAAGTGGAAGGAGAGGTATGAATCTACATGTTTTTAGTTGAATTTTGAAAGAATTTAGGGGATCACAAAAGAGAGAGTCAGAAATGTGGACTGGATCAGTCAAATCTGATTTTATTTGCTTCATAATAATATGTTTAAAGATGCTAATTTTAATTCATATATGTAAAAGTAACCTTTCCATCGGTTTATTCAAATGAATTGGATCATTGCTTTAGTAATAGTTCTTTTTGCAATAGTATTTAGCATGTGGGTTATTTTTGAAAATTCAGAAAAGTGGACCGACGATAACCTCTCATCACACTAGGGATGAGACGGAGGACTATATTCTTGAACAGAACCGGTATCGGACCGAACCGAACCAAAACCAAACTGATTATATGCATTCGGTTTGGTTAACGGTTCCAATTTTTTTACAACAAATTCAAGATTCGGTATTTTGGTTCTCGATGAAAAGAATTCCCCGGAAAACCTAGAACTGGATTAGAATTTTAATGGGTATATGACTATTCCAATTTCATCTCTATTTTCCCTTAAACTAACTATATTTTCTCCTAAACTAATCAATATCTTCTCCACTAACCATACATTCTCTACAACTATTACTCTGATAAATAAAAAAGCGACCCTATCACCATCAAAAAAATCAGCACTATCTTAGTTTCTTGTTTTATATATAGAGATTAAGAGGCGATAAATGAACAAAATGGAAAAGGAAAAGGGGGAAAACACCGAAAATTAGGCTTGTGATTGTTTTTTATACATACATTTAAAAGATTTTCAAACATTATGTACTTTTAATTGTTGAACTTTTACGATTTGTTTTGATACACATTTGAAACATTATAAACATCATGAACATTTGATTATTTCTTAACCCACTTTCATTTTTTGGTCCTAATTAAGAGATCCTAGTACTCATTTTCCCATGTCGAAACCAAAACCAAACCGGTACCAAACTTGTACATACAGTCCTTAGAAATCCTAGATTTGAGTCCCATTAAAAATCCAAAGCAACCAGTCCGGTACTGATCTCATCCCTACTCGACACAACCCATTTCAGGATGGTCCGAAAATTTTAACTGTTTGAAAAATTACTTAACCTGTTTATTTTTGCAGCTATAATTATAGTGGAAAATATTTATGGGTAAGATCTGATTTACGATTACAAGATATCACGATTTAAGGTTAAATCAAAGGTCAAAAAGAAAATAAATAAAGGATGTATAAAGAAAGCAAAAGCAAAAACGATGAAGATGTTCACTAGATTACCCTTGTTAAGGGCGATATGTCCTTGAAGAAAAGCCTAACATGAAGGAAAATGGTTTGGTGTGATACACACCATAAATTGGGTGACAATGGACATGACTAGTTTCAACTTTTAAGTACTTGCCGACACTTTATGGTTTCAGTTTTGTTATGAATTTTTTATTATTATTAATATACGTCAAATTAAATCAGAAATATTCATAGAATCTGATAACAATGTTGCTTTAATTAATTTAACGCAAACATGAATATAAAAAGAGTATTGTCACATATTTGTAAGATTTAAAGACGATAATTGATAACTAAATTATAAACTTACAGAAATTGGGAAACCGATCAAAAATTTTTTTAACTTAATTTGTGATCTGAATTTGAAATTATTAGATAAGTATTGCTATACTTGTAGCAAAATCGTATAGAAAAGTGAATGCGTGATTCAAACATGATTCAAATTAAACAATCACCTGTTTATTACGGACCAATGCTTCTTGTTTCTTGGGTTTCCAAAATTCTAATTCCTTTTTTAACAAGATAATTATTATCTCTTAGAGGTCCATAAAACACCCATTTCGATACATGGGTTTTTATGAAAAAGTTGTCCATGACGATATTAAAGATAGATATTGAGGTAAATATGGTTTT
The DNA here is from genome assembly GCA_036898165.1 of Silybum marianum. Taxonomy (NCBI): domain Eukaryota; kingdom Viridiplantae; phylum Streptophyta; class Magnoliopsida; order Asterales; family Asteraceae; genus Silybum; species Silybum marianum. The sequence continues at coordinate 47,861,357 of CM072530.1, read as the reverse complement.
GTCAATGTTGTCATCAGAAAATAAACAAAATTTGACGATATAATTATTTAGATAAAAATTAGTAATATGTTACACGTTTAGTCCATGTTAGTTTGTAAAGCCCAATCTAAAGGTCTTCTACGGGTTAGTCAGGAACCATTAGCTCTCTTTGAATCATTATAAGACGTATGTCAGTCCAATAAGCGATGGACATCCTGACTTATATGAGCAACTTGTCTTCAAGAAAACAAGAATTACATTGCTAACTTATTAAGGAAACTCAAGGATTGTGTGAACAAATGCTTGTAATAATTAATTACAAAACCAGAAACAACAGTGTAAATATATACTTACCATAAGAAAACGTTACATTTAGTTGGGAAGACACATAGAAGAACTTATCTGTTTTTTGACAGACATATCCAAGGGGTATTTGGTCGTCAACATTCAAAGTGATTATTGCAACTAAAAATCAAATAATTTCACATTTGTATATGTAATAATTTTCGTGCTACACTTGAAACATCTTAATCTAGAATGAGGGTGTCTATACACTTCTTACACGATATTACCACAAATCATCGAATAGAAGTATATGACTGATAATTTGAATAATTAGAAAACTCAACGTAAATAAAACATAAAAAGAGGAATTATGGTTATAAACAAAGCAACATTTTCATGTTTTTCTCGATTAGACTTCATAGTAACACAGTTTTACAATCAAGTATACAACCTCACAAATAATCAAACAAAGACACCATAATAAATTAATAATCCAATCAACAAAGTTAAATTAGTCACCATTTGTTAAGTAAGACGCAATTTTACTGGGTCTCTATAAAATTATTGCATGTTACATAGTGTGAGGATACGCATAACCTATTTAAAAAGTTTTTGTAGAGAAAGAAAGTTCATAAATGTATACAGGTTTGATAGTCCGTTTCTAGTTGATGTGAGTCTTTGCTGCATGCCCCTTCAAACCGACACTAAACAAAGCCCCCAAAAATGGTGACGAAATAATATGTCCGCTAAATCCCAATTCTTATTCCATGTAAATATATGTAAAACTTTTTTGAGTATAATAGAAATTGTTGAAGATTGTAAGTGTGACAAAGGGCCTTTAGTATAACAATATCTAGAAATGGTTAAAAATCGCCCCCGGTCTCAAAATGGCTTCCTGTAACCGGTCTCGAATAAAAACCCAAGACTCGCTTAAGGTTATTCATAACCGATCATGAGAACCGGTCCCAATCCAAATAGGTCCCAATTTTGTTTTTCCAAAACTCAAGTTCAAACGTAAAACAATAGTGTTTGGAGATTTTTTTTGACAATATCTTGTTGAAATACATTTAAAATCTCTAATTGGGTCATTCAGATACACTTAAAAAATATATTTTTTAAATCTATTTTCCACAAAAATGTTATAAATGTTTTCATAATTACAGCTTTTGAGATTTAGTATTGAAACACTTACAAAAACTTGAAAAATGTCAAAAAAAAAACTTTAAAATTTTGAAAATCTTGTAGAAATATTGAAAAACTTAATCCTTTTTAAAAGATCCGGCCTATGAATAACCGGTCCCGACCAGGCCTTGTTTTTGGATGAAACCCGTAACTTGTTAAGGACCGTCGAGCCATAACCGATCCCTACTGAGCCAGGCTGATCCCGACACCAAATTTGTCACGATCTCGGTGCTTCACTGGTCTCGGACTAAACCAGACCCATTTTGCTATTTGTAATGCTATTCGAGCCTTCGACCTCCCAGAAGGTCCAAACTATTTACGAAAATAAAAGCCGATGATCTCCAATCTAATAATAAAAGCCAACTAAAGCAAAGGCCCAGTGAACCTTTTTTATTCCCAATAGACTTAGACCAGCCCATAAACAACATATTAACCCAACCAAATTGCCTATTAAAGCCCATATTGGGCAAGAACTTTATTAAATAATATTATGTTTTATTATAATTCTCTCTAAAATATTTGTTTTTTGAAATTTAGAGACGAATTAACAAAACACCACACACAAAATTGATCATATTTCAAAATTTTGTGGTGTCATAACCCATAGTTTAGGCATACTTTAATTACAGTAAATCATACTTTTTCGTGGTTTATGTGGTAATTATTTTTTATTAATTCATATTTTTAAATTGATTTTAGTCTAGTACAAGACATGTCTTACATTTGATCCCTCTCCACCCACCCCCTTAGCTACCTCTATATCACTTAGGAGCCGTGTGAGATGAAAGTCTCATGCACGGTTTTGAATGAGAGAAAGAAATGAGGAATCCTCTTTTCCACTTTAACTCTCCCAACTCCAAAGGACCGTGAGTTGAAGATAATTTCACACATGTGACATTTATACACCACATGGAAGAGAACATGGAAAGGGTTAGGGTCATGGTAAGCGTCGATAAGGTTTTTTCAATTTTAGGAGCAGAAATGCAACTACTGCCCACAAGATAATGGACAATGAAAGAAGAAAATTGTGCTAACTCGCTCATAAGAAAAAGAACAAGTTGAAATGAACTATATCAGATTAATTTAAGATTGATAGAGCATGAGTTTATTTGGAGTTTATTTGAAATTTATTTGAAGTATTAAAGTAATTTCATTTGATGATGAAACCAAATATTTAACTATTATAAATGTAGAGAAATACATCAAAATTACAAATATAAAACTCTCAATATTCTTCGTTCCATGTTGGAATGTATCGAGGAGAACTTGAGTGTTTTTGTGGGACCTCCCAACAATCATAAAAGACAGACTAATATATACTCCTCCAACCAAAATACTTAAACGATGGACTGTCATTTTCTTGTCGTTACAAGATTAATAGTCATTAAAGGACTATATTAATGAGAATCTTGTTAAGATATTCGTATAAATTGGAAATCATAATATAAGAATGAAAACGGGTATATATGTACAATAACTCTAATGATATGAAAGGAACATATATTAGAGAAATTAATGTATCACACTAGTGGATTATCTAGGTCATCAAATCATATTATGTCACCAATAAAGAACTTTGGAACAATTACACATATATGTTTCGACATGACCTTGTGGGACACCATGGTTATGACATAATGATCCGTGTATTGAAAAATACATATAAACACATTATCTTTCGAGTGAAAGGCAAAATAAAGCAATTAACCAAATTACAACTGTTGACTTCTGCAACACAAGAAGCAACACCACTATCATAATATGTCATCTTGAATACCTAAAACTTTTGTATACCCTAATTCGTAGCTAAGACGGGAATGAGACCATCCTAAAGCTAATACAAAAATATTCCATTCCTGCAACGAATACAAGGTAATGGACATAAACAACCAGAGTGCAGGCCATTGAAGTATTTTATGGTTCTGGTTTCAACACGATGGATGCAAGTCGTGTTATTGTCCACATAAGATGCTGCACTCTAGCACTAGTTACACGTTCAAGGGCTCACCACCCTAATTATCTCATCAAGTCTACATGACTTGGAATGCTAGAGAATTTACATCATAAGGAATTGATAATTATTGCATATATATTCGGATCAATGTAGAGTTTACTATACCCTATGTGTATATATATAAAATGGTCTCGTAAAAGTTGTCATCAAAAGAATATAGATGGTATATAGGGCATTGGTTATGCGCACCAATTTACCCGCATTTTCATGGGTTTATGCAAATATTACATGCAGCCTTACTCATTTGTTTTTAGACCCAATACTAGCCAACCAGTATCATACGTACCAGTTGGTAACTGGACATAAGCTTGATATTTTACATTTACGCATGTTTGGTTGTGTAGTATATATGTGCCAATTGCGACTCCACAGCGCACCCAAATGGTTCCTTAAAAACGATTTAGTATAAGTTGGATATGAATCCCCAACAATTATCCGCTAATTTGAACCCTTGACAGGTGATCTCTTTACCGTTAGATATGCGGGTTGTCACTTTGATGAGACAGTCTTCCCGTCGTTAGGGGGAGATAGGAAAAAGGATTTTCCTTGGGAACGACAGGAAGTGTCATAGAATATTCTCACATCGTCTCGTTTTGATCCCCAAACTTCACAATGTAAAGTTGAAGTCAAATGTATCATACTCGATACCTGATATGTTTTATAATATTCCATAAGTGACAAGATCACATATATCAGCTGCAAATATACCCGTAAGGTTAAAAGTTCCCAAACAAGGGCACAATGCCACTGGAAAGTGCGTTGCAATCACACATGGTGGAGGTGTGGTTGAGTTCGTGGCTCCCAAAAGGAAATGGGGGAAGCTACTTGGTTCGATAGATGCTTATCTAAAGGAAGGGAAGAGTAAGGCACAACCATTTATCATCAACCTCTCATGAGATTGTCTCTGACTAAAACCATGTCTATGAATCATTACTGGAGGACGCTCCGAAGTTAATATTGATTCCAGAGATCAAATAAATCTCAAATGAATTATGAAAGTGCATACAAGTCGATGGATAGATCATACATACTCGTTGATGATATATCGCATATATTGTTGTTTATGAAATGATAGAGCACGATGACATCGAACCATGCTCAGTTGAAAAATGTCAACAAAGCATATTGACCTAAATGAAAATAAGCAATCCAGGAAAATTATACAAATGAACGGATATTTGGTTAGGTAGTGCTAACCCACCAAGTGTAAAGCCTGTAGGACATAGATAAATCATTTGTTAGAAAGCGTAATGAAAATAATTAAGTCATAATGTGTAAGACTTTCCTTTGGCGCAAGGTTTCTCACTACGTCCTGGATTGACCATGAGAATACTTACTCTCTCGTGATGGACGTTATAACGTCTTGCTTATTAATTAGCCTAGTAGTTTCCGAATGACGGGAAATGCAGCTCATAGATGTGGTTATTACATATCTCTATGGGGATCTAGATTAAGAGATATATAAAAGTGGTTGAACGAAATATTATATTTACCAGAAACAACGAATTTCGTTTGCAATGAAACTGAAACACTCATTTTGTAGATTAAAACAATGTAGGCGGATATGGTATACCTGCCTAGGTAAGGGATATAAGAACGATGAATTGTGCACATGCGTATTTGTAAAGAAAACAAGTTCTAGATTTTCAATCGTAGCTTTATATGTCGATGTTATGAACATAATAGGCACTTTTGATGAAATAAGAGAAACCATAATCTACTTGAAATCTGAATTTGAGATGAATGATCTTGGGAAAACTTGGTTTTGTGTAGCTATTTGAGCTAGGACACTGAGTTTGTGGAATATTATTTCACCGGTCGCATATGTCTAGAAGATAATCAGACAATTTATTATGGACAAAACGCATCCGACTAGCACTCCCATGATCGGTCGTAGTGTTGGATAAAAGGAAAGATCCATTTCGTCTAAAGGATGTGGACGAAGAGCTGATAGGAGCTGGAATTCCCTATCTAAGTATAATAGGCGCATCATTGTACTTAAAGCAATACACTTGACCGTATATTGTATTTCTCAATGAAGTTGTTAGCTAGATTTAGCTCAGCGCCAACGCAACATCATTGGAATGATATCAAATTAATATTTTGGAACCACTGATGTGGGCTTATACTTCCCTTACAAATAGAAAAATGAGATTGATAATGAAACTTCAATGACTACTTTGAATATGGGCGGTAAAAGTACTAGTCATAATAGAAAAACTTGAAATAGTGTCTTAGTGTGTATTTGCTGATATTAACTACTTATCTGACTCATACAAAGGTCATTCCCAAATTGGATAAGGAATTACCATAAGGAACATGTCAATTGCTTGAAGTAAACTAGGCAAATCCTTGTAGCTACCTCTTCGAACTATTCCAAGAATATTTACTCTACATGAGACTATTCAATAGTGTACATGGTTAAGGACTATCATTACACATATTATATTTACCCTACCTGCATATATGGAAATAATACATCATGTATCAAAGAAATGAAAGCAAGATACATCAAGGATGATAGCACAAAAGCATATTATACTTAAGTTTCTATATAATCAGCAATAACAAACTCTCCACTAGATTCAAGTGAATCAAGTAAGATGTCAGAAGGAAGTGACATGTTTGCTTATTACATATCGTTACCTGAAACCATGTTTGGAAATATTAGAAAGTATTGGAATGCTAAAACTTTCCAAAATCCCTTGATTAATGCACGAATCAGGGGGAGTAGTAGACAAAAGGGGGAGTCTACTATATATGTAGTATTGGTATATTGTGCTCTTTCCTTCATCCAAGGTTTTATTTTTCCCATTTGGTTTTGTTCTTTGGTGTAAGGTTTTAGCAATGTTCTAAAAAACTCGCCGCACAGCCGCCATGGCTCGCCATGGCACCAAGGCTTGTGTCTTACGCCATGTTAAGCCCGTTGCACGCCATGGCCTAATGCGCAATTTTTGTAGTTCGATATTTGATTTTTCTTTATGTTTTTAATATCGTATTTGTTAGTTTTTAATATATAACTTAATTTAACTTGCTTATTACTATTAACTGATTGAGTAACAATACAAAACATATGTTTTTTTATATATAATACTGTATATGAATTTGAAACTTGACGCCGTAAGTCACGCTTTGAAAACGCCATGGCTTCGCCGTGGCTCCTAAGACTTAAGGCTTGGCCTCGCCGCCACGCTACGTCTCACGCAATTTAGAACCTTGGGTTTTAGTGAGGCAACAGTTTATATACCATTTTGTTTTCCAAACTCTCATGATTAATGTACGAGTCTGAGAGAATATTAGACTAAAGGAAAAGTCTATGTATTGCAAAGAAACTGGTGCATTGTACTCTTTCCTTCGTCATGTTTTTATTTTTCCCACTGGGTTTTTTTTGGCGTAAGGTTTTAACGAGGCAACAATGGTGCACCATCATTCCCTTGACTCGGCACAAGGGGGAGTGTTGTAGGATAAGTGTGTCATCGTCTAGAGGATGTGACGATATATAGATAGAGATAAATATAAACTATTAGAGTTATTTATGTAGTAAATCTTATTTCCATACTTATCGATATCTCTATGTAATCTTCCCTATTTAAAGGGTTTATGATTAATGAGAATTTACAGCTTTTCAGTTTCTCTCTATAATCTTGTTGTTCTACTTCCTTTTTCCTTTAACATTTTTATAATTATTTACATAAATTATTTATAAATAATGAAATCCAATTCCATTTAAAATACTACAAACCAAACACACCTAAGATTTTAAATTCATTCCAATCCAACTCCCTCCAAATTCAAATCCCTTCATTAAATCCAAATCCTACAAACCAAACGGACCGTGGGATTTTTTTCGACCCCTGACTCATAATCTCCTATTGAGAAACGACGTGTCCCATAAAATCGGTTTGATCATATATTTTGAAGCCTATTATCCATATTTCATCAAACCCTCCAAAATGCAATTTGAATATGCATAAAGAATTGATTATAAATGAAGTAGAAGGGTAATCATCCTAACGCAACGAGATAGATCATGATTTTAATATATTATTTGTCTTTATCGATGTTATAGTTACAATTTTATATGGTTTTGAGAAAGCGAAAATGTTTTTATTTTTGAATAAAATATAAAGTTGAAGATATCATAAAACTTTGAAAAAAAATGAATATTAGTATCAAATTAACTATGAAAAGTTTAATTTATTTATTATATTTAATTTAGGTTTAATAATCAAATAATTTATTTTTGGTTTAATAATATATTTTTTTATAAAGATAATAACTAAGTATTCTGTTAGATCTCAATGGTTATCCTAATTATATTTTAGATTTTTTATATTTAAAATGAGATGTTTATCTTCTATAATATTACAATTATCCCCAGTTAGTTACACAAATTCAAATATGGAGCTTTAATAACTTGTACTTACACACAATTTACTTGTACCTTGAATTTTAAGTAATATGCATCAATAAGCAGTACTTCATACATAAAAAATAATTTTTAACAATTTTTATCAAATGCTTTATAATATAGTATATATAAAGATATGAAAACAAGATTTGATTGTTTTCTTCAAGCATAACATCAATAATATTATAACTTTTATAATTAAAAATCTATGTATCCAACATTTTTTATCAAACAATATAAAAATATTGACCGGGGTAAAATAGACATTTTTAATATTCAGATTGTTTATTCAATACATCAATCAAACAACAATTTATCTGTTATTATATAGACAACTTTATCGATAAACCAAAAGAGTTGTGCCTCAATAGTTTGAGCTTGGGCTCCAAATGTCGAAAGTACCTGGAGGTCCCAAGTTCGAATATAGGGAGGAGTAAAAATTCCCTTGTGGCCACGGAGGTTCAAATACAGTGATTCTGGGCTATCTACGAAGCGGGTGGTCGCCCTGGGATTAGTCGGCTCGCATAGCGGGTTGAATATCCAGTTTAATAAATAAAAAACTTTTTCGATACAGACAACTTTATTCATACAAGTGTTAATAGAAAATGAACTGAACAACCCCTAAAATGCACGTCGCTCTAATAGAATTAAACAAAGTTAAAGATCGATGAGACAAATACTACTCTTAGAACAAAATGAAAATCATAGAGATAATCTCTAAACTTGTTGAAGTTCAGATCTCACTTTCAAACTTTTAACCAAAATAGAAGCTTACTATATAATTTATTTGAAGTTCAATTTTAATTATAGTTAATAGATTTTAGATTAAAAAAATTGAGTAAACCACGATTTTCGTCCTTGTAGTTTGATGTTTATAAGGATTTTCGTCCTTGTAGTTTGATGTTTATAACGATTTTTCGTCTCTATGGTTTTCATTTTGTTTCTATTTCCATCCCTACATCTAATGATGTTAAAAATAGCCGTTAAATAGTCTAAAAACTAACTTGCGAAATTATATATTTAGTCCTTGTGGTATATAAAGTTTTAAATATGTATCCTTCAATTTCATTTATTATACTAGTAACTATAAATTCGAAACTTTTATATACTTGTCTTTTTTAGTTTTTATTTCTTTGTTATATTTTAATACTACATATATATACACACACACACACATATATATATATAGGACGATAACCAAATGAAAACCACAAAAAGTTGTGATTCAAGGACTAATCTAATCCTTAAATAGATTTCAATCTACGAAACAAAAAAAAAATGGCATTTTTGAAATAATTTTGAACTTTATGGTTTAATATGGAATATGGATCAAACTTGAACTTGGAAGGGTATATTGAGTTTTTTTTAATCCAATTGGGATTTTCAATGAAAAAATGAACAACTGATCCAGATCTAGATCTGGTAACGAACAATCACCGTCTTCTTGAAACAACCACTGTGTAACAACCACAATTCTAAAATAAAGATAACTCATGTAATTGCTCTAAAAGTAGCAATTACATAGCAAATACGTCCCAAAGTATTTATAAGTTTGCAGCGGAAAGTAAATAGCTACTGAGATTATTATATTCCAACTATTAACTAGACAACTATCTAAACAGAATAGCGCCTCACTTCTAACTCCAAAGCTCACAGCTTCCCTTTACCCCTACTCGAGTTCTCAACCATGTGCTTCCCTGAAAAGGTTTTTAGATTTATAAAAGAGAGGGTTAGACCATAAGGCCTAGTGAATTCCCTCAAAACCACATTTAAATATGCATGACATTTATAAGATAAAAGGTTAGTCATAAATATAAACTCACACATGAACACACTTTAAATGTACCTGTTGCAATGGTAATTCACATTGTTAGTCACACACACCGTGACTATTAAATGGGCCCAGACTTGCCCAAAGGTCGAGTACACACTTCCCGTAAATGAATGATTTAAATATTATGCAAAATAAAACATTCATTTGAAATTTAAGCACATGAAGAGAACTCACCTAAATGTCAAGTCTAAGATGCTCGCCTCTGCTACGACCACACCAATCGAACGCCTGAATTGGATCAATTAACTATAAGTTATTGACCCAATTATACTCTTAAACATCCCACTAATAAACCACCAAGGTTAGGACACCACTTAACACCCTTAACAGCCCCTTAACCAAAAAACCTAATTCAGCCCAAACAGTAGCTGACGCGTGTTTTCCGGCAGCTTGGTCGCGTGGCTACCCGCGGGACCTACTGTGTCCCTGCACTTGCAGCTTCGAACAACAAAACCCCAAAAACCACATTTTCTCCATTTTCACTTCACAACTAGCCTCAAACTCATATAAATCAATCCTTATGACCAAATAAACCATTTCATCAATTGATTTCAAGAATTTACTCACACATCGAAGAATATTGCCCGACTATGGAGGTTTTTGATTGATTTAACAAACCCTTAAATGAAATGATACATAAAACATGAACAAAACCTCCATACCAACTCTATAAACCCATAAACACTGATTCAAAAACTCATTAGACCCTTCCACAATCTAAACCACATAAAACCCCAATGTTTCCATTCAACCAAAAGACCCAATAATGGAAGGATATGAAGAAGATGAAAATTTATACCTGAAATTGCTCCTTTGCTCCTCCAATTTCTCCTCTTCTCTTCTTCTCCAAAATCGCCTTCTCCTCTTCTCCAAAATCGCACCTATGGTTTACACACACACACACTTCAGTCGCATTCCTTCAAAATGAGAGGGTTTCTAACCCTTATTGACCCTATTTACACCTGCAATGTAGGAGTTTAGGTCCCATCCATCCTCATTGTAGATCTCATTACATATAAATAGATTCCGGTTATTACACATTGTCTTCTTGACGAAGACCACCGATCTTCTTGAATCAACCTCCTCCGATGGAGAAGTAGGCGACGACGATCGATCGTCTTGACGCAACCACCTCCGCCGCCATCAAAAAATATAATATCTTGACTAAAAACAACTCTGGAGAAACCTCATCGTTCTCATAATTTTCTATCTCCTATGCTCGCCGGCCGCCGCCGCACTGGTCTACATTCCCCTAATTAACCTTTCACAAATCAGTTTCATAGTTTGATATCAATATTTTAGAGGTTTTTAATTAATTTTTGTCTGAATTTGGCATGTATGTGTATTTTGATTTTTTTTTATCGAGGTTGTTTCAATCGCTTCTCGACAAAGCAGTTGGACGAACGTTGAATCCAATTAACAGTGTCATGGGACTCATTGTGACTAGAAACTAGGACCTCAGTAAGGTCGGTGTGAAGACGATAATTGTCGGTGGTACACTACAGAATTTTGATTTTGGAAGTCGACGAGAGTTCCAAGGCATTCAAAACTAAAAACAGCTCTGAAGAAAAAGAACAACTCTGATCTTCAAATCTGGAGAAACTCGATCATACTCCTCCACAACGCAGCGAGATCCTCAACACTAGTAATAGTTACCAAGACATCGAGATCTTCAGTCGACAACTTACTCTTTAAGATATACATGAACATTATGTCTTGATTTCATTAGGTGAAATAGTATATTTATGAAAATTTATGTTTGATTTTATGTGGTGAATTAGTATATGTTTCATCTAGTGAATGACGAATATGTGTGTTTCATATGGTGAATGTGTGTTTTTCAACTGGTGAATCTTATGTGGTGAATGCTTTTTTTTAACCAAATTTAATTAATACAAAAATAAAATTTAAACACAAATATAGAATAGCGAAGTCAAATACATTTAATAAAACAACTGGTATAAAATAAAACTATTTTTTCCCGTATCCTACTAAACTTCTTCGGATGATAAATTAAAATAAATAAAAAGTTAAAGTAAATCACTAAATAAAAACTATTAATTTTAAAAGATTTAATATAAAACTTTGAAAAATAAGTTATCATTTATTTATCGATATTTTTTTAAAATTTATTTTAAACCAATTGCTTTTTTAATTTAATTAAAATATCAAGGGATTATTAAAATAACAAAATAAAGACTTTGATACAATAATAAACAAACAGATTTCGATTAAAATATCAAAATATTTATTACTGATTAATTATATTATTTATTTCAAAATTATTATAATTATAATAAAAAATTTCAAATATTTTTATTAAAGTTATTGATATATAAATGATAAATTTTGTAAAAAAGTTTTATGTTGAAATCTTCAAAAATTAATTGTTTTTTACTTTATTTATTTATTTATTTATTTTAGAGTAAATTGCAAATTCGGTCCCTATTGTTTGTTGTATGTCTTGATTTTGGTCCTTGCAAAAAAATTATTACAAAAAAAATCCTTGTCATATGCAAAAGTGCTTGGTTTGGGTCTCTTAGACCAACTCGGTTAGCTTTCCTTCCGTTAAATCCCCTCATATGACTTGCACATGAGGGTATAGTACTATAGTTGTCTTTTTAGACTATTCTTCTCTTTTAACGCTACAAGATCGGTGACTCTCTCTCAACCACACCCCTCTTTGTCTTTCTTTATTCTCTCACGGACTACCAAGTACCATCTCAACCCAATCTTTACCGACAAAAAAATCAGAGAGGCTACGACCTACCATCTCAAACTAACCTTCACCGGGGAAAAACACAGACGAAGCATGACCTACCATCTCAACCCCACCTTACTGGCATAAAAACTCAGATGGAGTGCGATATACCATCTCAAACCTACCTTCATCGGCGAAAACCTCAGACGAAATTTCTGATAACGTCGAAGTTTGATGGTGGCAATATTTGATGCTTGAGTCAAAGGCATCCACTTTCTTCTTTCTATTTGATGCTTGAGTCAAAGGCATTCACTTTCTTCTTCCAATGTCAGTTCCAGAATCGGACATCTACAATTAGATTCAAAATCTGATGCTTTGTCTTCATTATCATCATCATCATCATCATGGTTTGGGTTTTTGGTTTTTAGTTTTAGGGTTTGATTTAGGGGAGATTTTAGGGTTTAAGTTGAGGTATTATTTTATGGTTCTAATTTTATGGCCTGTATGAGTATATTATGTTCTTGAGATGTCTGATTAATATATTGTCTTTTGATTTTCATTTCATTTTATTAATTATGTTCAAATGTTTGTATCTTACATTAAGACAAGATGTTTATGGTGGTAATGAACTGAAATGAGGATGGTTTGAGATGGTAGTTGTCTCGATTTGATGCTTCCCCTCTAGTTTTTGGTTAAAATTCGAGAATCGACAATTACATATTAATTAAAGACACAAATGAAAACCTTTTGTTTACAATTCCAAGAATCAGACCAAGATTTAGATGAACCCTTTCCATATTTCACATTAAAATCCATTTCTCTCGTCAATTCCAAATGTATTTCGATTTTGATTTCAATTTAAAACCTTTTCCCTAGTCCCAATTTCCATCACATTGCTCTTCTATACTGGTGGTGGTGGTGGTGAAACGATGGTGGGTATTTACTGGTGAGAAGGGATAAAGGAGAAGAGGTGGGAGAAGGGAGAAGAAGATGACCGGAGAAAATAGAAGGAAAAGGGTGATGAGGGTCACTGGTGAGGGTTTTAGCCGGTTAAAAGGGATAAGAGGGGGAGAGTAAAGCAAAATTACCCATTTACCCTCATGTGACTTGCACATGAGAGGGTTTAACGGAAGGGAAGCTGACGGAGTTAGTCTCAAGGACCCAAACCAAGCATTTTTGCATGCCACGAGGGATTTCTTGCAATAAAAAATTTGTAGACCAAAACCAAGACAAACAACAAACCATAGGGACCAAATTTGCGATTTACTCTTTATTTTAAATTATCATTCGAATAAGTTTAATAGGATTCGGAGTAAAAAAACAGTTTTATTTTATCCCAAGTGTATGCTATCTTTATTAAATGCACTTTACTCTCACTATTCTGTATTTTCATTTAAACTATATTTTTTTATTAATTAATCAAATTTGTTTAATATTTAAATTAAAGACATATATATATATGTAGTAAAATATAATAAAGAAATAAAAAGTAAAAATTATACAATATATATATATAGAGAGAGAGAGAGAGGGAGAAAGAGACTCGGGATCATGTGAAATAAGATTGTTTTTGTAAGACACATGAGACCATTATTTTATACTTGAAACTTATAGCAAAACACTATAGATAAATAAGAAGATAGTTATCCCTATTTATTGAATTAATATATGTATTTTTTAGAAAATTACATACTTATCTATTTCTCTCTCTCTCTCTCTCTCCTATCTCCATATTTACAAACAAACCTTGCACACAAGATGAATAATATTGTGAGCACACTGTAAACAACCTTAATAAAAAAAGTTACTATGGTGTTCACATTATGTTTACAAGTGTCATATTTAGATTTAATTTGTGTTCGCACTATGTTCACAATCTATATAGTAGATATCGTATATTTAAGAGTGTTCACAATGTGTTCACAAACTATAACAATATTTCTAAGAAAATTTTCCCAATGTGTCCATATTGAGTTTATATTAAATTATGTGTGTTCGTGTAAGTTATGGAGATAGGACAAAGAAAATATGAGAGAAGGGGGAAAATAGGAGAGAAAAGAGGTGAGAGAGAGGAAGAGATTTTTAACTTATATTAGATCTTGTTTCTTTGTAGTTTAATTGGATCTTATGGATTTCACAAATTAGCATGTGTAAAAAAACTAGGGGCTCAATTATTTGAGAACTCTAAAATTTGTGAAATATATGAAAACTTCTACATTAAGCCTTTGTTTAGCATGATTTTTCTATCGAAATATAATATTGATATATTGATTAACATATATTTGTTTCACAATGTGTTTGTATCCTATATATCCATTGATTCCATTCATAATATGAAACTTTTTTACGTGTATTTTTGTTTCACAAACACGTCAAAAAAGTTTACATTGTGAACCAAGTAGATGTGAAACAAACATATGTTAATCGATAATCTAAATCTTAATCTTCAATGGAAAAAAATCATATGAAATAGCACATGCATTAATTCTTAAGGTTATGACAATTTCATGACTTCTCGAAAGAAGGTCACCACCATATATGAAGAATCATGTGAGAATAGGATTTAAGGTGAGAAACATAAGAAGAAATATGCACTCTTGAAGTCTTGATCACTTTTATCCTCACCCTCACCGCATGAATTGCGTTTCTTATGGGAATTGATCCGCTGAATCTCGGTGCATGTCATTTTACTGTTGATCTTCTCAAATATAATTTAAGGGTGGAGATCCATTCTTACCTTTCTCACTAACTTTCATTCTTACTGAAAACTAATTCCCTATGGGGAGGGGGGGTCCCGTGCTACCGCTCAACCATGTTTCGTAAGGGTAAAAAAAATCGCGTTTCGTAAGTTTTACATGAGGTGCACCCGCTAAACTTTTGATATTTCAAGGGTTAAAGGAAAATCTTAAAAAATCCCTCAAAATCAACCAAAAACCTTAAGAAAATCAATCGAAATCAACCAAAAACCATAAAAAAATTACTCGAAATCAACCAAAAACCTTAAGAAAATCAATCGAAATCAACCAAAAACCATAAAAAATCACTCGAAATCAACCAAAAACCTTAAAAAAATCCTTCGAAATCAACCGAAAAACTTAAAAAAGTCCCCAAACGGGGAATTCGGCTAAAAAAATCCCTCGAAATCAACCGAAAAGTACATCAAACAGCATTGCGGACATTTGATACAATTTAAGGGTGCACCCGCTCAGGAAAAATCCTGGGTCCGCCACTGCCTATATATAGCGGTTGTTTCGAATACAAACCATGTTCTTCATACAACATATACAAACCAATTTCAACTCTCCATTTAGTCTAATGAATATCTTATTCATAAATATATTGATTGTTTTCTAATATATAGACTTGATCATAATAAATGAACTATGATAATATTACATAAATATTCAAATCATAATAAATGAACTCTAATCATTTTCATAAATATGTCTCAATCGATTGGTTTGTATGAGTGATGTGGTTTTTATTTGAAACACCTCTTCTCTCTCTCTCTCTCTCTATATATATATATATATATATATATATAGAGGAAGGTTCAAATGAGAACTTTGCATTTTTAAAGGAATAAAGGGACAATTGTGAATCACATATGATGTGGGTCCCACATAATATTAAATCATAAATTGGTAGTGTTCTTGTATGATCCCTCCCCTATATATATATATATATTGAATAAGAACTATAAGTATTTTGAGAACCTAAAACCAATATATAAATAACTCATGATGAATAATATACACCATACATTTCTTGTATTTTGTTATAAATGATTTTCATCATAAATATTTATCACGACGTTTATCATGAGTAATTGATTCCCAATTTGTAACATTCCAGACCAACTGTAACAGATATTGTCCATTTTGTCCACACACTTAGACTCACGGTTTTAAAACGCGTCTGATAAGAGAGGTATCGAAGTCCCTTATAAGGCAACTTTTGTTCTCCTCCCCAACCAATGTGGGATCTTATACAAATTTTCTTAATATTGTTAACATTCTCATTTAAACATGTTTCTATACATATAATGTAATATTTATGTATACTTTTCAAAAATTCAAATTTAAAAAAGAATATTTCAATTCAAAAAATTACAATCTTTTAATTACAAATGGTTCAAAAACACATGAGTTGCCAAATTCACTCCTTACCCAATAAACTTGTTCATGTTTATCACACAACAAGATCCACATGGAACATCAGTATTCTATCACAAACACATTTCACATGAAACTCCTTTGCATGATATATGCCACAAACAAAAACTTCCTAGTTTCACAAAATTAAGAAATAAATAAAAAAAATTAAATCTCAATTTTTTTGGCTTCAAGATTTTCTAGAGTAAGATAAGCTACACTTGTCGAAGTAATGAAATGGTTTTGTTGGTTATAGTCGATCGATTCAGTGGAGTGACTCGATTTTTGAGGTTGTTAGTAAATGATTAGAATCATTAGCACACCAAAAGAACAACAATGTTATCATCTTATAGCATCTCAATAGGTTCTCTATATTTTTTTCTAAAATAGAGAACTA
The DNA here is from genome assembly GCA_036898165.1 of Silybum marianum. Taxonomy (NCBI): domain Eukaryota; kingdom Viridiplantae; phylum Streptophyta; class Magnoliopsida; order Asterales; family Asteraceae; genus Silybum; species Silybum marianum. The sequence continues at coordinate 47,844,400 of CM072530.1, read as the reverse complement.
AAGGCTAAAATCTCAAAAATGATTGACATTCAACTCCAATTCAACTCCAACAGATTTTCTATTTTATATATTTTAACACAAATTATATTAATATAATATTATCAAATTTATCATCCCAATACACTTTTTACAAAAGAACTTATTATAAAATGATAAAAAATAATCTTATTGGTGGGATTGAATAAAACAATCATTTATCTCTCTCACTATCAAGTTTTAGAAAATCTCTAAACTTGGAAAAATTTCAAGTTTTTTCTATTTTAGCAAACAAGATAATCTGTTAGAGAAGTTTAGAGAATGAAAACACATTTTTTTTTCTATTTTAGCAAAGTTGTTGAAGATGATATGAGAAAATCCACATTGGCAATTGTTTATTGCCATTAATTTTTACAGTTTTTGGTAATATGACATATACTAGGTATAAGAAATTATGATAATGGTAATTTAGTAATTCTTAAGTTTCATAAGCAATTATTAAGTTTCACGAGCAGGATTTCATATTTTAACTCACATTATCTTTTTTTTTATGTGACACATATGTTTACGAAGTTGTGACAATAATTTTAACAAAGAAAGTGTATATGATAATTGTCTAATGTCACGTTATCGTTTTTTTGACAACTAACACATATGTGTATAACAATTTTATGAACAATTTATTAAACTGGATTTAGGGTTCACTGATATTATAAAATATTATGATTACCTAACAACAATATATTTAATTACCACTACAATAAAATTGGATTTATAGTAATAAATAAGTGTCCTAATAGACCAACTATATATGACACAAATTAAAAGACCAAAAAATAAAAGGTCATAGCTAAGGACGTTATAATAAGTTTATAGGAAATTTATAGGTGGGATAACAAGTTTGTTAGGATACTTTTAATAAAAAGTGTCGCATTAGCTAGTTTGTATGACACTTTTGAAAAGTTTCCTATAAACCTATATTTTTATAGGATACTTGTGTTTATAGCCTATAAACACAAGTATCCTATAAAAATATGGGTTTATAGGAGACTTTTCAAAAGTGTCATATAAACTAGTTAAGGCGACGCTTTCTATTAAAAGTGTCATAATAAACTTATTACGACGTCCAAAAATGTTTTAAGAACTTATTACAACGTATTTAGATAGAAAGCTTTATTTTTTGGTTCTATAATTTATGTCCTATAAAGTGATCTATTAGGACGCTTATTTATTAGTAACATCCTATAAACTCAATTTTGTGGTAGTGTAATCATATATAATTTATTTAAATAATCAAACTACAATTAATACTAATATTAACAAATGTTTAAGAATATAATGGATAATATTTCTAAAATATTTGATGTTAATATAATTTGAATAACTATATTATGATATTATAAAACTTAGAAATGCAAATTAAATTAATTATCTAAATGCAAGTAATCAATAAAATAAAATAAATGACCGATTTAAAAGTCGTTGAAGTTGTCTTTATATTCCTTTATTGGTATATCATAATTCAATAAATAGAGACTCCTTCAAGTGTTAACTCAATTATTTGTGTTAACCGTATTAACCCATCATTCACCGGTGAACACCATGCTCGTTTACTGAAAAACACGATGCTCGTATATTGACGAATGGTGTTCACCAGTGAACGAGCATACATGTATGGAACCATTCGTTCACTGATGAATGGTGTTTCACCAGTGAACGAGCATGATGTTCACCAGTGAATGATGAGTTAACGCGGTTAACACAAATATTGTATGGTGATATTTTATTTATTTATTCAATTTCCTAACTAATAATAAAATAAGTACATATTATGAATACGTGGTAAACATAACTTTATTTGCAAATATTTTTATAAGTATTAAAAACTTAACTTAAAAGTATTCTTAACAAACATAAATACTTATGGATTTGGTCCCTATAAATATTTAAAGTTATAATTAACTAAAAATAATTTAAAATTATATTGATGTAAAGAATAAATAAAGGAACTTATAGATTTGGTCCATTTCGTTTCTTTTATTGTAGAATTGGTCCCTAAACTGCTTTTATTACCAAAATTTTAACATATTGAATTATAATTACATTGATACGGATTTTCTTACAATTTTACCTTGATTTCTAGTTTTGAATATTGGGGAAGGAAATATGTCAATCAAATAGATAAATATATATAATCAAAGAAAGAGATAAAGATGTACTACAACAAAATTTGGTTTATAAGACGTCATCAATGTGAGAATTCAAAGTCTCTTGTCTTTCGTTCCAAAAGCAATGTTATCTTTAAATACAAAGGCTAAGCTAAATTAGAGGAGCTATTTACGGAAAATATAATCACACATAGCAAGCTAATAAATACAAAATATACACTAATAATTATAGAGCATAATTATTGGTTAACACTCCCCTGCAGTTTTAGCCGGAAGTTGACGGAGGCATAAACTGGACCAAAACCGATGGAAGAGGTGCTTCGGTAGCCCCTTGGTGAAGATATCTGCATATTGGTAGTCAGCTGGGACGTGTAAGACTTTAATAGCACCAAGGCGAACCTTCTCTCGAACGAAATGGATATCGAGCTCGACGTGTTTAGTGCATTGATGCTGCATGGGATTTTCCATTAGGTAGACCGCTGAGATATTGTCACAATAGATAATCGTTGCATGGGTGATCGGAACATAGAGTTCAAGAAGAAGGTTACGGATCCAAGAGACCTCGGCTGTAGTGTTGGCAACTCCTCGATATTCTGCTTCGGCACTAGACCGAGAGACGGTAGGTTGACGTTTTGAGGACCAAGAAATCAAATTTGCGCTCATGAAGACGCAATAGCCGGAGGTGGAACGTCGTGAGTCGGGGCATCCGCCCCAATCCGCATCTGAGTAGGCTGTAAGCTTCGTGGATGGAGAGAAAGAAATGATAAGGCCCTGAGATAAGGTTTCCTTAATGTAACGAAGGATCCGTTTGAGCAGCTGAAAGTGCGGTTCACGGGGAGCATGCATGAAGAGATAGATTTGTTGAACCGCGTAGGAAATATCCAGACGAGTGATGGTGAGGTATTGAAGAGCGCCGGCTAAGCTGCGGTATAGAGATCCATCTAAGAAAGGGAGTTCGTCGGTAGAACTTAATTTGGAACCAACTTCCACTGGTGTGCTTACCGGCTTACAGTTTGCCATGGCAGCCCGTGAGATGATGTCGGTGGCATAATTTGTCTATGACAAGAACAAACCGCCATTGTGTTTTCAAACTGTAATTCCGAGGAAGTGGTGTAGCGGGCCGAGATCGGTCATTTTAAACTCTGACGAAAGTGACCGAAGGATTTGGTGGAGTAAAGCATCGCTAGAGGCAGTGAGGATAATATCATCCACGTATAGTAATAGGTAGGCTATTTGATCACCCTTTTTATAGACAAATAAGGAGGTGTCACAAATGCTACTTTTGAAACCGCACTTCGAGAGATATGTTGCAAACCGATGATACCAAGCCCTCGGGGCTTGTTTGAGACCATAAAGTGAGCGATTAAGTTTGCAAACATATTTTGGTTGCGTTGATGAGACAAACCCCGGTGGTTGGAACATATAAACTGTCTCTTTCAAATGCCCATGAAGAAATGCATTTTTAACGTCCAATTGATGAATGGACCAAGATTTAGACACTGCGAGACTAAGAACCGTCCGAATGGTAGTGGGTTTTACCACGGGACTAAAAGTTTCATCGCAATCGATGCCCACGGTTTGACTTTTACCATTAACAACTAGTCGAGGTTTGTATCGTTCCAATGTGCCATCGGCTTTGAATTTATGCTTGAAGAGCCACATACATCGAATAATAGGGGCATCCTTGGGTCTCGGTACTAGTTCCCATGTATTATTTTGTAACACCCCTAAAATTGGGAGTTAATTTAAACCAAAAGAATTGTGGAATAACAACAACTACGTAAGACATCACCCATAAAGATGGGGAGAAGGTCAGAGTGAGTTTACAACTTCTATAGGAATATTAAATGACAACCTAGCAATCTATACAATTCAAATACAGATTAAGTTCGGGTGTCACTAAAATCCTCAAAATAATCTTCTATGTAACTTCATCTATACACACGAGGTGCACTTCAAAAGAATGCCACTACCGGCACCTAGCTTCTCTCATCCCATCAAGCCCCATCCGCTTGATCACCTGATATACATGTCATTTTAAGAAAAAGTGTTAGGCTTAAAGGCCTAGTGAGAACAAACAATTCAAAATATAGAAAATCCATTTAAACTTCGAAAACGGTAAATAAACATATAACCGAAAGCTTTTCTCAAAACATCTCTTTTTCTTTACTTCCGCGATTTACACTTGAAAGATATGCTTTACTTCTCTTCGGGGAAACTTCTACGGGAATGACCCGTCATCACATTAATCCTCACGAGTTCAACCCCAAACCGGGATCTATTACAAGTGCCCTCCCCAAGTACTTCTGACTATATGTGCCTATGGATCCATTACACTAGTCTAACATCTTAATACAACTGTTTCCAATGTATTACTTCTCTTCACAAAACTTGTGAAGTATAACATCTTGCTTCCCAAAACTTTCCTTCCAAAATTAGGTCAAAACAACATTAAGGTTTATACATCATATTTCTCATCAAAAACTCATAAGGGTGTTTTAAAACCGTTCTTCGTACTCATTTCATCATTTCAAATAAAAACCATAAATGACACATTTTGACCTAGTTTTTACCAAAACCTTCCAAGTATAGAAATACTTATTTTAAACATCACATTAAGGCAAAATACTTCATTTTGACATGTATAACGTTTTAGAAAGGTAAGAATGAACTCACAAGCTAGATTTAGGCTAAATCTAGGTTTTATCCCAATACCGAGCTTCATTAGGTGAGGACTTCAAATCCACAAGTTTCCACCTATAAAATCTTCATGTATATCATAAACAAACCCAACATACACCAAAATCAAACCCAAATCAAAAATCATAGAACCAAACCCTAGATTCAAGATCTCGGAGAGGTGATCATACCTTTCAACGTATGGGAACCCCAAATCATCAAGTAAACTTTAATCCTCATTGTTACCATCATAAAGAGCTCTGAAATACGAAACCACAGCACTTTGAATCGTCCAAATCGGAGCTGTGATGAAGAAGTTATGGCCAAATGAAGAAAATCTCGTTTTTAACCACTAGGGCCGCCCGCGATCATGCCCCGCGATCATGACATGTCATGATCGCCCGTGTCACCCCAAAATCTGATTTTTCATGACTTATTCACGGTACCAGTTGTGCGATTATGACATGCTATCATGCCACTGTCATAATCGCCGGGCATCATAGCCTGGACCATTTCGAGGTGTTTTTTTCCCAATTTTTCACCCGTTTTGATCCCGTTTCTCGTCTAGTAAATGATACCCAATATAAATAACTTCAACATACTTATCTCGTTGATTCTAAGAGTGGAATACAAAGAGGACTCGGGATTAAACTTTACCAAAGACCCGGTTGGTACATTATGCCATTGTCACTATAACATGGCACACTTGTTGGGACCATCAACCACTTGGTACCACCGGTGCTATTGTGACAGATGTCATAACCGTATGGCACAATAGCTAAAATGACCATACTCTTAGTACTATTGGTGCCATTATGACAGATGTCACTATCTCACAGCACCACCACTCAAATTCTGAAATTAGCTTCTCTTTAATAGACCACCCGGTTCAACACTTTCTTCAACTTGAACAGAAATCAGGGTGTTACAATCCTCCCAACCTTATAAATGATTTCGTCCTCGAAATCTAACGCCGATCCAAAAACATAGAACGCCATACAACTCCGAGCACAAGCTCGACAAATGACTCGCTCCATCCATCCCACCGGATGACAATAACACGAAAAGGAGCCCTAAAAGAAATACTATACTTGAGCAATCCAAAAACTTTGCTACCTTATGAGAGTTCAAACGTAACTCGTCCTCAACTACAATATGTAATACTTCCTTACCACGACGGGCACAACAGACACTTCATTTCTCATAACGAGTCATCACTACCTAATCGTTAAATTCAATACATCACAATATTATCAGAAAGATCACTAACCCACATTGAACCAAACTTCAAATTTAAGCTCGATGTTGCCTCCCAACTTTAGGTGGTTCATATCACCTTGGGAGTAGCTTTTGGCTTTAATAGATCAATTTTACAATTGATGCCCAAAATGTAATTATTTCTTAGGATTTTCAAACCACTTCCAATAGGTCGGGATGCTCTTTCCCTTTGTATTCGACATTCGATTTCTTTCGCAAGAGCTCATCCGGATAAAACCAAACAGATTCCCTACACATCAGATTACCCATTACTTTACCCAGATGGTAAAGGAATCCGACATAAGCAGTTCTGAAAAGACCACTACCACATCAAAATTTTAACCTCGACCAAACAACTTCTCCTTAAATAGATGATTTATGTTAAGGTCTACCTTAACGATCACACTACATTTTTCCAATAAACATCACGACGAAGAATTATCATCCCTTTCAAGAGCACCACACAAGGTCTTCCACACTATTTAAAATCAACCAAAGTGCTCCAATCGCTCTAATGCCATATGACCCTAAGAACAACCAAGGTTGGCGTCAAGCCAAAACACTTCTCGAGGTAAACAATTGCCTAAAAGTTTCCAACCCAAAGATTTACGACACTAGAGGATCATTATGTAACTAACTCGAAGTGACCCAAACGTCCAATTACTCCGAGTTTCTATAACCATCGGTCGTTCAGACCGATGTCCCGAAAGTGTGAACTAACCAACTGTCACTATTCGACACAGAAGTTAAAGGCACACCATGCCTTGGGACAATTCCATCCACATACAACTTAGCTATCTTGTCAACTAGACTGGCTCCTCGCATTACCAAGAAGTGAGCACTCTTCGACAATCTAACCACCACTACCCATATAGCATCGTGACCTTTCAAGGTCTTTGGTAACTTCGTCACAGAATTCCATAGTAATGTGCTCTCATTTACATTCCGGAATTTCCAACGATTTGAAGACTTCCATACGGTCATTGGTGTTCCGCCTTTACTTGCATTATGTTACGCCTCTCTCTAAATATCTAACCACATCCAACCTCCTAACAAGCCACCAAAAAGTCAACTTCACATTCCTACACATCTTGGTACTCAGACTTATGTGCGTCCTCCAATAGTAACTCACAATCATAATTCTTAAGCAATTCTTAACCAACATTGTTGCCCCTTGTTTAGCTCATTTTGATCAAAACTTCCATCAAACTTTTATGATCGATGTAAAGTGTGCCTTTAGTTCCATAAAGACAATGTCGCTATCACTGTAATGCAATTACCATCGCCACTAGTCCCATAACATGGGTTCGATAACTCTTCTCGTTTTCCCTTGAGTTGCCTTGACGCATATGCAATAACCTTGCCTCTTTGTATTAATGCCCAATCCGAACCCATCTTTGTCGTGTCACTACAGACCGCAAACCTTCAGATCCTTCTAGCAAGGATAAAATCAGTGCTTTACACAATTTTCTTCGACAAGCTCGGAAAACCTCTTCTTGTTTGTCAGCCCAAAATAAACTTCCGATAATAGCCCGCCAATCCTAAGAAGCTTCTAATTTCTAACGGATCCCGAGACGTCTCCCAATTCATCATTGCTTTAATTCGGATGGATCCACTTTCACTCCGTCTTGAGTGACACATGCCCCGAAATTGTACTTCCTTCAACTAACAAGTCACGCTTAGAGATTTTCGCGTATAATTTCTTCTTCCTTAACACCTCGAGGACTTCTCGAAAGTGTTGCTCATAGTCTAACTCGTCCTTAGAGTAGACAAGAATATCATCAATAAATACCATCACTGATTGATCTAGAAACGGTCGACATACCTGATTCCATCAAATACATAAACATCGCTGACGCGTTTGTCAACCCAAACAGCATTATTAAGAATTCATAATGACCGTACCGCGTCCTAAACGCTGTCTTTGATACATTATCCTCCATCACCTTCACTTGATGATAAAACGAACGTAAATCGATCATTGAGAAGCAACCCACTCCTCGTAACTGATTAAAAAAATCATAAATTTTCGGAAGGGAATACTCATTCTTCACGGTTATTTTGTTCCACTTCCTATAGTCATTACACATTTTCATTGTGCCATCTTTCTTCTTCACAAATAAGACCGGAACTCCCCCGACACTATATCTATTCGAAACTCTTCTTGTCTATCAGGTGGCAACCGGGTAAATCTTCGGTGAACCCCTCGGGAGGTTCACTAACGACCGAACATAATCTAATTTCCTCTTCTCTAACTTTGCATCTAGAACATAGGCTATATACGGAAGACAACCCTTGGCTAAACATTTGCACGACTTTGCCAAGGTTAACCAAACTAACTCGCATTTCCTTCCTTCCCCGTAGATTATCACCATATTGCCATCCGATAACGGAGTCCGGATTAACTTCTTAGAACATAGGATTTTGGCTTGGTTCTCGGCTAACCAATCCCTTACCATCATCACATTAATCCCTCCTATCGACATTGGCATGAGATTTACCCAACGTTATTTCCTTCAACTTCCAACATACAATCCTTAAGAACGATCCAAACTAGAACTGACTTGCCATCGTCTATTTCAACAATATAGCTATTTTCCAAGGTACTCATAGGTACGTGTAGACTTGAGTAGAAAGAAGTGGGCACAAAAGAAAAGTGGCACTAGAATAAGAAGGACAAAAGTGAGTATACTCTCTCACCGTCTCGTTTCCCTTTCTTGAAACCCGACATTCATTCATGATACGACCGATAATTTTCTCATTGCGATACTCTTCCAAAACTTTTGCTTCGAATAATTCCAAGGTGAGCCTAGAGATTATAATTGGCCCAAAGGTAGCCGTGCTGATATTCCACCATGCTAAAACTCGCTCACACTCCTAAACATCTGTGAAAAGAACTTCACTCTTCCTTATCTTCAATTTAAATCGAGCCAAAAGCTTGCTCGATCTCTCGTAACTAATTCGTACAAACTACCGGCTCATCTGATCCGGAGAACTTGGGTGATTTAGAGCATAAGAAAGTCTCGTGCGATCAACCCTTTCCCGATCTCCTTACTTCAGTCACATATGCCTCTTTGGTATTGAAACCTGTCCCGTTGCTCCCGGAACCCATCACTATGTTCTGAGTAGTTACTTCATGCCTTCGATTATTGGTACTCCTTTTCTAGAACATCTTGAACACATTTTCCTATTGTTGTGCTATGACAAAAATAACTACTTGCAACATACCGGGTTAGAACTCATCTCGTATGCCCGCTTCTACCATTAAAGGACTACCCTGATCAAGGTCGACTTCACGCAGACGACCCATTCTGGCACATCTCTTGATGGAACAAGAGGGATCATAGGTGATTGAGTGACTTCCACTGTCACTTGTAGATCCAGAGTAGAAATACTGTCGTTCGTGTCCTAAGCTTCGTTACACGATTTAGTACACGTATTAATCATCTCAATCGGCCACAAATATAAAATAGGAGTAAGACAAGTCTAACATAGATACGTATAACACATTCACCAATCATCGTAACCATAGTAAATAAGCATACTCACATAACAATATACCCCAGATAGCATTAGTTACGTGATATCTTGGATATATCACTCGTATAAGAATTCCTATTACCACAGTCACGTTTCATAGTTAGTGCATTTCCGTCGACTCTAAAGCTCTACTATCTCAAGAGTGTCTACCCATTCTCACACAACATCACTTAAAGTCTCAGCTTAAGTCTAGGCATTTTAGGTTCATACCTAGTTCGCTTAAACTAAAGCTCTGATACCAACTTGTAACACCCCTAAAATTGGGAGTTAATTTAAACCAAAAGAATTGCGGAATAACAACAACTACATAAGACATCACCCATAAAGATGGGGAGAAGGTCAGAGTGAGTTTACAACTTCTATAGGAATATTAAATGACAACCTAGTAATCTATACAATTCAAATACAGATTAAGTTCGGGTGTCACTAAAATCCTCAAAATAATCTTCTATGTAACTCCATCTATACACACGAGGTGCACTTCAAAAGAATGCCACTACCGGCACCTAGCTTCTCTCATCCCATCAAGCCCCATCCGCTTGATCACCTGATATACATGTCATTTTAAGAAAAAGTGTTAGGCTTTAAAACCTAGTGAGAACAAACAATTCAAAATATAGAAAATCCATTTAAACTTCGAAAACGGTAAATAAACATATAACCGAAAGCTTTTCTCAAAACATCTATTTTTCTTTATTTCCGCGATTTACACCTGAAAGATACGCTTTACTTCTCTTGGGGGAAACTTCTACGGGAATGACCCGTCATCACATTAATCCTCACGAGTTCAACCCCAAACCGGGATCTATTACAAGTGCCCTCCCCAAGTACTTCTGACTATAGGTGCCTATGGATCCATTACACTAGTCTAACATCTTAATACAACTGTTTCCAATGTATTACTTCTCTTCACAAAACTTGTGAAGTATAACATCTTGCTTCCCAAAACTTTCCTTCCAAAATTAGGTCAAAACAACATTAAGGTTTATACATCATATTTCTCATCAAAAACTCATAAGGGTGTTTTAAAACCGTTCTTCGTACTCATTTCATCATTTCAAAGAAAAACCATAAATGACACATTTTGACCTAGTTTTTACCAAAACCTTCCAAGTATAGAAATACTTATTTTAAACATCACATTAAGGCAAAATACTTCATTTTGACATGTATAACGTTTTAGAAAGGTAAGAATGAACTCACAAGCTAGATTTAGGCTAAATCTAGGTTTTATCCCAATACCGAGCTTCATTAGGTGATGACTTCAAATCCACAAGTTTCCACCTATAAAATCTTCATCTAGATCATAAACAAACCCAACATACACCAAAATCAAACCCAAATCAAAAATCATAGAACCAAACCCTAGATTCAAGATTTCGGAAAGGTGATCGTACCTTTCAACGTATGGGAACCCCAAATCATCAAGTAAACTTTAATCCTCATTGTTACCATCATAAAGAGCTCTGAAATACGAAACCATTGCACTTTGAATCGTCCAAATCGGAGCTGTGATGAAGAAGTTATGGCCAAATGAAGAAAATCTCGTTTTTAACCACTTGGGCCGCCCGCGATCATGCCCCGCGATCATGACATGTCATGATCGCCCGTGTCACCCCAAAATCTGATTTTTCATGACTTATTCACGGTACCAGTTGTGCGATTATGACATGCTATCATGCCACTGTCATAATCGCCGGGCATCATAGCCTGGACCATTTCGAGGTGTTTTTTTCCCAATTTTTCACCCGTTTTGATCCCGTTTCTCGTCTAGTAAATGATACCCAATATAAATAACTTCAACATACTTATCTCGTTGATTCTAAGAGTGGAATACAAAGAGGACTCGGGATTAAACTTTACCAAAGACCCGGTTGGTACATTATGCCATTGTCACTATAACATGGCATACTTGTTGGGACCACCAACCACTTGGTACCACCGGTGCTATTGTGACAGATGTCATAACCGTATCACACAATAGCTAAAATGACCATACTCTTAGTACTATTGGTGCCATTGTGACAGATGTCACTATCTCACAGCACCACCACTCAAATTATGAAATTAGCTTCTCTTTAATAGACCACCCGGTTCAACACTTTCTTCAACTTGAACAGAAATCAGGGTGTTACATATTTGCCAATAGAGCTTCATATTCATTAGACATGGCAATATTCCAGTTTGGATCGGTGAGGGCTGTGAGGTGGGACTTAGGTAAGGGAAAGATGGAAGTAGTTTATGTGTTTAGGGATAGCGGGACACGAGGTTTAAATATACCAGAACGGGAACGAGTTTGCATGGGATGAGAGGAGGTAGGTTCAGGGTTGGTGTGGGAGGTGACATGGGGTTGAATTGTTCGATTGAATGGAGGGGGTTGTTGTGTAATTGGTGAGGGCAGTGGTTATTTTGGGAGATGAGAGATGAGGGTGGTGGGTTCAGTTGTTGGCCGAGAGAGGTAGGTGTACCGGGTTGCTGAATGGCAGGCGAGGGGCTGTCATGAGGGAGGTTGGGAGATGTTGTGGGAGCAGTGGGAAAGTGGATGTTGGGATGGTTAAAAAATATGGGTGAAGGGTCTAAAAATGAATGTGTGGGAGGGGATTGATTAGGAGAGGTGTATGGAAATTTGGACTCGTCAAATACAACGTGTCTTGAGAGAATGGTTTTGCCGGAGCAGATGTCAAGACACCGGTAGCCACGATAGTTGGCGGGATACCCGAGGAAGACACATGGTGTGGAGCGGGGGGCTAGTTTATGAGCGCGAGTAGAAGACGTGTTGGGATAGCATAAGCAACCGAACACGCGTAGGTGGTCGTAAGAGGGGGTACGGTGGTAAAGGAGAGTAGTGGGGCTGAGGTTGTGGTGTAGTTTGGTAGGGAGGATGTTGTTAAGGTAAGAGGCCGTGTGGAGAGCCTCAACCCAAAACGAGGAGGGGAGGGATGCATGAGTGAGGAGGGTAAACATGGTTTCGTTCAAACGACGAATCATCCGCTCTGACTTCCCGTTTTGTTGGGACGTATGGGGGCATGAGAAACGAAGGTGAATGCCATTTGTGGTGGCAAATTTTTGAAGTCGTTGTTGTCAAATTCTCCACCCATATCACATTGAAATGCTTGTATTTTCATGTGAAATTGGGTTTCAATATATTTGTGAAAGTTGATGAATTTGTCAGATGTCTCGGATTTAAATTTCAAGGGGTAAACCCATGTGTATTGTGTGAAATTATCCGTTAAAACCATATAATATTTATATTTTGCATGGCTCAAAATGGGTGAAGTCCACAAGTCACAATGTAAAATGGCAAATGGTAACAAAGTACGATTAATAGAATCCAAAAACGGTAAACGTTTATGCTTGGATAACTAACAAACATGACAAACAAATGGTAAATGGAACTTATGACAAGAAATCAAATTATTAGAACTAAGAAACTCCATGACAGGTTGTCCCGGGTGGCTGAAACGGGTTGTGCCAAAACGAGGAGTATTTATTGGAGACAAAACAAGCAGTGGCGGCGAAACATTGGCGGTGAGTGGGTAGAGGTCACTAGAGCTATTGTGACGGCTGAGGATCGTACCATCCTTGAAATCCTTTAGAGAGAAACCAAAAGGATCGAATTCAATAGATGTGTTATTATCGATATTGAATTTACGTACGGAAATAAGGTTTTTAATGATGTTAGGATTAAATAAGATGGATTTTAAGTGTAGCAGTTTGGACGGTGTACGGATGGTGGAAGACCCCCATTAAATGACTGGAATTTTATTTCCATTTCCTACAAATATTGACTCTATAGGTGAATACAAGGAAATAGTAGAGAGTTTACCTTGATCGTTCGTGATGTGAGAGGTCGCACCCGTGTCAAAATACCACTGATCATCCATGTTTCCCGTATCCATGGAGAGATCTTAGACTGCATCGGCTGATCAAGAGGGTCAACCTCTGCTAAGTGGGCTTCGGCCTGTACGTGTGGGCTTCCAAAAGGTTGTTGGGCTGGAGCAGAAGTTGTGGGCCGAGATGTAGAAGGTCTGTGTTGCCAAGGTTGAGCCCACCCTTGTGTTGGGTAAGGGCAGGGAAGAGCCCAATAAGGAAAAGGCATTTGGGCAGGAACTTGGGGACGAGGCTGTGAAGGAGCACGAGTATTGAACCTGTTGTTGCAGCTGTTGTCACGGCGAGTCCCAGGTGCACGACGGTTGTCACGGTTGGGTGGATGCGATGGTGGGTTTGTGATGGCGGCTGCGACGACCGGAGCCGGGGAGACAGTTTCCCGAGCAACGATTCGTCTGGCCTCTGATTGAAGCTTATCACATGCATTCTCCCATTGGGGAAGGGTTTGATTGAGTAGTGAACCAACAACATCGTATTCTCGAGGTAAACCACGAACCAAGTATAGAACCCGCTGAGTGGTGTTGATTGGACAATCCACAGCCGTTAGTTGGTCTGCAAGCTCACGGATTCGTTGACAGTAGGCTTCAAGAGAGGGCATGGCGGCAAGAGTTAAGTTGGTAAGTTCATGTTGAAGAGCCGCAACCCTTGAGCCTTTATTGTTCAGAAAGAGGTTCTAAACCCGCTTCCAAGCCTCGTAGGCTGTAGATTCGCTAACCTAACCCGGACAAGGAGGTCGTCAGATAGGGTTGCGTAGATCCATTGCAACACGACTGCGTCAAGCTTCTTTCAAGACGAGTATTCGGTGGATGTGGCTTCCGGGGCTGGCGAACCATCAATGTGATTTAACACATCAAACCTGGTGGCATGAAGCCGAAACAGATTCACCCACGAAGGGTATGAGATCTTTTCGCCATCGAGGACACGAACTCATTGCTGGATATTGGTGACAGTATAGGCTGGGTGCAGGGAGGATTGCTTGGGATCGGTTTTGTCAGCCATGGAAGAGGGTGGCGGTGGCTAGAAGAAAAAAAAACGGTAGGAAGGAGATCAAGGAATTACTCTGATACCATGTGAGAATTCAAAGTCTCTTGTCTTTAATTCCAAAAGCAATGTTATCTTTAAATACAAAGGCTAAAAGCTAAATTAGAGGAGCTATTTACGGAAAATATATTCACACATAGCAAATTAATAAATACAAAATATACACTAATAATTATAGAGCATAATTATTGGTTAACAATCAATAAATAAACCTCTTAACAGACCACTTTATAGAACACAAATTATAGGATCAAAAAATAAAGTATTCTATTTAAATGCGTTGTAATAAGTTTATAAGACATTTTTGGCCGTCGTAACAAGTTTATTAAGACACTTTTAATAAAAAGTGTCGCATTAGCTAGTTTATAAGACACTTTTGAGAAAGAGTCCTATAAATCCAGTTTTTATAGGATAACGTTTCAAATTGTGTTCTATAAAATAGTTAATGTGATGTTTTTTATTAAAAGTTTCATAATAAACTTGTTACGACGTTTAAAAGTGTTCTATAAACTTATTACAACGGAATTAGATAGAACGCTTTATTTTTTGGTCCTATAATAATTTGTATCCTATAAAGTAGTCTATTATAACGTTTGTTTATTGATGACGTCTTATAAACTTAATTTTATTTTAATAATGATTATAATAATATAATGACAAGTCTTCCTCTTATTGCTAAAACGGAGGTAAAGAACTCTCTTGGTTTGTGATGATGACAAATTCGTATTGAAACAACCTTTGACAAATGATTGGAAGAGGCAGCGCACCATTTATAATCATTATGATAATTAATAACATGTGATTTATTTTTGTAATCGTTTATGTCATAAAAATAAGTTGACTTATAAGTTAGCTTATTTTTTGAGTAATTGTTTAGATGTACATAAGCTAGCTTATAAATTAGCTTATGAGAAAACTTTTTAAGACTTTTTTCCAATTTTAACCCTGATTTATATTATTACTTATTATTAATGAATATTAATTATAAATAAATATTAACTATTAATCATAAATAAATATTAATATTAATTAATATTCAATATTAATTTATACTAATTAAAAATCATCAATTAATTTTAATTACACATTATTAATTAATTTTAACTATACATTATTAATTAATTTTAATTATACAATAAATATTAATTATACCATACCAATTATTATTCAATATGTTAAGATATCAAAAATCAAATGTAACAATTCTAAAAATGTTCATGTAGGATATATAAAATTAAAATTAAAGTCATGTTTATTTTATTTCATATATAAATTAAAATATGCTAAATAATTTATCAGTCATAAACTAACTTATCAGCTAATTTGCCAAACATAGCCTATGTCTCAAAAAGTATACATGTGTAAGCTAGGTAAAGACTTTTATAACTTTACATTAAAATGACGAGTTTTTAATGCCTTCAACTGGAACGGGTTGGTTCGATTTGTCCTACAATCACTTTTTTATCTTCTACAAGAATATGAATATATGATTACAAATATGATATTATTAATATTTATAAAAAAAGCCTTAACTACTATAAACACTTAAATACATTTTGTGTGTCTTCAAACTGTTAGACTCATTTGAGTTGTTTAATTTTTGGGTAAGTGTTAAATTTATCAGAAAAAAAGTACTAAGTTCTAAAACTACCCAAATATACCCATATCGATATTGTTGACGATGATAAAAAAGTGTTTTTTGGTTGATCTTTTTGTTGAAATACAATTAATTATAATTTAGTTTTATAGTTTTTAAGAGTTAATGATATTTGTTTTAACTGTTTTATCAAAAGCAACATGCCATACTCATTGGACTAGTATTAGATGTTATTCATGTTCTTTTAGTTAAAAACATGTCATCTAATTTTGAAACACATAATGTAGTTTAATTTTTGAAACATTAAACCAAAAAATGTAAATGGCAAGATGTGCATAGATCTAAAGCTAGATTCAAACCAAAACGAAAACGACTATTTTATTAGTTAGTTTGATTTACAACAAGTTTGATTCTACTGATCTGAAATCTAAGTGTAAAACTAAATGCAATTAACCAATGGTCCCAAAGAATACATTCAAGTCCATTGGCCCATAATTTAATAGAGAAAATTGACACCGAGTTGATTCTGAAATACATCATTCAACAATGCTTACTATACAATTGCGTGATTCTTTTATGGTGATTACAAAACATATGTGAAAAAAATACATTTATGCCATATTTATAAGTGAGTAAAAGTAGCTCAAGCTTATAAGACACACAATGTTGATCTTATAAACTCAAAAATTCCATTAAGTATTCTATTAATTAGAACAATTGTAAACAACTTTAGAACTATTTTGTTGTAGTGGTTCCAAAACCTAAGAACCAAACTGTATTACATCATCAACTTCAGTTGTACCCGATCCATTATCGTTCAAATAAGTGGTTTTCTTAGTTGGAACCAGCCAATACAATCTTATTGACAGTACTACGATAAATGAAGATTACCCCCATCAAAGTCCATAACAACAAAAACCTTCGGTTTCTTTCACTTATCTCATATTTCTTCCATCTTTTTGTCGTTGTTTACAAATCTTACACTTTGACATAAATACGACATGCAAACATATATAATGAGTTGTGATACATGGATAAATAAATGAATATAGGGGGATATAGAGGAAGATTCAAGGAAAAACACTAAAAAGAATCCGAATGGTATGCACTAAGGCATACAAACGTTTTTTTTCTATGCATAAATGCATGTTACAAATTATCAGTATGCATTAATGCATACCATCGAGGCCATGGCGTTCTGCAGTTATCTTTTTTGACAAATTATGTTCAACGCCCCTTTATGACTTTCCCGACCGGCGCCCCGGGTCGATAATCGAGCTCTTTTCAGAATTCCAGTCGTGCGGGCCTGCTCGAACTGTCAGTGATTGACTTCTCAATTGAGAAAAGACTGGATAGAAACTGCTATTTATTTCCTTTCAAGAAGCACGAGTGGAACGGTCAAACCGTTCACTCTTGTGTGATTCCTGTTGAAGCATATACTCGGGGACTTGGAAACCCCTGATTTTCCAATAAAAATGTTGGCCTACTTCCACCTTGTTCCTGCCAAGAAAAAAGTGCAGCACCAATAAATCCATGAGAGGTTATTTGTAAAATAGCAAGAAAGAGATGGTTGAATCAAAATAATTTTGTTTAAAGTTCTTTGGATTTTTGCGATAATTTTTTAACAGGAATTGCTAGGCGGCTATTCTATTTTCATCATACAATGAATATGATTATTTGATATTTTGATGCAACAATATAAAAGATAATATATCTAAGTGCACTAGCTGACTTCTCTATTGCATAACCTTTGGCATTTTCTCTTGAACCTGACCCGAGGGATATGACGTGAGACCACCCTGTTTCCGTGAGACCACCCTTTTACACTTGAAATTTCACAGCAAACACATTGTGAAGGTAAAAAAAATATGATGGGTTCACGTGAGACCAAACTGTTTCCGTGAGACCCGTCGGAAACCCGTGAAACCACTTTTTTACTCTTGAAAACTTCATAGCAAAAACGCTGTGAAGGTAAAAAAAAAATCTGAACTTTCACGACAAAAACACTGTGAAAGTTACCTTCACAACAAAAACACTATATATGTAGGTTACTTTCATAGCAAAAATACTTTAAAGATTCATATTTTTTTTACCTTCTTAGTGTTTTTGTTGTGAAGTTTCAAGTGTAAAAGGGTGGTCTCACGGGTCACACAGAAACAGGGTGGTCTTACGTGATCCCAGGTCATATACATATATATATATATAGGGGCAGGTTCAAATGCGAACTCAAATTTGGTTGTGAACGTGAAGACAAATGAGAGCGACACGTGTCATATTCAGACGAATAATCAAAAAAATATTCAGACTAAATATAGTAATTATTCAGTCTAAATAATAACTATATTCAGTCTGAATAATCTACGTTCAGACATGTGTCGCGCTCTTATTTGTCCTCACATTCACAACTAAATTTGAGTTCGCATTTGAACTTTACTCTCTCTTTCTCTCTCTTTCTCTCTCTCTCTATATATATATATATATCTCTCTCTCTATATATATATATATAGAGAGAGAGAGAGAGAGAAAAAAGTTCAAATACATACAGTTGAAGAGTACAAATTGGTTCAAATCAATACAAAAATAATTTTTTTCATAATTTTTTTTCATCAAATGTTTTGATTTAAGATATTATTACACATATGTTTGTTTCATAATGTAAAAGTTTCACATGTATTTGTTTTCATAAGTTGAAAGTTTCTCAAATATTTTTTATGAAATTTTTTACATGTATTTGTTTCATAATGTAAAAGTTTCACATATAATTTTTTCACAAGGTTAAACAAAAATACGTGCAATAATATCTTAAATCATAGCATTTGATGAAAAAAAAATCATGACAAAAATTATTTTTATATTGATTTGAACCAGTTTGTATAGTTTGTACCCTTCAACTGGTTTGTGTTTAAACCAACCTATATATATATATATATATATAGGGATACAAACAAGCTTCATTGAGTGAGTATACATCTATTGCTACTAACCCTAAACTCCATATCAATTATTTGTATTAATTACTCAAACCTACTTGCACACTTTCATCAAACAGCTAAGTCGAGAGAGACATTTGTCTAACCGTTCCACATTTTATTAATATTTGACTTTTATAATTTCCATCGACATCCTAATCTATTAATCTAGAAAGCTACGTATTAAAGATGGGAAGATAACAACATAGGTTTTTATCGAACCTTTTATTACTGTTAGAATCTAAATACGTTTGCTTAGGCCCATTAACCCGTGGGTCCTTGGAGTTTACTTTGTCTAGGTTTTCTCTTTCTATATATCCCTGTATTTTTTTATTGTAATATACAAGTTAAATCAATAATATGATCCTTGATTACATGGTATCATCTCTTATATGGGATGACTAAAAACGACTTAAGATTTGGAACAGGTATGGTTAATTGTACTAATTAAGCCCACTTCTGTTTTTTAGGAATGTCAATTTTGTATCAAGGCAAATAAACCGATTCGTATCATCAACCTTGCGTGCCAACTTAATCAGGGGTGGAACACAAGCTTTCTAATCCCGAGGGTCGAACGTAATCTCTTTTATACAATTGAATCACATAAACAAGTTTAATTTGCATCGATTAGTACAACAAAAATTGGGTTTATAGGACGCCAAAAATTTATAAGTCTCCTTTATAAGACGTAATTTATAGGAAAAATAAAATAAAATGTTCTTACCTAAATACGGCATTGTAATAAGTTTATGGTATGTTTTTGGACGTTGTAACAATATTTTTGAAAATTTTATTAAAAAACGTCATATTATTTATTTTATAAGACACTATTTGAAAACCTGTTTTATAAAAACTAAGTGTCCTATAAAATAGTTAATGCGATGCTTTGTATTAAAAGCGTCTTAAAAGATTTGTTAAGACGCTCAAAGCGTTTTATAAACTTATTACAATGCATTTAGATTGGACGTTTTAATTTTTGTTCCTAAACGTTAAGTCTTATAAAGCAGTCTATTAGGACGCTTAAAAATTGGTGTCGTTCTATAAACCAAATTCCCATATCAAACGTGATTCATGGGTGAATTTGATATTAAAAGTGATCAAGGGTCCAGATCCCTTATTATGCTTCTCATCTTAACTCCACTTCTCACATGATCCCCCCCCCCTACACACACACATATATATAGATAGAGAGAGAGATAGAGAAAAAATTAATTGAATGTGATATACTAAAGATTTAAGAAGTATGGATAAGTTGTATCAAATGTTGATGATGAAAAAAATATTATGAGTATACTAGAGAAAACAACATATTCAATGTTAGGAGAATATTTTGTTGTATCAAAGTATCAACCCGACCAACCCGTAGGGGTTGGGTTGCACTTTGGTTTGGGTTGGGTTGGGTTGGGTTGAGATTTTTCAAACCGCAAGTATTGGATTGAGTTGTTAAAATGCCTTCAACCCGATCAACCAAACCCGTAAGCACCCTCAGTTGTGTGAGTATAGAGGTCAAATAGCAATTTAATTAAAAAATCCTAATATGTCTACCCCAAATTCCCAAACCCCAATCTTACTTGGTAGTAAAAAAAGCACAGACGTTGGCCCCCAAAGCCTCTTAAGTATTATGCATCTGAACTTAATTGGTACCGACTGTAATTGGTTGGTAGTACCATGTCTATCATATAAAGTTGGTTTATACGTGATGATATTTGAAGTCGTGTAACACGGTAATACTGCATCGTACGGAGTTATTTTTTAAATTATTTATTAATTAAAATTTGATCATAATAGAACACATTTTTATATAAAATTTTAATTATCTTGTTTTCAATTTTTTAAAATTCTAAATTTCTATTCTTAATCAAATAATAATATTTTTCTATTAACTAAGGGTTATTTTTGTATTTATTTTAATGATTGTTTCTATCATCTTTTTTTAAACAACAAGAAATAAATATACATTAGAGCAAAATCTAAGCAAGTCGTTAGCTTATAAAACATTTGAAAACTTAACAGCGGGTTACAACACCAGTTTTCCCACCTAATGCCCCTCCCCATTTTAACTCTATTTTTGACCCGCATGAATGAAAAAAATTGAGCATCATTCATAACTTCATGGGTGGACTGAAACTTACTGTGGAAAACTTTTTCATTCCGACTCCTCCAGACAACCCATGGGACTGCTAGGCAAATGGTACAACCCATATAAAGATGTTATTTGAATATTGATGGTTTTAGTACATCTACTTGGTAAATATATCAATATAAAATAAATGTGTAACTTTAACTTTTACGATGTTGATATAAAACCATACAACATGTAGGAACCGAAAGAAGTTGGTACCAATAGAGTTGGTTTGAACATGGTATAAAAATTTGCATACCAATTAATTGGTTGATACACAACATAAACGGAAAACAAACATGGTACGACACCATGTTCACACATACCGTTTTGTACTAAAAAAGTGACTTACTAAAGAGATTAAGGACTCTGTTTTCGGAAACAGAAAAGATGCTCACATCAGTCTGCTTTTACTATAAGTTATGTCTAGTCTTATTTTGTAATTAATCATCGATGTTCTTGTACCAAAACATATGTCACAAGTAATAAATATGTTGCAATGTTAGGAAATAGAACAATTAAAACTTGCCACATGGCATGCGTTCTCTCTTTGTGTACTCTATATTATTAGTGTCTAATAGAAATGACAACAAATGTTACGAAATTTTAAAAAACGGCCTTAAATGGGGAGAAGAGAAAATAAAGAAATATTGAAGTGTATATTAGGGTTTTATATCAAAATAAAGGTTTCTTGTTGTCTAATTAAATTAAGTCATTGAGTAAGATTTCTAGTTTTGAGAAGGCAAAATGAAGGTGTCAAGTAGATTCAAGTAGGTGAAGCTTCTTCAATAGATTGGAGAACACAAAGAAATCATTCAATACACCTTGAAAGAAAAATAGTACAAACAAACACACATACACACACACAAACATATATATATATATATGTATATATTATATATATATAAAGAGGTTTATGCGAGGACGGTAATAATTTACGAGAATGCGAGGACGATCCTCAGCCAATCATTTTGTACATGAAATTTTTCATGTACAAAATCACATATGATTCATGTACAAAATCATATATGATTAGTTGCGACTTAGCCTACGAGAAAAGTCGTGCGTATCATTTTCATGCTAGTACAAAATCACATATGATTTTGTACATGAAAAAAAAAATTAATGTACAAATGATTGGCTGAGGATTGTCCTCGCATTCTCGTAAATTGGTACCGTTCTCACATGAACCCGCCTCCAGATGGCGGACTCTCAGGGTGTTCATCAGTTTTCTCTTTTTTTTAGCGTTTTCCCCTGAACCTCCCTCTCTCTCTCTCTATATATATATATATATGAAGATTCAAATGAGAACTTTGCATTTTTAAAGGAACAAAGGGACACTTGTGGATCACATATGATATGGGTCCAACATAATATTATATCATTTATGATTTAATATGATTTAATATTAAATCATACAATGATTTAATATTATGTGGGACCCACGTCATATGTGTTCCACAATTTGTTCATTTGTTCTTTAAGAATGGGTGGTTCTCATTTGATCCATCCCCTATATATATATATATATATATAAACATACACACAAATATATAGTCATGTTTATACCAAAAAGTCATCAAATAACGACTAAAACACACGTAATTCTAATGGTGGTTGCAGGCTTAAGTTGCCCGCATACCACTTGGATTGACCATGTTTCGTAATCAAATGTGATTTATATATATAATCATATGTAATTATTTTTATGTTTTCTCATTATGATATGAATAGCGTTAGGATTTGAAATCATAATAATTCTATGAAGTTGTTGACGATAAATTTGTATATATATTAATACAGAAAGTGTTTTCAAATTCAATACAGTTGACTTTTAATTATATCAAGAATCGTTGTATCTAATTATTTATGAGGTATATTTAGTAAATTAATATTTCATCCGTCCCAAAATAAATGTTTATATTATTATCTTAGTATGTTTTAAAATAAGTATTAGCTTTAAAAATAAATGTCTATTTTATCATTCTATTTTTAATTATGAAATAAAGAAAATTCATCTCATTATGGTTAAAGACATGGTATTATCTTTTTATTGATTAAAAAATATAATAATTACACAAGATGTGTTTTTTATTGTGAACATTTATTTAAAAAATATAAAAATCGATTTAATTTGCATATTTTATATTAGTACAAGTTAATACCGCATGATTTATTTAAATATTCAATTTTTTTTAATAATGTTTATACATCATGCAACTAATAATTAGTTGTAACATTCATTATTGTCATTTAATGATAAAATATTTGTTTTTGAAGTAACAAAATTTAATATATGATGGTGAGAGAACATATATCTATATATACACTATATATAAAAGCATGTTAAACGATTACTTACTGAATTTTAAGAAGTATCCATTTTTGATGCATTAAGTATAAGTTTTGAAGTTAAATCATTCTCCAAAAAACCTCATCGTTTCAAAGATAGTATTAAAATCAAATTATTTTTAATTTTTAAATTACACTTTTCACTCTTATAATAAGTTATTTAATTTATTTTATATCAATTCTTTCATATATACACACACAGTGGCGGATCTATGATTTTTGTGTGTGTGTGTGTATACATATATACACACACAGTGGCGGATCTATGATTTTTGTCCACTGGGGTCCCATTAAGGTAGACTAAAGGTGCGTAAACTCACCCGACATGTTTCGAAGGATTTTTGAAGCTTTTTAGTTGATTTTAAAGGATTTTCTTAGTGTTTTTGACCATTTTGAGGGATTTTCTTAGTGTTTTTGTCGATTTCGAAGGACTTTTTCGGTTTTTTTTTTTTTTGATTTCAAGAGTTTTTTTAGTGTTTATGTCAATCGACGGCAAGATGGGGTCCCTTAGAAAATTTCACTGTGGGGAACAGTTAAGTGCATTTTATGCACCTAACTTTGTAGGTTTTAGTTACGTCTTTTGTGCATTTTAGTTCTGAGCTTAGTCATTTCATGCATTTTTATTGTTCTTTTCGTTTAATAGATCTATGACTATAAAATTAGGTTTAGTTTTATATTATTTCGTATGTGAGTTGTTCATTGATTTTTATTATGGAGAACTACACTTTTATGGATTGAAGATGAAGATCGAGTTTTATGAATCCTCATCTCACAACCATTGTATTGTAAATCTTTATCTCATCTTTTTAGTTTATGAATTCTTTCATCTTTTCATTCTTAAATCTATTCTTCCTATTCTTTCTGCTCATCTTTGCTTTATTTAATTTCTCATCGTTCTTAATTATTTTACTGTCTTTTTTAGGTTAAGAATTGAATGTAGGAGAGTGACACTCTTGGATCAATTCTTATAGCTTTCTTACTCAACTTTACCGCTTTCATTAGATTTATGTTTTACGTTTCGTAGTGTAGTCTATCTTTGTTTGATTGAGCCTTGTTGTTTTGGGTTAAAATTTTGGTATTAATCAATTGATTTTAAAATAAATGATGGATTTGAATCGATTGATTTCAACCAACGAAAGTTGCTCTGTGATTAATAGATTTCGATCTAGTGTTCGGTTAATTTATTTGGTTGAGAATATGAACGAAAGTCTGATTCTCGACTTAGATCAAATTGATTAATGCTACGGTCCTAACATGCAAATACTTAGGGACGTAGGATGAGAAAAAATTCGTTTTTATCTATGCTTCTTTCTCAATATTTGC
Organism: Silybum marianum; assembly: GCA_036898165.1. Lineage (NCBI taxonomy): Eukaryota > Viridiplantae > Streptophyta > Magnoliopsida > Asterales > Asteraceae > Silybum > Silybum marianum. Next base: position 47,819,488 of record CM072530.1, on the reverse strand, counting down.
ATCCTACGAGATATATATATATATATATATATATATATGCAACCTAGAAAGTGAAATGCAAAATAAGCTAAAACTATATGCAAATAGTAAGAAAGAAAAAAAAAGGAAAAAGAAGTATAAAACCCACCCACAAGCAAAGAGGAGCATTGTCCCCAATGTTCGTGTTAGGAAAGAAAAAGAGAGAATCACGGGGAAGGAGGCGGAAGATTGTGCTGTTGGTGCGTTAAAAACCATGGGTATGGAAAATCGGATGTCAATCGGTCTCCAAAGGCATAAGCTTCAAATCCGAATCTTCTTCCCCAAGATTATATAAATCGACTAAGAGAGATGAGAGAAAACTATGTAATCGTATGCTCTAGAATGAATGTGATGGCTTCCAAAATAAAACCCTAAAAATAGTTTAAATATGGCAGACAAAAAGCTCAAGAAAAGGCCTAGAAAAAAGCCCAAAAAAATAGGGCCCAAACGGCTTTCACGAGCGCGAAGAGATCCTTCGCGAGCGTGAAAGTGAGCAGAAAGTTCAGAGTGCTTTTTCAGGAGCAATTCACGGGCGTGACAGATTCTTTCACGCTTGTGAAAACAAACAAAAAGTTCTCATCTCTTCAAATGGGCTTTCTTCGCGATCCTAAAGGCTATCATTTACGTCCGCGAAGCGTGGCAAAGTCTCCAATCTTCAAGATCTCAGTTTTTCGTCCCAAGTCTTCCTCTTTCTTCACTCCTTCCTTGATGGTGTCCTTCGATCCTCCCAAATACCTCGTAAAATCTGCACAAAAAATATCAAAAGCGTAGAAACCATTCCAAAAACTATTCCAACCGTGATTAAAGAAAGAAATGCAAAAGAATAATAAAAGGTGCATAAAAAGACTAAACTATTGACTAAAATGCATAAAAGACATAACTAAAACACACAAAGTTACGTGCATAAAATGCACTTAGCAGGAACTGAGGCTAAATGTGGTATTTTTATTTTTTTTAACCTATATAACTTTTTTTTAACTATTTCAGTGGGATTCTGTGACCCCCCCACCCCCCCCCCCCCTTTTAAACCCCTACATTCGCCACTGTATATACACACGTGAGACCAACCTGTTTTTGTAGGATCCGTACGTAGACCATATATAGACCAACCTGTTTTCATAGGATCCATATGTAGACCATATATAGGGGTTAAAAGAGTACTATAATCCTATTTTTCACCAACTTTTCTTAGTTACTTTGTAACCTTAAGAAAATTATTAATTTATATATACTTATATATAGATCAAAAATATATCACCAACTTTTCTTAGTTACTTTATAACCTTAAGAAAATTATTAATTTATATATACTTATATATAGATCCAAAATATATTATTTTAATTATCGAAGTTTATGATTTTAATCGGGCAAAGGAATTTAGAAGACAAAACATATGGAAACAAACGATTTTACCGGTTATATCTATAAGGTTGTCATAAAATTAGACATGAGAAATTGTTTAAAATCATTTATACCGATTGTTTTTTTTTTTTAATAATCACTTTCTATATGAATAAAACTCTAAATGTTAGATTAATTTGTCATTATAAATTGGAATAACTTTTGTTTAATAAGTTTTTTTATGAATAAAATAAACACGTTTTTTTAATTAAAAGGTGCAAGTTTGAAAAAAAAAAACATAATTCTTTGCATAAAAATTTTCCTTTCAGTCTTATTGTATAAACTACTTTCTATACCATTAACTTACTATCAAATAGTAATATATATCATATATAGGTAAACGAATAAATTGTGAGCCTCGTTAAATTACTACAAAACTGACCCTTATGCTGACTATATGTATTCTATTGGAGACATCTTAAAATACAAACGAGTTAAAAGTTACAAACTCGTACAAACTAATATAAAAATAATTTTTTTTCATCAAATGCAATGATTTAAGATGTTATTTCACATATGTTTGTTTCATAATGTAAAAGTTTCACATGTATTTATTTTCATAAGGTTAAAGTTTCGCACATTTCTGCTTTATAATGTAAAGGTTTCACATGTGTTCTTTTCACAAGGTGAAACAAACATATGTGTAATAACAGCTTAAATCATAACATTTGATTAAAAAAATCATGAAAAAAGTTATTTTTATATTGGTTTGTACGAGTTTGTAACATTTGACTGGTTTGTATTTTAAGATATATCTATTATATTCTATGTTTTGCATTTTACTAATTATAACTAATTAAAAGACAGATAATCAAAAACCCAAAAAATTTTAACATATAATGAGAGATAAACAACATATATAGACGTTTACATATATATATATATATATAACACATCAAATCTTGTATTACAATTCCAGAATTTTGAATTCTGCAGAAATATTTAAAAATAAAAAATGAAAAATAAAAATAAAAAAACATAATAATTCCGAAGTTGTTTTATTATTGTTTTTCTTTTTCATTTTCTAATGCAGTAAGTAAGTAAAAATTCACAGCTTGACAACCTCCGGGATGTGCACCGGGTACCGATCAATACAATCTTCCCATGGTCCGCCGGTCGGAATCTTGATACTCCGGTTACACTTCCAAACAGCACTGTTACACTTAAACCCACTCCCAAAAGCTATCTGCCAAACCCTATCACCTTTCTTCATCCTCCCTTTTGATTCAATATAACTCAGTTCATACCACAACGAAGACGACGACGTATTGCCAAACCGGTGCAACGTCATCCGAGAAGCCTCCACGTGTTCCGCCGACAACTGAAGGTTCTTCTGAAGCTCATCGATCACCGCCCTTCCACCGGCGTGTATACAGAAATGTTCAAACGCTAGCTTGAAATCCGGAATATAAGGCTTCCATTTAGGGTTAAAGATTTTCCGGCCGATGAGGGTGAAAAGAAAAAGAAGCTGTTCCGACGCCGGTAAAACCAACGGACCGATGGTGGTTATGTTTGATTTCAAAGCTTCAGCAGCAATAACCATAAGATCTTTAGATAAATTGATTCCCACTAGCCCTTGTGGATCTTCTTGTTCGTAAACACATCTGTAAGCTCGATCATCGGAACCTTTGTGAGTCCGAACGACATGGACGAGCTTGTACTTAGCACGGCGGCGTTCACGGCGTTTGTTGGATAACAGAAGGGCGGCGGCACCCATTCGGAAAAGACAATTAGGAAGAAGCATAGCTCGTTCGTTTCCTTGATAATAATTTGGAGTAATGATTTCAGTACTAACCACAAGAGCATTTGAATTCGGAATAACTTGAAGTAAATCTCTAGCTAAATCTATGGAGATCAATCCAGCACTGCAACCCATACCGGATAGATTAAAGCTTTTTATATTACTTCTTAGTTTATATTTATTAACCACCATAGCCGACAACGATGGCGTCGGAGAGAACAAGCTGCAGTTGACTATAAGAATATCGATATCTTTAGGTTTCAAACCAGTTTTTGAAAACAAGTTATCAATGGCGGAAAAGATCACGAGTTCAGCTTCACCTCTAGCAGCTTCCATGTTTGGATTAGGTGGGATGTAATGAATCGCCGGCGGTAAACTTGTTTCTTCACCTAATCCAGAACGTTCTAGAATCCTCATCTGGAAATCAACGCTTTTAGGGTTATCTTTCAAGATTAACCTCGAATGTTCCATGAACGTTGAGAAAGGAACACGGCAGGTGATCGGAGCTTTGTAACAGGTGTAATCAACAAGATAAACGGATCTAGGTTTTGACATGAAGTAGACGGTGGAGATTAAAAGTATGAGAAAAACGGAGGATAGTATTTGAACAAGATCAAGATGGAGAGATCTGACGGTGGTGATGATCTCCGCCGGACCTACACGGAGGAGTTGGACGGCGACGGCGGCGATAATGGGGATGAGTAATAATGTAAGGATATGATTAACTAAATACTGGTATCCAAGCTTTACATACTTAAGCTTGACGGAAGATGAGAAATCCGGCAAGATTTGTGGCATATTTTTAGAAGGGTTTTTGAGAGAAAGAAATGGAGGAACAACAATGGCGGATGGATGGATGGATGAAGAAGAGAGGTGGTGGAGGGAGATTTAAAGGGAGGTGGTGGTAAAGGGTAATGAATGAAGACAGATGAGAAGATATAAATGAAAGGGGTCAGCTTCAACATCATGCAACGGTCCCTAAGTACTGTTGTGACTTCCTTTAATAAAAAGTTAAATTTTTTAATTTTACATTTTTGGTATCTACACTTTCTATTTTTGTACACTTAAAACCCTAAAATAAAAATAATTTTTTTCAAGATATGTGTGTTAACTACATAGAGATGTGCATGAAGGTCGAGTCTTCTATGACCATTTTCGTTAAGTACGTTACAAAAAAAATGACTTTCACCCACAAAAATTCACTTAGAGAAATTTCTCTGGGTGATTATCACGGATCACCCAGGAAATACTAATGGTTCCGATAAAATCCAATGTTTTCAAGAAAATACCAACGAATTACCCAGCAATTTCTTGGGTAATGCGTCACTTATTTGATTTACCCATCAACAATTTAACCACCAACTTTTGTGACGGTTTTATGACGAATCAATTTTTAACGACAGATTTTTCAGGAAAATGATCGTAAGTGAAAATTTTCCATTTTAGTAGTGGTAAAAAGAAAACCCAAACCCTTTTTAGACCGTGTTTTTTCAGGCCTCAAAGGGATTTTTGTGATCAGAGTTTTAAATGGTCGTGGTTGTTTTTTGTATATTAATGATAATACTTTTTTCTCAAATAAGGTGCCTTAAATTATTTTCCACTAACTATACATAAAATCTTGGTAAAACTTATTTTCCACTAACTATACATAAAAAGATTTACATGTTTTGAAATATTTCTGAATTGACGACAATATATGTTATAATACTCACTATTTGAATAGAAATCTTTTTGTCAAGACTAAACTTTTCAAAAAATTTAGTAAAACTTATACCCTTTAAATTGTATAAGGTGGCGTTTGTTTTTTAAGAGGTGTTGAAGTCTGAAGTCTGATTTCAATTCTGAAATGGTTATAAAACGTTTAAATGAATCAGATATAAGTGGTGATTAATTAAGAGCTTAAAATGAAAAAACAAACAAGGCCTAAGTCTAATCCATACCAATAACTTATAGGTTTAATATATTAATCCTCAACGGAGGACCACCATGATGTCATTTGTATAATTAATGGTTCAAGCTCAAATTTGTATATTAATTTAGTAGCATTTGTATATACTTAATAATAAGAACTTATAAAGATCTCATAATTTTGATCCATAAACAAGAAGAGACATCATATCACAATCTAATACAACATTGATGTTAGCTATTGTCTTAGTACACTATTTAATGAGACTCAAATTTCATGGACATTACAAATTGTTAGAACGGAATTAAACAACTTAACATGACTTAAAAAATAGACGTTCCTATGAATATTTTTATGAGAGATTTTTTGTAAGATGTCCTATAAAAACATTTTAAAAAACAAGTCTTATTTGTTGAAGTGGTCTCTCCCTATCTCTCTCCCACCTCCCTCCCTAACGTATTTTAAGTTAACACGAGACAATGTACTTAAGTTGACTCATTGTTAAAGCCTTTATGACCACAGTGGTTCATTTGCGACGAATCTTGACCATTCATGATCGTCCAGGAAATTAATCGATGTATGTAAGCTAGCCTATAACCACTACTAAAACGGAAGACTTTCACCTACGACCATTTCTCCTGAGAAAATCCGTTGTTAAAGGGTGATTCGTCACGAAACCGTCACAAAAGTTGGTGGCTAATTTGTTGGTGGGTAAATCAAATCAGTGACAGATTACCCAGAAAATTCCTAGGTAATTCGTTGATATTTCCTTGAAAAAATCGGATTTTACCGGAACCATTAGTATTTCCTGGGTGATCCGTGGTAATCACCCAAGAAAATTTCCCTGAGTGATTTTTTATGGGTGAAAGTTGTAGTTAAGTTGCACAAGACGGGTCTATGCAATATCTATATTTGGCCAAACAAGACCCTGCATATCATTATTCGTGGATGAGAAGGATTGTTTTCGCAATTTAATAGAAGATAAATGGTGGTTTTTGTAATTTCCTCAAAAAGAAATTGAACACAACGACAGTCATCCTGGTCCCATAAAGGTAAACATTTGCCTAAATAAGAGGCACCATAATTCCTTAATAAAATTTTCACCTCAAATTGGAAACCTTATATTAGATTTATTATTTATTGTATACTTCTTACAAATCCACGGTTTAAAATATTTTTTATAAATATGATGTCAGTATAAATCGGTTTCTTTTTTGACTTATGGATTTATGGTTTTTATAATGTTAAATTTTGGAGATTGAACACGTGTTATGCTACTAAGTTTTTGGAGTGAAAATTGTATTAATATATATTTTTGCTTTTTTGAAATTTAATTTATTATTTTAAAGTTTATATGATATTTTAAGTTATAAAATAAATGTTTGGTATCCTGATATCCTTCGTGGGGAGTATTATGTTCCCATGATGATTCACACTTAAGCAAGAAATACGTATGCTAATACGTGATATATATAGAGGCATAGGGCCGTGTCTGGATGAGAGTTAAGGTGAGAAACATAATAAAAAATCTGAATCCTTGATCACCTTTAATCCCGAACTCACTCATGAATTGCGCTTCATACGGGGATTGATCCAGTTCGTCAATATGCATCTTATCTCGGCGCATCTCATTCTAATGTGCATTCAAAGGTGAAGGTCCCTGACGCTTTTCACCGGAACCTAGCCATATATATATATATATATATATATAGAGAGAGAGAGAGAAGGAGGTTCATGCGAGGACGGTAACAATTTAAAGCATCTCCAACAATTTCTCTATAATTTCTCCAAAATGAAGAACCAAATGACAAAATCTCTAAAAATAATTGCATTCATCTCCAACAAATTCCCTATAATTTCTCCAAAATAATATTAAAATATTGCATCATCTATTAAAATATTATTTCTCTCATTAAATATTTATTTTTCAAAATTTTCTATTGGTCAATTCATTTGGTAATCATTTTTTGAGTGAACTCCATATTTGGAGAAAAACTCATTCTCTCTCCTACTTTCTCCATTTTGGAGAAAGTTTTGGGGAAGCTCTTGGAGCAAAAATTTTGTCCAAAATACCATTTTCCCTTTTTCTCCATTTTGGGGAAGCTCTTGGAGATCTTCTTACGAGAATGCGAGAACAATCTCCAGCCAACCATTTTTGCACATGAATATTTTAATGTACAAAATCATAAATGATGCAGGTAACTTTCCATGCGATTTAAGTGGCCTCAAAAGTCGCCCGCTACAGTTAGTGCAAACTCACATGTAATCTTATACATGAAAAAAGCTCCCCACATTCTGGTAAATTGTTACCGTTCTCGTATGAACCCGTCCACACACACACACACACACACACACATATATAGGGGTTTAATCAAATAAAAACCACAAAAATGTTACAAACTCGTAAAAACCGATATAAAAATAAAAAATTTCATTATTTTTTTATCAAATGCTAGGATTTTTAAGATATTATTTCACATATATTTGTTTCATAAGGTGAAATTTTCACACGTATTTGTTTCACCATATGAACATTTTTTATGCATATATTTTTTGTTTCAATAGGTGAATCAAAAAAAAATTCACATGTAATTATATTCATAAGGTGAACACAAACATATATGTGAAACAATATCTTAAATTATAGGTTTTGATAAAAAAATCATGAAAAAAATATTTTTATATCGGGTTTTACGAGTTTGTAACCTTTGTGGTTTTATTTAATTATCGTCCTATATAGAGGAAAGTTCAAATGAGAACTCAAATTTGGTTGTGAACGTGAGAACAAATGAAAGCGCGACATGTGTCTGAATATAGATTATTCAGACTGAGTAATACTATTATTCGGTCTGAATATTTCCTTTATTATTTACTCTGAATATGACACGTGTCGGGCTCTCATTTGTCCTCACATTCATAACCAAATTTGAGTTCTTATTTGAACCCGCCCATATATATATACACCTATATATACGGGTTAATCATTTGAGAACCCTTTTTTGTGAAATCCGTGAGAACTTGTACTTTGGGGTTTTGTTTCACATAATTTTTTCCATCCAAGTATAGTATTGAATATATTGATTAACATATATATTGTTTCACAATATGTTTGTCTCATATGTGCTCGGTTCACAATGAGAAACTTTTTTTGTTGTATTTTTTGTTTCACAAATACATAAAAGATGTTCACATTGTGAACTGAGCACATGTGAGATAAACATAATATGAAATAAATATATGTTAATCAATATTCTAAATCTTACTTTTTGATGAAAAAGTTCAAATAAAACAACACATGACGCACAAGTTCTAAAGTTTATCACAATTTCGTGACTTCTTAGAATAAGGCCCCCCTATAATATTTATATATATATATAGGGGTGGGTTCATACGAGAACACCCTCCGTTTAAAGAAACAAATGAATGTCCTTCTACCCATATATTTTATAAAAACAAATGAGATTATATTAGATGTCATTATAGTAATATATGTATGATGACAAATGTTTTCCACAAAGGGTTATTTCTTTTAGGGGTAAAAATGGTATAAACAAATATTTTCAAATTATATTATAATATATATCAAAAATAACATAACTGGTACTGTAATCATGTGTGAATAACATTTGTACAAAATCATATATATCATTTTACCTTTACCTTTGTACAAAATCACATATGATTTTACATTAACATTTGTACAAAATCATATATGATACTGAAATCATATGTGATTTTGTTGACATACTTGGCATTGTAATAATGTGTGAATATCATTTGTACAAAATCATATATGATTTTACATTTACATTTGTACAAAATCACATATGATTTTACACTAACATTTGCACAAAATCATATATGATACTGAAATCATATGTGATTTTGTTGACATAATTGACATTGTAACCATGTGTTGTTCTTACATGATCATATAGAAAACAATGTAAATGTCAACAAAACTCCCCTCGTATTTAAAATTAAAAAATAACTCTGATGACATGTACGATTTTTTTAAGAGTAGAGTATAATACATTCCTAGCCCCTATGGTTTGCAGGTTTTCCCTACTACGACCCCTCAAACGTGTTTATTACATTGTCCATCCCTGTCGTATGCTAAAACGCACACTCTGAATCCCTCCATCTAACAGACTTTGGTAACCCAGTTAACTCGACGGGTATTTTGGTACTTTCCTCTCTTTTTTTTGTCTTTTTCTTGATTTGTATAATAAAATGATTTTGTGTTTTTATCATTAATATCATACCCGCCAATTCCCTCTCCTCTTCGTCCCCAACGCAACAAGTTGCATCCCACCCTAATATCGTTGGACTCCGTTAACTTTGGCATACACCCAAAAACACACATGCCACCTTCTCACACACACCTAAAAACACAGGCCACCTTCTCACACATAACGGTCACTTTTTCAGCACACCCCTAAATACACTTACACACATTAATACACTTATGCACATTAACTCATACAGAACACACATTGCATTTACATCACTGTGATCACACCCCGAAAACGTGATTATTCACCATCTCCGAACAAACCCACCGTGTCCATCTTTGTTGTCTATGTGAACCTCATACCTATTGTTCCTTTCCCTCCCAACACGCCACCTCCTCTACCCAATCAACTTCCTTATGTGGTGAACGCTAGACCACCCTCTTCTCCCTCTCGATCCCCATTTTCTTTCTTTACTGTTACCCTCTTTGAAGCTCACTGGTCAAAGTGACTTAATTTATTTGTATGTGTGTTAGAGAGAGAGAGAGAGAGAGAGAGAGAAAGGTTGCAGATCACACTCAAATGAAAAAGAGAAAAATAACAAAAAGGCAAGTATAACCACTGTGTATGTGTGCATTTTTTAATTTTTTACACATGGAAGAAAGAAGAGATGGAGCAAACATGTGGTTAAGGACAGTGATTTGATCTCCATTAGTGATTGAGAAACTCAAGGAAGGACAAAGGTCCCTTTAAATGTATGTGTGTGGTAAGAGGGAGAAATATTGAGTGAGGGAGTCCAACGATGAGGAAGTTCGACAATGGATGTTGCATCATTGGTGAAATGAAGACGATGTGATTTATCAGAGTTATGAGTTTCATGGGAGGGATGGGGAAGGCGATGATGGTAGAGTGTCGACGGTTTTTCAGCCGGAGAAGAAGAAACGGTGATCGGGTAGTTTTAGGGTGAGGGTCAAAGGGAGGTGGGTTCAAGAAAATAGGAAACTAAAAGGAGATAGAGAGAAGGGAGGGAAGTTGCAGGTGAGGACGGGTCTCAATGGAGGGAGGATGGGGAGAGATAATGGTCAACAACAAAGGTGTTCGGCGGAGGCATGATCGCAGTGGGGGGTGAATGTTTCATAGAGATGATGGTAATCTTTGGGTATTGTGTTTGCATTATATATATATATATATACATATATATATATATATATACAATATTTGTAATAATAATATTTTTAAAACTCTAAAAGATATTAGAATAGGTTACAATTTTGGTCCCTATGATAAAAGACAAAGAAAGATGCTAAAAGACGAAAATACCCCCTGACTTAACTGGGTTAACGAAATCTTTTTGATTCCATTAGAGGGAGGGACTTGGAACGTTCGTTTTTGCACACCGCAGGTACCAGGAATGTAATAAGCATGTTTTAGGGACCTTAATAAAACAAACCGCAAACCACAAGGACCACAAATGTAATTTACTCTTTAAAGTGCAAACTTTGATGCTAGTTGTACAAGTATATATGAATCATTTAATGGGGGAAAATAGAAACACAAACCCAACCCGTTGCTTCATCCTTCAACCACCCTCCCCATCTCCGGCCAACCTTCATCTTCTCCGACCACCCCCAATATCCGTCATCTTCAGGTCATCTTCTCCGGCCAATACACAACTCTATTTTTCTCTCTTACACACAACATAACGCAAACTCAGATTGGTTTATACAACAAAATTGAAATCCAGATTACAAAACTGAAATCCATATCGATTTATACAATGACCCCACTTTTTTTGAAGAGCAAAATCTAATGAAAAGAAATGGTATATAAGCAAAAACTGAAATTGGTATAGAAGTAGCAATTCATATTAGAAAATGGGTCTATACCTTTTGTGTTTATCGACAAACCAAATCCATATCCAGAGTGCATCGAGATTTCTTCTTGTTCTTCAGGTTTACTGTTTATTCGAAAGTTACAAAACCTTACTTTAAACTCCCAAATCGATATTTCATAGAATAAAAAGAAGATAAAACATATTTAGTTGATTTACTTTTTTTAGAATAAAAACTTTACCTCAAAACTTTAGATCCGAACTTTGATACAAAAATGATGGTACACTGGCAAAATGTGTAAACCTTTTGCTTCCAACACCGCCTTCCATTGCTCCAACCTAATGTTCACCTCTCCCTTCCCCTCGTAATTTCAATGTATACAACATTGTATACAATTCAATATTATTCATCACCCTTTGGCTCCTTATTTTATCTATCTTTAATACATATAGAATTGAATGCGATTAAAATATTATTTTAAACGATACATTAAATCGAGGGCTAATAAACAATGTCTTTTTCATATTTTTCTACATGCTTAGTTTAAGAAACAAAAATGTATGGTACAACTGCATATATGCCTATTAAATTGTTGACATAGACTTTCATTCAGTGCTACCTATGTATGAACCACACAAAATTTTCTTTTCTAAAAGACTAATGTACTCCATTTATAAAAGACGACTACATATGATACTCAAACGTGTGATCTGACACGTGTCGACTCTTTCTAACCAGAAAATAATGCAAAGGTATCATAGGGTTTGGTTTTGGTCTCATTATACATTTGGACTACAACAATTAAAAATAATAATTAATTTGTTTTAGCTCGACATACCTCATCTCGGTGCATCTTATCCTTATGTGCATCCAAGAATGGAGATCCATTTTTACGTTTCTCACTTTAACTTTCTTTCCCACCTGAACCCAACCTAATACATACATACATATATATATATATATATATATATATATATATTTATAGAGAGAGAGAGATGAAAGTTTCGTTAGGAAGAAACCGTCCATAGTGCATCACGTGTCCCTCTTCATGATGAATAATCATCATTAATCACACATTCATGATGAATATGTTACAACATTCATGATCAATAATTAACACGTTCATATTTATAATAAATATGTCACGTGTCGTGTTATGTGCGATTCTCATTTTCCTAATCAATTATAGAGAGAGAGAGAGAGAGAGTCCCTTCTTTTACAAACCCAAAATTTCGTACAAACTTATATACCAATTTTCATGTGCGGTTTTGTTTCATATATGAAACCACTTGCGTGAAAATATAATATTTATATAGAGTTATTTTATATGTGAAACGTTCAGGACTATTTTTCTCCAAACACAAAGTAATCCTGAACGTTCACATATGAAACAAAATTGTATAAACATTGTCTTTCCACACATGTTGTGTTGAGAAAATTGATTTGTAAGTTTATACGATTTATTGGATTTCAGTTCAATTTGAAAACGTGTGGCTTCAACGATAGAATGGTAGGCATCCGTAAAGGAGGTTTATGTCAAATCTAAGCACCACCGCTTACTATTGACTTAACATCAACTTACCTTCACCCCGTTGATTTTTGAAGAAATATCAGAAATTTGCCATTTTAGAAATGAAACTAAAAAACATAACGTCTTTGACGAATTCTTATAACTGGACCATCAAAGTAAAATCTACAAAAAAAAAATAATTACAATGTATACATTTTTTTGGCGGGCGGTTCGGTCTAGACCGCTCAATAAAATGTTCAAACCGCAGACCAAACCGGACCAAACGGTTTAACTATTTTCCAGACTAGACCGGACCGACAGACCGCTCAAACCACCAAACACGGTTCGGTTTGATTTGGTTTGATCAGTTTAAACGGTCCAACGGTTTTTTGAACACCCCAATTAAATAGGTGTAACACAAGTTATTATTTCTATATGTGTGCATAATCATGACCAAAAATAAAATCCTTATATTTGTTGTACCGAGCATCTAGCGAAATAGATCATTTTTTGTACAATTCACAAGTAGCACAAAAAGATATATGAAAGGGTGCCAAATTTATTACTATTTTTAGAGGGTGTAAAAGTTATCTAAATTATAATCGTAGCTCATATTTCCAATGAAATCATTTTTAGAGGGTGTAAAAGTTATCCAATTATAATAGTAGATATATTGAACATTAAAAATAATCAATTCCAACCGTACATTAAAAAAAAAACTAAAAGAGACAAGTTTAATGAATTCTATATTTTTTAGTATTATGATGGTCAGAGAGACCCTCTCCGAGGTACACAGTGACACTTGTTAACGTTTCATTCCTCCTTCATGTTGTAAAAAAATTAAAATTATTGAAGTTATCATCGTATTATTTTATTTGATCCAGTCATATATTTCTTGAAACTAACGTTTTTGTTAGTAGAGTTAGTTTGTGTGATTTTTTCTATCCGTCCACTAGAAAACAAATGATTTTTACCCACAAAAACTATCCAGAGAAATTTCCGTCGGTGATTACCTACGGATCAGCCAAAAAATACCAGTGGTTCGGTAAAATCCGATGTTTTCGAGAAAGTGTCAATGGATCACCCAAAGAATCTTTGGGTAATCTGTTAGGGATGAGGGGAACGGACCAAAATCCCGAACCGAACCGGTACCGGTACAGAATTTCACTACCAGTTCGGAATTCGGTATTGAGATTTATCACTTTCGATTTTTGGTACTTTCGGTTTCGGTACCGGTACTACTCCCGGTAATCCCAAACCGGTACCGGGGAACTTAAAGGGACACTTTTTAATTTGAATTGGATATCCTTTCCTTTTCCCAACCATGATATCTTCCATTTTATAGAAAATCCACCTAAAATTGTAATATTTTCGATTCTTGCATTTTCCACTAAAATATCGAAAAAAATTTCTTGCAATTCTCCAAAATAGGTTTCGTAATTCCGGTTCTTGCATAATCGGTTCAAGAATTACAACCTTTTATTTTGTTAAACTTTTGAGTTTTGATTAAGTTGGTTAAGTGATTTTGGTTTTTGTTATTGCGTTTAATGGTCAATGGTGAAAAACCTTAGTCTTCCCAAAAAATGGTACCAAACAGTTCTAGTCCCGAAAATCCCGGTACCGGTACCAAATTTCACTAATCGGTTCGGGATTTGATATTGGTTTTTGTCACTATTGGTTTCGGTATCGGTTCGGTCCCGAGCTCACCCCTACACTAATTTGAATTATCCATCATCGATTTACCTACCAACTTTTGTGAGGAATCAACCTTTAGCGACAGATTTTTCAGGAAAAAGTACGTATGCAAAAGTCTTGTGTTTAGTAATGATCCAGATGCAGTTTTAAAACTCATTTGTATCATTTTCTTAGTTTTTAACTTCTAATTTAAAGTTTATTATGTTTTTAGAAAAATGTTATAAAAGATTGGAACACAGGACCTAGCGGTGGCAAAAATTAACTCAACCTGTTAACCCAACCCAAACCAAATCGAAATTTAGCAGGTTGGGTTGAGATTTTCAACTCATTTAAATTAAATGGATCAACCCGTTTAACCCATTTAGATAAATGAATTGTGTTAGGTTGAAGTTTTCTACCCGTTTGCAATCCATTAAAAATATTATATATATTTATTTTATTTTTAATTATAAAGTCTTTCATTATCTATGAAACATTGAAATTTGAAACCATTTCAGTTTTGTCAAGTGTGAAACTTTAATAAACTAATATCTAACCCGCCTCCAACTCTCCTTCTCGACTCTCTCTCTCCCTATCTTCCCGTTGGCCGCCTCCAACTGAAATTTAAGTAAGTTAAGCAGATACTTATATATTTGAACAATTTATTGCATTTGTAGTTGTTCTTTTATTCAAACTTTGAACAATTTATTTTTATTTGTTGTTGTGATTATGTTTTATTCCTAAAATTAAATAGTCTAATCATTTTTATTTTATTTAAAACTTTAAAATTAAATGGTCAACTCAGGTTCAGTCCATTTATTCAACAGCTTGAGTTGAAAAAATCATAAACATGTCAACCTGTTGTCAACCCATTTAAGTAACAGTTTTAAAACTCTTAATCCATTTAATTAAATGGGTTGGGTTGAGATTTTCGATCTGTTTAATAAATTAGTTGAACTCAAATCCAACCCAACCTAACCTAATCCGACCCATTGTCATCCTTAACAGGATCCCACATATTAAAAAGGAAAAACTAATCAACATGCTAATAATTATTTTATGAAAAAGTATCAATAATTTCTGTTTTTTAGAGTCAAAGGATACGAGCATTTGGGAAAAAAGAATTAGACCCAATAATAGTGAAATGAAAAGGAAAAAACCCATTTTAATGATTTTTAGTGTTAGAGTTAGGGGTGGCAATCGTGTCATGTTCGGGTTGGCGGGTCAGGGAGGGTCAATTCGGACACGACCTGTTTAACTAATCGTATCGAGATACGCAACCCTAATCCGCACACGTTTGTGTTGGCAGGTTGGCGGGTTGGTCGCAGGTTGGCGGGTCGTTCGCCAGTTGGCGGGTCATGAAATCTCTTGTTTCTAGTTCAAGAACAGGCTACCCAAAATCCTAAATGTTTATATTTACTGTTTACTTACTATACTCCAAATCAGCAGAAATCTGAAATTCCATTTATACAACTCCAAAATCCAAATAAGCATTCACTTATACATCAATTATTAAACAAGGATGGAAATCGTTACTTAGTAATTACAGAGCAAGGAAATCGTTGAAATCGCTGCTTAGAGTTAGGGACCTAGGGTTCAAACTTCAAACGCCGGAGTTGCTATTGAGACTGGGTAGAGCGCCGTATGAGTTGCTGTTGAGTAGTCTGAGTTAGGGTTAGGGTGTTCGTGTTTCACGTTTCTACGTTTGAGTTTTGATGGACGGGATTACAATTTACACAAGACAATGAAAGAAACCCTATTAATTAGACTTTTAGATTTTAAAATAAAACATAAAATATATTTTTTTTTTTAATAAATTTTGGCGGGTTGGCAGGTCAACCCGCGACCAGTTTGTGTTAACCCGAACACGACCCGTTTATTTGACGGGTTGACGTGTCAAAAAATTCAACTCTAACAAGTTTATTTTCGTGTCGTGTCGAGAATTGTCACCCCTAATTAGAGTGATACAAGCAACAACCCCCTTAATTTAGTTTGACAAATATATAAAAATTAAATTAAAAAAACTTGGATATGAACGCCGGCCTAGCATTAATGGGTGTTGTTGCGGGTCAATCAATTGCATTTAATCATAATGACCATACAAAGTTTCATATAATAATGGAGTTTTACATACACTCTATTATTTTGGAGGGATTAACGTTATATTAATATATTTTTTGATTATTTTTAAAAGTTATATTTTAATTGATGTTTAATTACTAGAAACTTAATTATCATAAACATTTTCTGTAAAAATGTAAATACGATCATTAGCTAAAAATGTAAATACTTAAAAAAATATTTATGAAAATTAAGTTTCTAGTATTTGCATTTAAAAATTTTGTTCTAAAATGAGTGAATAACTTTTTTAAAAGTGAACTATAAATTTGGCCGCCCGGGGTTTGTTAAAAATAACATCCTTCGTTTCTACAATTTTGAAATTACAAGATAATCATTAAGAGTGCAATTGGTATATTATCAAGTTTTTTTTCTCTGATATTGTAACCAACTTATAATTGATATGTAAAATTTTATATCACATATCACTTAATTGTTCTTGTTACCAACTTAATTGATATCAACTTTCAGGCATAAGAATGAGGATCCCCATCTCCATTAGGTTAATTTCAATCTCCATCCCCGTCCCCACAGGAGAATATGATCACATCCCCATCCCTGTATTCTAGGGGAAACGAAGATCCCCAGCGGAGAATCGGGGATTTGAACATGAACGGGGGAATATGATCACATCTTCATCCCCATTCCCATCGAGGAATTTTTCCCTGTTAATTTGAAAATGTTTTAAATCAAATATGTTAAACATCACATTTAATCGATAAGGGTTCATGTTTAAATCTCAAACATTTTCATATTTTGTTTTATAGAGTATCAAATATTTATATATGAACAAAATCACAACGTCATAGGTAACTGTTTGATCAAACGCTCTCGACTTTCAACGTTTTTTTATCTAAAAAATAGTAAGACGACTCAAAAAAATGTATATAGGAAGACATATCAAATTACTATTTATAAATCTAAAAGATAATAAACCTAATTATTTATAAATGATATATTTAATAATAAAAATATATAATATATTTAATATTTGGGGACGGGAGGGGGCGGGGCGGGGACCACGTTACCCATCCCCATCCTCGGTTTTTAACTTTCGGGGATCCCCATACCCATCCTCGATCCCCGATTTTGCGGGAAATCCCCGTCCCCGTCGGGGCGGGTACACCAGATTCCCCAATGGGGCAGGTATTATTCTCATGCTTACCAACTTTTTTCAGTATTCAAATTTGAGTAATATTTGAGCATGTAGGTAATCTAGATCATCTTAATGGTTTTTAATTACAATGAATAAAACTTACAAACATTTAAATATCCAAATAAAAAACTTAAAGTTGATAATACAAACTTAAAATCAATCACTATGCTATATAATTAATTAATTAGATAAGTCGGTACCACACTACTATCGGGAAAAGGACTAATTTAAAAATTTTAATAATATATCAAATAAAGGATAAATCTTTTTTGGTAAATCAATACTTGAATTACTTCAAATATCAAATGTAGATTTAACATCAATAATTCACAAAACCAATTAAGTCTTACATAAAGACTATGTCAAGGTCGAGTGTTACTAAAACCGAATAAAGTCGCTATCTTTAAATGCGGAAGACATCTCTAATTAGCTAATTATATATCGTCCCTCTAACTACCACTCAACTCTTCATAGTGTCCTAGTATCATTCTCCAACGAGGACCTCATGCACATGTTGACGTATAAAAGTTTTAAGTTTAACACCTAGTGAGTTCAAACAATTTTCATCTTTTATATTAAAAACAGTAAAACTGAAAAGATGTTATTCAAATCACAATTTCCAAATTGAAATGTATTTAGATAAAAGCCACATTCTTTACGGAAATCAAACATTTTGTTAATGAAAACACATTTATCAAAGACCCCTTTATCATGAAACCAAATCCCAATACTCACCCAAAAAGTGAATGAGAATAAATATTCTAATACTGAAAATGTGGATAAAAAACTCAATTATTCAAAACCACCCAAAACATGAATAAGTTCCAAGATACCAAAACAATAAATCATGGATACACTCCATACTAAAAACAACACTAAAAACATGGATAATGCACTGTCCAAAAATAGCACATTTCGGTGACGTGGGAGACTCGTATCCATCAAATGCAACGAACACAAAAGTAAGCTATATGTAAATGTTAATGAGCCTACTACAGATCAACGGTCATTAAGTTCAACCATCAACGATTTATACTTTGCATTGGGATCCCCGATGATCCAAAATATGCTCGTTCACTAGAAATTACACCATATGGCCAATGGCAGAGGTTTGACTTGAATAGCCCGCACATAACCATCCCACTAAAAGCGACTCATAAATTACACCATAGGCCCAAAGGCAGATGTCTGACATCAAGAGTTTGTACTATCATGTCCCGAATAAATCAATGTCTATTCCTGGCCACAACACGGAAACAACCGTTCCATTTTAAACCAATAAGGATTGACTCCTATGTCTATGGATCCATTGCATTATAGTCTAAATTTACATATGACCCGAAATGAATGACAACACACTCAAAGCATGTAACATTTCAAATAAATATGACATAACTTCATATAACTCCAAAGGCTCGACATAGAGAAAAATAAACCGGACAAATGTCCTTCAAGACTCGTCTGAGTCAAAACCTAGCTAATAGTTCAAAAACACAATTAACTATAAAATAAGAGTCAACATAAGCAATAAATGTATTTAACTAACTATTATGCAATTATATGTTCCAAAGACATGATTAAGGGGTTGTTTGGCAGTTACTGAATGGTCCAGTGCAGAATGATTAAGAGTGAAATATAATTGTTTAGTAATTGTTCAAAATGAAATCAGGGTTCTGAATGGTTAAGAGAGGTCTAGGATATAAAATTATTCATAAGGTTTGCAACCATCAAGAGATAGGCTTACTTTTTGCAAACAGGATTCACCGAATCCTCTTAGCGATTCAGAGGTTGCCTCTTAATGGAACTGCTAAGAAGTAAACAACCTGCCCCTAACTCAAAACTCATATTTGGTTGAACACAAATTATTTTCTAATTAAATCACACTATTTATATTTCCAAAATGTCTCATAACACGATAAGATGCATTTTCCATACCAAATATACCAAAAGGAAATTTATTACAAAATGATTTCCATTTATAAGATCGATCATCAAATGAACTCATACTTATGATTTATTTATCAAAATTTCCAAAAACTACAATATATATATATATACTTAACAAAAAATTATAAAACCGAATGTGTAAAATATGAAAATCTATCAAGTAATTAACAACATTTGATAAATCTTAAGGTACACACTTCAAGACTCCAAAATAAACATTTTTGGCACGTACAAAATTTTTACAAAACAGCTTAAACTCATTTTGTTAGGTTAAGTTAAATCTAGGTTCCAAACTCAAATCTTTAGCTTCCAAATATGGAGACTTGAGAACCAACATTTACTAGCAAAAAGGGTCAAAACCCCAATCAAAATGCCCTAAATTGATTAAAATACACAGATGTGTAAAATACACCAAGAAGAATGTTCTAGGATAATAAAATGAAGTATTTTAACAAGTATAATAGTTTAGAAAGATTAGAATGAAGTTACAAATGGGTTTATAAAGAAAACCCTAAAATATGGTCAACAGTGACGATGAGATGAGATGGTTGTGGAAGATGAAGATTTTGATCTTCAAATCCAAGACTTGAATCCTAAGACCGTGGTACGTGACTTTCAAAACTGTGCACCAACCAAGTTTGCATATTTGGTAAGGTACAACTAACCAAATCGGGTTTTGCAAACCACTATAACTGAATTGACGCCAATAATGTTTTAGTGTCCTAGTAGATTGTTTTATATGTCTTAAGTTTAAAGAACCAAATGATAAATCGTTCTATAAGCGTTAAAATAAGTTTATAGAGACGCTTTTAGGTATGTTAACAAAAAGTTTAGGATATTTTTTAATATAACGTTGTATTAGATATTTTATAATTTATAAGACACTTGATTTTTTAACACTTCTTCAAATAATGTCGTACAAAATATATAATATGATGTTTTATTTTATAAATATCCTAAAAAACGTGTTAACACACTCAAAGGCATCGTATAAACTTATTGCAACACTCTTAGATGTGATGCTTTATCGAATGACCATATAAACTGAAGTCATAAAACAATTTATTGGGACATTACACCTCTTAGACGTACTATAAACCCAATTTAGTTTTAGTGAAATCTTCATATCATTAAATGCAAAAAAATGGACTAAATTTTTACGCTTAAAAGTCCAAATGAATTCGTTAAATATACGTATGTTTATGTGTAGAAAAATTGGTTAATCGACGTATTTGTAAGTTTAAACAATTTTACACATCGATTTATATTTTCACTTACTTTTTTCAGCATAAAGGGTACCATCAAAAGAGGAAAATGTTAAGTATTTTTACATTGGGATTCAATAAGCTTGAACAATCAAAAGATTTGTTGTGTTGTATTATATATTTGTTGGCTTTTTAATTTGTAATAATAATTGTTCATTAATTCGTTTGGACCAAGTACATATGTTATTCACAGTCTACAACCGCTCTAATAATTATTCAATAAAACATTTAAGTTTATAAAATCAACAAATTATGTCTCTTATACACGTAACAAATAATATTATTATGAAATAATTCTAGAACATCTATTAAATAACATTAGTATGTGATTGAAAAAGTAAATTGGTCATGGTACCTGGGGTGTTCAAAAACCAACAATCCATGAAAAGAATACTAGTTAATTTAGACAAATTTACACCAAAGTGTATATATATATGTGTATGTATTTATTTATGTAATATGTTTATAATTTTTATATCCTAAAAAGTATATGTATATGTAATTATAATGGAAAAAACTATGTCTATCATAGTAAGCGAAACAGTACAAGTTTTTTGTAGAATCACTTAAAAAAATCAATGTAAGTACTCAGATAGGTGTGTGATTAAAAAAACAATAATTACTTAGTTTTCATACTAGCAATGATATTGAGGTTCCACTTAATAAGGAGAATTGTCGAAAATTTGTGACTAGGTTTGAGGTGAAGGATGAACAACCTAATGTTGTAGAGAGTGAAGGATTCAAAGAACTCGTTAAAAAGTTACAACTAAATTTGGTGTTCCTAATAGAGTGATTGTTGCTAGAGATGTCTGTCAGGTTTTTTTTTGTGAGGAAAGAATTAAATTAAAGAAAGAGTTAACAAAGCCAGACAAAAAATATGTTTAACAACTGATTGTTAGACATCTTCCACACAAAGGCTGCTCATACTTGATTGATGATTTCGACGGTTTAGGACATCTATTATTCACAGTTTAATTTGAGATACTTGATTGATGATTTGAAGTACTTGATTCTAAGGCTTAAGGATTTAATTATATATCTGGATGATTGTAATAACTAATTATATCGTTATGTATATTTTTAGTAGTATTTATCATATTTCATTCTTCAATTATATGTATACTATCGAACCGTCCAACCCGCCGCAACCCTCAAGAGTTGGGTTGGGTTATATTTTTGAAGGGGTTGGGTTAGGTTGAGATTTTTTTTCAAACAATCATAATTCGTGTTGGGTTGAAAAAAAATCCCAAAGCGCCCAACCCATGTACACTCTAAGGTACTCGGCTCTTTGTCTTTCATTTAGCTTATCGTTAGTTATTGTTAGAAAATTTGGATTAGAATATTGTGATTAATCAATGCAAATAGTTTGGATAATAATCTTGGATCGTCTAATAACACTTTTTCATGCTTAGTCATATCGACTTATTTATACTCAGCTTATTTGAGTTACAAACAAACCATAGTACCCAAATATGTGTGTAAATATATGTGTATATGTGTGTATGTATGTATGTAGAGGAATGTTCAAATGAGAAATTTGCATTTTTAAAGGAACAAAGGGACAATTGTTGACCACATATGATGTGGGTCCCACATAATATTAAATCATTTATGATTTAATATGATTTAATATTAAATCATAAATGATTTAATATTATATGGGATCCACATCATTTGTGGTCTCAAATAAGTTTTTTTATTCTTTTAAATTGATAGTGTTCTCATATGATTCCTCCCCTATGTATCTATGTATGTATGTATGTATGTATGTGTGCAATAGATAGGTAGGATTGTATTTTATGTGGGAAGTTGTCGCATGTCAATCATTAATTGTTGGAATTTAGGTGGGAAGTGTAATAGATATGCATGCAAGTACGTGGCAAGCATTTATATGGGTCTTTTTTCAAATGTGTTTGGCGTGGGGTGGGGTCCGATGAAGATTTGGGATCGGTCTAGAACCGTCATAGAAATAGACCGGGACCAGTTAACGCCCAATCGAGTTGAGTTTGGTTACCAATTTATTTTTGAAGTTGGTTAAGAGGCCAGTCTATTAAGATCGGTCATGAGGCTCGTATAAAATGGGCTTATTTTTATTTCAGTCTTGATAATCAATTAACTATATAAATTTTTTTTATTGCATTTTAACAATTACCAATTCCTTGATTTCTAATTGACTTGTAAAAAATGTTTAAAGTTTTAAAATTAAGATGAAATCAATGTTAAAGAATAAATTTTAATAAAAACGAAATTTGAATCTTATTTTAATGGTTCAATTGGAAATACAAAATTGTAGTAAAAAATTACAAAAAAGATACTTAAAGAAAATAATAATGATTTTTTTAAAAGAAAGTGTGTCGGTTACAATATTAATAAGGAACCGGATGTATAAGTTATTACACCAATGACTTAAGATCGTGTGGGTAGCATAAGAACAGATTTGAATCATTGATCACTTGTATTTTCATTCACATTCATGAATTGCGCTTTAGAAATGAGTTGATTCGGTGCATCTTGGTACACCACATCTCGGTGCATCTCATCTTAATGTACATCCAAAGGTGGAGATCTCTTCTTACAATTCTCACCTTAACTCTCATTCTCAATGAAACCAACCCTTACACCAATTACACTATTTTGTTGAGGTACCAATACCGGTTACAATATGTTTCTTAACATGGTTTGCGAATAATCGGAACCAAAGAGTGGTTAAGGCCTATTTTTTGGCCTTCTCTATGTTTTATTTTTATAAAACAGATAAAGAACATTATTTTATCAAATATCCAAAATACATATTATAGTATTAGATGTTTCGTCGATTAAGTCAACTTGATCAAAGTCTAAAGCCGCACACACTAAAGAAAGGGACATTTGGATTGGGTCCGATGACAAGGATCATGCATTATTAGTTCGGACCTGGTTGAACTATCAGTTCCTTTTTAGGTTGTCCTTTTTCTAGCTGGACCGTGTAAAGCACGAACTAGACAATAAAACCTCTCTGTTTCGTTTTTGTATAATCTATTATTTCTTTTTTGTTTCTTTGTAGTGTAACGAGTCGAAAAGCATGACAACCATTAAAAATGGAAGTTTTATAGTTGTTGGTGTTGGACAAACTTGTTTGCATTTTAATTAATCCTATCGAGCCGTAAAATTAACAGTCAAACAAACCTTTACTAGTTTAAAAAACTCGGACCAGTGATAATTATAAAAACAACCAATGTTAAACAGTTGAACTACAGATTCCCTCTACCATGTTTTACTAGCATATAAAAGAGTACACAACCCAATTTTTTGGATCCATGTATAAATTGGGTTAAATGAATGAAATAGCAACTTACTTTCATAATTTTTTTTATTATAGCATTGTACTTTCAGTTTTACTTATTATAACAATGTACTTTCAAATTATTTTTTATTAAAGCATTGTACTTTGAAAATTTTACCCAAAATAACAACGGGTAACTTGTTACCTTTTAAACAAGTTAACCCTCACTTTTCTTTGGTTATATGGCTTAAATGAGATGACATGGATGACATGTCATTTTAATTACATGACATTAACAAAAAAAATCTCTTGCAATTTTTTTTATAAATTTTCTCAGTTTACCCAGTTTATTTTTTTCTTAATTTTCTCGATTTTTATAGTAATTTCCTTATGTCGTCACTCATTTAAAAAAACACTTTTATTAAATTGTACAAATTAAATATTTTAGAGTAACATTTTTAACAAATATGTTATTTTTGTTCAAGATAAATATTTTAATTATAAGAAAACATAACACTTGTTATTTAATTTTTCTAATTCAAAAAATACTTATTTTGTACTTTAAAAAAAAATTAACGATATAAAATGTGTTTTACAAATATTCTTAGTATTGTTATATTTTAATGAGCATTTTATAAATAATCTAATTAATTTAATACATTTATTAAAGGGAAAATTATAATTATAACTATTTCAGAAAATTGTATACCCAAAATAACCAAAATCTCTCCAAACTTACCAAAATAACCAAAATTTTCAATAAAGCATTTAGTATGATACTAAATGCCTTTTGATTTCGTATCTGACACAACATTTTGCACAATAACATACGAACTCATAAACATACGAAATGGAAAGCATTTCTAAATGGAATTTCGTATGGATTTCAATTAAACATACGAAATGAAAAGCATTTCTAAATGGAATTTCGTAAGAATTTCTAAACATTTCTAAATGGATTTAGTATGGAATTCATCCATACGAAATGGATTTCCAATTTTGTATGGATTTACACCACATAGGCACATATGGATTAAATGGAAATGCATATGAGATGCAATGGGGATACGAAATGCAATGGGGGATACGAAATGCATGTAATTCATGTACTAAATGGAATTTACATGTTAATTTATATTTTTAATCCTTCTATAAATTTTTAAATTTTTCGTTTTACATGCTTAACACATTAACATATATAATCGGATATCAATAAAAATATATTTTTAAAATACATTTTTATTTTAACAATTACATCATTATAATTGTCTCGTTAATACCTTTGAAATTATCCCAATATTGAAAAAACAAATGATGTACCAAAAATTAAATAAATAACTATAAGAGTATAAAGTGTAAATATTAAAAATATGTTTTCGTATTATATATAATAATAATAATAATATAATTAAATCAAAAAATATTTTTCTTTTTAAAAAATCAAAAAATATTCAATATTAGGCTTATCTTGAAGGTATTGACGAGACAATTATAATGATGTAAATTGTTAAAATAAAAACGTATTTTTAAAATGTATTTTAATTAATATCTGATTATATATGTTAATGTGATAAGGGTATAAAATAAAAAATTAAAAAAAAAAAAGAAACGTAAATAAATTATTTAACTGATTATAAAGGTTAAAAAATATAAATTAAAACATGTAAATTCCATTTACTACATAAATTACGTGGATTTCGTATCCCCCATTGCATTTTGTAGCCCTACCCACCATTGCATTTCATATGCATTTTGTAAATTCCATTTAATCCATATCTGCCTATCTGGTGTGTAAATTCATACGAAATCCATTTCATATGTATGTGTGTGGGTAATTAATTCATACGAAATCTAAAAGACATTTAGTATCATACTAAATGTTTTATTAAAAATTTTGGTTATTTTGGTAAGTTGGAAGAGATTTTGGTTATTTTGGGTATACAATTTTCTAAAATGGTTATAATAATAATTTTCCCTTTATTAAATGATATATCAATTCAAATTTTTTTAAGACAAGTCGATATATTCTTTTTCATATAAATATTTTATTTGTAAAAAAAACGTAACAATTCTTATTTTCTTAGTCAAAAGAAATATTTTTTAAACATTTTTTTGAATATAGGGAAATAAATTGTGATCTACAGATTTTCTTAATATTGTTATATATGAATAATTCAGTTTCATTAAATCAATCTAGTATATTTATTTAATAATATGTAAAATTAATGTTTTGAAAGTACAATGTTGTAATAAGAAATGCCACATCAGCAATATATTAAATATGAACAACCTACATGGACAATGAGGTGGCATGAAAACCTACTATAGTGGGTAAATTTAAAAGAAAAGGTTACTCAATGCTATAATGGGTAGATTTTTCAAAATACAATCATTTAATAAAAAATAATTTGAAAGTACATTATTGTAATAAGAAAAAATGAAAGTACAATGTTATAATAAAGAAATTTATGAAAGTAGGTTGTCATTTCTTGCATTTTGCCCTTATAAATTTGTTCTGAAAAATAGAAATGTAAAGTTGTTCACAAAATAGAGTTGCATATGTGAAACTATAAAATGTCAAAAATACCTTTACTTATATTTTGTAAGAATTAAACTTAATTTTGAAATTCATATTTCAATTTACCTATTAGTCTATGGTCGGTTAAATGTCACACACAAAAATATAACATTTAAGGTAGAATAAATACAAGTTGACACAATGTAATGGATATGACAATACAACCTTGGATTCGTCATGTAAATGTATGGTATGTGATTACAAGATAATATGATAAGTATCATTGTTAGCGTATAGTTAAGATACACAGGCCCGAAGGTCCATGGACTTCATTGTATAGTTTCCTTTATTATTGATAGTATATATTCTCATGTAATTAGCTAGATTAGGTTACACACTTTCAATTTCATCTTGTACGTATTCTCTCAATTATAATAGAAAAGCTGGAAACCATTCGGCACCATCACTCGTCTCATACATTCATCTTCACAATCATTCCTATTTCTAACATGGTATCAGAGCAGTAGGTTTGTTTTCCACCTTTTCTATTCATTTAATTATTGTCGATCCGTCTGCACCAATCTTTGTCGACTCAATAGAAAACCCTAATTGCGTCACCTATGATCAGATTGAATCTGACATTCGATTTCATTCACTAACGTTACTTTTCTTTTATCGATTGTATCAATTTGATTTTGAGATCGATTTTGATATCGATTCAATCGCAAATCAGCATCACTAATCAGATACCCAAATACGATCACCATCAGATTCCTTAAATCTGAGCACGTCTCAATTTTAGATTTGTTTTGCAATAGTCCGATACTCACATTCATCACAAGTCCGATAATCACCCTCTGAACAATAGTCCGATACACACATTACAATAGTCCGATACTCATATTCAGACTTATTTTGCAATAGTCCGATACTCAATACGATACTCAATTGCACCCTTCTCCAATTATCGGATTCGTGAAAACCTTATAACCTCACTATCGGATTTAAACAAGTCCGATCATTATTCTGGTTCACTCGTCGAATTTCATTAAATTCGATCATCTCACTATCGGATTCATACCACAAGTCCGATAATCACTCTATAGGATCAGATCACTCATCAATTCCACTTCATTAATCCGAGCATCTCATTGTCGGATTCACACCACAAATCTGATACTCACCTTATCGGATCAGAACAATCGTCCTCGTTTCTAACATCTTCATAACCACTATCGGATCATCTTCGAAATCCGATCATCACTATTATCGATTTCTTCTCATCAATCGAATTAATTCCAATCAGTTATCGGATCTAATCAGTTCTCACAATTCACTCAGTTATCAATTACACAATTGTCGAATACTTCCTAAGCACTTCAATCGGATTCTCTCAATATCCATTCACAGTATCAGACTTCAGCTGCTCAGAAAACGATCACAGTCTGTTTGTTCCATACTCAAAGGCATCAAATGGCTTCTGTGTCAAATCATCAACCATGCTACCCTCGACACTATGGGCCTAACTGCCCACATAATTTGAGAAACACCAACCACCAACGCCGGACTCAGCCGGTTGAGGGATTAGCTACTCCATAGGGAACTTCATTATCTGATCTGATAGAGTTTATGCGTCAAAATCAAGAACCTATAGAACAACTCATGACAGGTTCTATGGGTATGAACTCTCCGAACTCGACTACTTCAGGTAATATGTGGCTTTTCGATTCAGGTTGCTGTAATCACATGACCCCGTGTACTGATGGCTTTGTTTCTAAACAACCATCTTAGACTTTCCCTCAGTGCGAACAGCTGACAATACAGGCTTACCGGTATCTTTATGTGGAAATTTCTCCACTCTTCATATACAATTACCTGATGTGTTACAAGTCCCTAATCTATCCATAAGTCTAGTATCCATTACTCAACTTATGGAATCTGGTCTGATGATTTTGTTTCATCCTTCTGGTTGTGTTGTGCAGGATCCAAAGACTAAGCAGATCCTTGGAGTAGGCCGTAGAGTTGGTCGGATGGTTGAAGTAACTCATCTTTGTCTTCCATTACAAACATCCAATCTTGTCGCTTATGTCTCCAATGCACCTTCCTTTGACCTATGGCATGCTCGGTTAGGACATTTATCCATCGCTAGAATAAAAAGGATTATTAGGAAACACCTCCTCTGAAAACCTTTCTTGTTTATCATGTAAACTTGAAAAACATCATGCTTTACCTTTTGAAACAAATGACTTTCAATCTACTTCTTTGTTTGATCTTATTCATTCTGATGTCTGGGGACCAACACCACATGCATCCATGGGTGGTGCTCGGTACTTTGTTATCTTTATTGATGATCATACACGTTTTACATGGATATACCTCATGAAATATCGTTCTGAGTTACCCCAAATCTGCATCACGTTTGCTCGTATGATTCAAACCCAATTCTCCAAACCTATAAAGGTTCTTTGTGCAGATAATGCCATGGAATACAAAGAGTCTTCTCTCCTTGCTTTCCTTCAGTCTCAAGGTACTCTCTCAGTACTCTTGTCCAGGTACATCACCCCAAAATGGTCGTGTTGAACGCAAACATCGTCACATTCTTGATACTGTTCGTACACTTCTTATCTCTGCCAACTGTCCATAACGGTTTTGGGTGAGGCAACATTTACAGCTGTCTATACAATAAATCGACATCCCACTCCAGTTTTGAAACAACAAAATCCTTATGAAACACTTTATGGGGTGTCCCCTGCATACAAACTCCTCAAAGTATGGGGTTGTACGTGTTTTGTACAATTGCAACCTCATGAACATAGCAAACTCGAACCTCGATCTAGGTTATGCCTTTTCCTTGGGTATGGAATTGAACACAAAGGTTATCGCTGTTGGGATCCCATTTCTAAACGTTTACGCATCTCCCATCATGTAACCTTCTGGGAACATGTTCCTTTCTCCACCATGTCTAAGTTTCAGGAGTCACCCAACTCCACCGTTCCCTTCTTCACAGACCCCTTTGTGTCATTGAACTCATCCCAACCAAATTCCATACCATCTCCTGTCTCTATTCAATCTTCAGAAATTTCTTATTCTTCCTTATCCATACCTCCTCCTCAGACTCAATCATCTGTACCACCTCCAGGGCCTACATCTGAGCCATCTGCTGAATCTACGGATCCTGGACCATCTCAACAACAGAATATACGACGCTCAGACCGGGTAAAACAAGTTCCTTCTCATCTACGTGATTATCACTGTTATGCAACTCTGCTATCAAACCATGAGCCAACTTCCTACAAGGAAGCTTCCTCTAATTCAGATTGGCAGAAAGCAATGCAGGAAGAACTTCTGGCTCTTGATAAAGCAAATACATGGGAATTTGTTCCTCTTCCACCAGGCAAGTCACCCATTGGATCTAAATGGGTCTTCAAAATAAAGACTAAGTATGATGGTTCTATTGATCGGTACAAAGCTCGGCTTGTGGCAAAAGACTTCAATCAGGGATATGGCATTGATTATGAGGAGACTTTCGCTCCTGTCGCTCGCATAACTTCAGTTCGCAGTCTTCTTGCCATAGCTACTACAAAACAGTGGCCTCTCTTCCAGATTGATGTTAAGAACGCCTTTCTAAACGGTGATTTATCAGAAGAAGTATACATGACACCTTCTCCTGGTGTTCAACTTCCCAAAGGGCATGTTTGCCGCCTTCGGAAAGCTCTATACGGACTCAAACAAGCTCCTCGAGCATGGTTTGAGAAATTTAGCAAGACGATCATTCATTGGGCTTTTCATCAAGCAACTATGATTCTGGTCTGTTACTCGAGTCATCAATGCAGGTACAATTTTACTCCTCTTATATGTGGATGACATGATCATTACTAGCAGTAACTCTACAGGCATCACTCACCTGAAACAATCTCTTAGTTCATATTTTGAGATGAAGGATCTTGGCAATCTACACTACTTTCTTGGCCTTGAAGTTTTGTCTGATACTTCTAGAATCTATCTCTGCCAAGCAAAATATACTTCAGATCTTCTGTCAAAGGCGGGTATTACCGACAACAAAATGGCCTCCACACCACTGGAATATAATCTTCATCTGGCTCCTAATGTTGGACCTCCTTTACGAGATCCCGCGTTATATCGTCAATTAGTGGGCTCCCTTGTCTATCTGACTGTTACTCGTCCTAACATTGCCTATGTCGTTCATACGGTCAGTCAGTTTATGTCTGCACCATGTTTTGATCATTATGTTGCGGTCCTTCGCATTCTTCGGTATCTCAAAGGTACAATGTCTCATGGGCTTCATTTTGCATCCTCATCGTCCTTAACCCTGCGTGGATTCTCTGATGTTGATTGGGATAGTGATATAACTGATCGTCGATCCACTTGCTTCTTTCTAGGGGACTCGCTCATTTCTTGGCGCAGCAAGAAACAGTCTCTCACATCTCGATCCAGTACTGAAGCTGAGTATCGAGCATTAGCTGACACACCACAAGATCTTGTCTGGCTATGCTGGTTACTATCTGACATGGGAGCTCCTCAATCTTCTCCAACATCGTTGTGGTGTGATAACAATAGCGCTATTCAGATTGCTCATAATGATGTTTTTCATGAACGTACGAAACACATAGAGATTGACTGTCACTTTGTTCGTCAACATGTGGTTCGTCACACTATACAATTACTTTCCATTTTAACCATTGATCAGCCAGCTGATATCTTCACCAAAGCTCATCTCCCCGGACGTTTTCGAGATCTTGTTTCCAAACTCAATCTTGCTCATTTTTCCCCCGATTGACTTTGAGGGGGGATGTTAGCGTATAGTTAAGATACACAGGCCCGAAGGCCCATGGGCTTCATTGTATAGTTTCCTTTATTATTGATAGTATATATTCTCATGTAATTAGCTAGATTAGGTTACACACTTTCAATTTCATCTTGTACGTATTCTCTCAATCATAATAGAAAAGATGGAAACCATTCGGCACCCTCACTCGTCTCATACATTCATCTTCACAATCGTTCTTATTTCTAACAATCATCAAAAGAGTAGCAAATTCTATAAAAAGCTCCTAAGGACTCTAGGAATTTAATATCTCGTATTATTTATAGTTATGATGCAATTAAGTCCAACAATATTTTATTATTTTCATAAAAAAAAACTCAGATAAATTGCAGGTAGGGATAAAATTTCAATGGTATGCCCATTCATGCACTGTTGATATTGCAGAGGGCATGCCAACGAGTGCGATTTTAAATCACGACTTCGAGTTGATCATGATAAAGTCGTCGTCATTTTGCTTAGTCAAGCTTACATGAGTGTATTTATAGGTTGAATAAAAATTTGTTGTCTTCAAATTTTATCTTCTTTTTCCACCAATCATGTAAAGATACATCATCATTTTGATGAGCAAAAGAATAAAAAAAATATTTAATAAATTTTATATTTAATAAACACTGACGTATGTTCATGTGCTTGATGAGACAAAAAATGGATATAAAATTCAGACATAGTAGGTTTTAAAAAACTTTTTATGAACTTATACAACATTTTTACATGAAATTCACAATTGTTTGGTTCCA
The DNA here is from genome assembly GCA_036898165.1 of Silybum marianum. Classification (NCBI taxonomy): domain Eukaryota; kingdom Viridiplantae; phylum Streptophyta; class Magnoliopsida; order Asterales; family Asteraceae; genus Silybum; species Silybum marianum. The sequence goes on along the minus strand of CM072530.1, from coordinate 47,787,321 downwards.
AAAGTCCATTGCTACTTCTCTATGTTCTTTGTCATTTTTACATGAAACTCATAATTGGTTGGTTCTGTAAAATACTTGAACGTTTTTGACATTCTGAAAATCCGACTTCATTGTAGCGTCTATAAGTCTATTGCCACTTCTCTATGTTCTTTGTCAAAAACCAAAGATTTTCAATTGGAGCAATTTTGTAGAGTAGAAGTGTACAACTATCATATAAACACAACTCTCTCTCTCTCTCTCTCTCTATATATATATATATATATATATAGGGAAGGTTCAAATGAGAACACCCCAGATTTAAAGGAACATAGGGATTCATTTGGGACCACATATGATGTGGGTCCCATCAATAAAAAATCATATCTGATTCAATGGGGATCATCATTGAAAATCAGATATGATTTTTTATTGATGAGACCCACATCATATGTGGTCCCAAATCAGTCCCTTTGTTCTTTTAAGTTTACAAAGTTCTCATTTGAACCTCTTCATATATATATATATATATATATATATATATATATATATAAGGGCGGGTTTAAATGAGAACTCAAATTTGGTTGTGAACGTGAGGACAAATTAGAGGGCGACATGTGTCATATTCAGACTGAACAAATACTTTTATTCGGTCTGAATATTTCTTTGTATTTAGTCTGAATAATCTACATTCAAACACGTGTCGCGCTCTCATTTGTCCTCACGTTCACAACCAAAATTGACTTCACATTTGAACTTTCTCTCTCTCTTTCTCTCTCATATATATAGGGGTTAAATCAAATAATAACCACAAAAATTTACAAACTCGTGAAAACTTATGTAAAAATAAAAAAACTTCATCGAATGTTAGTATTTAAGATATTATTTCACATATATTTGTTACATTAGGTGAAAGTTTCACATTTATTTGTTTCATCACATGAATATTTTTTACGCGCATTTTTCGTTTTACAAGGTGAATCAATTTTTTTCACATGTAATTATTTTACAAGGGGAATACAAACATATCTAAAACAATATCTTAAATTATAAGTTTTGATAAGAAAAAATCATGTAAAAAATATTTTTACATTGGTTTTCACGAGTTTTTAACTTTTTTGTGGTTTTTATTTGATTATCACCCATATATGTACATATGTGTGTGTAGGCTATGAGTTCAAATGAGAACTCAAATTTGGTTGTAAACGTGAGGACAAATGAAAGCACGACACGTGTCGAATAATCAAATAAATATTCAGACTGAATAAAACTGAATATAGTGTTTATTAATAATGCCTATTGAGACTGAATAAACACTATATTCAGTTTTATTCGGTCTGAAAATTTTATTTGATTATTCAGTCTGAATAATCTACATTCAGATACGTGTCACAATCTCATTTGTTCTCACGTTCACAACCAAATTTGAGTTTGCATTTGAACTTTCCTTTATATATGTATGTATGTATATGTTCGTGTGTGTGTGTGGGAATCTCCTTTCTCTTTTAAAAGACTCTTTATCAAGAGTTAATCTCGGGGTTCCATATATTCTTATATGGTATCGTAGCTAAAGATTCGTCATTGTAAGGGACTTTATACTCGTCTACTCCCTCCTCTCCTCCCCTCCTCCCCCTCTTGCCCCCTCGTGATACTATGCGATAATTTGTGTCAGTCTAAATTCCTTTGAATGGTGGCGTAAAAGATGGCATTTGTTCATGTGAAATTTTAAAAAGTTGGTTATCAATTTGTTATATATATATGGAGTTCAAACAAAAAGTTTTAAAGAAGTTATATATACACACAAATAATGAGTTGTAAACTTGAATATTTAAAGCCGTAAAAATATAAAATAAATGTTTTATAGTACAGTAAATATGAGATATACACATATTTAAAGTCGTAAAAATATAAAATAAATGTTTTATAGTACAGTAAATATGAGATATACACATACAAGTCAAATTCACTTATTTAAAAAGAAGTTTGAGTTTCGATGTCCAAATTCCAAAGGGCCCTATACATAAAATAAATAAATAAAAATATGTTCCGATATTCAATTTATTGAAAAGACATGCTCCAAAACAACTTGTTCGCCTAAATCTCCAGATATAACCCCATGTCACCCACCATCTCCTCTTTCCCTTTACAACTTCTACTTGTTATGTCGTCTTCATGTTAAGGTTTTCTTAAATTGTTTTTAATTTCTGATATTTACATACAATACTTTAGTCTTAGATAAAGTTCTTTTATTTATAAAAATAATGATTATGATAATGTTCCATAGGAACTCAAGATTGATAAGACTTTTATCATGTGATTGATAAAAGTTCAACATTTATGGAGCTTCATAGTATTTGGTAAACGCCGGATTTACTTCGACAATACTCAATGGCAAGGAAAGCCATGCATGAAAATGACATGAATTAATTAGATGTGTTCTAATCATATTATTATTTGAAGAACGTTCTTGTAACAATTTGTCTTATATTGAATTAAAATTAATGATAAAAGATTAGTTTATGATTTCTTTATAAGTTTAAAATTGTGGATTACCAATACTTCCACCATGATTTAAGATTTTAGTTGATTTGTATGTTATTAGGTCACCATACTCCTTTGGGATATGGAATGTTACACTCTGATAAGAATAAAACATAACAAATCTATTTTCCCTTGAAAAATATAAATATTTTGCAAAAGTTGAAAAGGGAACATAGAGACTATGATGGATTAAATTTGTATTAATGTAGTATTATCGAGTGATAAGAAATTTTATAACGGAGTGATTCATGTGGTAAAAACTTTTAACCCCGAGAAAAATGTCTACTATGATAGAAAATTTAGTAATATATTAAACCTTATATGCATCTTGCAGTTGCTCGTATTTATCTATTTTGTTTCCTTGTACGTCTTTTATTTCTAACAAATTGTTCAAAAAGCACATATGCTTAATAAATTTATTTTCAAGACACTTCTACGAGATCCATTTATTTTATTAACTGAACAGTTTGTCTCTTTTGGTTTCGTTTCATTTCTTTAACGACCATGTTAAATAAATCAACTATTTATGAAACTCAAAAAATACCAAAATATTTTTTACAAGTCAAATTAACCGGGAGCAGACCTACGAAGCCTCGAGCGGGGTTTCGTTCACCCGCTTAACTTATTTTTGCAAATAGATATTTTTTTTTGGTACAAATGGTGCATCTACTAAACTTTGAGGGTGCTAGCTCCAGGATACTAGAAAAAGCAGGGAACATCAACCAAAACCCTAAAAGAGTCCCTTGAAATCAACCTGAAAACCCGATAAAGACTCTCAAAATCAACCAAAAAACTGATAAAGTTTCTCCAAATCAATCAAAACACTTAAGGTGGCATTTGGTTTGCAGAATGTGATGGAATCTGATGGATTTGGAATGTTGAATTCCTTTGACCAGATTCCATTCCATTGTTTGGTTCATTCTTTTCTTTATAAGGAATCTCTAAATTCCACCACATTCCACAACCAAAGGAATTTCACATTCATTAACAACTACATGGTATTTTGATGGAATGGAATCTCTATTTTCTTGATACCAAATATACTCTTACCCCAATATAACCCAATCTCATAACACATAATGTGCCCTAATCTAATAAACAAGAAGATGAGACCTCCATAATCGATTTCTTCACAGTTCTACATTGCATTCCATCTTTTGCATCGTACTTCATCGCAGACCAGACTTCAATCCCATAACCAGGTTTGATTTCTGTACGATGTCTCGATATCTTCTAGGGAACCATCACACTCTCTACTTGATTTGTGTCTATTTGTTTTCTCTATGGTCCAATTTCTTTGTGGCTGATTTATGTCTGGTCGATTTCAATATGATTAGACTTCGACATTGCATATAGACCATCGATAAAGAAGTTCGATTTCGAGATTTGAACTCGATTTCATAAATTTGTGAACTCGTTTTGAACTCGGTTGCTATAGTCGATTTTGCACTGTGGTTTGCTATATCTACTCTATTTTTGCAATATGTACTTGAATTTGCAATTTGTTTTCAATTCTCAATTTAAAGTATAGAATATGTGATAAATTTGTATACAAATCTGTTTTGTATATTTGTATATAATATGTTTTGTATAATCTTTATATAAAGTTGTTTTGTATAATCTGTATATAGAAAGAGTGTTTTAGTCATTTACCATAATTTCATTCAAATTCTAAAGCTACATTTTGTGAACCAAACAGACTAATTCCAATTCACTTAACAGATTCCATTCTAATTCTGCCAATCAAACAGGTGGTCAAACATGATAACATTTCATTCCAATGTCTTTCAAAATCAACCAAGAGCCTTCAAAAAATCCCTCGAAATGGTGGAATTCGGCTAAAAACACATCAGACAACTTTGCAGACCTTTGATCCACCTTAAAGGACTCGCTCAGTAAAAATCCTCGGTTTGTCACTGAAATTAACTCAACCTATTTTAACATATACTTAAAATTAACCCCTTTTCAATCTAAATATATTTTTATGTGATTATCAAACCAATTTATTTTATCATATTTACTATTATATATATATATATATATGACAAATCAAATACAAACCAATCTCGATCTTTGCTTTCACGGGTCTCACGGGAACAGACTGGTCTCACGTGAACTCAACCCGATAGAAGAAGATTCATACGAGAATGATACGTATTTAATAAAATAAGAGAATAATTTTAGGTCAGTCATTTATTCAATTAATGTTTTAAATAAAACTTTCTAAAACATCGTCTCAGAGGGTATATGTCATTTGTTGTATGCAGATTATGTATGAAAGTTAATTTGTTTTTATAAAGATTATTTGATACATTTAATTAAGAAATTTATTCATGATTTTTTATATTTTTCGTGATTTAATGATGATTTTTCATTTTTTATTTATTTTTTACAACATTTAAAATAAGTGTGATTTAGTTTTCATTAAAAGTTATTTTTATTTAAGATTTTTTTACTATTTTCATCAAAAATCATACGTAATATCCATAATTAATCATATTTTTTATAAAAAATAATCGTTAACTTTCGTCAATGTATCATATGTGATAATGATTATAGTGGAAAAAAATGAAAGTTATCAACAACATTACATATGATATGTGTAAACTAAAAATTATGTTTTGAAATGCATGTGGCATTATACATTTAAATGTGTTTTGTTACACATCACTTGTGATTCCGTTTTCATTATTTTTTTCAATGTTTTATTGTTTTTTTTATTAACCTGGATATCCAACCCGCTATGCGAGCCGACTAATCACAGGGCGACTACCCGCTTTGCGGGTAGCCCGGAGTCACCACATTTGAATCTTCGTGGCCACAAGGGGGTTTTTTCACCCCTCCCTGGATTTGAACCTGGTACCTCCTGGTACTGTTGACCTTTGGAACCCAAACTCAAACAATTAAGACAACACCCTTGTGGTTAAAGCACATATAATTAGGAAAACATTTTGAATTTTTTTTAATTAATTGTGAATCACATGTGATTTTGACGAAAATTATAATTTTTTTTAAAAATTTACTTTAAATGAAAATTAAATACGTTTATTTTAAGTGTATTAAATAAAAAATATTTTTTAAATAATAAAATTAAATATGATGAATGTAAAACCTTAAATAAATAATTTAAATAACTTTTATATCAATAAATTATTTTGATATTCTTATTTATTTATTTTTAAATGTAATTATTTAATAAAATGTATAATCCATATTTATTCTATTCTTTTAGAGTAAACTATGATTTTCGTCGCTGTGATTCACCTTTTATAACGATTTTCGTCTCTATGGTTTAAAAATTGCTTTTTTCGTCCTTGTGGTTTCATTTTACTTCCATTTTCGTCCTTATTTATCATCTGAAAAACTTTAATAGCATTCGAGAAAAAAAAATTATTTAAGATATCCTTATTTATCAATAATTTTAATGATTCGAATTTTTTTTCCATTTTAGACCAATATGTTTTTAAAATATATTTAATAAAAATACCAACTAAATAAATAAAATTTCGATTAAATAATAACAAATGGTTATTAATTAAAATATCAACAAAGTTATTTATTTTTATTAATTATATCGTATTTGTCAAAATTATCATAACTATATAAAGAAAAAAAAATATTGAAATATATATAAAGAAAAGAAAACACACACACACATATGTATATATATTATTAAATATAATAAAAAATAAAAAAACAAAAACAAAAATATATATCAGTGTCAAATTAGTATTTTAGGATTATATTGTTCGAAAAATTTATAACACAAAGACTAAATATGTAATGTTTAAAAAGTTTTTAACAATTATTTTTAACTCTGTTAAATGTAAGGACGAAAATGTAAGTAAAATAAAACCATAAAGACAAAAAAACAATTTTAAAACAACACAAAACACATAGAAGTTGGTTTGTAAAAGAAAGTGTCGGTAATGGTGTTTTAAGTAAACGGGTGGGAGTGGGGCGTTGGGTTCACGGTTTGAAGGAGGTGGTTGTGAGTTGGGTGGTGACAAATACCTAATATTTTTAATCCTATTTAATAACAATTGCTTACTTTTCTCCTTTTATAATACCTTTTTAATCGATTTTATTATTAAATTAAATATCTACATTATTAATATTTTTAATTACTTTGAAAAACACAACTCTTTAATATATATATATATATATATACTAGAAAAATATTCACACAACATAACAAGATACATCTCGATTTTAATATTTCATTTTATTATTTGTATCTATCTATGTTATAATACGACTTTATATGGTTTTGAGAAACAATAGTATTTTTAATTTTGAATAAAACATAAACTGGAAGACATCATAATTTCTTTTAAAAATATATCGATTTTAATATCAAACAAACTATTTAACATTTCTCTTTTTATGTAATTTCTTTAATTCGATTTTTTATTATAATTTAATTTAGATTTGATAACGAATTAATTTATTTTTGTTTAATAATACTAAAAGGGTACTCGTGCAATGCAGCGAGATAAATCTTGATTTTAATGTTTATTTTATTTTTTATCTCTGTCGATGTTATAATGGTTTTATGTGAGTTTGAGAAAGCGATTTTTATTGTTTCATTTAAAAGTTCTCTTTTTTTTATGTAATTTATTTAATTCAGTTTTTTTATTATATTTTAATTTAGAATTAATAACGAATTAATTTATTTTTGAGTTGATAATATATTTTTTTATAAAACTAATAATAAAGTATTCTCTTAGAACTTAATGATTATTCTAATTATATTATAGATTTTCTATATTTAAAATGAGATGTTTATCATGTACTTTATTATGTTTATCCGTAGTTAGTTACATGAATTCATAGATGAATCTTTAATAAGTTGTATTTACGCATAATTTGCTTGTAGTCTTGAATTTTAAGTAATATACATTAATAAACAGTGTTACATACATTAAAATTAGTTTTTAAAAGTTTTTGTCAAATGCTTTATAATATACTAATACAGTATAGATAACTTTTTATAAATACAATAATTAAGTATTCGGTTAGAATTCAATAATTATTCTAATTACATTTTAGATTTTTATATTTAAAATGAGATCTTTATCCTGTATTTGATTATGTTTATATGTTGTTAGTTACACAAAGTCAAACATGAAGCTTTAATAAAATCTACTTACGCACAATTTGATTGTAATCTTCAATTTTAAGTAATATGGGCAATGACACCTCCTTTGTTGGGGTGTGCACGGAATTTATTGCACGGAATTTATTGCACTTTTGTAGTCTTGAGATTATAAAAAAAGAGTTTTGACAATGATGTGTATGAGGAAGATTTAATTTGTAGGAGTGTCATTAGCCTTCCCCATTATAATTTAGTATATATATATATATATATAGATAGATGAAAGTCTCAATCAAATACAAACTATAAAAATGTTATCAACCATACAAATCAATCTCAAACGTTCATCTAGCTTAATAACAATTGCTTACTTTTTTCGTTCTAGAATACATTGTTAATTAATTTTGTTATCAAATTAAATATTTACATATAATATTTTCAATTGTTTTAAAAAATATAACAACTCTTTTATATATATATATATATATAGATGAAAGTCTCATCCAAATACAAACTATGAAAATGTTACCAACCGTACAAAACAATCTCAACCGTTCATCTAGTTTAAATAATATCTAGTTTCGTTAAATATAACTGAGTGTTTCATAATATATAACGTTAATTATAATTAATAAACTCCAATAATTTTCTATAAATATTTAAATCGTAATAAACGAACTTTAATCATTTCCATAAATATTGGTTTACAGATTCTTAGTGTTTATAAAGTTTGTATTTGATTTGTCGTCTATGAAAGGAAATAATCAAATGACGACCTCATATATTGTGATAGATGTATTTGTTTCACAATATGTTTGTTTCATTTGTATTCGATTCAAATTAAATCTGAAATTTTTTATTTATATTTTTTGTTTCACAGACACATAAAAATGTTCACATTATGAAAAACAAATATATGTTAATTAATATCTAATTCCAACCCATAGATGGGAAAAATCATGTGAAATAACACATGATACACTGATTCTCAAGGTTATCAAAATTTTATGAGTTTTCAAATTAAACATATATATACATATATATATCCATAGGTTCAAATAAGAAGTGGTAAGTATTTGAGAAGTAAGAAGTGATCCTAGTCATTTATACGGTCAAAATCAGATTTAACTGGTCAATAATTGCGGCTTTGACTATTAAAAAATTACGGCAAAGGAAAAAATAGAGGGTGTAGTTTTTGTAACTTTTACAAATAGGTGGCAAACGAGTTTATATATGAACTTATGTGATTCACATATGAACTATGTAAACAGGGTTGGGTTCCTATAAAAAGTTGAACTATGTGATTCATATATGAACCTGTATGATTCACATATGTAAACGAGATTGGGTTCTGATGAGAAAGGAAGTTATGCTGAGAAAGGTAAGAAGGGATCATCACCCTTGGATCAATCTTAATTGAAGATCATCACTAATGGACCGGATCAATTCCCTTCTAAAGCGTAATTTATGGGTTGGCAAGAGATTAAAAGTGATCAAGGGTGGGGATTCTTTCTTACACTTCTCACCTTAACTCCACTTCTCACATGATCCCTTGTCTTGATGCTTATTTGTAAAAGTTGTGAAACTATCCCTCTATCTTTCGCATATCAATGCGCGTAAATTATCCGGTGTTTCACGGTCAAAGCCGCAAATATTGACCAGATGAAGGGTTAAAATCATTTTTTTATTGTTCAAATATTCATCAATTATGATAACCATGAGAACTAATATTGTAAGATATTTTTTTAAAGCAAATTGTATTGCACCAAAGACATTATCCACATACATACCAACCAAACAGCAGCCATAGCTACAAACATCCCACAATAAAACTAACCAGGAGAAAAGGTTTGTAAGGGGTAAACCAGACTCCAATAGGACAGATACAAGGTTGTCATTAAACCGAAGCTAACCAACCGACAGTAAACCAGTAGCTAGCTTGAGACTTGTCATATCACCACCAACTCGAGACTCAACATTCTCCCAGAGACATCAAGTCTTCTATTCATATTAACCTTCATAGTTGGTAATTCGCCACCGCGTGATTACTTCTGACTCCTGATTACAGTCTCACCAAGTTCCAGACCCAAATAAGAGAGAACTAAAACATACCGTATATTTTTTTTGACCAACCGCCCAAAGTATAAACAAAGGTAGACCCGCTAGCAGTCAGACCGATACGCTCCATCTCGAAACCTAACAGCCTCTCTTGTGCGACCATCCCCCTTACCTCTCAATCCTTCTCGTAGCCGAGTTGTCCACCACGTAAGCATCACTAGATCACTATTTAAAACTCATCGAACACCTACATAATTCAAATAGAATTCCATGCACTCTTCGACTCTCGTACCTGCTGCTGAATAGTTTTTCTGCTACACTGATCGACAGGGGCTGTGAGCCACCTTGCCCAATCGATTGACATTCGCTTACCTATTCTGTTGATCCATTCGAACATCTTCCCTTGCATTTTGAAGTATAAATCCGACAACTTGCTCTTCTCTCCCTTTAAACACAATTTTATTCCTGCGAGACCAAATAAAGTATAGAAACGACCACCGAACCCCGCCCCAACAGCTCGAGTCGTCTGTCTGTAACTCGGAATTAAGCAGTTCTTGGACATATTCTATTATTTATAAGTTTTTATTCCACCATTTTCCCACCTGAATCCACAGCTTTTTAACGTCTTCACAGCTCACTAAAGCATGATCCACAGTTTCAATAGCGTTCCCACATCAAGGACAAAGCACCGAATGAAGATCAAGCCCCATTGCATCTAATACCTCCCTACATGGTAATCACCGATTCTTGCTCTCCGTATGAATATGCACAATTTCGTTGGGATTATTTTACTCCATTTAGTTAGTACTACGTTTTCGGCCTCCCTGTTTTGTCTCTCATCTACTATGCTACAAAGTTTTTTAACATTAAAGATACCATTACTATCTAAATACCACGTTACTTTATTACTACGATCTCTTACCGGTCTCTCTTCGTGAATCACCCTAATCAAGTTATCCAATTCCCCATGTTCTCTTCCTCTTGGTTCTTTCCTCTAATTCCACCTCCATACCCACTCATCTCCCCTCTAATTCCCTCTATCCGCGATCAAAACATTTCTATCAAGTTCTAGTTGAAATAGCATCCGAAACTCGATTTTAAGGATCTTATTATCCAGACATCTATCGTTCCAAAAATTCGTATTTTTACCATCACCCACTTCTTTTCCAAACGACGACGAAAAATCCACCCCCTCACTGTCTAACAAAGAACCTACCTGTACGATATTACTCCATACCGACCTTGTCCCCCTACTTCTTAACCCACTTCCACCCAGCGCTCCCCCGTTTCCATAAAGGCTTTTATAATTTTCACTGTCCCCTGACCCACCCCCACCCCCAAAAGAGAACGACTCCTCACACTCTCTAACAATTTTATCACTCCTTTTGGGGTCCGAAACAAAGAAAAATAGTACAACGAAATGCTACCGAGAATCGCTTTAACCAAAGCTAACCTTCCACCTTTGTATCTCTTCTTCCTTAACTCCCACTCCATATATTTTTCTTTTTCCAACATTGATTCTCAATCCGGAAACCAAGTGAAAACATTTCAAAGTTTTCATTAGATTTTTAAGATTCGTTAGGTTCCATTTATTAAAGAAGATCACGTCGTCCGCGTATTGAAGATAAGAGATCATTACCTCATCTCTTCCCACCTTAATGGCGTCATAAAGACCTTTTCCTACCGCCTCGTTAATCAAAATGTTCAGTCCTTTGGCTGCTATCAAGAATAAAAAAGGTGTTAGTGGATCTCCTAGCCTTAGCCCCCTTCCCATCTTGAATTCCTTAGCCGGCGACCCATTTACGACCGAGATAGATGACGACCGCAGAGAAGCCTTGATCCAGTTACACCATTTGGAGCCAAATCCCATTGCTTCCAACCCTGATAAAAGGAAGTCCCATTCCACATTATCATATGTTTTTCTCGAAATCCACCTTAAAAAGTAGACCTTTCCTCCTCTCCTTTCGTAGTGAATCGACTACCTCATTAGCTATTAAGATATTGTCTTACATGTTTTTTTTAATCTAAGACTATAATTTATTATATTGATTAACAAATATTTGTTTACGATTATCTTTGTTTTATATGTATTTGGTTCACAATGTGAAACTTTTTTGTCTTACTTTTTGTTTCACAAACACAAAAAATGTTCACATTATGAAACAAATATATGTTAATCAATACACTAAATCCGAATCGTAGATAAAAAATCATATAAAATAACACACGATTCATCGTTTCTCAAGGTTATCATAACTATAGCAAAAAGGGAAATTTTATTTTTCATAGTTGATAATTATTTTTAAATACATTAAATAGAAATGTAGACTCTTAATTTGGGACGAATGCGTATTTTGTTTTGGTTTTCTATTTTTAGAAACTACTGTTAAAAGATACATTATTGTATCTATGACAAGAGGTCAAATGCAATTTGTCATGTTTTAAATTTAGATACAAGGTAATTAGATATAATGATTCTTGTTTGATCTGATTATTCTCATACTTTCTTTGTTATTTTAGAACTTCCTATAACTCTGACACTAAAATATACGGATACTTTTCATATAAAATTAGTGAGTTCATGATTTCTAAAATATAAAAATGAAAAAACGGTCATTCTGTTAAAAAAAACCATTCTAATCAATTTAGACTGATTCAGTTTTTTTTTTAATTTTATTTCACGTTATATTAATGGTATGATTTGGATTCTATTCCAACATGAGAGGGTGACACATAACTCTAGTTATATTTGGCAAAGGAAGGACTACATAATTAAATATATCATTCTATATTGTCAATTGTATACATATATAAAAGAGAGCAAATTACATTTTTGGTTCATGTGGTTGCCGCTTACTATCAAGTCTAGTTTATATTAAACTAATTACAGTTTTAATCACTATAGTAGACAATTTGTTTCATTTTTGGTTGTTTTAGTTGCCATTTGGTTTCCGTTTTGGTCTATCTTATTAACTCTATTGAAAAAGGTAAGTTAAGAAGAGGATATTTTTGTTTGTTTTTTTCTCTTTTTTACCTTCTTTTTAGTTTTATCAGATTTTGTCTTTTTCTTTTGTAAATTAATTTAAATGTACGTATACTTTAAGAATGTCTAGAACATAATGATGCACCCCAATCTCATAGTTCGACGACCAACACTTTTCCCACAGATCATCTTCTCTAACAATCCAAGCAAAAAAACCATCAAAAAACCCAAAAGCCCCATAAATAAATAAACACTAAATCATAAATAAACCAAATTCAAATTCAAATCAAAGCAAACCAAATCTAAATAAAAAATAGACGAGGATCTGTTTATGTGGATGGTGCAAAACAAAAACAAACCCAAACGATTCTTGAGGTGGTGGGCGTCGGAGGGATGCAGTGGCGGACCCAGGATTTTTCCCGAGCGGGTGCACCTTTAAATTGTATCAAATGTCTACAAAGCTGTTTGATATATTTTTCGGTTGATTTCGAAGGATTTTTTAAGGTTTTTGGTTGATTTCGAGTGATTTTTTATGGTTTTTGGTTGATTTTGAGTGATTTTTTTAAGGTTCTTTGTTGATTTCGAGGGATTTTTTAAAGTTGTGCTCCCTTAACTCTTGAAGTTGACAGAGTTCAGCGGGTGCACCTCATGTAAAACTCGTGTAAAACTTATGAAACACGATATTTTTACCCTTACGGCACTAGGTTGAGCGGTAGCACTGGACCTCCCTCCCCAAAGGGTGGGTCCGCCCCTGGAGGGATGTTGTGAGATCTACAACTTTGGGAAGAAAATGTGGTGGGCACCATATGAAACAAATCCAAACGATTGCTTGAGCTCTTGGAGTTTAATTGTGTGATGCAACCAAACGATCCCTTTAACCCCATGAATGCCAACAGGGTTCTTGAATAAAAAAAATCACAAAAATAAAATCCAACAAATCTGACAACCAAAAGGTATTAATCAAAACACTTCAAATCTAAAAACCAATACAAACCTGTTGGGTCACCGATGATTTGGTGATGAACCACCTTCCTTTGTATGAATGAATTTTTACAGGTTCTTTTGAAGGTCTGAAATATGCTTCAAGTATTGAAGAGTCAAAGACTATTCAATCAAGGGGTTGTACATCAAAAAGTGGAATTTTGGATGTATCAACCAACTTCAATATTCAGATCATTTTGCCAAGTCAAGACCAATATAGTGGGTCACCGATGGTACACTCAAAAGTCATCAAAAGTACTAAGGACATCAAACAAGATGAGGTCATCAAGTTGATGTCATGGTCACCGACACTATAATCTTGGTCACCGAAATTGCAGGTATATTTTCTAAGGCTGTGATTTCAAGTCACAAGTTCAAGGGTGTATACTTTTGTCATTTAGTGAAAGATGAAGTTTATCAAGCAAAGTATACACTTATCAACTCCAACCTTACAAGGTATCCACCGATGTGATACATAGTGTGATGTATCACTTAGCAATTTCAAAGAGATAAGTTCTTGACTCACATCAATTGCAAGACACGTGAGCCAGCAAGAACTTGGGCATCAAGCCTTAAATAAAGACATTCTCTTTTATTCTTATAAAAGGAATATTTGTCTTTTAGCTAAAAGGTTTGATGGGACTTCACAGAGCATGAAGAAAAGAAGATAAAGTTATCTGACATCACGTGCTACAAGGAATGGTTCATCCATTATTCTAGTACAAAGGAAGTGGTCTCTTCCTTTGTCCAGCAGATAATCTTCCAGCTAATGAAACCTTGACAGTTGTCCACTTGCATCCCATGCTTGGGCACTATAAAAGGAGATGAAGTCCTTCCCAGAAATCTCACGCTTTCAACAAATCTTCTGAAGGATTATTTGTTTGACTGTGGCAAAAATAACAGTCTAGTTTAACTTGCTTAGTGTATAAGTTATTTCTAGTTTTTAACTTGCTTAGTGTATAAGTTAAATACTGTTATCCTGTGTGTTTAAGTTTGTTAGAATAGTGTGTCTATTCTTTTCCGCAACAAACTTCTGTGTGTAAATATTTAATATTTATATTAAAAATTTAAAAAGAGCAAATCTTGTGTTGTTTGTATTCAACCCCCCCTTCTACAAACCCTCACCTGGTTAGCCATCTCCCTTCAGGGACTAACAAGTGGTATCAGAGCAGTTGGTTTAATCTCATAAACCAGATCTGTGATGGCTACTACCTCAAATGTTGATGGTACCCTGCAGACCTCTTCTAGTAATACATATGATTTAGGATCTTTGGCTAAACCTCCAAGATTCAACCCAACAACTTTGGGTTATGGAAAAATCGCATGTTATTATTCATGGAAAGGATCGATTGCAGGTATCCCAACATTCTCAGTGAGGGACCTATCGTTCCAAAAATATGGGCTCGCTTTGGCCCTCAAAAGGACGCTGAAGGAAAGGACATAGAGTCAGATGACGAAAGAAGTGAGAAAACTGGTAGATATATCATCAAACCTTCTAATAAATTTAGTGAAGATGATAAACGCCTAGTTGCTTTAGACACTAAAGTCAAGTCTGCTCTTGTTGTATCCCTTCCTGATGATGTGTATCATTCTCTTCTTAACCTTCCCACTGCTAAAGAAATGTGGGATACTTTGAGTGTCTTATATGAAGGCACCAAAGAAGTAAAGAAATCTAACAGGATCTGTCTTGTTAGAAAGTATGAACTCTTCTCCCATGAAAAGGGAGAATCTCTTTCTACCTACTTTAATCGTTTTAACTGTCTTCTCAATGATCTGAAAGTTCTTGGACGAGTTTATGATAATGAAGAAGTTCTCTGCAAGTTCATGGATTGTCTTCCAGATTTCTGGGAAACTATCTGTACTTGCATCAAGCAAACCAAGGACTTAGAAATAATGCCTTTAACTGCTCTCTATGGAACTCTTCTTCACTATGAACAAACTAAGAACCAGAGAAAATCTCTTATAAAGGATATCAAATCCTCTTCTATTGCTTTGATAGGTGATTCAAAATCTTCTTCTTGTATTCCTAGAATCACCTATCCTTCTTCTGATTCTGAAAAAGATATTAAGGAAGACTCTTCTCATCTGTCAGATGCATACTATAAGTCTTGATGATGAAGGAGAAGAATCAGCCATTGACATACTTTCTGATAGTATGACAATGCTTGCTGGAAACCTTAAGAATAAAAGATTTTCTTCAAACCGCTCTAAATTTAATAGAAAACCTTTTTCTCAAAAACCCTCTTCTGATAAAGCAAATGAAGAATGCTTCAATTGTGGAAAGAAAGGTCATTTTGCTTCTGAATGCAGATCAAAAGCTTCCTCTTCTGTCAAACCTTCTTCTTCTTATGGCTATGACTTCTCAAAATCAGCTTCTAGGAAGCATGAACAGAGAAATAGCCAATCCTCTAAAGAAAATTCTGAATCAAAAGAAACCTCCAGGTATAAGAAATACAAAGCCAAATACAAGAGAGAAAAAGAGAGAAACCAAGGTAAAAATAAAACCTTGGTTGCTGAGGCTCATTGCTGGGAAGATGAGCAAACCTCTGAGAGTGAGAGTGAGTATATCACTAAATGCCTCATGGCCAAAATCGATGAGATAGAAGACATGGAGAAGTCACTCTACACCACTCTTGTATCTACTGAGGGATCCACTTCAGGGACAAAACCTCAGGTACATCCTTTTACCTTTCTCTCTGATGATCAAAAGGCTGATGCCTTTGATTCTTTAACTGTTAACTTCTGTGACTTAAAGATTCAAAAAAAAAGGCTGATATACACATAAAATGTCTAAATGATCAACTCATCTCTTGCTTTTCAAAACTAAAAGATTTTGACAAAATGAAAGCTGATCTGGAAAACCTTCGGTACTTAAACGACAGTCTTTCTGAGGAAAAATCAAACATTTCTTCCACTCTTGAAAAGGAACAAGAGGTTCTGTCTAAATGGACTAAATCCTCTAAGAATCTTGAAAGGATCCTTCAAGATCAAATCACCAGCAAGGATAAGTCTGGCCTTGGTTATGGAAAAGATGTTCCTCAACTTTTTGACCTTCCACTTCCTTCTTCTGAGTGTCAAGGTTTTCCTGCTGGTTTCCTTTCCGATGACGATGATGATCTCTTCGGTTACTCATCTGAGGATTCTACCTCCGTTCACTCTATAGATCTACTTGACATGCTCAAAGTAGAATCTGGTTCTAAAAAGTTTGGAGTCTTTGTTAAAGCTAAAGAAATCTTTTCTGAGTCTTCAAAAGCTTCAACTCTTCCAAGCTCTTCTTCTTCTCCCAAACCTATCCAAAGACTTTTAAACTCCTTAAGTCTGCATGAGTCAAGGTACTCCCAGGAGCAGCCTTCTGACGTTGCTGAATATCCTTCTTCAAAAAGATTTTCTCCTCAAAAGAAAAAAATTTCTAAATCAAATTTTTCATCTAAAAGGAAATCTCAAATAGTTACTGACTTTATTCCTCGGTCAGTAAACTTGAAGAAATCAAGAAATCCTGGTAAAGGTATTCTTGGACCAAGACCAGGTATTGGACACCCCTCTTCTTCTCAGTCGTCAACCTCTGTCCAAAGTTTTGATGATAGGGATTTTAAAAAGGCCTTTCCTTTAAAGAAGTGCTATAACTGTGGCAACACTCTTCATCTTGCTAAAAGTTGCCCAAAAGACTTGGTTCCTTGCAAAACTAAAATGTCTTCTAATCCCAAAGGACCCACCTCAAAATGGGTACCAAAAGTCTAAATTTGTTTCTGGGTGCAGGTACCAAATAAAGATCACATATGGTACATGGATAGTGGGTGTTCAAGACACATGACTGGAAACAAACTTCTTCTCTCTAACTTGTCAAAAGAAAAGGGACCCACTGTTTCCTTTGGAGGAAATGGAAAAGGGGTCACCAAAGGATATGGTACCATTTCAAATGGAACCATCACTTTCTCCAGAGTTGCTCATGTTGAAGGGCTAATGTACAATCTTCTAAGCATCAGCCAAATATGTGATTTGGGCTATAAGGTCATGTTCCAGCTGTGTGTGTGCTTGGTCTTTGATGTACAGAACAAGATTGTACTAGCAGGAACCCGACTGAATGACGTGTACATAATCAACATGAAGGAAAGTGCAATAGGAGAAGCTGTGTGTCTCCTCTCTCAAGAACTAGCCAAACAAAGTTGGCTGTGGCATTAAAGGTTCTCTCATCTAAACTTTAAAAACTTGAACAAACTCTCCAACAAGGAACTTGTTGTTGGAATGCCAAAAATGGTTTTTGAAAAAGAAAAGTTGTATGGAGCATGTGAAAAAGGAAAACTCACCAGAACTTCCTTTAAAACAAAACAATGCTCTTCTATCTCTCAACCTCTTCAAATGCTTCACATGGATCTATGCGGTCCAGTAAGCACACCCAGTCTGGGTGGTAAAAAGTATATGCTAGTAATCGTCGATGAATTCTCTAGATATACTTGGGTGTTCTTTCTGAAACACAAGAGTGATGCTGCTGAAGAAATCATCAGGTTTACAAGAAAGATTGAAAATTTGAATGGTAAACTGGTGAAGTCCTTCAGAAGTGATAATGGCATGGAATTCAAGAATGCTGCTCTGGAAGATTTCTTTAACCTAAAAGGAATCTCTCAGAACTTCTCTGCCGTACGCACTCCTCAGCAAAATGGTGTTGTTGAGAGAAAGAATAGAACACTATGTGAAGCTGCAAGGTCTATGCTGAGTGAATCCAAGTTGCCAACCTATTTTTGGGCAGAAGCAGTTAACACTGCATGCTTTACTCAAAATAGGTCTATCATAGTCAAAAGGCATGACAAGACCCCGTATGAAGTTTTCCATGGTAGAAAACCTGCAGTTGACTTCTTCCATGTGTTTGGCTGTGCTTGTCACATGCTAAATGACAGGGAACAACTTGGAAAGTTTGATCCGAAGTCTGATGATGAAATTTTCATGGGCTATTCTCTCTCCTCAAGAGCCTTTAGAATCTTCAATCTAAGAAGACAATGCATAGATGAATCCATGCATATGAAATTTGATGAGTTTGAAACTTCTTCATTATCTTGTGATGAAGAAGAATTAAACCTATGGATAAATTCATGTGTTGGTGAAATTCCATCCTCCTCTCAACCCAATCATCCAGATAGCAACTCTTCTCAGCCTCCCATAAACACCACCTTACCTTCAGAACCATCTCTTTCCTCTCCACCTCCTGAAACTAACTCTTCAAAAGACCTTACCCACCAAAACACCATATCTCCCTTAAACCTTTCTTCACCATCTCAAATTCCTACCTCATCCTCTTCTCTACCTCCCTCCTTACCTCCTGCACTAAAGTGGACCATGGATCATCCAATAGATCAAATCATAGGTGATCCACAAGTTGGTGTAAAAACCAGAAGAGGCATAAGCAATCTGTGCTTATATGTTAACTTTGTTTCCATTATTGAGCCTAAGCTGATAAATGAAGCCCTAGTTGATCCAAGCTGGGTAATTGCCATGCAAGAAGAGCTCTCACAATTTGAGAGAAACAAAGTCTGGAAGTTAGTTCCTCGTCCATCCAACAAAACAATTATTGGAACAAAATGGGTGTTTCGAAACAAGATGGACGAAGAAGGAACTGTCATAAGGAACAAGGCAAGGTTGGTTGCTCAAGGATATCGGCAAGAGGAAGGAATTGATTATGATGAAACCTTTGCTCCTGTTGCCGTATTGGAAGCTATCCGAATATTTCTTGCCCATGCAAATTTACAAGAATTTTCGGGTATTCCAAATGGATGTCAAAAGTGCCTTCCTGAATGGTGAATTAGCTGAAGAAGTGTATGTAAAGCAACCTCCTGGGTTTGAAGATCCAGTCCATCCATATCATGTATATAGGCTGGATAAAGCTCTATATGAACTGAAGCAAGCTCCACGTGCCTGGTATGACACTCTCTCATAATATCTACTTAGAAATAAGTATATACGAGGCAAGGTTGACAACACTCTCTTCTTCAACAAATCACAAGGTAATATCATTCTTGTTCAAATCTATGTTGATGATATTATTTTTGGAGCCACCGATGAATCCTTGTGTGATGAGTTTAGCTCCCTCATGCAAAAAGAATATGAAATGAGCATGATGGGGGAGTTAACTTTCTTTCTTGGTTTGCAAGTAAAACAATCTTCAGAAGGTATTTTCATAAATCAAAGTAAATACATTAAAGATCTTCTGAAAAAGTTTCAATTTGATACTTGCTCTACTATGAAAACTCCTATGGCTCCTCCTCTTAAACTCTTTTCTGATCCTGATGGCATTTCTGTTAATATTACAAATTATAGAGCCATGATAGGATCCCTTCTTTATCTAACTGCAAGTAGACCTGACGTTATGTTTGCTACTTGTCTGTGTGCCCGATACCAAGCAAATCCTAAAGAATCACACCTGGCTGCTGTGAAAAGGATTTTTAGGTATCTGAAAGGTACCATAAATCTGGGTCTTTGGTATCCCAAAGACTCAGGTTTCGATCTCATCGGGTACTCTGATTCTGATTTTGCAGGTTCAAAAATAGACAGAAAGAGTACAACCGGAAGTTGTCGATTACTTGGTGGAAAGCTTGTGGTGAAAGGTCAAGTAAGAAACAACATTCGGTGTCTACCTCTACTGCTGAAGCAGAATATGTGGCTGCTGGAAGTTGTTGTGCACAGATATTGTGGATGAAAAATCAGTTGTGTGATTATAATCAAATTTTCTCAAAAATCCCAATAATGTGTGACAACTCAAGTGCAATAGCCATTGCCAACAACCCTGTGCTTCATTCAAGATCAAAGCACATTGATATCAGGTATCACTTTATAAGAGATCATGTCTCTAAAGGTGATGTGGAACTTCATTTCATTCCCACCGATTATCAATTGGCTGATCTGTTCACAAAGCGCCTTGATGAAGCAAGGTTCAAATTCCTCATTGGTGAATTAGGTATGGTAAACATAGACTAATATATTTCATGTTTATATACAATGTATGTTTTATATATATATATATATATATATATATATATTTCATATATATATATATATATATATTTCATATATATATATATATACTATATACATTTATATATTTATAACTTATATATGTTATATGTTTTATATATATATCTTATATATATATATATATCTTATATATATATATATATATCTTATATATACTTTATATATATTATATAAATTATATATTATATTATATTTATATATTTATAATATAAAAAGAAAAAGAAAAAGAAAATAAAAATATATATATATATGTATACAGTGTCGGTGACTAAGTCACCGACGGCCCTTTTCTCTCTCTCTCTCTTCTTTATTCTACACTCTCTCAAACCTAACCCTATTCACCGCCACCACACAATATCATCCACCACAAGCCACCGTCGCCGCCGACAACCACCCACCGACGTCATCGAGCCACCGACGTCTCCGACAACAACCACAAACACCATCCACCTACCCACCGTCGGTGACCACGACGTCACTTTCCGACGCCGCCACCCACCGACACCAACCCTCGACACACCGACGTTTTCATCTACGTCACACTCTCCGACGTTGACCTTGATTCGAGCCACCGACGTCGCACCCTTGTTCAAAGCCACCGACGTTGACCTTTAATCTAAACCACCGACGTTGCACCTTGGTTCGAGCCACCGACGTTGCACCTTGATTCGAGCCACCGACGTCGCACCCTTGTTCGAGTCACCGACGTTGACCTTTGATCTAAGCCACCGACGTCTTGCTGACGTCAGCTTTCCGACGTCTCTTTCTCTCTTTCATACATAGCCACCGACGTTGTCCACTCACCAAGGTAACCGTTACAAACCTTTCACATTCTTAACCCCTTAAAGATAACTCTTGACTTACCACTCTTGATAAGCAAGATTATTTGTTCTTATCCCTAATGACATCATCAATGTCAGACCATGCGCCGAATTCAACTCTAAAACCCTTAGAATTATGACCTTTCAATCACCAAAAGTAATAATTACCTTTGAAAGTTGAATTTTCCCTCCCATATATAAACTTCCTTCCCACTACTTCACCACCTTTCTCGCACCCACTCTCCTTCTCTTTCATTTGCAAGAACTTCAAATCTGCAACTTCATTTCTTCTTCAATGGCATCTCCATCAAGAATTTCTGAAGAACAAACAATCACCTTTGGATCCTTATCCTTCCCTGCATGCAACTACTATGGACGTATTGGAACTGATAATACTCATCCTGAGTATAATGATATTTGCTGGTTTCTTCAGAGGTGTCCTCTACAATATGCACTCACTGCAAAACCTAAGATGAGTAAGTTTCTTCTTGGAAACTTTTGGCTTTCTTGTACATATGATGCTTCCACAGATCAAATCCTTGCATCTGTTCTTACCAATGAAGAACATGATGTGGTTTTTGATGTTGAGGATGTTCGAAGAATCCTAAAGCTTCCTGCTTACGATTCATATGAGACATTTCCTTTGGGAAATGAACACCAAATGGTGGTTGCTGCTTTGAACTACCTGGAAGAAAAGAAGGGATCCAAGTCAAAGGGTCCAGGTACTTTACTACGCAAGAATATGGGAAGTATTTGGAACTTTCTATTTGCACATCCGATTACGTGCCTTAGCAAGAAGACGGGTGGCCCGCATCGATCACCTTCCCAAGTAACTGAGCTGGCACATGCTCTAATATTTCAAAGGAAAATAGACTTTGCAAGTTATTTTTTCAATGAAATGATCTCCTCCTTCTCCACTCTCCGACGTCCTCAGGTACCATTTCAACGCCTCTTCTCTCTTATCATTAATGCTAAATTGGGTGATAAACTTGAGAAAAGGGATGACATCATATATGATCTCCCTCTTCATCAAGTGGGAAACCAAGTTATGAAGAAGGGCCGTCTTAGCATCGTACAACCCTCTCCGACCTTCTATGGTTGAGTTTGCAAGGAATGCAACTCTTACTTGGGGAGAGAATGAACCGCGCCTTCATAGAACCCTGTGTATGTCCTCTATCTCTTCTACTCCTAGAGTAACTGAGGTGCCCAAATCTCTTAAGAGATCCAAAGCGTCGGGCACTTCTACCTCCGCACCCACCGATGCTACGAAGCCAAAAGAACCTTTGGCTTCCACCCAAGCATCTAAATCCCATAAGCGGAGACACTCTAAAAGCCCCCCAAAGACTTCCTCAAAGAAGTCCAAGGGTACCCAAAGGGTTAAAACGCATAATCCATCTACTGCCTCCCAAAAGACAGTAAATGTTGAAAAGATCCTCACTAAACCCAAGGAACACTCATCCATACCCAGCTCCTCCAGGCCCTCTCAAAAGGACATGGTTGTAAATAGGGACACCCGTACTATTCCTTCATCAACTTTCTTACTAGTTGATGAAGATGACTTGGAGTATCCCATCCAAGGTATCTCCTCACCCCCTGAGCTCTCACAGCTCCTATTCCACATTCCACATGAGGGTGCATCACAACCAGTGCATTTGATGGAACATCCCTTTTTACTGACCCCACTGTGTCCGACACTGAACCTTTATCAGGTACGTCTCCCGTACATGAAAAGGTTGTGGAGGAACCCATTACTGAGGAATCCCCTCATAGACACTCTTATCCACGTGTCTCCCCCACATCTCCTAAATCCCCCCCAAGAAAACCTACAGGTTTGGTGGATTACTCTTCCAGTGATGATGATGATGCTGATCAACCACCAAAGCCTCAACCTTCAGCTCCCATGACTTCCAAACAGGGAGATGATCTTCTCACAGCTTTTACAAACTTTACCAGTAATACTTTACGCAGGGTAGAAGCTCTAGAAGATCATGCTGCTAAGGAAAAGGAAAGAATGGATTCCCTTTCCTCATCTCTTAGATCTAACATTGAGGAGTTGTCGGTGAGTCACCCAACTCTAATGACATGTTTAGATCTCCTACACTTGGACATCCTTGATCTTCAGCAAGGGTTTTCTTCAAGTCAGGAGTCTCTGCTTTCGTCCATACAAGAACTTCGGAGTTCATCTTCAAGTCAAGTCACAGATATTTCTTCTCTCATTGCCAATCAACAGGCAATTATGGACTCTCTTATCAGTCTTCACACCAAAGTTGATAAAGTTCCAACCTCTGCTCCAACGATTGAACTAGATATTGGTGAGTCATTCTTCAAGGACACTGATAGATTTGTCCTTCAAAGAGTTGAGAAGAAAATTGGTGCTCTCTGCTCTGATATGGAAAGGGTTAAGGATTTCTCTCTTCAGTGGGTTTCAAGGGTTCAACCACTAAGGGGGAGAAAAATAAGAAGACCATCAATACCACCTCAGCAGCCGCCGACGTCAGCATGCCAGCCGCCGACATCATCAATCCAGCCACCGATGTGGCTTCTCCATTTCATCCAGCCACCGACGTGGCAGCCACCGACGTGGCCCCTACAGCCACCGATGGTGGTATGGTCACAGAGGTGGTCCCTGTTCCTTTGGTACCCGAAGCAGCTGTTGAGAGGGAGAGTATCAGTGCTCAACCCCTTAAAACTGAAGAAGAGAAGAAAAGAAAAGAAAAAGCCAAAGGAAAGAAGCCTCTCTCTTTTGAAGAACAGCAAGAAGAAAGAAAGAGAAAGAAAAGGTTGAGAGATTCTCAAGCAGACACTCTTAGACTTCAACCTGCTTCATTACCCACCGATCCTCTTGGGGTAATTCTCACGTGTTGAAAAAGAAGAAGCCATTAGAGCACAACTTGAGTATGATCAGACAAATGTACTCAAGTTGGCTCAAGATGAAGCCACTCATGCAATGGTAAAGGATGCTCTTCAAGCTCAAAAAGATGAACTTGAAAATATAAAGAAGAAATCTGAAGCTGCAAAATTGGTTGATGAGGCCAAGAAGGCAAAGGAAGTAGAGTGGTTTAAAAGGAGATTGAAGAACAGGAAGGATGATTCCAAGATTATCAATGCTACCATCCAACCTCCAACCAAGAATTCTCCCAAGTTACTTATCACCCTTAAGAGAGCTGATACTTTATCAAAGGTATATGAAGCTGAATGGTTGGAAGTTCTTGGGATGACTGAGTGGATGGAAGTTGGTAAATGCATCTCCAAGAGCAAAAGCAAGTACAAGGAGCTGGTACTTAATATTCTCAGAAAACTCTTCATCAAGATGCTCAACATCCAAAAGGAGAATAATATTCTTGTGACATACCTTGAAGCACAACAAATGTACTTCATTCAACAGGGTCTTAAAGGAGAGGTCATCACTGCTCCTAAAAACAAGAAGATAAATGCTTCATGAAAGGGGCATCCAGATAAATGCTTCGGGTATAGATCTTTCCATTCCTACTTCTATTGCTTACCCGGAGCAAACCATGCTGACTACTCCAGAGCTTGGGGTTTTCTTTGAAGACATCTTTGGAAACATCGGTTTCTTCAGAGCATCTGACATCCCAAGGGCTCACAGCTCCTTCCTCTCTGCTATTCTAGGAGTACCTCCTGTTGAAGACCATGGAATGACCAGAATGATCTTGGATGAACTTAAACGAAGAGAACCCTCAGATCCATGATCTTGCAGACGTATAGTACAGTATGAACTTTATTAATCATGTACTCTGATCAATCCTATGTGTTGATTAATAAAAGTTCATACTTTTCTTCCATCCCATCTCTTGTTAATATTTTTACAAGCTTTGCACATATTTAAACTTATACTTATTCTTTCATTTATTTTATACTCTTATAATGTACATACTCAGTTAAAAAAAATCAAAAAAAATAAAAAAAAATAAAAAAAAAATCTGAGTCAAAAGAACCCAAAAGAAAAATAGAAAGGGTCAAAAAGAATTCTTTTCTAACCTACAGGTATCATCATCAAATAGGGGGAGATTGTTGGGTCACCGATGATTTGGTGATGAACCACCTTCCTTTGTATGAATGAATTTTTACAGGTTCTTTTGAAGGTCTGAAATATGCTTCAAGTATTGAAGAGTCAAAGACTATTCAATCAAGGGGTTGTACATCAAAAAGTGGAATTTTGGATGTATCAACCAACTTCAATATTCAGATCATTTTGCCAAGTCAAGACCAATATAGTGGGTCACCGATGGTACACTCAAAAGTCATCAAAAGTACTAAGGACATCAAACAAGATGAGGTCATCAAGTTGATGTCATGGTCACCGACACTATAATCTTGGTCACCGAAATTGCAGGTATATTTTCTAAGGCTGTGATTTCAAGTCACAAGTTCAAGGGTGTATACTTTTGTCATTTAGTGAAAGATGAAGTTTATCAAGCAAAGTATACACTTATCAACTCCAGCCTTACAAGGTATCCACCGATGTGATACATAGTGTGATGTATCACTTAACAATTTCAAAGAGATAAGTTCTTGACTCACATCAATTGCAAGACACGTGAGCCAGCAAGAACTTGGGCATCAAGCCTTAAATAAAGACATTCTCTTTTATTCTTATAAAAGGAATATTTGTCTTTTAGCTAAAAGGTTTGATGGGACTTCACAGAGCATGAAGAAAAGAAGATAAAGTTATCTGACATTACGTGCTACAAGGAATGGTTCATCCATTATTCTAGTACAAAGGAAGTGGTCTCTTCCTTTGTCCAAAGAATAATCTTCCAAACCTAATGAAACCTTGACAGCTGTCCACTTGCATCCCATGCTTGGGCACTATAAAAGGAGATGAAGTCCTTCCCAGAAATCTCACGCTTTCAACAAATCTTCTGAAGGATTATTTGTTTGACTGTGGCAAAAATAACAGTCTAGTTTAACTTGCTTAGTGTATAAGTTATTTCTAGTTTTAACTTGCTTAGTGTATAAGTTAAATACTGTTATCCTGTGTGTTTAAGTTTGTTAGAATAGTGTGTCTATTCTTTTCCGCAACAAACTTCTGTGTGTAAATCTTTAATATTTATATTAAAAATTTAAAAAGAGCAAATCTTGTGTTGTTTGTATTCAACCCCCCCTTCTACAAACCCTCACCTGGTTAGCCATCTCCCTTCAGGGACTAACAAAACCCAAATATGGAAATCACAAAAATAAAACCCAACAAATATGATAAACCAAAAGGTACTTCAAAATCTGAAAAAATAAAAGTTAAAACTAAGAAAACCTAAATATGGAAATCGAAAAGCTTCAAATTGGACAAACCCAAATACGGAAATCGAAAAGCTTCAAATATGGGTTCGAAAAGGAGATGGGAGGATTATTGTTGGCGTTTTGTAAAATGAGAGAGTGTGATTTTTGATCGGAGTCTCCAAGGAGAAGAGGGGATCTATTGGTAAGGGATAGGGACCGACGAGAAAGGGGAAGGGGCTAGGAGACTTTTCGTGAAGGAGAAAGCAATGGGCCAAGATACCATGGAACACATATGGGAGGAGATAGTGAACCAAATCTTCAAATAAGATGGATGTATCATGAAGGGTTAGGTCGGAGTGTTGTCATAGGAGATGGTGAACCAGATCGGAGGAGGGTGGAAGAGTCATCGTGAAGGGTTGGGGTATCATGCTCTTGCGTAAGGGTTTATACATATAATTATATATATATATATATATAAAAGAAAAGTTCAAATGTGAACTCAAATTTAGTTGCGAACATTAGAACAAAGTAGAGTGTGACACATGTCCCATTCAATCTGAATAATAAAGGGCATTTGGTATGAATAAAGAAGGTGAAATTCATTCACTATTCAGTATGAATAACACGCATTTAGAGTGAATAATACAGCATTCAAAGTGAATAACACAACATTCAGTCTGAATATATTTAGACTGAATGAGACACGTGTCGTGCTCTTATTTGTCTTTACGTTCACAACCAAAATTTGAGTTCGCATTTGAACCCGCCCATATGTATATATACACACACACATACTAATTTTTTATTAAAAATTAACGAAATAAGTTAACAGAGTTGGTCAAAGGAACCAAAAGTGAAGTAAAACTGCAACCATAATGATCAAAACTGTAATTAGTTCAAAAATAGACTAAAATTGCTAGTAGGTGGCAAGTAAAAGGACCAAAAATATAATTTACTCGTATTATTATATTTGATCTTTACTAGCATTAAATATATTGAGGACTTCATATATTTTTTGATTGGAAAAAACCCAGCAAACTAAACATTTTAAATGCTTAAGTCCTTAAACTATTTTTTTGATTGAAAAAACCGTTAAACTTTCTCATTTTGAATGATTAAGTCTTTGAACTATTGATTTGAATGAAAAAAATCATTAAACTTTCTCACTTTGAATGATTAAGTCCCTAAACATTTTTTTGATACATAAATCATCGATCTTTTAAAAATTAGTTACCTACATGTATTTTTTTAAATAAGTTACATGTAACTCACTAAAAAAGTTTTATAAGTAAAAATAAACTTAAATTGGTTTTACCGTTCCAAAAACCCTACGTAATTAAAAGCCTTAGCAAACAATAGTATCACTCCCTCTCGTCACTCCCCATTACCCCAACGTTGTATGTTCTCCATTTCGTCTAACACATTGTTGGCCCCTGCCATCGATCTTACTCTTTTTGATCTATTTTTTTTATCTATCATAATAGAGAGAATCAAAAGATAACTGAATAAAGGTAGTTTATTTAGGTTAAAAAGATGTAAGTAACAAATTTTTAAAAATTCGATGGTTTAATTTTTTGAAAAAAAAAATCAGTGACTTAATCATTCAAAATAAGAAAGTTTAATGATTTTTTCATTCAAAATAAGAAAATTTAATGGTTTTTTCATCCAAAAAAGAGTTCAGAGACTTAATCATTCAAAATGAGAAAGTTTAATGACTTTTTCATTCAAAAAATAATTTAAGAACTTAACGATTCAAAATAGGATAGTTTGTTTTATTTTTTTGAACATTTTTCTTTTTGATTTCGCATAAAACTCAATTTAAATAATTACCATGTGTTATTTTAAGAAAATTTATGAAACTGATATATTATGTTTAAAATTTCAGATAATTAGAGAAAATCCTATAATAATTAAATTTTTACAAGTGGTTTATCATCTCCGGAGGAGGTTCTGTAAACCGAAGAAAATATGGATTTTCTAAAATGGAGAAATTAAAAGAGACAAAGTGTTTAATTTTTTTCAAATTTAGAGAATTCTTCAAAAATGATTATTTTTTGATATAAAATATTTTTAGAGAAATGAATTTTTTTAATTATATTTCACTGATAAGAAACTTTGAAATAAAATTTTTAAGATGGAGAAAACATAACGTATTAAATGTATGAAATATTTTAATGATGTAATCTTTAAAATGAAAATGTTGTTCACATTGAAGGCAACTTTTTAGAGATATCCATATTAATAAAAAAAATTAAATGTTTAAAATAAAAAAAAACAATATTTGTTGAGTTTTTGGGATATTTAATAATAGAAACATTGTTTTAATGTCCATGATAAACAACGTGGAGTCTAATGTATTTTTTTTTTTGCTGATTTTAGTTTTTGATTTTTCCATTTTATAATTTTTTTCAAAAATATGTTGAAGATGCTCATATGATATAGCATTTAGATTTCTATCAAATGGCTTCAAAGTAATTCTTAAGAGCATGTAATCTCTACTATTGTCAAATAATTAAAATGAATATTTTCGAAGTTATACGATAAAAAAAATATATTTGATTAATCAGATGAACCTAATTTATTCGGATGCAAGCAGGATATTAGATAAATGAGTAATAAAACAATGATTATTTGTTGTTTTTTATTCTATTATTATACGTTACTCAATATCGACTAGAGTAATATTGCTTGTGTTACCACCACAACTACATTAAACGTTAAAACGAAAAGTTTGGGGTCTTCAATAGTTGAAACATTGATTATACGTCTAATCATGTGGCTATTAATTGTGTTGAATAATGTTGTTGTTCTCAATCTATTTTAACATCTAAGGCATTTGGGATTGTGGGAACCACAAAATAACTAATATCTGTACACTTGTATTGATCTTTTAACCTCTGAAACAATAAATTCACTTAAGATGAAAACGTTTTATTTGTAATCGTTTTATTTTATGTTTTCTTATTCACGTATAGAGATCGTAAAATCGTGTGAAACAATGTTTGTTATCTATCTATATTATATACTTAAAAGTAAAATTGGTTATGTAAATATTGGTTATGAATTATGAACTAGATTATAGTTTCCCCATTGTTTTTAAATTTGATTTTTAAGATAGAAAACGTGCTTTGATATGGCTTTAATGAAACTAAGATTTAAAAAATGACAGAATATGTTTTCTATCATTTTTTAAATTTATTAGTTTGTTTTCTGAAAATGACATCGCTCAGCTACTCATATGCATTTTGATTATGTTGTCAAATGAAAATTTTAACACTATTTAACATTGATAAAAAAATATGAACAATTTAAAAAAACGCTTTTTTATGATAAAAAACGCTTTTTTATCTGAATCAATTTAAAAAGCCGACCATTTTTCCCAAGCTCTTTTGAGATGAATGATCCACTAATCAAAACTTTTTATGGTACAATTCAAACCTTTGTACAATAATGATTACAAGATGTTCTTGCTTTGCTTTATGAACAAATTTGTTGGTCAACTCACACAAATAAATTAACTAACTTAGAATGATATAACAATATCAAACTGAAAGTATAAGTGGATTTATCACTATCTTGGTTGAATTCATGAAACTTATAAATAATGGAACATTGATGTTGATTTTGAAAGCTTCACCTAAGAGATTCTAAACTTCCAAGTGGGTTCCTCTTTCTCTCCATGGTTAAATTAGTGCTACTTACTTTGGATCCATAGTGACAACACAATCTTGCGAAATAATTCATACTTTGTTGAGATGTTTTTTTTGTCGAGATGCAAGGTTGAATATTCAAAGGTGTCGAGAAGAATCAGTAAAGGAAGCATTCTATGGTGAATCGAGGATTCATCATGCCTGACCCATTTACCAATCAGAGTCTTGAACCAATCAAATTAATCCATTTTTAAAAATTACTATATGATAGATTTTTAATTGGCAAACAGTAAACACAAGTAAAATACACAATAACACCATAAAAAATCAAGATCTTATTATTAGGTATCTATTTTAACTGGTAATGACTGATGTTATAACATTTGATGACGTAAACATATGTTTAAGAAATGTTTAGTTGATCTAGAAGATATATTACTTTTTTGGGGTAACGGTGAGTTTTCGGGTCAGTTTACGCGCACTGACTAATCCCCAGACGACCATGAATTTCCTGAAGTCGTTGCAGGTGAGTCTCCATAGTCACAAGGGCTTTGGCCTCGTCTAAATTCAAATCCACGGTGGATAAGATTTTTCACTATATTTGTTTAAAGCTTAACCAGTGTGACACAACCCGAGTTACAAGAACACTATTGAATGTTACAACTTACAAGAATAACAACATACTGGTCAAAATGACGCAAAAAATACAAAAATCTAAAACTAAATTACACTATATAGAATATTTTGAATATTAATTGAAAAAAAGTTACTACAATAAATAAAATCAAAATAAACGTACTTTGTTACATAATAATTTATTTTACTCATTATATATCTGTGTAAATATAACAATAAAATATAATTAAAAACTTTGAAATAAATAAACCCTTTGACCAAAGGAGACTTCAAAAATTAACTTTTGAATTGAATGTTGTAAGAAAGGCTATATACAATGAACTTATCAATGCATTCATCGGTTTTACTTTTGGTTTGGTAAAATACTTAAATTTCAAATGTAATATATTTATTAAGAATACTTTATTTAGGGGTGTTCGGTATTGCTTGTTTGGAACAATTTATTGTTTTTTAACTAAAATGTTTATCAATTTTTTATAAGTTAAAAGGTTTAACCTCTTAAAAAAAACTCTTTATCACTGGTTTGGTACAGATAAGTTAAAAAGTTTAACTTCTTAAAAAAACTCTTTATCACCGGTTTGGTACAGATAAGTTGTTTTTCCAAACATTCAAAAGTGATTATCATCAGTGTCACACCAGAATAAGTCAATAAATTGTTTTTATAAGCAATTCCAAACACCCCCTTAAAGTATATCCCACATATATAAAATAAGAAAATATGAAATGTGTCATAGGCGAAAGATTGTGTAAAAAAAAGAGTTAAGTTGAGAAGTGTAAGGATTGATCTAAATCATTGATCACTTTTAATTCTCATGTTTAGTCATAAATTACGCTTCGGAAGAAAATTGATTCGGAGAATCTCGGTGCATCTTATTGGTTTTGACATTCAATTAAGATTGATCTAAGAGTGGAGATCTCTTCTTACGCTTCTTACTATAACTCACTTCTCACTGGAACCCAACCTATGTGTCACATATACATATACATAAACGGTAATCAAATGAAAACCGTAAAACGATTGAGGACTGTGGGACTAATCTCAATCATTAAAGAGTTTTAATCAAATGTTGTTAATCATGGTGACATTTTTTGTAATATTAATAAAAAGATAATGCCATAATAGGGATTTTGTTACAACCATCTTTATTGATTTTCTAATTCATTGTTGACGATACATAATTCATCCAAAAGAGTTTTTGTGTTTCATATGGTAATTCTAATGAATTAATATGTGTTCCATAAAGAACGATCAGTTATGTTTAGATTTCATGTGGTGAATTACTATATGTTTCATATGATGAATCTATGTGTTTCATATGATGAATGAATATGTATGTTTCATTTGCTGAATCTTATTACCAAAATGACGATTATGCTCTTTTTAATGAAAAATAACTTTCGAATAAAACCATAGATCAAAACCAAATTAAGACTTAGACCAGTCCTTAATTTTCAACCTTTTTAATTCCTAATTTGATTTAACCCCTATACACATATACATATATCTATATGTATGTAGGACGAGTTCAAATGCGAACTCAAATTTGGTTGTAAACGTGAGAACAAAGAAGAGTGTGACACGTATCTCATTCAGTTTGAATATATTCAGACTGAATATTGTGTTATTCACTCTGAATGTGTGTTATTTATACTAAATGCCCTTCATTATTCGGAGAATGTTATTTATTATTCAGACTTAATGGGACATGTGTCGCGCTCATCTTTGTTCTCATGTTCGCAACCAAATTTGAATTTGCATTATATATATAGGGGTGGGTTCAAATGAGAACTCAAATTTGGTTGTGAACGTGAAAACAAATGAAATCACGACACGTGTAATATTCAGTCTGAATAATCTACATTCAGACACGTGTCGTGCTCTCATTTATACGTTCACAATCAAATTTGAATTCGCATTTAAACTTTTACCCCTCTATATATATAAATATATATATATATATATATAGAGAGAGAGAGAGAGAGAGGGTGAGTTCAAATGCGAACTCAAATTTGATTGTGAACGTGGGGACAAATGAGAGCGCGACACGTGTCTGAATATAGATTATTCAGACTGAATATACAAAGAAATATTCAGACTGAATAAATACTATATTCAGTCTGAATATTTTTTATATATTTTTTTTAATGAGACACGTGTCACACTTCCATTTGTCATCACGTTCACAACCAAATTTGAGTTCTCATTTAAACACGTCGATATATATATATATATATATATATAATGAAATTTAAAGCTTCGATTTCAAAGTCTCAACTACAATCAAATGCACCGCAAAATATTTACTTTTTTACCATTTTGTTGCATTGCATAGTGCACCATAACACAACTAAATGACTAATGCTTGTGTATGCATATATAGTTATATACATAACACACTTGAATAGTCGAAAGAGAATATAATATATTGTGGAGTGAATTGTGGATTTAGTCCCCATAGTTTGATAGTTTTTTTTGACTATAGTCACTATACTATATTTATTGTGGATATGGTCCTTAAGGTATTAAAATTACTTTGGTCATGGTCCCTAACTAACGGTTCACTAACTCTATTAAATGAAGGGGTCATTTTTGTCATCTACTTATTCTTTTGTCTTTTTCATATAAATATAAAAACAATATTTATATATATATATATAATATTGAAATAATAAATTATGATATTATTATAGATATGATTTGTTTAATTAAAAAAAACTTAACTATATTAAATAGATTAAATTATATTATTTTAAAAATTAACTATATTAAATTGGATTTAATTATATTAATTTGTTTAAAGAATTAATTATATAAATAGATTTTGATGCAATTAATAGTTAAAATTAAACAAATCAAATTATAAAAAAATATTTTATTTATTTTATTTAAAGCGAATAAATAACATATGATTTTATGATTGATTTATTTAAATTAAAAAAATTATGTTAAACACGAATTAATTTTATTGTTATTTTTTATCATTGCAATAAACAAGTTTATTATCGATATTTTAACACCAAAAATTATTTAAAACCACTAAAATATAAACTCCAATTTTATCATACTAAAATAAGGTTTTGATTTTCATGTAATTTTTATTCAAAAATTCAACGTCAACTATTTAAATTTTCACCAATGAAAATTTTATATTTACTTTCATCTTTCTAACTTAAAATTAAACAAATTTCAACAAAAATTCAACAAGTTTTCATACCGAAATAAACAAAAACATTAAAATGATAAAATTATATTGTATTCAATTTTTTAATTTAAACAAATCAAATGATAAAACAATATCTTATTTTAGTTATTTTTATATCATTATATATAGAATGAATGTGATATCGTGTTTATTTTGATATCATTATTATATTAAATACGATATAATTTTATCATTTTAATATTTTTGTTTATTTCGGTATGAAAACTTGTTAAATTTATGTACGAATTTGTTTAATTTTAAGTTAGAAACATGAAAGTAAAGATAAAATTTTCATTGGTGAAAATTTAAATAGTTGACGTTGAATCTTTGAATAAAAAATTACATGAAAATCAAAAACCTTATTTTAGTATGATAAAATTGAAGTTTGTATTTTAGTGGTTTTAAATAATTTTTGGTGTTAAAATATCGATAATAAACTTGTTTATTGCAATGATAAAAAAAACAATAAAATTGAATCGAGTTTAACATAATTTTTTTTTAAAATAAAATATGATTTTATGATTTGATTTGTTTAATTTAAATATTAATTGCACCAAAACCTATTCATATAATTAATTCTTTAAACAAATTAATATAATTAAATCCAATTTAATATAGCTAATTTTTAAAACAATATAATTTAATTTATTTAATATAGTTAAGTTTTTTCAATTAAATAAAGAATATCTACCAGAGTATCATAATTTATTTATTTTGATATTATAAATATATATATATATATATGTGTGTATAAAAATATTGTCTTTATATTTGTATGAAAAAGACAAAAGAATAAGTATATGCCAAAAATGACCCTTTCATTTAACAGAGTTAGTAAGCCGTTAGTTAGAGGGACCATGACCAAAGTAAATTGAATACCACAAAGACCATATCCACAATAAACATAGTATAGTGACCATAGCCCAAAAATTTATCAAACCATAGGGACCAAATCCACAATTCACTCTATATTGTGAGAAGTGTAACAATATTTATTTTAAGCTATTGTTTTAGATTATATTTTTTTATCTAAATCTAGAATTAAAAATATTGATTAACATATATTTGTTTATAAAATAGTTAACATATTCGTGGTTCCCACATTATTAGCCCCGCCTCTCTCTCTCTCTCTCTCTCTCTCTCTCTATATATATATATATATATATATATAGGGCAATAATCAAATAAAAAGTTACAAACTAATGAAAACTGATATAAAAATAAATTTTTACATGATTTTTTTCCATTAAAACCTATAATTAAATATAATGTTTCACATATGTTTGGATTCACCTTATGAAATAATTACATGTGATTTTTTTTTTGCATTTATCTAATGAAATAAAAAATATGCATAAAAGATATTCATATGATGAAACAAATACATGTGAATGTTTCATGTTATGAAACAAATATATGTGAAATAATATTTTAAATCCTAACATTTGGTGAAAATAAATCATGAAAAAAATATATTTTTATATCCGTTTTCACGAGTTTGTAACTTTTTATGATTTTTATTTGATTATCATCCTATATATAAATATATATATATATATATATATATTTGGGAGGGTTCAAATGAGAACACCCCCAATTTAAAGGAACAAAGTGACTCATTTTGGACCACATATGATGTGGGTCCCACCAATAAAAAATCATATCTGATTCAATGCGGTCCACTATTGAAAATCAGATATGATTTTTTATTGGTGGGACCCACATCATATGTGGTCCCAAATGAGTTCTTTAGTTCCTTTAAATTTACAAAGTTCTCATTTGAACCTCTTCCTATATATATACATATATATATACACACACACACACACTTGGGATCATGTGAAACTGGTTTGTTTTCGTGAGACCGCTTTTTCACACTTAAAACTTTACAGCAAAACACTGTGAAAAAGTAACTTTCACAGTGTTTTTGCCATGAAAGTTCGATTTATTTTTACTTTCACAATGTTTTGTAGTGAAGTTTCAACCGTAAAAATGTGATTTCATAGGTCTCATAAAAACAGGTTGGTCTCATGTAAACTCAACCCTATATATAATTATATATATATATATATTCTGAAAAATATACATTTAAAATATATTTTTCACATTATGAAACAAAAAGAACACGTTAAAAAGTTTCACAAAACTAATACTCCATGGAACTAAAATATGGGAAATAATACCATAAATCTAAACCTTTGATAGGAAAAAAAATGTAAAACAATATGTTAAAATTGATTTTTACGAGTTTGTGACCTTCGTGTATGGTTATAAAACAAACTCGTAAGAACCCATTTTATATAAGGGTTGGGTTCTTGTAAAATGAATTTTTTATGAGAACATGAATTAATAACTTTTATCTACCTTCGTCCACTTGCTCTTCATGAAAGTTTGTCTACATTCATTTACCTATTTTTATTTTTTTTTATTAATCTGATCCAATTCATTATGCGAGCAGACTAACCTCAGGACGATTATCCGTTTTGCAGATAGCCTGGAGTCACCACATTTGGACATTTGTGGCCACAATGAGATTTTTATTTCTAACAACATCTTGATTTTGGAGATTACAACATTTATTATATTATTAAAATATTCTATATTTCTAATAAAATATTATTTGTAAATCCAGGTTCGATCATGTAACGATGTAAATCAACAAGAACACAATCAATAATCTTAATTTATATTTGTATTTGTATTGATATAAAACTCTCTCTACAAGATTCTCTGTAAAAAAAATATGATAAACTAATCTCTAGAGTTCTAGGAAAGCTTAACATTACAAGGTATTTATGCTCATGACCTATTAAAATAAGGTAACAATTAAACCTTTCTTGTTTGACATACGTTGACTTTAAGTTTTGACTCTTCACGTCTTTAATAGTTATGATCTCGGATACAATATTTTCAGACTTAACATTATTTATTTCACCTAAACATTTAATTTTAATTTTTTTTATTGGTGGAACAAAATAAAAAAAATGTCTCTTTCATGGTAATCATTTTTGAAAACTTATTTAAATTTGGATATTTTTGTAATATCTTTCATATTTTTTCATTTTAGAGATGTTGTTTAAGTAAAAAGTTGCTCAAAATCCATATTTTTTTCATTTTGAAGATAATGTTAGAGATATTATAAAGAATTAAATCCAATTTAATTTCTTTAATATTTTATATTACATGTATATGATTAGTTTTTTGTTTTATTTTTATATTACATAATTATGTGAGAAAGAAAAGATAAATTTATGGGTAGTTTCTAGTAAACATTAAATATCATTCTAGAAATATGATACGTATGTGTGTCGTCATTTATAATATATTTGTTTATAAATTATTTTACGTACTATTTTTTTCTGAAGAACAATCATTTTGCATACTTAAAAATAGAGTAAATTACATATTTGGTCCTTATGTTTGTTAATCGTTATCTATTATCAAGTTTGGTCTATATTTTAAATTAATTATAATTTTAGTTACAGTGATTCTAATTTTGATACATATTATTGTTTGATACAATTATAACAAATTACGTACTATATTTTGATACAATTATAACAAATTATTTGATACATATTCAAAAAATTGTTTGGTCATGTGATCCTGTAACAAATATAGAGAAAATAATAACTATATTATAAAGTTTTTTATTTGATACAAATTCAAAAAATATTTAATTAAATTAAATATTTAAAAGCGATACTTTAATAATAGATAAAAGATAAATTTTGATTTTTATATTACATAATTAAGAAAAAAAAAATTTAAGCACAATTTAAAATAGAGACTTTATTGTAGCATAGAAAATGTAGTTGAATTTATGGATCAACATACCACCTTTCTGTTGAATGGGAAGTACAAATGAAATAAATGTACAAAAATCTTTAGAGAAAATTTTGTTTTTGTGTATAAATCTTTTAAAATTTGTATTCTTGAAAAATAAGGATTTTTAAAAAGGTTGAACCTAAATGTCTTATAATATGGTATTGATTTAATAAAAAATATATATATATGGTATAGATAATATACTTTTTAATGAAAGAAAAAAAAAAGGAGAAATACACATAATCATCAAGAGAGTTAGATAAGGAAAAATCTCAGATCCTTAAACGGAAAACCTCATTCACCAAAGAACGTGGATGGGGATCTGATCCTAGTCTCGTTAGTCATCGACCCTGTTACCATATGTAGTTATATTCTAATCATTTAAGTTGTGACACACTGGTTAAGTCTCAGAGGAATGTAGTTAGAAAATCTCATCCACCTCAGGTTCGAATTCAGATGTTGTCAAAATCCTTGTGGCCATGGAGGTACATTTACGACAACTCCATATCATTTATAATTGCTCGAGAGATTAGTCTGTTTCATATAAAATGACCCAAAAACTCATGAGTACCATAAAAAGAATCTCTAATGATATTCTTAATTACCGTAGAAGATTATATTTATTTAAGCCATAATGTGTAGCTTGCACTTTGCAGTTAAAAAAGTTACCATAAAAATTAAAAAGAATCCTTAGCTTGCATTTACACTATGAAATCTGGGCCTGGCCCAAACAGTTACGTATTCTGGCCCAGAAAAGCCCAAATCCTCTTATTTTTATTCTTTATTTTAGTTGAAAGTTGAAACTTATTTACAAACCGGTTTGGGCAAAACCTAGTTAGGCCTTAAAACATAGTAAGGCCTTATGTTGGTCTTCAGCCCGGTCCAATAAAATAAAACTTTATAGTACTACTCAATAATATGTTTTTTTAGGGGTGGCAATCGGGTCGTGTTTGGGTTGGTGGATCAGGAAGGGTTAATCCAGACACTATCCATTTAGTTAATCGTGTCGAAATATGCAACCCTAACTCGCACATGCTCGGGTTGACGGGTCGTAAATGGGTTGGCAGGTCACCTAATAATACAACCAAATTTAAACATCAAAATTTAAACAAAAAGTATCAACACAAGTTTCAAACAAATAAAAAGTCCAAACACAATCAAATTCAAACAAATCCATTTTGACTATTTGAGATTTTTGAGTAAAATACAAAAAAAAGAGTAAATTGCAATTTTACTTTTATCAAAAACTCGTTTGAGAGACCAAGAATGTACTTTTACCTTTGGAGGGATCAAAACCAAAAAGCGAGCATTCATAAGGGACCAAAATTGTAATTTACTCAAAAAAAATAAAAAATAAAAATTTGCCGGGTTGGCGGGTCAACCCGTGACCCGTTTGAATCAACCCGAACACGACTCGTTTATTTGACGGGTTGGCAGGTCAAAAACTTCAACCCTAACCCGTTTATTTTCGTATCGGGCCGAAAATTGCCACCCTTAATTTTTTTTTCAATCTCCGAGTAATATAGGGTCGATATTTTTATGGTTAGATATATTAACTTACTTCCACAAGTATCTTTATTATAATTTTATCTTATTTTATCATAACAATATACTTTTAAACTAATTTTTGTTATAATATCTACTTTTGAAAAATCTATTTATTATAGGGATGACTAATATATTACCTTTTAAATCGGTTAACCTATTTTATTTTATTTTCATCATTGGCTTAAATGAGATAATATGTACCACGCATCATTTTGAGGACATGGCTAAAAAAATGATAACCTCTTTCAAATTATTTTTTAATGATTTTCATTTTTCATTCCTAAGATTTAATAAAAACATTTCATTTTTTTTTACTTTTTCTTATTAAATTTCAGAGAAAAATTAAATATTCTAGAGTAAAATATGTTTTTAAATAAATATGATATATTATTTTCGAGATAACTATTTTGTTTGTAAAAAATGTAACACTTTTTATTTTATTTTGTTCAAAAAAATACATAGTTTTTAAGTTTTTTTTAAATATTAGAGAGATAAATTGTGCTTTACAAGTTTTTTTTTTAATATTGTTATATTAATAAACAATTCAAAAAAAATCTAATTAATTTAATATATTTACATGTCAAGTAAATGTTTTTAAACAAGTATAAGTAGTTCATGTTCATCCAAAGTTTCAATTCTTCAGCCAAGATGAGCGAAACACTTAAACTGATACAGGAAGTATTCGAGGGTTAACAAGAGTTTTCTTTGATGTTTGGAAACGAAGAAAACGAGCTCGAAAGAAATCCAAAACCAGACATCAAACACAAGAAAATAGACCCGCGTCCAAACCACCCTGGCGGATGCCATACGGCTCAGCCCGCATTCATAGCCGCACATTGTTGAAGGCTTCCATGCAAACCGGCGACCACTTTGAATCCTTATGGTTTCATTTTCATGCATCCCATGTTTCATGGTTCACACATGACTCCACCGACCCATGATCCCTTAGACATATCCTATTCCTAATATTTATCTTTCTTTTTGTTTCTTTTCAATTATCCTTTTCGTTTTCTAAGGATTGTTTAGTTTTAAATTATTCTTTGAAATCCTAGTTTAGTTATAATTGTTAGTAATAATAGTTATCTTTTTAGTTTAGTTTAGATTATAAATAGGGTTTGAACATTCTTTGTTAAACAACGTTTTGATTAATAATATTCCTTCTCTTTTGAGAATTGTTTCGAGTTTTATCTCGTTTTTATTAAGTTCTTACGCTTGTAAGTTCTAAACATTTGGATTTGACGTTTGTCGATCCGTTCCGCGTTTCCTACTGCGTCATAAACATATGTTCATAAGCCAAACACTAACACAATGTTTAAGTGAAGGAGCTTCTTGAACACGAGTGAACACACGAGATGTTATCTAATGTGTTGTTGTTCGTTAGTGAACTATTCAATTTTTCATAAATCCTTCTTTATGTTCATAAATGAATGACTGAACTGTTCATATATGACATTAGGGTCGGCCATTGTTATAGGCTATGAGAGCGACGACCATGGGCAGCAAAAGCACAAAGGGCATCACCTGCCCAGTGCCATTGTAGCTTTGGTAACGTTTAGTATTGGCCCAATGCCATTGTAGCTTTAGTAGGCTTAGTTCGGAAATGGACATTGGGATATTTATCCTAAACATTTTGCTCGGTTGAGTTACATCTATGTGTTTTCCCTAGACGCTCCTGGCTCTACCTTCTCTTAGTGATTGACGGATAATAGAACGAGTTATTCATTGTGAAAAATCTGGACCGCCTCCACTCCATCTTCTCGAATCTCGACCCTCACTTGGTTAGGGATTCTAAATCCCTAATCACACACTGATTGAAGTGTTGATTTCTCTTAGATTGACTATTTAGCCACACAAGTAAGTGCTTTTGGTTTATGGGCTAGGAAGATTATTATTTTTGTCCATGGATATGATACTTCTCATATTAGAACTCATGGAAATGCCCTTTGCAATGGAATCAATACATGTCTACCATGCACTAATGATAACTTACTCCTCATTTCCTTGTACTCGATTTAGTCTTATTTTTGTAAGATGACATGTTTCTTTTAAAGCTTATGCGGTTTTAGGTAACTGATAATTTGTTATTAAACATCTGGCTCTGCGAAATCATGCTAAATGTGACCGTTCTTCCTATTCGTTCTGTGTTTAGGCTTTTGGTGAATCTTATTTCTAATTTGTTTATAGAGAAGGCAAGGTTAAACAAAGGAATGCATACACACACCCGGTTAACCGTGAGTCTTGAACCCCTAAACACTAGGTTCAAAAGACTAAGTTACCATGCTAGAATGTTCGGTTTCATTTGTGCTATGAAATAAAGTGATCATTTTGGACATCTGTCAAGCTGTAATTCTTGCTCAACTTTTTTACTGCAACTAGTTCATTTTTTTCTTTTAGCAACTGGATCGATTGTTTTAGTTGAACGCGCAATAGGTAATTTAGTAATTTACTTGAATGTTGACATTCCAATGTGCAATAGTTAATTGATGGTTTTCCCTCACTTGAGTGTGCACTAACTAATTTACTTGACTGTTCTCCCTTA
Organism: Silybum marianum; assembly: GCA_036898165.1. Classification (NCBI taxonomy): domain Eukaryota; kingdom Viridiplantae; phylum Streptophyta; class Magnoliopsida; order Asterales; family Asteraceae; genus Silybum; species Silybum marianum. The sequence goes on along the minus strand of CM072530.1, from coordinate 47,745,201 downwards.
ACTTTGCAATTTTACATATGAAACTCATGATTATCATTGATAAGACCCTAAATATATTTATATGAAATTTATGATGATCTAATGGAGTCATGCACTAGCTAATTTCATAGACAAACACCGTAAGTGACTAAAACTAGCAGGAAGAGGACAACAGAAAAGTAGGAATGAGTCATTGATGTTGCATAGTGTAAAGAATTGAATAAGAATCAACCAACTATGTGTTTTGGAGTTGGACTGAGAAGGTATGAGTGTTGATTTTGGGTTTATATAGAAGATGTGGGATGTAGGAAATAGGGACAAGTAGATGACGTGGGATGTAGGAAATAGGACAAGTAGATGTCATGGTATGTAGGAAATAGGGACAAGTAGATGAGTTGGTTATGATGTTGATTGTTTTGCTTTTCCATTATGAGATGTCGGGGTTACAACTTTACTAATGAAACCCTAACATCTTATTTTAAAGCAATCACCCAACTGTAAGATCAAGCTTATGCATAAAAAAAAACTAGACAATTGTAGATGGTCATACTCAGATGTTTTAAATAAGCATCATTTGATCTTTTCGCCATGGACACCAAAAATCTCAGGATCAGCCCTTGATGACATCACCCTAACTCTTCATAGGTGAATTAGGTAATTTTAGGTACATCATCATAACTGTTCAATGGTGATGGTAAAATTTTAAGGATTGATATTATTCTTCAATGGTGATGGAGAAATTTTAAGTACGAGGAGTAGTTACCTAAATCAGTGGGTTTGTGAAGTATACAATTTTATCCTTGTTCACCTATGTTCTTCATATTTTATACATTGCCACCATTTTGTCCATTTAGTTAATAAAGTTTGTAGTATTCATGGGTTCAAATGAGAACAATAACAAAAAAAGGGTAACCTCTAATGTTGGTCCCCGTGGTTTACTGAAATCTTTGAACGTGGAACATTGTTGGTCCCTAAAAGGTCTACAATAGTTCAATAATAAGTAAACAATTTGTGGGGGGGGGGCGGGTTGAATACAAACACACAGATTTTGGTTTTTAAATTAGTTTATATATCATAAACAAAATTTACAGTTACAAGCGGAATAAGAACAAGTTTAAAACCTATTTTATTGTAACTAAGAAACACTAAGTTTGATGCACAAGAGGAAGGAAGAAAGAATAAAAAGGGTTTAGGTTAGAAAAAAGCATGCATTAAGATGAAGAAGATATCTTCATCTTATTTATACCCGTTTGCATTTAATACAAGACAAAAGGTATATGCCACGTGTCAAGCTTGGATAGGAAGCTTGTCCTTGCTAATAAGACAGCCATGTTTTTGGCCGAATATGAACAGTACCATATCAGATATGATGGGGACATAAGAGACAATTCGTACGTCCTTTTCTGACAAGGTATAAAGTTTGACTTTTGTGCATCGAGGATAAGATCAATCTTTAATCTTGTAAAGGAAGCTTCATTTGATCGCTGATTCTGAATCTTCAAGGATGAACTTCAGTATCGATGAGGCTTCACAAGACTTCACACTTTGATTAGATAGTCGCTGCTATCGCTAAACCGCTTCAGTTCACTTAGCTGATTATCTCTTTCTTCAGCTAAGGTCTTCGACTTTCGCTGAGTGGTCTTCTGGTGTGATAGTTGATCTTCAGGTCTTCAGAGATAAGCTTGTTGTTCCTTGATCTTCAGCGATCGCTGATGGTAATCAGCGTATGCTATCGCTGAATATGAACAGAAGCTTATACAATGGAATTTCACTAAGTATATAAAAGGAATCATATTCAAATCATTGAGAGGAGTTATGATCAACAAATCTAAACTTTGATAACTCTAAATATAGTCCATGTGATTCTCATTTTTCTATGAAAGTGATCATCCGTCACTAACTCCGTTAATTTTCTATGTTAGTGTCAGGGACATTTTTGTTCATTCCTGTTAACTTTTGTACATGTATACATATAGTATACATAAATACAATATATTAAGTTATATGTTTCATTTTTTAAAGAAAAATATGGAATTAGCCTAAGTAAACAAAAATACATTTGACACTAACAAAGAAAATTAACGGAGTTAGTGATGGAGGACTACTTTCATAGCAAAATGAGAACCAGGGAGACGATTTCTAGAGTTATCAAAGTTTAGGTCTCACTTTCAAAGTTTTCACTAAACCATGGGAACCAAAATTAGAGTTTACTCCAAAAAAATTGAATATAGACCACATAATTCATTAGATGTGATTTTAAGCGTGAAAAACAGTGACATAAATTAAACACTGAAATAGAAAAATAACGGAAACAGAATCACATGTGATTCAAAACATAATTTATAATTAACAAATATCACATGTATGTTTTGGATAACTTACATTTTTTTACTTATATTTATTATGAGCAACATCACATGATTCTGTTTCCGTTATTTTTCTATTTCAGTGTATAATTTATGTCATCTGATATTTTCATGAAAATTAACGATTTCTTTGAAAAGAAGTCAATTAATTGTGGATATCAAATATGAGTTTTAACGAAAATTATAAAAATATCTTAAATAGATTACTTTAATAAAAACATATATATCTTAAATGAAAAATTAAATTATGATTAATTTAAGTGTCATAAAAATAAAAATGAAAAATTAGTCATTCTCAAATCACGAACATTGTAAAACAAATCTTATAAAAATAATTTAATTAAATATGTTAAATAATTCCTGCATAAATCAATTAATTTTCATATATATAATCCATATGCAATAAATAACGCATATGAATATATGATCTTTTAAACGATTATTTTATTTACAGCATTATTTAAGAAATTCGAATTTCCGTCAAAATTACATGTAATCAATGGCGGAGCCACATAGAAACTAGAAGGGACCTGTGATCCTTACCAAAGGGCCTTTGGCCTAGCAGTATCGTAGCCCTTGTCCTTTTATGAGGTCAGGGGTTCAAACCATACCAAAGGTGAGGAGGGTATGTAAGTTTACTTGTTTCAGTTGCCGTATATAAATATTATATACTTCAAAATAAGGGACATGTGATCCTTGATAAAACTCTCTCTCACAAGTTATATACTAATTTACAGCACGGTAAAAAAAATTCTTCTGCCTTTCATGATTACAACACCACTCTCTCTGGCCACCTCCCCACCGCACAACGCACCGTCCTAAACATTGGCAACCAGGTCCGTCTCTCACCGACGACCACTCCTTCTCTAAATTTCCAATTCTGCAGGTTAGGGTTAGGGCTTAGTAGCTTAGATTTTATGTTTTGAATATGTTAAAAACTTGAGAATTGAAATACAAATTTAAATTATTCAGGCTATGTTAAATATGTTTTGAATATATTTAAACTTGAGAATATGATTTAAAAAGTGAATAAAGCGAGATTCAAATTATACATCGAAAAGGGAAAATAATGGAAACATAATCACATATGATATATAGCAGAATAAGATGTACAATAACATATGGTTCAAAACATAATTCATAATTTAAAAATATCATATGTGATGTTTTGGATAGCTTAGATCTCTTTTTCACTTAAATTTATTAATGATCAATATCACATTTGATATGTTGACAAAAATAACGATTTTTTATGGAAAAAAGTCGAGTAAATGGGAATATTGTATGTGAAATTTTGACGAAAATTATAAAATATCTTAAATAAATTACTTTAATAAAAAAAAATTAATGAAACACTAAATTTTACATATTTTAAATATTTACAGATATAAATGTGATATTTTAAATAACTTATAATTTTTTCATTTAAATTTATTATAATTAATATTACATCTGGTATGTTGACTAAAAAATAAAGATTTTTTTAAATATTGCCGATTAATGTAGATACCAATTGTGAATTTTGACAAAAACTGTAAAAAAAATAAAACCAAATTATGTTTATTTTAAATGTAATAAAATGTTTTTAAAAAATAAAAAATTAGTCAAACTTAAATTAACATTGTACAAAAATTTAAATACGTAACTTAATCAAATATTAAATAATCTTTATAGAAATAAATTGATTTTCATATATGATACATATGCAATAAATAATACGTATAAACTTTTGGACGATGTCTAATTTTTATTATTTTACATATGATTTTAAAAAGTTAATATTTTCTTAAAATCACATATTATTTAAAGCGTAAAAAACAATTATTCAAATTATACACTAAAAAATTAAGATAATAGAAATAGAATCACATGTGCTGTGTAACAAAACAATGTATAAGATAACCTATGATTAAAAATATAATTTAAAATTTACAAATATCACAAGTGATGTTTTGAATAACTTATATTTTCTTCTTTTTTTTAAAAATTTACTATGATCAATATCACATCCGATTTTTTGATGAAAATTAGCTTTTTTAGTTAACAGCGTCGATTAATTATGTATATCATATATGAAGTTTCACGGAAATTATACTTTTTTTTTTACATAAATTACTTTTTCAAAATAAATATTTTAAATAAACTCTAAATATCGCTTACTTTTAAAAGTAATAGAAAGGGGAAAAGAAAAAAATTACTCATGCTTAAATCACGAAAATTGTAAATAAAAATATTAAATAAATATTTAAGACACGTAACACATACTACCTTTTGGACAATTTTTTAAAACTTTGTATTTAAGATATGATTTTAAAAACTTACAATTTTCGTCCAGATCACATGTGATTCACAATTAATTGATTCTTTTTAAAACAGAAATACAATTTTCTGTTCCTAATCACATGTTATTTAAAATGTAAAAAACAATAATTCAAATTATACACTGAAAAGGTAAAAATAATGGAAACGGAATAGCATATGATGTGTACCAGAGCAATGTATAGGATAACATATGATTTAAAATATAATTTCATAATTTACAAATATCACATGTGATGTTTCGGATAACTTAAAATTCTTTTTCACTCAAGTTTCCTATCATCAATATCACATATGACATTTTGACGAAAATTAGCGATTTTTTAGAGGAAAAAAGGGCAATTAAATGTGGATATCATATGTTAATTTTGAATAAAACTATACAAAAAATCTTAAATAGATTACTTCAATAAAAAACTAAATTACTCTTATTTTAGATGCCATAAAAGATAAAATAACAATAATAAAATATAAGTCATGCTTAAACTATGAACGATGTAAAAAAGATCTTATATAAATACTTTAATTAAATATATTAAATAATACCTCCAGAAAAAGAAAAAAAAAACCACGTATAATCCTATGCGATAAATAACACATTTAAGACACGATTTGAGAAAAATACATCAAATGTGATTTAAAGAGTGAAAAACAATTATTCAAATTATATACCGAAAAAAAATCACATGTCATGTGTAGTAGAACAATATAAAAGATAATAACGATTCAAAACATAATTCATAATTAATAAATATCACATATGATGTCTTGGATGATTCACATTTTTTCACTTAAATTTCAATATCAAATTTGATATTTTGACGAAAATTAGCGAGTACTTGTAAATATCATATAAATTTTGATAAAAGTTGTAAAATTTCTTAAACAAGTTACTTTAATAAAAAAAATTAAATAAAAAAACTAAATCATGCTTATTTTAAATATCATAAGAAATAAAAAAATAAAAAGTTAGTCATGCTTAAATCTATTTTTTTTAAAATAAATATTTTAATTAAATGTATTAAATAATCAATATAAAAATAAATGAATTTTTATTTATAATTAATATGTAACAAATATAACATATGATCCTTTTGACGATTTTTAAAAAAGTTTTATTTAAGATATGATTTATAATTAATTTCCCTTTAAGAAATTACCTATTTCGTCAAAATCACATGTAAATTACAATTAACTTATTTTTTTTCAATAAATTCCAAATTTTGTTCCTGATCACATGTTATTTAATACGTGAAAAATAATGATTTAAATTATACACATAAAAGAAAAAATAATTAAACAAGAATCACATGAAAAAAATAAATAATTGAACAAGAATTACATGAAAAATTATATAATTGAGTGACATGCGTTCTCTTTTTTTTATTAGATATAATTTTGAAACGTAAGAAATAATATAAAGGGAAATTAATCATTTTAATCATTTTAAAAATTAAGATTACCAAGATAATCATTTTCTCTTCATTTTTATCAAATTAAGATTACCAAGATAATCATTTTCTCTTCATTTTTATCAAAATGATCAAAATACAATCAAATGTCTATCGAAATCGAAGCCTCCTTCAAATACCTCCATCAACCTCCCCAAATACCTCCGAATTCAATTTCTAATTTACATATTACATTTTATACCCTTATAGTTAGTTAATAAATTACTTTAAGTACTTATACTTTTTAATTTTTCATTTTACACCCTTATCACATTAACACACATACTCGTATATCAATTAAAACACGTCTAAAAAATACGTTTTTATTTTAACAAGTTACACCATTATAATCGTCTCGACAATACCTTCGAAATGAGCCCAATATTGAATATTTTTCGATTTAATTATATATATTTTTAAAGCCAATTATCCTCTTGATCGGTAAATATGAATATTTTTCATAAAATTCGAAATATTAATTAAAATATAATGCTATTATGATTTAACAACAAAGTATAATATTATGGGTATATAAAGAAATAAGATATAAATTATAGTGAATTTATACTACTTTTGTGTATTTGTCATTCCTATAATAAAAACCATATAAATTAATATTCATGTAAAATAACACATAATGCATCGGTTCTTAAGATTATTACAATATATACTATAGTTAACCCATTTTTGAATCAATGATATATACACAGTGTGAAGGGGACTACAGAAATAAAATACAATAATCTTTCAAGATTATTCCGAATTTTATGATTTAACAACAAAGTAATAACCCATTTGAAATATTATTGTATTTTATTTCTGTAGTCCCCTCCACACTGTGTATATATCATTGATTCAAAAATGGGTTAACTATAGTATATATTGTAATAACACTTAAGAACCGATGGATTATGTGTTATTTTACATGAATATTAATTTATATGGTTTTTATTATAGAAATGACAAGAACACAAAAGTACAAATTTATTATAATTTATATCTTATTTCTTCACATATCCATAATATTATACTTTGTTGTTAAATCATAATAGCATTATATTTTAATTAATATACTCCGAATTTTATGAAAAATATTCATATTCACCGATCAGGAGGATAATTGGCTTTAAAAGTATATATAACTAAATCGAAAAATATTCAATATTGGACTCATTTCGAAGGTATTGTCGAGACGATTATAATGGTGTAACTTGTTAAATAAAAACGTATTTTTTAGACGTATTTTAATTGATATACGAGTATGTGTGTTAATGTGATAAGGGTATAAAATGAAAAATTAAAAAACAAAGTACTTAAAGTAATTTATTAACTAACTCTAAGGGTATAAAATGTAAAATGTAAATTAAAAATTGAATTTGGAGATATTTGGCAGAGGTTGGCGGAGGTTTTTGGTATTTGACGGAGGTATTTGGAGAAGGCTTCGATTTCGGTGGACATTTCGATTGTATTTTGGTCATTTTGGTAAAAATAAAGAGAAAATGGTTATTTTGGTAATCTTGATTTGTAAAATGGTTAAAATAATTAATTTCCTTAATATAAACTATATAATTCATTAATTAAAAAATATCATAAATAAAACATGAAAAATATTTTTCGAAACTAAGATAAATTATAAGTTTGAATTGGATAAAATATTTTACGAATAATATAATTGTAAAAAACACTATTTTAAATGGGAAAAAAGGGATTAATAAAAGTTATAAAAATCCAAAGATACGATAAAAGGGAAAAGATATAGAGGAAAAAGGATATGAAGGCAGCTTTTCTAATTTAGTCATGACGTGTCACTCATTGATTGGAGGATAAACCCCTGTCAGGAACGGTGCTGTCAACCTATTGTTATCTTGAATCTCAAGCTATATATATATATATATATATATATATATTGCTTCCTTCCCCTTCTCACTCTTGACTGCTGTGCTGCAAAGCCTCCGGTGGCCGGAGATCGGAGACTCTCACCATCGGAAATTAACTCCACGATGAAGATCAACGTCAAAACTCTCAAAGGCACACACTTTGAGATCGAAGTCAAACCTCAAGACACAGTGCGCTCTCTATCTCTCTCAATCCCTCTGTCTGTATCTGTATGTGTGTGTGTGTGTATATATATATCGGTTCATATGTTTTGTGCATAGATACGTTAATATACATGACATTTATACAGATATACACACGAATTATGTGTTTATATGAAGCATAATATAGTTTATGATTGACTTTTAAATAGACGAATGCTTGCAGGTACTAGGGTTTTTAAGGGTTCGTGTTTTGTTTGGGTGTAGAGAATTATACGTGATAATTGAGATTGATTATATCAATTCTGTTCCTAAATTCATCCAATTGAATTATAAGTTACAATTAGATTTGTATGTCATGGCCACTGCTTTCAAATTCAACACCAATGCTGAATCCAATTAAACTCAATATAATCAGTACGTTTCTTATAAAACAGGAGAGGTTCAAAATTCATATCAATTATGAAATTGCAAAGGGAACCCTTTGATTGAAGTCAAATTCTCTGTTCCTTTTTGGAATGAATGGTGTATCTCTACATCTTTACAGCTTATTCAAATATGTGAGAAGGGTTGTTGCTTGAACTTTCTCGGGTATTACCATTTAAGTAAATTGGGAAACTGGTTTATATTCCTAGTTATTATGTTGGCCACTGTGTACTAATCTGTGATATATGGTAATAGGTGTGGCAATTTGCTTAGTAGTTTGTATTTCTGAAAGGGGCAAAACGATTATATCTATAATAGATTTAGGCTACAACTATGTGGCATACAGATATGCTTCAAAGTTGAAACACCTAATATACAAAAAAGCACACCAAATTTCCAAAGAACAGCAAACATCGCTACAATGTAAGAAACAAAGTGAAATTAATCAGAAAAGAAACAATGGCCAGCAAGCTTCTGACCTAAAATTTCACTCAATTCCAGCAACTGCAGATGCAATGCTCTCTACATGGGGCTTGGAATGAGAAGAAAAAAAACCTTTGGAACTTAAAGTAAGAGTATTCTTCATACATGGATTCAAGATACCCTTAGATCAGAAAGGAAAAAAACCACCATCAGTTCCATGATTCCATCACCACTACAACCTGCTAGATGCTAGAACACCCTCTACCAAAATACTTGAAAACCATAAAGTTTCTACCTTCAAGCAAAGGCACTCATAAACACAGGATCTTTTGAAGACCAAGAAAATAGGACACCAACTCTGAGAAACCCTGAATAAAGAAAGCAAGGGTAATTCACACCTTGCCATTGCTTTGAGGTTGCGGCTTTGATATATTGACTGTGTCCGAAAATAACCACACACATGAAGGGAAACAAAAAGGGTAGTTTTGGGCTTTTACTTTTAAAAAGATAAAAGGGATGAAATTTCGGAAACAAGAAATTACTGCAAAAGTTCATTATAAAGCTTAGAACATATGCTTGCCGGAGAAAGGAAGTGAGACAAGTCAACCGAGTGGATCCTTTTTCGGTGACTTGTATGCGCTTTTGGTTTTAAACTATTTATTGTTTCTTTCAGGTTGCTGATGTCAAGAAAGAAATAGAGAAAGTACAGGGTCCTGCTGTTTATCCAGCTGCACAACAAATGCTAATACATCAAGGAAAAGTTCTCAAGGATGCAACAACAATGGAGGAGAACAAAGTTGCTGAAAATAGTTTTATCGTCATTATGTTGAGTAAGGTACTTATTGGCAATTATGGTATATATATTACATGTTTGTTTTATGCGTAAACCTATTTCTAAACAAAGAGACAAGTTTCAATGTTGATTTTTATAATACATGAACTGGTTGGAAAAGGTAAGACTTAAGTTATGTTTTCCCTAACCAAAGCCTGATTGAAGGAGATTATTACCAATATTCCTTCTTCTGAAGGAAGTAGATAGATATATAATAACTATTACAAAATGGGAAACAACTTCATGTCAATGATATTGTTATAGTTTCATTATCTTTGCTATTTATTCTTTTTGGTTATAAATTTTGCCAATGGATTCTGACAATTGTAGAGTAAGACTTCAGCAAGTGGGTCATCAACCACCGTGGCTGCACCTCCTGCAAATGTGGTTAGTATAAATTTACTATTTTATCTATTCTTTCCGTTTAGAATGCCACATATATCTGAAGGAACTCAAATCCTATTATAATCTGGTATTTATGATCAAATCCATCTAATTGATGGGAACAATAAACAGATACCTAAACATCTATGCCATCAATTGTTTAGTGTTTACCCTTCACACAATTACTTCATCCAAAAGAAACTAGGGCTAGGGCTAAAAAGGATGTTAGGGAGAAAGATTTGTTTCATAAATGGATATAAATTATATTCAATTTACAGCTTCAGTTAAACATGTGTATGATTATTGTGTCTCTATGGTGGCTTTAGGGTTGAAACAGCACCTTAGATTGACACCAAATGTGTTACATATATCTGATGCTTATTGGATTTCTTCAATTCTAGTAAATGCATAATTGGAAAGCTGCTTATGTGAAAAATTGGTTGGCATTTTAGCATACTATATACATTACGTAAATTTGGCATATATGTATTGGAGCTACTTGGAGATCAATTGTACTTAGATTTGTGCCATTATATATATATATATATATATATAGAGAGAGAGAGAGAGAGGGAGGTTCAAGGGAAAACACTAAGAAAAAAGGAAAACTAAAGAACACCCTGGGAGGCTGGGAGCCTTCCATCTCGACGGTATGCACTAATGCATACAAGCGTTTTTTGTTCCTATGCACCAATGCTTCTATCATTACATATGCATTGATGCATATTCACAAATGCATGTTACAAATTACCGGTATGCATTAGTGCATACCGTGCAGATGGAAGGCTCCCAGGGTGTTCTTCAGTTTTCTCTTTTTTTGGCGTTTTCCCTCGAACCTGACCCTATATATGTATATGTATATGCGTGTATATATATATATATATATTGACTTGGTGTTAATCTAGATCAGTTAAAACTGATATATGTTAACTAGCTACCATATAAAATGCTGATAAAGGGTTCATCCATTCAGGCTCAACCTGCGAGTGCAGTGGCTCCATCGACACAGCCTTCACCAGCTCCTCAACCTGCCCCTACTGTGGCACCGTGAGCATCCTTTTTTGGAATTTTTATTTCTTTTTCACTTCATTTTTGTATTTAATTACTAAACTTGGTGTAACTATGCAGCTCAGAATCTTCTCTTCAATCTATTCCTGATACTGTTTCTGTTCCAGTTCCAGTTCCAGTTGCATCTCCTGCCACGTAAGTATACATCATAACTTTGCGTTTCTTGGTAAAAATAGTAAAATACCACTATCTTTTACTTTTACACCATTGATTATGTTAAATTTATTTAATGAGTTTTATCTTTTATCTTCATTTTCCTTTTTTTTGGAAGCAGAGCAGAAACAAATGTATATGGTCAAGCTGCTTCAAATCTAGTTGCAGGAAGTAATTTAGAGGCTACGATCCAGCAAATACTTGATATGGGTGGAGGAAGTTGGGATCGCGAAACAGTTATTCGTGCACTTCGTGCTGCATTTAACAACCCCGAGAGAGCTGTAGAATACCTTTATTCTGTGAGTTGGCTTCTATTTTTCATTTCTTTCATTTATTGCTTTTAATGGCGATTTTGTTACACGAAAAGCTAAAAAACTTCTTCTAGGCGTTCAATCATGAGAGATTACTTTCGAGTATGCAAGCTCATAAGCATGGATGCATTGTTATATAAATCAAGAAAAATTGCATAAAATGAAATAAAATAACGGTAAACCCTGATATGATATATAACAAGGCCATAGAAGAAAAAAAACTGAGGTCCCATAAAAAGTCTCAAAAAACACAAAGGGGGGTAAATTTTGATAACTATATTTCTCTAGAAAGTGGATTGGCTACCAAAAAAAACACCATATAAACACGTTTATTTTGCGATTTTTAATAATTTTCTTATTCTATGTTCCATAACTGCATTTTATGCCATCTAAAATGAATTCTTTCAGGGTATTCCTGAGCAAGCTGAAGTTCCACCGGTGGCACAAGCTCCAGCTCCAGCTTTGGCTCCGGCTCCGGCTCCGGCCGCACAACCAGCAGCCCTGGCTGGTGGTCCTAATGCAAACCCTCTTGATCTTTTCCCACAGGTAATATATAGTAGTATAGATATATATATATAGTAGTAATTTTATTTAATTTTTCCGATGTTGGTTTTTATGATTCATTGGTACTTGGGGTGACACTAATAGGGGCTTCCGAATGTGGGTTCAAATGCAAGTGCCGGTACCTTGGATTTCTTGAGAAATAGTCAACAGGTAGGGTGGAGTTTTTTGTTATTAAATTCTCAAGCTTCCCATATAAGTATAGTTATCGAGTTCTAATTTATATATTTTGTTTTTATTTAGTTCCAAGCGTTCCGAGCCATGGTGCAAGCCAACCCTCAAATCTTGCAGGTGAATTCTTATTTAAATAGTTCTTACTAGCTACAGTTATTTCTATTGCAACTCCCTGCATCACAAATGAATAAGCCCTTTGCTAAAAGTATTCTATCAATATTCATTAATGAAGGTTACCTATTATTGGATGTTTTATATAATGTAAAAAGTTAATAATATTCTATCAAAATAAGTGTCCACTTTTCTATTTAGTTTGTCTCAAAACAAGTGTCCACTTTCAAAAGTAAGTGCCTACTTTCCAATTCTACCATTGATTATGAGATTACTTCCTCTATTATTAAGGGTAAAATTGTCATTTATTTAATTATATATATATATATACATTCGTAGAACTGTGTGCCTTTTTCATTGTGGACATTTATTTGCATTTGCAGCCTATGCTTCAAGAGCTAGGAAAGCAAAACCCGAACCTCATGCGGCTTATTCAAGACCATCAGGCGGACTTTTTACGCTTGATAAATGAGCCTGTCGAAGGAGAGGGGTGAGTTCAATTATTGTTAGATTCCATATTTTATGCTTTTATTTCCGTCTTTGATTATATATATATATATATATGTTTTGCTACATTCAATGCCTGATGTTTAACGACTGTGGAATCAGAAACGTTCTGGGACAACTGGCTGGAGCCATGCCGCAATCTGTAACAGTAACACCTGAAGAGCGCGAAGCAATTGAACGTGTAAGCTTACCATCTTTATATCTTTGATTCATTTATTCCATTCTCAACAAAATATGCAGGATAGTACAGAACTCTGAACAAAAACCTGTTGTCTCATGTTTTGTGACACATTAGACTAGGACAGGACAATGACTGAACAAAAACTTTTTGTCTGATGTTTGATGTGACATTAGACTGGGACAATGACATGACTGAACAAAAATTTATTGTCTCATGTTTGATGTGACGTTAGACCAGGACATGACAGAACTGAGTGGGACAAAACTGCATATTGGTCCCACCAAAGTGGTAAATTACCAAACTACCCGTGACAAATTAAAAGATTTTTTATTTCTTCCAAAAACCTTTGATAAGTTCTTTTTTTCCATATAGATCTGCGTACATCCCAACTGTAGACCCCACTCCCCATTTGGTTTTTAGAGGTGGTTATTTTACGGATTTGAGATGATGAAGGTTGTTTTTTTTCTTTTTTGTAGCTGGAGGCGATGGGTTTTGATCGAGCATTGGTACTGGAAGTATTTTTCGCTTGCAACAAGAACGAGGAGCTAGCGGCTAACTATCTTTTGGATCATATGCATGAGTTCGAAGAGTGAGTTTGTGGTTGTTTTTATTACATCTTTTCCTAGATTTATTTTACTTATCTTTTGACATTATTTCATACAATAATTGGTTTAATTCATGGTTGAGTGTGGATTTACTTTCAAGTTCATATCCTCTTTCCTCTTTTAGCACACCCACATCATAAAATATGGACATGGCCCTTTGTTAGGTCGGGTTTAACAAGTAAAATCAAACCAAATGAAACAAAAGGGTTGTGACGTACTGGTTGAGGCCCTGAGGGATGTGGTCGAATATTTCATCTGTCCAGGGTTCGAATCCAGGTGTACACAACAATTGTGGCCACTGAGTTTATCAGGGCTGATGTGTTGCAGTCATAATTTGTGGGATTAGTCTGGGATGCCCTTCACAAAAATAAAATCAAACCAAATGAATATTGTATACTTTCAAGGGGGAAAAACTAGAGTATAATGTCGAATAATGTTTTGATCTACACTTGGGATCACGTGAGACCACCTGTTTACGTGAGACCCGTGAGACCACCCTTTTACACTTGAAACTTCACAGCAAAAACACTATAAAGGTAAAATAAAAATATGAATCTTTAAAGTATTTTTGTTATGAAAGTAACCTACATAGCGTTTTTGCTGTGAAGGTAACCTTTACAGTGTTTTTGTTGTGAAGTTTTCAAGAGTAAAAAAGTGGTTACCCGTGTTTAATGTCGAATAATGTTTTGATCTACACTTGACCGATTAAGTTTATAGACCCAAGTTTACCCGTGCATGCGTTTGAACCGAACAAACTCTTCATCAGAAAGTGTTTTTTTCTCTCTGTTTTGAAAGCGCTAAAACCAAATACCAAATAAAACGTATTTAAAGAGCTCATTCGAAAATAAGATTTAGAAACAAAAAAAAAGATATATTTATAATTCATCCGGTAGGAGCAAACAGTCACTTACCTTGCTCGGTAAGATTTTAGTTCATCGAAACGGCATCGTATGAAATAATTCATCCGGTAAGCGTTAACTGGGTAAGAGTTGTCACCCTTACTTACCGGATAAGACTCTCAATCCTTGTCATCACTTTTACCGAGTAAGATTTCGGCTGTTGTCATGTTCTTATCAGATACAGGATAAGTGTTTGATAAACAACTCATAAGATTGAAAGTTTAATATTAGTAAAATCAAATACACAACTTGTATCTTTTCTCTAAACAAGTTTGATAAATCACAAAATATCAAAATAATAGTGTTTAGAATTTTTGTTTTTTTGAAAGCGTAGTTCATAAAAAAGATGAGTGCATTTTATTTTCTTGCTTAATTGTTATGTCGTCCTAAGACAAGAATTACGTAAATATAATTGCTAGCCATTTTGATTTTTGAATGTCGACGAGGATTCATCATCTTCCAACACGAGTCCATCGTTATTTAGGATAATGTATCTTCAGTTATCTATATTGACCTGTTTTTATCGTCATAACTGAAACTTTAACAAATTCATGCATATGAAAGTGGTTGATGATAGATAAAAGTTTGTGATGGTGTATCTTCAGCTATCTTTATTGAACTACTTTTATTGTCATAACTGAAACTTTAACAAATTCATGCATGTGAAAGTGATTGATGATAAATAAAAGTTTGTGATGAAGGTGTATCTTCAGCTATCTTTATTGACCTACTTTTATTGTCATAACTGAAACTTTAACAAATTAATGCATGTGAAAGTGATTGATGAAAGATGAAAGTTTGTGATGAAGGTTGATGAAGGTAGTTGAAGATTCGTTGTATTTTTGGTATGAAATCTTTAAGGTCCACATTTTTTTAGCCGTTAGATCAAAAATCAACTTATCCAACGGTTTATAAGGATACTCACCCTAAAGACATCTCTAACCCAACACTAAAAACACAAAAAATTGAGGGTGTTTTCATCACTCAATATTAAAACACTAAAAAAAATAGAGATAAAAAAAATTGTCTCTATATTTAGAGGTCAATAAACTACAAATCAAATATTAATATAATATTTAGTTTTATAAATTATATATAATATTAAGGTTTTATAAATACATATATTATTTTATTATTATTATTATCATGATTACATTAAAGATGGTTTTTAGTGTCATAGTGTGTGGTTGGAGTTGATTTTTTTTACAATGGTTGAATTGGAGATGTTAAGTTTTTTTTGGACGTCAACAATTTTATTAAAACTAACAAGGTGCTAGAAAACGGTTACATAACAGAAATAGCTTGTAGAGAGTTTTGCAGCCACCTTACCCAATTAATATTTCCCTTCCTACTTCTATATTGCGCCCAGAAAAAAGAATGTGTAACTATACTATCCCCATACCAGTGCCTTTGTAGGTTTCATTACTCCAAAAAGCGTCCCAGTACGAAAAATTTCATATCGACCATAGAGCTGTGTACGAGACCGTTTCTAGGCGTTCAGCTTCCTCTTTCTTCAATCCTAAGGACTCCATCCAAATTTTCCAACCCGGACATTGTGAAGGGCAGGAATGCCAATGTTCCACCAGCGACCTACATTCCTCCAGATATCTTAAACCAACTGGCATTCATAGAACAGATGATCCACAGATTCAATATTCTCTTCACAAATTGGCATAGAAGAGAGTGCACATCAATTCCCCTTTTTACGAGGTTACCTCTGGTGGGTATTTTGTTCAAACCCAACTTCCATATTAAAACGTTTACCTTAATAGGCACCAACTTGTTCCATCTAGTCGGATTTTGCTCGATCTCCAAGCATTTGGAGTCTATGTAATTTCGAACAGACGCCATTCTTATCGAAAGTAAACAGCTCCTAACTCTCATTCTTATCGAAACTCAACTTTTATCTCTCCCTCCCTCCCTCCCTCCCTCTTTATATATAATCCCTACAAAAATGATATTTTAAAACTAAAAAGTAATCATAGGTCCATTACACATGGATTATGAAATGAGTTGTAAAAAAAGTTACAAAATGATTAACGAGTTATGAATATGAAATGATTCGCGAAAAGTGTTAGACATAGATTTACGATTAATAAAAATGATTTACGATAAATATTACCATTACAAAATGATCTATGAAATTATTTAAAAAGTTGATTATACTTTGCTATGTATTTGATTAAAGTATGCCCATCTGTTATTGTCTATTATCACTTTCTATTTTGTATTCTATAGATAATGAAGCTATAATGTTTATTTAACTACAAATATTATGATATTATTGATTGAAATGTTTAAATAGGTGATGTTTCTATCATTAATAATTGATAAAGAAAAAACTACCAAATATGATCTATTTACTTCAATTTTTAAATATGTAATATTTTATATAAATTAATATAAGAATATAATTAATAATACAATAAATTAATAAACTTAATCAATTTAATTAAATAATTGAGTTAATTCCGTAAAATATTTAATGAAGAAATTGTATTTAAATATTTACAAAATATATTTTATATATCTTAATATTTTAAAATAAAATAAAAATATTTTATGTTTATTAAATTAAAATAGATTTATTTAACAAAAAGAAAAAGAAGTGGCTTGGCGTTGCACTCCAATTGGTTTTGCAGTTGACGAAAATAAAAAACTATGGCTAAATGTATACGAGAATACGTATTAATATACTTGACTATGATAACATGTGAATTTAAAAATTCTAACCATTTTGCACATCTGAAAAGATTGCAAAAGAAGATTTTAAAAGTTAAATCTTTACTTTTAAATGAGATATACTTAATTGTTTGAATATAAGAGCATCTCCAACAGCTTCTCTAAAATAAATAAATAAACACATTTTAAGTAGGATATACAAGATTTGAGAATATCACTGCTTAACATAATAATTACACTTCCATACACAAGAATGACCAGAAACTTTTTTTTAGAAAGGGTATCCTAGGCATTTCCCAGTGGCCACAGGTTGTTTGCGCCTGGATTCGAACCTGGGATAGATGGGTTATCTAGCCTCATCCCCCACAAGCCTTAACCAGTACGCCACAGGCCTTGTGGTTAATGACCAGAAACTTGTCAGAAAGTCATGAATTTTAAAAGCACTTGTCAGTCAGTCATTCAGCTAGATAACCCGAAATA
Organism: Silybum marianum; assembly: GCA_036898165.1. Lineage (NCBI taxonomy): Eukaryota > Viridiplantae > Streptophyta > Magnoliopsida > Asterales > Asteraceae > Silybum > Silybum marianum. Next base: position 47,727,253 of record CM072530.1, on the reverse strand, counting down.
GAAGTAGATACAAATAAACCGGAAAAAAAACATCATACTTAAATTAACATTTAATCTCTTATCAATTTGTGAAACCATTATTATCAGGTAGGTCTATAAAATTTAAAAAAAAAACAATAAAGAAGAAGAAAGTTACTACTGTAAATCAGCACCACCACTTTGCTGCCATAAGTTAATGATATCAGTAGCCTGATTAAGAAGAATAATGACTTGTTTTTGAGAAATCCATGGCTTACTTTCAAGCATCATCTTTAGTTCTTCCCAAGCATCTTTTCTTGGCCAAAAATAGTAAGGACTTACAGGAATCGTTCCATATCCCGGAATCACTTGATCCAAACCTAACCCGATGTTTTTCTCCATCCAAATGAACTTCAATACCAGCCGAGTTTTCTCCATTGGCTTCACAACAACTCCAAGCTTCTACAAAACAAATTCAACCCATTTCTATCTTATATACATATATATATATATGTATATTTTGACTAATTGACTTTTTTTTCATTGCAAACATACATGTGAAAAAAGCACTTAAACTTTGCAAGAATCAGTAATTGCTAAAACACAAACTAGCACAATATATCCCGTTAGGAGGTGGGGTCCGGGATGGGTGAAATGTAAGCAGATCTAACCTCTACCCTAAAGAGAGTAGCGATTGTTTATCAGATGCATACCAAAATTATGTCACTTTGGATATTAATGAAGTTTAAATTCAAGATCCGTCTGAAATTAGTAACAAACATCATATCAATTTGCATGTGAGAAATACCAAGTTTCACGCACATGGGTATTACTTATGATGGGTCAAGTTCAGGGGAAAACCTCAAAAAAGAAAATGAATTGAAGAACACCTTGGAAGCCCTTCATCTGGACGGTATGCACAAATGCATACCCGTAGTTTATAACATGCACGCGTGCATAGAAAAAAAAAACAGTTTCGATCGCTTGTATGCATTTGTGCATACTGTCTAGATGGAGGGCTCCCGAGGTGTTCTTCAGGGTTTTTTTTTTTTGAGGTTTTTCCCTGAACGTCCCTCTACTTATACTTATCCCTAATTCACATACAATTAACAATAAATAGGAATTGAAGAGAGAATGATAAAAGAAAAGAAGTGGACCTCAGATTCCAGTGGTGTTTCTGCTGCAATTACTCCAGCAGCTGCTGCTGCTGCTATAGGGTTCCGGAATCTTCTGGAGGCATGGCTGAATTTAGCGGCGGCGGTGAGCTTCGGCAGGGGGAAACTAACGGTGGAGGGGTTCAACAGGACTGATTCCCCATGAATGTTTGAGCCAATAGAGGGTTTGTAAGAACAATTGCAATTCACACTCATTCCCAACGACGATAACATCTTCTTAATCAACTGCTGGAGGCGATAGAAAAGATTGAGAGGAATGATAAACACTTGCTGGATTTTTGTTTCTTTTTTGTAATTAATAACCTTTTTATAAAAAAAATTGTGGATGATTAAATTTAATTAAAATCTCATTTAAGATTATATACTTAAAAATCCTGATATAAATTTTGTCATCCAGATGGAGGGATCCCAGGGCGTTCTACAATTTTCTTTTTTTTTTATGGTTTTCCCTTGAACCTCCCTCTCTCTCTCTCTATATATATATATATACAAAAAGATAGAAAACTATAAAGAACACCCAGTCCTGTGTTGAATGAAAATTAAGGTTTGACAAAAGTTCCGAATGAAATTTCTAATGAAAAATAGTAACTAATTAATGGTCCAAAAGAACATATCATATCATATCATATCATATCAATCAAAACAAGTATAACAATGTTTGTTCAAGTTTTAGCATAACAAAACATCACATGAAATGCAAGTTCAACTCTTCTAATACATTCTCTATATTTTGAACATTCTAATCTATATATAGCATCCAAAAATCGGTGGAGGAGACTAGAGAGCAAGACAAATAACTTAACGACCTCTTCCTTACTATAACAAAAACTTAAATCAATCGAAGCATATGAATTCAATTTTCTTTGCAAAAAGTAACAAATATGTCTGCTATACATCAAGTAGAACTTATCTTTCTTTCTATTCCTTATCCCTGACTTAATATTCACTCATGTAATCATAATCATTGTAGGCCATTAACATAAAAAGGCAACATTTTGCTTACTTAAGGATGGTTTTCAGTTATTTAATAACTACTAACCTAACCACAATCTTGGTTCATTGGGTTGTCAATCGAAATCAGAAGCACCCAAAGACACCAAAGAATGGGAGATGAAGGGGATGGGTTCTCTTCAACGGGGTTAGCAGAAGAAATTTCAATGTTAATCAGGCTTCCATCACATGTTCTACTTCAAAGTGAACATGGGTTTTCATTGAGGAATTTTATCAAACAGTTGGTGGTCATTAAAGAAAACCATAATCATTAAATGTAAAATCACGAATGCTAAACAATTATTTATATAACCAACCCATCAAGGATAGCAACAATGGAGACAATCAAATTCCACAGTGGTGACTTATCTCCAAAGATTATACATAGAAAAAATCAACCAGTACGAATGGCCATAAAACCAAAAAAAAGGTCATGAATCTAACCCTTTTATATGAACAAAATCAAAACTTGATAGCAACCCTAGATGAAAAACCATGATAAGAAGAAAAGCCACATAAGGAAACATCAAGAAAAGAAAATTCGAGATACTTACCAGCAAGCAAGGAAGAGACGAGAGCAACAGAGGGAAGGAAGATAAAAATAATTCATTTTTGATAGTTTTTTATTCCAAAATGACTTTTCTTCGAATGGCATGTTGGTAAATATAATGAAAAAGAAAAGTAAAAAAACTGCATCCAATATTATTATTTTTAAATGGCGTTAGATCATTCCAACAGTTTCTCTTAAAAAAAATTTAAAATATAGAACGTAAACTCAAAATCTTTAAAATTATTATCTTCTAATTCCAACAGGTTATTTATTTTAGATAATCTATTTAAAAATTATATTATTAAAATATTTAATAAATTTATTATTTTAAAAATCTTTAAAATTATAAGAGTTGTTATTGGTGGGGATCATTAAAATAATATTTCTCTCGCATCATTTTAGAGATACAGAGAAATATCTATATTTAGAGATTTTTCCAAAAATCTTTATTTTAGATATTGATATAGAGATACTATTGGAGGAGTTTAGAGAAAAAAAAATGGGGTTTTCTCTATTTTAGAAAAGCTGTTAGAGATGCTCTTACATTTTAAGCATTTTTGAGTAGTTTCTTTCTTGTATTGAAATTATGTAAAATTTGATGTAAATAGTGATTCATCTCTAACTTATTATACCCTTTTTAATATCAAAATAAAATATTTAAAGTATATGTGATTTTACACTAAGGATCGATGCAGACTAGACATAAATCAATAGAAAATAGAAGAGCCGATAATATAGAAATACTGAACGTAAATAGAGTTCAGGTTCGACTTCCATAGATAATATAGATGGGATTGTCTATAATGATAAGCAAATGAAAGATTTTCTCAAGATTCTTATTCATCTACTTGATATTTTGAAAATGGGTTGGTTGAACTTGAAAATTCACTCATTGAAATTGAATAAGTAAAGATTAAATTGGATTCGATTGGATGGTACTAACAAAATCGTGTGCATCAAATTATATGCAAAAGCATGTGTAATCTTATACATAAGGATCAACGAAAACAATCAAAAATCATTTGCAACCACATATCCCGATCGAACTCGTGTGAATCACAGTATCACACCTAATTGTAGTATAAAAATAAGATCACTAGTAATTCAATCATTTTCTTATTCTCTTATTTGATCATTATTGTCAAATAAACCTACCTGTTATCAAATATTATAAACAAAGTATTTATGAATTATCAAAATTGGTGGATCATTTATAATTAAAATATGTCTGATACCCAAATTAGTGTAAATATTCCCCTCTTATCGAATCAATCACATAAATCCATAACCAAACAAAAAAGTTATATCCAAACAACTAAGGCTATATTTAACAAAAATAAGTTAGCTTATTTTCAGTGTACACATCTGGCAAACCATAAGCTAGCTTATTGAAACGTTACTTGGAGTAGCGTTTTGACAACTTATTGTCATTTTTTTTTCCAATTATAACCCTCATTAATATTAATTATTAATTTTTATTTTTATTTTTATTTTTCAATATGACTATTTTGATCATTTTACATTCTTATACGCTAGTTTTGCCAAACATGATTTTTTCATCAGCTAGCTTATCAGCTACCTGCTAACTTACCGTTAGTTTGTCAAATAGCCTAAATAACAATAAGAAAATTATATATATATATTTTTTAGCTAAACTCAAGCCCAGGCTTCAACATGGTACTTGCCACCTTTCTCCAACATCCTCAGCCACCTTCCGGCAGCCTCCTTCGACACCCCGCTTTCTCGAGCCACGATCTCCTCAAAAGCCGCCAACACATCCGCCGGCATCTTATTCGAAGAACCTGCAACATAAACCGCACCCCCTTTACTCAATAAATCCCAAATCTTTCCGCTTTTTTCACGCATCTTATGTTGTACATACACCTTTTGTTTTTGGTCTCTTGAAAATGCCACATAAAACCCGCCACCTTTTTCTTCCGAAAGAACCCCACCCTTTTGCAAGTGGGAAAGCCATAAATCTTTGTACAAAGAAGTCATTAAGCTTGTTTCTACAGTCGAAGAAGAAAAGAATTGGAGCAGTTGGTGTGGATATACGATTTTCGAAGGCCCGTTCTTCCACGAATCCACAAAAAGGTGCACAACCGGTTCCGGGTCCAATAAGGATGAGTGGGAGTGAGGGTTCGGGTTCGGGTGCTGGAAGAGAGCCTTTTTGAAACCATGCTGGTATACAGACTCCTGTTCAAGAACACCATAGACCATTAATATTCCGAATTTTATAAAAAATATTCTTATTCACCGATCAAGAGGATAATTGGCTTTAAAAGTATATATAATTAAATCGAAAAATATTCAATATTGGGCTCATTTGGAAGGTATTATCGAGACGATTATAATGGTGTAACTTGTTAAAATAAAAACTTATTTTTTAGACGTATTTTAATTGATATACGAGTATATGTGTTAATGTGATAAGGGTGTAAAATGAAAAATTAAAAAGTAAAGTACCTAAAGTAATTTATTAACTAACTCTAAGGGTATAAAATGTAAAATATAAATTAGAAATTGTGAAAATGGTCTTGACGAGAGGTTTTTGGGGTATGGGGCGGAGGTTTTGGCCGGAAAATGATTTCGAGGGTTATTTCGAGTATATTTTGGTTATTTTGGTAAAATAAAAAAGATTTTGGTTATTTTGATAAATGTCATTTATAAAATGGTCATTTTAATTAAATTCCCTAAATTAATTCGGTGTACCGAAAATATTTGATTTTGTGAAAGAACCGAATTTTGATCGTAAAAACCCTTTTGCGATCCCTACCCGCCAAGCCAAGGGGGAGCCAACAAGGGGCCAGGCCCACTATCAAATTCCAAAATATATATATATATATATATAAGGGGGTGTTTGGATGAGCTTATTGATTTATAACTTATTATCGGTGTGGAAAAGTGTTTATAAAAATCAACTTAAAAAAATTTACTTCTTAGAAAATAACTTATTCCCGGTTTGGTACCAGATTAGTTATTTTATCCAAACTTATTACCGGTGCCACACCGGAATAAATCAATAAGGTGTTTTGATAAGCTCAAACAAACACCCCCTAAGTCGTCTGGAATGAAATAAGGTTGTTTGGTAATTTTTAAAATGAAATTAGGGTTTCAAATGATTTAGACAAAATTATTCAGGATTTTGAAACCAGTCAAACAAGGTTAATAACCAAACGGCTTCTATGATTTTTGTCCTTGGTTTGTTGTTTATAACTATTTTTGTCTTTGATTTTAAATAATTGCGATTTTATTATTATGATTTTTATTTTATCTCGATTTTCATTCTTTAAGCTAACAAAGTTATAAAAGTTCGTTATATTAGAGGTAACGGTTGGATTCCGGTGAGAATGAGAGTTAAGGTGAGAAGTGTAAGAAGAGATCTTCACCTTTGGATTCATATTAGAATGAGATACATCGAGATGCATCGGATCAACTCATTTCTAAAGCGCAATTCATGAATGAGTATGAGATTAAAAGTGATCAATGGTTCAGATCTCTTCTTACGTTTATCATCTTAACTATCCTTTCAACATGATCCTAAGTTTTAGAAGTAATGTGATACTTTTAGCTTTTTCTTTATTTTTATTAAATATTTTATATCGTTGTATAAGCTATTAACACTTTAGTAATTTGTATTAAATCAAAATGTGAAAGAAAATAGGAAATTAGTAGGGTATGGGTAGATTATGTTTCATTTTTATTTTTATAAAAACTTTAATATTTATACTAAACTTTAGTAGCTTGTAGAATTATATAATGATTAAATAAAAATTTCAAAAAACAAACAAACGATTGTTTAGCAGTTATTGAATGATTTCATGTACAATGATTAAGAAATTAGAATGATTAAGAGGCTTCGTATGATATAGTGTGGAATGAAATATGATTGTTTATTAATTGTTTTGAATGAACAATATGAATGACAATAAATTACTATTTTAACCCCCTCTCTCTCTAGAATATTAAAATCAAAAATCTAAATATATTGCTAAATTATGATGCTTAAACCAAAAATGGGTAGATGTTTGAGATAAGTATTTTAGGCATTTTAGGCCTAATTTTGCCATTTCCATTCCTCATTATGGGTTTAACATGAACATGCTCCTTCACTACCAATAAATAACACAAAGAATTACTTTTGCCCAAACAAAAAACACAAACACATATGCACAAAGACTTTTTGAGGTGTGTTCATATCGATTACTTCATGGATCTGTCGTCATTATGACTAACAAGTAACATACTCCACAATCAAAGTCTCTAAAGTATTTTTCACTGAGTTCCAGTAGTGACAGCACAACACATATTAGTGACATAAATAGGCATAGCACATAAAAGATCTGCTTTATTTGAGATGTTTTTCCCACAATTCCACATATTAGTGATGAGAAATCTACTTCATGTTCCACATATTTGTTGGTTGGTTTAGAAGAACATCAGAGTTTTGTTTTTATTAAACTTGATTAATCCTAATTAAGCTTTTTCTATTTCAACCTTCAACCAAAAACGTCATATACACATGTGAATTATATTTTGTAGTAGATGAAATTATGTTAAGCAATTCATTAAACATGTAGCGGACGTGTTCTAAAATTGTTGACATCAAGAACAAATTTAAGCATTTATGAGATATAAACATCATTAACAAATTTAAACATTTATATGATAGGCACAAATTTAACGAAAACCCCAAATCGTATTCACTGCAGAAGTTAGGGTTTGCACTTCAACACCTATAATATCGATCCAAGAATCCAAGTTCATTTCTATGATGTTGTTGAAATCAAGTATAGGTGGGAGGGAAAATGGACTTACTTGGAGAATGCAGTGAACGACCCTCACAATCGGAATGGGTCATATAGAACACCAAAGACAATAACGTTGAGTTTAATGAATATGAGTTTTGTGCAATCTGCTAATCGTGGAATTGTGATACCTATGAATCATACGCCTATACCCCCAGAGCATGAACGATACAGGGTTTTCTGGAACGATAGAAAGGCCACGAAAAATTTACAAACATGTGAAGCCTCTTACCGATTCAGAGGTAGGCTCTGAATGGCATTGTTCAGATCTAAACAAACGATACCTTCATAAAAGGACCATATCAACCTCTCACTTAATAGACTTTTCTAACTTTGTTACCCGGTAAGTAAGTGGTAGTGTTAAATTTTGCCGGTAAGCACTTACCCGGGTAAGATTTGGTAAACGGCCCCTTGTTGTTTATAACTTTATTGTTGTTTTAGTTGTTTACTGGTTTGTTTTTTGTGGTATCTAATGATTGCAGAAAACGAGAAACAAAATCGTTTCAACTTTGAACTTTCAACCGGTTATGCATCATTTTTGTTGTATTTAATAAAACCGGTGTCGGATGAGCCGCATAGATTGACTAGGTTCCAAACCCACTTTCAAATAGCTCATTTTGGTTTTTATATATGCATATTAGGGGCACTTTTTTGGTTTTTCGCCATGGCATCTGACTAAAATCCTAAATGACCAAAATACACTTCTCATTATTCTCATAATCATTTCTTTCTATTTGTCACCAAGTTCGTAACCCAGCTCTGTAAGTATTACAGATCCATTAAAATGACGTTGTTTTGGACCACATCTGTAATACTTACGAACCTGTCACATATTATACGCTGGTGGAACCGATTTTGGGTTACGGGTCCAGTGATATATGGCAAAACCAGTGATATTTGGCAAAAAACAACGTCGTTTTAGGGATTCACAATACTTACAGACTTGGGTTACGAATCCAGCGACATTTGGATAAAAATGAAAAAGAAATACTTAGGAGAATAATTTAAACGAGGAGAATGGTTATCGGTTGCAATTTCTTTTTATAATTACCCATCAATGATAGTACCAAGGGTGAGAATCGGAACCAGGTACCCACTTTTGGAATCGGAACCGCCTCGGAACTGTCGGTTCCGGAACCGAAACTGATGTGATTGGTTCTTGTCCCGGTTCCTAAACTACGGAACCGATTAGAACCGGTTCCGGTTCTCATTTTTTTGGAACCGTTACTCGCTGGGTACTCGGTACCCGCCACTTTTAAATAAAAAATATTTTATATATTTATAAATAATAAATAAAAACTCAAACTTTCTAGTTTGTTTATGTAATAATTTGTTTTTATCAGATTACTTTTGACCATTTGTTGTATTTATTACTTTAAATAGGTATTTTGTAGTTTATAATTACAATTTTTATCGTATGCAATGTAAAAAAAATCAAAAAAGTTGAAGCCGGGTACCTGGTACCGAAACCGGTTCCGGTTCCAAAATATAAGGAACCGGTGTTAGCGGTTCCGGTTCCAGATTTTCAGGAACCGCCGGGTCCGGTTCTGGTTCCGGTTCCGTGGAAAATAGCCGGGTAGCCGGTTATAATCACCCCTAAATAGTACAGGGACTATTTTTGTATTTTACTCTAATAAAGGTTTATTTTGTAAAAATCCATTTGTTCTCCAGAAGGCCCTAAAACCCCGCCTACTCGACTTCAGAAGAAAACTTCACACGCTCTCCGTCGCGCTTCCGCCCTTCTCTTCTCCGATCTCCGCCGCCGTCTAACCGTCTTGGTGCAACCGTGTAAACCTAGAAGATATACTTTCAGTCTAACTCATCGCAGGTAATTTGCGCGATGCTGTTTGTTTATCTTAGATTTAATTTGATTTGAGTTTAAAATTTGAGAGTTTTTTGGTTCGCTAAATCTCAGAAAGGAAGATGTCTGTACGAGTTCTGAACCCTAATGCTGAAGTGTTGAACAAATCGGCTGCACTTCATATGAACATCAATGCCGCCAAGGGTTTACAAGATGTTCTCAAGAGCAACCTCGGCCCTAAAGGCACCATTAAGATGTTAGTTTCTTGTTTCTGTCTTCCTTCCATAACATATATAATGGTTGTCGTATTTGTTTTTATTTTGTTCAGATTTTTATTGTTTTGCTAATTTTTCACAGGCTTGTTGGTGGAGCTGGGGATATTAAATTAACCAAGGATGGCAACACTTTACTGAAAGAGATGGTTAGTTATCGGCGCTCTTAAATAATTCGAATTATGTGCTCATCTTCGTGTATTTCCACAACCGGAAATAGTATTCTTTCTGTAAGCTGAAATTGAGAACCCTTCTTGGTGATTAGACATGAATCATAAATCCATGGAAGCAACTGAATACGTGGAAAAGATGTACCATTTAATGTGTTTGAGCTTATATCTTTACACTTAAGAGTCTCCTTTAGACTGCTAGGTGCAATTATGTTACACATCAAAGTAAGTGGTTTTTTTGTTTGGAAAGGAGACGCATTTTGGTTTTGGATGTCAAATGGTAATATTTTGGCCTTGAAACAATGTGAATTTAAAAAGGGGATTACATCAAAGTTCATGACAGTTGCTATAAGTCCAAATTTGTGCTTCTAAACTCGTAACATGATTCTTATCAGCTTTCCATTTGAAATGAAATGTGTTTAGGTTCAAATTAAAAGCACGGTTATTTTCTGCAATGGAGTTAGTAACTTAGTATAATGGAAAAGATGCATATAAATATTTTTCTCTAGGCTTATATGCTTAAGTCTTAGAGAATATGGACCGAGAAGGGCAAACACTCTCCTATTGGCAATCATTACGAGTGTACCAGATGATGTTTTAATTGGCCAATTCATTATGTTTAGTTATACCTTTGTTATTTTACGGTTTTACCCTACCTTGGGTCTTCTTACTACCTCATCCTTGCACAAGATGCTATTCCACTGATAATAGGATGATGAGCTCCTTCAAGGGCAGTTCTATCACCGGTTATCTTCTTTTAAAAAATGGAGAAGGTGCACATGTCCACTTCAACAAGTTGTCTCTGCCACCATTTTTCACATTAAACTTGTCATTAACATATTTTATGATGATTGTGGTTCACTTTTATCCACTTAAAGGAAGGAAGCACAAATTAGGGTCATCATTACATTATAAAGTGTTTAACGTCCTTTTATGACGAGTGCTTATCTGGTAGTAGTTTTAGTCTTGATTTGATTCAGTTTGTCTAATATAGTAATATGTATATCTTTACATATGCAATTTAAGGAGCCTTATGGATTTTAGTTTTCATGTCTACAGTACTTGGAAATGGTGGATTACTGATTGATGCTTATTTGTGTGTGTGTGTGTGTGTTTGTGCTTTTGGTGTTATAGTTGGTGTGCTTAGTGAGTCTGCTTGGATGTGGGAGAAAGTAGACGGATATGGGAAATTCTTTGAAAAAAATTAAATGTTAACCAATGCTAACTAACTCAACCTGCTGTTGTAATAATGACATCACGTCTTTATCGCAGTCAACTTTTTTATTTGATCTTTTAAAATCCAATTAGAGTATTGCCAAATTTCATAGTGATCGAATTTAATATGCTTTCAGCAAATTCAAAATCCGACTGCAATTATGATTGCAAGGACAGCTGTTGCACAAGATGATATAAGTGGAGATGGGACAACATCTACAGTCATCTTCATTGGCGAGCTTATGAAACAGTCTGACCGCTATATTGATGAAGGTTTGTTACTCTTTTAAATTTTAATATGTGTTTCCGACTTGTTATTCCGTTTCTATATGATTAGTTTCAAGGATTATTACGATGATGTTTTGTTATATTATACTCCAACATGCCATGGCTTTGCTTTATATTCTTTTCCCAATATCATCTACTTACGTTGGATATGGCATTGTGAGTGAGCATTTGGTGACGCTAGGCCTCCTCTGAAATGGCTCAATATCTTGTGACTTTTTATTGTTTTATCCTTTTTTTCTTTCATATTTTTTATATATATTTCCCATGCTGGTTCTGTCGATGAACATATCTTTCTGATTTGTTCAGTTTTCATCTTGAATGCGTTACTCGATGAAGATATTTGGGAAAACTATCTGCAAATATTATACTTTTTTGTGTCAAAAGCTGTTTATCAATCACGAAGGCTGTCTATTTTGTTTAATTCTGAACGTATCTTTCAGATCTCTCAAGCTCGTTAGCATCTTTAAAGTTACTTTTCCTTTTAAGTATTTACGTAACTGAATCATATATATTACTTTACATTCTGTTAATGAAGGGATGCATCCACGTGTTTTGGTTGATGGTTTTGAAATCGCCAAAAAGGCTACACTTCAATTTCTCGAAAATTTCAAAACTCCTGTTGTGATGGGCGAAGAGCCTGACAAAGAGATGCTGAAGATGGTTGCAAGGACGACGTTAAGAACTAAGGTATCTAAATTGCTGTGATTTTTTTTTTCTTTTGGTCAAGTTCTTTGTTGCTTTTAGTGTGTCTTTATAATTAATTCATACTGATGGTCATATATCATTGTTATTTCTTGTAATAATTTTGCAGTTGTATGAAGCATTGGCAGATCAGTTGACTGACATAGTTGTAAATGCGGTGAGCTTTCTATATATGTTCTACGTAAATATTTGTAATCATCAGCTGACAAGTGTTTAAATCATTTATGGCGTAGGTACTATGTGTTCGCAAGCCAGAAGAACCTATCGATCTTTTTATGGTCGAGATTATGCACATGCGCCAGAAGTTTGATGTAGACACTCGTTTGGTATGTTAGAATGTTAGTTACTAATAATAGTTAAAACAAGTAATTGGGTTTGAGCAGGGTGTTTGCTTATTTCTACTTTAGTTTCTGAAAGATTTCAACATGTTTTATTTTTATAGGTAGAGGGGCTCGTCCTTGACCATGGTTCCAGGCATCCAGACATGAAAAGGCGAGCAGAGAATTGCTACATTTTGACATGCAATGTATCATTGGAGTATGAGAAAAGGTAAGCTCTTTTATGCAAAGCCACACTAAAATAAAACTTCAAAATTAAATATTTGTCACCCATCACTTGTCAAATGACTGAGGATGCTTAGCTCATAGGATTTTTGGGATACAGATTATGTCAATATTAAGTTAATCTGTTCTTTCAGTGAAATAAATGCTGGATTCTTTTATTCGAACGCGGAGCAAAGAGAAGCAATGGTTGTTGCTGAGAGGCGTTCAGTTGACGAGAGAGTGCGAAAGATAATCGAGCTAAAAAATAAGGTATTCAACCTAGGTTTTAGTGGATGTTGAAATTTTTTATTTCCATAACTTCAATACTCAAATAAATTGTTTTTGGTGGTGTGCAGGTGTGCAATGGAACTGATAATAACTTTGTTATTATTAATCAGAAAGGAATTGATCCTCCATCATTGGATCTTCTTGCTAGGGCAGGGGTAAGTAATTGCTTCTAGATCGTACTGAAACACAATTTCTGGAAATATGGGAAGCCCACCATTTTTTTATATGTTATGAAGCTTTATGACTGTTAGCTTTTTTTTACCGAGTTATGAAAGCCTTAACATTTTCATGTAACTGCTGGTGGTTAATCAAATCACATCTACTTCTAGAGCAAAAACAAGTAGCTTTTGGCATTGTATGTTATGGCCTTATGGGAAAGACATTCACTTAATGAAGCTATATATAACATTCTCATGGATGTATATAAAAATTATAGTAATATCTAGTTTCTATCTGGTGTTTTCAGATAGTTGCTCTTCGAAGAGCAAAGAGGAGAAATATGGAGCGTTTGGCTTTGGCATGTGGTGGGGAGGCTGTCAACTCTGTGGATGATTTAACTCCTGATTGCCTTGGATGGGCTGGACTGGTCTATGAGCATGTTCTTGGAGAAGAGAAATATACCTTTGTTGAAGAAGTAAAGCATCCTCACTCGTGTACGATTTTAATTAAAGGTATTTTACTATTTTTTCATAAGTTTATGTTCAACAACTTGCAAGCGGGATTGGTTCTTTGTTGGTTTTATTAGGTTTTGTGTTATCTATATTGGCGCTAAATCGTTAATTTATTACTTGTGATACTGAAGGACCTAATGATCACACGATTGCCCAAATTAAGGATGCTGTTAGAGATGGCTTGCGATCTGTCAAAAATACTATTGAAGATGAAGCAGTTGTATTAGTAAGTTTTTATTCAATGACATAATTATTTAGAGCTTATTGAGCATTAATATACTTGGCATAATTACTTTATATCATAATTGAGGCTAAATGAGGCTGCAAGTTGGACAAGATGTATTCCCTCCGTTCCAAAATAAATGTCCACAATGAAAAAGGCACACAATTTTGGACATGTGTAATTATTACATTTTTTGATTAACTAATGACAACTTTACCCTAGAATGAATCAATGAGTGATGAATTTCTCCATCTCATATTTAAGGGTAGAATTGGAAAGTAGGCAGTTACTTTTGAAAGTGGACACTTATTTTGGGACAAACAAACTAAAATAGAAATGTTGCCACTTATTCTGGTACAGAGGGAGTATTTGTTTCGGTGGTCTTTTGTACATTTATTATGGTTTCATTTAATAATACAATTTTCTAATGGTTACATGCTTTAAACTGTTTTCCTTAGTTACATGCTGAGAAACTATGGTTCCATTTCGTAAATAGCATTTTCATTGATTCTCCATTTTATGAAAATCATCTTTATTCCTCCTTACACCAAGTAAATTGGACTCACAATCACGTATATGTTTCATGTTGCACCATATAATTGTGAACCACACAATGAAAATGTCAAATGTTCAAAAACAGTTGGATCTTTATCTGTTGAAATCATCATATTTGGGTACTTACCGATTGTATTTGCTGTCAAGATATAAAGGGAAGTATTGGTGATTCAATTAGGAAATATATACAACACATTTCTGATGTTAAATGATTCATGCTAATTATTTAAATATGCATCTTAGGGTGCTGGGGCTTTTGAGGTTGCTGCTCGACAGCACTTGATTAACGAAGTGAAAAAATCTGTTAAAGGGGTAAAGTTACTCATTTTCCTCATTCTTATAGTTTGGATCACTTTAAAAGTTACACCTTTTTTTTACCCTTTTACTGTTTACATTTGTGAACAGCGTGCTCAGCTCGGTATTCAAGCTTTTGCTGATGCTCTTCTTGTTGTGCCCAAAACACTTGCTGAAAACTCTGGACTCGATACTCAAGACGTCATAATTTCATTGACTGTAATTACTTATATACCCGACTCTCTTACTTCATTTCTTTCTTCTTTTTTGACACATTGGGGTCGTTGATTTAACTTGAATATTTGATCAGGGGGAGCACGATAAGGGTAATATTGTGGGGATAAACCAGCACACAGGAGAGCCAATCGACCCTCAAATGGAGGGTATATTCGACAATTATGCTGTGAAGCGCCAAATCATAAACTCCGGGTATGCAGATATATATATATATATATGTCATGTGTGTGCTTGGTTAGTTTAATACTGTTTTGTACTTCCCAAAGACCTTTATACCACTGCTCCCTTTGTCCCAAAATAAATTAACATATAATGAAAAAGGCACGCATATTTAGAAACGTGTAATTAGTACACTTTTTAATTAAGTAAATAACTATTTTACCCTTAATAATATTGAATTTCTCCATCTCATAATTAAAGATAGAATTGGAGAATGGGTACTTCATTTTGAAAGTGAACACATGTTTTAGGTCAAACTAAAACCATAATTTCAAAATCACGGGCGAGAATAGCAATTTTCGACAAACCACAGGGACAAAAAAATAGTTAGTTTTTTTTTATATCTAAGGAGTCTCATAGGTTACATTGTCATTATAAGACACTTTTCTTTTAAATATAATTTATTATATGAACTTTTATATTTTATTTTTGTATATTACTTGTCAAATCCATCTATGATCTAGGTTATATATGTAACAGTGTCTCCAAAAAGATTGAAACGGCTTCTGAACTTGTTAACTAGTTTTGTGATTATAGCGACTGAAATTTGTGATATTTTTTTACAGCCCGGTAATTGCATCACAGCTGTTACTCGTGGATGAAGTGATTCGTGCAGGTCGTAACATGAGAAAGCCGACTTAAGCTTTTTGTTTTATGTTCTTCAGCTTACACTTGCAGTAGGTAAAGAAAAAGGGTGGTTTTTGTTTGGATATGTGTAAAGTAAGCCTTTTGCAATAGATTCTATTTTTTTTTAAATATTAAGATGATGGTTTTGTAACATTTAAACTTTATGAGGTATTTTACCATTTGAACTATATCAGATGTTACACTTTTTAGTGGGACCAAGGGGCCGTTTACGAAACGCTTACCCGGGTAAGTACTTACCAAGCCATATTACCTAACGGAGGAATATAATAAGTACCAAAAATCTTACTCGGTAAGAGCGATGACAAGGAAAACAATGATCAAGAGTCTTACCCGGGTAAGTGATTACGACGACTCTTACCACGGTAAGCGTTTGCCGGGTAAATTGTTGTATACGATGCCGTTTTTGTGGATTAAAATATTACCCGATAAGTAAATGATAGTGTTGAATTTTGCCGGTAAGCACTTACCCGGGTAAGATTTGGTAAACGACCCCTAAAAGTTGTCTTATTTACCAAAAGCTCATATGATTGTTATTTTGTACGATTTTGTTTGAACTTTAACGGAAACATATTTGGCCATCAAAATATATTGTTTTTTAATGTTTATGGGTAAAATTTTTGGTCTTTGTTATGCCTATTATGGATAGGATTTTTTAGTTTTTAAAGTGGTGTATTCGTAAGAATCAAAGGCATTTTCGGAGCTTAAATGTCATTTTAAATAATATTTAGTTGAAGTAAACGAAAATTTTTTAAACTAAGTTTTGCAAAACAAATATGTAAAAATGGTTTCATCTCCAAAAATAATTAGATTCATCTCTAACAAATTCTCCATTTTGAAGAACCAAACATTGATAATAATATTAAAATTTTACAATTATCTATTAAGATATTATTTCTTTTTTTTTTTCAAAGATTTTCATTGGTGGTTTCATGTTATAATCATTTTTGAAGTGATCTTCATATTTGTAGAAAAACATATCATCTCTTATATTTTCTCCATTTTAGAGATAGTTTTGGAGAATCTATTGGAGCAAAATTTTGGTTCAATATCCCCATTTTGGGGAAGCTATTTAGAGCATCTCCAAGAGATTCTCCAAAATGGGGATTTTAAGTCAAAAATTTGCTCCAAAAGATTCTCCAAAACTATCTTCAAAATGGAGAAAGTAGCAGAGAGAGTGAGTTTTTCTCCAAATATGGAGATAACTCCAAAAATGATTACCAATTGAAAACACTAATAAGAGGCTTTAAAAATAAATATCTAGAAAGAAAGATAATATTTTATTATTATAATCAATGTTGTATTCTTTAAAATGGAGAATTTGTTGGAGATAAAAATAATTTTTTTTTGGAGATTTTTACTTTTGCTTCCCCATTTTAGAGAAATTATAGGGAATTTGTTGGAGATGCTCTTGTAAGAGTTGTTTGATAGATTCTCTAAAAAAGGTTAAAATGAAAAGTCCAAAACCGAAATTTTTAAAAAGATTTATATTTATATTTAACTTAAAAATTTTAATTTTAAAAATTACAACATTAATTATAAAGTGAATTATGGTTTGGTTCCTAAGGTTTGATAGTTTTTGATTAGGGTCCTTATACTATGTTTATTGTGGATTTGGTATTTGTGGTATTCAATTTGTTTTGACGATAGTCCCTCTGACTAACGATTCAGTTAACTTCGTTAAATCAGGGGCCATTTATAATAACCTAAAATTTGTATTAGGCTAATATTGGAATTGGGCCCTAATTAATATTTTTGGACTTCATTGTGTTTGTGTGGGCTAGGGTTTAGTTGGTCATCTAGCCCATTGTATATATAGAATTGAAGAGAAGAAGTTTTATTAGAATCCCTCATTTTCACAATATCACTAAGGTGTGTGTGTGTGTGATCGTGTAGAGAGCAAAGAAGGAGAAGAGAATAGTTGATATTTTGGAGAAGAAAAAGGGAGAAGAGAAGAAATTCAAGAAGGAGCAAGTGTTCTTCAAGTTGTTGAGGTATGGAACTTGATCTTCTTCATCTTCTTGTATTATTGGGTTGTTTGAATGATTAGAAACCTTGGGGTTTATGTTTTAGTTGGGGGAAAATGTTAATGAAAGTTCTCAAATCAATGGATATGAGATGAAAATATGATTTTAATGGCTATCTTCATTTCTTGTATTGATTCTTTGCATTTGGGTTGATTTCAAGAAAAACCCACCATGGATGACCATGAGCTCTTCATGAGGATTGAATCCATGGATTCAAATATGATGAAATTGGATGATTGTATTTTCTATTTATGTTTAGGAAGGTAATGGGTATGTTTTGGGTTTACTCCTCATCATTAATTTATGGTTTTGGAGTCATAAGAATCTTTGTTTTGGAGTAAAGTGGAGTTTTGGAGGTTAATTTGTGAATCTTAGATAGAAAGCTTGACAGTGGCTTAGGCCAGTTGTAACGCCAGTTATAACCCACGTCGGGCTGACGCCAGTTATAACCCACGTTACAACCCACGTCAGACTCTGTTTGGCTTAAGTGAGTTACCACGCTAGTTATAACCCACGTCGGGCTAATGCCAGTTATAACCCACGTTACGACCCACGTCGGGCTAACGCTAGTTATAACCCACGTTACGACCCACGTCGGGCTAACGCCAGTTATAACCCACGTTACAACCCATGCCAGGCACTGTCTTGCACACATTCTTCCGTTTCGTTTCGCGCATCGAGTCGGAGATTGGACCCTTGGGCTAGGGATTTATTCTAGGACTATATTAGAAGACTTTTGAGGATACCTTGAGAGGTTAACACTTATATTGCTTTGGTAAATTTAGGCGTTCGGTTTGGAAGAGTTCTACCGTTTGGACTTGGACTAGGTGTGGCATCGTCAAGTGAGTTCCCCTGACTTAAACTACCATTCTTGGTAAAATTGATTTGGGAAACTGATCATGGTATTTAAATTGGAAGCATGCTAAATGATTTATATTTTCTTTGGTTTATATAAATGATAATTGTCGAATTGACCTAGATATCGCGACCTAGATGAATTGGACATGTTCATAGGATAGTGTGTGTACTTTGAGATCTTGCAAATCTCTTGGGAGTTTAATTCGTACATCTCGAACTCGTTTGAGGTGTATGACATACCCGTTTGTGGCAAGTTTACAGGCAATAATTATTAAGTCATATGTGGCAAGTTTATGACTAACTGGAGTTTTTCTACTATCCTTGTTCATGGTCCTGTATTTAAATTGTTGCTTCCTTTTTCTAACGATTTATCTCTTCGGATTTAAATGTTTTATATAATTGCCGTTTATTTGGGAATTTACTAGACCTTGTGGTCTAACCCTCGCTTTTCAAAAACTAAAACCATTTTCAGGTAAAAGCTTGGTCGAAAGTTCGTCCAACGGAAAGAGTAGGAAGTGAGCCGGTCGTTGAGGAGATCGGATGACATAGAGACTTAATTAGTTTATTATAATTCTCAGCTGTGGATAGTTTTATTTCCGCTGCTAAATATTGGGATGTATTAGATATTAGACTTCTTTGGTATTTTAATTGTCCATTTATGTTGGATTTTGATTTATGGAAATTGGGTCGTTACACCATTTTAGCCTTTTGGCTATTCTTTTGTCTTTTTTCTATAAAAAAAAGTAAAAACAAGGAAACACAAACACACACACACATATATATATATAGAGAGAGAGGTGGGTTCATACGAGAACGCTAACTATTTACGAGAATACGAGAAACGTTTTTCATGTACAAAATTATATGTCATTTAGCACTAACTGGAGCGGGCGACTTAAGTTGAATGGGAAAAGTCACCCGGATCATTTATAATTTTGTACATGAAAAAATTTCATGTACAAATGATTGGCTGAGTATTGTCCTCGTATTTTCTTAAATTGTTACCGTCCTCGCATAAATATATATCTCTCTCTCTGTATATATATATATATATAGAGAGAGAGAGAGAGAGAGAGGGGAAAGTTTAAATGAGAACTCAAATTTGGTTGTGAACGTGAGGACAAATGAGAGCGCGACACGTGTCTGAATATAGATTATTCAGACTGAATATACAAAAAAGTATTTAGACTAAATAAGCATTATTTAGACTGAATAAATACTATATCCAGTCTGAATATTTCTTTGAATGAGACACGTGTCGCACTCTCATTTGTCCTCACGTTCACAACCAAATTTGAGTTCTCATTTGAACCCGCCCCTATATATATATATTATCATATTAAAAATTCAAAGTAAATAAAATATGATATTTGTTGCATATTTGATTTGTTTAAATTTTTCTAAAAATTAATTATATTAAATACGATTTAATTTTATTGTTTTAGTATATATATATATTTTTAATTTCGATATGAAAATCTGGTTGAAGTTTATACATGGATTTTTTCAATTTGAAGTTACAAAGATTGGAGTATTTATGAATCTTTCATTTTGTTAAAATTTAAATAGTTGATATTAAATTTTTGAATGAAAAATAATATTAGAATGGAAAACCCTAATATTAGAATGATAACGTTGAGTTTATTTCTTAATGGTTGTCAATGATTTTGGTGTTAAAATATCGATAATAAGTTTATTTATTGCAATGATAAAAAAAAACAACAATAACATTAAATCCTCTTTAACATAATTAATTTTTTAAGTTAAGCAAATCAATCTTACAACTATATCTTATTTTATTTGCTATAAATAAAACAAGATATGATTTTATAATTTAATTTGTTTAATTTAAAGTTTTAATTGCATTAAACATTAAAACTTATTTAATATAATTATTTTTTTGAAATTTTAATATAATCAATATAATTAAATCTTATTTAATATAATTAATTTTTAAAACAATATAATAAAATCGTATTTAATATAATTAATTTTTTAAAAAAAATTATACCAATCAAATTTAAAATAATATCCTATTTTATTTATTTTTGAATTTTTAATATCGTAACGTGTGTATATATTTTGTTTTTTTTTTTTTGATAGAACAAAGATAAAAGAATAGACAAAAGGTTAAAATGACACTTGATTTAACGGAGTTAATGAAAGTGTTAGTCAGAGGACCATGACCAAAACAAATTAAATACTACAAGGACCAAAGGCCTCTGGCCTAGCGGTACCAGAGTTTTTACATCATCCTCAAGGTCTCGGGTTCGAGCCTTTGGAGTGGTGGTTTTCCTAAAAATGGTGGAGGAGTGGGGGTTTATCCCCTAAGGTGAAGGTTCGGGTCCCGCATACTGTCCATATGGATGTCACCGTGGGCCCAAATCACTAACTTCTAACTACTAACTTGTCATTCAAAAAAAATATTAAATAAAATATTTTGTAAGGAGTTCTCCACATTTGGATAATTATATATATATATATATATTTTTTCCTACTTTCTCTATTTTGAAGAAGGTTCTCGAGAATCTATTGAGAAAAAAAGTCACCAAGATCTCCATTTCATATGTTTTAGAGAATCTGTTGGAGATGCTCAAACTAGCATTTTAAAAAAACTACTTCAAGTAGTATTTTAATAAGTTTAAGATCAGTTTTTACGCTTCTCTAAGTTAAACATGTAAATTTAGGTAATTTTATATCATCATCTAAGTTATCAACTTAAACTCATGGGGTGAGGTGAGAGTAAAAGTGATCAATAGTTCATATCAGTTTTTACGCTTCTTACATTAACTTTTATTCTCAAACAATCATTCGTCGTGATATACTATTGTAGCGGAGGGTGAAATGCACACAAATTTATCATCTACCCTAACAAACAACTGTTTACGTAAAGAACCCCACTTGCAAAAAGGCGTGTGCAAAAAGTTTTGCCATGGTCGTTTCAAAAAGCTTGCCAAAAAGTTTTAGGTTTTTTTTGAAGTGATTGAAATGATGATTCTTGAGAAGAAGCAAGATTGATTAAACAAGCTAATACGGGGCCAATTGATTGGCCTACATGCAAAAGAATATTGACGATACTGATTTTGACACACAAGATTTCACTTATTTCGTGTCATTATTAAATGGTGCGAACGAAAATTCACTACGACAAACACTCTATTCTTAAAAAGATATGCTCAACTAACCGTTGCAACTTTTTGGGAATGGGGAAGTAATAAAGATAGGCACAAAGTCAGGTAAAAGATCTAAAGAACGAACTTACTAATCATGAAGACAATTATTTAGTTCTTTAGCTTGTTTACGACATTTCCGCACAACATAAAATGTTCCCCTATAGGCACATTCAAGATATTTAGCAGTGTAATAATCACATTCCTCTAGTACACATGCCTTCAATTTGCTTCATAAAGCTACATCCATAGAATGATAGAGAATTAACTTAAAATGAAACAAGGGTAGAGAATATAAAACTTAGAACAACATGACAAAAAGAAACTATTACCTCTACCCCCCAAAAATATGTGTATACTTTTTAATTATACCCCTAAATTTCAAGATGGAGAAGTTTATTACTCCCTCTATTATTAAGGGTAAAATAGTCATTTATTTGATTAAAAAGTGTGATAATCACATATTTTTAAAATTGCACGACCAATTTTTTGTGGGATGGAGAAAGTATTTGTTTTTGTTTCCGAAATTAAAAAAAAATCATATGAACAAGCAATGGGAATGAATTCATGTGAGTCTCAAGAATATTGCTAAAGGGTTATAACTTTTTTAAAAATAGGGTATCTAAAATCAAAGTCTTCAAAAGAAATATTCCAATAATTACAGTATTTTAGTAATTTTAACATTAATTATATTATTAAAACATCCTGTAAAATTTTCATCTCAATACATTCGTAAAAAAACTTTATAAAAAATTAAAATGCATCCAACCTCATTGGTGGAATTGGGAAATGATTCTCAACATTATTTACAACGATTTCTCCAAATTTGGAATCATTATACTTGGTTTTTAGTTGCAAACTAACCAGGCCCGGTCCTGATATTTTGGACGCCATATGTGAAGAGATAAACGTGGCCCTATTTTTTTAGTTATATTATTTATTAAATTTTTATTACTAAATATATAAAACAAATCATTGAAGTAAGGAAATATAAAATATTTATGAACAAGATTCAAATAAAATAGGGAAAATTTTAAAGAAACGTAACAAACTATCTGATTTTGAATGATTAAGTTCTTAAACTATGTTTTTAATTGATAAAATCCTTAAAGTTTCTAAAACCGGTTAAATACATCAGTGTAACATGTAAAAACAAATTAATGTGATAAAAATTTGAGACATATTCGATCGCAAATAAGATTTTAAAAGTTTTAGTTTTGAAAAGCTTATTTCAGGTGATGCAATTGTAATGGAGATATAGTCAGCAAAATTCTATATGAATGCAAGACATGAAATTTTGTATTTACCCTTTTTAAGAAATTTAGTATTGCATTAGCTTTATTGTGTTCAGTTGTTAATGTTTTTGTAATAGCTCCAATTCATTAAATAAATCAACGATCACCATCAATGTTTGAGATGTGATCATTTTGTAATCTATTTTAAGTATTTTCAAGATTGTTGCAGCTATTTTATAGTTAGAGGCATTATATTTTATATAAAATCATCCAATCATTATTGGTATATATATAAACACATATCAACAAGAAAGTTTTATAGATTTATTATTATTAAAAAATAAAAGACCTTCAAAAGAACATATGTAAAATATTTAAACAATAATATAGAAGAAAACAAATGAAAAAAATAAAGAAATAAGAAAAAAAAACATTAATATAAATTATGAGATTTAAATGAATACTTTAACGGAAGAATTAAAGAATATGAAAATTGATCAATGAAGAAAGGAAACAATTAAGTACTGTGTTGGGGAATTGAGGATGGCGGAATACATAAAAAAATGGAACTGAGAATAATATTTTTTTTTTAAAAACCCCATTTAATCCACTTCAATTAAAAATAATTTTTTTACAAATAAATGAAAATCTTAAATATCTCTATTCCCCTATAATAGGCAAGAGAATGAGATAGGGATGGGACGGGGACCTCAATCTCGTCCCCGTCCTCGATCTCAATCTCTATTCCCATCCCCACGGGGAATATGATCACATCCTCATCCCCGTCCCCAACGGGGAATCAGGGATTTTTCCTCCGTTAATATATTTTTTTTAAAAATCAAATATGTTAAATATCAAACTCAATCGATAATGGTTTATGTTTAAATCTCACAATATTTCAAATTTTGCTTTTATAAAGTACAAATATTCATATGTGAACAAAATCACAACATACTGCGTAACCGTTTGATCAAACACTTTTGGATTTCAATATTTTTTTTTATCTAAAACTAAATAAGACAACTCAACAAAATGTATATAAAAAAAATATCAAAAAAATATTAGATCTAATTATTTATAAATATTATATTTAATAATAAAAATATATAATACATTTAATATTCGGGGACGGGAAGGCGTGGAGATCACGTTACTCGTCC
The DNA here is from genome assembly GCA_036898165.1 of Silybum marianum. NCBI lineage: Eukaryota > Viridiplantae > Streptophyta > Magnoliopsida > Asterales > Asteraceae > Silybum > Silybum marianum. The sequence continues at coordinate 47,703,200 of CM072530.1, read as the reverse complement.
CCGTCCCCATCCCTGGTCTTTAACTTACAGGATCCCCGTCCCGATCCCCGATCCCCGGTTTTACGGGGAATCCCCGTCCCCGTCGGGGCGGGTACCCCGGGTTCCCCGATGGGGCGGGTCTTATTCTCATGCCTACCCTATAAGGCGCCATTTCACTAAAAATATTATTGCATGCCTCGACCCTGAGTTTGGAGATTACATTGAGGGACACTTGCCATCTAATCTGAAAGAAAATTTGTGTTTTTCAATATCTTTATTATAATATGTACTAACTATACTATATATAAATTTTTCATAAAATATATCAGAGGCCCCGTGCAGCGGCACCACCGGCGAGCCGCCCCTGAAACTAGCCATCATTATTGTGAAAAATGTAAAACGCACTATAGTTTACATAAACACCCAACTTCCGACAAATTATGTGGAAATATAAATGCAAAAACGAACATCATAAATCAAAAATTTGTCCAAAACAACTCATTCTTGCACAATAAGCTTGCAAGAAAACGTCAACAACAAACCCTAAAGAAAACATACATCACATCAACAAGCATACGAGGGGCTTTCACCGAAACCTTGATGAACTCTATCGATTTCATATCTTATAGAGTTCGTATGTCTTTATTACATTCTATAGGTTTTGTTACTGTAAACTTCTTATAGGTTTATTCACATATGATTAGGTCCTATTTAGCTCACAAATTAATTAAAATAGGAGAATTGTAAACTTCTTATAGGTTATTCACATTAATTTACGTTTTGAAGTACATATGATCTTTTACATTTTAAATGTATTTTGCTAGATATTACATGTTATTTTTCTTTTCAATATTTAATTTGAATCACTGCTTTTCAATGACAATTAGGAAAATATTTTGAAAAAAAATATTAATGTAAATCACATTTGATTTTGAGGAATTTTTTTTTTTTTTTAAATATTGCTTTAAATAAAAATGAACTTTTAAATGAAAATTGTATACGCTTACTTTAAAAACATTAAATAATATTTTAAAAAATATCATGTCATATTGAAATCACAAATATAGTAAAAGTAGAATCTTAAATAACTTTTATATACCTAAATTAATTTTATGCCCTTATTTATTTTTTCTACAATTAATTATTTAAAGTATTATTTATTGAAATAATTGACCCACAATTTTTTTATTTTTTAAATAAGTATCAATTTCGTTTTTACAATGTGTTAGGTTTAGTTTTTTTATTATTTTTTATATTGTGTTGTTAACGAGAGGAGAGATAAAAAATGTAAAACATAATAATATTTAGGGTGAATTGTGGATTTGGTGGTTTGATGTTTTTTTTACTAAGGTCATTATACTATGTTTATTGTGGATTTGGTTCTTGTGGTATTTAATTTGTTTTGGCCATGGTTCTCTGACTAACATTTCCTTTAACTCCGTTAAATCAATGACCATTTTAACCTTTTGCCTATTCTTTTGTTTTTGTTCTATCAAAATAAAATAAAAATAGAAACAATATACATATATATATATATATATTATGATATTAAAATTTTAAAATAAATAAAATAGGATATTATTGTAGATTTGATTTGTATAAATTAAAAAAAATTAATTATATTAAATACAATTTAATTATTTAAAAATTAATTATATTAAATACGATTTAATTATATTGATTATATTAAAATTTTAAAAAATTAATTATATTAAATACCGTTTAATTATATTGTTTTAAAAATTAATTATATTAAATACAATTTAATTATATTAACTATGTATAGATTTTCAAAAAATTATTTATATCAAATAAGTTTTAATGTTTGATGTAATTAAAACTTTAAATCAAACAAATTAAATCATATGTTATTTTATTTATAGCAAATAAAAGGGAATTTAATTATTTTGACCATTTTTGAAAACCAATTTACTAAAATGACCATTTTCTCTCTAATTTTACCAAAATGACCAAAAAACACTCGAAACACACTGAAATACATATGAAATCGAATAGGTTTGCATGGCGGGGATTATAGGAAATCTCCGTCAAATTTGGGCTCATTTCGAAGGTATTGTCGAGACGATTATAATGACGTAACTTGTTAAAATAAAAACGTATTTTTTAGACGTATTTTAATTGATATACGAGTATGTATGTTAATGTGATAATAGTGTAAAACGAAAAATTAAAAAGTAAAGTACCTAAAGTAATTTATTAACTAATACTAAGGGTAAAAAAATATAAATTGCAAATAACAAATTGTAAACCAAATTCTAACCTCCGCCAAATTTCATATGTAACCAAATTGTAAGCCAAATAACCTCCGCCAAATTTGGCGGAGGTTTCATATAATCTTCGCCATGCAACCCTATTCGATTTCACATGTATTTCGGTGTGTATTTCGAGTGTCTTTTGGTCATTTTGGTAAAATTGGAGATAAAATGGTCATTTTGGAAAATTGGTTTTAAAAAATGGTTAAAATAATTAAATTCTCCAAATAAAATAAGATATCGTTTTAAGATTGATTTGTTTAACTTAAAAAAATAATTATGTTAAAGACGATTTAATGTTATTGCTCTTTTTCTATCATTGTAATAGATAAACTTATTATCGATATTTTAATACCAAAATCATTGACAACCATTAAAAAATGAACTCAACATTATCACCTTGATATTAGGGTTTCCCCCATTCTCTTATTATTTTTCATTCAAAAACTTAAAATCAACTATTTAAATTGTAACAAAATGAAAATTTCATAAATACTCCGATCTTTGTAACTTCAAATTGAATAAATCCATATATAAACTTCAACCACATTTTCATATCGAAATAAACAAAAATACTAAAACAATAAAATTAAATCGTATTTAATATAATTAATTTGTAGAAAAATTTAAACAAATCAAATCTGCAATAATATCATATTTTATTTACTTTGAATTTTTAATATAGTAATATATATATATATATATAGGGAGGGAGGGAGGGAGAGAGAGAGAGAGAAGTTCAAATATGAACTCAAATTCAGTTGTAAACATGAGGACAAATGATAGCGTGACACGTGTCTGAATGTAGATTATTCAGACTAAATAATCAAAGAAATATTCAAACTGAATATAGTATTTATTCAGGCCGAATAAGCATTATTCAATCTGAATAAATATTATATTCAGTCTGAGTATTTCTTTGATTATTCACTCTGAATATGATACGTATCGTGCTCTCATTTATTCTCACATTCATTACCAAATTTGAGTCTTTGTTTGAACTTGCCTATATATATAGACACACACACACACATATATATATGTGTGTGTGTGTATGATTTCATTGTTTTACCTTTTTACAGGCAAAAGACAAAACTAAAATGGTTCTTGATTTAACGAAGTTAACAGAATCGTTAGTCAGAGGGACCATGGTCAAAACAAATTGAATACCATAATGACCAAATCCACAATAAACATAGTATAAAGACTCTAGTAAAAAAAACCATCAAACCACATGGACCAAATCTACAATTCACTCTAATATTTATTAAAGCATTGTTCATTTGTTTGGCAAAAATAAGGTAGCTTTTTTCTAAGTACATGTTTGACAAACTAGCTTATGAATCATAAGTTAACTTATAAACTAATTATTGAAAAACTATTACGAAGTAACTTATGAAGCTTTTTATCATTTTATTCCGACTTTATCCCTGATTAATATTATTTTTATCTTTATTAATTAATTTTAATTATAATTCTGAATTAACATTATTTTTATTTTATTTTTTGAACGGAAACATTATCAACCATTCATTAATATTAATTATTAGATCATTTTAATTTTAATCTAGTCATTAATTAATTATTATTTAAAATTATTACTTATAATTTTTGAAAAATTACTAAATTAGAATGTAGTTAACTAGTTATTCATATATGTAATGGTTACTAACAATCATAACCTAATGTAATTTTTTTCTTTCTAAACTTTATTTTAACAAATACAAAATTATAAATATATATATGATAATAAGTTTAATTTTTCAAATAATCATATTATATTATTTAATTTTTACTATCTTGTTTAAATTAATATATTATTTTATTAAATACTTATTTTAATTATATTATAAGTGACTAATTTTTTAAATTGTCTTTTTTTGGTCATTTTACATGTTTATCAGCTAGTTTTTACCGAACATGACTTATTTATCAGCTACCTTATCAGTTATCAATTACTTTATCAGCTAGCTTGCCAAACATAACCTAAAACTTTTAATTTAAAATTACCAAAATTACAAATTTCCTAATTTACCCAATTAATTTAATATAATTTATGTTTTATATCGGATTTTACGGATATCATAAATTGCACGATTCTTAAAAGAAGACGCTTATATATATTCACCATCTTTATATAGAAGACCAGTTAATCACTGACAATTCATATATCACAAAATGGGAGAGGTGGTGGTGGTAAGAAACAAGCAAGTGATATTGAAAGACTACGTGAATGGGTATATGAAACCATCCGACATGGTGGTAACTTCTGATACCACCATTCGTTTGGAGCTACCAAAATGTGTTGACGGTCTAATTTTATCTAAAAATCTTTATCTGTCATGCGATCCTTATCTGAGAATTCGCATGGGCAAAGATGTTCTAGGAGGTTATGCCACTTCTTTCACTCCCGGTTTGGTATGTATCAGTCACTTACCCTAAAAGATACAAGTTTTTTATATATAATTTATGGCTATTTCTTTGATTATATCGAGTAGTGGATCTCGAAAGTTAATTTGTAATAGGGTCGGAATTCACGTTTATAAATTTTTTGGGTTACAAGTATATAAAAATGATTAAATTTGAAAATTATGGAATCGTCCCCCAAATCCCCTTCATATGCCATCGATTATAACTTGATTTTTGATGGATTTGTTCATAGCAAGGTTGAGTATAGAAAACGGTTGAAAACCGGCACAAAATTGCGTTTTTTGGTTTTTGGTATCGAAAGGGAACACAATTTTTCACATAAACTATCGTTTTTATAGCCTATAAGCGGATATGGAGTGGCAAGAGTTTTGGATTCGACTCACCCCGACTTCAAGAAAGGTGACTTGATGTGGGGATTCGTTAATTGGGAAGAATATAGTTTGATTACAGATACACAATCGTTGATAAAGATTCAATACATTAATGGTGTTCCTCTTTCCTATTATACGGGAATCCTAGGTACGTTGATTTATATGGACTCTTTGTACATTATTTTTTTTGGAGTAATATATTGGTTGGACTTAGCAATTTCTTTTTAATATGTTAGAACTTTTCTTATCTTTTCAACAGGTTTTTATTTGAAGGGTAATCTGATAAGATTTCATATATCTTACAATTTTTATCCAAATATTATATGTAACATGAATTTGGGCATTGTTTAGGTATGCCTGGCATGACTGCTTATGTTGGTTTTCACGATATTTGTTCGCCAAAGAAAGGAGATTTTGTGTTCGTGTCAGCAGCATCCGGAGCGGTTGGTCAACTTGTTGGTCAATTTGCAAAACTCGTTGGTTGTTATGTTGTTGGCAGTGTTGGATCGAAAGAAAAGGTGAAATGGAGGAAAATTATTCATCATAAATGCAACTTACACTACAAAAAATCATTTTTTTTTTTGTTTTTGTTTTTGGGTAACCATGAGTTTTCACACCACTTTACACCCACCACCTAATTCTCAAGATAATCGGTAGACCACTTTTAAAATAACATAAGTTTGATAACCAAACAATTATAACTCTTATGTACAAACGTCATAATATATTTATAGGACATTTTTTAATGTTTTAACAAGTTTTTTTTAGGACCCTTTTGAAATAGATTGTGTTATTAGTGTTTTTATACGACACTTTTGAAAAGTGTTTTATTCACATATCTTTTTATAGAACACTTGTTTTTATAGCACATCTTTTCAAATAATGTCATAAAAACTTGTTAAGATATTCAAAAACATCTTAAAATCTTATTGTAACACTTTCACATAGGATACACGAGTGTTTGATCCTATAAACACATACCGTGGTGTTAAAAACATCACTTTACCTTATATTTGTAATGCGAATTTTGATTTCCGTCGTTTGATAAGGTTGATCTACTAAAGAACAAATTTGGATTTGATGAGGCATTCAACTACAAAGAAGAGCAAGACCTTGATGCCGCTTTAAAAAGGTGAAGATTTCTACTTTGTGATACAATTTATTTATCATCGACAATGTAATTGAAATAACTGTTATTCATGCTTAATCATTTTTATATCAGGTATTTCCCAAATGGTATTGATATATACTTTGAAAATGTCGGGGGGAAAATGCTCAATGTCGTACTAGACAACATGCGAATTCAGGGTCGCATTGCAGTTTGCGGGATGATATCACAGTACAACCTTGATCGAGTCGAAGGCATATACAACCTCCATTTACTTATCTTCAAACGTATCCGAATGCAGGGGTTCCTCGTTTTCGATCACTATCACTTGTACCCTAAGTTCTTGGATATGATTGTACCTCTCATTCAAAAACGAAAGATTGTGTACATCGAAGACATAGTCGAAGGCCTCGAGAATGCTCCAACTGCCTTGGCTGGCTTATATACCGGAAAAAATATCGGAAAACAAGTTGTTGCCATAACTCATGAATAAACAGTTGTTTTATTTATCTTTTTGTATTATGAATAATTAAAGATGGAAAATTAAAGTTACAATATTCAATGTTAGGTTTAAAAATAAACTATAATTTTTTTTATATTTGTTACAAGTATAAACATTTCATTAGATTTGTTTATTAGATATATAATCGTGTTTCTTATATTGTCATAACAGAGTAGGGGAAATTAAGGAGTGGACTTAACCGGTCCTGGCCCCGGTTTTGAAAAACACAAAACCAACAACAACCCGTCAATCGTTATTGTCAATGTCATGTTCTTGTATTTTATAGTTACAAAATGTCAATATCGATTCTCTCTCGTAATAAACGTTCAAGCATTTTATATGTGGAATTCAGCCAAACATTTTCTAAATTATTGTATAGGCCCTCATATTACATTAATTCATTTTTTATAACTAAATTAACTACATAACATAAAATGAGAGGCGGATTCAAAATTTTTTGACAGTGGTTGTACAGAATAATTATTATAGTATAAACTATTTACCCGGTAAGCTCTTACCTAGGTAAGAGCTGTCACTCTCACTTACCGGATAAGACTCTCCATTCTTATCATCATTCTTACCGAGTAAGATTCTCGAGAGGGTCAACTGAACACAAATAACCCCGCATAGTAAACATTCTATTATGTTAACACTATTACATCACTATAAACAACGTAACCTTAACCAAAAAGATGCTAATAAAAATTTGTAATCACATTAAATTGTATTAAAGATAATTAGATATCGTATTTATCACACATGCAATATATATATATATATATATTTTATTTTTGTTAAAATTAAAAATATTCAATATTAGACTCATTTCGAAGGTATCGACAAGACCTTTCTAACGGTATAATTTGCAAAAAAACGTATTTTTTCGATATATTTGAACTAATAATTAATAATTAATTAACATGATTTGGATATAAAACGAAAAACGAAAAATGAAAGTAAGTAAATTAAAACATTAAAGTCTTTGAAGGGTGTAAATCGTAATTTATCATCAACCACCATTTTCGACGAGAATGATGGCACTTTATTAATTTGTTAAAATTTTCATTTAAAACCCTTATGGTTTCACATGAAAGAACCTTAAAGAAATTATACTTAACCCCCAAAAATTTATGGTTGCACATGTAACCACACCCTTCTATATGGATCCGCCTCTACATAAAATAACACGTGTAAAGTAGTTGACCACCTCAAAAACGATATACAGAATAACTATTAATTTCATAATGTAATTAGTGTTGGCTAGTGAACAAGAGGAAATGGAAAGGCTTGGAAACTTTTATGAGTTTATAAGGCTAGACTCATATTAGTTAATTAACCCATGTAATAATGGGTTTGTATTGTGATTTAGTGGGTATGGATCTAATAAACCCATGTAATGGTTCACAAAATTTTGAAGCTTTTAAATGGTTTTTAAAATGAATTAATTTTACTAACACTTTATGGTTGAAATTTGAATAAGGGGGTGTTTGGAATTGTTATTTAAACAACTTATGCTTTTATAAAGAAGGTGATAAATCGGAGTTTTATAAAAAGTGTTTGGATTAGCTTATGATGGTACCACACTGAAATACGTTAAAAAGTTGTTTTTTAAAGGGTATTTGGGATTGCTTATACATCTATAAAGGCTGAAAAGCGTTAAAAGTCATAAGGAATTTTGATAAGTGAGGAGAGTTTAATTTATTAAAAACTTCTTATCACCGGTGTGGAACCGGTATAAGTTCCTTTTATTTTCTCAATCCAAACACTCAAAACAATATATTACCGGTGTCACACCGAAATAAGTCAATAAATTGTTTTTATAAGTTTTATTTTATGCTCAATAATTTTACGTTCCCACCATTGATTAGCTCATGCGGGAAAATAAGGAATTTTGTCGGAGAAGATGAAAACCCTAAATCGATGCCCATGCGACACTGCATCAAAACTCCATCGCTGGAGAAGAAAAGGCACGAAATTCAAAACGTATGATTAAATGGAAACCTTTGAAGAGAAGAAAGAAACCTGTTCCATCTTTGTAAATCGAAATTGAAACTTACGGTTAAATTGAAACCGGATATGTAGATGGTTTACAGGAGGAAGGAAGGCAGGGAAAAAGAACACGGAGAAGGAGCGTTTATTGTGAGTGGAAAATGCAGGGTAAGGGGTGGTTATTAGATACGGTAGTACAATCCACCATTTCGTTCTTCCGTCTTAATGTAAAAAATTATATGATCGTAAAAAGTGTTATCGTATCAATTTGTTGTGTGTCACTGTATATATTTTAAAACTATAATGAGAACATAAATTTCTCTGCAGGTAGATATTTAGTTTGCAAAGTTTTTCTTTTTGGCCCAGATTCGAGTTTGAATCATGTTAGTCTTGTGTTTTTAGTTTTTAATTTCTAATTTCAAATTTCAAATTAATTATGTTTGTAAAAAAAATTGCAATAAAAAACTTAATTACAAAATCTCACTTATAAAAACCAATGAACTAAACAATAAACCAATGCTGATTTTGTAAAAAAAATATACATATATATATTTTTTTCATATAATTAAATGATATCATCATTCAAAAAAGAGTTTTTCAATATACACCTTAGTCTATAAAAACATTATAGTCTATTAGTATACATTAACACTTAAAAAAATCAAAGCAGACATACGCTCATTGAGGGACATGATGTTTGTGCAACACCCAACCAAAAAAATAGAGATTTTAAATATTTCATCTATTTTAAAAAAATTGAGAAACAGAATGAAAATATTCAGATTTAAGAATTCTACAAGTTTATTGTCAAAGGAGATAAATGTAACTTTTTATGTTTTCTCTGGTGAAATTATATGTATCGTTGTTTTATATAAAATTTATTTGATTTTTTTTAATATATTAAATATTTTACTAATATAATTATGGTTGAAAGCTTTAAATTGAGAATTTCTTAAAGTTAGATATAATTTTTTTAAAGTGACTTTCGTTTTTTTATTAAAATGACAATAATATGATAGAAGAAATATGAGAAGTAAAGTTCTTGAAACTAAAACCAATAAAGGGTTGAGTTTCGATGAAAATAAAAGTTACGGTAAGAATGATAAACTGAGATCTTCACTCTTGGATCAATCATAATTGAAGATTAACAATAATGAGAAACGCAATTCATGGGGACAATAGATACTCTATAGTTTTTTTTTAAATAAAGTATTAAAAATCAAATCTCTAAAATTTAAATCTAACTCCGACAACTACTCTATTTTAGATATTTTAACATACAGGGTTGGTTTTATTTTATAAATGACGTGAATTTTTGTAAGTTTTAATTTATTTATTTTTACCATGTCATTTTGAGGAGACCGACTACCTATTTAATAGGTAAACCAGACATTTAGATAAATGAAAAAGTTACTTTCTCAAAATAAGAATAATTATGTTCCAAGTTTTAATACTTTCTCGAAACTCCGACAACTACTTTATTGACTGTCAATAAAGCCATCAATAATTTGCCAATAAGTTATGAATATGACATTATTTTCCATTTTTTTTCACAAGTGTGAAATAGTTGATGTGGGATGCACTACCAACGTTTTTTGTTCATCAATTGATTTTAAAATATGTCGGTATTGACTGTTGGTATCGTTTAATGATTATTTTGATACCGACGACTCTTTTCCATCTAAAATTCATCGATAATAATTGTAGAAATTTTTGCTGATATGAAGGGAAAGGAAATAAACCCAAATGGGTTGTATGTTCCTGTCCCTTTGTGTATTTAAAAACAACCGTAGAATGACCAAAATGTTTTTTCTGTGACTAACACATGAATACTTAACATATGTTTTTTTTAACAGCAGTAATTTATTAAAAAACTAGCAATGTGCCAGAAGAACATTACAAAAACGAAATAGCAAGGGAGGGGTCTTGAAGCCAACCAATCCAGTTAATCTTACAAACACTAATTCTATGGTGCACCCAGTTATATGCGTAGTGCTGTAAACGAACCGAACGTTCACCGAACCGTTCGTGAACCGTACGGCGGGAAGTTCGTTTATGTTCGTTTGTTTAATAAACGAACGAACATGAACACATTTTTTGGTTCGTTTAGTTAAACGAATGAACATGAACAATGGTCTCGTTCGTTTATTTACGTTCGTGAACGTTCGTTTATTTATGTTCGTTTATGTTCGTTTAAATTTGTCCGTTTATGTTCGTTTAAATTTGTCCGTTTATGTTTGTTTACGTTCATTTATATATAAAAATATATTTATATATTAATGACATTAATATGTAAAATCATTAATTAAATTAAATTTTTAGAATTCCTTTTTTATGGCTCCTAAGTTTACCCCGTTTTTCATTTTGCTATGTTACTTTTAGGAACAAAATGAGAAGTAATGGTGGTTTTATTCTATATTTGTGTTTATTCATTTATGTTCATCTATGTTCGTTTACGTTCGTTTATCTTCATTCACGTTCGTTCGTTTACGTTCATTTATGTTTGTTCGTTTACGTTCGTTTAACAACTTAACAAACGATATGAACAAACAAATTTTCTTAATGAACACAAAAAATTTCGTTCGTTTACCGTTCGTGTTTGTTCGTTTGTTCGGTTAAGTTAAACGAACAAACACGAACACAAAAAATTTCGTTCGTTTACCGTTTGTGTTCGTTCGTTTGTTCGGTTAAGTTAAATGAACGAACACGAACAAGTCTTCGTTCGTGTTCGTTCGGTTCGTTTACAGCCCTATATATGCGTTTATTACAATGTTATCCCAAAGAGCCGCCTTTTTAGGTTTGCTGGATCCGAATAAGGTCCCATTCCGAAAAGGCCATAGGGACCAGAGCGCCGTAACCGAAATTGCTTCCAAGCATTCCGTCACCTTTTTTCTCGTCTTAGGGACGCCACCCAATTCTTCCAGTCCTGAACGGAGTTAATAGCTGGAATATCAAGGTTCCACCATCTCTCTATATTCCTCCAAATGTTCTTAGCCACTTAAGGTATGTTTGTATTTGATGTTAGGGAGAGAAAGAGGATGAATGGTGTAAATAAATTAAAATAAATCGGACTTTAAAAATTTTACACCTATAGTGACAATTAATAAAGTGTACATAAAGCATAAAAACTTACTAATATTCTATATACAAATAGTAATTTAATTAAGTTCAATAAATAGTTTGTTTTATATTTTTATATCGTCAAAAAAAATTATTTTATTTCAAATAGTAAAATTAACTAAGTATTTTGTAATTGTATAACTTTATGCCTAGTATTGAAATTGGTTAAATGATCAGAACGTTAAATTGAATATCAGTTATTCCAAAAATGTAAAATTAACAAAAAAAAATTCAATCTAATTATTACTTATATATGATGATAATTTTTTTTAAAAAGAATAATTTATTTACTATGATAATATTAAAAGTAATTGTTTTGTCTTTATTTATTAATAATTGAAAAACGTTTTTGGTCAAAACACATGTTTGTGTTTGTTTGATACTTTATTTAATGTTAGGAACTTGAGATTGGAGTTATACTTCTCTAAGAGTACACTATAAATTTGGTCCATGTGATTTGTGGTGAAAGCGTACACCTACTAGCCTATCTTGTTCATATGTTGCTTAGAAGATACACTCTTTAAAGTTAATAGAAGCAATTTCGTTTATAACCTTGAAAACAGACACTGTAGATTAAGGGTGTTAAAAAATACCGATCAATCCAACCTAAAAAAACTCAAAAAAACTTAATCCGAGGTAACTTAAAACATAGTTGATACAAAAATAGATCAAACCGCATCTATTGCGTTGGAATCGGGTTGGGGTAACTAGAACCCAACCCAACCCGATGCCTTTATATATATTTATTACGATTGTTAAGTCTTTGATTAACATATGTAAATTAAACCGACCCGTAATTAGGTATATTCAAAATTGTATTAAAAATTCAACCGTAATTTTACTTTCTTATTTGCATAAATTTTCAACTTTTTAGAATTTGTTAGACTTTTTGTATGTTCTCGTTCTAATTTTACTTTGTTGAAACAAAACACTTAGTAAAATCGTAAAATGATGTACCAACGTTTCAACTCAACCAACTCACACGGTTTGGGTTGGGTTGGGTTGAGATTTTTCAAACTGCAAACATTGGGTTGAGTTGTTCAAATGTTATAAACCCGACCAACCCAACCCATGTACAACTCTACTGTAAATCAATTCAAATTCAATATTTTTTATTCTTGTAGTTTTAAAGTTACAAGATTGCTATCTGGGTTTGAAAAATGCTCAGATTTAAATCCTTCCTTTAGCGATCGATAAAAGTTCCATTAAAACAGTATTTTCATCATTTTATCAATTTTTTTATCTTTTACCCAATCAAAATCAATTTTAAGATTTTGGTCCTTGCGCGATTTTGGTTGGACAAAAGACACAAAAAATTAGAGAATTTTGCTGAAATGGTCATTCTGGGACATGAAATTGCGAAAATAGCCATTTAGTACACCAAATTGGACTACGCCATGGCGTAGTCCAAGTTTTCTATTTTATTTTTGCAAAAAAGTCCCTGACTACGCCAAATATGGACTACGCCATGGCGTAGTCAGTCCCTCAACTTTGGAAAATTGGCAAAAATGGCCCCTGGACTTGAAAGTATGAAAAGATAGTTTGAAAAATGACAATTTGGTCCCTGTAGTATACTACGCCTAGCAACATATGGCGTAGTTGCCATTTTGAAAAGTTGGCAAAAATGGCCCCTGGACTTGGAAGGGTTTTGAGTAAGAATTAAAAATTACAAAATGGCCCCTGGACCTTACTACGCCACGGCGAAGTGGCCAGTTTGAAAAATTGGCAAAAATGGTCCCTGGACTTGGAAGGTTTTTTAGTAAGAATAAAAAATGACATTTTGGCCCCTGGACCTTACTACGCCATGGCGTAGTACCATTTGGCGTAGTGGTCAAAGATACCCTGGAATATGCTCTTTGACCGACCTTGAAACTTTGAAAAATTGGCAGGAAAGGTCCCTACGCCATGGCGTAGTACTGTTTTGGCGTAGTTCTTTTTTGAAATTTGACCGATTAGACATTTAATAGGATAGCTGAGCAATTAATAGGGTAGCTGAATGGTTTGGGAAGCGAGAAATCACGGGTGCACTCTTATTTTCCTTATAGTTAAATTGATGGTTGTGGTCCACACCATCAATTGCTATCACTTTCCTTTGTTCTTGAATTTTTGTTGCTTCAAAAACGACAAGAATTTTGCAATCCACGTCAAAAGCCGAGTTTTTTTCAAGCTCACGCGCCTTCGAGAATTTTGCAATCCACGTCAAAAGCCAGTAATACACGTCAAAATATGGAATTTCCACACCCACAAGCAACGGTAAGTTTTTTCGTTTTAAATTCAATAAATTTTATTTTTATATCGTTGCAATCATAATTAGTTATATAATGGTACATGAGTTAATTGCTTTTAAATTATCATGCATTCTTAATATTTGTATCATGCATTCTTAATTTTCTTATCATTTTTCATAAGTTTATCATGCATTCTTAATTTTCTGTTTTTTATTAATATTTTTTTTAACTTTCTGTTTTTAAAAAAATATTTTTTTTAAATTTCGTTTTTTGGAAAATATTTTTTTAAGTTGAGAATTTTGATAAATATTTTTCTTAACTTTATAATTTTTAAAAAATATTTTTTTTAAGTTTCTGTGTTTTTTAAAGATTGTAATTTTGTGATTTTTTGAATTTTTGTGAAAAATAAAAACAAATAAAAACAGTCTCCATATTTAAAAAAAATTAATAACTTTTTGTTTTTTTTTTAAAAAAAATTAAAATTTTCGTTTTTTTGGAAAATATTCTTTTTAAGTTGAGAATTTTGATTAATAATTTTCTTAACTTTTTGAAAATTTCGTTTTTTCATATATCACATGGCACATCCCAGTATCACATGTGGAACAGAAAGCACATGGTCCTAGTCCTACTTTGTCAGACGAATAAAAAACTTTTTCATATATCACATGGCACATCCCAGTATCACATGTGGAACAGAAAGCACATGGTCCTAGTCCTACTTTGTCAGACGAATAAAAAACTTTTTCATATATCACATGGCACATCCCAATATCACATGTGGAACAGAAAGCACATGGTCCTAGTCCTACTTTGTCAGACGAATAAAAAACTTTTTCATATATTACATGTGAAACAGAAACCACATGGTCCTAGTCCTACTTTCTCTTTATAAAGGACCAAAATTTTCAATCAAACAAAGTTAAGGGTTGTAGCTGCAATTTAATGGGTCTTTAAAAGGAAGGCAGATGGTGCTTTTCTCCAACACATCGCTTTCTTCTCAGTTACCACACCCTCCACCAACACATCGCTCTCTTCTTAGTTACCACACCCTCCTTCATGGAAAAAGTTAAAGTATATCTTCGTTCCGGTGGTAAATGGGAGTTTGCAAACGATGGGTGGGAATTCATTCCCTCCGGTCCACCAAGTCAATTTCAGGTACTATTGCCCAAAAACATTACACATTTTAAGTTGGCCGGTTACTGTCAAAAAAAATTTAACTTCGATAATGATGGCGGTGAAATGAAGATAGTGCACAAGACGAATGGCGAAATTTATCAAATATCTGACGATGAATGTGCTCGTTGGTTCATGAATTACGCGTTGGGGTGCCAGAGTCCGCCTACACTCTATGTGCATGTTGATTATCCAATGTACGGTAGAGGTGATGTGGGTTGTAGTTCCAACGTTGAAGACACACAAGAAGAAGAAGAAGAAGAAGAAGAAGAAGGAGAAGAAGAAGGAGAAGAAGAAGTGGGTGATGAAGAAGAAGACGATGAAGAAGAAAAAAGTCGTTTTGTTGGCTTTGCTGAAGATGAAGGTTTTGTTTTTGACATGACTGATACGGATGAAGACGAAGGGTGATTCCTGCCAATAATTCATTTGTCGGGATAAATGATCTATTTGATATGCCTTCTCCTCTTGAAACCCCAGAGTCGTATGTTACAACTAAGGACCCCGTACCTTATAATCGTAGTTACAGAATAGCAATAAACCAGGCGTTCGACACGAAAAACGAGATGATTGTAGAGTTGGGAAGAAAGTTTCTTGAAGAGGGCTTCCAGTATCAAACGTCGAGATCTTCAAAAACCAGGTACGGGGTTAAATGTCGTGTAAATGACTGTTCTTGGCGTATGCGGCATACCCCGTAGGAGGGCCAAACAAGATGTTCCAAATAAGAAAGTTAGTGGACGTACACACTTGTTCCGAGACCCAATTAATCCCCCGCTACCGTCAAGCGAACACAAAGATCTTGGGTAGTATACTAAAACATAAATTTCTAGATGCTAGTAGGACATGTCGACCAAAAGACATAATTAGTGATCTACAAGAGATTTACGGTGTTAAGATTGGGTACCACCAAGGTTGGCGTGCTAGATGGAGTGCCATACGAATGGTTAGGGGCACCCCTGAGGACTCGTTCAGCCGACTACCTCTGTTCTTATACAACATGGAGCACGAAAATCCAGGTAGCTTCACCAGAATAAAGACAGATTCAGAAGGACGATTTGAAAAGTGTATTGCTGCCCTTCGCCCCGCGGTATGCGTAACTCTGTTAGTTCTTTACATATTATAAACTATATAATTTTGATACACTAACTGCATTACGATTTTCAGATCGTCTCTTTCAAGACAAAGTTGCGGCGTGTCCTTATAACAGACGCTGCACATCTAAAGGGACGATTCTTGGGTACAATGTTCCTGGCCGTTGCCATGGATGGAAATAACAACATTGTGCCAATTGCTTTCGGAGTAGGTAAATCCGAGACAACGGACGAGTGGACTTGGTTTCTAGAAAAGTTGAGGGAATGTATTGGAGATCTGCCTGATTTGGTGTTTATGTCCGATCGGGCTGCGGCAATAAGGGCCAGTGTTACAGTCGTGTTCCCAACGGCCTATCACGCTCTATGTTGTCGGCATCTCAAGATGAACGTCAAAACGAGGGACGCAAACATAAAACACTATAAATATCAATTCTGGAAGGCATGCAAAGCCTATACGAAATATGAGTTCACCCGAAACATGAATGCTCTACGACTCCATGTAGCTGCAGGAGCTCAATTAATGGATGAGCTTGGCCCGGAGAAGTGGTCAAGGGCATATTTTCCTGGTGTTCGGTTCAATATTATGACCTCCAATAGTGCAGAATCAGTGAATGCGTTGTCCCGTTTTGCCCGCAGATTACCGATCGTCATGCTTATGGATTACTTCAGAGATTTTCAACAACGGTGGTACTTTCTACGCTGACAAAAAGGAGGTTCCTAAGATGAGAATGTTTTAAATATATAAATATAAATAAAAATATATAAATCCTAACATAATTTATACATTTTTGTAGAACAAATGCTTCACAATCTAACACCGTGGGCGCAAGCCAAGATCCAAAGAAGGATGGATAAGTCTACAAGATGGAACGTACACGGCATTGTAGATGGTTGGTATGAGGTTCGAGATGGTCATAGGGATGCAAAAGTCGATATGCATACAAATGAATGTACATGTAAAAAATGGCAACTATCTGGGTTACCTTGCGGTCATGCCATCACCATTGCGAGACATCTCGGATATACAGATTGTAGCCATTTGGCTTCAGCCTTCTTTTATGCCTCAGTATACCGGGAAACATATGAAGACGTAATTCTTCCTGTTGGACCTACTTCAACATGGTTGTCTCTAGATACCCCTCTACCACCAGTCTATCCACCCCTAATAACAAGTAACCCAGTGGGCAGACCCCGTAACAACGATCGAAGGCCATCTCGCGGTGAAGGTCGGATACAGAGAAAGTGTATTGGCCAAACCGGTCATAATCGTACAAACTGCCCAACTCCTGCTGCATCAAGCGAGCCTACAAGAAGGCCTGCAGGTAGCCAAAGAAGGCAGTCTCAGTCATCAACATCGTTGGAACCACATAGAACTTTGGACTATAATAGTATTGACCTTAATATTGATTTTTAGCTGCCAAAGTTTGCTCCTGATTTTTAGTTGATTGTTTCAAGTGTTTGTTAACTATTATAATGTTTTTCAATAAAGTTAACGTTATTGCAAACTTTTTATTATAATGTTCACTTGTTTTATAAAGTTATTGTTAGCTAAACAATAATTTGATATATTAAGGATAGTGCAAACATCTTAAAAAACATCTTAAACAATGGAAAATGTTACAGTGCAAACATCTTAAAACAAACATTAAACTAGGAGACATTTAGTGAGGATAGATGTCTTGGCATTGGATGATAAATTGAGCCTTTTCGTTGATCTTGTCCTCAAGAACGTCGTATTCTTCTTTGATTTCCTTTACCAACATCTCCTCCGTACTAATTGTTTGCTCTAGGACTGCAAGCTCTGTTTTACTTTCGTTAATCACCGCCTCTTTTTTAAGTTGTATTTCCCTGTTCTTATTCTATTTCTCCCCAAGCGCTACGATCTCCCGGTTCGCCTCGTTAACCGCTGCCTTCAATTTCGCCGGCATTACTTGTGATGCCGGAGGGTTTGGGTCAGGGTATAAAAACCTGGAAGAAAACATTTGTGGTTCATTGTATGGAGATGTCTCCGTGTAGTTATAGAATGCGTCTTCCCAAACGGCACGCTCTTCATCGGTTATTGGTTCGTCGACAAAAGTTCTCCCATGCATTGCCCACTCCTCTTCTGTTGCGGGCACATGCCAGGTACGCCTATACATTCCATCATTCAATTGTCGTAAGGGTGCAGATCGAGAACTTCCAGCCTTGGAAGCTGATTTCTTCTTGCCAGATCGGTTGTTTCCGGACATGGTTTGTTGAAGGTTAGCTAAATTTACGAAGTGTTATAAAAGGAATGAAATGGTAGATAACAAATTTGTGTGTTGGAACATCTCAAGGACCATTTATTTATAGTGGTGAAGTTTTAAAAAAATACCCGCTAGCACCTGAACTTTAAAAAACTGCCACATTTAGTCCCCAAAGCTCTGGTACTACGCCATGGCGTACTTGCCTTGGCGTACCTGACGGAAGCTCGTCTGAAAAAGTAGTCAAGATTCGGCTGAAAAGTTATGACAGATTCGTCTGAAAAAGTAGTCAAGATTCGCCTGAAAAAGTTATGACAGATTCGTCTGAAAAAGTAGTCAAGATTCGGCTGAAAAGTTATGACAGATTCGTCTGAAAAAGTAGTCAAGATTCGCCTGAAAAAGTTATGACAGATTCGTCTGAAAAAGTAGTCAAGATTCGGCTGAAAAGTTATGACAGATTCGTCTGATAAAGTAGTCAGGATTTTCCTGAAAAGTATTGACAGGTGTTTGTCACGGCTATCGTGACCAATACGTCTAACTATCTCGTGACGAATATCGCAACTATAAATACGTGGTATGTTGAAGAAATAACTTGCAATCTCTAACTTACTACATTTAACCAATGTCTGGAAACCGCCGCTATGGCAAGAGATCGGTTGATGAGTCTGGACCTTCTTCAGGCTCAGCCAATAAAAAACAGCTGAATGATGGAAGGTTTAGGCTGAGATAGAAAGCGCCTGAAACGGACGAGGAGTGGAGACAGATTGGAAAAACTAGGGCTCATCATGCAATAACAGATGATGAAGAGCTAGAATACGATTTAGCATGGCGAAACTATAGGCATTCACATAACGGAGATACCCCGCCAACCTATGACGAGAGCCTTTTATTGAACCGAGACTCAAACCCTCCAGCAACTCAAGTCATACCTTCAAAGCTCAAGGCATCGTGTAAAGAGGCAGACGAAGAAATTGAAAGGTTAGCAGAGTTATGGAAAAATAGCCGGAAGATTCAACTAGAAAAACAGGCGCTATTTGATAAAAAAAACGCAAACTAAAAGTCCTACAACATGAATTACGTCTAGATGAGGCGAAGATTAATGACATCAAAGAAACCTACACATATCTAGAGGCAGAAATCAACAAGAAGGCTGACTGGATCATCTCTTGTCAAAATATTTATCCGCACTAGATTTTCGGTTTAAATTATTGTTTGTAGTATTTAAATGTATAGTGCGATTATTGTTTGTAATATTGTATTTTCGGTTTAAAAATTTATAAAACAAAATATTAAAGTGTTCTTTAATAATTAATTATATAAAAAAAGTTTATTAACAAAGTTTATATAAAATAATTTATAAGAAATTATTAAAACGAAATCCTTAAGGTTCAAATAATTAATTATATAAAAAAAAGTTTATTAAAAAAAAAATTAATTCTCGCCATGGCGTGGTACCAGTCCAGGGGTCAAAATGTCATTTTTTATTCTTACTAAAAAACCTTCTAAGTTCGGGGACCATTTTTGCCAATTTTTCAAACTGGCCACTTCGCCTTGGCGTAGTAAGGTCCAGGGGCCATTTTGTAATTTTTAATTCTTACTCAAAACCCTTCCAAGTCCAGGGGCCATTTTTGCCAACTTTTCAAAATGGCAACTACGCCAT